>OZ004717.1:30745878-32062128 GCA_963924515.1 Vespertilio murinus | reverse complement strand
ACATGACAGCACAGGGAGGAAGCCCGGTGCCTTTGCTCTGAGAATGAGACCAGCTGCTGGTACAAGAGTTTTAAAAGAGAGAGAGAGAGAGAGAGAGAGAGAGAGAGAGAGAGAGAGAGAGAGAGAGAGAGAGAGAGAAAAGAAAGCCAGTATAATGTACAGAGTATGTACCACACAAATAATTACTGCAGTGTTTTCAGTTCTAAAATTAAGGACTAGGACTTACTATACTTTTGATTTTATTGTTTTTAATAATTATGGAAAACAAAATTTCCCCATCCCAGCAAAATAGGCCAGCTATTTCAAACCTGTTTTATTAAAAATGACAACTATTAATGGGGTTTCTAAGATGCAATAGCAAAAATTAATCAGAATTAAGTAGGAATTTTTTTCTAAAAAATGAATTAAAAATATTCTGAGCACTATTTTTTTCAAAGGAAATAAGCACAAGTGATATAAAGAAAACTATCTTGAGAGTCTTATTTGATGCACCATAAACAAGTATCCATAGTGAATCTAAGCAGAAGTTTTTGAATTGAAGGGAATTTAAAAAGGCTGCCATTGGAATGACAAAATGAGTTTTCACTACTAACTATCACCACCACCACCACCACCACCACCACCACCACCACCACCACCACATCTTTTTTCCTGGATCCTGGTGTAAAAGTAGAAGGGAACATTTTGAAGTAAAACTCAAGTTTGGAGGAAAAAGCAGAAATAATGTAACCTAAATTAGGCATAGGATTCTTACAGATAAGAGGAAGGGAGGAGGGAAGGAAGGGAGGGAGGAAGAGGGAGAGGGAGAGGAAGAGAGACTGACTTTAATGTCTTTTTGGGTCCTTGTTATTTAAATTGTTGTTTAAGAGCTGCAAAGTTAGCCTCAGCTGGGGACTTGATGGAAATGCAGATTCTTGGCTCTCACCTTCTCCACCTCAATTTACAAATCAGAATCTGCTTTTTCATAAGATCCTCCAGATGGTTTGTGGAGCAAGCAGCACTGTCGGTCCAGAACCCTGCCAGACCAGACAGTGGCAGGGCCTCAGCCACACTCTCCTTCACATTGGGATCTGGTGCCCCAGCTAGAGAAAGAGGAGACAGCCCAGGCTAGGTGCCAGCTCAGGAGGTCCATGCCCAGGGCACAGGATGCACGCTGTCTGTACTATGTGAAAGGCAAAGACCGTGGGACCCAGGCTTGTGCCCCAACGTGGCTGGAAATGAATCCAGAATCCCAGCCATGGTGAGGATCTTGTGTGGTTAGAAATCACCCCTGGAAGCCAAAGGGCCGAGGGATACAGTTCCGGTGTGTCTGTCTGGCTCTCACAGGAGCTATTTTGTTGTGAATTCTTATCCTCTCGCACAGTATGGCTTTAGAGCTGAGATTTCTCCTGAAAGCATCAGGCAAATTTTTTTAATTAAAATAAAGCCAGTTGACAAATGAAGTTTTACTGAAGTAAGAGAATTTAAAAAGGAGTGCATTCCCCCAGGGGAGAGGTAGGACCAGGAGGAGCTGTGTGACCTGGGGAAGGGGGGGCAGTGGGACCCGGGGGTGCCGTGTACCCCGGGAGAGCCTTGTGCCCCAGGAGAGCCTGGTGCTCCTGGGGGAGTGGTGGGACCAGGGGGAGCTGTGTGTCCTGGGAGAGCCTTGTACCCCGGGGGAGCAGTGGGACCAGGGGGAACCGTGTGACCTGGGGGGGTGGTGGGACCCCGGGGGAGCTGTATGTCCCAGGAGAGCCTTGTGCCCCGGAGGAGTGGTGGGACCCGGGGGAGTGGTGGGACCCAGGGGAGCCCCTATGTTCATAGCAGCACAATTTACAATAGCTAGGATTAGGAAACAGGCTAGGTGCCCGTCAGCAGATGATTGGAGCAGAAAACTATGGTACATCGACACAATGGAATACTATGCTGCCATAAAAAAGAAGGAATTCTCATCCATTAGCAGCAACCTGGATGGAATTGGAGAATATCATGCTGAGTGAAATAAGCCAGTCAATGAAAGAGAAACACCACATGTCCTCACTCATTTATGGATAATGAAGAATATTATAAACTAATGAACAGAAAGATAGATATAGTGACAGTAAAGCAACAAGCAGACTGTCAAATGACAGCGGGGAGTGTAGGGTGATCTGGGGAAGATAAGAGATCAACCGAAAGACTGGTATGCATGCATATAAGTACAACCAATGGACACAAAACTCTGGGGAGGGAGGGCGTGTATGGGGGGGGCAATAGTAAGCTATGTACACATATAATACCTTAATAAAAAAATGGGGGGGGGGGAAGGAGGGCATTCAAGGGCTCTCAACTACTTGGGAGGCAGGTTGTCACCAAAGAAGTATCAAAGATGAAAACACTGCTTATTTACTCTGAGGGACACATCTACCAACAACCTCAAACTCAGGAAAACCCATGAATTTTTCTGCCATCTCCAGCAGCCCCATGTGAGAAAGATGTCAATAAGAACAAACAAGTAAGCCCCACCTGCCCGACAAAACTGGACATCATCCTACTGATAACGCCTACAAAGGGAAATACTTTATAGAGGCAGTGAATTGAATGAAACTTCAGCAGATTAAGTCTCAATCCAGCGAGTTTGACATAGCCAAAACGAACACACTGAAGTGCTATTGGACAAGTAAGTTTGTCCATACCACTTAACATGATTTTTTTTCTACAGAAAATATAAGACCTTCCCTTTTCTGGAGGGTCTTGGAGCTTCTCACCAGGAGAACACCGTGTGGTCAAGATTCTTCCAAGCTGTGCCAAGCTCAGCTCCTTTGTTAGAGTAACCAAACCTGTGATATGGGGCATCCTTTGCCTTAATCCAAGGACAGATTTCTCGTTACAGTTAGAAAAAATATAAGAATGCTATACAAGGAATAGAGTGGCGAGAACCTTAGAAGGATCCCTTCCAGTAACCAGAGTACACCGCAAGTTCTTGGAACCTGTTCCTCCCTTCATAGTTGGCATTAACCAGTTTTTTGTCCTTGTCCAGACAAAGCTATAGGCTGGGTAAACAGTGAAGTGCTGCATAAAGCCCCTATTCATTCAGGATAAAACTGTGCAGAGTTTTAAGATCCGAGAGGGACCTTTGTTCAGAGAAAGAACTACTAATAACCTTAGCTTTAAATTAATATTTACTTATTAACATTACAAAATTTAAAACCTAGTTTCCTTACATTTTAAGTGTAATTTGCCAATCATGTTATTCTACTGAATATCCTAATAAAATAGGAATCATTTTTTACTTATTCCTTTACTAATATTTATTAACTCAAGCTAAACAGACTAAATTCTTCTTAATAATAATCCCCAGTTATAAACTTAATTTCTCAAGTTATTTAGTCACTTTCTTAAATATTTTATTCATATTCTACATATTTACATATTTTCTCTTCTCTTTTAAGACTTCAAGTGCTTGGCAAGATAAACTAAACAATCTTTACGAGCAAGGTAATAAGCTGAATGCAAAATTAGAGTAAATCTCAAGTTATACCAAAAATATAAGAACTATTTATAAAATTAGCTAAATTCTTATGATTATTAATTTAAAATTACAAGTCTGAAATCAATAAAGCAAAATAACACAGGTAATCTGTTAGCTTCTCTTCAGCAGTACAGTTTAATAAATACAGTAGATTACCCCTATGAATACTTACTCTTATACTTTACAATCAATCTCAGTAGTAGTGACGTTTCTCACCGAGGTGCAGTCTGGTATGGTCTGGACAGGTTGCTAACCCTCTTTTAAGTCCTAATTTCCTCATCTGTGTAACAAGGAACATGATAATTACTGTATATTCCTCACGGGATTAGCATGAGAATTAGATGAGTTTACAGATTAAGCACCAATAATAGTCAGGCATTAGTATTCTTCCTAACAATGCTTTCACATCTCCACACTTTTCAAATGTGTTTGCTCTGTCTAGAATTTATTCTACCTTGCTTCTTCCCTCCATTTCCATTCTGACAACCAAATGCCAATCAGCCTTTAAATTTCAACTAAGGACTCACCTCTCTCAAACTTTCCTCTTCATTCTCTCAAGTATTCATTTCTTCTCTGAACTTCCAAAGCATTTATACATATACATAGTAATAAAATGTTGCCCTATGCATAAAAAGGAATGGCTATAGTGTAGATGTGATGGAGGCATGATTGGTCAGAAGAGAGGCTCAAAAAGCTTCTGTCAGCATATTGCAAAGGAACACACACTATATTCTTAAATTGTGAACTTGAAGCAACTATATATGGAGGGAATAATAATTTTCTGCAACATGGCATAAAAATCCTGCTTACTTCCTTCTTAAAGACATTTCCAACACCTTCATCTGACATGGAGAACAAGAAACAGAAACTTACATTTCATCCTTTAACCTAGGAAACATCTGTGACCCCAAACCACATTATTCTAGGAGGGGAACTGGGTAGAAGAGTGATAAATGAGTTAACAGAACACAAGGAGGTCAAATCTAAGTTCCTCCAGAGGCGATACTGACCAGAAGTCAACCAATTTGACTCACTGGATCCCAGTTTGGTTCAAAAAGTGGAGATACCAGTACCTTGAAAGGTAAGGATGAGTGTTAGTAATGATAAGATTGTTGGAAAGTCTGTAAAAGGAAAAATTGGGTCCTCACATCTTCATTCCCACCTTTCTCAGCCTGGTGACCATCCCTCTGGAGAAATGTGAACCAGAGAGGATACTAACAAAGGGAACGGTGATGTGAAATGCAAGAATGAAAACAAGATTTTAAATAAAAGTCTATATATTATAACTTAAGAGCCTTACCATCTCCCCTCCTTTGCCACTTTGAACTCAAGCATCCAGTTTACACCTTCCAGTAGGGAGGGAGCTGGGAAATTCTTGCTTGGAGAAACCGACCACCCACAATAGAGAAAGGTCTTTGGCTACTGACATATGGGGTTCATAATCAGAAAGCGGCTGGCCAGGCCCCTACACCAGGGTTTCTTAACTTAAGTACTGTTGACATTTTGGATCAGATAATTCATTTTTGTTTATTTTGTCCTTAATTTTTTTTGTATTGATTTTTAGAGAGGAGAAAGAAGAAAGAGAGAAAAACATCAATGTAAGAGTGAAACATCAATCAGCTGCCTCCTGCACTCTCCCTACGGGGATCAAACTCACAACCCTGGAATGTTCCCTGGCCAGGAATGTGCCTGCAACCTTTTGGTGCCTGGGACCATGCCCAACCAACTGAATTAAGCAACAGTGGCCAGAGCTCTTTTTTTTTTTTAAAATCCTCATTCAAAGATACGTCTTTATTGGTTTTTAGAGAGAGGGGAAGAGAGAGAAACATCCATGTGTGAGAGAGAAATCAATCAGTTGCCTCCCATACTTGCCCCGCCCAGGGATGGAACCTGCAGCCTGCACTATTTATGTACCTTCATTGGGCATCGACCCCACAACATATTTGGTGTATGGATGATGCTCCAATCGTCTGAGCCACCCAGCCAGGGCCCATGTAATTCCCTGTGGGGGAGAGATGGGGAAGACCTACCTGGTTTGCAGATGGCCATCTTGCTGTGTCCTCTAATGGAGGAGAGCCCGTAGGGAAGAAGCAATCTCTCTCAAGTCTCTTCTTACAATAGCACTAGTCCCATCATGAGGGCTCCACCACATGACCTAGTTACCTCCCACAGATCCCATTTTCAAATATCGTTGCATTGGAGATTAGTGTTTCAAACATATGAATTTTGGACAGACACCTTCAGTTCAAAGCTCCTGATAGCTAATTGCCTTTTTTAGACACAATCAGTCTCGGTAACAAATATTCCACTAACAATAAAACAGATGAAGCAATTTGATGTGCATACACACAAAAATGAGGTTTCATTCCTAGGCCATACACAAATAAATTCCAGATTAATTAAATGGACTTATAAAATAACTTTATAATCCTGAGATGGGAGAAGCATTCTTGATTGAGGGGTGGAGTGGGGGTGGGGGGATCCAGGTATTTTGTCATGCAACATCTAAAATTTATCCACTAGGCATCATTGGCAAATTATCTAGAATTATGGCATTTTCAAGGGCTTCTGATACATTATAGGCATGAAAAGAAAAATTCTAAACATTTAATTAAATGTTCACAAAATATACTATGTCAACTGGACAAGTCCAACTTCTTTCAATGATCATATAATTATATTATAAATGTAATACAATTTATATCAGCAGAACAAAAAGAATATTTTATACTTCATGATTTGGGGAGACTATAGAAATCACTGCCATTTTTCAAAACTTTAAGAGAGGATGCTTTGTGTGGAACATGGGAGCAGTGTAATGAGGTGGATTGGATTCAGGGAAGAAGATGGGCCTTGGGTTGTCTCCGAGCTATGGTTACCTCCAGATTTCCCTTGTTGTGCTGCCCAGCGTCAGCCCCATTTGGCCCTCATCCTGCTCTCCTTTGAGGACTCTTGACAGTGGTGTAGCTCTCAGAACTACAAGAGAATTCTTTAAAACGTGAAACTGTTTTCTGGCTTTGGACTTAGCTTCTTTTCCCCCAAGCTATGCTCTTCTTCCCCCCTCAAAGTAAACCTTCTAGAAATCGGCCCATACTATGCTGTTTTATGAATAATGTATGCTCAGTGAAAGACAGTAAAGCCCAAATAAAGTCAGCTTCAGTTTCTCTGTTCTGGTACTATTTCCTCTTAATAATCTCCTAGGAAAGCAGTATCTGATTTTATAACATTTGTCTGCCAATTATCTTAATGATTCTACATGCCAGCAATTTACCAGGATCTGTAATTGACAGTACCAATTACTCATAATTATAACTTTTTATAACCACGTTTACATTTACGTCACCTCTTTTTATTCATTTTTCAGTGAGAAAAAGAGGACAAATGAAAAAGAATTAGCTTCTCTTTTTATTCTCTCTTATAAATACAAGAACAACCGATAAAGATATTTTCAAATCCTGAGTTAGTTGCATACCATTTACACTTATACCCATATCTAAGCAGTCATTTGAGTATCTGAGGCCTATGATATCAAAATGAAAATCCTATCCATGCTTTTTAAAAAATATATTTTTACTTATTCCAGAGAGGAAGGGCAAGGGAGAGAGAGAGAGAAATATCAATGATGAGAGAGAACCGTTGATTGGCTGCCTCCTGCATGCCCCATACTGGGGATCAAGCCCAAAACACAGGCATATGCCTTGACTGGGGATAGAACCGTGACCTCTTGATTCATAGGTCGACACTCAACCACTGAGCCATGCTGGCTGAGCCATGCTTCTATTAAAGCATTTCTTACATTCAATTGCAATGAACTTGTCCCACAATCATCTCTCTTGAGTATTTTAATGCTTTATTTATCTCCATATTCTTAGGAAGAGCATGTTCTTAGCTCCTAGTAGATGTTTAATACATGTTTCTCAAATGACTAATTTGTACCATCCCATTGAATTGAAATAGAAATGATTAAACTACATCATAATTTGTTTTCCAATAATAACTGCCATTTGCAGTGAATTTCAAGGCTCCTGGAATCTATCTCCAGTAATTCTCTGTATACTGCATCATTGTTTTTTTATGTCTATTTGGGTTATCTCCATCATCACACTGATACACTCTGATTTCCTCTTATCTAAAAAAAAAAAAAAACAACAACAAACAAACAAAAAGTTATTTGTTCTCTTTTCTTTCTCCAGCAATTACCCCCAAGTACCCCCAGAAAATCCCTCCAAATGTTTTCTACATTGTTGCTTCCAGTCCCAATAGGAGAATGGGCAGGGTCAACTGGGTTGGCTGATTAATCATGTCCTGAGGGCAGCAAACATGAGCTCTGGGGAAGATGCGTGTGGATGAATTTCTGGGAGTGGGCACAATGAGTGTGGGTGTTTGTGTTTTGCTCTAATACTTACCAGAAAACACTCACTAAGGAAGTACTCAACAATCAGGTGGAATGAGTAACTCCTCTTAGATGACCCAGTGCGTACACAATGTGTTCACGTAAAGAGTCATGTTGGCAGGGTAGAAGTTGTGCACAGGCTCAACATCACAGGCTCTCTCTCGCTGTGGCTGACCTTACTATTGCTGAAACTTACCTGGGAAGCAACAGAGACCAAAGTTACGTTCTTACTACAGGAATCCTTGAAAAGACCAACTAGCTTCTTGGAAAAATTGATTATTTCAGATCCTTTTAATCCTGGAGGGGCACTCATTAGTCTTCTGCACTTACTTTGGATAAGGATCTGACTTCTCTGTCTGCAGAAATTTGACAACACCACTCTTGAAGTGCTTACAGAATGTACTTCACCAACACGGGATCCCATGTAACACTACCACAAACCAAAAAGGAGCCATTTACAGCGAAAGAGTATGAGACCGTGAGCAAAGGACCATGGGATGCACTGATCCTATTATAGACCATGTTCCCCAGAGCATCAACCTGATAGATCTTTGGAAGGTTTGGCTATGGTGCCAAACATAGAGACAATGTACAATGGGGTTGCCTCACAGTCCTTCAGGGTGTGATATGCATTTAACAATTGCTTGATGTAAGGTGCCTATTCCTCACAAGTGTGCTACACAGATCCAGGAACTGGCTCCTCTCAGCACTACTCTCTTGGACCCACTGGCAGAATTTCTGTTTTCTATCTCTACAACTCTGGGCTCTGCTGGATTAGAAGTCCTGGTTCCTAGGGAGGAGGGAATACTTTTGCCAGGTACATAGCAATGTTACACTGAAATCAGAGCTACATACAACAAATGCCTGATCCCTTTGGACTTCTCCTGTTCATGAGCCAATGGGCAAATAAAAGAGTTACTCTACTGGCAGGGATAACTGACTTCGATTATAATGAAGAGATAAAGTTGCCGACCTATTGTAGATCAGGGAAGAGCTTGCAACTCTAAGGACTTAGAACATCCTTAGGTGCTTCCATTCCCAGCAAATAACAATGAGCAGGCAAATACAATAACTATGGTCTGACACAGTAAGGCCTCAGGCCCTGAGAGATGAAAGTCTAGGTCAGCCGTGGGCAAACTACGGCCCAAGGGGCAGATCCGGCCCATTTGGCTGTTCTATCCGGCCAGTGGAGCCAAAAGAGTGGAGGGTTCTCTTGCTCTCCCCTCCGCTCCTTCACCAGCAGCCCAAGATGAGAGTACCAGCATGGTCAGGTTGCTTTTGTTCCGGCCCTCGGGTCCAGTTTAAGAACCCATTGTGGCCCTTGAGTCAAAGAGTTTGCCCACCCCTGGTCTAGGTCATTCCACCACGCAAGAATCCTGAGAGGTTGAAATACTGGCCAAGGATGAAGAAAATATAAAATTGGTTGTGGAGGTGGGGAATGAAGAATATCAGTTATGGTGTTGGGGACAGCTGTAGGAATATGGACTATGGCTGGTTTACTTTAGAAATTAAATATATTTCCCATCTTGAAGAGTCAGTTATCAGTAGAGCATAGTTCAGTGGTATAAGGGTTAGACTGTAACAGATATTTATGATGCCTCAGTGCATCTGATGTAAGTGTAGTTATGATGGGATGGTTGAGGGTATCCCCCTCAACTGTACCATAGCCTCTCTGTGCTTTTCTACCTAGTAATATGCCAATTTTATCAAAACTGCAAATTTTGTTTTGTTTTTAAGTGATTCAACTGCCAGTGAGGGTGTTATGAAATGTTAATGTTCAGAATTTCAGTTAAAAGATGATGTCACCAACATAAGTAATAATATAAATAATAGATAAACTGGACATCATCCACATTAAAATTTTTGTGTTTCAAAAATCACCATGAAGAAAGTGAACATAACCCTCAAAATGGGCGAAAATTTTGCAAATCATGTTTTATAAGGACATGTATCAGGAATATAATAAGAACGCTTACAATTCAATAATTGAAAGATAAGCAACTCAGTGAAAGAGGGGTAAGGATCTGAATAGACATCTAAGATGTCCACATGGCCAACAAAGTATAGGAAAAGATGCTCAGCATCATTAACCGTAGGGAAGTGCAGTCCAAACCACAATGAGCTACCACTTCACACCCTATAATCAAAAAGGATGACTATAATAATAAAAAATACAGATAATAATAGGTGTTGATAAGGATGTGGAGAAACTGGAACCATGGACATTGCTGGTGGAAACGTAAAATGGTACAATCAGTCTCATAGTTTCTCAAAATACCACATGTAAACCTATCAATCCCACGCCTAGGTATGTACCCAAGTGAAATGAAAACATATATCCACCCAAAACCAGTACACAGATGTTTATAGCAGCATTGTTCATAATAGCCAGAAGTGAAAATAACCCAAACGTTCATCAATTAATGAATTGAATTTTAAAAATCTGGCATATCCATACAACAAAATATTATTCAGCAATAAAAAGAAATGAAATACTAATACTTGGTTCAAGATGGACAAAACCAGAAAGTCTAATGTTCAGTGAAAGAAGCTAGTCACAAAGGGCCACATATTGTATGATTACAATCACATGAAATGTTCAGAATAGAGACCAAAAAAAAAAATAGATTAGTGGTTTGCCCAGCACTGGGAAAGTGGTAGAGAAATTGGGAGTGACTCCTAATAGGTAGAAGGTTTGGGGGAGGAATATTAAAACATATTCTTGGGTGAGGATTGAGAAAAAGTAGAGAGGGTAATAAGTCTAAATAGAAGAAAGTTTTCTGAACTTCATTCAAAGTGATACCAGTTGATTGTGATCAGTTGCATATGTACGTTGTCACACCTAGAATAAGTACTAAGAAAACTATATAAAGGGATATAAATGGCACCAAACAACAGAGCATCAGAATACACAAAACAGTTGTGCCATCCCCACCCCAGGAAAGGGGCTGGCTGATGGGCTAGGACAACGTAGGTAGATACAATGGATTTGGGCCAAATGCTCGCATGCCTCACACCGCTGCTGTGCAGGGAGCCAAAAGACAGGAAAAATATCACACTCAAGAGAGAGCTCTAAGGACCAAAGCCAAAGGCACATGTCTAGAGCATGGCCATAGGAAGGAATACCTTAGAGGAGAATGCAGTCAAGGACTCAGAGCACAGAGCTGTAGCACGAGACAAACAGCAGCAGGAACACCAAGACAGAGTGAGGGATTTCTTGCTACCGTGGAACAAGTGGCATGTCCAGATCACATGTTGTGTGAAATCTCCAGGGATCTTTTTTAAAAGCCTATGATATCATTAAAACTTGCAGATGAGCCAAAACTGGTTTGGCTCAGGGTTGAAGCATCGGTCTGCAGACTGAAAGGTCCCGGGTTCGATTCCGGTCAAGGGCATGTACCTTGGTTGAGGGCACATCCCCGGTGGGGGGGTGTGCAAGAGGCAGCTGGTCGATGTTTCTCTCTCATCGACGTATCTGGCTCTCTATCTCTCTCCCTTCCTCTCTGTAAAATATCAATAAAATATATATATATTTTTAAAAACTTGCAGATGAATGCATAGACTCTTTCCAAAAATAATAAAAAAGGTACAAATATTGAGCACTTTCTATTTGTCAGACAATAGCAACATATATGCATTATCTGATCATTTTCACAATAGCCCTATTATATTAGCTTTCTGTTGCTGCTGCAGCAAGTTTACATAACCTTGGTGGCTTACAACATCACAGATTTATTATGTTACAATTTTATAGGTCAGAAGTCTTACATGGCTCTCACTGAAATAAACTTCAGGCATTGCAGGTCTGTGTTCCTTCCTGTTCTTTTTCTTTCTTTCTTTCTTTCTTTCTTTCTTTCTTTCTTTCTTTCTTTCTTTCTTTCTTTCTTTTTTTTAATATATCTTTATTGGTTTCAGAGAGAAAGGGAGGGGGAGAGATAGAAACATCAATAATGAGAGAGAATCTTTGATCTTCTGCCTCTTGCAACCCCCTCCCCCACTGGGGGCTGAGCCCGCAACCCGGGCATGTGCCCTTGACTGGAATCAAACCCAGGACCCTTCAGTCTGCAGGCCGACGCTCTATCCACTGAGCCAAACCAGCTAGGGCCCTTCCTGTACTTTCTTTACAGGATCTGTTTCTTTCCAGCTTCTACCTTCCCACATTCCTTAGCTTCTGGACCCCTTTATCTTTGCTGTTAACAAAGGCGATTCAAGTCTTTCTCACATCACATTACTCTGACCTTTTGCCTCATCCTTTTACTTTTAAGGATTGTGTGATTATATTGAGTCCACCCAGATAAATCCATAATAACCTCCCCATTTTAAGGTCAGCTGATTAGCGACCTTAGTTCCATTTGGATCCTTAATCCCCCTTAACCATGTAAGGTAACATGTTTATAGGTGAAGCATTAAAGTGTGGACATTTTCAAGGGTTGGTATGCTGCCTACCACACCTAGGAAGTGGGTTCTATAATCCATAAGTGAACATTTGAAGCAGTGGTTCCCAACTGTGGGTGATTTACTCCAGTAAAATGTGCAACATCTGGAGACAGTTTGGGTTATCACAACTCTGGGGAAGGGCTACTGGCATCTAGTGGGTGGAGATACCAAGCATCCTCCAATGCACAGGACATTCCCCACAACAGAGAATTATTAAACTCTCAGTAGCACTGAGAGTTATAGGTCAGAAGTCTTGTAAGCCACCAAGGTTATGTCAACTTGCTGCAGCAGCAACAGAAAGCTAATATAATAGGGCTATTGTGAAAATGATCAGATAATGCATATATGTTGCTATTGCACTGAGTAGCACTTCTGAAAACCCCTGGTCTAAAGAAATTGAGACTTGGAGAGCATAAGTATCTTGACCACACTCACAGCTACTAAGTCTCAAAGCTATGATCTGAACCCAAGACCACCTGACTTTGGATCACAGGCCCTTTCCAACTTTGCCACGTGCAGCACTATACCGTGAATTGTCCTGTGGCAGGCAAAACCGGGTGTCCCCCCTCTGTGGACGTGCTCTGACACCATGAAATGAGGACTTCTTTAGTCTCTTTCCTCTGAAGGTGCCAAGGTCCAGCTCCAAATGCTTTAATGATTTGGACAGAGCAGTCTTGTTCAGTAGATGAAGCAGGTGTAGTAATTTCATGGAAGTTCTCATCGAACACAGTTCACTCGGGCCTTAGAGTAATAACAATACTAAAACAAACCCGAATGTGTGGAGGGCCACGCTCTCTCAGAGCTACAGGCAATAAAGGAATTGGCCCTCGGAGATGAAATGTCAGCATCAATCTTTTGCTTCTATTTACCCAGCTCCCTTGTTTCTGTTATTCCACTTACCAAAATGCCAGTTGCTGACCATGTTCAGAAATATGTGTTGCCTGTGAGGATGGATAAATACCGGAGTGTTTGCTTCCCAAGTATGCACTACGTGTAAACCTTGGAAAGTCCTGCCCCAGCATATTTACATAGATGATGGAAAGAAACACAAGATATTTATCATCCAACATGTGAAAAAAAAATACTTTTTAGCATATACAACGAAAAGTAGATTATTCAGTCACAAAAGATTTTTCTAACAGATAACATAGTTTACTGTTTTCAATAATCACATCATTAGCAACCCTTTGCATCTGAACATTAACATTGCATAAACCATTACATCATTAAATAAACACTAAAAATAATTACAGCAACATTATTTTCTAGAGCCACATATTCTCTGAAGCACCAAGGATTCATTTTAATATAATTATGGCACCTCAAATGCATAAATATCAGCATGAACTTAAAATACTTTAATTAGAGAACACCTTTAGCTTTCATTGGGTAAACAGTTACTTTCCAACATCAATATCAGCAATTCACATAATTACCTATTTGTGTAAAGGGCTTTCTTGGTCTAAATTATTTAACAGTTAGAATCAATATTACTGCCTTATACTAGTAGAGTTTTAAATCCATACTATCACAGTTCCACTAAAAAAGAAAACGTCAGCTAAACACAATATGATGTGTATGAAGGAAGTCGTGCATTTTTTACAAGTGGTCACTAATGATTTTAGGCTCTATAAAAATCAATCACCCTGCTGCCTCCCCTGAGTTTTACTGATTAGAACATTACTCCAAGAAGCTAGTGACTTCCTCAAGGTCATCTAGCTCCTGAAGTCAGAACTAAGGTCAAACCTCACACCTCCCAATTCCAAGATCCTAGAGATGAGAGATCACACGTTCCTCATTCCTATTCTCCCCTGAGGGCACAGAGTATGGTGTCTGCTGACTTGAATGGTCAGTCTAATACTCTAGCTACTCATCACACTCTTGCAAATGTCTTGCTTTATGTTCAAAGCTGATATCCAGCTAATTTCCCAGCCTATCTGATTTCAACTCCCACAACTGCTGGACCAGCCATAAACCAGGAACCAAAGGGAATTTACTGGACCTGCTTTAGGTCTATGGTCCATGTCCATTCTGATTGTCTGGTGTTCTTATCATAGTTACTGCTAAAGGCTGTGAACATCGCCCTGACTTATAGCTAACAAACTTCAGACTTGACTTTAAGTTACTTTTCCTTTCATCTCAAAATGAGATGAACCAGGAGATCTCAATTTGATTCCCCACCAAAGCACATGCCCAGGTTTCTGGTTCAATCCCCAGTAGGGGGTGTGCAGGAGGCAGCCAATCAATGATTCTCTCTCATCATTAGTGTTTCTAACACTCTCCCTCTCCCTCCTCCGAAATCAATAAAAAACGTGTTTGTTTGTTTTTAAAAAAAGTACATGCAGACTCCAGCTGGTTTGGCTCAGTAGATAGAGCATGGGCCTGCAGACTGAAGGGTCCTGGGTTCAATTCCAGTCAAAGGCATATACCTTGGTTATGGACTCAATCCCTAGTAGGGGCTGTGTTAGAGGCAGCTAATCAATGACTCTATCCCATCAATGATGTTTCAATCTCTCTTCCCCTCTCCATTCCTCTCTGAAATCAATAAAAATATATTATATATTAAAAAAAAGAAGTACATGCATGAGTTTACTAGCATTAATGTTAGCTATTAATTTGCTTAAAATGAAAGAAGTTCGTGCATAGCTATTTAAGATGCTCAAAATGCCAAGTTCAATATATTTAAAATCTAAACTTATTTTATGTAATTAGAATAAGAATAATTATAACCATAACAATTATACTTGGGTAGAATCTTAACATGTTTACAAAGTGCTTTCTCACATGTTATTGAATTTATACAATGAATTAAAAAATAGTGGCTAGTCTTAGAGATTCTGTGGTAAAGATAACTCATCTTAGTCAAAAGGGGAGTTATAGATTATTTTAATTGGAGAAACACTACAGAAAACTTAATATACAATAGATTTCTCCAACCCAGATGCCACAGTGTCTGACTTCCAATACTATTGTAAAGATAATAGCTTTATTTTTGCCAGCTCTACCTTTAAAATGTGATTACCTCTCTAACTGCTGACAGCTCAAGCTAAAGGCATGCAATATTTTTTTAAAGATATATATAAAACCTACTGCCCCAGAGGCTTTGGGACTTCTTAATAAAATATAAATCAGGACAGCTGGAAATAAAAACAGAACAGAAACCATTTAAAAATAACAGAGAAGTAGAGAATATCACACTTCAAAGAGTGAAAGGTGGGCACTGAATTTATTTTAATATCTTGGCAACTATGGCAGAAGTTGGAAGCATTTTGCACAGCATGGTCTATGTTTTCTGACCCCCCAAAAAGCAAACATTGTCTGCAAATACATACTTTCTCCTGTGAACAAGTAGTACCAGGAACATTGCCAAACTCTTCTGATTAAAGTATGAATCTCTTAGGGTTGACTCATTGTCTTACGGGCAAGAGGTCAGGTGAGGAGTGTAGAGCCTTCCCATCTAATTAGGATTTCTCCCCCAGTCAAAATGACAGCCTACCTTGGTTAACTTTTTCCCTACCTATGTGCATCACATAAAACCATAAGGTCAGCCAAAGTTAGGCTCAGCTATTAAAATAAAAAAAAATGTATTGCAATTAACTTAACATGTGCAAATCATTATTTGCCCTCATTAGTATTAAACCATAAGCTAAATTTCAAGTAATCAGAGTAATAGTAATGAAAATAATACCATGTGTTTAGTTTACAAAAATATTTCGACAGACATTATTGAATTTGGTTAATTAATTCAACAACTATTTATTTGTTGGACATTGATTATGTGTTAGATATATAAGCTAGTAGAGAATAGTATAACATATAGTATTATTGTTCTTGTCTTCTCAGTCTCACCGTGTAGTGGAGGAAGTTATACCTTGAAGAAATGATTAGCCAAATAATTAATAGATGACACCTGATGAGTGCCGTGATGAAGTACAGGGGATTGTTAGAGTGCCCAGTAGGGGAGCCTGACCTAGACCAGAAGGCTAGGGAAAGCTTCCCTGAGGAAGTGAAAGTCAGGACCTGAGGAGTAAGTGGGTAAATGTTAGCCACGCAAAGAAGACAGTCAGCATTCGAAACCAAGGAAATGGCCTGCGCAGAGGCCCGGGGGCGGGAAGGGTCACAGACTCTCCCAGGAAGTGACGAGGGAACACCAGGGTGGCTGGGCCACCAGAGCAGAGAGACAAGTCCCACGAGATGGGAGAGAAGAGGCAGGGAGACCAAGGGTCATATCATGCTGAGCCTTGGAAACTATCATCTTTTAAGGGTTGACTCATAGGACTTTATAAATTAGTACATATCGGTGGGTAGTGAAGGGCAACACCAGCCATAACACACGGTTTTGTGTAGTCACATTAAAGGAAGTTGAATATCAAGCCAGCTAGCGTCAAACTCCAACAACCAACAACTGTAGAAGAGTCACCCTGGCTCTCTAGGTATCGACATGACTTCAAAGACTGGATTGCTGGGGCATTGGTAGTTCACAGTCGGGATTTCTTACCTTAATTCTAATTCTGAGCCTAATTCTAATTTCTCCATGACGGTGAGAAAATCTTTAGCTGCTCTGAGCTTCAGCATTTTTATTTACAAAATGAAGATAACTTTTGCCTTACCTGGTTATTGTGAGGGTTAAAAAAGAAAAGCACTTTGCAATGAGACAATAAATGCTCAGTGTTGATAGTTTTATGATTCTGAGTCATGCAATGTTTTCCTTATGAAATTCTTAAGTTCTAAAAGGTTTTGGAATGCCTTCATGTATACGATTCAAAGGTAGCTTGGTGAGGCCCTGACCAGGTAGCTTAGTTATGTAGTGGGTTGTCCCTATAGGCCAAGATTGTGGATCTGATCCCCTGGTCAGGACACATACAAGAATCAACCAATGAATACATAAGTGGGGCCACAAATGGATGTTTCTCTCTCTTTCTCTGTCTCTCTCTAAAATCAATCATGTGTTGCCCTAGCCTAGCTGGTTTGGCTTGGTGGATAGAGCATTAGCCTGTGGACTGAAGGGTCCCAGGTTCGATTCAAGAGCACATGCCTGGGTTGCTGGCTCGATCCCCAGTGGGGGCTGTGTAGGAGGCAAACCAATTAATGACTCTCTCACATCATTGATGTTTCTATCTGTCTATCCTTTTCTCTTCCTTCTGAAATCAATAAAAATATTTTTAAAATAAAATAAGCCGAAACAGGTTTGGCTCAGTGGATAGAGCGTCAGCCTGTGGACTGAAAGGTCCCGGGTTCAATTCTGGTCAAGGGCACATACCTTGGTTGTGGGCACATCCCCAGTAGGGGTTGTGCAAGGGGCAGCTGATCGATGATTCTCTCTCATCAATATTTTTAACTCTCTATCCCTCTCTCTTCCTCTCTGTAAAAAAATCAACAAAATATATTTTTTAAATAAAAAATAAAATAAAATCAATCATGTAATATTATATGTAATACTTAAACAATAAAGAATTTTTAAAAATCAAATCAATCAATCAAGAAAAATTTAAAGTAGCTTGGTGTAATAGAAAAAGCTTTGGAATGGGACACACCTGAGGTCAAATGTTATTCCTGGTGTTTCCTGGCTGGGTGACAGTGGAATTCACTGGGCCTCAGATTTTTTATCTGCTATTTGGGGGCAATAAATTACAAGTTGTTATTTTAAGTATTAAATGATATAACATCGGTGAGACTCAAACTATTATGTAATAGATCAGCAGTAAATGTTCCCTACTTTTAGCTCTTTATCCAAGGAGAAAAATATTTCTGTGCTGCATTTAAGAAGATAGTACATCTTCTTAAAGTGGTTCACAGATTTCAAAACTGCATGGGAAGCATTTGCGGATTTAATTTAAAATGCAGATTCTATTTCGAATGACATCCCAAGATTCAGCATTTCTTAAAAACTCCCCAGTGATACTCTCCTCGCTGGTCCGAAGACCACACTAGAAGTAGCAAGGGTCTAAATGATCTGGTAGTTTACAAATACCATTGGCCTATTATCTACCCATAATAAAAATTGCTGGGTCATATAATTCTGTGTTTAACTTTTGTTTTTTTTAGGGATCACCTTTTTCATATTAGCCGCACCATTTTACCTTCCCACCAGGGAATGCCTGGCTCTGTGAAAAGAAGAAAAAAAATAATGTTTCTCAATAAGAAATCATGGTTTGGTTTTATTTTAAATCTATTTTTATTGACTTCAGAAAGGAAGGGAGAGGGACAGAGAG
This sequence comes from Vespertilio murinus, assembly GCA_963924515.1. NCBI lineage: Eukaryota > Metazoa > Chordata > Mammalia > Chiroptera > Vespertilionidae > Vespertilio > Vespertilio murinus. The sequence continues at coordinate 32,043,596 of OZ004717.1, read as the reverse complement.
AGAGAAAGACCAGTGATAAGAGAGAATCGTTGATCAGCTGCCCCCTCAGGCTCTATCCCACACGGTGGATCGAGCCCGAAACCCAGGCAAGTGCCCTGACCAGGAATCAAGCCATGACTTCCTGGTTCTTAGGTTGACCGTGAACCACTGACCCATGCTGGCTGGGTAAGAATCACGTTTTAAAAAACCCAATGGGATTGCAACTCCTTTTGAAGCCTCTGATCAGATAAATATTTTCTGATCACATATTTTACCCCAAAACATTATTTTCATTTTGCTGCTGCTGGTTCACTTATAGAACAGAAAGAGTTCATCCACCCGGCACTTGCAAAGCTAAACAGAAACACCGAGAATATTGGCTATTTTATTCATCAATGGCACCATCCAGAAGAACAGAAAGCCATTGCTCAGAAGCCTGAACTTCTCAATGGCATGTACCGGTAGGTTACAGATTATATAGAGCAAAATCTCAAGACACTGTGGGATGAGGGTTCCAGGTTAAGCTGGGAGTTGATTGGCCAGAGGTGAGGGTAATAAATCATTTCTTCAGGTCTTGTGGACAGTTCTGGGGTCTGTTCCAATGTCCATCTGTCTGTTCTCAAGAAAAAGTAGCCAGGGGGTCATTCCATTTTAGGGCCCAGGAGCTTAAACACAACTTATGTCAAGATGTTGTCTTTAGCATGGGGAAGTCCAGACCTTGTGACCATTAGTCAGATCCCGGCTACTGTCTTCTGCTGCCTCGGGGGTTGCTGATTATTACAGAAAAGGGGTAGGCCTATAAAGACACTTCTTCAGACAAGGAAAATATTAGTGTGTTATCGCAGAAAAAACAAAGCGTTTGGGTGGTGTATCAGAAAGAATAGGGATTTGGGTTCATAAGATTTGGGTTCTAGTCCTGACGCTAGCTCATACTAGTTGTATGACTTGGAACAAGCCACTAAGCCACTCTAGGTCAGTTTCTTCAAGTGTAAACTAGGAATGGTAGAAATGCCTTCCCCACCGATATGGAGACCAAGGGAGATAAGGCATATCAGTGATTTTCATAGAGGAAACTGAAACCCCAAGGCAACACCTCCCACGTGCACACACAGGCACGTGCACGCACATACTGTAACCTTTAACAGATCAATGCCACTTTTATTTGTTTTACACATTAGGTTTCCCTGTAAGATTAGTTTGAAGAATCAGCTCAATGGCTAGCAGAATTTGAAAACTGCTGAAATACACGGACTCTGCTTCCTCCCTCATTTCTTTCTCTGTATTTCCAGCCTATTTTTGCTCCCTCCTTGCGTCATACATAGAGATCTTCCTAATGGAGTAGAATGTGGAAACAAGGCAACTCTTCTCTAAATAACCCCTCTGGCTCCTCCCAGATAATTTACTTTTTTCTTTCTTTCACTGCTAGATTCCTATAAGTAGCAGTCCCACCCCCTGCTTCCATTTTCTTTCCACTGTTCTCCTTTCCATCTCTTATTACCGGAATTCTGTCCCAGAGACTCCATTGCAACTATGTACTTACAACCAACTCACTAAATTCCATTCCCATTCTCTCAGCAGCTTTTGGAAGTGTTAACACCACCTCCCCTCCCCCCCACTTTCTTCCTCAAAACCCTTTTCCTCCTGGTGTTGGGAGAAATTGCTGCATAGCTTCCTCCTTGACTCCTCCTGTCCCAGGACAGTGCTGGGTCCTCAAAGATTCGTTCTGGTCCTTTCCTCAAAAATCTTGTCCAGCCTCACAACATCAGCTGTCACATTGTGAAGAAACAAGCACCTCTCCTGGACTCCAGTCCCCTGGCTTCAGTCACCGCTGGACATTTCATTTCATTTGGCTTTCGGTGATATGGATAATTGAAATCATTAACCCAGTCCAAAATACCTTCCCCTCCAGACTTCCTGTTTATGTTATGGCATCTGTACTGAAATTTGTACTGAGATTCCCTCAAACCTGTCTAATCCCTTGTTCTCATCTCTCTATCCCCACATCTGATTAATCACTAATTACTATTGATTCTTTCACTCCAGTGCCTCTGAAGTATCATGCAGCCATAGAAAGAAATGAGGTACTGCTATATGCTACAATATGGCATCTGCACATCTCTAACACTCTAACCGAGGCCCTTTAGCAGGACTATGCAGTAGTATTTGTCTCTTGTGTCTGTCTTCCTTCAGCTTTTTTCTGTGTACCATTACTTTAATTTTGTCAATATCCTATTAAAAACCTTTAATTCCTCCCTTCTACCTCTAAAATACAATTCCCACTCCTTAATCTGGCATGCCTAGTCCTCAATTTACGTTTTCAGACTTTATGTTCTAAGTCTCCTTTACTTTAAGTTGTAGTTTACTTTAGTCAAATATTCTGACTCAATCTCTTGTCCAAGTTCCAAGAAGTGAGAGTTCCAAGAAGAGAGAGTGTTATAAACTCATTGTGACTCAAAGGACTAACTCTGTCCAGTTGGCCACCATCTAGGAGTCATGCTCATGCTCAGGTTTGTCTTCTGAGTATGGAGAGAGGAGTTTTCTACATACGAAATACAGGCAAGAAGAAAGCTATTTCTAGTACAAAGAAAATCTAAGTCAGTGCTAGCACCAAGAAAAGGGTGGTGAAGAGGCTTTAGCCTCCTTTCCCTGGCCTTATCCTAATTAACCTCCATCTTTCTTTAATGTACATGGACATTTGAAGTTTCCTCAATCTTGTGCAAATATAATCTCGAGTCTCCTCCCCAATCCAGATAGGCTGCTGACCATACCTTCCCCCACTTCCTCACCAACCCCTATTCTCACAGCAGCCCCTCAAGGTCTATACAGTACAGCACACTTATTGGATATTTGCTATGGCCAAAATGACAACTGATTTAAGTTTGTTTATTTGAATATTTATGAAGCCAAAAATTATGATATTTATACTGATATTAGAACCCCAAATTTGATATCCCATGGGTATAAGATTAATCCAATATTTTGCTCTTATCAATTATTAGGATGAATGACAGGCCCTACAGTGTATGAGAAGCCAGAAAGACACTAGGTATGACAGCAGTAACTCACTTATTTTGTCTTTACCAAGACATTTTGGATTCTATATTGTCCTAACTAAAAGTTGCTATTCATGTCATAGAATAAATATTTAACTTTAGCATTAATATGAAGAATCATTTTAAGAGAATGAGGAAAATATTGTGGATCTAATAAGCAGGTTAAAAACTTGACATTGAAATGAATTTGTCAACAAAAGTAAGGAAAGAATGTGGAAGTGTCTTCACATTGTGTAAGAGAGAGAAATTCTATAGTCTAAAGAGAAATTGGAGAGCAACTAAGTTAAACATCCTTATTATTCTTTTTTACAGTTTTATTGGATAGATTTCACATTCCATAAAATCTACTCATTTAAAGATTATAGTTCAGTGTTTTTTAGTATATTCACAGAATTGTGTAAACATTATCAAAATATTTTTATAAAACATTTTCTGGGCTAAAAAGAAACCAGAAAACATAGCCCCTGGCAATTATTAATTATTATACTTTCATTTATGATTCCATGTATGTAAAATATCCAAAATAGGCAAATCAAATACTGAAAGTATGTATTCTGGATATTTTATATACATGGAATCATAAAATATGTGATTCTTTTGTGCCTGGATTCTTTCATTTAGCATGTTTTCAAGTTTTATCCATATTGTAGCATATAGCATATAGTACCTCATTTTTTTCTATGGCTGCATGATACTTAAGTGTGTGGCTATGCCTCATTCAGTTTATCCATTTATCAGTTGATAGATATTTAGGTTGTTTCTACTTCTTGGCAATAATTACTAAATGCTATTAAGAGTATTTGTTTTAAGGTGAACATATGCATGTGTATTTATTTCATATATACGTATATGTAGTTGTAGAATTGCTAGGTCATTTTCTAACAATATGTTAAACAATACCAATTCTATTCTTAATATTTTTAGGAACTGCCAAACAGCCTTCTGAAATGACTGTGCCACTTTACATTCCAATTCTTCCACATTTTTGCCAACACTTGTTATTATCTGTCTTTTTTATTTTAACCATCCTAGTGGATATAAAGTAACATCTCATTGTAGTTCTGAATCATTCTTGTTTTTAGCAAGAGGAAACTGAAGCCTTGAATCCTATATTTTGTGTCCCAGCTAGTCATGGGAAAAATCTGACCTATAAGCTGTGTTATCTTAGAGAAAGATATGGGAGAATACCTAACTACTAGTAATAGTTACTGTTGGTTACTGGAAGGCACAGAATTAGGAAAGGAAGCAGAGAGATGCTATTAACTTGTTTCTTTATACTCATCTATTGGTAAAATAAGCATTGTATGTATTTGTATTGCTCTAATAACTAAAATGAAAATATATAAAAAATAAAATCCATATCTTCTAATTTCTAGTTCTTAATCCTTTAGAGATTTAGGCTAAAGTCTTTTTTTGCATAAAAATTATATACATATGTATATATAATATTGATATTAGGTAATACATTTATAATATTATACATATATAAAAACTTATTTAAAATACTAGCAAGGTCAAACTTGGCCAAATAGAATCTGAGTGTTCTGTGGCAAGAGTTACACAATGGCTAATGATTTGCTGGAATGTTTGAATAAAAGTGTTATACTTTCAGCATTTTCAGGTTACATAGCAGTTGGCTGGAAGAAATCTTTTCTTATGATTAAAATGCAGTAGAGATACGGTAGGTCATATTATCCTTGCTATCCTTTAATAAATAGAAAAGCTTATGACTTGATAAGCTCAAGTAAGCACCAGGTTGTGCCATTTGGACAGATTTGCTGCCCTGTGTCTGAGGACTGTTTTCTCCAATGTAGAATGACACATAACATATAGAAAATCACTCATACATTATTTCTACATTAAAACACACAATAATTTAAATAATTTCCAATGATTAATGGCAGTAAAACCATGTGGATTAAATAGAGTTTGAGTGGATAAAATTTATGATTTTTTTAAAAATGAAACCTAGTGGATCTTCTCAAAACTTTTTGGATATATTTTTATATATCTATCAGGATATGCAACTAACATGACAGATTTAATATGCTTTCCATATTTTTTTTAAAGTACTATATTGTACTCCTTTTCAGTTTGAGCAAAACTGCTTAGTACTTTTTTAGGAGAGAGAGAGAGAGAGACAGAGAGAGAGAGAGAGAGAGAGAGAGAGAGAGAGAGAGAGAGAGAAAGAGAGAAAGAAAAAGAGGGAGAAAGCGGAAGAAGCAAATTGGGCAGGATCTTAACGGTCTCTCAATTCAGTTATTGCTTACTACTAATCAACTATACTGTATACTACCTGTTAAATTTATATTGGAGAATGAAAGCCTGATAATAAATACTCTAAAAAAGGGGGGGATCTAACTTAAAAATGAAAAGATAAATATTCAAACAATATTGGAAATAAAAGAGACTTGCTCTGTGCTTTTTCTGCAATACCATTACCCTTCATTATGAAAATCAGTCCATAGGAAACCATAAAAGTGAATAGCACTTTCTGAGGCTTTATGAGTCTTTATGAGGCTCTAGGTATGTGCTTGGGATAGATAGGATCAGAAATGACCCAATTTCAAAAGGATAACAAAGAATGCAGATTCCAAAGACAAGAATCTTCCACCAACAATGTGCCTTTGCTTGCCCCAGAACTTCAGACCTTTGGAATGAAGAGTAAGAATTAACTAATCATCATAACAAGGATTTATAGAGGCAGAACCAAGAAAACTGGTTCTAGAACACATAATAATTTATCGCTTTACATGTCTCTGACAGTTTCAATTTCTAAGGAGATGAATTTGTAAATATACTTAAGATGAAACGTAGGCTCCCCTGGTCAGAGCCTTAGAGAAATGGGTAACGAAGACAACTTAATTCAATGATACATTAAGTACCTTACTCTACCTTTTGGGTTGTGTATTTTAGATAAAATTCCCCTAAGATAAATGGAAGAACCCATTAAAAAATCTAGGTGGCAAAAACAAAACAAAACTACGCTTTTAAAAAACGTTTAACATTAATATTCCTTCAGTGTTAAGCAACTAATAAGATATTTTAGAATTGGAGAAAAGTAGTGGAGCTCAATAAATACAGTAAAAATTTAATTATATATACAAGTCACATATTCTCCCCTAAATAATATCATCTAAACCTGTTCCCATTATATTCACCAACAGAAATGTATTTTTTTTCGAATATTTGTTCTGCTCCTTGCTTAGCTATAGTACCTTGACTTTTTACCTTTTTTTTTTTTTTGTACTAACTTCATTTCTTATTTGATTAGCTCATTGTGTCAGATGCCAGGGCTCAGCTTGACTTAGCTCATCTCATCTCATTCAGAGGCAGGTCCAGGTTTTGTACAGACAGAAGTTTATGTAATTTGGGGCCCTCTTAAAAGAAAATAGTACAAAATTACAATTGCAAAATAAGGTAAAAATTAGAATAAGAGAAATCACAATAAGTTTTAAAATTTTTAAATGCTGAGAAATACCGTGAATAATACAAACTCCAGGAAAATCACGTATTAACTGCCTGACATACCATTATAATACTTGTAGATTTTTTGGGCTAATACTCTTTAGTAGTTTCTTTAGACGAAAGCTATTTTGTAATATCGTCTTCTATAAAGATAATGGAAAAGCAATTCAGTTTTTCCTCCAGCATAGTTCATCAAAATTTGTTTTGTTTGTTTGTTTGTTTTATTCTCACCCATGATGTGTCTTTTATTGATTTCAGAGAGAGAGGAAGGAAGAAAGAGAGAGAAACATTGATTGGTTTCCTCCTGTACCCATCCCAAATGGGGATCAAACCTGCAACTTAGTTTATGTGCCCTGTCCAGGAATTAAACCCACAACCTTTTGGTGTACAGGACAATGCTCCAAACAACTGAGAAACCCAACCAGGGTGAAATTTGTTTTAGATACTGAAGTTTAGGATGTATAAATCATTCCAACCTCATGCATAGACATACGTACTGTTTTGAGTACTGCTACAGGTTTGTGCCCTAAAATCAAAACAATTTTGATCAATTCAATCTCACACAATTCCTATAAAAAAGAAAGACATATATGGTGTCTCAATAATTGTAGATGTTGCATCATCACATATATTCCAACTGGAAAGCTATAGTTATGCCTAAGCTTCAATGCAAACTGAATCCTCCGCTTATAATTTTATACATCTGATGATTGGAAGAATTTTCCAGAGACTAGCTTAAAATTTTTAAGACACCTTTCTCTACCATTTACCTACATAGCTGTGGGAAGAGGTGTGATAGGGCCCATTTTTGTGGTATAAACCTTGGGTTTGCACCTTTATGTCATGATGCTCGGTGGGTCATCAGAGTGGGAGGTAGAAGTATTCCCATAAGATATTCCTTCCCAGGACACATAACTAAAATTTAACTGATTGCAGAAATGACCGCAAACCATCCTATCTAATAAAGAGGGAATATGCTAATTGACTGCCATGCCCTCAAAAATGGTGGTACCCACAGCCACAAGATGGTGGCGCCCAGTCTCCTCAGCCAGGCGGGTCCAGCCACTCCACATGCCTGCCTCTGGAGTCCCAGACACCCAGGGTGAGCTTGAGGCACAGGCAAGCATCAGATGGTGGCTGCCCAGCTTCCCAGGGCCACCCGAGGCTCAGGTAACCAAGGCCGGCTGAGGCTTGTCTTGCCAGCAGGGGCAGCAGCAGAGGTGTGATGGGGGCATCACCTTCCCTTGATCACTGGGTTGCCTCTTGCCCCTGAGGGCTCCCAGACTGTGAGAGGAGGCAGGCTGGGCTGAGGGACCCCCATCCCCTCAAGTGCATGAATTTTCATGCACCGAGCCTCTAGTATAAATATATTTTGTGAAACCTAAACAGAATGTATCATCCAATGAACTTCCCTTTCCAGGATTCTTAATGCCTACAGCCACTGTAACATCCCTAACACGAGGGCAGGTGCTACAGAAAGGACATCAAAGGGGCAGGACACTACTGTTAACTGAGGGTGAATGTCTTTATTTTGCCAAAACATATGACATGTGAACACATTGCTAAGGCCTTTTTCAAAGCCTCAAAAATGCCTGTGCAAAATAAAGGGGATGTGGATCTTCAGCATCCCCAACTTCATCCGCTTCTGAGCTCATTTTGTCTCTGTTGTTGAATGCTCATTCTGTGAGCGACACGCGGGGAAGCATATACATGGCCACGCAGAAATAAACCATGCGTTGTGAAAGTAGTTAGCCTGCTTCTCCAGAAGGAGAAGAAAAAACAAAAAACCTTTCATGATTATAGTGAATACACTTTAGAGTTGGAGCCATATTCCTCTGAGTGTTCGGAAATCTCTAATAGAATTGTCTGGGGTAAGTGAAGGGGAACAGCCTAGCTGAGAAAACAAGGAAGAACACCATGGAAATGAAACTTCAGTTCACTCAGAGAGAATGTTCTGAGGGCCAGCCCAGGGCTGTTATCACAGGTGTGTGGCAGGCAAGGCAGCAGGTGTGGCCTGAAAGAAAAGAGGCCCCAAAAGGGGAGATGGGAAACATAAAGAAATGAACTATGCTATCTTGACAGTTCATGCCTGGGACTGAGCTTACCCGGTGCCCTAAAATAAATCTAGATGTAGACTCTGAGGTCAGCCCAGCGGGTTGGATTTACACTAGCAGAAGGAAAACAGGCAGTATTAGAAAAGTGTTTTTAGCTTCCTACATAAAATTTATCCTTCAAATTAGATCAAGATTTATTTGCATTGGAAGGCAGGAGTGATGATATGACTTCTTAAGTCATTCGTCATCAATCTATGATATATGAAAAAGAATGAAAATTTATTCTCGGAGAAAGATGAATGACGTATATTGTAGATCTGAGGACTATTCTTTTAGTGCTTCCTATAAATCATCTAGGCTATTTAAAGCCTTCCAGTATTTAAGATGTTCTAATTTTCCCACTGGAGAAAACAGAAAAGAAGCAGCATGGCCATTTTAAACGTGCTTTGAAAAACCATAGAAAAATCACCCAAATATTCTTCCCAAATATCTTTTCTTTGGATTCTTCTTGATTAATTTTCTTATTTCTACTTGAATCAGAATATAACAGAATTTTGTAAGTACGTCTAAGTAATATATGAAATCTGAATTCTTAACAGGCAGTTAAACTAAGAAAATCAACACTTCTTTTGCAGCAGGCTCTCTAGACAAAAATTACAGCTTTAATGATCCTTAAAATACTGAATTAGAAAAATCATGGAAGTTCAACTGCACCTAATGCTTTCTTTCCTCGGAGATTAGACCTCTTGGCGAGGTAAAGCTTACTTTTTATTTTTATTTCTCCATTGTAAAGATGGTGCCCCTGATAATTTTCTCATGTTCCTCATCCCGGTGATGTTTCATCTTTCATGGCAACAAGTGCCCAGTCTATTATAAATAAACTAAACAATTTCTGGTTGCTCTAAAAAAACAAAAAACAAAACAAAAAAAACCAAACTGTTACATAGTTCCTTAAAACATCAGATATTTTATCTATTTTCCCACAAAAATGAATAAAATATTGGGGTGGGATATTTTAAAACATAAGCATAACATGAAATTTAGGTCAAACCGGGAAGGTCAAATAACACAAGAGAGATTTTAGTAATCAGAGCCAAGATTATGTAATGACGCTCTTCTTTTCAGCACTTTGCACTTGATGTTTGGGAACACGACTTAGTTAAAAGTCACCTACAGAGGTAAATGGCAACAATGGCTATTGAAAAAGAGCCTTTCAAAAATGTCATTATTTTAAGAAAATGAATCTGAAATTGCAACTATATGGAAATATTTACCTACTAGAGGCCTGATGCACAAAGATTTTGCAAGAATGGGTCTTCCTACCCCTGGCTCTAGCCAGAGCCCCTGACTGCTCAGTGCCTGCATATGCAAAATAACCCGCCATCGTTGTTGGGTTAATTTGCATACTCACTCCTGATTGGCTGGTGGGCATCATGAAAGTACAGTCCATTTGCATCTTTCTCTTTTATTAGTGTAAATCAACAGGACTGGAAAGCAACATGCATAAATTAAAAATGAGTGCTTCTAAGGTGAGAGAGTAATTTTTCCCCCCAAAAAAAGATTTTAATAATGATTTGAAAATGGGGTCATCAGCCCAGTGGCGCACTCATAGCAGCTACAGGCCGGGCCTCTCAGCCAGCCATACTGGGGGTCAGTCCCACGCAATAGCATGTCTGTAACAACCATGGTCCCACCACAACAGAAGGGTGTGTGCAGCTTAGAGGAAAACCTGGAGCACCTGGCTCTGGTGGCCAGAGAGGATTGTGCTGCCAGGCACCATAGGACGTCTCCTACATAAGGCCACTTCCTCAAGACCAGATGTAGCTGATTTCCCTAACACGGAGAAACAAACCCAGAGAACTAGATAAAGGAACATGTTTCAAATGAAAGAACAAAATGAAACCTTAGAAAAAGAACTAAATGAAATAGAGATACAAGCAATCTAACTGATAAAGACTTTAAAGTAATGGTCATAAAGATACTCACTGAACTTGAGAGAAGAATGGATGAACACAGTGAGAACTTCAATGAAGATATAGAAAATATGAAAAAGTACTAATCACAGTTGAAGAATACAAAGACCAAAGTGAAAATATATGTAAAGGGAATCAAAAGGAGATTAGATAATAGAAAAGAATGAATTGACAACCTGGAAAATTTGAGTAGTGGAAGCTGAACAGGAAAAAGAAAAGAGAATTTTATTTTATTTTTTTAAAATATATTTTTATTGATTTCAGAGAATAAGGGAGAGGGAGAGGAAATAGGAACATCAATGATGAGAGAGAATTATTGATCGTCTGCCTCTTGCACACCCCCACACTGGGAATCAAGCCCACAAGCCAGGGAGGTCCTGACTGGGAATTGAATCGTGACCTCCTGGTTCATAGGTCAACGATCAACTACTGAGCTGTGTGGGCCGGGCAAAAAATGAATTTTAAAAACAAGGTAGTTTAAGGGATGTTTGGAACATCAGATGCACTGAATTCTCATTATAGGTGTCCCAGAAGAAAAAGATAAAAGAGAAGAAAACTTATTTGAATATATAATAGCTGCAAACTTTCCTAATCTAAGGAAGAGAAGAGACCTCAAGTCCAGGAAGTACAGAGTCCCAAACAAGATGGACCCAACAAGACATATTACTAAATTGTAAAAAATTAAAGCTAAACAGAGAATCTTAAAAGCTTATCAAGAGGGAAGCATAAGACCAGCAGAAACTTTGCAAGCCACTTCCAATGCATAGTAATTCTTTTTAAAAACTAGAGCTTCTGTCAAAAATATCTTAACATTTCCCAAAAATGTAGGACATGAACCTCCTAAATTAAAAGGATCCACTGAGTGTTCAGCACAATGAATTAAACACAAAAGTAGCCCAGCCGGTGTGGCTCAATGGTTGTGCAAGGACATAAGAACCAGGTTTGATTCCCAAGTCAGGACACATGCCCAAGTCTTGGTCTGATCCCCAATAGAGGGCATGCAGAAGCTGATCAATGATTGTCCCTCATTAGTGATGTTTCTATTGCTCTCCTTCTCTCTCAGAAATTAATTAAAATATATATATATTTTTAAATTTAAACACAAAAGCATATCATGATTATTTCTGAATGCCAAGGTTAAAGAAGATTCTAAAGGTTTCCAAAGGGGCAAAACAAGATTTACATAAAATCATGTTTTCAGCACAGCATTCAGACTTCTTGGTAGCAGCACTAGATGTTAGAAGACTATGAAAGCAACACCTTCAAATTTAAGGGGGAAAATTAATTCTAATCTAAATTCTGTATTTAGACAATCCAACCAAGTATGGGGCTAAAATAAAGTGTATACTTGCAAGGTCTAAAAATTTTACCTTACCATGTGTGCTTTCTTAGGAGGCAACTGGAGGATGTGCTTTACCAAAACAAAGGAGTAATCTAAGTAGGAAGGCATGAGATCCTTAAAACAAGATCTCACAAAGCAATGCAATGATGGAAAATCCCAGGATGACTATTGTGTCAAAAAAGTAGGCTGGGTGGTGGGCAAAAGGTGGGAAAATGGGGGACATTTGTAATAGAGTTTACAATAAAATAAAATAAAAAGTAACATGGGGCTTGCAGGAAGTAGGTCTCTAGAAAAATTGGAACGAAATATTTGAGTTTAAGGAAAATGTAGAAAAGAATGAGACAGACGTTGGGAAATTAGGGGAAAACAATAAGATAAGTACATGGGAAATTAGGTTAATGATGACATGAGACCATTAGAAGTACACCAAATACACATTTTAGATGAGTGTAATTGTGTCACAAAAAGTATATCTGAAATTTTATTTCTTAAATTTAATTATTTTATTACAGTTTTAGTAATCAAATTTTAGAAGTTTGACATGAAAAATATAGTGAAATTGTATTATCAGCAATTCGACTGATATTTCAGGTATTTCAGGTATCATACTCCACAATTGCAATAGGTGCTCACTTTCAATAAAATGTGCACTGCAGAAAATTTTTTCAGAAAAATATATTATTCAATAACTTGTTCTGTAAAAGGAACTATGTCTCTTGCTTAGGCAAGTCTCAAAATTTTTTATTTACAGAAATGATGCATAATCTACAGCAGTACTTTCAATAAGCTTTTCATTTAAATTTTAGCCTCTGTACGCTCAAAAGCATAATGAAAGATCTACTTCTTTAAAAACAACATTTTGAAATTCTATAGGTTTTCATTTTCCATACTGGTTTTGCTATAAAAAAAAAGTTATATCCAATTTTTGCTATCAAAATATGAGTTATGGTTGAGGTTCTTTTATACATTGTTTATATTACTATTACATAATCTCAGAATAAATTTGGATTTAATTGAAAAACAAAAATATCTTAACTGGCCAAATTATAAATTAAATCAAGAAATAAAACACACACACACACACACACACACACACACACACACACACAAAAGTACATATAGAAGTAGAAAATAGAAACAATGTCCTTTCCCATCCAAAACAAAACAAAATTTATTTTTAAAGAAACTTTATGTTTAAGGCCTCCAAAACATGGGTGTGGGAAATAAGCAATTGGGATGAATTCCCAAGAATTCATTTTTGGATATTACTTTTGAGAAGTTTGTTGTCTCAATTCTAGACGGTTCCATTTTGAAAGACAAGTATACTGATCATTATTGCTTTACTGGAATTTAGAGTTAAAGGCAGTCTGATAAGAACAGATGCTGGTATCTGCCATTGTAATCTTAATGACTGTTATCAGCAATACGGCAACTCTTTTCTTGAAGCAAAAAGGAAGCCAGTTTGGTTTGTAATGTGGGTCTCATGACTATCTTCTGGTCAGAATTGGACAGTGAAAGGTCAAAATGTGGTAACCAGCCAGACATGTGTTTCTAAGCAGCCTAGCTTAGAAAGTTGATTAGTAGTGTTAGTCTTTTAAGTCTAATTTAAATAATTAATGTTAAAAAAATAGTCCTGTAAGGTCTTAGCAATTTACTAAACCTGTTTGAGGATTGTTTTCTCATCTGTAAAATGTGAATAAAAATATCTAACTCTTTTGGAGGTTGTGAGCAATAAATGAGACAATGTTTACAAAGCACTTAACAAAGTGCACAGCACGTAGAAATGACTTGAATAAATGGGTAACTATATTATGTGGGTAATCAAACTTGACTGAACCTGTTTTTTTTTTTTTTTGAGGCTGCTCTCTGAGAATATTTTTTGAGCAAATGACTGCTCTAAGTCAGGAAAGGAATTTAAGAGAGCAGACCCAGGATATTGCTGGGAAAGCAAAAGATCTTCTGTAAGACTCTAAATCCCATGAAGGATTGTATATATATATATATATATATATATATATATATATATATATATAGTCCTTTAAGGACATATTAGAGACCCGGTGCATGAAAGTCGTGCACAGGTAGGGTCCATAGGCCTGATCAAGACAAATCTGGGCCTTCCAGCTGCTGTCCGGAGCCTTCATTCATTGCGCACCACCCCCTGGTGGTCAGTGCAAGTCATAGCGAGAGATCAAACTCCCAGTCTCCTGGTTGAACTCCTGAGGGGACACTTTGGATGTTAGCCTTTTATATATATAGATTGTGTAAACATATTTGGTAAAACATTAGACATTTTTAAAATTTGAAATTTTTAAGTGGTATGAAGTAACTTAAACAAGAAACATTTTTTTTTACTAAGGTATTATATGTGTACATATCTTACTATTGCCCCCCCCCACTTAACTCCCATACATGCCCACACCCCTCAGAGTTTTGTATCCATTGGTTATGCTTATATGCATGCACACAAGTCTTTTGGTTGATCTCTTATCTCCCCCACCTCTCCCTATCTTTCCTGCTGTAATTTGACATTCTGTTTGATGCTTTACTGTCTCTGTATCTATCTTTTTGCTCAAGAGTTTATAATTTTCTTTATTATCCATAAATGAGTGATGTCATGTGGTAATTTTCTTTCATTGACTGGCTTATTTCACTTAGCATGATGTTCTCCAATCCCATCCAGGTTGCTGCAAATGGTAAGAATTCTTTTTTTTTTTATGGCAGCATAATATTCCATTGTGTAGATGCACCATAGTTTTCTGATCCAGTCATCTGCTGACAGGCACCTAGGCTGTTTCCAAATCTTAGCTATTGTAAATTGTGCTGCTATGAACATAGGGGTGCATATATCCTTTCTTATTGGTGTTTCTAGTTTCTTAGGATATATTCTTAGGAGTGGGATTACTGGGTCAAATGGGAGTTCCATTTTCAGTTTTTTGAGGAAGCTCTATACTGTTCTCCACAGTGGCTGCACCCGTCTACAATCCCACCAGCAGTGCACAACAAGAAACTTAAAATCAAGATAGATATGATAACGTAATTAGAAAGGTGCTCTCTCAACAAGAAGTGCAAGGGGCTTTTACTAGGAGCTACAGGGGATACAAAAAGGAGCCAGACATGAATTCTGCCTTCATGGGACTTACGATGCCTGTGGAAGAGTTAAGACATGGCCACTGGACAGAGTAGTAGGCATTTACTGCTTTATTTTGCTGCTCAGTGTCTGAATCCTCATGAATACAGGGATTCTGCCATTCAATAAATTGTTCTTGTTGTTCTTTTTCTTTAAAATAACCAAAGTTGGCTGCTGTGCTTGCGACCAAGGATCCTGACTGACTCAGAAATCTGAAATTTGTCTTTTTGGGAAAACTTCATGGGGGAAGGAGCACTTGAGTTGCATCATGAAGAATATTGGCAATGTGGTACAAGAACATTTCAAAATAATAAAATTGCATGAATAAGCAAAGGCGTTGTGTGGGAGATTTACTCATTCATTCTTTCAATATGCATTTCTACGTACTGTGTATACAGGGGTGGGCAGGATAAGATAGGAGTTGGAGATTGGGGAAAGGAAAAAGGGGTGAGGGGAAAGGGTTGAAATGACAGTAATATTACAGAACTGAAACTGGTGAGATTTGTAATTGACTGGATGTGGGCAGTGATGATGGACAAGGGGTTTTGCACCCAAGTGAGCAGGAGGCAGTCATTAACATAGAGAAACAGCGGAAGTAAGTTGGACAGGGAAGATGATCATTTCTATTGTAGACTTAGTGAGTTTGAGGTTTAAGGGGGAAACTTGGTACAGAACTCCAGCAGGCAATCAGAAATGGGGGACTGAAACTTGAGAGAACCATAGGATTGAAGATTGGAATAGAGGTTTTGGAATTCGAAGTAAGAGATTGTGAAGCGGTGGGGAGCTGGTCGTGGTAGAGGGACACGTGTCTACCCCAGTTTGTGTGGATGTGGTGTAGGCTGACAAGAGAAGGGGTCCCGCAGAGATCTTTGAAGAACATTGGTATTTCAAGGTCCAGAGAGATGGTGTGTGTGTGTGTGTGTGTGTGTGTGTGTGTGTGTGTGTGTGCATGTGTGTAGAAAGGGGTATGCCTTGAGAGAAATACAGATGGTCTTGAGGACTTTATGAGATTGCTTCCAGTTGAGGAGGTCAGGAAATGTTTCATTGGGGACCTTTAAATTGGGTCATGTGATGTGTGGGATTTGGACTTGGGGAACCTGAGGCCTTGGTGGGAAGAAGTGGGTACTCAATTCAGAGGAGCGGAATGAACAAAGACACAGAGATGAAGGCAAGGTGCCTATGGGAATAGAATTTCAAGGTCTAGAGTAAGGGCTTTGTGGATACCAGTGACTTTGGAGACTGTTATGTGAGCTGCACAGGAGACAGAGCATTCTCTCCCTCACTGCCACTCTGGTCACTTATCTTCCAGAATGATTGGTATGTTTTCTCATTGATAACTTTTATTCAGGCTCCATGCAAAAATGTTTATATCTACTTCTTTGTGAACTTTCATCATTGCTGCATTTATTAGGAGTCTGAACAGTGTTTGTGATCTCACGGGAACATGATGGCTTGAGGGAGGGCTGTTTCCTCTGAGATTACTGGGCAGCTTAAGAAGAACATTTCTTCCAGTTATCACTTTCGTGTGACCAAACTTTGTCTAAAATAAAACCAACTTGTTTCTTGTGGCTTTGTTCCAGGTTTGTTTTCTTAAACATTGTGATTGTTTTGCAGGGATTTTTTTTTTTTTGATGAATCACTCCTTTGGTTTCAGTCTTTTATTAATATTTTTGTTTGCTTTTCAGCCTATCTGTTCCTTTGTCTTCCCATGTGTGTGCTACAGTTTTACCTGCAGTTCTGACTTGTAGACTGTATAGTTTAGCATAATTGCTAGCAAATACACTGCAATTAGAGTATTTTGCCTGCTGGGGATGGATAGATTGCTCAAACCAAGAAAACATACATAAGAGCTAACCTGTCAAGGCATACCGCTGCCCATGAAGTATTTAGGTCCAGTTGACAACCTTCTCATCGCCTACAATAGGCCCAATCTGAATTTAGAAATCAACATACGAAAAGTTTTAAGGTAAATAATAAAATGTGCAAACCTCAACTTGGTAAGTGACTCCATCTTTTTCTGTTAACTGTGAGAATATTTGAAATGAGAAGAGAAAGCAATCTCTGAAGTTTTTTCAAGGCTTTCCAGAAAAACAGTAGAAGAAAAAACATGTAATAGGAACTCTAATGATACATATCACACACAGGCTGAGGTCCCTGCAGAGAAGCAGGCCACGGTCAGGCTCTGTCAATCCGTTTCTGGAAGGAGAGGCACTGTGAGCACTGAAGTGGGTGCATGCCTTCTGAGCAAGAGTAGTGACCTCCTCCACAGGAGTTTTATTCCAGAATTCAGAGTTTGGCAGAGCAGTAAGCTATCATAGCACATTCATTGTCCCTTTATATTATGCCTAACATAAAATTAATTAATATGCCTAACATAAAATTTAGTATTTTAACAATTTTTACATGTACAATTCAGTGGCATTAAGTCACAATGTTGTACAACATCACCAGTATTTCTAGAACACCTTCATCATATCAAATAGAAAATTTATACCCATATCCATTAAATAATTCCCCATTCATCCCTTCCCCTAATGGGTAACCTCTCTTTTGGGTATGGGTAGGAAGTGGTATCTTATTGCAGTTTCTGACTTTGAATTTGACTATTCTAGGCACCTCAGATAAGTGGAATCATATAATGTTTGTCCTTTTGTGTCTGGCTTATTTCATGTCCCATAATGTCATCAGGTTTATATACTTTGTAGTAGTTTCAGAACTTCATTCTTGCTGAAACCGGTTTGGTTCGGTGGATAGAGCGTCAGCCTGCAGACTGATAGGTCCCGGGTTCGTTTCTGGTAAAAGGGCATGTACCTTGGTTGCGCAGGAGGCAGCTGGTCGATGTTTCTCTCTCATCGACATTTCTAGTTCTCTATCCCTCTCCCTTCCTCTCTGTAAAAAATCAATAAAATATATTAAAAAAAGAAAAACAGCTTCATTCTTTTTTTGAAGCTGAAAAAATTCTGTTGTATGTTATATACTACATTTTTGTATTCATTCAGCCATTGGTGGACATTTAGGTTGTTTCCACCTTTTGGCTATTGTGAATAATGCTGCTATGAATATTGATCCCTGCTTTATTATTTTGGGAATACACCATGGAGTGAGATTGCTGGTTCATATAGTAATTCTATGTTTAATTTTTTGAGGAGATATTGAAGTGTTTTCCACATCGCTGCACCATTTTTCATTCCCACCAACAGTGTACAAGGGTTCCAATGTCTCCACATCCTTACCAACACTTGTTATTTTCCATTTCTTTGATATAACCACCCCAATGGGTATGAAGTGATATCATATTACAGTTTTGATTTGCATTGCCCTAATGACTAATGGTGTTGAGCATCTTTTTAGGTGCTTATTGGCCACCTGTATATCTTCTCTGGAGAAATGTCTATTTAAGTGTTTTACCCATTTTTAAAAATATTTTTTTATTGATTTCAGAGAGGAAGGGAGAGGGAGAGAGAGAAACACCAATGATGAAAGAGAATCATTGATTGGCTGCCTCCTGCACACCCCACACTGGGGATCAAGCCTGCACCCTGGGCATGAGCTCTGACTTGGAATCGAACTGTGACTTCAACCATGCCAGCCTGGCTGTTTTACCTTTTCTTTTTCTTTTTTTAATCCTCACTTGATATTTTCCCATTGATTTCTTAGAGAGAATGGAAAAGAGAGAAACAACAATGTGAGAGAAACACATTGGTTACCTCCTTCATAAGCCCAGACCAGGGCCCAGGCCAGGGAGAAGCCTGTAACTGAGGTATGCCCTTTGGTCCACAGGCGGATGCTCTATCCACTGAGCAAACTGGCTAGAGCTGTTTTACCCATTTTTTAAAAAAATATATTTTACTGATATTTTACAGAGAGAAAGGGAGAGAGATAGAGAGCTAGAAATGTCGATGAGAGAGAAACATCGACCAGCCACTTCCTGCACACCCCCCATCGGGGATGTGCCCGCAACCAAGGTACGTGCCCTTGACCGGAATTGAACCTGAGATCTTTCAGTCTCAGGCCGACGCTCTATCCACTGAGCCAAACCGGCTTCGGCTGTTTTACCCATTTCTGAACTGAGTTGTTTGTCCTCAAAATTTTTGAAACACTTCACTCTTGGATACTTAATCATTTCTAAAATCAGTTACTATTACTAATGATATTCACTTATTCCCAAATGAACAAATTTCACATAAAATTTAACTGAATTTTGAGTGCTGACTTCTTCCACTCTAAGAATTGTAAACTTTTACTAATTCTTAGACAATATTGAGGTTCCTAAATACTATAAATAGAATAATCATTTTAGTTGCATTTTAAAAGTTGATTTGCTACTGCTAATACAGTGTGTGTGTGTGTGTGTGTTATTTTGCTGCACCTTGTAAAAATTTAATTATATATAAGTGATTTACCTAAAAAGTTAAATCTTGGGCTTTTCAATAGTAATTTTATATTTACCCCTCAACTTTGGAGTGAAGGTTTTGGTCTGTGAATACAGTGTTCAAATAGATATTAAATGATTTATTCATTAATTTCTACCAGTTTCTAATCTAAAGAAATTCAGGGGTGCCCTACCCAGTTTGGCTCAGTGAATAGGGCATCAGCCCATGGAATGAAGGATCCCGGGTTCTATTCTGATCAAGGGCATGTACCTCAGTTGCAGTCTTGACCTGGAGGCAACCAATCAATGTGTTTCTCTTACATTGGTGTTTTTCTCTGTCTCCCTCCCTTCCACTCTCTCTAAAATCAATAGAAAAATCAATAGAAAAATATACTCGGTGAAGACTTTTTTTTTTAAAGTGTATGTGTGGATGTCAAGTTGACAAGAGTTGGACTGGGATAATTTTGTACCGTCAATGTAGCTAAGCAGGAACTACACTTCCCATAATTATCTTTATGATTTTGGTTTTGGTTGGCCACGATAGAAATTTGCAGATTTAAGTGGAAATGAAGCACCAGCCATTATACTTGGAAGGTCCATGCAGGGTCCCAAGCACCATGGCAATTTTGCACATGACCTTCTGAGTCACCTCATTGGCAAGAGGCAGCATCAGGCTCTGCAGCTCCTCCAGCTCGTGTCCTGGATGAGGCACACGTGTAGCAAATCTCAATCTCTCTCTCTCTCTCTCTCTCTCTCTCTCTCTATATATATATATATATATATATATATATATATACACACACACACACGAAAAATATATACACACTAGCTCAATTTGGAAATTGAAATGTATTTTAATAAACACTGCCTTTGTAATTATTCGGTGTGTATACATTTTTTGGGACTAGATGGATAGAGATCTATCCTATTGGTTCTGTTTTTCTAGTGAATGCTAGTACACTCCCCTATACAGTAAAAGAATGCTGGACACAATTGAAGTTTTGGCCTTAAGATACCCATGGTGCGGTGGAAATGCATGGCTCTGAGATCACACAGAGTTCAGTGGCATAAATGATTTATGGTCTTGGAACCCGATTCCTCATCTGTGGAACTGAGATCAAATGTTTACTTGTGTGGCTATGTAGGGTTAAGTTCAGCACTGTATGCAGAATACTACATATGATGGCTCCCAGTGGGTGCATAGCAAATGTTAGCTTCCCGCTCTGCTGAGGGGAGGTGCGTTTAGTTAGTGCCCTGAGTCTTATGAAACGATTTAATTGAATTCTCTTCGATATTAAATGTGATGTAGTTATTCGGCATATACTGTCTGGCATCACATCAATACCAGCTTCTGGATGGTTAGTTGCATTTGAGGTCAGTTCTGCCATTTATCTGTGTGAACTCTAGGATAAGTTATGTTTCCCTGAGACTAGTTTCAATTTAAATACTATTACCTCAGGTTGTTTTTCTTCTCCTCCTCCTCCTCCTTTTTGTTATAATAGGGAGAAAATGTTCAGCTTAATCTTAAGCATACAGTAGATATTCAGTACATCTACTATATGTTGTGGGAGTATTAGGGTGTCAAAGATGAGTTGGGTCAGTTGTTGCACTGAAGGGGAGCTTAGCATTTAGCATTTAGTTTCAAATCCATGAAACTACAGTGGAAGCTATATTTCTTTTTAACAGCAGAGAGCAAACAAAGTAGAAAAATACCCACGGAGGAGATAGAATGTTTAAAGTGATATCAAAGAAACAGATGCCACAAAAAGGTGATAAAACGTCCTGCAGACATTCGTTGATGTATGGGGCCACGAGCCTTTCGCACTGCTCTCAGGGCAATGGCTATGCAGCACTTTCCACCTTGCCAAGGGCTGGTCGCAGCAAATCAGCGGAAGATGGGTGCCCAGAGTGCAGAGCCGAATGAACAGTGTTGCCAGCGGGGGAGGGCTGGCTCCCGCTGACGTCAAGCCCGGGAGGGAGGCTGGAGTGCATGTGGAACAATGGGTTGCAGCTGAGCAGCTTTGACAGTTCAAGGAGAAACGTGAAGGAAACGAACCTGCCACTTAACATACCCAGCCTACAAACCGGGTCAAGAGTTCTTTTTACATTCTCGTGCTTTGCTTTCTAAAAGTCGGCGCCCACAAACACCACCATCGGTAAAAGGACAAGCTCCCTCCTTTCTTCCTCTTTGTCTTCTATTATCCTTTCTCATTTTTTCTGTGCACTCTTTTTTTCTCAGTCTCGGTGTTTTCCCTCCACCCCTTCGCCCCCTCCTCCTCACTCCCGCATCATCGGCTCCCCAAGTTCTCCTCCGCTGGGCCCGGGACCCGCACCTGCCAGGGACGCGCGGGAGCCCCAGCCTGCCCCCCCAACTCCCCGCCCCCCCCCCCTAACATCCCCCAGCCCCCAGGGACTGGCAGTGACGTAGCCGGGAGCACGGAGCCCGCGCGGGCCGCTGACGTCACCGCCGCAGCGGTCCCCGCCGAGCCCGGGAGCGGGAATGCCAGGCGGGAGGCGCGGCCGCGACCCCGCGGCCGGGGCCGAGCCTCGGGCCTGGCTGGGGCTTCTGGGGTCGCGCGGCCGGCCGAACCCGCCCCACGCCTTCGCCCCCGGCTCGCCAGAGTTCGGCGACCAGGGGATGTCCCCGCCGGGCGGGGAGAGGCCGAGGGGGCTGCGGTTGGAGGCTGGCGGGGGAGGAGGGCAGCTCGCACCCGCGGCCGCTCGCGCGTCTCCCCGGCGCTGCGGCGGCGCGGCGTCGTGACGTCACGCCGGCGGCGGCCGCGGTTGGCGCAGCGGCGGCGGCTGCAAAGTGTGAATGACGCGGGCTCGCGCGGCGGGCGGGCGGAGCGGAGCGGGGCTCCGGGGGCGGGGCGGGGCGGGGCCGGACGGCGGGGCCGGAGCCGGTGCCGCTCCCGAGCCCAGCGCGCCCGCCCCGGGTCCCGACGCGGGCTCCTCCAGCCTTCCTCTGCGCGCACCGCCTCGCGCTGCCGGCCCCGGCTCCGCTCCCGCTCCTCCTCCTCCTCCTCCTCCTCCTCCCGCCGCTCCTCCGGGCGCCGGGCTGCGGGGCTCCCCCTCCGACTTGGCCGGGGCGGCCCCCGCCTGCACCCCGGAGCCCGGCGCGCGCGGGTCCCCGTAACCGTCGCCTCGGCCGCCGGGGCGCTGCTCCGCGTTCGGGCGGCGGAGGCGTGATAGCGCGGCGTCCCGGCCCCGGGTCCGCAGCCCGCCCGTCCCTGTCCCCCCTCCGCCCGTCCCCCCGCCTCCCCGCCTCCCGCCTCGGCCCGGCGCCCCGCGGCCGCGGCCCCTTCCGAGCGCCGGGGCCGGCGGCCGGGGCGGGCGGCGTGTTCAATGGAAGTATGCTGCCAGCTGCCGGTGCTGCCGCTGGACAGGCCGGTCCCCCAGCACGTCCTCAGCCGCCGAGGAGCCATCAGCTTCAGCTCCAGCTCCGCGCTCTTCGGCTGCCCCAATCCGCGGCAGCTCTCCCAGGTAAAGCGCCGTCGCCGTGGGGGGCACCGGGGAGGGGGTACCGGGGGATGGGGGGAGCGAGGACTCAGTCTTGGGGGGGCTTCCCTCTTTTTTTCTCTCTTCCCACCCGGCTTCGCCTCCGCGACACCCCCAGCCCTCGCCCGTCCCCCCAGACCCGGCGCTGCTCATTGTTTGGGGCTTTTTCTTCCTAGGCTGTCCCTTCGACGGGAGAGCCCTTCCCTGTGTCCTCGGGGCCGGCCACCCTCAGGGCCCGGCCCCCGGGCGGCAGGTGGGCTCGGGGAGCCCCGTGGACCCCCCCCCCGCCCCCCACCCCCAGTCCCCACGGTCACACCCCGGATCCGAGGTTTCAAGAAAGGACTTTGTGTCTCCCTCCCTCTCTCGAGGTCTCGGTCTGGACGTTGGGCCTGCCTGCCTTGGCCGTGGCCCTGCACACCTGTGCCCCCTGCACACGCCAGCTCACACCCTGCACACCTGTGCCCCCTGCACACGCCAGCTCACACCCTGCACCCCTGTGTCCCCTGCACACGCAAGCTCACACCCCTGTGCCCACTGCACACGCAAGCTCACACCCTGCACACCTGTGCCCCCTGCACACGCCAGCTCACACCCTGCACACCTGTGCCCCCTGCACACGCCAGCTCACACCCTGCACACCTGGGCCCCCTGCACACGCCAGCTCACACCCTGCACCCCTGTGCCCCCTGCACACGCCAGCTCACACCCTGCACACGCAAGCTCACACCCTGCACACCTATGCCCCCTGCACATGCAAGCTCACACCCTGCACACCTGTGCCCCCTGCACACGCCAGCTCACACCCTGCACACGCAAGCTCACACCCTGCACACCTATGCCCCCTGCACATGCAAGCTCACACCCTGCACACCTGTGCCCCCTGCACACGCAAGCTCACACCCTGCACACCTGTGCCCCCTGCACACGCACGCTCACACACCTGTGCCCCCTGCACACGCCAGCACACACACCTGTGCCCCCTGCACACGCCAGCTCACACCCTGCACACCTGTGCCCCCTGCACACGCAAGCTCACACCCTGCACACCTGTACCCCCTGCACCCCCTGCACACGCAAGCACACACACCTGTGCCGGGCTCGCGCCCGCCGGCCCTCGCTCCCGCGCCCCGCGGTGCTGGGGAACCCGGTTCTCGGAACAATGGACCGGCCCCCCGCGGCCCTGGAGGTGCGCCCCGGGCGGTGACCGGAGACACCGGAGCGTTTCCATCCAGCCGCCCTGGCCGCGAACTTGGTAGCCAGGAGTCAGTGTTGTTTTTCATTGAATACGATTTTAGGAGAGACACTTACTGGTGAGCACTCACAGGAAAACTTCATTTCTGAATGGCCCCAAACCAGTTGCTCCTGAGGTTTTCATGGGTTTTTTTGTGTGTGTTTTTTGTTTTGTTTTGTTTTTTTGCTGTGGTGATGCTGTTGGCCCACTTGTTAGTTCTTGCTAGTTTTTAATTTTGATGGCCAGATTTCACATTGGGAGGCCAGAATAATTTTATTCTGTTTAAATGTGAATTTAGTGCCCTGCATTTCTGCTTGCCAGAACGTTGCATGTTCATGATTACTTTTTAATAAAAATATATTTGTTTTTCTATTGGTTCCTAACTAATATGTTTTGATATCTTTTCTCCCTCTAATTAAATTGTATATATTCCGAGCTGGGTGTGTGTGTGTGTGTGTGTGTGTGTGTGTGTGTTTAAACTGGAGCACCTGGTAGAGATATTGCTTATAGCAGGTGTGCTCAGTAAATATTTGTCATTCGTTTCTTTGCCTAAATTGCTTTTAGAGAGAGCGAGAGCCTGTCTATATTTGGGTTTTTCTCCGAATTGTTTTTATTTTCATAGGACAAGGTGATATACTCATGAGGCCAGAGCCAACTTGTAAAAACTACGATGATATTAAGTGACATTTTAGGTAGCGCCACATTGTTATTTGGAAAGTTGGGTCTGGATTTCCCTTTTTAGTACTGTGGAAAGCATTCTTAGGTTGCAAAATGAATGTTGAAGAGCTGTTAATGCACCGCTGAAAAAGGTTTTTAATGGCAGAAATTGGAGGCATTTAATGTTAGTAACTTTTTTCAGTTCTAAATATTTCACTTTCTCAGATCAGCAGGCACATGGCAAATACCCACTTCCGGTTCAATCTAAATAAAGGCAATAACTAATCAATTATGAAATCTAAAATATGAATAGTTAACTTACGCTCCCTGAGGAGAATGTGAATGAGAAGGGAGATTTCATGGGAATTAAAACAAGTAAGGCTGATGCCAGGGGTTTTACCTGCTGTCTTAATTAATCCCTGGAGACCAATTTTAAGTTGCACTCCTCGATTCATTTCCTAGCCTTAGGTTTTAATAGGTAATGGAATGTAAAAAAATATGATTGTGGCAGATGGAGCAGATTATGTAGAGTCACACCATATTTTACCCACTCTTATAACCTGAAGGAAATTTTCTATATCCCCAAGTGAAGTATATTGGAACTTCTGAAAATTTGGACAGAAATTTTCCTGAATTAACACTTTCCTAATCAGAGTTGCAAAACATTAAAATAATGATGGTAAACTTATGATGCTGAAATGGGTATGCTTATCAATACCAAAACTGAGAGTATCACTTAATACTAAAAGCATATATTGATAGTGATGTCTTTAGCTAGATGGAATTTGTAATAGAAAAAAAATGTTGGAATCTTATCAAGAGCTCTATAAAATAAATGTTTAGTTAAATTAAAAGCTTTCTTTACCCTGGAATCTTCAGTTTCTAAGCCTAAAGAACCCACAGATAGGTGGCGTGTAGTTTCACTTACAAGTCTTTTAAAAAACTGTGTTTTTTTGTTTGTGTGTGTGCGTGTGCGTGTGTGTGTGTTTGGGCATTAAGTAGGAGTTTATTTTTGTAGTAGGGTTTTTCTATCTTAAAATTTCTTTAAAACTAATCTTCAGTTCTTCACCATAATATTGGAGCCTATCTCATAGCGATACTTACCGTATTTGCCGGCGTATAAGACGACCCTTTGGCCCTGAAAAATATGCCTCCAAGTGGGGGGTAGTCTTATACGGCGAGTATATAACAAACTCTGTATTTTTAGTGGAAATGTTAGGGGGTCGTCTTATATGCCCAGTCGTCTTATATGCCGGCAAATACGTATTTTTCAGGGCCAAAAAATCGTCTTATACGCCGGCAAATACGGTAAATATTTATTGAATGAGTGACTAGGTAATGAAGTTGTTTCTGACATCAATTTTAAATATGAAAACAATAGGACTGTAATCAAGATACAGGAGTGACTTATTTATCCAAAACTTGGTTTGGAACTTGTAACTATAGATTTTAGCAGATTCAGGAAATAAAAGACTCTGAGCAACCAAAATAGATTTGTCGACCTTCTCAAAGCCTGTGTTTTAGGCAACATTTTGACAAACTTGTTTTCTAAGGAGCAGCACATTTGAAAGGGGGCTGGGGGCTGAGTCAGGCTCACACTGAGGGGAAGAGGTGACAGCTGACACCCCAAAAGCCAGGCGGGGGGACTGAGGAAAACCTCTCCCCAGCCGCACCTTTTACAGAGTTTAGGGGCTCGCCTTTTGCACAGCACAGTTATTGGTCAGAACAATATAAAGAGAGCCGATTTTTTAAAGTTTAGAGATTTGTGCTGTTGGTTGTTTGTGTGTGTTTTTTTAAAATGCTCTCCATGCTAAACAATTTAAGTGTTGTTATTAAATGGACAAGTGTCAGTTATCTGGAAAATTCATTTATGTGGAACACCAGCTCTCCCTAGGATGCCAAGTAAACGAGGCGTTAACTTTTGTTTCAAACCAGGTCATGCACTACTTTCTCAAATGGTTAATAGGATTTTTTAAAAAGTTATTTGAAAATAGGGATAATGAGAGAAGCCTGTCTTTGACATGTTAGGATATCTATTGTTGATAGCTGGATTTAAAGATTTATCTTGCAGATAAAGTTCTTATGTGGAAAAATATATATATATTGCTAGGGCAGAAACTGTCTTGCTCACCATTGTGGCCACACAGCTTTGCATAGGTAAGTGCTTAGTAAAGTGTGGAGGTTGGGCTAGTGCCGTGGTCTGCAAACTGTGGCTCAGGAGCCACATGGGGCTCGTTGGCCCCTTGAGTGTGGCTCTTCCACAAAATACCACGGCCTGGGCGAGTCTATGTTGAAGAAGTGGCGTTAGAAGAAGTTTAAGTTTAAACATTTGTCTCTCAAAAGAAATTTCAGTCGTTGTACTGTTGGTATTTGGCTCTGCTGACTAATGAGTTTGCCGACCACTGGCGAGTGTATGGAGGCAGCCAGAGCACTGCCCCTGGGGTTACTTCAGTCAGGATTTCCACGCACTGGAAACAAGTCTGATTTGGGTTAGAAATTTGAGGTTTCATTTTCAAAATTTATTATAAATCTATGTGATATATATTATTTTTAATAAAATACTTGGATCTAACATGTAAACATATACTTTTAATATCATAATAAGCTAGATTTGATTTCTAGTTAATTATCTTTGGGGGTTCCCCCCCATAAGTTTTTTTTTTTTTTAGAGCAGTCCAAAATTCACAGCACAATTGAGTGGAAGGCACAAAGGTTTTTCATGTTCCTCCTGACCCCAAACATGTATAACCTCCCCCCCTGTTATCAGCATCCCCACCAGAGAGATACATTTGTTACGGTTGCTGAACCTACACTGACACATCGTTATGGACCAGAGTCCAGAGTGAACATGTTCTTTTTTTTTTAAATACAGAAACTATTCCACAAATATTTACCGAACACCTTCTATGAAGGAGGCACCTTGTGTTAAGTACTGAGAGAGCTAAAGAATTCGTAGTTTTTAAAAAATCACTTGTGAGCCTGCCAACCTACCCAAGTTTTTCTTTTCATCTGTTGTCTTAGTGTACATCTGTGTTGTCTTTAGCAGCGCTCTTAGTACATGAGAGGTTATGTATGTCCCAGGACAGTTCAGAACCTGGATAAAAATTGGTTCCTCCTTCAAAAAGCTTATAGGATTGTAATGGGGAAAATGGTATGATTATATGTGATGCAGTTTTTGTATTGGAGTTATCAAAGTTTTGATGAAACTATGGGAAAGTATACCTAAATTACCTGGGTAAATCAGAGGAAGCTGCAAATACTAGCTGAGGCTTAGGCCAAGGCCTGATGGTTAAATAGGTGTTTCTAGGTAAACTAGTGACCCAGTGCATGAAATTCATGCACATTAAAAGGGGATTAGAGGAAATAATTTAATATTGCTATTTGCCCTTTCTCTATAACAGAAGTGTCAGAGATGAAAGAAAATTAGTGAAATGTATATGAAAATCTTCCTGTCAGAGTCTAGGGTTCACCAGGGGACCCAGAGTCAAGTCATTGCCCACCCACATGCACCTCAAAATCACATGAGACCCAGACCCAGCTGGCCCCCCACATTGGGCTAGATCCAGACCCAGTCAGTCCCACCCTTGCCGAGCCCTGCCGGGCAGCGGGCGTAGCCTCAGGTCCCCCTGCCTGGTGACTGGAGGGCGTAGCCTGAGGTCCCCCAGCCCAGACTGGGGTGTGGGGCGTGCCTTGAGGCCCTCTGTCCAGCCCTGCCAGGTGGGGGGCAGGGAGGAGAAGCCTCAGGTCCCCTAGCCTCGTGTTAGAGCTGGGAGCACGGCCTGAGGTCCCCGGGGCTGGGGCTGGGGCTGGGGCTGGGGGAGCAGCTTGAGGTCCCCTAGCCTAGCACCAGGACAGGAAGTGCACCTTGAGGTCCCCCGTCAAGCCCCGCCGGGTCGGGGTGTGTGGCCTGAGGTCCCCCAGCCTGATGCCAGGGCGAGGGGTGCAGCCTGAGGTCCCCTGTCAAGCCCCATGGGGAGGGGGGGAGAGGGCGTAGCCTCAGGACCCTGCTGATTGCTCGCTAAGGCTCCTTATGGGAACTTAGCCTCAGCTGTGGGGCAGCCATCTTTGTGATGGTCAATTAGCATATTTCCTCCTCATTAGATTGGATGGGTGTATGTAGAGGGAGGAAGAAATGCAGTTCAGCACTATCCAACACAACCTTTGGGGATGATGGAAATGTCTGCTGCAGTATCCAATATAATAGCCGTTAGCCATATACAGGGTAGGCAAAGTGGGTTTACAGTTATGCATTCAAGAGACAAAGAGTTTATTCTTATATTAGTTTTTATTTTCCATACAAATAACTGTAAACCTACTTTTGCCCTAGATGAGCAAAAGTATAGCCAGGTGAGCACTTGAAATGTGGCTCGTTTGAGGAACTGAATTTTAAATTCAATTTTATTCAAATAGCTTACACATGAATAGTAGCTATTGTATTGGCAGAGCAGATGTATAATGTTACTTCCTTAGTAGTGGCCTAATGTTGATCTATAAGTAAAACGTGTTCTGAAGGTTGACCATTAAAGTTACTTTCCGGTTCTTGCTGTTGTACACAAAACATGTATGACAGAGTCTTTAGCATGAAATCACTAGGTTGGGTCAATACCTAATAACATTTTTTTGGCTTTCTGGAATGCTCTATCCTGCTACAGTACTAAGATAAATGATCATCTCTTTCATCTCCAATATGTTATTAGATTATAATACTATATAATTATTTAAAAACATTATTTTGTATTTTATGAGCCTTTATGGAAATGTTTTACTGGGTTAGTAGATGCACCGTGATACACGAAGTTAGTTTTAACTTGCAGTCAGCAAGCCCGTACACTTCCTGAAGTGTTTTTGTGCATTTCCATTTCCTCTTTCGGGAGATATCATTTGGGTATCCTGAGCTCATTTATAAGGGCTCCTGCATATCTGATATCAGGATGTAAATGTTACTGTCACCTCAGAGTCGTCATTCGGAAGCCAGCGCAGGGCACAGCGTGAGCGGAGTGGAACACTCTGGGAGGTGGTGGGATTCCCCCGGGGAGTGATTCTGTTCAGAGACCTTCCACCCTGCCCACCCCCGAAGACTTGATCTTTTGGGACCTTGGTTTCATTTTTCTGTTTTCAGAAATACCTCATACTTTAAATTGAATACTACCATATTTTTGGCTTTCATTTCTGAAGTAATGTATATTTACACTTTCAAATTATATGCTCAAAACAAAAAATGTAAATGTATAGTGTATTTGGGGTGTATTTCTGTTTGAGAAGTGGGGCACCGAGGAGGCTAGTTTATAAATTATCATGAACACATTCTATAGGATGTAATTTGCCCAGATTTTGTTGCCTTGTTGCCGTGCCTAGCGTTCCCTCAGTTGCACATATTGTTTACACGAGAATTCTTTTGTAAACATGTGTCTGCAGGAGGTAAGATAGGAAGCCCATTGATGCCGGAGTTGGAGGATTAAGGGGCTCACTTTGGGTAGAAAGAGGGAGAGGTACCATCCATTCATTCTCTTTGAGGCAATTTGATAAGACTTTGGTTAATATTTTAGTGTAAATATCCCTCCTCCCCTCCTTCCTTTACTTTTCAAAAAGGATCAGAGGAGAAGTGATTTCCTTTCTTTCCATAGGTGGACAGTCTTACCATCCCTTTGGCCATTCCAGAAAACTGCAACAATTAACTTCCAATTTAAAAACTCACAACTTTTATCCTGGCTCCATATTGTTCATGTTTTATGATTTATTTGAAAGAAAATTTGGAGTGTTCTCTTTCACATTTAAACGGTCTGTTTTTGCCTGAAGGTAACATAGACTGTTGATTTTTATATTGTTACCAAATGTGCCTTTCCAAAGGTCATTCACAGATAGATGGTAGCTTTGCATTCAGTGTTAGGTGTTAATAGGTCGTGTGTGAGGGAAGGAACAGAGAGACCACATCTGTAGTTGAGCCTTCTAAGCTTCCGGGGCTTCATTTTCGCTCTGGCAGGCCCCCTTCCTCCCTAAGGGCCCCGCGTCCTGATCTTGTGGTTGACATGACAAGTGTTTCCTGCTCATAATTTTGAGTTACTGCTCCATGCCTCCACCTGCTGGTAGGGATGATGTGTTTTTGGGAAATGATGGCTAGAGGGAGGAGAGGACCAAAGTTGTTCAGGGTAGCATTTGGGGGAAAATAAATTATCTGGATAACTAAGTTTCAGCAAAGCCTACGCTATTCCTTGAAGTTTTGAGTCGACCAACCTTTAGCTCAGGACCATATAAAGTGCTTGGCAAAGGTACTGTCACTGAGAAAGCAATTGGCACAGTCTCTCCCCTCAAGCAAATATATTTAGTTTTGTAATAATACCT
Source organism: Vespertilio murinus (assembly GCA_963924515.1). Lineage (NCBI taxonomy): Eukaryota > Metazoa > Chordata > Mammalia > Chiroptera > Vespertilionidae > Vespertilio > Vespertilio murinus. The sequence continues at coordinate 32,012,500 of OZ004717.1, read as the reverse complement.
CAGATTTTATAGTAAGAGCAATGGAAAAATAGGACCCATTTTAAAATCTTTACATTATTAAAGAGAATTTGTATCTTACAAAGATTTAAAAGGATTTCTGGGTGGTTCATAATCTTCATATATGTATCTGTCTATATAGATGGCTAACGTGCTAAGTGCCTGTCTGACCGGTGGCCGTGGCGTGCACTGACCACCAGGGGGCAGATGCTCAACGCAGGAGCTGCGGAGCTGCAGTGACTTGGCAGCAGCGGTTCTAGGGTGACGCACCCCGGAACCAGAGCGGAGGAAGCCCGATTTCTCACCGGGCTACGCGACTCCACCTTTGGCCGTGGGTTAGGTTGTTGCTGGGGCTCTGCTGGCCCCGAATCTAGTTCACTGAACACTTGCATTTGTGTTCCATGCCCTGTATGACAGCAACTCTGCAGAGTGCCCCCTGGTACCCCGGGACCCTCGGGGATGTCGGAGAGCCCATTTGCCCGATCCCTGCGGGCCAGGCCGCGAGGCCCCGCCTGCCAGAGGGACCCCACTCACTGCGCAGACGCCCTTCAGGCCACAGCGCCGCCCCGCCCCATGGGGTGGCTGCCGGGGAGGGCCGCGGGGGATTGGCCCCAGGACATGTCCAGCCCTGCTGGCCGCCTTCTAATTAACTTCCTTCCAGTGTGCATGAATTCGTATTAACATAAAGAGGTCAATTTGAAGATAAAGAGGTAGTTTACCTGAAATGCATAGAACCAACCTTTTCACTTTGATTCACACTGAGAATATTCCAAATCCATTTTCAGAAAAACTTTTTGGAAGTGACTTCAAGGATTTTTGTGGTTGGCCTCAGCTCATTTTCATTTGGGCTGCAGTTTGTTTGTTTTTAAAAATATATATTTCATTGATTTTTAACAGAGAGGAAGAGAGAGGGACAGAGTTAGAAACATCCGTCAGCTGCCTCTTGCACACCCCCTACTGGAGATGCGCCCACAACCAATGTACATGCCCTTGACCGGAATCGAACCCGGGACCTTTCAGTCCGAAGACCGATGCTCTACCACTGAGCCAAACCGGTTTCGGCTGGGCTGCAGTTTTAATAACTTTGACAAGGCTGTTCACTTTCATTTCCCCAAAACCAGTGTTTTTATTGTATTTTTAAATTTTAGGATATGTTAGAGCAGGATTCAAGTGGGCTAATTCAGAAAAGCCATTGAAGATATGAAAATAAAATTTTAGGTTTTTATTTATATTTTATTTTTGACCTTGTCTTAAATCTTAATTTTATCTATGTTGCATTGAGTACATAAAAGTCTATGTATATATACAGTAAGTCCTCACTTGTTGATGTGTTCTTGGAACTGTGGTGAAATATCGCATAACAAAACCAGTTTTACTATAGGTTTATTGAGATAAAATATAGCATCATATTAACTTTCCAGTGAAATGACACTCTTTGAGGATCTGCTGTAATCTTTTCTATATAATAAAGAGCTAATATGCTAATGGCCATTACGATGTGACACCTAATGACCGGTCACCAGGAGGGTGGGGCAGTGGGCTACAGTGAGGGGAGAGCTACCCGTGGCAGTGGGTCCACTGGCCAGCCGAGCAAGCGGCAGCGAGCTACTTGAGCACAGATTTGCACACAGGGCTGCTAGTTCCTAAATAAATGCATTACAAGTTTGAAACCACTGCCTCAAAATATATTGATTGCTATGAATTCTTTTCACATACACACCATGCGGAATCTGCTACATTTCAAAAAGTTCTTGGGAGTACATTCATAATACTGATGAATATGATTAGAATATCAATATGATTAGAATACCTGGCACCCCATTTAACTTTTCTTGCCTCCTGAGTCCACTTAGCTGCAGCATTTTGTCTACTGATTTGACTTTTTTAACTAACTCTGATTTTAGCCCTTAAGGTTATAGCCCAGGACTAACTAACTCTTAGAACAGCTCACCTTATACACTGATCTGTCCTGACCTGAGTTTGATAAGAGTATGAGCTTTTGAAAAGGGGACATTTTGTGTAGCTCTCTTCATCCCAGTGCGTCACCCAGAGTAGATAATGAGCAAGTATGAAAAGCGCATCAGACCTTTGTGAAGTCCTGTCTGTGACCAGTCCTCTACGCCAGCTTCCTGCTCTTACACCCCTCCTCCCCTCCTTCCACAGCCCACCCCGATCTCTGCAGGCAGCAGCCACTCTGTCTCGGAGGGTCTTTTGTATCTCTGGGTGGCTACTCTTAATTCTTGATGATTGCGGGGTTTCTGGAGAGCCTCTCCCAAAGGGCATTTGCAGTCAGGTCCTCATGTGAAGCTGGCAAATGACATGGTCGGAATGAGGAACAGGTTTCCAACTTTGGAGGACTTTATAACCGGTCTCTGGATTTCTCCTGGGGCCGTGGTTGTCATCATAGGTTTAGACCCTGATGTTGAGGAGCCAGATGACTGTAGATAGATAGCCCTTATCTTCACTATCCCATGGGACATATTCCTAGTCTCCCCCCCACACCACCCCTCTTTCTCTCTCTCAAACACGAAAGTGTGAAACTAAAGAGTACTCAACAAAAAGAAAATGGTTATACATTTTTTTTTATTGAAGCTGTGCTGCCTTGTTCAGGTATAATACTAATGATACCCAATTGAAATATGTAAAGCCACTTATTAACTTAGTTTTTTTTTTTGTGGCCACGTTTTAAACAGTAGAATAAAACAAAAACAGAAGTAAACAAAACAGCAACAATGCCTTTAAAGGGGAAAAGGGTAAGAATCCAGATTTGCTTCAATATTTATATAAATATTATATAAAATCTCTAGATTTAACAAAATTACAAGCCAGTAAGAAATGAGGAAAGTGTGACTTGTGCAAAGGGTGGAGGTAGGAGTGGGGTGGGGTGGGGGGGGGGGGGGAAGCAGTCAAAAAAGTTGTCTCCGAATGTTTCCAAATTGGTAAAGACTTCAACTATTATAAATATGTTAAAAGAGATAAAGGAAAGCATGTTTAAATAACTAAAGGAAGGTATAACAATAATAAGTCAACAAATAGGGATTCTCAAGGTTATAGAAATTATTAAAAACAGTGACAACCAAAAAAACAACCACCCCTTGATGTTATGAGAGGGTGCTTCACTTTCTTGGTATTCTTTCCCAAGACTTGACAACCAGAGTTTGATAATGAGAAAACAACAAAGTGAAACCCAGACCTATTCTACAAGAGCACCTGGTAAGTACTTTTGAAAACTGTCAGGGTCATGAAAAAACAAGGAAAAACTGTGAGATTATTATGAATCAGAGGAGACCAAAGAGAAGTGATGACCAAGTGATATCCCGAATTAGATCCTGGTACAGAGAAAGGACATTTGTGGAGAAACTGGTGAAATTTGAATAAAATCAGTGGTTTATAATTTTGTACCAGTGTTCATTTCTTTTGACAAATGTACCATAGTTATCTAAGATATTAACATTAGAAGAACCTGGGGGAAGCATATATAGCAACTCTATATTTTTCTGCAACTTTTCTGTACATCTAAATTTATTCTAAAGTAAAAAGTTTACAAAAACATCAAATGGAAATTCTGGATTTGAATACAATACCTGAAATGAAAAAATCCACTAGAAAATCCGGCTGGTGTGGCTCAGTGATTAAACGTCAACCTATGAACAAGGAAGTCACAGTTCGATTCCCATTCAGGGCACATGCCCAGGGTTGCAGGCTTGATCCCCGTTGTGGGGCATGCAGGAGGCAGCCAATCGTGATTCTCATCATTGATGTTTCTATCTCTCTCCCTTCCTTTGTGAAATCAGTAAAAACTTTTTTTTTTAAGAAAAATTCACTAGGACTCAACAGCAGTTCTGAGATGCTAATAGAAAGAATCAGTACATTTGAAGACAGAACAATAAATGTGATTCCACTTGAAAAATATAGAAAAATGATTGAAGAAAAATGAGCAGAACCTCAGACATCTGTGAAAAACATCAGGAATACACCTATGTGTGATGGGAGTGCCAAACAAGAGAAGAGTGCAGAAAATGCCTTTTTGAGAAATGTAACTACAGTTGATAAAAAAAAAACCTTTACGCATCCAGAAACTCAGTGAACCTTAGTAGGATAAATACACAGAAAGCCATGCCTAGCTGCAGCATAGTCAGTCTGTTGAAAGAAAAAGAAAATCTTGAAAGTAGCAAGAGAAACATAACTCCTTACATACATGAGAGCATCAGTGTGATTAATGGCTGCCTTCGCATCAGAAACACGGGAGGCTAGAAGGTAGTGGGATGACATATCCAAAGTACTGAAAGAAAAACCACTGTCTATGAATAATTCTGTCATTCAAAAATGAAGCTGAATAAATGCATTCCTATGCAAAAACAGAATTTGCAGCAAGCAGACCTGCCTTACAAGAAACACCAAAAGAAATTCTTAAGGTTGTCAGGAAATGACAGCAGATGGTAACTCAGATCCACAGGAAGAAATTAAGACATTGGAAATGTAAATATGTAGGTTAAAAGCTTTAAATATATTTTTCTTAATTATTAACTTTTTAAAAAGCATGGAATTCAATCTAAAAACAATTTTAGTATCTGTAGCATTTAATTCCCTCCCCATCCTCCTCATGTCACACAGTTCATTCCCAGCTGTTTGCCTTTTGGGTTGGTAGCATCTCAAAATTTTTGGTTTTAGAACTCTTTTCCACTCTAAAATTTTTTTTTGAAGACTCCAAAGAGCTTTTGCTTATATGGGTTTTATGTATTGATATTTTTATTTTGTATTAGAAAGTAAAACAAAAATTCAAATACTATTTATTTAAAAACAATACCAAGTACATGTTAACATAATGTTTTGTTTTTGTTTGATGAAAAATTAAGTATATTTTCCAAAGCAAAAAAGTAACAAAGAGATTGTTAACCAGTTTGCTTATCAGAAGAAAAAAATCTAAATGTATAAAAGCCCAGTGACCGAATGACCAGAACGACCAGTCGCTATGACGCGAACTGACCACCAGGGAGCAGCTGGTCAGCTCTGCCCCTGGTGGTCACTATGGGAGCACCACTTGGCTGACCGGGATGAGCAGCGCTCCCACAATGGGCCAATCCCTGTAGGCCATGCCCCACCAGTACACAAATCCGTGCACCAGGCCTCTAGCTTTTAATGAAGTACCACTTTTAAATTAGTTTCCCCTGAAATATTGCTCCTGATCCTTTGTGGACACTCATTGGTCAAATACAATAAAATTAGTTGCAAACCAAAATTGGATATTGCCAAGTATGCTGGGTTCTGTGAAACTCATGGGTGTGATATTAGAGAACTCAAAACTGTTGACAGTTGGACTGACAATTGAAGAAGAGAAAATTATCAAGGGTGGTGACTACTAAAGCAGGTACTTTTCCTGCTACCTGATCTTGCATGCATGTTTATTTTTGTAGAAGAACTTATTGTCAAAGACTCCTCTCTTCCCTCTCATTGCCCATAAAATATCTTACTGGTATTTATACTGGACTTGTTTGAATTTGTAGTTTGGGCAAATTGGCATTATTAGAATGATTCCAAATTAAGTGGTTAGAGCCGTGCCTGGCACAGAGCAGTCAGTCACAGGAGACTAGCTGGATGTTCTCTTTGCTCCATCAAATACGTTCTTCACTCTCTCTGTCTTGTTCTTTGTGGAGGGTTTCATCTGGGCCCTCTCGCCTCTGCCTTCTTGTTGGAGTTCTGGTAGGAGAGAGAAAAGTGGGAATAAAGAGGTTAGGACATACTTCCCAGCCTGTCACCCTGGAAGGCTGTGCTTGTCTACCGAAGGCCATACCTCCTGCCGGGAGGTCCTTCTCCCCCAGTGAGAGTCCTCTCTGGTGTCTGGTGGTGGTGGTGATAGTAGCTTCCTGCTGTTCCTGGCCCCTGGGAGCTTCACCCTGCCCAGACCTTGGTAGACACGTTGTTGTTTTAATGATTCTACCCACTGGCCTTTTGTTTAGGACTTTTGCAGCGATATTCCTTCCTGAAAATGATCTGTAGCTTTCTCTCCCCCACCCAGTGTCACTTTATACTGTTGGTATCATCCTTGCATTTAAAATGGTAAAGCAGCAAAGAAAATAGGTGTGTGTTTTTAAATAATACAAAGACACTTAACACAGTGAGGAAGTTAACTTGTTACCTGGGAAACTGGCATCAGACATTACTGGTTAAAAGGCTGTGTTTTCTATCAACGTTTAACAAAGCACAGTTATCACAAGATTTAAGATATGTTTGTAATCAAGATGTATATGTAAGATCTGAAGTGGTGACATATACTACCATCTTTATTTGATAGTTCTTTCATGTACTTTATCTCATCCTGCGAATAGAAACGGGTAGGTATTAGCCCATTTAACAAATGAAAAAGTTTAGGTTCAGAGCGATTGTTAACTTGCCAGAGGTCATGTGGCTAAACCAGATCTTTGGACTGAGTCAGTGGTCCTTTACTTCATTATCTTTACAATAGAGTTAATGCAGTTTTACCAATCGGGTCACGTGCATATTTCAAAATAAGCTCAATATTTCCTCCCCAAAAGTGATCTTGTGTCAAGACTTCAGCACTCTTCATGTAATGCATATTATAATTCATTTAATGCCTACACTTTTCTTGAAGTAGAGAGAACAGGGTTATAACTTTGTGTTCTAAATAGTAGCACCCTTTAAAAACTAGAGCTATCTGCCTACCTGCAAAGGATTATATAGGCTCTTCCTACACACAGATGGAAGAAAAACTGTCACCTATGCTCATGGACAAAAAAATACTAAATTTCTTTCTTTTAAAAACATGAATTGTATTTGTTTTTATTACCAAGATGATACATATTCGTGATGGAAATTTTAGAGAAACAAATAGACAAAATAGAAGAATCATCCGTAAACCTACCACCGAGAGATAACAATGTGAACATATTGGCGTGTAGTCCTATATCTAATATCTATTGAAATACATCGCCTCTTTCTCTTGCTATGCATAATGTTTTATAATCAATTTTTAAATTAGTGTTTTCCATATTATGAAATATTTTACAGCTATATTTCAGATATTAGAGACTTTATAAAGTCTTATCAGAAACCCAAACATATGCAGTGGTTTATTGGTGAAAAATTTTTATATTACTAATTTATAACTTTATTATGGAATTAAAAGATTGGTTTGATGAACAACAACAACAAAAATTAAAATAGGCTATCCACTAGGGTGCTGGTAAATGCTTATAGCAGCTGGATCCCTGAAGGAAAAATATCCCTGATTTGTAGTGATTGGCAAGTTTTTTGCTATGAAATCTTAAGAAAGCTATTTAGGCCGAAGCCAGTTTGGCTCAGTGGTAGAGCGTCGGTCCACAGACCTGAAGGGTCCCAGGTTCGATTTCTGTCAAGGGCATGTACCTTGGTTGCGGGCACATCCCCAGTAGGGGATGTGCAGGAGGCAGCTGGTCGATGTTTCTCTCTCATCAACGTTTCTAGCTCTCTATCTCTCTCCCTTCCTCTCTGTAAAATATCAATAAAATATATTATAAAAAAAAAAAAGAAGAAAGAAAGAAAGCTATTTAGCCCTGGCCGAAAGGTCACTGATTGATTCTGGTCACGGCACATACTAGAGGCAACTAATTGATGTTTCTCTCTCATATCTATGTATCTCTCCCTCTCTCACTTCCTCTCTCTCTAAAATTAATAAAAATATTTTTTAAAAGAAAGATGTTTAAAATGTTATCAGTATTTAAGTCTTTCCTTAAAATTTCAGAAGACTTTAAAATTAGTGAGCCGCCAAAACCAGTTTGGCCCAGTGGATAGGGCATCGGCTTGCGGACTGAAGGGTCCCGGGTTCTATTCCAGTCAGGGGCCTGTACCTTGGTTGCGGGCACATCCCCAGTAGGGGTTGTGCAAGAGGCAGCTGATCTATGATTTTCTCTCATCGATGTTTCTGGCTCTCTGTCCCTCTCCCTTCCTCTCTCTAACAAATCAATAAAATATATTTAAATATGTGTGTGTGTGTGTGTGTGTGTGTGTGTGTGTGTAAAGCCATAAGTTTGAAGGACACATAATCACAAATGTTTCTTTCAATGTATAGTCAGTAATAATATCTAAAATTCTGTCTATGCTGTTTGTTATAAATATAAGTTAGAAAAGTACTCCAAAGTTACTAAGTAAAATCCTAATATGCAAATTGACTGAATAGCAGAGCAGCTGGTCGCTATGACACACACTGACCACCAGGGGGCAGACGCTCAACTCAAGAGATGTCCCCTGGTGGTCAGTGCGCTCCCACTGGGGGCGCGCTGCTCAGCCAGAAGCCGGGCTCACAGCCGGTAAGCACAGTGGCAGTGGTGGGAGCCTCTCCCACCTCTATGGCAGCGCCAAGGACCCCTCAGGGGATGTCCACCTGCTGTCTTGGGCCTGCTTCCAGGGCACAAATGTCATGCACTGGGCCTCTAGTTAAAATTACAATATCCCAATGCATTCTTAGATGTTCATTTGTTAGTATCAAACTGCTTAAATGAAAATGTATGCTGAACAGATGTCTCTTAGCTTTGCCTTGCATTCTTTTATGGAGCTTAAATTGTGCACAAGTCCAAATGAAAATGATCATTTTAGAGCCCAGACTTTGGAAATCAGAACACATATACAAATCATTTAGATATATGCACAGAGATGCCAGAGGATTGCCTAACATATGATTTGAGTAAATTATGTTAAACTAGTAGTATAAATTAATATTTTGGGAGGAGTCCCCAAGAGTTAGCATTTCTTAAATGTCTGAGCCTATGCATTTTCCCAAGAAATTATTTACGCACTATAAAATTTACCCTTTTTAAATGTGTAATGTTGTTTTAAGTATATTCTTAAAGTCCAGAGTTGCACACCTTCACTGTTAATTTCAGGACACTGTCATCATCTAGAAACAAAACTCTACTAACTAGCAGTCCCACTCCACTCCCTTGTCCCCCAGCCCCTAAAACTAGTCATCCAGTTTGTATCTTTGTATTTACATATATGCATTATTTTGTCTTCCAATTTTTAAATTTTATTTATGGTTTCCATCACTTTTTATCCCCTCCGTGCCCTCTACCATCTCCACCCATCCTCCTCACCCCGCAATCACCACACTGTTGTCACATACATGAGTGCGCATGCTCTCTCTCTTGCTCTCGCTTTTGTTTTTACTACAAATTTTAAATAGTTAAAAGTAGCTCTAACTGGTTTAGATCAGTGGATAGAGCTTCAGCCCGCAGACTGAAGGGTCCTGGGTTCAGTTCCAGTCAAGGCACATGACTAGGGTTGTAGGCTCAATCCCTAGTAGGGGGTGTGCAGAAGGCACAGCCAATCAAGGATTCTCTCTAATCATTGATGTTTCTGTCTCTCTCCCTCTCCCTTCTCTCAAATTAATAAAAATATATTTTTTTAAAATTGTAAAAAATGAGCACCATAAAGTTTGGTCTAACTTTAAATAAATACATAAATAAAGTTAAATGATTCTTGGACACATTTAACTATTTATGTACTTATATTATGTATATATATGGTGTTATATTATCTATTATATTATGTATTATATTATGTATATATTATGTATATATGTATTATATTATGTATATATGTGGTGCTCATTTTATAGTAAATTTATATAATAAAGAGGTAATAAGCAAATTGACCATCACTCCAACACACAAGATGGCCAGCAGGGGAGGGCAGTTGAGAGGGGCCAGGCCTGCAGAGGGAGGCAGTTGGGATCGATAAGGTCTGCAGGGGAGGGCAGTTAGGGGTGACCAGGCTGCCAAAAGAGGGCTGTTGGGGTCGACCCAGACCTGCAGGGGAGGACAGTTGAAGACCCAGGCCAGCAGGAGAGGTCAGTTAGGGGTGACCAGGCCAGTAGGGAGGGCAGTTAAGGGTGACCAGGCCTGCAGGGGAGGACAGTTAGGGGCAATTGGGCTGGCTGGGGAGTGGTTAGGGGGCAATCAGGCAGGCAGGCAGGCGGGCTAGTGGTTGGAAGCCAGCAGTCCTGGATTGTGAGAGAGATGTCTGACTGCCCAGTGAGATCAAGCTTAAACAGCATTCGGACATCCCTTGAGGGTTACCAGACTGGAGAAGGTGCAGGCTGGGCTGAGGGACACACACCCCAGCACGAATTTCGTGCACCAGGCCTCTAATTGAATTATAATATGTTTGAAAAGTTTGAACATTTGTTTTATAGCATTCACTTTTAATGATTGAAGGTATTCCATATTTCTATAACAAACCAGTTCCTTATGATAACTTCCTTAAGATTAACTCCTAGAAGTGGTATTGCTTGTTAAAATGTTAGATGTGATTTTAAGTTTTTTTTGTTAAACATTGCCAAATTACCTTCCAGAAAGCTTATCAGTTTGCATTCAAACAGTAATTTAAGTGTGGAGCAAATAAAACAGAATACTGACCAAATTGTTAGTTACAGAATAGTCATGGGGACATAAAGCCCAGCATAGGAAATGTAGTCAATAATACTGTACTATCTATGTGGTGTCAGATACTACATTTATCCAAGTGATCGCTTCATAAGATATTTAAGTAATCACTGTTGGTCACCTGAAACGAATGCACTATTGTGTATCAAACCTAGTTGAAAAATAAAGAATTATTAAATAAAATTGATTGGAGTACTATCAGGGTTTGGGAACTCGTAAGGGAGTCAGGCCTCCCAAGTCTGCACCCAGGTGAGGGTTGGCTCTTTGGGCTTCTGTGCTTGCTCTAGAAGTACATCTTGTAGTGCCCCCATGCCTACGCCTACCTCTGAGCCTCATCACCTGCATCTAACCAGTCCTTCTGAACTAGTCATCACACCATGTCACCTAGCCAATAGGAAAAGTTTCTTTGTTCCAGTTTGTGGTTTTTGCCTTTATAAGCTCCAGGTTTGTTTTTTGTTTTGTTTTGTTTTGTTTTTTGTCTTCCTGGAGCACATTTCAGGTTTTACCCTGAATCTGTGTCACCTGGATTGGAATCCTTTAAGACCCCAAATAAACTTTTAATATGTAGTATAGCCTCAGATCTTTATTGGTCAACATAGAAAGATTCATATAAGTTGTAAAGTATAATAATACAATAAAAACAATTTTTAAAATATATAGAGTGATACCTGCCTCCCAATTAAATGTTTAATTTTGAATATTGTTTTCTACCCAACACTTCAGAAACTTTTCAGTGAACAGGAATCATAATTTTAAAATCAGCTATACTCAGAACATAGCCACTGTGGTCACAATTTGTATTCCAGCTTCTAAAATAGAAACTTTTAAGTATCTTCTTTATCAGTTGGAAATGGTCTGTACAAAATCTAAGTCATTCTTGTCCAGAAGAATGGATTAAAACTTAGAGCTGCATCAAATCCTCTATTTTAGTGTGGTTTTCTTAAACTGCCCAGAGATGTTGAAATAAGTAAGCCTTTCTGATGGCCAAAATGATTGAACTTTATTTTTCTCTTTATACAACCACATGCTGGAGGTGTTAAAACTGGCATGCCTTTCTCATGTAGATAGGGAATTAATTTTAGGTTGAGGAAATGAGTTGAGTGCTACTTTGGCAGTGGTAATGTTCAGGCTATGTTCAAGAAGTTGTGTAATAGCTGACAAAAATTTGAGAAGGGAAGCATTCTGGTTAAACTTAATGATAAGTTAGTGAGTTTTTTGTTTTTACGTGCCATGACTGTATCATGCACATTCATGGAACTTATAGAAACTGGCCATTTAAATAGGAGCTAGGGTGATTAGTGTCTGCTCTATAGAGATTTCAGAGTGGAAGGGAGGAGAGAAAGATAGAAACATCAGTGATGAGAGAGAATCATTGATCAGCTGCCTCCTGCATGCCCCTTACTTCGGACCGAGCCCACAACCCGGGCATGTGCTCTGACCGGGAATTGAACCCAGACCTCCTGGTTCATAGGTCAACCCTCAACCCTCAACCACTGGGCCAGCCAGGTTCAAGCTATTTTTTTTAAAAATGAGCATGGAATGTAATTATTATTGCTCATTGTGTTCCTTTAGTCATAGTTACTGGGAGGTGCTCTACACTTTGGCCATATTGTGGTTTTGGTCGTTTTTTGTTCCGTATAACCATGAGGTTGTGAAAAACTCAAAGCTCAGGTTCGCTCGCTTTACTTTGACCTTGACGTGAAAGCCGGCTTCAGCACTCTACTTCTCTTTGTGCATTCCTGCCTTTACTTAGTTTTTGCCTGGATGTTATTTTCTTACCAGCTCATGGAGCCATTTCAGTAGAGACTTTCCGGCATTTTGGTTGTTTTCTGTGGTAGGGTTAGTTCCCTACACTAGTCCACTGTTGGAAATGCAAGTGATCCTAACCAAACAGATTCATTCATGCAACCTAGCAAATAATAATAATAGGAATAAGAACATGGGTTTTGTCTTGTGAGTTACAATTTATTCTTAGCTTCTTCCAAGTCAGTCTCTGTTACAGAACCAGATGAAAGAAATTTTAATATTGTCTGCTATGTTTTGCTTTCATCTTGTAAAGGAGCTTACATTAGAGGGAGGGATGAGGAGGAGAGGTTGAACCAAAGCTTCTGCAGCCCAGGTCTGGAAGGAACTTTAGGCCTAAGGGAAAGTCAGTTTGAGGGTTGTTGAGCTATGACTTTTATTTTAATCACTTGCTTTTTGTATTGTATTCAAAGCTGATTTTCACTGGCTTTAAGATTAATGTTGGTCTAAGAGGGAAAGGAATGTTATTTGTATATATGTACCATGTTTTCCCCGAAAATAAGACATCCTCCGAAAATAAGACCTACTTACAGGTTTCCTTCTGAGTGAAAGATAAGGCATCCCCCCGAAAATAAGGACCCCAGGCTCTGTCTCAGAATGAAAATTAATTTACCGTAAACTGGTCACTAGGGCCGCCCCGACTGGCGTCTAGCAACCAGTGACGTTACTCGGAGTCCTGACGTCACTGCTGTGTGAATGGAGAGAAATCAGCGTGGAAACTTGGTGAAACCTAAACTGCAAGAAGTTGTGACTTGGGTGAAGAATTCATGGGAGAAAATCACTGACAGTTGCATTGCAAATGCACTGCGAGCAGGCTACCTTGACAAGAAGTACTCATTTCAAGACTGTTATTGCTAAACATGAGAGATTTGGTCCACTGATTCTGAAAGAAATGGAGTCACAAGAAATTCACCAGGAAATTCAGGAATTGGATTGTTATGATGATGTTCCAAAAGATGATGACATGATTGTCATTGAATAAATGAGTAAATTCTTGATACTGTAGGATTCAGTTTGTCTGGTTTGTGTTGACAACTACCGTACTACTGTACCATATACAGGTAATAAATTTCCTTTATTTTCATTTAACAATAAATGTGTACCGTATTCTTCTTCATGGAAAAATAAGACATCCCCTGAAAATAAGACCTAGCGCATCTTTGGGAGCAAAAGTTAATATAAGACACTGTCTTATTTTCGGGGAAACAGGGTATGTGAGAGAGAGAGGAAAAAAAAAAGATAGTATGGAAGGTGTGTGTTTAATTTGAATAGTTAGCACTTGTGAGTTTTGGCCTTTTCACCTCTCTGTCTTTTCCTGTTTGTGAGCCTAAAGATTTTTAGTTTTAGCTATCTTCTCTCTTTGGGTAATCTTACTCATTTTTGAATCTTGATAAGTAGATGATTACTCCGAAATCCCTCTCTCCAGCCCATCTATCTTCAAAGGCCTTTAGAGCACAAGCCCAGCTACTGAGTAAACATTTCTGCTCTCCTTTAAGTACTTAACCCTCTCCTGAAATATTAAAGAAAATCATTTCTTGTACCCATTGGTGACCACTACCCTAACCTAGGCCAGATCTGAAGACTGACGTTTCAATCTCCACTGTATTTATCTATTTCATACACAGGGGCCCAAAGTATTTCTTCCAAAATATAATTTATGAATCACTTTTCTAAATAAAACTTTTCAGTGGTTTCCTTTTGTTCTTTGTGTACAATTTAGACTCCTTAGAACTATTGATAAAGTCTTTATTACATCTCAAGTTTCACCCCCCTCACCACTCCCAACTTCACTTCACTGTACACTGTGTTCAGGTTCCTTTGTGGCTGGAAGAGGATAGATTGCTCCTCATTTTGAAGTTCAACTCTGTGTGCGTGTTAAGTGTCACTGAGTCAGCTCCAGCTCCTGGCAGCCCTATGAATGAGTGATGTCCATCGTAGCCTGTCCTCAACAGCTCTGCTCAGCTCTTGGAGACAGATGCCTATGGTTTCTTTTATGGAGTTAATCTGTAATCCAACTTTATTGAGGTATAATTTATACACAGTTTGATGAGTTTTAACAAATGTGTGCATCATGTAACTGATATCCCAACCAAGATATTGCACTCTGAAGTTACCCCAAAAAGTTCTCTTGGGTCCTTTGTGGTCGTTTCTCCCAGCCTGCCCAGACAACCACTGTTAATTCGTTTTGTCTCTTTCAGAGCTTCCTAGAAATGGAATCATAAGAAATTATTGGGGTTTTTTTCCTGATTTTTTTTTTTAACTTAACACAGTTTTTCTTGAGATTATGTTGTTGCATTTGTCAATAGTTTATTTTATTGCTGAGTAGTATTTCATTGTATGGATATAGCACAATTCATCAGTTGATAAATGCTTGTGTTCTTACCAGTTTTAATTATTATGAATAAAGTTGCTATGAACATTCATGTTGAGGTCATTTTTTGGAACTGTTTCGTTTACACAGAGTTCTGATCGCTCCACATCATTGTTAACACTAGATTTTGTCAGTCTTTTAAATTTTAGCCATTCTTGTGGGTGTGCACTGGTATCTTGTGGTTATGAATATCTTTTCATATATATTAGCTATTTATATTCTTCTATTGTGACTTGTCTATTCAACTATTTAGTCTGTATTTTCATTGAATTATTTATCTTATTAAGTTATATGTTTTTAATATATGTATAATAGATTCTGGATAAAGTCCTTTGTCAGATTTATGTATTGAAAAAATTTTCTTTGTGTCCGTAGTTTTTTCACTTTAGTGCTGTCTTCGAAAAAGCAGAAATTTTGAACTATAATGAAGTCCAATTAACATATTTTTCTGTTATGATTAGTGTTTTTGTATTAGTGCTTTTGACCCAAGATCACAAGTATAGTCTCATATACTTTCTTAGAAATTTAATTATTTTAGCCTTTATATTTAGATATTTGATCTGTTAATTTTTTTTTTGTATAGCAACAGATTGCATGTTGAGTTTCCTCCCCCTACCCCCCCCCCACATATGTTTATATAGTTTTGCTAGTGCCATTTGTTGAAAAGGCTATACTTTCCCTTGAATTACTTAGGTACTTTGTCAAATATCAATTGACCATGTATGCCTTCCTTGATGCTACCAAATCCTGGCTTTGGTGTCATACTTGGTGTTCATAGCATCTTACATTTGCTTGCAATTGTAATTTTTTGTAATCCTCACAAAAACTTGAGATGTGAGGGCAAGGACTATGTCTCATTTACATTATATCCCTTTTGCCTAATGTACTGGAGAGGTCAAAATCTGTCTGTCTCTCTACAATACTATATGTGAAGATGAAATAGTACTGTTCAATTCAGTCTGCCCCCAGGACACTTCAGGATTATACTGTGCTTCCACCCTGATGGTGTGAGGGGGGGGAGCAGTTATTGACTCTTGCCATGCTTATTCATAATTTTCTTACTAAGTTTGTTCGACCTCTATAGACAGTAGTATTTTTCTTCTTTAGAAAATATTATGTTATAAATATTTTTGTATATTTTACCCACAAGCTGTGGTCTGTTCATATTAGAGGTGAAGTTTGTTTTCCTCATCTATAAATAGTTCTCATTTAAAAAGTACCTTTTACCAATGTCACCCCCACTACATTTTTTAAGTGCCTTTTAAGGTAAATGTCAGTAACCATTAGTTCTGGATTTGAGGAAGTCGATATGTGGGGAGTGTTGGTGGAAGCATTTCCCATTGAAAGCCTTTACCGACTGTAGCTTTCTTAGAAAGACTTCTTTGAATATAAAATTATAGTATTGGTTATTGGAATTGATAGAGGCCTTTAAGGTAATTTGTTCTGGCTTGCCCCACAGCCTCCTAGGCAGACTAGTTTGAGGTAGCTCCTTTTACTTTACATGGTTTTGACTGTAGAAAGTTCTTAGAAAATAATACTGAGTTGAATCCTATTTTTCACAGATATATTCCCATTGGTCCTACTTTTAATCTATAATTTCATAGAATAAAGCTATGTTTTTTTTAAAAAAAATCTTACAGCATTTTAATATCTATTCTGTCCCTCTTTTTATATCTTTGCCTAAAGCATATCAGTTCATAAAACTATTTCTTACCTATTGCCTTTATCTGCATTTTAAAATGTTATAGATGTATGAATCTTCCAGTGTGATATTCGGAACTGAACCCAGTCTTATGTTTCCTGTATTGAAAGTAGTGATCTGGATACTTCTGACTCATTGTCTCCTAAGATCGATCGCCTCTACTCATTGTCTCTTATTAACTTAGAATGTAACCATTCTAGCCTTTTACCTGTGTGTGTGTGTGTGTGTGTGTGTGAGTGTGTGTGTGTTTCATGTTGTAATTAAGCATACTGGTTTACCCTTTGTGTTTGATGTGCAGACTTGATAAGTACTTGTATGATCCGCACCCCAATAAATAAACTGTGGAACAAGACAAAGGTCAAATGCAAAATTCTCTGATTTACTGCTAGAATTCTTCCACTAGTTTGATATCAAGTACTTACTTTCTGGATGTGTTTGTTCATTCAGCTAGGGGTCTGCCTGACAGTAGTGGGGGGCTCACATTGCTCTGCTTTGTTCTTAAGGAGACTGTGTACAGCCTTGCTGAAGTTAAGGACCCCGTGTCTGGGACAGTCTCCTGGCTTAATATACTAGAGGCCTTCCACTTGCATTATATACATTATATGACCCTTTTCTAACTCATAACTCCACAGTGGTGGAATCTCTACTGCTTTTTTCTTCTTCTGAAAATTGTGACCATCTCCACTTCTCCATAATTTAAAAATTATTATGAATAGTGGTTTGATAAGCAAGTCTCTAAGTCCTTTTTATTATCATCAGATGTAGTTTTCTGGACCAGAAGACTTGAATGTTTGTAAAATGTTAAGCGTTTTGTTTATTTTTTTAAAATTACTTCCTTCATACTAGGACTAATCACATATCTGTTCCCATCAAATACTGGAATACTGTATAACAGAAAACTTAATTCAGAACTTAAAATCAGTATAACACAAAGGTCTTAATTAACTTGTAAAACTCCCATGTTACTTTAGTTTTAAAATAATTTTTATTATGAAAGTTAGTTACCACAGTTTTTTGTCAGTTTTATATATCTTGAAATTCATACCATATGAAAAATACAAACGCCCTATTATGTGATTTTTAGTAAAATAAACAAAGTCACCCTGACTTATTACTTGTTAAAACTGGTGGAGTTTAAAATGATAAAAGCTCAGTTGGAGGGGGTCGACTATCGTGTTCAATTTTTTCTATTATTAATTTGATTATTGTTTTCCACAGTCACTACTTTGTATAAAGAACTCTGGGATAAGCTATTTCCGTCAACAAGATTCCAAAATTATAGACACTGATGTCAATGCAGATGAGCATGGCCTAATTTGGTCACGAGAGGGGCATGCCGTGTCTCTATATGGACAGCGGAGGGCTATTGCCAAGATTGACAGGTGTCCTGTGGATAACAGAAAGCCCCAGGGATAAAATTTGCACTTGGGTTACTGCTCTAAGACACAATGATCAAAGTCATCTCTTTTCTCTTTTTTATTGATCACACACACTCCTAAAATAGTGAGGTTTGCTTTAATGCCTTAATTTTTTTTATGTATTAGTTTTACAAGCCCCAGAAAGGTAAACGTTTTATACTTTCTTCTAACAGTATCAGATTCTGTTTGGAAAATTTAGTTGTATCCTGTGCATTAATTTTTTTGGTATAGTTAATTGCTTTTTTGTTGTTGTTACCCTGTCATATTTCAGTAAGGCTTTGAGAGGTGAGAAACGTTAACATAATAGAATACATTTGTTATCGGTATAAAAGTTAACTTTTTTATGGAATAATAAATTATGTGGTTCAATGTGAAAAGATTAATTTTTTAATACACATAATATTGTAAAAGAGTGTTCATACTAATTAAATAATAGCTTTTGTTTTTATTTCATCTTCCTGAATTTTTTTTTGTTATTCAGAGAAGCCTTGTAATTTACCAAGTAGTATTTCATATCTCAAAATAAGAAAAAATTTTAAACCAACTAGGTTGTCATTAAGAAAGTTAAGTATAATGTATTGACTGAAATTTTTATAAAATTTGAGTGATGTAAATGTGCCATGAGCAGCAAAGGATCTCTACTTTTAGGCATAAACTCAATAGCTGTTTCCATTCAAATAGGAAATTTTGTGATCTGGGAGGATTGTGTCTTGATTATCTCTGTATTTCAGTGTTAGAAATGTAGTAGAAATTTATGGAGAGGATGCTGAGGGGACCAGTTTTAGGGAGTCAACCTGCTCCCCTGTGTGAAAAACGGAAACTGAGACCCTCCCTGACCCTCGCCCGGCTGGGGCTGCAGAAAGAAAACACAGAGCACGTTCCCCGCACGGACCGTTGTAGTTACCAGTAAGCCTTGTGGTGGATGGAGCTAGAGTGAGTTAGGCCATTACCCTGAGGTCTTCAGTATGTAAGTCTGGATCAGATCCAGTTTATTGAGAGCCTACCAGGAGCACAGATTCCTCTATAATTGTCATTTAACTCCTGTGAAGGGGAGGAAAATACGGCCCGGAGAGGTGGTGACTTGCCCAGGGTCACCCCACTCGGGGCAGTAAAGCTAGGAAATAAACCAGGCTCTCGGCTGGGAGAAATAAGCTCAACAGAAATTCATGTAAAAGAGAACTCTTTGGATGGCCTTACTATTTTCCCCTCCATGTCTTCATTCTGATTCTTTCCCCTGCTCCCGAACAATTCTTTTCTTTTAAACTAAAAGAAAGGAAATAAAGAGTTGAACAAAGTCAGTATTAAAAGTTGGAAAGCTAGAATAAAATGCCAGGACATCTATGTGTGAGAATGAAGACTGTTTTAGTACTGCCGCACCTTCTTCTGACAGTTATTCCAGAGCCCCCCGTCACTGTGAACACCGCGGACGGGTTGGGGCCTGCCTAGACCTCTCTGGTCTCCGTTCTGAGACGTAGGCCAGTCCTCGCCAAGGTTTCCCTTTCCTCTTCCGACAGCACCGACGCTGTCCTGCCTCCGCCCTGGGCCCCTGGGCGGCGGTAAGCACGCACTGGTGAGAGGCTGGCTGGCAGCACAGTCTCAGGAGTCAGGTGATCCTTGTTCGAAGACAGCTGCTTAAGGTCCAGGGCAGCCAGTGTCCCCTCCCGAGGGACAGCTGGTTCCTCTCAAACTCCCCCCGGCCTCTCTGCTCACTGCTCCGGGGGAGGAGGGAGATTATGTCGCCGGCTTTTGATTGATCCAATGGGAATTACATTGATCTGGTGTCTGGCCTTGGTTGTTATCAAGTGGATTGCCTCAAAGGTAGGCCGTCTTTATTATTAGGATTGTGACCTTAGCTATTAGTTTTTATACTTGATAGGAATGAACTTACTAGTCAAGTTTCTTCTCCTTTTGCTTCTGTTTTTATTTCTCTGATTAAACGAGCTATGAGTTTTACCTGTCAGCTGAAAAGCTTGTATGTACTGTGTGTGTGCAGTGTTTCTCCTCCTCCCACCTTGTTCCTTGCCAAGGACTTTTTATGGTGTCATTCTTCAGTATCATTCCTTAAAAGATGTTTTTATGATGAAAGCAGTTCAACTTTTAAGATTATAAAATTATTAAAAAAAACTATCACCCTCTATCATGGTCTCTCTTAAGGTTTTCCTCCCACTAAAGTGCATGCCTTACTTATAGTATATTGAAAGCATTTAAAATTATTATATAGCCATTATTTTTTGGTTGAATTCTAAATATCAGGCTTGAGAAATGCTTGTTGGAATGCTAGCCAGATACTATCTGGATGAGTCTAAGGTAGGATATATTTAAGATTATAGTATTTGAAATTATTTTTCTATACTCATGTAAAAATAATTATATCTTTCATCCACCATGCAGCTTCTGTCTTCCTGTATTAAGAAATTAAAGAGTAATCACTTAAAATTTGCAAGGTGTCGTCCCATATAATTACATTTCATTTTCAAGCAAGGTTTTAATCCCTGATGTGTAATTTTCTCACATTTCAGCATAACATTTTAAGCATAATTCTCTCTTACTTGCAACAGTTGTTTTCTTAGTGATATGAAGAACTCTCAAAGAAAAACAGTGTACTCAAATTTTTTAAGTCCTTATATTTTGTAAGTTAAGAAGTAATTTTGTTGCATTGACATCTCTACTCATTGTTCTTAAAGGATTAGCTTGCCAAATTATTGAATGAAGGTCAAGTTAATATTAATCATTTGATGAATTGTGGATATTTTCAGAGACTTTACTTTTTATATATCCACCAAAAACTTAAGTTGTTAAGCAAAAAGAATGCTAATATTTTGCTTGTGATTTCTAGGAAGAATACTGGTCAGTGGACCAATGCAGTGTTTAACGAGGCACACAAACACCAGCATGTTTTCCTTGCCTATATAAGAATATATTTTTCTGCATCAGAGAAAATTGCTTTTAGAACTTTAGCTAGGCTTCATCTGTGGTACTGTTACTGGTTTGTTTGTTTTTTTGTAATACTACAAAAAAATTAATTTAGTGCTACTGTGTCTACGCCCTTTGACCGTCAGTTTACTGATCAGAAAAACGAGGCCAAAAAATCCAGCCTCGGAGATACGGTGTGTGGGCTGTGAGGTTTGTCTGCGGCGCAGGGCGCCGGCGTGTTTTCTGACACGGAGGGAGGAGGAGCTCAGCAAGTGTTCGTTAATGTGTGATCACTGACCACGTGAGAGAAGTGCACGTGCTTTTCCACAATAGGTGGTTTTAGTGGAAACTTGAACAAGATAAAAAAAACAATAGCACTTAAAATATCTCTGTCGGTTTTAAAACATGCTTGTCTTTAAAAGTTATCTATTAACTAACCTCAGGAACAACTTTTACGACTTTTCTCATTTATCTTGTAAGCCAGGTTTGTGGAAGAGTGACGAGCCCTGATTTCAGGGAGTGAGTGTCTTAGCTGGCCGCTCCGAGCTCCTGCTAGTGGCAGCGGGTCATGGGAACCTTACAGTTTAACTAACTTGTTTGCGCTGCGGCTGTCGGTTTCTGATTAGCTCAGCCTCACCCATGTTTTGACCTATACTGTGCTTTACAAGTTGTTCCCAGGATGGCTAAATTAGAAAAGTCATGAGTAGAAATTTCTGTGCTGCTTCCATTCACCGGTGAGATGACCTGGGGCTGTGGATGATAGCTGAGGGTTTTCTGACTGGCAGTGTGACACAGGAATTTGGTTAAATTTGTTTTACTATTTTTTTATTAAAAATAGAGTTTTACTAGTATATGGCTTTTAAAACGGTAACATTAAAAATACTTATGTTAAGTCTGTGTTGCATGTTGGTGTACAAAGCACTTATAAAGATTTCTTTAGGTACCATGAGTCCACTCTGGCCTGGTGGCTTGTTTTATCTGAGCATCATCCTGTGCACCAAAAGGTTGTGGGTTCGATTTCCGGTCAGGACACCTACCTAAGGTGCAGGTTGGATCCCCAGCCAGGGTGCATACAAGAGACACCCAATTGATGTTTGTCACTTCAATATTTCTTTCTCTCACTTCCTCTCTCTCTATAAAATTAATAAATGTATGGGTGAGGATTAAAAATAATTATTATAATAAAAATAAATAAAATACCATGATTCTAATATGGAAGTCAAACTTATTGTTATAGTTTATAACTTACTAGAGGCCCGGTGCATGAATTTGTGCATCAGTGGGGTTCCTCGGGCTCCACTTAGAGATTGGGCTGAAACCGGCTCTCTGACATTCCTTGAGGGGTCCTGGATTGTGAGAGGGCGCAGGTCAGGCCGAGAGACCCCGTTGGTGCCCGTTTGGAACTAGGGAGAGACGCTTGAGGTTGGCCAGCCGGGGAAGGACCACGGGAGGGCTCCAGGGCCCCTCTCGTTCAGTCCGCATCTGCCAGGCCCAACAGCAAACTAACCTACCCATTGGAGCATCTGCTCTCTGGTGGTCAGTGTACATCATAGTGAGCAGTTGAGTGGCTTTAGCATATTACACTTAGATTGGTTGATAGACGACCAGACACTTAGCATATTAGACTTTTATTATATAGGATAGTGTATTTTTCCAAAATGAGTTACTTTATTTTACCTAAATTGCTTAGTGAGAGGATTTAATACTCATTTTAATCTTGAGGTGATGAATGAATGAATTGAATTGTCATTGATAAGTTCAGATACATACATTTAAAGCCCATTCTTAAAATTATTTTTGTCTCATTTGGATTTATTTTATAAGAGTTATGTTTACTATAGCATTTAGGCTAAGTTTGTAGACCAGAATTACTTAAATTAGTAAAGAGTAGAATAATTTGAATATTTTGCACATCCCTATTAACTTGTTAAGATATATTAAAAATTCTACCCTTTTGCCAAGTTTTTATTATGATTATTACAAAGCCTGTCATTTTTATATCTAAAGTGCCTCTATAAGTCCAAAGTGATTATCTTAAAATAATTTTAGTGTGTCAGTTATAATCTAGATTATATTTATTATTAATTTTATTTAACAGAGTTGATATTAGTCTTTCTCTATTTTTATTATGTGAAGTGATAAATTTTAAGTGTTAAAATTTGTTTTAACAAACTATTATCCAAGTTATTATTGGGCACTAGCAGGTTGGTAGATGTTGACCATGACAAGGTATTACTTAATGAGATCTGTAGTCTCATTAGTATGAGTAAAGTGGCTGTTTGCTCTAGAATAAGTAGTTCACCATCAAAGAGTGCAGGTGGCTTCCTTAGGATATTGTGTTGGGGGAAGACACTTTAAACATGATGCTGTCATGAGTGTGCTATATGTTTTCTTGGTAGGTTTTTATATATATATAGTAGATTCTTTTTAAAATATATATATATATATATATATATATATATATTATTGATTTTTTTTTTACAGAGAGGAAGAGAGAGGGATAGAGAATTAGAAACATCGATGAGAGAGCATCATCGATCAGCTGCCTCTTGTACACCCCCTGCTGGGGATGTGCCTGCAACCAAGGTACATGCCCTTGACCGGAATCGAACCTGGGACCTTTCAGTCCGCAGACCGACGCTCTATCCACTGAGCCAAACCGGTTTCAGCTATATAGTAGATTCTTATACTTTTAAACTTGATTTGGTAAACATATAACTATACATGCTACAAAATTCAAAAGCTATACATTGAAAAGTCCTCCTCTACCTCTGTGTCCCTCTGCCTCCTTAGAGCCAACCAATGTTGAAAATTAGAATTTATTTTTAAACTTCTGTTTCTTTCACATTTGATGGACTGATTTTTTGTTGTTTCTTAAGGATGTATAAAGTCATGTAAGAATTTAATTGATAATTTTCTCTTAATTGATAAGCATTAAGAAGATAACAATGATTTGGGAATTGTTTCCCATACTAAATTCAAACAAGAGCTTTAAATAAGTTTTCTCTATAATATTAATAAAAAAGATTATTTTTCCTTGAGTTTTGTGAGGGAAGAACATCATTAATCTAATAGGTAAAATGCAGTCTCACGCTTGAATATGTTATTTCTTTTGTTAATGAACATTTTTTTTGTGTGTTTATTGGCTTATTTCTTTCCTTGTGAGTCATATGCTTATGTTCTACATGTTTTCTACATTATTCATCATTTTCTAATTGACTTGTGAGACATCTTTTTTCTCTTTCATTTTTAGGCTGTACCGAAGTAGGGGGAAATTAGCCTTTTGTTATATCTGTTGAACTCATTTTTCTTGGGTTGAGATTTGTCTTTTGCCTTTGTTTATTATATGTTTTACTATATAAAATAACAACTTTAGTGCCCAAAATGATCAATTTTCATGAATTTTGAATTTTATTGGATAGGTAGAAAGATCTTTCCTATTCAAAAATACTTTGTGATCATATTTTCTTTTCTTTTTTTAATGGTTTTTAAAAATTTTGGAGTGTTGCTCCATACTCCAAAAGATTGAGGGTTCGATTTCTGGTCAGGGCACACATCTAGGTTGTGGATTCAATCCCTCATGGGGCCATATACAGATCCATGTTTCTCTCTCACATCAATGTTTCTCTCTCTCTCTCTCTCTCTCTCTCTCTAAAATCAATAAACATATCTTTGAGTGAGGTTTAAAAAATAAAAGTAAAATAAAAACAATTTGCTTACCTGTTTATTCAACTAATATTATTGATCATTTTTGATGTGCTAGAGTTGTGTTCTAAATGTTGGGATTTACTCTAGATGTGAAGATACAGCAGTGAAGAAAGTCTCTCTCTGCCTCTACAAGAGCTTAGATTCTGTTAATTTGATATTCTTGATTTTTAAGCTGTCTTTATAACAGTGCTATTCATTAACTTATTTGCAGTAAGTCACTTAATAATTTATTTACCAAATATTTATCTAGACTCTACTAAATAATAGCTATTGTTTTGGGGGCCAGGAGTACAGTTCCTGCTCTTGTGGAGCTTTTATTTTAGAACGAGCAAACAAAGTAGCATCTGTTAATGCCGTTGAGAGCACGGAGGCCGCACGGAGGCCGGGAGCTGTGGAAGAGGGTAACCTCAGGGGGCTTCAGATTGGCAGTCTGGGAATGCCTCTCGGAAGAGATGACATTTCCTGTGGAACCTGAGAGGTGAGAGGGCACAGTGATGCAGTGACCCCGGCAGGTGAAGGCTGTATGTTTGGTGAGATTGGGGAAGAGCAAGGAGGCCAGGCTGGCTGGGTCAGGTGGTGAGGAGATAGAAGGAGGTAGGCAGACCTTGGGTCCCTTTGCAAATCAGAGCTTGGTGTTTGGACTTTATTTAAAGTGCAGTGGGAGTCATTTGGAGGGTTTTGAGCAATAAGTTGAAATGTTCACTCTTGCTTCTGTGGGAAGAGTGGACTAGGGGCCAAGATAAGCATCAGGAAAACCAGCCCATTGCTGATGTCCCGGTGGGAGAGGCTCTGGTCTGAGACAGAAGGAAGAAGCTAGAGGAAGGGAGATGACCGTGAGGGTGGAGTGGGCAGAACTTGGTAAGGGTGTTTCAGCTCTTTAGATTATTTTGTTTTAGTAATTATATTTTAAAGTCTGCAACATTTGCTTTATATAATGGGACATTGATACATAATTCACATATCATATAATTCACCCGTCTAAAGTGTTCAATTCAGTGATTCTGAGTATATTCAAATGTGTGCAATCATGACTGCAATTAATTTGAGAACATTTTCATCAATGCAGATAGAACCCTGCGCCCATTAGCATTCACTCCCCATTTCCTGCCAACTGGCCTAACTCTAGAGGATCACCAGTTTACTTTATATCTCTATGGATTTGCCTCTGTTGGACATTACATGTAAATGGAATCATATGCTATGCGGTACTATGTGACTGCCTCCTTTTACTCAACATACTGTTCTCAAGGTTGTATCCTGTATCTGTACTTTCTTCCTTTTTTGGTCTGGATAATATTCCCTTATATGGCTAAACTACATTTTATCTATCCATTTTTCTAAATTGGGGCTAGTATGAATAATGTTGCAAGATATATTTTTATATCTATTTATTTTAAACATAAAATATATTTTCAAATCTGCTCTTTCAATGGCAGCCTGTGGTTTTTTGTTTGTTTGTTTCATAAATTCATTGTCTTCTCAGATTTCTTAAAGTATACTCCTTACCTTTTTTGTTTCTTGCTAGCTATGGGCCATTTGATTTTTTATTTAATTTCATTTCTTTTAGCTAATGGGTTTCTCCAGGTGTCTGATGATTCTTGTTTGTCTGCTTCTGCGTACATGTTTATAGGAAGGGGATAATAAAGCAGTTGAGCCGTATCTCTTTTTAGTTCTGTTTACCTCTACAGAAGGTCTTCCCTAGTGAGCTTGTCTGACATACTCCACATGAATTCCACGGACTGCATGCACTTCCCTCCAAATCCACGTGTATAGTAGTGCTTAACCTTATTGGGTTATGACTATTTGTCCTTATAACTCTAGATTTCAAGAGCAGATGCCATATGTAACTAACTTCGTTTTGTATATCCAACTTTTCATTGTGCTTCATAAATAATAAATACATGTTTGTTGAATTGAATTTTATATCATATTTAATTGCCAGGCACTTAAAATGTGTGTATGATTGTTTTTTTTAGCGGCGTGGAGCTATTTCCTATGACAGCTCTGACCAGACTGCGTTGTACATTCGTATGCTAGGTAAGCATTTTTTATTTTGTACCAATATCAATTAATTTTATTATCACCTGCTATTATTTGAAATTGAGATATAGTTAATTAGGTAGATTTTCATCCCTGTTTACAGCAGAAGTAATCTATTACTTTGAAATTGAGTCTAGAAACTAATATTAAATGTGATGTGAATAAAGTGGCATTTAAGTTTTAGGTAATTGAGAAATCTGGCGTAATAACTGGGACTCTGTCACTCGTGCCCAATTTTAAATTGCACCCTGAGTATCTATACTAATAAAAGTGTAATATGCTAATTAGACCAGATGTCCTTCCAGATGACTTCTAGACGGCCCAACCGGCGGGCTGCGGCGAGTGGGCGGGGCCTCCTCCTGCGCGGGAAGCCCAGTCCCGCTGCCAGAGGGAAGCCAATGCAGCAGCCGGGGAAAGAAGGCCTACTCTTGCACGAATTTTGTGCATCGGGCCTCTAGTTCTTTATAAAAAAAATCTTAGATTTGTAGAGTTGCTAAGTACTAAACAGCTGTCCCTGCTAGCACAGACAAAGAAGAGGTCATGACGTCCCTGACCAGTCCTGTCCCTGGGTGTGTTTTGTTCTCAGTTGGGTGGTGAGGAGAGGACCATGTGTCTTCTAATCTTAGTTCCTAAGTTTTTAATGTATTGTCCACAAAGTAACATGAATTTTCACATATATGTCCATAATTTTCTTTCTCTCTTTACCAGATTTCACTCTTTACCCCCACACTCTAGATCCCGGGTACTTTAATTCATTCTGCAAAAAGTTTGCTCATCTTTTCTTAAAGGCTTCTTCCATGACAACTCTCCTCATGCTTCGAATTCTTCCCTCAATGCTATATGAGCATTTCTTATTCTTTACCTACTTTTTGTTGTTGTTGTTTTGCCTTTTTCATTAATTCCTTTTCATACTCTTAAGCCTGAATGTTCTCCAGTGTCCTGATTTTGCTCTTTTTCATTTTTCCCCTCTTTAATTTAGCTTGTGTGTCTTATCTGCCTCAGTTTCATTCTACTCTGGTACATATTGTCTCCCCACGAATGTTCAGCCTTTTCCTCTTCACTGTCTCCATCTCTCTCCAAACCTATTCAGGATTCTGCTCTCCTTGAAACAGAGCTTTTTAGACTCATTTTTTAAAACTCTATTGAACTTCTCCACATGGGCATATAATGGGTACTTCACATTTAAAATGTCTATTAGACAAAAGATTTGTGTTCTCAAAGCTGTTCATTTTGCAGTCTTGCCATCCCAGAAAATGTAACTCCATTCTTCTGGAGTCATTCTTGACTCTTATTTCTTCTCTACTCTATGTCTACTTTATCAGCAAATCTTCTTGGCTGGTACCTGCAAAATATAACCAGAATTCTGCCCCACTCCCTACATGCTGTTACCATATGTGCTCAGCCATAGTGGATTTTTAACTTTATTCACATTGGTGTACATTAGAGTTCATCTTGCATAACTGATGTGTTGTACCCTTTGACCAACATCTTCCCATGTCCCTCCCTACAAGTCATGGTTACTACCATGTTTATTGCTCTTCTTAACTAGTTTACCTGTATAACTCTACGCAACTCTAGTATGCCCAACCAGAGTCAGTCTTTGCAAATATAAGTTGTTATTCTTAATCGCATATTCAGAATTTTTTAATAATTTTCTATCATAGAGTAACAGCCAAAGCTACTGTAATGTCCCACAAAGATCCAATATGATCTGGCCCTACTCCCTCCCACCAGTTCCCTTCACTTACCTCACTCCAGCCATGCTGCCCTCTTTGCTTGACCTTGAACATGCCAAGCATACTCCCATCTAAGAGTACTTACTTGCTCTTTCTTATGCCAGGAAACCTCTTCCTCCAGATACCTTATGGCTCCCAACCTCACTTCCTTCAGGTCTCTGCTCGGATGCCTCCTTCTCAGTGAGGCCTTCTCTGGCCACACTAACGAGTCCTCCTCCTCTACCTTGCTTTAATTTTCTCCATGTTACCAGTTGCCATCAGCTATAGAACGAAACTATTTATTTTACTATTTGCCTCATTCCATGAAAACATAAGCTCCATGAGGTCAGGGACTTGTATTTTGCTTGCTGCCGTATTTCCTGAGCCTGAAGTGTGGTTGGTGCACAGTAAACATTTACTACAAGGTGAAGGAATCAGCACTTGAGAGAAGTGGTTAGTCTTTGTGGGATAGACTCATGTAGAAATGATGGCCTTACTTAGAGACACACAGAGAGATAAGCAGGAAAGCCTTCCAGCTGCCTAGAATTGCAAAACAAAAACAAAAACAAAAACAAACCAAAAACCAAAAAACACCCAGACAGGGACTGGAGATTTAAAGTTTATGAACCTGGGAACTGTGGAATATAGTGGAGCCTACTGAGCGAGGTCTAAGTCCTCACTCACCCTTTACACTAGCTTTGTTTCATGAGCATGCTATTTCTCAAAATCTCAGTTTCCACATCTATAAAATGGGATAAAGATCCTCCCTGTCAGAATTTGCTAGAGAATTAAATAAAATAATGCCTATAAAGCACACAAAAAAGTGCCTGGTCCATGATTTGCAGGGGTGCTGAAGGGAGAAGAGCATCTGAACATCATATGGATACACATAGAAACAGTGTGAGCTTGTAAAGAACAAAATGTGAGCACCAGCTGAAGGCCTTGGGTATACCACTGCCAACGAGAAAAGAGAGATTGACTTGATTGAACAACGCAGATCTTTAACATTTTACTTTCCTGTACGTCAGAAAATTGCAGGGTGATTGAGAATAGGCAATAAGTTTTCTATTTCTTCATATCCCCTATAACCTGTAGTATAGTGCCAAGGTATTATAGATTATTATAATAATTATTGTAAGAGTAGATTTAAAAAACATGTCCATTTAGCTTTACAACTCAGTACTGAAAATTTATATAAGGCAGCTCTTAATTACTTATTCCATATATATTACTGGTGGGCAACTCACTGCTTATGACTATCATGCCACATAGGCCTTTGTTGCATATGGGAGTTTCTTCCACGATGGCAGCCTTCTCAGCTGTGTTTCATCCTTGTCCCATCCAGGAGATGTACGCGTGAGGAGTCGAGCAGGATTTGAATCAGAAAGAAGAGGTTCTCATCCGTATATTGATTTTCGTATTTTTCACGGTAAGTGTGGGCAGATACAATATTTCTCTTAGACATTGAGCAAACTTCAGATCTTTATAAAATTACATAATTTTCCAAGGGAAGAAAGAATATAAGAGAAAACTGTATTATGTTTGGAATGTTTTAAAAACACTGGGTCACGGTAATGACACTTTATTCCTAGATGATGTTAGTAAAATGTTTAGAGCTAATTAGAAGTATGAAAGCAGATGTACTTTTCCTCCTTTTTAATTGAAATGAGAAATTACTTTGGCACATTTTTTCTTTGAAAAAAATGTTTTTCCTTGATTTTTAAATTATAGTTAACATTCAATATTATTTATATTAGTTTCGGGTGTACAGCATAGTAGTTAGACAATCATCTACTTCACAGAGTGATCTCCCGATATTTCCCGTGCCCACCGGGCACCGTACATAGTGATTCAGGGTTATTGACCACGTCTCCTGTGCTGTACTTTACACCCTGGTGACTGTTTTGTGGCTATCAATTTGTACTTCTTAAACCCTTCACTTTTTTCATCCAGCCTCCTAACTTCCCTCCCCTCTGGCAACCATCTGTCTGTTCTCTATATTTATACATCTATTTCTAAAAATATATTTTCTTTAAAAATTTTTACTCCGCATATTTCATCATTGCTCCAGATGTTTTTGTGCAAATGACATTTTCTAAAGGTATTGCATAATAAACAAGGTATGTCCTTTTGGTTTATTTGGAAATACACATCACCTTTTAAATGTTTGGTAGAATGCATATTTTGAAAATAAACATTATGTGGGTCTGACCCACAATGAAAAAAATAGAAAAAAGAAAACTTCTAAAACCTTTCTGTATTAAACACATTAAACATATTTTTGGAGAAGTTCCACTTTTAGTAATGTTGGCTAAATTATTTGGGCTAATTCTCTAGTAAGAATATTGGGAAATTTGGTAAAACATAGAAGATGTATTTGAGTAAATCAGAATGCTATTAAGGCAGAAAGAGGAGCTCCTTTTTCAGGCTACTTTTCCTCTTAGCAGCACCTGGTGATTCTGAGGAAGGTGGGTGAGCTGAGCAGAGACTTGGGTGGACAGTTAGGGGTAGGAAAAACAAAAACAGGTGTTTCCATCTCACCAACACTTGTGGATTGGTTCTGGTAAAATCTCAGTGTTTAAGTTAGAAACCCTGAAGTAAACCGTGGAAATAAATCCCAGCTTTGAAACATCTCTAGTAATTAGATTAGGATTATCTGTGGCTTTAATGCCTCTTGTCATTTGCTAGGAATAAATATTAATCCTCTTAGTCTCAATTTACTAAACATTTTTCATATACAATATCAAACACTGACTTAAAAATGAAAAGGCATTAATGAGACAAGACAGTGTGACCAAAGTGAAGAGGAAACAACAGACAATAGAAATACCCATATGGGATTATTGTACATGGGCTTTAAAATAACTAATTATTGTACATACTGTTCATGGGGTCACTGAGCATCGACCCATGAACAAGAGGTCACCAGATCAGTTCTCCATCAAGCCACATGCCTGGGTTGCCAGCTTGATCCCCCGTAGGGGATCACACAGGAGGCAGACAACTGATGTTTCTGTCTCTTTCTCTCCTTTCCCCTCTCAAATCAATAAAAACATTTTTTTAAAGTAAATGTAATTACTTTGATAAAGATAAAGGATTGAGAACTTCATTGGAGAACTGGAAATTACAAAAGAAGAACCAGTTGGAAACTATAAGACTGAAAAATACCACACCTTAAATATGAACTAATTTTAGATGGTTTTAACAGCAAAAAGACCAAAATGAAAAGATAATTAGTGAATTGGAACATAAGTCAGAAGAAAGTATTTAGAATGAAACACAATGAGGCAAAGCATAGAAAATACAGAAAATATATGGAATACGACGTTCCAGTTATATATTGCTCTGTGCCTGTCAAGAATTGTGAAGCGTCTGGGATTTTACCTTATAAGGTAACAAGTTTGCCTAGTACTGCTTCTTAGATGTTGGCAGAAGGCACAAAACTTCTGGGTCAGAGACAAAGGACTTTATTATTCATTACACGCAACATGAATATCATATTGTGTCAGTTCCTCCAGTACCCAGGCGGGTATGTGAATATTTTACAAACAGTGAGTCTGTATCACCTCTAAGGAATAATGAGCTTGGGGAATTTACCTTTTTTATAGTAAGAATACTCTTTGTCCCAGGAAAGATCTTACTTACCCCTTAAGGATGCCAGCTGCAAACACGGCCCTGAGAAATGGTGCAGGTAATGATTGGTCAAGGGCTTGGCATTCTTGGCCCATCCAATAAGAAAGAGAACTGACGCTGGGCCTTTGTGGAGGATTACCTTTCCCAGTAGTAACACATAACCCCAAAACTTACTGGCATAAAACAACAACCTTGTTTATGATCATGAATCTGAGGGTTAAAAATTCGGTCTGGGTTAGGTTTGTGCTTCATAATGTCTTCATCTTCAGCTGGGGTAGTTCAGACTGCTAGAGATGGCCAGGGTGGCTCCACTAGGTCCATGTGTCTGCGGCCTTGGTCCTTCTCTACATGCTGTCTCCTGGGGCTAGAGCATCCACAATGGCTTCTGCACGTTCAAATCTGGTACCAGGGCTGGGGTGGCTGGAATTTCTGGGGCTGGCCAGGAATTCTCTCTTGGTTAATGGCACTCCAGGGTAGTTAGTCTTGGCAGTTGTCTTTCCCCAGAGCAAGCATTCCAAGAGTTTCTAGTCTTTGATGGTCTGGGCCTGGACACTAGTACAACATCATGTTTTTATATTCTGTCCATCAGCTTGTCACACCACTTGTTCAGATTCATGCAGAGAGGACATAGACCCCCCGCTTGTCAATGAAGTATGGCTTAAAAACGTTTCAGTCTTCTATCTCCAATCTGATACAAAATGTATTGAGAGGTGATTAGAGTCCCAGCAGAGGAGGGGGAGAATATAGCAGTTTTTGGAAGCATAATGCCTGAGAAATTTCTATGGATTGATAAAAGACATTAAGGTACAGATTCAAGAAGCATTATGAAAAAAAAATAAAACATTATGAGTCTTAGGTACAAAAACATTATAAGATAACCACACCTAGATGTAGCAAAGAATAACTTATAACCAAAATCAGAGAGAAAACATTTAAAAGAGAAAAAATTATTAGCTTCAAAGAAACAACTAGGAGATTGCCAGAATCAGGTTATTTCATTTTCAACAGAAGCCGAGAAATTAGAAGATTACTTGAAAGTGATGGGGGAAAATAAATAACCATAAAACTAAAATTTTACCCACAAATTCTCAAGGATAAGAGAAAAAGGGTACACTTCACCACTTAGGTAAGAATAACAGAATCTTGATACTAAAACCTGACAAGTATAAGACAAGAACAGAAAATTACAGCCATTATCACTCACAGATATAGATGAAATATCCTAGATAACGTGTTATTAAATTAAGTGCAATTCATAGGAAGAATAATATATTTTGGCTCAATTTATATTTTTCCAAACATGTAAGATTGTTTTAATATTAAAAAATCAGTCATTGTAATTCATCATATTAATAGAATAAAGGAGACACACCATGGATAGACTTTATACACCACAAAAGCATTTGATAAAACTCAACAGGCACTTCTTGACAAAGTTTTGAGCAAGCTAGGGATACAGAAAAACTGATTGAATCTGAAAAGGGTTTTTTTTACAGGACCTACAGCCTTTCTCAAATGTCTGCTTTCACTCAACTCTATGGAGATAACCAGGCAACTTCCTCATTTTCCTTTCCCCCTTTTGAGTAAATTGGCTAAGTGGGCAGGACTAGATTAAGAGCTCCCAGTATTCCAGCACATATTTTTCTATGTTCAATTGGCCATATACCTGGTGTCTTGAAATACAATATTTGAGTCTTAAATCTATTAGACTTGATGAAATGAATTCCATATTAACTTTTTGTCAAAATTGTTTGCTCTAAATTTATAGGTCCCCAAACTTATATCATTCTTTTAGTTATATGTTATTTTGAGCTTGCTTATATAATAACTAGAGGTCCGGTGCATGAATTCGTGCACAGGTGGGGTCCCTCAGCCTGGTTGGCAATCAGGGTCGATGGAGGAGGGGAGTGCCGGGGGGAGAGACCATAGGGGGTTGGCCCCAGCAACAAGCTAATTGTGCAAGGAATCGTGCTCCCTCCTCCCTCCTGTCTGAGCCCAGGGTGCAGGTGAATCAGGTTCAGGGCTGTCAGGTCCCTAGCAGCAACCTAACCAACGGCTGATTCCACAAGGAATCGGGCTCCCTCCTCACTCCTGTCTGAGCCCAGGGTGCGGGTGAACCAGGTTCAGGGCTGTCAAGGGCCCCCGCAGCAAGCCAAGGCATGACTGATTTGCCTGGGATGAGGCTTCCTCTTCCCTCCTGTCTGAGTCCAGGGTGCGGGTGAACCAGACTCGGGGCTGTCGGGGCTTCAGCAGCAAGGTCTAGGTCAGTGTGCCTCATAGCTACTGGCCAGTCGTTCAATCTAATGGTTGCTTAGGCTTTTATATATAGAGATAAGTACTTATAGCTTCCTATATAATAAAAGCTTAATATGCTAAGTGTCCAGTCATCTGCTCGTTTGTTCTACCAATCAAAGCATGATATGCTAATGATATGCTAAGACCTCTTAATCGCTCACTATGATGTGCATTGACCACCAGGGGGCAGACAGTTGACCGGTTGACCAGTTGTTATGATGTGCACTGATCACCAGGGGGCAGAAGCTGTGACCAGTAGGTTAACTTGCTGCTGGGGTCCGGCCAATAGGGACTGAGCGAGACAAGCTGGACATGCCCTAGAGCCCTCCTGCAGCCCCTCCCCCAGCTGGCTAACATCCCACGTCCTTGCCTGGCCCTGACAGTTCTCTGTTGGGGTCCCTCAGCCTGGCCTGCACCCTCTTGCAAACTGGGACCCTCCAGGAGGGTACACTGACTCTCAGGTAGTTCCATCTATACTAATAAAAGCATAATATGCTAATTAGACCAGATATCTTTCTGGATGAAGCCAGGGCTACAAGGGAGGCCTGGGTCCTGGTTACCAGAGGGAAGCCCGTGCCAGCAGCCATGGGAAGGAAGGCCTAGTCTTGGATGAATTTCATGTATCAGGCCTTTAGGCTATATAATAAAAGCCTAAGCAACCCTTATGGTGGAACGACTGGTCACTATGATGTGCACTGACCACTAGGGACAGACGCTCAACATAGGAGCTGCCCCCTTGTGGTCAGTGCACTCCCACAAGGGGAGCACCACTCAGCTGGAAGCCAGGCTCATGGCTGGGGTGCACAGCAGGGCGCTGAGCAGTAAGGAGCGAGCAGGCGGGCGGTAAGGAGTGGGGGATGTCTGACTGCCAGCTTAGGCCCGATCACGTGGCAGATGGACATCCCCCAAGGGGTCCCGGGCTGTGAGAGGGCTAATGGGGACACACACACACACACACACACACACACACACACACACACGCAGTGCACGAATTTAAATATAAAAGAATTATTATAATTCTAGTCCACATGTACACTTACAAAATCTGGTGTGGTGTTTTGAAAGATTCTGGCATGATTACTAAATAGTAATGGCAGCTACTAGCTTGACAGTTACTTCTGTTCATGGAATTCACCCAAGCTCATTGACGTCATAGACTGGAAGGCCTCGTCCCTCTGCCAATGTCAAACAATACATGGAATATATTTCTTTACAGTTGTTTTTTTTTCCTCTTTCCACACAAGTGCATTTATTTTCCATTTTCTATTTCTCCCAGCACATGGTAATGTTACATTCCATGTAAATGTATTTTGTCCATTATCTTGAGCTTTTTATTCATTTTAGCACTTTATTCCACCCCATACTAGGGCAGCAAGAGAATTTTTTCAGGATATATACATTGTAGCCTAAAAACTCTAAACTTTAGACTTTTTTCTTATTCATCTTTTTGTTCTGTTCTCTGGCTCAGACATTTAATATTTTTGCTGCATCAAATTGACCAAAACTGCTTATCTTCTATCAGATTTTATAGGATCCCATTTGTATTTCTCGCATTGCAATCTGTATTAACTTAACCAAATTCAATCTGGTTGCTGCCTTTCTGTTGAATCAAATGTTTCATATTGTTTTATTATAATGTCCCTTTGTGAAAACATACAGAACTCTCCCTGAATTTTCTCTTGATCTTCATGTGTGTTTGATTTCGGGTTGTTTCCTGTCTTCCTAACAGGGCTGTGTTAGATGTGGATACTCATTTCATGTTTGTTTATATGATCAGAAAGAACATCTGTTTCTATGTGTGTTTTGGGCTTAAAAGCTTATGTCATGCTGATTTTATTGTCTTAGATTGTTATCTCAGTCTTCAGTATAGAGTAATTCTCACACAGGGTGCATCCTATGCTACTCAGAAACTTTCACTTTGGCGCTTGCCATTTCCTTTGCCTTGGCCTTGTTACTGTGTTTTCTTATCTTTCCTGCTGTACTGCCTGGTCCTTGCTTCGCTATTTACAAGCATATTAAATGGCTTGTCTATCGTTTGTTATTTAGTGTCCCCCTCAAATGTGAGCCTGCCAGCCTCTGCTTATAGCTGTGGCATTGTAGACTAAGGTCATATTTTAAACTTTAGTTTGTTCCTAATCATTCATTTGTCTTGAAATCATATCTGGTTGTTTCAAAAACAACCTTTCTGAAATAGATTGTGGAGATATAACAGGAAACAATAATCCTCTGTCCTCTTCCTCTGCCTTTTCACACAAGTGTTCTGCCTCCTTCCTATATGACTTTCCTCACCAAGCGGCGCTTGTAGATGAGACGAGCACTGCTGTATTGTGCCCCATGTGCGTGTTTTTAAAGACGTACCTACATTGTTTACCCGTGACTGTGAGATGCCTGTATCAAAAACCACTGATTTTTTATCTCTCCTGGGTATCTTCTTTAATTTCATAGCACAAATTAGAAAAGGATATGGCCTGGACCTTGATTGTAATACAATTTAATGGTAGTTTAATCCTGTTTTGGAGAATGGAGGAAATTGGAGATTTAACTTTAGGCTTTATTTTGTATGTTACCCATTAAGGACTTGTGTACTTTCTTTTCCCCTTTCTTTCTCGGCTCACTAATAAGGGGCTATGTTCAATACCCAAGTTTAAGCATAAGAGGGACCCAATATAATGCATAACCCATAATTGAAGAATGGAAATGCCCAATCCATAACATAATAAGACTAATCTTTTTAAAGGGTTTTATATTTTAAAAAGGAGTAAAAAAGGTTTTATATTGACTGTTTTATCAAATCCTGTCAAAATGAACAATGAATTCTGCAAACTAAGGTTATTAGAATTGCTAACAGAAAGAATATTGGGTATATGGTTTATTCTCATTTCTTTGATTTATAATAAGGCTTGGATTGTCTATACATTGATTTTAAAGAAATAAGATTATGCATATTTGAAATCTTCAGATGTGTACATTATTTCTGTAGTTTGTAAAATATGCAGTGGTCTTTGGGTTGAAGTTATGCTGTCATGAAGAATAAATCTGGTTTTGTTAAATAATATGAAGTTATGTATTTAAAAATATTTGAACCTGAAATTAATATGTTAATTATACCTCAGTAAAAACATTTGATATCTATATAGCATTAAAGTTAAGTGTTTATTTTTTTACCCCAAAGACATATTACATATTTTATCTCATTTAATTTTTACAACAGACCTGTGAGGCCTATAGTGAGGACACTGAGGATCACAAACTAAATAACTTTCCCAGTGTCACAAAGCAAGTCAAAATGGCAGAGCCAGGATTCGAACTCAGGTGTCTGACTCCAAAGCCCATGTCTGTGTCCACTCTGATGTGCTGCTGTCCGGCAGGGGGACCACAAAGGGACCACCCCCATCAAGCCCCCACTGTCTCAGCATCTGCTCCTTTGGTGCAAGCCATTGCTCTAAGCACCTAGGCCCCCCCAACCTCCATTACTCATGCGTGCTAAACATAAAAACTCTTCCAAGAAAACGTACCTCATAGGCAGAGGTAAATGTACTTACTCTGTATTAACAATGGACTTTCAGATATGGCTCCTGTTCTTACTGAGGAAAATTAAAGGGGAGGTTGGAATATAGAAGGTCTTC
Source organism: Vespertilio murinus (assembly GCA_963924515.1). NCBI lineage: Eukaryota > Metazoa > Chordata > Mammalia > Chiroptera > Vespertilionidae > Vespertilio > Vespertilio murinus. Next base: position 31,974,843 of record OZ004717.1, on the reverse strand, counting down.
ACATCTTTTTATTCAATTATTATTCAACATGACTTTGCCCTAGGCTAGAGTTAAAACCTTACAGCACTGTATTTTTAAAAAACGTTTTAAACAATCTGCAAGGGTAATTCATGATTATATGCATCTGAATTATTTTTATGGTTTTAAGGTGGCAGATAACAGTGACTCTGTGGCTCCCTCTTGTGGCCTATTAAAGCAAGTAGTTGAGTCTCAAGAACCAAAGGTTTTTTCTTGTCAAAACCCTCTTTTGTTTAATAAGTAAATATCAGTGACATTTCCTGCCATGCCATTTGGATGATAAAGAAGAGTCTCTGGGAGGAATACTGCCACGACGTGTTGATTCCCCAGCCCTTTTGTTTCCTTAACCTGTACTTCTTGTCCACTCTCTAACATGAGGGGGAAAGCAAGAGAAAGAAAAGCATTGCTTCTGACTGTGTCTGCTATCCCACATTTCATTTAATTTCTTCCTTATTGATTTATTTAATTAATTATGGCTTAGAGAAGCTAAGTCACCCATTACTTCCATGGGTGACTGTAAGTAATTCCCATGATCATTAAGGAACACCGCTCATTTAGTATTGGTGGAGGCTGCTTGTGATTAGTTCACGGTCACATAGTGAGGTAATGTGATACTTTAGATGAGAACCAGCAGAGCCAACAGCTCTTTAATAGTAACTTGATTAATTCACGGAGCCTGTTGGCTTTCTAAGCTGGATTGGAATGTGGGTAACCATGTAAACTGGAACAGCCTGGGACTTACATAGTCCTAGCCTGGCAAAAGCTGGACTTTAGACAACTTTTATCTATTGGTGTATATGCTGTGAAATAAATAATGGCAGCATATTGCATGTTACAGCATGAGCTCATGAGGATATCGGTAATAGATAGGGTCAGTTTTGTGTATTATGGTCAGAGGGTGAGGATTTTAGTAATTATCTAAATGAAAGCACTGGTTTATGGTATAGTTACCATTTTCTGTCCCCATTTCCCTCTTTTATATATTCCTAATTACTCAACTTATTACTGTCTCTGTAGTGGCCTCTACTTGCTTGTTTCAATGTAAAAATTTTATTTTTAATCATCATAAGGAGTGTGTGCTTATGTGTGTGTGTGTGTGTGTGTGTGTGTGTATAGAAGGAAAGAATTTGGAAAAGGAGAGACCAAACCTGAAGAAACTAAAAATTTCCATCTTAAGTGAGCTTATCACACTTCATCCTTGATTTATAGTTGTTTCCTTTCCTTAGATCATATTTTGGAAGCTCATCTAGAACAGTCCTCTCTAATTTTCTTTTACAAATCTTAGTCTCCAGTTTGGCATTGTGTTTTAGAAGTCATTAACATGTGTTCCTATGTGCTTGTTCTACTGTTGAGGGTTTATTTTAAGGGAATCAATCAGAATGTGCTCAAAGATTTAGTTATAAGAATGTCTAGCAAAAAAACAAAACAAAAAACGAATGTCTAACATGAGGGGAAATTGTTTTTCCTTTTTAAAACAATTTCAGAATTGTTTGTAAGAAGAATGAAAGTTAGCAACAGCCTAACAGCAAGAATTATGTAAAGGGGCCCTCTCTGAAGTTAACTATTTTATGTCCACACTTGGCCTATGATCTGGGCTGAGGGGGAGAGGCAGGTGCAGGCCCCCTGAGCCCCATTTAGAGAAATATCAGCGGCATGTTTATCTGTCTCTTTTGGCCGAGAACACAGCCATTTGGGTAGTGTAGCTTGGAGGACATCTCTGCTCTCCTAAGTCTTCACTTTCATTTGCTTTTAGAACTTGTTGTAAAGTGTTAGTTCAGGAAAATTCAGCCCATTCAATAATAACGCTTTAAAATAAACTGGCATATCAGTAGATAATTAAGCAAAACTGGGTGAGAGAGCAGCAGAACTCAACAGTGACTGAAAAGCACTTTACTGGAAAAGGTTGCCATCAAACTGATGACAGTTGTGACCAAATTTTCTACAGCTCTCTTAAAAACTAAAGGAAGCAATAACTTCATTGTAATGAACAACTTCAAGAATTCAGAGAAAAAGATAAGACAACAAAAAAATATTAGAAACAGGTACATTCAGAATCAGGAAATAGAAGGAGCAATTGTTTCAATGTAGCTCAGATATGAGGGTATTTGGTGGGAATACCAGGTGGAATAAAGCGCTAAATAAGATAATGAGCAGATCAGATAGAAATGGGAAAACACAAGGAACAAATAGTTTTAAAAGCTTTGGAGAGAACATTCATGAGATAGCAGACAGGCAAAGGTGTTTCAAGATAACAGTGTAGAGTCTTTGAATAATAAGCTAAAATTGGGGAGAAACCAAGATGGCGGCAGAGGTAGACGCCTAACTGCAGGCTCGCACAACAATTTCAAAAAATACAATTAAAATATAAAGTGGACATTATCCAGAACTACAGGAAAGTTGACTGACTGGAAATTCTACAACTAGAAGGAAAGAGAAAACCAGAAGGAAAATCAGAGGAGCTGTAAAAGCCTAAGGTATGGAGACATGGTGTGAGGGTGGGGAGAGGATGGAGTCAGAGAGGAGGGGGCAGCTGAGTGCCTGGCTGGTGTTCCCTAGCAGGAAGGAGATAAAAGCTCTGGACTATGCTGAACCCCAATTCCAACTGCACTGAACCCCAGTTCTGGGTGAGACCTTGGGGACCCAGGCTCATACAGAGGGAATCTAAGCTGTAAGGCGGAAACTCAGGGGAGCAGGGAAAGGCAGAGCCCCGGAGTTGTGTACGTTGCGTGCAGAGGACGGACTGTTGACTGTGCCGCTGGATTGCCCTAGCAGGAAGGAGACAAAAGCTCCAGACTGCTCTTAACCCCACTTCCAACCCCACTTCCAACTGCACTGAACCCCAGTTCCAGGCTCATTGGGGAAGAGACTAGACTGTCTGGTAGCGGACAAAACTCGAGGGCACCTTTCTCTCAGAGGTGCCGAAGGACACTGAGGAACACTGCGACTCAGGAACCTCATAGGGCGGGCTGACAGGAAGCCAAGGCTGTAGGCTCCATCCTGAAACTCCGCCCCATCAAAGCTGAGCACAGAGGCTTTGCAATTTTCTAAGTTTAGTCGAATAAGGCTGTCTCCCGGCATAGACACAGCTGATCCTCACAGCCAATTGGCCTGGAGGTCAGTTCCTCCCAGTGATACCAACAACAATCAAGACTTAACTACAGTAAAGCTGTGCACACAGTCCACAAAAGGGTGCACCACGAGTGTCCACCTCAGGTAACTGGGAGGCTCACCCACTGAACCATATAGGACACCTTAGCACACAAAGCCACCCTACCAACTCAGGGAAGCTGTGAAAATGCCGAGACAAGGAAACAGATCACAAACAAAAGAAATGGAGGACAAAAAGCAACTGGATATAGAGTTCAAAACCACGGTTATAAGTGTTTTCAGGAAATTTCCTAGAAAAGGCCGATAAATAAACAAGACCTATGAGGATATGAAAAGGGATCAACCAGAAATAAAGACAATATTGTCTGAGATAAAAAATATTATACAGAGTCCTAAAAACAGAATGGAAGATCTCAAGAATCAAGTAAAACATCTGGAACATAAAGAGCCAGAGCACACTCATCCACAGAAGCAAGAAGACAAACAGAGAATCCAGAAAGTTGAAGATAATGTAAGAAACCTCTGGGACAACTTCAAGCGAACCAACATCAGAATTATGGGGAGTCCCAGAAGAAGAGAGAGAACAAGATACCGAAAACATATTGGAAGAAATAGTGACAGAAAACTTCCCTCACCTGGTGAAAGAATTAGACTTACAAGTCCAGGAAGTGCACAGAACCCCAAACAGAAGGAATCCAAAGAGGACCACACCAAGACACATCATAATTAAAATTCCAAGAGCAAAAGACAGAGAATATTAAAAGCAGCAAGAGAAAAGCAGATAGTTACCCTACCTATAAAGGAGCACCCATACGACTGTCAGCTGATTTCTCAACAGAAACCATGCAGGCCAGGTGGGAATGGCAAGAAATATTCAAGGTAATGAACAGTAAGAACCTACAGCCAAAAATACTCTACCCAGAAAAGCTATCACTCAGAATCGAAGGCCCGATAAAGAGCTTCACAAATTTAAAAAAAAGCTAAAGGAATTCATCACCACCAAACCAAACCAGAATTATATAAATTGCTGAAGGGGGTTCTTTAGGGAGAGGAAGAAAACAAAGATAAAAATTATGAACAACAAATATCTAACTATCAACAAGTGAATCTAAAAACCAAGGGAATTAAAAAATCTGATGAACAATAGTAACTGGTGAATATAATAGAATCAGAGGTATGGAAGGGGAGTGAACTGACGATTCTCGGGGAAAGGGGGAGTGGGGATGGGGGAAGAGACTGAACATAAACTGTGCACCTATGGATGAGGACAGTGGGGGGGAAGGGGGAGGGCAGAGGGTGGGGTGGGAACCTGGTGGAGGGGGGAAAATGAGGAACATTTGTAATAATATGAACAATAAAGATTTATTTTTAAAAAGAAACTAAATAGTGGAACCAAATAAATAGACAATTCAAAACTTTTTAGAAATAACACTTAAATTTTCACATTGGAAAAGTACACTGTGTACCGTGGGAGAGCGACCTAGAATAGGTAACGTTGGGTCTATCCTAGAAAAGTCATTGGACTTGAAAGATGCAGAGAGGAGCTGTGGGTGGCCATGCAAAAAGGCCACGTCACTTATGAGGGAAAGTGATAGGCCTGCCTTAGATTTTGCATCTCAATACAAGACAATGAACCAATACCTTCAAATACACTCAAGGGAGAAAACGGACAACCTTGAATTTTATATTGAATATTTATACTCAGTCTGTTCTTCAGTACAAAGACTACCAAGAAAAGCTTTGAGCTTTCAGAAACATATTGTTTATGTGACATGTTGTTTTCATGAGCCCTCCTTGAGGAAACTAGTAAAGGATGAACCTAACCAAACAAAAGATAACTGGGGAGGCCACAGTAAAAGGATTTGTATATTGAATGTATTTAGTTCTGGAGCTGAACCTAAAATTAAAGTGGGCTTTAGAGAAGAAGAAAACAAAAGCGCTCTGATAACTAACAGACATTGGAAGAGCAAGAGCAAAAGAAGATGATAATGTGATTTCCTCTCATCAGAGGAGGATATCTACAGCTGTTAAATAAGTGGTAGAACTGTACCCTTATTTAACAAAAAGCAAATTGTAACATAGCAGTGCCCTTCAGTAGAGGACTGGTTGATTAGATTATGGTTCATCCATTTGGTGGGATACTTTATAGTCTGAGAAGAAGAGGAAGGCATTCTGGGAAATAGCTCCGAGATACATTAAAAAGCAAGGCGCAGCCGAAACCGGTTTGGCTCAGTGGATAGAGCGTCGGTCTGCGGACTGAAAGGTCCCAGGTTTGATTCCGGTCAAGGGCATGTATCTTGGTTGCGGGCACATCCCCGGTGGGGGGTGTGCAAGAGGCAGCTGGTCGATGCTTCTCTCTCATCGATGTTTTTAGCTCTCTATCCCTCTCCCTTACTCTCTGTAAAAAATCATATATATATATATATATATATATATATATATATATATATAGCAAGATGCAGAACAGGTTGTATTCTATGCTATCATTTATGTAAAAGTAGTAGAAAAACACTATATAATGATGTTGCCATATGTTTGATTAAAAAAAACACCTCAGGATACACACATAAACAAAAAAGATTATAATTTTAGGGGAGGGCTTACAGTCAGTTGGATGGGGGACCTGATAAGAGTGAGGTTTTTGACTGTGTTCTTTTCTGCCTCCCTCTTCCCTTCTTGCTTATTTTTTGAAACATGTGGATTGGATTATATATTCAAAAATTCGATTGGTGTAAAAAGTCAAATATGCCTCCCTCCCCCCTGGGTTCCAGTCCTGTGTTAAGCCAGTGCTTTGTGGTAGTTTTAATTGCCAGGTCTTGTGGGAATTTTGGCTCTTTGCAGAATGTAATGTCCTCAGGCCCCGTGGACGGAAAAAAAAACCACTTCCCTGGATGATTTGCGGTTTCACCTGGACAGTTCTCTGCCCTTCCTTAGATTGTCTCTGAAGTAATCCCTAATTGTTTGGCGCTTCTGTCATTAAGTGAAAGTCTGTTTATCCTGTTGTGTAGGCTGTTTTTTATTTTTTACTTTTTTAGTTAATCTTGCTAGAAGGCATTGGGTCCCCTTGAGTTAGTGTCTGATAGTCATTCTCAGCTTAATCTGGTCAAAACAGAACTCTTGATAAGTAGTCCCAACCTCAGGGCTCTGTGAAACGGAAAAAGACATGAGTGATGGTTAGTTTTTCAGTTAAGGAAAAGGAGACATCTGGAAGTTGTGACTTGTCAGAAGTCACCCCAAAAATAGGCTAAGGCAGGGGGAGGATACAACTATGACCTTGAGGGGAGAGTCCCAACTTCCAGGCAATGCCAGCAATCTTAACCTCGGACATGTGAATCCCGCCACTTTGAGTGGTGGGGGTTTTCCTCTCAAATGAGGCTCATTCATTGTTTTGGATCTTATGCAATTACCCTCTCAGAGAGATTCTCAAATTTACTTGAAGATGTATTAGTTTGGACCAATCCTTTGAAAGCAGTGATTCTACTGTTAGTGTATATCCTCATGCACCAATGATGTGATGTAAATGCTAATGATAAAATTGTTATCTTTTGTGTATAAGATAAATTGAAGGGATGCTCATGACCTTGAACTCTTTTAGGTTCAGTAGGGGGTGTGCAAGAGGCAGCTGATCTATGATTCTCTCTCATCGATGTTTCTAACTCTCTATTCCTCTCTCTTCCTCTCTGTAAAAAAATCAATAAAATATTTTTAAAAAAAGAATATGTGTCTTCTGCAACATTTTGTAAAGTGCCTTATAATTCAGGGATGGTGGTGCTGGCATTGTATGAATTAGATCTAGTCTTCCCACATATTCATTTCCTTCCTCGCTGACCCTTCCAGGTAGGTTCCATTAAAGACATGCATTTCATACATCCTCTTTTTCCTCTCTGCTTCTTTTTGGTACATACTTTCATCTAAATAAGGACAATTTTGAATGATGGTGTACATAGGATTTTTATAATGAACAGTTAACAAACAATATAAACAGACAGATCTGTGTTTTAAAATCCAGTTGTCATCCTGAATTGGCTGTGTGACTTTGGGCGGATTACTTAATCTCTCTTAGATGTAGTGCTCTTGTGTGTAAAGTGGAAGATGATAATATTTTGAGATTGTTGAGAGCTCAGGGGCATGCTCTTTGTAAAGCACTTGGAACGCGGCTTTCACTGAACTTGGTCTGCCCTCATTTCCTCAAAGGCGCTACTTCTAGCTCACATATAATCACTTGATTTTAATAGTTTTACCTTTTGGTTCCGGTCCTTTTAATATAAGTTACATTGTTAAAGACCAAAACTTAACTCTGCTATTGTTCTAGATTCTTTGGATTTTAGATGCACTGGAATAAAAGATAAGGGAAGTGAACCACAGAAAAGTGTGCATTATTTTATTTCTGGCTTATGTGAGTGGACGGAATGTTTCAAACACAATATGCGTTTATTCCACACTTGCTCAATATAGTTCACATAGACCTAGTTGGCTCTCTTATTTAGCTTTATAATACAGAGATGAAAACAATAGTTTGTGCCTGTATTGGAGGTCGTGGTTTGTGAAAAGAGACAGGTCAGTAAGCAGGAGTGCTCTGACAGGTGTGTGCACAGGGGACGTGGAGGCCCCGGAGGAGGTTCGTTCTCTCTCTCTCTCTCTCTCTCTCTCTCTCTCTCTCTCTCTCTCAGGCTGGCAGTGCGTGTGACCTTCCTAGGGAAGGTGACACCTGAGTCAGATCTGGAGCAGCCAGACCTGGGCCCTGACCCTTTTCTTCCAGGCTAAGGAGATGGGGTTCATTTTAAAATAACTGGGAGCCAGTGAGTACTTTTATTTAGAGCAACATGAACAGATTTGGAGCTTAGGAAAATACCTAGAAGCATGACTGTAAGTAGTGACATCAGCGCCGATTTCATCATCATCTACATTGCCACTATTTATTTAAGCACTTCCTGAAGGTGACTTGTGTACACATTGTCTCATTTAGTCCAGGACTCTCTGAGTTCTGTATTATCACCATATATTGGAGTTAGTGAGACACACACGAAGAGAATATATTTGATTACCTGACTTTCCACCTGGCGGTTCTAAGTTCATGGAAGTTAAGATGAGAGATTATGATTTGCTTATCCTTACTCTTCATTTTCATATGTTTTATATTGTGAACATTTCACTCAATTCAGAATTTAAAAATAACATATATTCCCTAAAGATAGCTTTTAGGCCCTGGCTCGGTAGCTCGGTTGGTTAGAGTGTTGTCCCCATAAGCCGAGGTTGTGAATTTGATCCCTGGTCAGGGCAGGCACATACAAGAATCAACCAGTGAATGCATAAATAAGTGAGACAACAAATCCATCTGTGTGTGTCTTTCTTTCTCTCTCTCTCTCTCTCTCTCTAATCAATAAAAAAAAATTAAATGTAAAAAAAATAGAGCTTTTAACACAAGTCTGTTACTTAACCTTTTACTCAAAGTTTGGTTTACTGTAAAGTGGCTGCTACACTTACTAACAGCGGACGTGTCCGTCTCCAGCTGGCACCACGGCTTCTGTGGGTTCTCGCCTCACAGATGGTTTATCCCGAGCTTTAGAACTCCTCTCACGGGGTAAGCTGCTTACTCCCCAGCCCTTTCCTTTCCTCTGCCTAAAGTCACCTATGGAAAGATTTAAAGTGATGCCTCCTTGGGATTTGAGATGTTTTAGTTGTGTCATTGTTAAAGTCTCCGATACACTAGTAACTTGGGACCCGGCTTCTTGGTATGAAGCATAGTTTCAGACTAGGTTTTGTATTTCTGTTCCATGTGTATTTAGTATATTTGGGCAATATAGTGAGAAATGATAATTCTTGGAAGTTAAAAAAAAAAGTAGCTGATTATTAATGCAGCCTTGCTCCTCGTTATTAACTTTGTAAATGCTGTCAAAATTGGCCATTTACCCCTTCATTTTTAGTTCTTGAATAGGAATACAAATAAAGCACATCTTCTTTCCTAGAAGTGTGACATAATGGCTAATGTTTTAAATCCGTATTTGTATATAGCTAGGAAAAAGGTATTACAAGATAGCACATGCACAGTTCTGACTTGCTGTACTCACCTTTTCCTTCTTTTATTTCAGCTCAATCTGAAATTGAAGTTTCAGTGTCTGCAAGGAATATCCGAAGGTTGCTAAGTTTCCAGCGGTATCTTAGATCATCACGTTTTTTCCGTGGTACTTCTGTTTCAAACTCTCTAAACATTTTAGACGATGATTATAATGGACAAGCCAAGGTGTGTATAGCCTCTTCAAGGAACATTACCCTTTTGATAAGTTTAATGAAGTCTTCTTTTCTCTTCTGATACTGATTTATAGAGCCTTTTTTTGTATGTGAAAATCAGTTGAGCCCATTTTTTCAGGTTTTTCCCTTAGAACCGTTGTTCATTCATTTTATGATTAGGTATTAAAGAGTAAGGGAAATTTCTGAACTAAGTAAATGAAAATGCTTTTATTTATCATAACATTAACAAGTAGAGGAGTAGAACATTAATCTGTAAGATCACAATATTCGTATCCTTGGGAAGAATATTACGCATTATCTGGCCTAATTCCTGAATCAGTAGGTAAGTGAATTATGGCCTAAGGAGCAAAAAGGACTTATTTGAGCTCCAAACAGAGGCAAATCAGCACAGAAAGGTAGTCACGTGACTTCCAGTCAGATGGTTTTCAGAGTCTCTTGTGTCAGTGGATTATTTTGAGGATTTAGATGTTTCTTAATTACCGTATTTGCCGGCGTATGAGACGACTTTTTGGCCCTGAAAAATATGCCTCCAAGTGGGGGGTAGTCTTATACGGCGAGTATATAACAAACTCTGTATTTTTAGTGGAAATGTTAGGGGGTCTTCTTATACACCCAGTCGTCTTATACGCCGGCAAATACGTATTTTTCAGGGCCAAAAATCGTCTTATATGCCAGCAAATACGGTAAACCCAGTGATTTTGAGCATTATTTTCTTTACATGTTTTAAAAGAAATGTCTTAATGAAGGTGGAAGTTAGATGAGCTTTTTTTTTTAACAAATGAGGATTTTTAATCTTATGTTTCTATATTTTTTAGAAGTATTCTGTGTGTGTGTGTGTGTGTGTGTGTGTGTATGTGTACACCAGATTTTGTAAGTTTGTGTAGATAGAGCTGGAGTACCTTTATGATAACATTAAAGTGAAAAAAACTTGCTTCTCTGTTTGGTAAAAGAAATCAATGGAAAGTGTTCATGCTTTCTTTAAACTTTAAAAAGTTCACAAGGCCTTTTTAGAATGAGAATGTTGATCTGTGTATGATTGGTTGTTGGTACTATCATAGTCTATACTAGTGGTGTCTTAGTATTGTTTATGTGAATCTATTTATAAATGTATATAACAATGAACTTTTGGAAACAAAATCAATTTTTTTCTTAAAAATAAAGTTCACAGAACTTTCAAGTTACAAATATATCATGTAAAAATAGAATCTACTTGGTTTTTAAAGTCATTGTGCTATTTGTTTGAAATACACATCAGTTTGAAAATTAATGTAGTAAATGCTATTGTTTTACAAGGATATTTAAAGAATATAAATAAATACCCATAATTGGGAGTGTTTTCTAAAAAAAAAAGAAAGAATCACAATTTAAGCATAGTATAGATATCAGGTGCCCAGGTTCCAGATCCGGCCACCTGATGTGAGACCGCAGCCTTAGTATTCTCGGCTGAGCAGGTCAGTTACTTTTTGCTTGTTTCCCCATCTGTAAATGAGGATTGAAAACAGTACCTACTTGATAGTGTTGGTGTGAAGAGTAAGAGTAGTAAAGTACTTTAACAGTACCTGGAATATAGTATGTACTCAGTTACTACAATTTAGTTTTACTCGATTTTTTAAATCTAGTTTCTAGACCATGCAACATATGAACCACACTTCTGTGATGTTAAATTATGTTAGAATTCTTGAAAGTTTGTACCAGAATAGAATAAGTTTAAAAAAACACTAACCTTACTTAATACATTTATTCATTGGAAAACATTAATATTTGGTTTTTCAAATAGAGTTTATCTCTTTATACATTTTTATAGCCAGTTGGAAAAGTAATGATTAAAAGGATAATGATATATATAGCATTTCTTAGAGTAAATCAATCACTTTACATTTTCATTAACTTTTCTATGAACCATCTACTAAAGATAGTGTTATTGAAATTAAATTACAGTAGGAATGTTTGGTTTTCATTTCAGTGTATGCTGGGAAAAGTTGGAAATTGGAATTTTGATATCTTTCTATTTGATAGACTAACAAATGGTAAGTGAAGAATTTGACTTCCTCGAATCAATGTGTTCTCTGGCTGCTGCGCTGCCGGTACAGCCGCTGGCGGGTCGTTGCTTCCTCTGACGCAGCAGCCTCTGCTGGCAGGGGGCATCATTTTGTCTCCTTTATGTCTGGTCCCTAAGTCTAGAGCCAATCTCGTACATTGAGTTTTTGATTATTACTCTTAGCAGTAATCAGAAAATCAGTCACCATCACTTGGCCATCCCTCATGAAGGCTCTGTTACTAATAACCCCCAGGGAATGTTCTCTCACGTTCCTGATGTTCCTTTTGGGTTGTGGTCATTTACAATGACGCCTTATGACACTGTGTTCCAGCTCGGATGGTGCAGATGTGGGTAGACACCGGCCTTCCGGGAGAATCCTTCCCTCTAGCTCCGTGGCTCTCCGGCTTTTCTTTCTCTGCGTCCTGGGAAGACTGGCCCCTCAGGCTGCTGTGCTCCCTCCATGGCCGGCTGGGAGGAGCCGCAGCTTCCTCGGGGGCGTGTCAATGTGCAGTGTGTGAGTGTGTGCGTGGTTTAAAAAACCAGGTGATTGTGCTGTTCACACACACCCTGAGTTTATCACGCTTCCTTATTCTCTTTGGGGGTCAGTTTAACTTAGGGAAAAATTTTGGCATAAAAAAATGAGTGCTACATGCAGTTCAACTAGACTTTGTCCCTTATGTCTCAATGTCTTTTAAATACAAACATACATACATACATACATACATACATACATCAGCGTGGAGAGCACACTGAGGGGGCCAGTCCTGCTGCTCAGAGGAAATATGCTCTGAAAGCACCTCCTTTTATTTTTATTTTTTAAAAATATTTGTATTGATTTCAGAGAGGAAGGAAGAGGGAGTGAGAGAGAGAGAAACATCCACAGTGAGAGAGAATCGTGGATCTGCTGCCTCCTGTAAGTCCTCCCTGGGGATGGAGTCTGCAGCCCGGCATGTGCCTCTGACCGGAGTGGAACCTGGGACCTTCCCATTCACAGGCGAAGGCTCTGTCCACGAGCCAAACCTTTTAATACAAACCTCCTAGGGCAGCACCTCCTTTTTTATTTCCTTTTGGAATGAAGCTCCTTTCGTGAGGAAGCCAAATACGGGGAAAGGACAAGCAAATACAGCTTCTGTGATCCTGAGGGGCAGTGTGGGTCTAGCTTTTAGGATGGATGCAGCCTTCCCTCTGGGTGAAAATACCTTGGTGATCACTGTGTCTGGTGACCAAGGGTGGGAAATTGGCAAAACTGTAAACAGTGAAGTTTGCCTAATCTGCAAAGCCTCCCTCTGCGCCCATTTGTTGTGCCCTTTTCTGCCTCTCCTGCCTCTCCTCGGCCCTTTGGCCGCTCGGTGTGGTGCTCCTCTCCGGCCCAGGCGCTGTGCTCACAGGGAGGCTCACGCCCTTTCCGCGGCAGCCCTCCCTCATCCCTCGGCCTGTGGAAGCAGGTGGTCAGCCCCCAGGGCCAGAGAACGCCCTTTCCTGTCTCATCCCGAGTCTCACTTACCTCAGGAAGCCGACCAATGTTTCTAACTCTCCACCCCACTCCCTTCCTCTCTGTAAAAGATCAATATATATATATATATATATATATATATTTATGAATTCTGGATGACATATGTACATGGTTTCCAAGTGTATAGTTTTCCCTTCTTGCGTTTGATCCCATGCTTGCTGCATTTCTATCTTACTTTGGTAATTTCCAAATGCTCTTGTAAGGAAGGCAGGGAGAAGGCAAACTCAGTGACTCGCCAAGATACATGGTCCGCAGCAAGGAGGAACGTGGTTGTTGCTGGTAGATACATCTGATGCTCCTTCCACGGGATGAGTGTGAGGTGCTGTGAGATGACAGATATGCCTCGTCACCCCTGAAGGCTCCCTGTTGGCTCCCATCTGAGTCCCATTCTGAGCGCTGTCAGGGCCTCTGCACCACAGTGCTGTCCTTTGGTATATTTTTACGAGGGGAGCTTTTTTATCAGTACAATTTTTCCCCAACAACGTGTTTGTTTTCATTTTCATATGTCCTTTTGTGCCTGTTTCTTATTCAACACATCATCTAAGCATCGCTTGTTTTGAAATGTTTTGTTGACTTGTGTTCTTATCCACTGGTATTAAAATTGTCCATTAGTGTCTTATAAACTGAAAATGGAGGGAAAATGCTACATGCAGCTTTTCAGTTCAATGTGGGTGGCATGCTCTAATCTGACTGGTTCTTGTCAGATTCTTGGAAAGTTCTTGGTGCAAGACGTTACATGTGTTGCTCTCTGCAGTGTGTCCGGATTGCAGATGAGGGTATTTTACCATTAGATTGCAGCTTTCCTGAAACTTACTCTAGACCCTAGAAATTGATCATTTGTTTTATTAGGTTAAGAAAACGATTTAGGGAGAACCTATTAAAACCTAAATTTATAGAATGTATATACATTTTTTATATTGAGGTTATAATTGACATATAGCATATTAGCTTTAAGTATACAGTGTAATGATGTGATATATATATATATATATATATATATATATATATATATGATCACCACATTATGTCTAGTCAACATCTGTCACCACATTGTTACAAATTTTTTTTCTTGTGACAAGAACTTTTAAGATCTATTCTCTCAGCAACTTTCAAATGTGCAGTACAGTATCATTAACTATAGTCACCATGCTGTGTATTACATCACAAGACTTATTTATATTTTACAACTGGAAATATTTACCTTTTGACCCTTTCACCCATTTTGTCCCCGCCCAGCGCCCTGCCTCTGACATGCACAATCTGTTCTATCTGTGCACTCAGCTTTTGGTTTTGGTTTTAGGTTCCATGTATAAGTGAGATTAAACTGCATTTGTCTTTCTCTGACTTATTTCACTTAGCATGCTCTCAACCTTCATTCATGTTGTTGCAAATGGCAAGATTTTGTATATTGACTAGAGGCCCCATGCACACAGATTCGTGCACCGGTGGGATCTCTCGGCCTGGCCTGTGGGGATTGGGCCAAAACTGGCTCTCTGGCATCCCCTGAGGGGTTCCAGATTGTGAGAGGGCACAAACCGGGCTGAGGGAGCCACTGGTGCACAATCAGGGCCAGGGAGGGACCACGGGAGGGCTCCAGGGTGTCTGGCCCCTCTCGACCAGGACCCCAGTAGCAAGCTAACCTACAAGTTAGAGTGTCTTCCACCTGGTGGTCAGTGTGTGTCATAGTGACTGGTCAACCGGTCAGAGGGACAGTTAGCATATTAGGCTTTTATATATATTTATTACATATATAGATATAGAGATAGATAGATAGTTTGATTGAATTTATTGGGGGCATTGGTTAATAAAATTATGTAGGTTTCAGGTATACAATTTTATACATCTGTATATTTTATTGTGTGTTTACACTCCAAGTCAAGTCTCCTTCCATCACATTTATCCCCCCTTTATCCTCTTCAACTTTCCTCCACCCTCCTTGCCTTCTGGTAATCACCATGCAATGTTGTCTGTGAGGTCATTTTTCTGGGTGTTTTGTTTTGTTTTTGCTTAATTCCTTCACCATTTCCACTCATCCCCTCTCTCCTCTGACAACTATCTGTCCTCTGTATCTGTGAGTCTGCTTCTATTTTGTTTGTTAGTTTATTTTGTTCATTAGATTCCACATATGAATGAAGTCACATGTTACTTGTCTTTGACTGGCTTATTTTACTTAGCATAATACTCTTCAGGTTCATCCATGCTATCGCAAAAGGTAAGATTTCCCTTTTTTTTAAACAACCACGTAGTATTTCGTTGTATCAATGTACCACAGCTCTTTTATCTACTCATCTACTGACGGGCAGTAGGGCTGCTTCCAAATCTGGCTATTGTAAATACACAGCAGTGAATATAAGGGTACATATATCTTTTTAATCCATATTTTGGGTTTCTTCTTCAGATATATCATCAGAAAGTAGAGTTGCTGGGTCATAAGGCAGTTCCGTTTTTAGTTTTTTTTCTCCATACTACTTTCCACGGTGGCCGCAGAGTCTGCTCTCCCACCTACAGTGCGGGGGGGGGGGGGTCCCTTTTCTCTACTTCCTCTTCAACATTTGTTGTTGGCATATAGGTCAATGGAACAGAATAGAGACCAGAAATAAACCCACACCTTTATGGTCAATGAATATTTGACAGAGGAAGCAAGAACATACAGTGGGGTAAAGACAATCTATTCAATAAATAGTGTTGGAAAAATTGGACAGATAATGTGCAAAAAAAATGAAACCTAACCACCTTCTTACACCATGCCCGAGAATAAGTGGATTAAAGACTCAAAAATGTTAGACTCTAAACCAAAAAAGAAAAATCCTAGAAGAAAACATGGGTAAAAGAAGTAAAATCTCGAACATTTCTCTTAGCAATATTTTTTTCTATCTTCTCTGGCAAGGGAAACAAAAGAAAAATAAAAGGGACTATATCAAACTAAAAAGTTTTTGCACAGCAAAGGAAATCATCAAAAAATTAAAAGACAGTCCACTGAATGAGAGAACATATTCACCAATGATACACCTGAAAAGGGCTTAACATCCAAAATTTATTAAGAACTAATAAAACTCAACACCCAAAAAAATTTAATTTTAAAAAATAGATGCTTCTTTAAAGAGGACATACTGATGGCCAACAGACATGGAAAGATGCTCAGTGTCACTAATCATCAGAGAAATGCAAATTAAAACCACAATGAAATACCTTCTCACACCTGTCATAATGACTATCAACATTAAATCAAGATTTCCTTCTTTTTTTTATGGATAAATAACATTCCTCTTTCATTATTACTTTTATAAAATTCTATACATATATGTCATATTTTCTTTATCCATTCTTCTAGCTGTGGATACTTAGATTGTTTCCTGTGTATTGGCTATTGCAAATAATGCCACAGTGAACATTGAGATGCCTATATATTTTTTAATTTAGTGTTTTGGATTTCTTCATATAAACAACCAGAAGTGGAATTGCTAAATCATATAGTAGTTCTACTTTTAATTTTTTGGGACACCTCTGTACAGTTTTTCATGATGTCTGCACCAATTTACATTTCCACAAACAGTGCCTAAGGGTTCACCTTTTTCCACATTCTCATCAACACTTATTTCTTGCCTTTTTTATAATCCCCATTTTCACTGGTGTGAGGTGACATTGTCATTTTGATTTGCATGTAGTTGATGATTAGTGATGTCAAGCATTTTTTCATGTGTCAGCCATCTATATGTCAGATAAAAAATGATCAGATCCTCTGACCATTTTTTAATTGAATAGTTTGTTTGAATATACATTCTAAAATATCTATGAATGTACCAAACAAAAAGTTTGGCTGTTACAACAGCAGTAGCAGAAATGTAGCTCACTTTTTCTCAAATACTTCCAAACCACATAGGCTCATGTTTGTACCAGTAGAGTGTTATCAGGATTTTAATGCATTTTAACGTTTAATTTCATAAAAATAAGAGATTTGAAATAGTTTTTTCCTCCCTTTTGAAGGTGATATTCCAGGTAGCTTTGAGAAAGAATCTCTTTTGGGCTGCCACATTATTTACAATGTTGCCCATGCAAATATTCTTCCAATTAATTAACTTTTCTTCTCAGCCATGAGCTTCTGTAGACAATTGGTTAGGCAGTTTTGGATAATGAAGTTCTTTATAATCCTTCATAAATATTACTAAAAATTTTCAATGTGGAACTAAATATGTCTTTTATTCATTTTTTGTAAAAATCATATTTTTTTAGAGAATACTAGAATGGTGTCTGTTATTCTTGTCCAAATGTTGGCAGTAATTATGAGTTTATACTCCTTTTAAAACACATAGAATATTTAATTGTTAATATAGCATATCAGTCCTGTAGAGGAAATTTTCAAAACATTGAGAAATATAATGGAAGGTTGAATCTTGGAAGGAAAAACTAAATATTATTAAAAAATGGTAGTTTTTCCAAATTTAATTTCTGCACTTATTGTGGCTCCAGTGGTCAGCGACAAAGGAGTGAGTTGAGGATGAAGATAACCCCCGTTGCGTATGACAACACTCCCAGGAAACTCGCGGTGGAGGGCAGAGAGGGAGACAGCTGGAGGGGCCAAAGATAAGAGAATCTAGAGCACGTATGAGACGGGGAGGAGAGAGGGATGTTTTGATTCAGTGGAACTGGGAATGGGGGAGGGAGACATGACAGATGTATGTGATGGACCAAGGAAGATTCCTGAGAAGCTGTGGAGAGGTGGAGGTATTATTGGCTTTTGAAAGAAAGGGAAATTTGAGGGCTTGCATTTTTTTCTGTGAAATATGAGGCTGTTGAGAATGAGGGGTGAATAGAATGTGGTTATGTCAGTAGTTTGAGAAAAGTAGAGAAAGCTTGAAAATAGGTATTTTGAAAAGTGAAAGAGCCATTTCACTAGGAAAACATAGGATTGCTAGCTGTAGTATTGTCTGTGAATGTGTAGCTGTAGATTTCCGTCTACTTCTGTTAGCATGAACAGCCTCCCCCTAACCAGGCCATCCCTGGTCGGCTGGCGCAGGTGGTTGGGGGGAAGTGTGGGAAGTGGCTAAGGCAGCCATGTTCACGGGCTTTGGGAAGTTGACTTAGACTTCCTGTGGGACAACTTTCAAAGTTTCTGTTGATTCTAATTATTTTGGTGTACATTTTAATCAGTCTGCTAAAAGTTTATTTCCAGTTTACCTGGTTGTGCAAAATGAAACAACAAAAAAGTTTTTTCTTAGAATGGAAAAAAAGATGTGCTATTTGAAGTTCATAACTGGTCTAAGCATTTGTACATTTTAGACAAAAAGGAATTAGTACTTTATGTTGAGTATTCAAAACCTATATGCAATTATGTTAGCTACTAATATCTCCTTTCTCTGTCTTTTTTTGTTTTTGTTTTTTTAGGAAATAGTCTAGTAAATTTAACCTGTCATTTATTTAGTCTTCATGGATTAATTGAGTACTTCCATTTAGATATGGTGAAACTTCGTAGATTTTTAGGTAAGTGATTCTAATTCATTTCCAGTAGTAATAAGATGTATACAAGAACTTTTAAAAAATCTGGTGTTAAGTAACTATTGCTCTAAAACAAACTGCTCCAAATTTAGTGGCTTAAACAACGTGCATCATTGAGCTCCCGCGTCTGTGGGCTGAGCATGCTGCTTCCGGTCCTGCAGCTCTCTGAGCACCTGCAACCCAGGAGCCGGGGCTAACTGCAGCTCTGCGTGGGCTCCTGTTAAGTTAAAAGAATGCAGAGGACTTTGGCACCATATAGATTCACATTAAGAACAAAAAATAAAGTAACCTTTATTTTAAAACTAGAGGCCCGGTGCATGAAATTCGTGTATTTGGGGAGAGTCCCTCAGCCTGGCTTGTACCCTCTCACAGTCCAGAACCCTTCTGGGGATGTCTGACTGCCATCTTGGGCCCGCTCCCCATGGAGGCGGGAGAGGCTTCTGCTGCACTTGCCAGCTGTGAGCCGACTCCAGGCTGAACAGTGTTCCCTCTGTGGGAGGCACTGACCACCAGGGGGCAGCTCCTGTGTTGAGCGTCTGCCCCCTGGTGGTCAGTGCACATCAGAGTGACTGGTAGTTCTGCCATTCAGTCAATTTGCATCTTAGGGTTTCGTTATATAGGATGGATAAGCTGAGTTTGTTCAAAGAGTGGTGTCCAGTTTCCAAGAGAGAGCTGGTGACCCAGACCCCTGGAGCCCTGGGTTCTGCGCTGGCGGCGGGGCCAGGGCAGGTGGAAGTGGACCGCCCCTGGGGGGGGAGCTGCGGAGCCCAGGAGCCCTGGGAGAATTGGGACTGCTTTGCAGCCAGGGCTACATGGGCCACGTTTCTAGGAGTTGGAAGGGTAAAACTTTAAAAGACGGGGCACGTTGCACTCAGGTCTCTTATTTTGACAGTAAACTTGAAGGATTATTTGGAATATGTTTAAATGTGCAGGGTGGCATTTACCTAAGACTGCTCTGCTAAGGAGAAAGTTGAAGCTTTTCACCGAATAAAGAAACATGCTAGGAACAAATTGGTAGCATAGCATGGATATTCTTTTTTTTTTTTTTTTTTTTTTTTTTAAGGAAGAAGACAATGTTTTCTTTCCTCTTACCTAGCATTTTGGAGAAACTTTTTAAAAATACATTTTTATTGATTTCAGAGAGGAAGGGAAAGGGAGAGAGAGAGAAGCATCAATGATGAGAGAGAATCATTGATCAGCTACCTCCTGTATGCCCTCTACTGGGGATTGAGCTGGAAACATGGGCATGTGCCCTTGTCTGGAATCGAACCTGGCAGGCTGATGCTCTATCCACTGAGCCATACCAGCCAGGGCTTGAGAAACTTTCATTGCACATTGTTATAAATTGTCTGCCTGTGATACTGTACTAGTATATTATATAAATTACAAAACACATGTAAAAGTAGATGTTACAAGAGTATTTAAAAGGCTATTTTAAACAATGGGATCAAAGTAAATACAGAATTCCAAGTCTTTTTCCTGCTCGTGGATGGATTGCAATCGCCACCTTGGGGCTGGCATGTTCCTCAGAGACCTCTAGGTTTTAGCATGTCTTGCTATTGGCCCCCACCCCATCACCACCCCGTGCAGATTTGCTGGCGCACGCTAATCCTGGTCCACCTTTTCATTATAGCAAAACAGACACAGAGGGAGGGAGAAAGGATAGCAGCAGGTCCATCCCTGCACACTGGAAAACAAATTCCAGAGCCAAAACCCACCGTGTGATGGCGCCCCACAGAACCACTTTCTAGACCCCGGTATTCACACTGTTTCAGTGTCATAAAGATTTTTGCTCACTGATGAATTTCTCGTACCACTTAGGACAGTATCTGGCACAATAATTATTTGTTGAATGGTACTGTTTTTACTAAACTGATTCTTTTGGTCTCTCATTCACATTTGAAAAGAGAAAGTATTTTATAATTTTCACATGAATACTTTCTCATTTAAGTTTCACACAAGCCTGGCCAGTGTGGCTCAGTGGTTGAGCATTAGCCCATGAACTAAGAAATTACCAGTTTGATTCAGGTCAGGGCACATGACCAGGTTGCGGGCTCGATTCCCAGTAGGCAGCGTGCAGGAGGCAGCCGGTTGATGATGATTGTCTCTCATCATTGATGTTTCTATCTCTCCCTTTTCCTTTCTCTCAAAATCAATGAAAACATACATCTTTTAAAAGTTTTAAACAAGTTATGAGTCAAAATGGTATTGATTCTTTAGGCCTCCATGTGAGTGTGGGAGATTACCATCTCTCTGAACCTGAACGTTACTGACAGCCGCCTGGAAGTGTCGGTGGGGACCTGTGATTACCAGTTTTTTACGTGTCCATGCCTCCCGTTTACAGTTAAATGGGGTGGGGGCTTTTTCCTTCGTTGCAGTTATGATTCAAGAAGATTACCACAGCCAGAACCCGTACCACAACGCCGTCCACGCCGCCGACGTCACTCAGGCCATGCACTGTTACCTGCGAGAGCCCAAGGTGAGATGCTGACGTTGACAGCAGGTGAAAAACCTAAGAATGTTTTTTTATTTAAAATACTTTTCCCTAAGTTAGTGATTTGGCTCAGAATCAGAAGTTTCCTTCACAAGAATGAGATCTAGCAGGATCAAGTTTCCAAAAAACGGCTGTGTTTGTAAGCGCAGCTCCTGGAGAGTTTGGGGGCGCTGGGAGAGCAGCCAGGAACATGGGCCGGACCGGAGGGACGCCTCCCCCCGGAGCTGCTGCCGTGCTCCCCGGGGGGCGGCAGACAGCCCTGGGGGACGGGGGTGGTCGGTCACTTAGCACTAGAACGAGTGGGCCCCGGTGTCCCGCAGCAGCGGAGAGGAGCGGTGAAGGCCTTGTGAGAACCAGTGCGGGGAGGGGCGGCAGAGGTGGTGACTTCCGGTTTGAATCCGGAGACAGTGTGGGTGCGATATCAAATGGGGGTCTGAGAGACCGGTGGGTAAGAGTCCGACATATCGGAGGGAAACCAAACTTAGAGCTACTTTCCCTCTCAGAACTTGTAATCTCCCTGAGATTGTTTGATGTCACGTGTAATCACACATGAATTTTTGTTTAATTCTGGATTATTGGATTCTCCCAGGATAGTACATATCTACTCTTCTGCCACCTCCCCTCTGTTTTGGTTGCCATGAGGATGTAATATTTGCACATTGCTTAATTATTTGTTGACAGGATGGCCACGGCCGGGCCCCACGCCCGGGTTGGGAGGGGGGTGGTCTGGGTGCGGGTGCTCGCTCGGAGAGGGTGCCCCCGTTCCTCCCGATGAGCGAGCCCTGCTTTAAAACCTGTGCTTTTTAACTGCTGTCACAAATCCTGAAGAGGAGATAGTTTTCTTCAATAACTCCTCCCCATTCTTTGAACTTCTCCCCATACCAATTATGAGCAGTTCAAAAATAAATAATAAATGTTCTCGGCCTTCAAACAGCTTAGAGTTTTCTAGGGGATTCAAACTCCTAAAAGTTTTAGTTTTCTTTCTCAGACTGAGATGAACTTGACACAAGGAATGGAGAAAGATTCATTCTGGCATAGAAAGAAAATACTAAGATTGGAATAAAAATTTATCAGTTAAAGTTTTTCGGTTTTCATCTTCATCATGTGTAATATACGTTAGCTCAGTGTCATATTCTATAAGTAAGTGCACCAGGATTGGTGGGGTGCGGTCACGTTGTGTTTCTTCCGGGGCATACGGCATCCAGGTTCAGAGAGCACTGACCCAGAGTGAAAGTGTGTCCTGCTGAGTGTGCCCTCGGCCAGGCGCCTGAGGTGCCGTAGGAACGGATCAGCCATGGCCGAGGGGCTGCAGGCAGACTAGAGGGGCGTGGGGGTCGGGGAGCTGGGCCTGAGGTGAGGAGAGTGGCCCGGTCCGGAGAAGGGACTCATGAAAAGCAGCGAGACATGGAGCACGGTGGTTGTTTTATCACTGAAGTTTTCAGGCAGGTAGCAGAATTTTTTATGTGATATTTTGTTGTACCGAGTAAGCCTGGGAGCAGCAGTGCGATTGTTGGCTTACACGATGGCCTTGTCTGCGGTCCGCACGCTGTGCTCTCTCTCCTGAGCCTGGCCACCGGAGAGGCCGGAGTCAGCCTGGAGGAGCCTCCGCTCTGAGGACCCGGGAGCCTCCTCAGGCGGCGCGGCCCCGGAAGTAACCTCGCTTTTTAGGTTCTTAATGGAGCTCCAGCAAACAGTTGCTGGTCAGCCTCCCACGGGCACCACTTTGCCAGGCTGACCGGCAGAGCCTGCGCACTGGGTGAATGGTCACTCTGACACACGTTCCTGAGAGAGAGAGAGAGAGAGAGAGAGAGAGAGAGCGAGCGCCAAGGGACTGCTTGGCTATCGCCGCCAAGTCGCCGCCTGCCTCCTCTGGCTTTTATTGGCATAACAGCTGGAACCAGCCTTAGATACAGTCAGCGAGGTAAGCATCCTGGAGAAAGAATGTGCTTCTACAAGGTCAGGCCTAAAAGACCAAACAGAGGTTCTAGCAAAACACCCCAGGGGGTTGAACTTGTTGAACTTGGGAAAAGTCAGGGTCCCCTCAGAGAATCCTCCTTACAGACATTCCAGCCAAGTCCTGTGCTTCCCCACAAACAGCCTATAATAATACAAGCATGATATGCTAATTAGACCGGTTGTCTTCCGAACATCCTCCCGACGAAGCCAGGGCTGAGAGAGAAGCCCCGGTCCCGAGTGCCAGAGGAAGCCGGGGGAGGAAGCCTTCTCTTGCACGAATTTGGTGAATGAGGCCTCTAGTTTGTTGATAAAAATCTGTTAAGAAGGTAGATCTCATGTTAAGTATTCTTATCATTAAAAACGTTTGACCTCATAGGTCTTTTCTGTTTGCTGTAATGGCTGTGGTAATAGAAATAAACAAACCTGTGTTTATTGCTTCAGAAGTATTCTTTTTTCAAATAGAACCTTTTTTGGGATGGCTGTACTTTGCCATTGTGGCTCAGCTTGTTAAAAGGAGGCTGTGAGGTCGGGCTGGGTGAGGTCCAGGCGGGGGCTGCCGTCTGCCTTCTCCCAGCGTCTGAGGGCCTCAGCCAACGGCCTGAAACCCGGGCGGGAGGACTGGCCACACTGCCATTGGGTCTAAGTTAAACCATTGCAGTGGGACAGAGTTGATGTCAAATATGACTGTAATTAATTTTCTTTTGTCAACTTCAGCTTGCCAACTCCGTAACTCCTTGGGATGTCTTGCTGAGCTTAATTGCAGCTGCCACGCATGATCTGGATCATCCAGGCGTTAATCAACCTTTCCTTATTAAAACTAACCATTACCTGGCAACTTTATACAAGGTCAGTGCAGTTTTATCATCAACATTTAATATTCTTGCATTCCTAAAAATGTTTCTTGTTTTCAAGAAGTGAAAGTGGTTAACAAACGTTAGGATTTTAACCAGATTAATATTACTCCCAAATAATTATTTGTTCAGAAAGAGATTTATTACCAATAAATAACTCAGATATGCTTTTTTTTTCCCCCCCCCTCCTGTAGAATACCTCAGTCCTGGAAAATCACCACTGGAGATCTGCAGTGGGGATATTGAGAGAATCCGGTTTATTCTCGCATATGCCGTTAGAGAGCAGGTAGGCTGGATTCAGACAAATTTAATTTGCTGTGAACTGTGAAAATTAACCTGGCAAAGCAACTTTATAAGGCTTGAAAAATACATTATTATGTTTTCCATAATTTTCATGTTTGTGGGGAAGGTATTAATTTTTAATGGGTAAATTATTTTATAAGTTTCTATAAAAATTTTAGTAATTTAAACCTGTTCTACAGTACAATTAAGAGTATTTTTTAGACAATTATTATGGAAGATCATTCCATGGATTTGAGTACTGTATAAAACTCACTCCAAATGCGCAAGGGCTCAATCACAGTTTACTGCTTATTTATATAAATAGTATGACATATTTCCATTTTGTGCCAAACCTTGAGTTTTAGAAATAAATAAAAAGTAAACCTTCTGTATAATAAATAGATTTATTAAAAATAAAACTAATGAGAAGCAAAACTCCTGCAGCGATAGGTCACTTCTGGAGTTACAGGATAAAATAATGAATGGGAAGAACAGAAAATACTAATATTTTAGAATAGATCGTTTAATGTTAAGCAGACCACGGGAAAGCCTATGGGGAGAGCATTAATGTGAGTGAGCCAGCACGACGGCCATTGTCACTGTGCGGCCTCCCAGAGAGGCGCCTAGGAAAGCCCTGCAGTGGTGTGTAAACCAGTAATTCTAGCAAGGAGGCGAGGCATGAACCTGTGCTGGGTATTAAAATTTAAGCTACTATCACAGTTCTTTCCTTTTTCCCTTTCATGATTTAAAAACTTGCATGTTTTGTGTAATGACCATTAAAAAAAAGCTGGACTTCATTTTTTATTTTTTTAAACTCTTTATTCATGGATACCATTTGGAGTTATGACAGTACTTCCGGTAAGTAAAATTGTTTCCTGCTGAATACAGATATAAAGATTGCTCAAACCATACAGTGTTTGTATATAGAAAGTATCTTTTCCTTCACTGAGGTAGATCAAAATGTTTGCTTTGTTATACCTTTTTATCGTGTTTTGCATTTGATAATGAACCCTCTGTTAAATTCTCAGATTTAACACAAGTAAAAACTGAAACTAAGGAACTCTGCACAACAGCATTCTTTGGATGTTGTTTTTTCTGTGTTTCAATATTATGAGCCTTTTAATCTATTGACAGCTCTGATAATTATACAAAGATGATGTTTGCTATGGCCCATTGAAGCAAAGAGCAGGTTTTTATTTTATTTTATTTTAATCCTCATCCAAAGATATGTTTATTGATTTTAGAGAACGTGGAAGGAAGGAAAGAAGGAAGGAAGGAAGGAAGGAAAGAAAGGAGAGAGGGAATAAAGGGGAGGGAGGGAGGGAGGGAGGGAAGGAGAGAGAGAGAGAGAGAGAGAGAGAGAGAGAGAGAGAGAAGAGAGAGAAACATCTATGTGAAACATTGATAGGTTGCTACAGCACATGCCCCAACTGGGGATGGACCCATAACCTTTTTGGTTTACAAGATGACACTCAACCAACTGAGCCACCCAGGAGGCAAAAGGCAGGACATGTTTTATTTTTAAGTTTATTTCTCTTCTTATTTGATTTGAGACTATATATATATATATATATACATATACACACACACACATATATGTTGTTTGTTTGCTTGTCTTGTTGTTGTTAATCCTCATGGAAGATATAGACAGTGGAAGGGGAGGGGCGAAAGAGACAGACAGACAGACATCGATGTGAGAAAGGCACATCGAATGGTTGCCTCCCATGTGTGCCCCAACTGGGACCAGGGATCGAACCTGAAACTCAATGAGCCATTGATCGGGGAATCAAACCTGGGACCTTCAGTACTTGGGCCAATGCCCTAACCACTGACCCACACCTGCCAGGGCTAAAATATCATATATTTTTAATTTATATTAACATGTTGCCTTTAACTTCCAGAAAATTTGGGCAGTCATTTAGGTGATTGACTCTTGAGTATACATATACGGCCGTATACAACTATTGAACTAGACATATAATTGAATCTAAACTTTCTCAAGCTGTTTGGTGGAATTTCATCAGGATTTAATCAGGCATTTTAGTCAAAATGTCTATAGGAGTCGGTTGTTGAATGGACTCTTTTCCCTCCTTTTGAAACTTCCTTCTGCTTTCCAGATCTCGGGCACCAGAAAAGAAACCCAGAGTTCTTTACCCTCAGCACATCTCAGCAAAGAATTTTCACAGAAAATATACCAGTCTTACTGATTTTTATAAGCAAATAATTCCACCTAGGCTGGAAAAATAAAAGGCACTCTTTTGAGAATGTTTGCATATTAGTATCTTCTACAAACTCTTGGTACAGTTTTGATTATTTATGCATTACTTATTCATTACTTAAAATTCATTTTTTGTAATAGGTTAAAAGTTGCGTGGCAATTAGAATATATCAGGCCTCTATAAAGCTTTCTGAATATTAAGAAAAAATTAATAAGTAACTATTTAATTGAAAGTCTTGTATTTTCTTTTTATGTTTTTCTAATTTCAGGAAACAAATGGAGACGCAGATAGGTGCTTTGATACTAGCCACAGACATCAGCCGCCAAAACGAGTATCTGTCGTTATTTAGGTCCCATTTGGATAGAGGCGACTTATGCCTCGAAGATGCCAGACACAGGCATTTGGTTTTACAGGTAAATGGGGCTTGGGAAGGTTCTGTTTCTAGGTACCTCATGCGACTGTTAGACCGGAAATGAAACATTGGAGGGCCGCGTGCAGACAGGCCGAGTCCTGAGAGGAAACTGTGGGTTTCCTTCCCCGGAGAGCACTGTCCGTTCGCGTCCTTCGCACTCGGGATCCCTAACAAAACAGTTTCACAAGAGCATTTCATTTTAACAAGTTCCCACTTATTAAAGTTGAAGAAAAAAAATGGACGGGAACTGGGTGATGTATTGGTCACTGTCTAGTCATCCAGGCTCGGGCTGGTGGGCAGCAGGTCTGCAGTCTACAGCATTTCTGGAGAAATGGCTGGTAGACCTAATGGGGTCAGAAAAGTAACATAGAAAGTGAATTTCCTGTTGCAGTATTTTCTCCTTTTTTTTTTAAGGTGTTATTTTTGCCACTATTAGAGTAAACTTAAACTTACTACATTTGGAATTTTACTTTTTTTCTTAACACGATGTTACTGTTTTGCTTGCTAGATGGCTTTGAAATGTGCTGATATTTGTAATCCCTGTCGGACCTGGGAATTAAGCAAGCAGTGGAGTGAAAAAGTAACAGAGGAATTCTTCCATCAAGGCAAGTTACAGTATTGAAAGCTAATTAATCTATTCAGCTCATTTCTTAGCATTGTATGGATAAAATAACTCGGACATTTATTTATAGGAGACCAGTGGTAGATACTTGATATTTTTTGTGACAATTTACAGTAGATGCACATATATCCAATGATGCACAGACTGAGCGTGTTTAGAAAATTAATTCTCTTCACACCATCGGATGTGTGTGCATGCTTTCATGAATCAGCATCAATGAGGCTGGAGGTTTTGCTGACCACACCCTCCTGTCCTGTGTGGAGGGCATGGGCCACGTGAACACCCGGGAACCAAGGTCTTCATTCCATGCACCTTCCTTTAGAAATCTAAGGTTTAAGTAAAAACGCCGGCAGAGCTGCAGGGTTGGGGTAAAAGCCTCCTGCCTCCCCGTTTGAGGCCGGCTTCGCTGTGCGGCCCCCGGGGGCGGCCTCGCCGGAGGAACACGGTGCCTGTTTTGGAGGCGCTGGCAGGGAAGGTGTAGACTCCGGTACGTGCAGTAGGTATGCTCCCCGTTAACCGCGCCGTCTCTCTTTAATTTCCAGGAGACATAGAGAAGAAGTATCATTTGGGTGTGAGTCCGTTTTGTGATCGCCAGACTGAGTCTATTGCCAACATCCAGATTGGTAACTATCCGCGGAAACGGGCAGTTAGAGAAATGCCACTGACTGAAACTTTGTCCGGAAAAAGCGATACACATTTGAAATACAGAATATTACAATTATGCTCACTTGAACAAGCTAAAATTTTACTCTTATTTTGCTCTTATGATTAACTCTCATTTGACCACAGGTTGTAAAAAGCATAATTTTTGCAGAACATGTAACAGCTCCTTTTTTGTGCGCTCTAAAATGGAAATGTGCTTTTTGCATAATTCTGGACGGGGAAAGGGGACCACTGAGCTGAGTGGAAGGAGGCGGTTTGCTCTGCTTCCCGTCCCGTTGGCCACTCCGCTCGGTGTGGTGGGCCCTCCGCCTCTTGCACAGGCCTCTGGATCAGCCTCGATTTGCCCTTCAGTCTTCACCCCGACAACTCCCCCTCCTTTACCCAGAGCAGCCGAGGACTCCCCATGGCCCCCAAGTCCCACAACTTCCCCTCGTAACCCAGAGCAGCCGAGGACCCCCCCTGACCCCCAAGTCCCGCCGCGCCTTCAGCCCCTGGGCCCCTTTCCTCGTCCTGCCCCCAGAAGCACTTCTCCCTGTCGGGCAGGCCGGGTCCTCCCGGCCCCAGGCCCTCGGCCTCCCTCCGGGACCCTCTCCTGAGCCCGGGAGAGCCCGCCGCGGGGCCGGTCCCGCAGGGAGAGGCGGAGGCGCTCCTGGGGTGGGCGCTGGGCAGCGGCGGCAGACAGACGGGCGTGGGCCGGGTGTCGGGTAACTCGGCAAGGGTTCGAGGACTGACTGATTTTGGTCGCTGGTATGCAGTAGAGCCTTTGAGGATTAGACTGAACGTGGGGAGATGTGTACAGATTTTAGAAAGGCAAAGCTGCTAGACAGTCAGACAGCATGAGGCCGCGGCGGACTGAGGAGGACTGCCGTGGGCTCAGGTCAGAACGTAGATCCTGGTAGTGGCCACGGGTTCATGGGGTCCGTGTGGACAGCGGCCGCACTGGGCCGCCTGCGGGGGGGGGAGGGGAGGCGGTGGAGGGGCACAGACTGCAGGAAGGGGCGGGACAGCTGAGGTCGGAGGGAAGAGGGACGTGGATCCGCCGGCTCCCAGGAGACGCCTTCGGATGGGTGTGCGCTGGGGAGCGGGCCGGGCGGCGGCCACTCACCGCAGCTGCTCTGACCCCGGGCTCCTAGCTCAGCGGGAGACCTTGCCGATGAGGTTTCTAAAAGGTGCAATATTTAAAAAGGAAAAGCAGCCAGATGCCTTAAACTGCTCCTTAGGTCTTGTCAGTGTTGGAAGGTTCTGGAAAGGATTATCAGAAGGGCGGGATGGGTAAGGAACGAGTGGGAGAGTCAGATAAGAGGAAGCCCGTGAGCGCGAGGTTGTGAGCGCGAGGTTCTGCGTTTGGCGCTGGAGCGGGGCCCCGCCTGGCCCTGGTGTGGGGTCGGCGCCCACGGCTGCCTGTCTGTGCTGTGGGCATCTTCTGTGTTTGTCTCCTTCTCGCCACAACGCAGCTCCTTGAGGGCAGATCTTGTGGCCTTAGTCACTGCTCTGCCCCGGCCACCCAAGACGGCGCCAGCACATAGTAGGTTCTCAGCTCGTGTGTGGGGGGAACCCGAAGAAATGGAAGAAAGCCTTATTTCTGATCCCAACTGCTTTTCCAGATTCCATCATTTGTACACTAAAGAAAATGGAACCATCAGACCATATCTGACTTTAAGTTAAAAGCAGTGGGTGCTGTCCGCTTTGATTGAGATTTGCCGGCTGAGTGGAACCTGTGTTGTCTCGGGTCAACACAGTCTTTTGCTGCAGAGACAGGTTTTAGAGAAGAAGGGGTTAAAGGCCGCTTACCTAGGCAGCGATAGAATCTGGATGCACGTTTTCCCCGTCCTTACAGACAGAGCTTAGGAAGATCATGTATTTGTTTCTCCTAATGCGTATTTCTCATTGATGAGGCATGTTCTGGGCGGCTCCCCCCTCCATCCCCCATGTAAGATACTCAGAGCATTAAATCAGATAGAAGGTGCACTGGAGTGTTGTTTAAAGATGCAGACAGTCCTGAAATCACTCCTTTTCCTTCTCTGATATGAATTAAGGAGATCAGTATAGGAGTTATTTATAAAGTAGGACCCTGGTACACTTTTGATGTCCACTTTAATAATTGCTTTAATCTCCTCTGTTCTTTTTTAGACTCATAATTTTTGTCAGAAGTTTGGGCTTATGTGAATTCTAAGTTAAATAAAATGGCTTATAGTCCTAGCCAGTTTGGCTCAGTGGATAGAGTGTCAGCCTGGGGACTGAAGGGTCCCAGGTTTGATTCCGGTCCAGGGCATGTACCTTGGTTGAGGGCACATCCCCAGTGGGGGGTGTGTAGGAGGCAGCTGGTCGATGTTTCTCTCACAGCGATGTTTCTGTCTTTCCCTCTCCCTTCCACTTTCTATAAAAAAGTAATGAAAAAAGATCCTCGGGTGAGGATAAAATAAATAAATAAAATGGCTTATTGTAATCCTGACTAGGTGTGAGGATTACTATCCCTGAGGGTGTACAGAGGGCTCACCCAGCTCCCCGCAGAGCGGGAGCGGCCCCTCGTGCCCTCGGTCAGCGTGGCCTCTGTGTTTGCTCCAAATACAGGCCGTGGTTGTCAGCTGAGAGGAGTCAGAAAGATTTGATGTTTGTCCGTTCACCTTTAAGTTGCTTAAGAAATAGACTCTTCAGAAAAGACTTGTAAATTTATACATACAGAACCTTTTGAAAAATAAGGTTTAGGTAACATTGGAATAGGACTTGAGAGTAGAGACGTTTTAAAGGTAAAGTTTCAGCCCAGCCAGTGTGGCTCAGTGATTGAGCATCGACCTATCAACCAGGAGGTCACAGTTCGATTCCCGGTCAGGGCGCATGCCCAGGTTGGCGGGCCCCACCCCGTTATGGGGCGGGCAGGAGGCCGCTGCTCAGTGGTTCTCTCTCATCACTGATGTTCCTATCTCTCTCTCCCTTCCTCTCTGAAATCGATAAAAGTGTATCTTAAAAAAATAAAGTTTCCGAACATGTGTTGATCCCTTTTTCCCTCTTTCCTCAGGCTTTATGACGTACCTGGTGGAGCCCTTGTTCACAGAGTGGGCCAGGTTCTCCAACACCAGGCTGTCCCAGACGATGCTCGGGCACGTGGGGCTGAACAAGGCCAGCTGGGAGGGGCTGCAGCGAGAGCCGCCCGGCAGCGAGGACTCCGAGGCTGCGTTCGAGGAGCTGAGCTCGTAGCCGTTACCTCAGGAACCGGTTGTCTTTGCCCTGGACCTGGACAGGCTGCCTCCGGAGGTTAGGAGGTTAGGACGTGACGCGGGGCTGGAGGCGAGGGAACTGACTCCGCTGCAGGGTTTCCGGTGGACGATGCCAGGATCTCCTCTGCCGGCCACTTGAACCCGCTTTTTAATTCTGAGACCTGAACACAGCAATATGGACATGGCTCTCCTGGGAAACCTTGAACCTGCAAAGCCCGGCAGGAGTGCGTCCGGAAGGAGAACAAAGGAAGTTTTGCGGAGTGCCAGGTGTTTCTCAAAGCATCTACTCTTCGAACACGAAACTTGAACCGAACCTGTCAGCAGAAATCTCTTGGGATTTAACCAGTCTCATGCAACCTTGTGTGTCTGTACCTCCCACGAAGCTCTCTGAGAGACGGAAATGTGAAGTGCCCAGCTCTGTTGCCTCTGGCCAGACTCGATGTTTACAAATCCACTCTGAAATACTGGTTCTACGTTTGCCTTGGAGCATCATTGCTAAGGAACCACTAAGAATTTTCAAGAACAAACTTTAAACTGCAGCTCCTTCCCCCTGATTTGCCTTTCTTCTCCTTTGGATGCCACCAAAGCCCCCCGTTTGCTCTGGTTTCGTTTGTGCACTGAAAACTGCTCCCCCCCCAGCGCTGGTCGGCAGTGCCCTCTTGTTAGCGCTTGGTCTTAATTTGGGGCGGGAGGGGCAGAGCACCGCGTCCTAGCTGTATTATGATTCTGCAGTGGAGACATTGCATGTTGTTTTCACTACTGTACACTTGACCTGCACCTGCAAGAAAAGGTGGAATGTGTAAACACCATAATCAGCTCAGGGTATTGCCAGTCTGAAATAAAGTGGGATGGGGAAGTGTGTCCTTCAGAGAAAGGGCACTAAAGCCCCTTTCGCTGCAGTGCGAGGTATGTTGTGTGTGGACGGGCGGATGTGTGTCTGTGTGCATGTTGTGCATGTGTGACTGTGCATGTGTTCTATTTATCCTTGTGGGAGAGGATTGGACATGGACGCTCTTATTTATTGTAGACTGTGCCGCCATGAGCAGCCGCACGGGGGCGGGGGGCGGGAGCTGTGCCAGATGCTCCGGTTGCCTTAAACTATGCACAAAGCTAAGTGACCAAACTTCTTGTTGTGATTTGAAAAAAGTGCATTGTTTTCTTGTCTCCCCCCTCTCCCCTTTTTGATGAAACGTGACCCTTTGACGGGCCTTTTGATGTGAACAGATGTTTTCTAGGACAAAAATCTAAGGACTAATTTTAAACTTAAAACATTCCACTTTTGTAATTTGTTTTAAATTGTTTTATGTATAGTAAGCACAACTGTAATCTAGTTTTAAGAAAAACCAGTGCTTTCTTTTAGTTCAATTGTATTTCCCTTGTTACTGTAAAAGACTGTTTATCAATTATGTTTACAGTTTGTTGCAACAGCCATTTTCTTGGGAGAAAGCTTGAGTGGGAAGCCATTTGTAAAAGGCTTTGCCATACTCATCTTAATATGTGCCTGTTGCTGTTAACTTTTGATAAATAAAAAGCTACCTTTTCACATTTTATCTTTGACATTTACCTTATAATCAGTCCTTGGGAAGTCGTAAAGACGTAGCTTCCTGGTAGCGTTCACACATCAGGCGTTGGTTCAGGCAGAGCTGGGTGCAGGCTCAGTCCTCCGGGGTGCTCTGCGCTCACCTCTGAGCAGGCCGCGGCTCGGTTACCACGTCCGCTCAGAGGCCAGCTTTTGAGCCCAGACCTCTTGACCCCACACGGCCTTTGTCCCCACAGTTGGAAATTGCATAAGACTCAGCACCTCTTACAAGTACTACAGTATGACTTGTATTGGCCTTTTTAAAGTAGTGAGAAATGGCCGCTTAATTCTACTTGATTGGTATCAACGTCAGAAAGGTACCACCGGGCCTCTTCTGTATCTTCCCTTCCGTGGAAGGGATGCAGTGCTGACCTAAAATCCCGCTGTCGTCATTGGCATGGAAGAGTGACACCCAAGAGAAATATAACGTGATCCACATTAGCGATTTTCAATTTACTAGTAGCCACATCTAAAAAAAAAAAAATCCTATTTATTCCAATGTGATATATATGTAATTATTTCAATAAGTAATTATGAAAAGGAATTGTTTAAATTCTTTTCTTTGGTACAGTCTTTGAACTGTGGTATTTTACAGTGTATTTTAGTTCATCCTAGCCACATTTCAAAGGCCCGATATCCATGTGGTATAGTGGCTACCATATGGGAGGGACTGTGTGGGCACAGAAGTCTGATGTGGCAAAGCTGGATGTTCCTGAGAAAAGTCAACTGGCCAGTCATGAGGTGGCATTACCTTGGTAAATTGGATGTATCCAAGTTTGTTTGTTTGTTTGTTTTTTATTTCAGAAAGGGAGGGAGAGAGAAACATCAATGATAAGAATCACTGATCAGTTGCCTCCTGCACGCCCCCAAATGGGGATCAAACCCGCAACCCGGGTATGTGCCCTTGACCAGAATCGAACCCAGGACCCTTCTGTTCGCAGGCCAATGCTCTTTCTATCCATTGGGCCAAACCGGATAGGGCGGCACCCGAGATCTTTAAAGCTTCAGAGACCTGGTGTGTCCGCAATGGAGAGGGGAACTACCTCGTAGCAAACTCACGTGAACAAAGCTCACAGCAACTGGTGTGTTTAGAGAATGTTAATATGTAAATTTTCATGTTGGGGCTATATAACTGTCAATCGTTCTCTCCCTTTAGGCAGACCTTCTGGGGAAGCCTGGTTGTGATCAGCCGGCTACTTGGTGAGCCTGGATTCTGAGCAAGCGAAGCCAGTTGTTGCCTCGAGCCTCCGCCTCCCTGTGGGCCGACCTGCCGGCGCTGCCTGTGGAACAGGTTCCCTCTTCTGCGGATGACACCGGAGGCTCTGCCGGCGGCTGCTGCTCCGCCCCGGCTTCCGATGGGCACTTTGCGCAGATACGTCAGTACCTCCAGCCTTGTCTCCTCTGAACTGGCCGGGGCTCCGTCTGCCTGTGTCTGATCGATGGCTTTTGCTCTGATCCACTCTGTTTCTTACTGATGTTCGAAGGATTGTCTTATCTCCACTCTCAGGGCGAGACTTCTCAATGTTGCTCTCATTTCCGGACTAACACACATAATGAACTTTTGTTGTTGTTGTTACGTTTTACATGTATATGTGGGGATCACTGTCTGTACTGCTTTTTAAAAATATGACCTTTGTTCCTTGAACACGAATTTCCTAGAAAAATTTGAGAAAACAGGTAATTTAGAAGATCACATTTGAAATAATTAGATATATTATGGAACGGAATGCAAAAGCTTAAAGATAAAACAGGAGACTTCAAAGAATTGTCGAGCATAATGTATAGCAGCCCGTGGGGGTCCCAGGCCCAATCCTTCAGTTGTGGGGGCATCTGCTCTGCTTGGGGGCAGAATTTTGGCAAGCCTTAGCTGGATGAGAAGATATCTGGTTCTGTCAGTATTTATACTCTGTAAATGTGGTGGTTCATAACGATTCTCTGTATAAAATAACTACTTTATGTCCTTTGCAAACCTGGGAAATATATTTGTACTTAACACACAGGTTTAGAGGTGCTAATAATTCTTTGAAGATTCCTGTAACAGTCTTTTTCCAAAACGCTTTGTCTCTTAAAGCTTTCACTTTTCTTAAAACTTTACAACTCCCACGTCAGAGTTTTACAATGTTTTCATGTGCACTTTTTTAAATGTATGTTTTGTTTAAATCCCCCCCCCAATCCAGTACCTCGCTGCTTGCGAAAAATATATAATGACTGATAGCTACTGTGCATTCAGTAACGTTTTTAAATAAATGTGCATATTAAACACCATTGGATCAGCAGACATTGGAAGCCTAAGTGTGTACAGATATGTGCAAGATGTAGTCTGAGCCACTCGTTGCTTGCTGCGCCTCTGCAGCCAGCCTGTCTTCTGGAAGGCCCAGAGGTCCCCGGGGAAGGACGGGGGTGAGCTGGCTGGTGTGCGTCCGGGGCGGGGGCGGGGGACAAGGTCTCCATCTTGTCTGTGCTCAGCATAGAGCTAGCGTGACTTGGGCCATCAGTAAGAGGTTGTTGAATAAATGACTTGGTGGTTTAACTGTGTTTCCTTCTTAGCTGTCATTAAGAGACATTATACTGAAACCAGTCTGTCAATGCTGACGTTATGTGGCAAGCAATACCCAAGTTCCTGATGTGTGCAGAGCACTGCGCTGGATGTAATAAAAGCATTAAAAGTTCCAGAACACGGTCTCAGAGTGTGTTGGGTGACAGACTGGTGTGGGAAGTGTTTGTTATTCAGTGTGGCAGGTCTCCATGTTGTACAAATGAATGCAAGGTGTCAGAGTGCTTAGAATGAATGGTTTAGTTCATTTTCTTCCATGTTACCTGCTTTGCTTCTAATGCTTTCTAATCAATCATTCTCCATCTCACTTACTGAATTCTTCAGCTCCAGAATTTGGTTCTTTATAGTCTCAATCACTTTGGTAAAGTACTTCTGTTCACTAATTTTGTTCCCGAGCTCCTTGAACTGCCTTTCCGAGTTTTCTTGGCTCTCCTTGGTTTTTTCATGACTGCGATGTTGAATCCTCTGGCATTTACCTCACGGGCTCCCACGGCTTTGAGTTTGATGGCTGAAGAATCGTCGTTTTCTTTGTGTTACCTGGTTGCTCATGTGATTGATACGTGGTGCATCTGAAGCAGCGAGCACCTTGCTTACTTCGGGATGATACTTAAGAGGTCTTCCGTTTCAGTGGATGGCTGTGTGTAGAACAACTTTCTCTTCTAGCTGTGCTACTTGCACTCTGCAGTGGGGTGATGGGGTGTCCTGCTGTGTGGGTCGCCTGGGTCTCAGGGCACCACCCTGTGGAGGGCATGGCGTGGGGAGTGACCCATGGCGCTGTTCATCTGGCTCCCTCTGGTCGGAAGCCATGGATGCGTCGGTGCTGCTGCTACTGGGCCCGCCACAGTCCAGGGAGGGAGCCAGGCGTTTGGGCACCAATGCTGCTCTGCCTCTTCCCCCCTGGGGGCTGGACCCCGCCTCCTCCACCTCTGCATTAGCTGGGGCTGCTGGCTGCTCAGCCCGTGGCCGGGAGCCAAGTCTGCAGGCCCGGTCCCCGTCCTTCCCCCCCCAGCTCGCCTCCCTGTAAGCCCATGTGTGGGTCTCGTGGGTGCGCTCGTGTGCGGAGCAGAGAAACTGATGTCCAAAGAGGTGCAGATTTCAGAGGAAATACAAAGGGGTCCTCTGTGGTGCTGGCTGTGTGTTTTTTGTTTTGTTTTGAATCCTCACCTGAGGATCTTTTCCCATCAATATTTATTGAGAGTGCAAGAGAAAGGGAAAGACAAATACCCATATGAGAGAAACACATCCATTGGTTGCCTCCTGCAAGGGCCTGGGCCAGGGTGGAGCCTGCAACTGAGGTACATACGTGCCTCTGACCCGAATCAGACCCAGGACCCTTCAGTCCGCAGGCCGGCACTCTAGCCACTGAGCCGAACCAGCTAGGGCACTATATGATTTTAAAAAAATCTTTATCTGAGGATGAGGATATGTTTTTATTGATTTTTTTAAAGAGAGACACCAGTGAGAGAAATACCAATTGGTTGCCTGTAGCCCCAACTGGGGATTTAACCTTCAATTTATGAATGTGCCCTGACTGGGAATTTGAACCCACAACCTTTGGTGCACAGGACAACATAGCAACCAACCTAGCCACCTGGCCCCAGCTAGCTGAGATTCTTCAGCATAAATTTTAAGTTTATTGTTTTTTAATATATATTTATTGATTTCAGAGAGGGAGAGAAACCTCAATGAAGAGAATTATTGATCAGCTGCCTCCAGCACTCGCTCTACTGAGGATTGGGCCCACAACCCATGCATGTGCTCTGACCTCCTGGTTCAAAAGGTCAATACTCAACCACTGAGCCACACTGTGCGGGCTGTTTATTATTGAGCCATCTCCTATAAAGAATCAGGAGGCTGCCTGATATTAAGTTCTTTATTTTAGCTGAAATCTATATATCAAACTTTTCGAAGGAAGTGTCCTTAAAGGAATGTTTAAAGTTCCTAGTCAAACATTTGCATTTTCACCTAAGAATCATCACAGGATAGGGGGTTAGTTCTCCATTGTGGGGAACAGAGCCGCACTCAGACTTCTCCCGGCTTCCTGGGGCTCTGTCCTGAGGATCCATGTCCGTGGGACTGGAGACAAACCTGTGAGAGCTGTAAGGTGGGGCTGCTCATCCCTCCCACACATCCAGCTTCTCTTGTCTCTTTACCTTGCCTTTC
The DNA here is from genome assembly GCA_963924515.1 of Vespertilio murinus. Taxonomy (NCBI): domain Eukaryota; kingdom Metazoa; phylum Chordata; class Mammalia; order Chiroptera; family Vespertilionidae; genus Vespertilio; species Vespertilio murinus. The sequence continues at coordinate 31,937,414 of OZ004717.1, read as the reverse complement.
TGCTTAAAAAGGCGGCATGACGTCGTTTTGAAAGTGTCGTCTTTACAGCTAGACCTGGGTTTGGGTCTTTGTCATTTATTAGCTGGAGCTCCTTAGACAAGTTACCCAATCTCTTAAGTGGCTTCCTAACCTGTCAGATACGTTTCTTAAAAGTCATGTATTGATACAGAGTTAAGTGCCAAACCAATGGCCTAATTCATGTCCCAGTCATGTTTTGTAGAAATGGCTCAGGAACATAGCTGTCCTCCTCTGAGCTCCGGGTACCCACAGCCCTCTCTGCCCAAGTTTCCTGGTCAAATGCTAAGGCGACTCTGGTTAGACCAGCTCATCAAAGCTGTGTTCTCGGTCACTGACCAGTCTGAACGTCACCGCGTAACCCTTTCCCCTTCCCAGAAGGGAAGGGAAGGCAGAGGTTCAGACGCTGGGCAGTTTGCCTTCAAGTTGGGAGGAGGAGTGTTCGGATAACGTGGCCCCCAAGGTCAGTCTCGTGTGCTCCCCTACCCACGTTGCTAGCTCCAGCATCTCAGAGGACTGCCCAACCAGGCTAGTTCTTGCCCTTTATAAAACGCACGCCTGGCCAGTGAGTGGGGGTGGCCATCAGGCACCGGTAACAGCAGACTTCTCCTAGCTCCAGTCGAACCCTGCTCTGTTGGGAAGAGCAGTTAGGAGGGCCTGCCCCGGGGTAGCTGTTTGGTGTGGAACGGGACGCACCCTGACACTCATGTTCTCCTCCCGCCGCCTGTGACTTCAGAAGGCGCTGGAGCACGGCCAGAGCAGAAGTCTGAGACGTTCCCCCTGTGGGGACATCCAGGCGCCTAGCACATAGGGAGTGGGTTAAGGACGACAGTCTCAGAGGGGAACACACCATTTCTGGATCCCTCTTTCTTATTATCTATCTGTTCTCAAGTGATTGCTCTGGTACCAATAAACTAGCCCACCTACAAGACTGACAAGGAAAAACTAAAAAGAATTTAATAGGCCTAGTGGGGTAGCTCAGAATGTTGAATCTCCAGGTGAGAAGGGGAAAGGACTCAGGAATGGCTGACAGCCCATGAGAAACGATTGTGACAACAGTCATTAAACCAAGCATCTCGCTCTGCCTGACCATCCCAGAGCTGATTTTATTGGGGGGTAAAGCCTGAAAGTTTAAACTTCCATCAGCCAGATTCTAACCCAGAGAGGTTGTCTATTTTTAGGTAAGTTACCAAGAGGATGGTTTTTCCAAAGTACTTGTTTTTGGAATTTGTTACCTTTTGATGTTTTATTTACTGCTTTCAGGGATTCTTAATTCAGCAAGAGAACAGGCTTCCTCTGCAGAAGAGCCCGTGACCCGGGAGACAACCAGAACTGAAGACCGAGTCCTCCGCCCTCAGCCTGTGCGGGTGCAGAATGCAGTCTAATGGGAACCAGCGACCTCGAATAAAATGGTGTAAGTCACAACTTATTTACCATTCTACCAGTGTGTGTTCAAAATCATTTCATTTAATCTCAACAATTTTTTGAACTGAGCATTAGTCCCATTTTAAAAACAGAACTGTGAGTTGGCCAGGGTCACACAGCATAGAACATGTACAATCCAAGTCCAGTCTTCTCTGTCTCATACTGTGTGTATAGTGAGCCCTGGATTGGTCAGAATTATAATAGACAAAACATTATTATATCAGTTACTTAACTTTAATTCAGCTATAAAATGCAGAATTAAACTATTTTTAAGATCATTCACTTCTGTATTGTGTTGGGAGAACCAGAAACTGAAGGAAGTGGGCATAGGCAAAAAAAGATTACACGGACGCCAGAGGTAACAGGGTGGAATGCTGAGGAAAGTCACCCCAAGTGACTGCCCTGTTTATTGCAAAATTCCTTTGAGAGAAAAGTGAATGAGTCAACATAATTTATTCTAAGAACATTTCCACTTGAAAAATGTAGAAAGCAAATTACTCCTAAGCTCCATGTGTAATATAAAAGAATCTTACCTATCATAAAAAAGATATCTATATGCATGTATAGGCTTTATGGTCCATGGAAAAGGTTTTATTTCAAACATCAACTTCCTTCTATTGGAGCACTGGCCAAAATTCAATACTGATAAATATGTAAATTTCTCAGGAAGTCAAAATATGTGTGTCAAGTGAACTTTATGAATTTCTTTTAAGGGCAGAATTTTTAAAACATGAAACAATTAGAAACAATGTACATCAACAGCACAGTTCAAATTTAAGCTGAATAACCAAACCATGTAAATTAACATCTAAAACATTGCACATATTTTCAATAACTTAAAAGTGAGGGTCTACCTACTCTGTTCATCTCCAACCCCGTAGAGGAAACACAACTTTAAATACTATTTACTCATGGTAGGAGATTCTGGCATTAACTCTAGCTGGGTTTAACAGAAATAATCATGAAGCTTTATCAAGTATTTAAAAATGACCACTTGTAGCAATTCATTAGAAGCTCTAGGTAAGAAAGGCAGCTCTGCCCTTTCTGATAACAGCTAAGGTTTGTGGCGCAGAATGTAACTCAACAGAACAGCATTCTGGTGGTGAACACCTTGTAAGACAGGTTTTTGCCTAGTCAGTGTTCCATTTTAAAGCTACTTGTTTTTACCAATGTTGAAAGTTTTAAATTCCAGTATGCCAACAATTTCCAGAAGTATCAACTAAGTAACAAGTCATTTATTAAACAAAGAAAAAGATGGAATATTCTGGTTTTTATTTGAAAAGAGATTTAATTCAATGCTTTGATTCCTCCCTATTTGCAAACTACCTTTTCTTCCTCAGAATGGACAGCATGAGCATTACCTAGAGTTCCTACTCAAATCCCATCTCCAAGAAATGTGAGAAGAAACCTAAGATAGCTAAAAGTTCTGTGTGAGGTAAGAGGATTCCAATCTCGTTCTAACAATATTTCATTCCAAAAAAACTGTCATGCCAGCTCTTCCGTCAATGACTAGTAAAATGGTCAATGAAAACAAATAGCAGCACCCACATTATATAGTTTTACATAGACTGCCTTGTATCCAAATATATGCATATGGAACATCTGTACAGATAAATTAGTGTTAAGAGTTGAAAATGTCCTTTCTTCATTCTGAAATCCATATCGTTTTCAAAATTGGAAACCTAAACATAATGACTATACACTAAAAACATATTACATCAGAATATAAGTATGTTCTGGAAAACTTCAGAACTGACCTGATAAGAGTGCCTTTGCTAGTGCTTAATCCTCTAGGTAGAGTTAAAAGGAGACTACTGAATGTTAAATTCAGGTATTTACTAAACAGTGTTGATTTCTATTAGCCAAACTGGCCTACCAAACCAACAGCTGAAACAGGTTTCTCAGGAATTTGAAACATTTTCAATTAAAGTCTTCATTTTTCCTGTAGACTTCAACATGTGTGGCCCAAACTGGAAAACAAACAAAAATTATAAATAAATATATTGGTTCATATAACAGTGATAATACACCCCCTTTCCAATCATAAATCTATTGTTCTAAGTAAAAAAGTAAAAAACCACAAGCAATCACAGAATGAAAGGCAAAGAGCTGACCAAATTCCTAGAAAAGTACAGTCATCTTAGCAAGATCTAGCTTAGTCCAATTTTACTTCTGTGAGTAGAAGAAGGAAGTACCACAATTTATAAATGTCCATAAAGACTTTCAATGATGCTAGAATTTCTAAGATACCTGTCTCTCTGGACCAGACAGTAGCTTGAACAGAAGGGATGTATGAATTAGGAATTGAGCAGATTTTATGGGAGCTTTTCTCCACCTATGACACATCCTGCAAGGCCCAGGTCAGCTCTCAGCCTCTTCACACTCACAGGGCACCTGCCCTAAGAAAAAATTATCTTTCTATATATCACAACACATAGTCCAAAGATATCAATTTTATTTACTAAATCTGACTTCATTATGCTTAATCTAATAAGACAGCATGAAAAATTAACATTGGCGATGTTAAGCAGTGAAACCAGGGGGTAATTTTTGTTCTTTCTTTGTGCTCTTCAGTAAATGATCTGCTTGTATGTAAAGACTAAGTCTTGTTACATACATGTATGTAAAGACTAAGTCCTTCCGAATCTTGCAGAGGACAGGTGGCTCAGCAGTGGCTGGACCAGGAAGCAGCCTGACCTCATACTCACCAACGCTGTTTCTGACGTGGCCTCTGACGCGGACTTTGGAACTCCTTTTTCAGCCTCATCTTGGCTATCGCTTCGGTACCGGTAAGCAAATTTCTTTTTCAGAGCCTCTGCTATGAGGGCAGCAGGGTCAGAAGCATCCACAGGTTTGGGCTTTGTATCGTGTTCTGACCTTGGAGAAGTGAGCAGAAACCGAGGGGCCGGGTCAGTGAGAAGACACTGCTAGCAGGAGGCGGAACCCGAGACCTCGGGCCCCATGAACAGCCGCTCAGTTCGTGTAAAGATGCCGATCGTGTTCGTCCAGGGCAAGTGTGGCTCCATTCTGCTCCAGAAGCCCGGGCACACAGCATGGCTTACGGAGTGAGTGGCTGGCAATGCAGACTTTACCAAATGAAAGGGTTTTCAATGCAATGGGGAAAGAACTAAAAAGTAACCTGGAGATGTTTATTTTGCTAATTTCTTAGTTATCTGTACACAGGAGCCACCAGGGCCCGTCCTTTACCAATTAAAAACTTGAACTATTCACAAGAGTCATATTATAAAGCGAACATCTCAAGCAGCCCAGTACTTTAGCAGGACAAAGTGGGGGAAGGTGAATGCAGCCTCACCTTTTTACTGACCGAAGCTTCACGCTGTTCATGTCCTTAAGGATCTCCAGCATGTTGGGCACAGCAGGCTGCCTGGGGCTGTGCTTGTCCAGCGTCTTCCCGGCACCGGCTTTCCGCTCTCTCCGCGCTCGGATCAGGTCCACGGCAGACGTGTTCTGCTGCGGCGGCGGTGGGGGGAGGGGAGGCGGCGGGGGAGGAGGTGGGACAGAAGGTGGTGCTGTGGTAACAGATGTGCTAGAATCTAAATCACCCACAGAAATAAGGAAAAACCCATTTTAATTCTGATGGTAACAGGCAAATAAAATTTGTGAATCACATGTTAAGGACTTTTATATATCTGAAAACAATATCCTTAAAAAGAAACTTTCAGTTACTTGGTTAAAGTCTAAATCAGTCACTGTATCATTCAATCCCAAACTCTCCAGATGGAAAAGTTCCATTTCCCTTAACAGGAGTGTTTTTGTGATATCAAATGGTCAAGTTTGACTGTGGCACAGTTTGTAACTCCTTTTAGATGAAATATAATCTGTGCTGCACAAATAATTATTTTCATTATATACAGTTAGATAATTTTGGACTATAACTTTTTTTAAACTTAAGATTTGTAGTTCATTTTAAATATACTATTCACACATACAATATTATAAATATTATACACCTCATTGACTAGAATGTGTTTGAAAGGATTTAAATTAACTGAACAAACTTCTGGAAGAATAAAGTATTATACTTAATTCCCAAAACAAAAAGTTAATAAAATATAATAACCTAAAATTCATCTTTCTGCACAATTAGAGGTTAGAGTTTTCTTTTAGGTGAATTACATTGATTAGGAGATGCAAAAAAAAAAGTCTCACTCAAGGATTTTTATTATAAACAGACCACAAACATAAATCCCCAAATTATTTCACTATTTATGGCACTTGACCTAGTCTGCCAGGAGAGGGAGGTAAAGCAAAACTTAAAGTTGGAAGAAAAGGGCAGGATTTGGGTTTTTCATTTAACACGATTACTCCTCAAGCATTTGGTGGTGAGGAGTGCATTTGCCCTCCGTCCACCTTGGCCTGGCAAGGCTGGATTACATTCAACTCCCGGAGCACGAGCCAAGTGGCTCAGAGGTAGAGTAACTGTCCTGTCCTGATCCTTTAGACAGAGTTGCTTCATCCTCAATCTAGCCAGGACTCGGGAACAACACTAGGAAAAACAACTGCTGCTTGCCAGCAGGTTAATGGACTAGGATTTCAAGTCTATGGTTTCTTCTTCAAAGTGATAAATGCCACACAAATAAAAGCAACAGTATTAGACTAGGAGTCAGAGGACCCGAATTCAGATTCTACTCTGGGCTAAAGGCATTTTATAATCATGTCCAAGTTTTCTCCCGTGATAGTGTTAACTCTAACACAGCTACTGTGGGTCCCATTTTAGAGCAGGAAAGGGAAGTACTGGCCTCGGGGCTTCGAGGTAAGTAAATGCACTCCAGGAGGATTAGTGCCATAGTAGTAATTCAAGTGCAGGAATTTCAGTGTTTTCCAAATATCCCATTATCATCCTCTCTGATAGCATCAAGATTGTTCAAAACAAACACAACCCACTTGAGCCTGGTTGGGCCTGGGCTAGACCTGCAGAGGACTGACTCCCATTGGCAGCTGTTATTTGCCAATAAATTCTAACATCACAGTGGCACGATTCCGGTTCCCAGTGTGCTGGTTAAAACCAACGTAGGACTTACAGACCTGCGGTGAGATTTTGCTGTTCCTGCAGGGTCACAATTTTGGCAATCTGTGCGCGGAGAGCAGCGAGTTCATTTTCGAGAGCGCAGATCTTCTGCAGCGCCTCCTCGTTGGCCAGGGGCGTCCTCAGGGGAGCTTCTTCGGGAGGCGGGCTTGGTGAGGAGAGCTGCCGGCTGGGGGGTTCCTCAGAGGAAGGAACGTCATCCTGAGGGCGCTGCCTTGGCCTGGCCTCGGTCCTGCAAGGAGACAGGTAGATTAACCTGTCATATATATTAACCTTCATATATATTCTTTGAAAGACTATATAAATAAGTGATTTATATTAAGGGTGGCTGTCACAGGCTTTGTAAGAAAATATAAAACACAATCACAAACTATCCAAATGGGGGATTTATGTAAGGTCAGCCTAAAAAGTGTTTCTTGTTGCCATTCATTCTTCTGAACCACTGGGTCATATGCCCAAGCATCACAGATTCCAACAGTGTTTTTGCTAATTCATGTTTGGTTTTATTTCAACTAAGAAACCTTTTAATACACTTAAAAATGATAAATTACTAGTTGTATATGACTACAAAATCAGATTAGTAATGCATTAGTCCTTCCCCAGGATCTTGGCTTCTACGATTCAATGTCAGTATTTCTGAGAATGATAGAATACACCAAATTACAGGACATATTGTAACAATATGGGCAAAATACATCAGAAGAACTGAAAAGGGGGAAAATCAATATAACTGAACCCATTCAATAACTACACGGTAACTAAGTAATCACTTGGGTGTAAAAATTTAAGGTGCATTGCTCTGCAGCTCCAAGTCTTTTGAGGCTCAGGATAAAATTCAGATTTCTTTTGAACTGTCAATTTCTTTCCATTTTATATAATTAGGTCTTCCTGTTCTCTAAGCCCTTGGCATTTTTTAAAATCCTTGCCCAAGTCTATGCATATTGATTTTAGAGGGAAATACAAGCTTTATTCGTTTTATTTAGAATATGAGTGGATAGGGAAATAGGTTTGGCTTGCTAAGCTTCAATTACCACTTTTTATACCTACAAGAGGAAGGAATGGATGATGAAATTTCTTTTTTTTTTTAAAGCACATGAGGTTAAACAAAGGTTAAAAACAACTAAGGAATAGTACCAACGACCTGATTAAATATTTCATATATATTCTTTGAAAGACTATATAAATAAGTGATTATATGCATTTGCTCTAATCAACCTACAATAAAATATTTTGAAAAAAATCACTGGCTCTTTGTTAATGCAATAGGCTAAATTCTGATTTCTACCGACCTTTCATAGGGTAGGTCAAGAAATTCTGTTGAATAGCTCTATACAATAAATAGATTAAATTACAAGTAGATAGAAATTAATCTATTGATGTTTTGGGAAATATTTACACAGAGTAATTACTTAATCAGTATGTGAAATATTTATTTAATATGCTTCCTCAACTATATTCTTAAAAACAACTTATTGAAAAAACTAAGGAAACTGCAGACAGTGTTAATAACAGAACTCTAGTCTTAGGTAGAATACAATGAAATATCAACTGTAGAATTAAAATATTCTTGTTCAAAACAACAGTGTCGACAAAGATGGAAGACTAGTGGAAACTGAGACTGAATTAGGAGGAGGAACCAGTCAGAAGCCGTGTTCTCAGGACAGAGGACGGACCCGCCACGACGGGCACGACTGAGGGCTCTCGGAGGCTGACAGTGGATGGAAGCGGAACAGAGGAGAGAGACAGAACCTGCGCATAGACTCACCTCTCCCCCACCCCGTGGTCCATGGTCCTAAAGATACCCACCTGTGAGGGTGAGGGTTTGTTCTAAAAAGAAAATTTTGAATACTAGAATCTTTTGTGCTACTAAACAAGAGTTATAATACTGTTTACCCAAGAACTAGTGGTCACTTTAGAGAGAACATTTCCCACCTAAAATGCTAGCCATCAGAGGGGCCAAAAGTAGCAAATGCTTAGAAGTATGTATTTAACTGTAACCCTTCAAGTAAGGTAAAATATCCAAAACTGGAACAAGACAATATGGATTAACATCAATTATAACACGTTTGACCATCTTACTCTTTTTAAACTATCTTCTACCCAAAATAAATCGCAAGAGAAAATAGCAACTGCAATGTTAAAAAATAAAAAAGGAATTTTCTACATCTCCCTTCTTACAGATGAATTTTATCCTTTTGCTTTTCCATCTACTGGGAATTAAGGACAAACCATTCATTAATCTGGAATATCAGTGTGCCTGCGTAAGAGGAAAAAAGCTGTTAGCAAAATGATTTGGGCAACAGTGTCAGATCACCTATACTCTATCTATGCTATTTTTATAACTTTGATTATGTAGGTTTTGCATTTATGTAAAATACTATTGATGGTTCTAGTTCAAAGCAATTATAGAAAGTGCATAAATGTGGATTTTTAGAAACCAAAAATTAAAGTAATCCTAAAATGGTCATGTCTTTAAAAGACACACGAGATGGACATCTATTGGAGCCCAAAAACAAACAAGAATTGTTCTGTAATATTCTTCCTTGTGTATGAAAAACTTTAAGTTTTATACAAATTTTACACAAACTCCTTGCTTTAAAAACACACACATCCTTTCCTTCCTGGACATCTATTCTGTAAAGAGTCAACAAATAAATGATTCTCAGCATTAGTCTGTTTTGTCATCCTTCAGAATAGGGGGCTGTTAAGAGGTAGAATACAGAGGCCACAATTAATCTATGAGAAATGCTGTTCAGATTTTTGTGTGTATAATTTAGAGAATTTTTAAGAAGAAAAAAAAAAGCGGTATCAAGTATTGATGCTCTCAAAGCAGAAGGCAAACAGCCAAAATAAGATTGTTTTAAAAATAATTTTCTTGCCCTAGCCAGTGTGTTAAGTGGCTAGAGCTTTGGCCCACACACCAAAGGTCCAGGGGTTCAATTCCCTGTCAGGATGCATTAAGGATGCAACTAATCAATGTGTCTCTCCTCCCTTCTCCTCCCCCCACCTTCCACTCTTTGTAAAAATCAATGGGAGAAATATCCCCCGGTGAGGATTAACACAATTTTTGCTGATGAGATTTCGCCGCCCTCGCTCCCTCCGCTATTCTTTGATTTTGGCTCCAACATGCCTAACGGCAGAAGAGTGCAAGTTCCTCTGCAGAGTAACATTACACACAACTTACCTCTCATCTTGGCAATGTTAGTATCAAGGACAGCCTCTTTTGGAGTAAAACTTACATAAATATAAAATGCTTTTTAAGCTCCACTGGCCATTTTAAAAAATTCTAAATTAAATGGAATTTATTTTAGAATTTAATTTAGAATTTTTTTAAATGGCCAGTGGAACTTAAAAAACATATTTTGGAGTCCTTTCCCCTTAACTCACAGTTAATGAAAACTCAAAAGCTGAGATTGTTTCAAATTAGCCTAGTGTCTAGGAAAAGTGGTATTCCCAAAATTATTTTTAGTTTGGAGAATAGCTTAGAAAGATATAAAAACACGTTGTCAAAAGGATCCAGTTTAGTTCCCTGAAAACATAAAATTGGGTTTAAAACTAACAATATATATTTTTTTAAATATAGAAGGAGAGAGAGAAATATCAATGATGAGAATCATTACTGGCTGCCTCCTGCACACCCCCTTCTGGGGATCGAGCAACCCAGGCATATGCCCTTGACCAGAATCAAACCCAGAACCCTTTAGACCACAGGCCGACACTCCATCCACTGAGCAAAGTGGCTAGGGCCTAACAATCTTTTTAAAGCGAGCGAGTAGCCGAGTACAGACACCTGGACTGGGAGACTATTCTGACCGAGGGGTAACCCCTGAGAGGATTTACAGTGGAAAGCTGGCAGGACTGTTGGGAGGACACAGACCCAGAGACGACTGGATTCATCACATTAGCTTTGTAGATTCTGCTCAACACAAGTCCCTTGTATTTTATAAGTCATGTCTTACTAAAAATGACATTTAATAGAAATGTTTCTCCCTTGAATCTAGTATTTACTAATGTACATTATCAGTTAATGTCTAGTGTCAAATACTAATTAAGATTAAAATGAGATTGAGTAACACCTGTTGTTTGTTGTGAGTGGAAAACTCCTGCTCCAACCCAGGGCAGGGGGGGGGGGTGTCAATCTCCTGGTCCACACTCACTCGCACCTACTGAACTGTGGCCTGGCTGCTTGCTGAGTCATTTCCTTTGGAATCTACCCTGTTTCCCCGAAAATAAGACAGTGTCTTATATGAATTTTTGCTCCCAAAGATGCACTAGGTCTTATTTTCAGGGGATGTATTATGTTTCCATGAAGTAGGTCTTATTTTCGGAGGATGTTTTATTTTCGGGGAAACACGGTACTCATAGTCATACTTTATGAGATTTGGGTTCTTTTCCAACTCTCCTTAAAAAATAGCACATTCCATTTTACACTTAATATTCAAATTTGAAAAATTAAAAGCTGTTTATCTTTAATCAGAGCCCTTAGTCTCACTTTAGTTACTACCCTTATATTACCAATTCTTGTAAATATATTCATCTTGGCAATCAGAGTACAAACATTCTGGTGTAAGAAAAGGGCTTATCTGTAAGGACTTCAATCCTATAAACCTATAAACTTTTTTTTTAATATATATTTTATTGATTTTATTACAGAGAGGAAGGGAGAGAGATAGAGAGCTAGAAACGTCAATGAGAGAGAAACATCGACCAGCCGCTTCCTGCACACCCCCCACCGGGGATGTGCCCGCAACCAAGGTACATGCCCTTGACCGGAATCGAACCCGGGACCTTTCAGTCCGCAGACCGACGCTCTACCACTGAGCCAAACCGGTTTCGGCATAAACCTATAAACTTTTAATAAATACTCGGTTTGATATGTATGAGGCACTCAGATTCAAGAATTAGATACAATTAGAAATGAAAGTAGTAACATAGAATGACCAAATCAGAGTTCAACTTGAAATATTTCAATATCCCTTAAATAACGATCTCCTACGAAAGTTACTCTAATACATGACAATACCAACGATGTCTACTAGAAGCCATGGCGTTTATATGATAGTCTTTAATTTTATCAGACTTGATATGTACGAGTATTATGCTGTGTACTTATCAAAAAACTACATAGGCCCTGGCCGGTTTGGCTCAGTGGATAGAGCGTTGGCCTGTGGACTGAAGGATCCCAGGTTCTATTCTGGTCAAAGGCATGTACCTTGGTCGCAGGCACAGTCCCATTAAGGAGTGTGCAGGAGGCAGCTGATCGATGTTTCTCTCTCATCCATGTTTCTGGCTCTCTATCCCTCTGTAAAAAAAAATCAATAAAACATATTTTAAAAAAATAAAGTGCAGTACACTGTACAACAGTTAAAAAAAACTTCACAGTCCCCTTAAGGTTTTATTATAAAAAAGAACAAATCAATTATCTTAGACAAGATAATCAGTTATAGATTCTTTCAAAGAATCTCAGTACTTATGAAAATGAGATTTCTAATTCTGAAGCCATTTGTTAAAGGGAAAATCAAAATGTGCATAGAAAAAAAAGAGGCCTTACTGTGTGCATGCCACTTTGCTAAGGGTTTTCCCCAGTTATCTTTAAAAATTCTACATAGAAGGTAGGGATTAATACAATTTAGAAATTTTAAAAAACTGAACTTCAGTGCATTTGAAAACAATCATTTATACAATTAACTAGGAAAGACTCTTAATGTGTGCTATTTCCCTAGAGACACGATACTATGACATTATTTCAGTGACAGATAAAAATTCAAATTGCCTGGTAAGAGTATTAGTATTCAATAATTGTCAAGACAAAGTAAAATTCCATCAACTTTCATCCTTCTTTCTACTTTGTCCTATATAGAGTAAATTTGCTGCCTCTTCAATCTGTACAATATTTATTTTTCTGGTATATGAAACTGATAAAGGCAAGACTCCTTCAAGCGCCCTTTCCGTGGCAGAGGGAAGGTGTGGGTGTATCAGCCTGTTCACTGGCTATCAGCGGGAGGGCGAGGGGAGAGAACACTGAGAATACCTTTCCCGGCCATCGAGATCTATGTACGTCCACAGTTTGCACAATCAATTCACAGAGCACTACCACTCCACACTGTAAGAGAGTTTGCCCAATTTTTCTAATCACATGGGCCATGTCACTGACCTTGGAGCTCTTGAGGGAAACTCACTGTCTGTCACCTTTCTCCTCGAGAACAACATTCAAATCCAACGAGGGCTCCCCTGTTTCCTTCTCTCTCTGTTCAAGTTCAGACTCTCTTCACCGAGGGCACTTCCGGGCCCTCTTCAAAGACCCTTCAGCCAATTTCCAACATCACAGACACAATCCCATTACCAGAGCCATTATGCCAACTCCAGTGCTCTATGGTCACAATCCCCATGACTACTGCATTATGTCATATCCAGTGCAAATATGACATTTGTGTTAAAGAAAAAAACACCACATAAAATCTTTAGAAAGTTCTTTTTCTAGGAAGAAGCAGCAAATGTACTGCTCCATCTAACTATCTCAACCCCTGCCAACTAGAACTAACAATATTGGACACTGTATATAAGGTAAGTAAATGTATGTAAGAAGAATGAAAGGTGGAGAGAAGCCAGACTGATTGGTACCTTGGAAACAACAACAAAAACACAGGAGTGAGCTCTGAGTTTTCCTTTTGACTCTTACCTCCCAAGTTGGGTGCAGGACTCACTGGTAAGCCAAAAATGCCAGTGATGCATGGGGAGGGGGGGGAGGGGGGGAGAGAAAGCCTGTTCTCAGCTAAAGGACCAAGACAGGGCGCAGCCTCCCAAGGTAAGTAATTCCAGCCAACCCCACAGGAATGCCGCGGCCCCTCCTCTATCCGCAGCAGGGCCAACTCCCACCCTTACCGGCTGTCAGGGGGCCTCAAACCCTGGGGGGTGCTGCCAGAGAAGTCAGGCAGCAGGAACGTTAAACCAGGTGCCTCCCTCCCTGTGCTATCAGTGGACACGATTTAGGGAGCCTAGATTCAGCCCATCCGCAGGAACAAGGCACACGCCCCTATTGCCAGCAGAGTCTCACAGAGGCCTCCTGGAGTCCCACCCTTTCAACAGTAAAGCAAGAGCCGGCCCCAGGCCGGGGGAAAACCTGGGCTTGTGCTCCCACTGGCAGTAACACTTCCCTACCGGAAAAGCCACCTGAAAGAAAAGGTCTAAATAAAATCCAGTTTCATATATCCAAAATACCTAGGTTTCAATAAGAATACCAGAAAGAAAACACACTGGGGACTTCCGGTTAAGATGGCAGACTAGGTAAACTCTGAACTACCTTCTTTCCCAACAATTCCACTTCTGAGTATGTGTCTGAAGAAATCCAAAACATTAATTTGAAAAGATATATGCACACCTGTGTTCACTGTAATGTTATTTACAATAGCCAAGATATTCATCACTAGAAAAATGGATAAAGAGGTGATAAAAACATATAAAAAATTACTCGGACATTTTTTAAAAATGAAATCTTGCCCTAACTGGTTTGACGCAGTGGACAGAGCTTCGGCCTGCAGACGGAAGGGCCCCAGGTTAGATTCCGGTCAGACACAGGCCTGGGTTGTGGGCTCCATCCCCAGAAGAAAGCAGTCGGTCAATGATTTTCTCTCATCATTGATGTTTCTCTATCTCTCCCTCTCCCTGCCTCTCTGAAATAAAAAACATATTTTTAAAAATAAATTTTTAAAAAACCACCCATAAAACAAATAGAAGACAATCAAAACAGGTATAACAGAGATTACCTAACAGATTTTAGAGCATCTCTGATAAACATAACCCAATAAGTAATTACCATCACTTTGCAAATTAATGAGTCTCAGCAGTCTAAGTCAAGAAAAACATATTTTTTAAAAGGGAAGTTTTGTTTTGTTTTTTTAATTTAAAATATATTTTATTGATTTTCCACAGAGAGGAGGGGAGAGGGATAGAGAGCTAGAAACGTCGATGAGAGAGAAACATGGACCAGCTGCCTCCTGGATACCCCCCACCGGGGATGTGCCCGCAACCAATGCACACACCCTTGACCGGGACCGTTCAGTCTGCAGGCCGACACTCTATCCACCGAGCCAAACCGGTTTCGGCTTTTTTTTTTTTTTTTTAAGAGAAAAACTGAACACAAAGAAAACAGGAGGAAGAACAAAACTGCAGCCCTAACATAACATCTCTCTTTTCTCTCTCCACCTCTCCCTTCTTTCTGAAATCAATAAAAATATATTTAAACAAAAAACTCTATATTTTCCAAAAATCCATCGAGAACTTACTGTGTTATTCAAGGATCTGCAGTATTAAGAACATTAATACAAACATAAATCTCACCATATAGATAAAATGGACCAAATACTTAAAAGCAAAAACTAATCTCATCCAATGTCAAAGTGATAAAATAGTCCAATAACTTTAAGAAAATTGAACTCATAATTTTAAAACTCTCAAAAAAAAGAAAAGAAAAGAAAAACTCCCCCCAAAGAAATCTCCTGGCAGAGTGGACTGGAGCCCTGAGAGCAGAAGCCAGGGGAAGACAGTTGACCCACCCTACTGGAAAACACCTTGCCTCTCGGAGCAAAGTTTCTGAAGCCCAATAAGAATAACAGTTACCGGAGAGAAACCAATATGGTGGCATAGGTAAATACTTCAACTGCTGCCTCAAGACAAAACATCTATCACCCAGAACCACAGGAAAGCTGGCTGAGTGGAAGTTCTACAACTAGAAAGAAAAAGAGCCTTGAGAAGGGAAGCACGGCGGGAGGGAATCGCGGGGACGGAGGGGGGGCGGTGGCAGGAGGGAAGGGAAAGCACAGGGCACCAGGAGGGAAAGCGTGGGAGGCAGGAGGGAGGCCGGGAAGGAAATCCTTTTCTTGCAGGAATCTTCCTGCAACGGGCCTCTAGTTAATAATAACCTTAAATGTAAATGTATTAAATACTCCAATCAAAAGATATAGGGTAGCTGAATGGATACAAAAACATGACCCAACTAACTACATGCTTTCTACAAGAGACCTAACTCAGAACAAAAGACACACATGGGATGAGAATGAAGACATGATCCTAATTCCAAAACCAGATAAAGACACTACAAAAAAGAGA
The DNA here is from genome assembly GCA_963924515.1 of Vespertilio murinus. Taxonomy (NCBI): domain Eukaryota; kingdom Metazoa; phylum Chordata; class Mammalia; order Chiroptera; family Vespertilionidae; genus Vespertilio; species Vespertilio murinus. The sequence continues at coordinate 31,921,822 of OZ004717.1, read as the reverse complement.
ATTACAGGCCAATATCCCTGATGAACATAGATGATAATATCAACAAAAAGTTAGCGAGGCAGTCGTCTAACCCAGCGGTCGCCAACCTACACACCCAGGGGCCTGTAGGATATATTCTGGGGATGGAGGCTGGCAGGCACCAACTGTAAGTGCCATCCCCCTGCTACCACCCCCCCAAAAAAAATACCCTAGGCTTTCTACCCATAGCTTCACATGGTACCCCACAGTAACATCTTTAACTTTCCCTTCTGCCCTGCTCCAGAGAGCCAGTTATCTTCCAGAGGGCTCTTTCATTTGAGTCTATGCCCCGATTTTTTATGTCTAATGCCCCAAATTTTGTGGCTGCCACCAGGGGACAACCCTTGATCACCTGGCTCTGAAGGCAAGGAGTCTTGAATTCCCCATTCCCATAGGATGGTAAAAATTAAAGAGACAGGTCTTGGCCAACTACCATCCTCAGGACACTGTAGACAGCAGACTGAAACATGGCCAGGCATCCTGAGAAGGCCTCGCCGCTCCTCCAGGAGCTCAGGCCTGAGGGACAGGCTTCAGGTTTGGCTCACATCTAGAGGCCTGCAGTCTCTCAGGGAACAGGCCAGTAGATGCACTCTGTGCACCCTTCCTCTGTCTACTCCAGTTACTTAGTATCTCTCCCAAAAGATGCTCACACCCTTGTGAGGCACCCAGATTTTTAAGCCACACCGGGGGACACCTCTAGATCACCAGACTCTGGAAGCCAGTGATCCTACTTACTCTCATGGGTCACAAAGGAGTATAACCAATGGAAAGTGAGTTCTTAAAGGGCTACCACTCCCAGGGCAGAGCAAGAACCTACAGACCCAGAAACTCAATCTTTTTGGCTCCTACTGATCATCAGCTCTAAAATCCCCTTCTTTGAAAAGCCTGGCCAAACCTTTCTCATTCGAAAGTGGCCTTCTGTATTTAGTCAACTTTACAGTATTAATATTATTGTTTTCTTCTTTAATCTCCTCTAGCATACCAAGTATTCCTAGAAAACTAGGACTATGTCTTATTTTAATCTCTGTATCCTCAATGCCTAAGAATGAAGAGTTGAATATGTGGAATAACTGTTTATTAGATTGAGCCATAGTAATACTTTATTCAGGCTCTTTCAAATAAATGTTAAGCCCCTGTCTAACTCTTACATATAGTTTCCTTTGAATCATAACTCACTTAGATTCAGAATTTTTAGGACTTATTTTCCAATGATTACACAAATTTTCTAATATAACCCATACTGATTTTTCTACACCAATAATACCATTTTAGTACTAATATAAACATATTTATGACAGTCCTCTCATATTAGAACTTCTAACAGGCAGGGAATTCTGTAATTCTTAACACAATAGTTATACGTGTTTAGGAAATTTACAAATACTGAGTCTTTAAAATAAACAGATGAGTGCTAAAAAGAAAACCTGGGTTAATTACTAGAGACCAAATCCAGCTATTAAAGGTAAATACCACAAAGATAACATCTTTTAAAATAATAAATATCCTATCTCAGTTCTCATAGATTTCCAGACTAACCTTCGTCTTGTTGAGCACTCTTCATCTTCTTCGGCTACCCATCCAACATCAGCAAAAGATGCCACTGCATCCTCTCCTGGGTGACTGGGGCTCAGTTCTGTTGTAGGGCTGGTAAGCTATAAGGTACAAATAAAGATTATCAACTGGCACCAAAATATTAGAATAAAACTTCTTAATGACCTAAATGAAAATGATGTGTTAAGCAGTTTCATTTCTATTAAAGGTCCCCCATGAAAGGGACCATTACTTACATATGTCCCCCAATAATGTATGATAATCTCTGAATTATAATTTACTTTTTTCTTTTTTAAAAATATGTATATTTTTATTGACTTAAGAGAGGGAGAGAGAAACAGCAATGATCAGAGAGAATCATTGATCGGTTGCCTCCTGAACACCTTCCGCGGAGGATTGAGCCTGCAACCCAGGCATGTGCCCTGGCCAGGGATTGAACCATGACTTCCTCTTTCCTAGGTAACACTCAACCCCTGAGACATGCCAGCTGGTTCAATTTTTATTTTACAGGTCAAATGATTTAAAAAAAAAACCCAAACAGCCGAAACCAATTTGGCTCAGTGGATAGAGTGTCTGCCTGCAGACTGAAGGGTCCCAGGTTCGATTCCGGTCAAGGGCATGTACCTTGGTTGCGGACATGTTCCCAGTAGGGGGTGTGCAGGAGGCAGCTGATCGATGTTTCTCTCTCATTGATGTTTCTAACTCTCTATATCTCTCCCTCCCTCTCTGTAAAAAAAAAAAAAAATCAATAAAATATATTTTAAAAAACAAACAAAAAAACCTTTGGTCATCCTAAAACATTAAAAACATTTTTCAAATTTAAGCATTAAATATTTTTTCTGAAGAGATCTGGTTTAAAAAAAAGTATAGGAACAAGAACAAGTAACCAATTTGTGCTAAATCTGGGAATTATTAAATGGATATATATAGATATGTTGTTATAATGCTGAAAATAGATTTTTTTTAACCCTTAAAGCTCATGATTTTTAAATAAAAGTATTAACTATATTAAGGAACAAAAAACATAAGATATAAAAACACATTGTCAAAAGGATCCAGTTTAGTTCCCTGAAAACATGCAATTGGGTATAAAACTAACTTTTTAAAAATATATTTTTATTGATTTCAGAAAGGGAGAGGGAGAGATAGAAATATTAATGATGAGAGAGAATCATTATTAGCTGCCTCCTGCACACCTCCCACTGGGGATGTGCCCGCAACCAATGCACATGCCCTTGACTGGAATCAAACCTGGGACCCTCAGTCCTCAGGCGGACGCTCTATCCACTGAGCAAAACCAGTTTCTGCAACAAAGTATTTCTTTTAAACCACTTTATTAATATATTGTTAGATGTGAGTTTTTCACAAATGGAACAATGTTATGTTTGCCACAGTGCAAGTAATCATCAAAAATTATCTCTATGGTCATTCACACTGAAAAGTATGTCACTGTTCCATTAATGAAATGATCAGGGTATCACACGAGAGTGTGCTGATTGTTAGAAATGGTTATTTCCTCGTATAGTTATATTATTATGAGTGTTAACATGAAATTATAGTGGTAAAATGAAATCGTTAAGAGATCTAATGTAAAATATGTATAATTACTTTAAAATACACAGATGGCTGAGTTTTGGGGTTTCTTTTTAAAAAAAATCTTTATCCAAGGATATGTTTATTAATTTTAGAGAGAGGAAGAGAGGAAGGGAGAAAAGGAAGAAGAGGGCAAGAAGGCAAGAAGACAAGAGGGAGGGAGAAATATTGATTGGTTGCTTCTCCCACGTGCCCCAACTGAGGACCAAACATACAACCTAGGTAGGTGCCCTGACCAGGTATCGAATCTGTGACCTTTAAATGTATGGATCCCACTCCCAACCAACTGAGCCACATCAGCCAGGGCGAAGGCTGGCTTTAATACCTGATAATAGATATAACTCGACCAAAACAGTAATTACAAATACTGCCACAAGACACAATTTTTAGAGTTTGTGTTAAAATATGTCATTAAACATTCATATACTTTACTAGAGGCTCGATGCATGAAATTCATGCATGTGGGTCCCTCATCCCAACATGCACCCTCTATAATCCAGGAGCTCTCAAGGGATGTCCTACTGGTGGCTTAGGCCACTCCCATGGTTCTCTGCTCTCTGCGGGGCCTGGGGGTTCGCTGCAGTCATGGAGATGAAGCCCCCATCTCCTGCTGCCGCCATGTGAGGGAAGCCCCATGCCCTGCAGCTCTGTCTGCCAGGCCTGGGGCTTCACCGACACGGATATATTCAGGAAGCCCCAGGCCCTGTTGTCCCGGCTCTGTCTGTGGGGCCTGGGGCTTCCCCGCCATCACCCCGCAAACGAAGCCCCCAAGTCCTGCTGTCTGGGTTCTGTCTGCTGGTCCTGGGGCCTCCCCGCTGCCGCTGTGCTAAGGAACCCCAAGCCCTGCTGTCCGGGCTCTGTCTGCTGTGTCTGGGGGTGTATCCAGCCTCACCGCTTGGTCTCAGGAACCCCCACCGGCTGAAAGGCACCCCCCAGCCGCTGCAGCACCGATGGAGGGGGAGGCCGGATCCGCCTCCTCCGGCAGCAGGTCTAGCCTTGCTGCTCCGGTGGACAGGCCCGGACATTCAGCAGCAGGGCTGAGGGGACTGGGTGCCGCAATTTTGTGGCTATGGGGCCGTCATTTTTGTCACAGGGTGACAGTTAATTTGCATATTACTCTTTTATTAGATAGGATAAGCCTACTGAGCTGATAAACGCCATCATCCACTGGTTGGTCCCTGTGGTATGGCTTCTATTGACAGATAACTTATGAAGAAAAAAAAAAAAAAAAAAAAAAGGCTGTTTCAGTTGTTGTGAAATGTGCACTGAATAACGTAAGCATGGAATGGGAAGAACAACTCAATTAGTCAAATACCAGTTACGGTGAAGTCAGTGCAGGCAAGGGGACGGACAATATGGAATTTTGAAATATGACTTAGACGCCATTACTGACATGCATGGATGACTGATGGGAGGTTTAAAAAAGAAAAGCCACTTACTGAAGGCTCCAGCAAGGTCCTGTCCTACCATGGCTATTGTTAGTAGTGGGGGAGGAAAAAAACAACAGTGAAAGGAATATAACTTATTTTTAAATCAAGGGCATTGTAAAATTTTAAATTAAAGTTAATGCTTATTGATTTATAAGTATTCAAATTCTTTTCAGAAAGTGTGGAAAAGCATTTCATTCAGAGCAAAAACTCAGCAATAGTATTGTATTTTTACTATTTTAAGCAGTTTAATGAACATTTTATATAATTTAAATAATCTAAAACCCAATTATATTTAAAATATTTTACTGAAGTAACTTCAGATAATTTAGAATATTCTGACAATGTAAAACTTCATGAAGGAAACTGATTCATTTAATAAAATAAAAAGAAATATACAAAGCATTTTCAAAAATCAAATACTTAGAATGAAATATTTTAAAAATTCATTTTGTCTGCATGTGACTTCATAAAAAAACACACTGGTACAAAGATGCTCTCAATTTCTTGCCAAAAAGAATGTAATAGTAAATAGATTCAATCTATTTTACTACCATTTGTTTATAGCCAGATACTAAATATGTAATCTTAAAATGAACAAAGTAAAATAGTAACCGTTAGGTTTTTTCTTAGACTTAGTCCTTTTTGTTTTTTAACCAATTCGTACCATAGTAAGAAAAACTAAAAACAAAAATTATATATTTTAAAAATGATGACACCAGTTAGGCCAAGAAGTGTACCTGTATAAAGAACACTAATCTTAAGAATGTAGCACTCAAATATTCTAGACAAGACTCAGCCACTAATGTTTGAATGTTGATGCTTTCTACTCATGACACACCAAGAATGGGAGTGAGGCGGTCTGAGGGTGAACAGGAAAAGGGAGGAGAGCAAGAAGAGGGAGGAAAATGTGTATGTCTCTCTCAAAATAACCTAGGAAGTAAACAGTATGTCTGGGCCAACTGTGACTCCCCAATTCCACACTTTCTATAGTAGTATTTACTCATGTTGGACTTCTAAACAGTTCAAATACATTCCACATCAATCAAGCTCCCCGAATGAGCCAGAAAAATAGCAAAAATACATTTTCAATTGTATTACTCTAAATTGCATCCTTTATATTTTGAATACTCTACATTTTTAATATTTCTGATAGATGTATTAAAAAAGAAAACAGAGTAAAATCAGCATATTTATATTAAGTAAGCAGCAGATAAAATACCCACTTTAATATTAATGTTTAATTTGAAAAGACTGAGTATGCAACAGAACTGCCTGGAAGTGAAAGCCTCAGTATAAACCAATGTCTTCCACTACATTCTCAGGTGACCAGTATTTCTCTTACTTTACTCCTCTCCTTATGTTAATCCATCTCTTTTCAAATGCAGCTCCTGTACTAAATCTTACAGTTTTATTCTACTCATACCCTTTTCAGTGACTGACTGAGAAAGTGTTATTTCCTTCCCAGGAAATGTACTTGATTCTAGTACTTCAGCCTACTGATTGCCAAGGGGGATTTGGGTTGCTTGCTACCAGAAAATGCTGGATTATCCTAACCATGTCCTGTTACAAGTCTCTAGCTACATGAACACAACTATTGAAGCAAGGTCTTCTGCCACTGGTTTAAGTAGATAAATATGTAAAAAGAAAAACTAAATGGAACTGTGCAAATCAGGAAAAAAAAATTAACAAGTCTTAATTAAAACTAGTTATTTGAAGGAAGTTAAATGAACTGAATTCTCAGAAATTATGCTGTAGAGATTCACTACCTCAGATTTCTTCATTTTGATTATTATTTTTTAAAGCCCATTGTTTGATCAAAATTACTTATTAAAAATTTCTAAGCTGCCGAAACCGGTTTGGCTCAGTGGTAGAGCGTCGGTCTGCGGACTGAAAGGTCCCAGGTTCGATTCCGGTCAAGGGCATGTACCTTGGTTGCAGGCACGTCCCCAGTAGGGGGTGTGCAAAAGGCAGCTGGTCGATGTTTCTCTCTCAACGACGTTTCTAGCTCTCTATCTCTCTCCCTTCCTCTCTGGGGAAGAAAAAAAAAAATCAATAAAATATATATATTTTTTAAATTTCTAAGCTGTCAGTTTCTAGATTGATACACAAAGGTTTTGCCAGTCAATTTGCAAGGAGGACTATAGCACAACAATGAGCAACCTGTTAGTCAAACTAAACACTAATTGCTACCACTTACTTAGGAACAGGTTTTTGTATGTGTATTTCTTTTACTACTATCTACCAGGAAGAGTGATTTATGAGTATGACATAATATCATATAAGCTCATAAGGACACTTTTGAACTTTTGAATGATGAGTTAAATTTATCTTCTGCATTTTATATGCCAATCTATTATTTTAAATTGGTATAGATATCTGCTGAACTTTATATTCTTAAATGTTAAACTTAAAGTTTTTGTGTATAACTCTTGTGCAAAATTAATGAAAAACAAGAACAAAGCATGTCTAACATTATTCCAGCAATAAGGAACAAAAGCACAAATCAAGAAAATAGCAATTTATCTGCAAGCAAAGAGTGGAGCTGCCCCTGATTTGGTGCTAAAAGAGACTAAGACCTGGCCATTCAAAAAGCATTCCTAATTCAGCGTTCGACTATTACCTCACTCAGAGAACCACAATTACCTGTCTTGACACAGTTGTTGCCAAGGAAATTCTTCCCAAAAATTATTGCTAAGCTTTAAACAAAGGATGGGGAAAGCAACTTAAAAGGCATGCACAGAGACATCTAAAAATAAACAAGAGAAACAGTGGCTATCCAAAGAGAAAGGTGTAATAACTAAAGAAATATAAGGCCTACCTTTGAGGTCACCTGGGAAGTAACAACTGCTTGGCTTCGTATGTGTTTCTAAAACCTCACATATGTATTCTTAAGAAGGGTAAATGTCTTAAGTATCTTGAATAATCACTTCTCGGAGGAACTAAGATTAGAAAGACTTTACTATGATTGATAAAATTATTCTATTTTATTGATAGTAGCATTGATGGGGGGAAAGTTTAACAAATACTAGAAAAGCTATTTTTCCTATTTACGGATGTTCCGAATACAAACACTAATACAAAAATTTTTAAATATACAGTACCTGAAACTGAACTCTGGGACACTGGATCAGAGATAAATTAGTACCAATTTTCCTTACAATACTTCGAGATGAACCATATGGCTTCCTAGACCAAAGTACCTGAGTAAACAGAAAAAAAGAAAAAAACACAAATGTTTAATTATATGACGTGTAATACTGTTAACACAAAGCCCTAAACAATGAATTACTTAACATGCTGACGCATTAATTATAGAATCAGAATGTCTAAAAGTTATGGAAAATAAACTAATATACTTCTCAATTTGAAAAAAATTGTAAAATAATACTTCATTTGAAGTGAAAACGTCCTTTATTTTCATAGTGTTCTGCAAAGAAAACACTATTTTACATCTTCTGCTATACTTTTAGCTTCCCAATTTTACATACACATACATTTTTTTAGACTATGGGCTACTTTATCTATAATACCTTTTCAAAACAAATCCAAATCAGTACAAAGTTCAGAATCTGAATTTGTTCCATGTAAGGTAATGCATTTGTTAGTTACACAAAAACACTTGGCCAAGGGTGAGCAGGGGCCAAATCCAGCTGCAATACATCTTCTTGTGAAGTCTTGTTCCCAGGGGAAAGGCCCCTTTTTCTACTTCACAAAAAGGTACTAAATGGGCTAGCGGTAAGCCTAAATGAGCAAAATTTTCCCAGACAAAATCATAATATTCAGAGGATGTTGTGCTATCCTTAAAGTAAAAACAAACCTCCAAAGCAAAAAAGCAAACAAAAAACACACATAGAATGTTAAATCATTACAAATTGTACCTTGAAACTTTTCCCCATGTATATGATCTTTCCTTAAAGAAAAAAACTATCCATCTGTTTTGAGTGCTACACTTGAAAGCCTAGACAGAAGAAGAGGTAAAGAGAGGTAGTATGCTATTAAAAGCAATTTAAAAAGAAAAGAATGAGATTGATATGATTATATTTCATTCATTAAACTTTAATATTCAATTATATCCTAAAATTAAATTAATAGTGCCAAATCAACTGAAATGTATTTTAAGCAATGGACACCGATCCCTTTTTAAAGTCACCGGATATTCTAATTTAAAGGATGAAATTACTCTAATATAAACAGTATGACCAAGCAATAAATGTTATTGCAAGCACTGGTGCCAATACATAACCCAAAGTAGGCCTTTACAGCATTCTAGAAGTAAGCACAAACCAAATGAGCATAGAAGTAATCTGACTTCTTAGATTTTATCAACCAAGTCCAATTTAGGGATAACAGTGTGAGCTAAAGTGAGGATCAAGGGGTAATATACAGTATATGATACTTCTGGCATTTGCCTCAGCTGTTATGTGACTCTCCTCATGATGTTCAAAGTTTCACCTAGGAGAGGTCCTGTAACCTGCAATTATATAACTATATAATTATATAACTATAACCAATGAAAACTATAACTCTTGCTTTGGAAATATAAATTTAAAAGATTGTACAGATTAAAAAATTGATCAGTAGAAAAATAAGACATCAATATTGAAATATGAATATTAAACAAAGAATATGAGGCAAAGTTACCCTGATGCTCAGGAAAAAAAATTACCTGTAGTTCAGGAACTCAAATTATGCCTATCAATGTTCATATAAGGGATTATCACAGGACTACTACCAATAACACACAAAGACTAAGAGAAGAAAAATATCTCACTAAAGGACAATGAGAAGCAATGGAGTTTTGCAAGGTCAAGAAAAAATAAAAACATGGGCAAGTAATTCTAAAACAGCATTTAAGCAAACTCTTTACCTTATATTTGTTCATAGGTCTTGATCTTTAAAAAATAAATCCATAGGGTAATAGTATATATATACCTTTCAGTCATTTCTCTTCTCAAGTCTTTTATTTAGTCACAGATCAAAATTCTATGATATAGGAGTAGAACACTATGCATCACAATATGACAACTACATGGAGTCTAAAGCAAATCTCTTGTCTCTCCAGTAAGCAAAGATCTTAACGAGATGAAGAGGACAAAAGCTAACAAGGAAAAATTTAGAAAGGATTTGCCATGGCCAGGAACTGATATTTCTGCCAGCTTTTAGCATTCCTTGCTATGGCATGCTTCAGGACTGTTTCAACTACTATTACCTTCCCATCTGTTTAACATCAGAAGGAAAAAAATACCAGTGGCTTCTACAAGAGAAGGTGAACAAAGACTGAGCTTTTACTTATAAGGAATAAGTAGACTATTTAGGTTTATACTAGTACAAAGTTAAAGGAAGTAAAAGAATAGATTGCTTTATGTGATTATTTTTTCAAGTATACAAAGTAGACTTAACAAAATGTTGTTCTCCGTTACTTGTGAATTGCATAGCAGTTAGCACCAAGAAATATGAAGTGACTGTAAGCTAATGATTGGCATATTTAAAAAGGAGCAGAGCCATAACCTCTCTCAGATTATAGGGAAAAAGTGAGCAGTTAACTTCCAGGAATTCTGAAACTAGGCTTTTACTTTTTCCTTTTCAGCTTTCATTGGGGGGGGGGGGGGGGGGAGGGGGGGGATTTTGTAAATAGCTATGAAGAAATAACAAACAGATGGTATTGAAAAGACACCATCTGTACCCTGGGAGGCTGAACAGGAGTGCATCTCCTACCCTAACGGTGCTGAACTGTCTTGTCAGGATACTTGTTTGGAGAAGGAAAGACTTTCTCTAAAGATAAACTGTCATTACTATTTTTTTGTAAGAGAAAGGGCAGGAAGAAAACTGTATTTACTAGACAAATCAAAGTCATTAACAAGAATTCAATCCTTTTAAGAAACAATAATTTATAAGAACTACTGATAAGTAATCTAATAATGAATTTCTCTGTGTGTTTGCATGTCTAGTAATGGCAGTCCATAACATTTAGCAACAGTGTTGAAAGTGATGACAGCAAGGAGAAAGATTACACAGGAAAGCAATTTGGTGTTTTAACATTGTGAAATGCTATTGTAGATGTGCTGAAGTGTGAAGCTAGAATCTGAAGCTGTCAAGTGTCTCATCATAATGACTATACTCAAGTTTTATGTGGTAATTCATTTTTTATAAACTGGTTTAATCTCCACTATTACTTGAGACACAACATTTAGCAGGAAAAAGTATAAATTTAATTCTAAACCAAGTTATTTTTCTCAATATATACCATTTTTTAAATATTTTTTTTAATTTTCAGAGAGGAAGGGAAAGGGGAGAGAGAGAGATAGAAAGAAACATCAATAGTGAGAGAGAGCCAAAATCGGTTTGGCTCAGTGGATAGAGCATCGGCCTACAGACTGAAAGGTCCCAGGTTCTATTCCTGTCAAGGGCATGTACCTCGGTTGTGGGCACATCCCCAGTATGGGGTGTGCAAGAGGCAGCTGATTGATGATTCTCTCTCATCGATGTTTCTAACTCTCTGCCCCTCTCTCTTCCTCTCTGTAAAAAATCAATAAAAAAAAATATATATTTTTTTAAATAGTGAGAGAGAATCATTAATCAATTGCCTCCTGCATGCACCCCAATTGGGACTGAGCCCAAACCCAGGCATGTGCCCTAACAGGGAATCGAACTGTGACCTCCTGGTTCCTAGGTCTGTGCTCAACCACTGAGCCACACCAGCGGTATTCAATACATACCATTTATATATAACACTAATACAAGAGTTCTCACTTCTGGGTCTCACATATCCCTGAAATTACATGCAAAATAGTGTGCATATACAACATTTTACTGGCAAGAATGTCAATGCCGTTAAAAAATTTTCAGGGAGGAGACTGAAACAAGATGGCGGCCTGGGGTCTCCTAAGCTGCCGCCTCATCAACAACATGGAAAAAAACAACAGCTAAAATCGAAAGGGATCACATCAGACCCAAAGGAAAGCTGGTGGAATGGGATGGCTACAACTAGAGACAAAGAAAACCTCCACTGCAGCCATGTGGAGTTTAAAACTACGGTGGAACCGGAGCCGCCACCACCGAGAGTGAGGGAAGCCACCGAGAGCAGAGCTTGCTCTGCCCTGGGTCCAGAGAGTGGGCTGCTTCAGAGCATGGCTTCCGCATCCGCAACCGTCCAGACCTGCCTGCTGTGGGAGCGAGGGAACCGATGCCGGACCTCGGCCACACCTTCCGCTCATGCCCGGAACGAGTCCCCCCCGCCCGCAGCCATCTCAGCCTGGCCTCCGCACCCGAAGCCGTCTCAGCCCGCCCGCCGTGCTAGCGAGGAGCTGGCGCGGCACCTTCCATTCGAGGCCCCGGCAAGCCCTTTGCCCGTCAGTCCCGCTGCTGCCTGGGCAGGCTGGAGCCCCTGCCAAGCCCCGGAGGAAAAGCGCTGCTGCCGCCATGTGGAATTTAAAACTACAGTGGAACTGGAGCTACAGGAACCACCACCGTCGCCACACCCATCGCCATCGCCGCAAGTGAGGGAAGCCCACCAAGAGCAGAGCTCACTCCGCGCCCGGGCCCAGGGAGTAGGCTGCTTTGGAGCCTGGCCTCCACGTCCACAGCCGTCCCAGCCTGCCCGCTGTGGGAGGGAGGGAACCAATGACGGGCCTCAGCTGCACCTTCCGCTCCCGCCTGGACACCTTGGAGCACAGTCGCCTTGGAGCACAGTCTCCACGCCCGCAGCCATCTTAGCCTGGCCTCTGTGCCTGCAGCCGTCCCAGCCCGCCCGCAGTGAGTGGTGGGTCCTGGGAGACCCATGTGCCCCGGGTGAGCCGTGTGCCCCGGGTGAGCCGTGTGCACCAGGGGGCTGTGTGCCCCAGGTGAGCCATGTGCCCTGGGTGAGCTGTGTGCCCCAGGGGGGCTGGGTGTCCCGGGAAAGCCGGGTGTCCCGGGTGAGGCGGTGTCCCGGGAGAGCCGTGTGCCCCAGGGGAGCCGTGTGCCCAAGGGGGGCGGGGGGACCCGGGGAGCTGTGTACACCGGGAGAGCCGTGTGCCCTGGGGAAGCAGTGGGACCCAGGGGGAGGGGGCGGTGTGAACCGGAAGAGGAGCGGATTCTATTCGTGTGGTCCTGAGACATTTGGACAGTCTGCAGCCATTAGCTACAGAACACTCTGTTATATTTCCCTACAAAAACAAATGAGAGTATCCCACTTGAAATTCATATACGGGAAAAAGGAAAAGAGAAGGAAAAAAAATATGAGGAACAGAATAAAGTGGTGAATATAGTAGAATCAGGGGCAAAGAAGGGGAGTGGACTGATAATTATCAGGAGGATAAGGGGGTGGGGAAGCAGTGAGAGACTGGATTGAAATAGTATAACCAATGGATGAAGACAATTGGGGGGAGAAGGGGTAAGGGCAGAGGGTGGGAAGGGAACTGGGTGGTAGGGAGCTTTAGGGGAGAAAAAGGAGAAACAATTGTAATAATCTGAGTAATAAAGATTTATTTAAAAAAATTTTTTTTTCAGGGAGTCTAGGACCAAACAAGTGAAAATTCTTAATCCCAAGGAAGCCAAGAGAAAATTAAAAGTGTGTGCTGAAGAAAGGGAGGTAGAGATAAAAATGAAACTCTTCTAACAATTTCAAAATTCTCAAATGGAAGGTAACATTTCCTTTCATTTTCTTCCTTACTCTGAACTCCTACCGTGTTTTCCCGAAAATAAGACATCTCCCGAAAATAAGACCTACTTCATGGAAAAATAATACATCCCCTGAAATAAGACCTAGCACATCTTTGGGAGCAAAAATTAATATAAGACAGTGTCTTATTTTCGGGGAAACAGGGTAGCTACATTCATCTCCCAAAGAACAAAATAAAACAAGAGTACAATTTTTAAGTATTACTGGAAATATACATATTTCTAATACAAATTAGATATTTGCTATAACTCTTTTCACATAAAATACTGAGATTAATCAGAATCACATTAACTCCATATTATTATTTAGGTCTTTTAAAAGTATTTTTGCTTAAGGACATAAATATAACAGACTGAGAAGGAAGTTTGGAAATATATGATTTTAAATTCAAACAAATTTTGAGGCAAACGAAAGGTAGGGAAGAGGTCTTGGCAGCATATAGGCCTGGCTTTCAAAGTACACTCTATTAGAAAAATAAACCTAAATAATTTTATAATCCAATGTCACCACTCAATAAATCCAATAAAAACGTAGACTCTATCACTTATTGCTGGTATAAAGCTGGCCAAATTATTGTTCCCTCTATACTTCCATTTCATCATCTATAAAATGGGGACAATATCCATTTCACAAGTCTATGAGTATTAAATGATTTAAGATATCCTATCTAATAAAAGAGTAATATGCAGATTAACAATCACTCTGCTATACCCACAAGCCACGCCCATCAGCCAATCAAGAGTGAGTATGCAAATTAACCTAACCAAGATGGCTGTAGCCACAGAGCAAGCAGGAAGCTTGGGTTTCCCCATGGAGGAAGCTAATCTTTCCACACACCCTGCCTGGCCTAGGCCTCCAGTCAAGGCTACAAAATTTCAATTATAGAAGATAAATAAATCCCAACAAAAATGGCTGGGGTCACCGGAGCAAGCAGGAATCTTGGCTCTGCTCAAGGCTACAAAGTTTCAATTATAGAAGATAAATAAATCCCAGATACCAGGGCCTCCACTTGGGTCACTGAGAAGCATAGCTGGCCTGCAAACCACCACAGGACCCTCAACCAGGCCACCCCACACCCCAAGGGAACCCCACCCTGATCTGGGACACCCTTCAGGGCAAACCAGCTGGTCCCCACCCATGCACCAAGCCTCTATCCTATGTAATAAAAGAGTAATATGCAAATTAACCATCACTCCAACACACAAGACGGCTGTACCCATGTGGACACAAGATGGCCACCACAATGCCAAAACCGGTTTGGCTCAGTGGATAGAGCACTGGCCTGCGGACTGAAGGGTCCCAGGTTCGATTCTGGTCAAGGGCATGTACCTTGGTTGCGGGCACGTCCCCATTGTGGGGGGTGCAGTAGGCAGCTGATCTGTTATCTCTCATTGATGTTTCTAACTCTCTATCCCTCTCCGTTCCTCTCTGTAATGAACCTATATATATATATATATATATATATATATATATATATGAAAGATGGCCACCACAAGATGACCAGCAGGGGAGGGCAGTTGAGAGGGATCAGGCCAGCAAGGGAGGGCAGTTGTGGGTGATCAGGCCAGCGGGGAAGGGCAGTTGGGAGGGACCAGTCCTACAACAGAGGGCAGTTGAGGGCAATGAAGCCTGCAGGGGAGGGTAGTTAGGGGTGACCAGGCTGGCAGAGGAGGAAAGTTGGGGGTGACTGGGCCTGCAGGGAAGGGCAGCTGGGGGGCGGGGGAGAAAGACCCCGGCCTGCAGGGGAGAGCAGTCAGGGATGACCAGGCCTGCAGGAGATGGCAGTTAGAGGCAAACAGCCTGGCAGGGGAGCAGTTAGGTATCAATCAGGCTGGCAGACAGAAGCGGTTAGGGGCAATCAGGCAGGCAGACAGGTGAGCTGTTGGGAGCCAGCAGTCCTGGATTGTGAGAGGGATGTCCAACTGCCTGGTAGGATCGGGCCTAAATGGGCAGTTAGACATCCCTCGAGGCGTCCCAGGTTGGAAAGGGTGCAGGCTGGGCTTAGGGACACACGCCCCCATGCACGAATTTCGTGCACTGGGCCTCTAGTTTATTTATAATATGTCTTTTGTAAATACTAAGTCTTCTTCCCCTTCTACTACACAAGATAACTAAAATGAGGAAAGATTTTTAGAATCAGAATTGAGTTCATATTACAGCTCTGCCACTTCTTAGTCAGGTTACTTTTTAATGACCTAAATGAAAATCCTCAGCTTTAGTGTTACAAACATACAGCAGTTTCATTTCCATTAAAGGTCCTCATGAAAGGGACTGTTACATCTATCCACTGAGCCAAACTGGTTTTGGTAGAAAATATATATTTTTTTAAATCTCATGATTTTTAAATAAAAGTATTAACTATACTAAGGAACAAAAAACACAAATAGCAGTAAAACAAAATTCTCTAGCTTACCTTAAACACATAGATGAAGGAACAGAGTATTTTGATATAAATACAATAAAGAAAAAGCATGCAAGTTCTGAGATTTACCTTGAAAAAAACGAAACCCAGCTTTAGCAGAGAATAACCAAATTATACTAGTTTTCTTCTTCATGTTTATAGTTATAATATAGGAAACATGAGTTACCTTTTACTTTAAATAGTTATGTGGTAAAACACATTATAATAGCATTAAATATTAATAATTCCACAACACTGAGTTGTGTTAGTCAAACTTATTTCATTCAATGTCTCCTACATATACTTAACTCTTTTCTTCCATAACAACAAATAAGTTGCTTTTAACAATCAAATGAATACTAGTAAGTTCTCAATGTAACCCAGAAAGTTACTCCCTACTTAGGATGCTAGGTAAAGATTTTCTTCTATCATTTAAACAGCAAGCAAATAAAATAGTTCATAACAATATTGAATTGCTGTTCATATATAGATTCACTTCACTTTCTCAGAAAAAAATTTTGTCTGGATTTTAAAAATGAAGTTTGAGCACTCACCGATTGCATGTTTATTCCAACCTGTTGAACAACCATCCTAATTAGGCGCTTAATCCAGCCAAGCATTTAGATGGCAAAGTGTCTCCAAATTTGCATTTCAAGTACTTCAGGCGTACATAGCAGCTCATGGTCCATAAAAAACACTAGAATTTTAAAATGCAAATATTAAAATGAAATTATTAAGAATCTTTACTGTCTGCAACATGTCTCACAAAGTAAGTCTAGTCTAAAACATTAAAAATATATATATATTTTAATGATTTTTTACAGAGAGGGAGAGAGATAATTGGAAACATCAATGAGAGAAAAACATCTATCAGCTGCCCCTGCACACTCCCAACTGGGAATGCGCCCGCAACCAAGGTACATGCCCCTGACCGGAATCGAACCTGGGACCCTTCAGTCTGCAGGCCAACGCTCTATCCACTGAGCCAAACCAGTTAGGGCAAGTCTAAAACATTTTAAACTGTGTCTAAATTTACTTAAGAGAAAACTAATACTGCTTATAATCAACTTTGAGTAAACTAATGGTACAGGTTTTTTAAAGTACTTTCCCCCCCAAAGTTCTTAGAAGCAACAAAAAGCTACTTATGGCTAATTTAAGTAGGAAATATATTTATGAAAATAAATCTAGTAAATAACAATCTTAACCAGAATCTAACTTAACATGCTACAAAGCCAGGAAAGACATCCAAAACTGCAACAGAATTGGTCCTGGGAAGACACCACTGCTACTGCCACCCCTGACAGAACAGAACCTAGCAGGTCCCACCTTTTGTCTTGCTGGCTCTTGAATGCAAAAATATGAAGATAGTGTAAGAAGCCTCTGGAACAACTTCAAGCATACCAACATCAGAATTATGGGGGTGCCAGAAGAAGAGAGCGAGCAAGATACTAAAAACATTTGAAGAAATTATGTCATAAAACTTACCGCACACCTAGTGAAAGAAATAGACTTACAAGTCCAGGAAGTGCAGATAACCCCAAACAAAAGGAATTCAAAGAGGACTACACCAAAACACATCATAATTAAAATACCAAGAGCAAAACACAGAGCATATTAAAAGCAGCAAGAGAAAAACATTTACTTACAAGGGAGCACCCATACGACTGTCAGCTGATTTCTCAACAGAAACTATGCAGGCCAGACCAGAGTGGCAAGAAACATTCAAAGTGATGAATAGCAAGAACTTACAACCAAGATTATTCTACCCAGCAAAGCTATCATTCAGAATTGAAGGTCAGATAAAGGGCTTCACAGATAAGAAAAAGCTAAAGGAGTTCACCACCACCAAATCAGGATTATATGAAATGCTGAAGGGTATTCTTTAAGAAGAGGAAGAAGAAAAAGGTAAAGGTAAAAACTATGAACAAAAAGATATCAAATACATACCTACCAACAAGTGAATCTAAAAATCAAATGAATAAAAAATCTGAAGAACAGAATGGACTGGTGAATATAATAGAATCAGGGACATAGAAAGGGAGAGGACTGACAATTCTCAGGGGGAAAGGAGAGTAGGGGTTCGGGAAGAGACTGGACAAAAAGCACACACCTATGGATAAGGACAGTGGGAGGTAAGGGCAGAGGGTGGGGTGGGAACTCGGTGAAGGGGAGCTATAGGGGGGGGAATAACTGTAACAATCTGAACAATAAAGATTAGAAAAATAAATAAGAAGGACATCTGGAACATCAAATGCACCAACATTAGCTTCATTGGGGAGTCATAGAAGCAGAAGAGGGATAGTACAGGGAAAAGACCATTATTTTAAGAAGAAGAAAAAAAAGATGGAAAACTTGCCTAATCTGGCAAAAAAAAATTTTTTTTTGACTCAAGTCTAGGAAACAGTCCCAAACAAGATGAACCCAAACAGATCCCTACCAACATCACAATTAAAATGCCAAAAGTTAAAGAGAGAATATTAAAAGTAGCACGAGAAATGCAACTAGCTACAAACAAGGAAGACCCCCATAAGAAAATCAGATTTACCAACAGAAACTTTGCAGATGAGAAGTGAATGGCGAAATATATTCAAAATGATAAAAGGAACGTATCTACACCCAATAGTACTGTATGCAGCAAGATTATCATTCAGAATTTTTAAGTTTACTTTTATTGACTTCAGAAAGGAAGGGAGAGGGAGAGAGAGATGCCCCCTCTGGGGATTAAGCCCGCAACCCGGGCATGTGCCCTGACCTGAAATTGAACTGTAACCTCCTGGTTCATAGGTTACTCAACCACTGAGCCACACCAGCCAAGAGGGATCATTTCTCAGACAAGCAAAGGTTAAAGGAGTTTATTACTACTAAACCAGCATGTTAAAGCGGCTCCTTTAAGGGAAAAAGAAAAGGTCAAAACTTAAATAAATAAATAAATAAATAAATAAATAAATAAAAATAAGAAAATGCTGGAAAGAAAAGAATCTCACTAATAAAGGCAAACACTTAGTAAAAGTAGATCAACCAATCATAGAGCTGGTAAGAAGGTTAAATGGCAATAGTAGTATAATCATGTGTAAAGACAATAATAAATTAGGGATACAAACACCCACACACAAAATATCTAAATCAATTTAAATTTTTTATTTATTTATGAGTAATAGTCTGGCTGGTGTGGCTCAGTGGTTGAGCATCAACCCGTGAACTGGAAGGCCATGGTTCAATCTCCAGTAGGGGGCATGCAGGAGGCAGCCAATCGATGATTCTCTTTCATCACTGATTTTTCTCTCTCTCCCTCTCCCTTTCTCTAAAATCAATAAAACAAAAGACATTTATAAAAAAAAAAAAAAAAAAAAAAAAAAAAAACTAGAGGCTCGGTCCACAAAATTCAAGCATGGGGAGGAGGTCCCCTCAGCCCAGCATGCACCCTCTCCAATCCAGGACCCCTCAGGGGATGTACGATTGCTGGTTTAGGAATCAGGCCTAAACCGACATTAGGACATCCCTCTCACAATCCAGGACCGCTGGCTCCTAACTACTCGCCTGCCTGCCATGCCTCCCTGCCTGCCTCATTGCCCCTAACTGCCCCTCCCTCCCCCCTCCCTCCCAGCCTGATCACCACTAACCACCTCTGCTTGATGGTCTGATTGCCCCCAACTGCCCCACCCCCACCCCACCGGCCTGGTCACCCTCAACTGCCCCCCCCACTGCCAACCTGTTCACTCTTTACTGCCCCCCCGCCCACCCCACCCCCCCCGCCGGCCTAGTCGCCTCCAACTCCCCCCCTGCTGGCGGGAGTTTGACCAACTGGGAGTTAGACATGTGCTGACCACTGTGGGGCAACTGGCGGGGCGATCAGCGGGCAGGCGGGCAGGCAGTGCCCAGCCAAGGTGGGTGTAAGTGGGACCCCCAATCGCCTCACAGATTGGCTCTTATCACCTGTCAGGCCTAGGGACCCTACCCATGCAGGAATTTCATGCACCAGTCCTCTAGTAAAATAGCAAAAGGAGTAACCACACAAAAGGATATAACCCTTGTAAACATTTATGCACCCAACATAGAAGCACCAAAATATATACAGCAAATGTTTACTGACATAAAGGGAGAGATCAACAGTAATACAGACATTGTAAGGGATTTTAAGAGCCATCAACATCAATGGATAGATTTTCCCGAAAGAAAATCAACAAGGAAAGTGTGGTCTTAAATTACACACTCGATCAGATGGCTTTAACATTATTTTCAGACCATTTTACCTCAAAGCAACAGAACATACCTTCTTTTCAACTTCACATGAAACATTTTTTAGCTTAGACCACATGGCTAGCACACAAAACAAGTCTCAATAAATTTAAAAAGACTGAAATCATATCAAGCATCTTCAACCACAACTGCATGAAACTAGAAGAAAAAAGCCGAAACCGGTTTGGCTCAGTGGTAGAGCTTTGGTCTGCGGACTGAAAGGTCCCAGGTTCGATTCCGGTCAAGGGCATGTGGTTGCGGGCATATCCCCGGTGGGGGGTGTGCGGGAGGCGGCTGGTCGATGTTTCTCTCTCATAGACGTTTCTAGCTCTCTATCTCTCTCCCTTCCTCTCTATAAAATATCAATAAAATATATTAAAAAAAAAAAAGAAACTAGAAGAAAAAAGCTGAAAAAGACACAAACACATAATAATTTAGAGTGTCATTAAGGCCACATGGAGGCTAAATAACACATCACTACACAATGAATGGGTAAACAATAAGATCAAGGAAGAAATCAAAAGATACCTTGAGCCCTGCTGGTAGCTCAGTGGTTAGAGCATCAACCCACTCTCACCAAAGGGTCTCGGGTTCAATTGATTCCTGGTCAAGGGCATGTGCCTTGATTGCAGGTTTCAACCCACACACAGAAGGCAATCAATTGATGTGTCTTTTTCAAGTCTGTCTATCTGTGTGTCTCTCTCTTCTCCCCCCTCACCACTGTCCCTCCCACTCTCTCTAAAAATTAATGGAAAAAGGAGGGGAAACCAAGATGGCGGCAGAGGTAAACGCCTAACTGCAGCCTCACACAACAATTTCAAAAAATACAATTAAAATATAAAGTGGACATTATCCAGAACTACGGGAAAGAAGGAAAGAGAAAACCAGAAGGAAAACCAGAGGAGCCGTAAAAGCCTAAGGTACGGAGACACGGTGCGCCCGTGGGGAGAGGACGGAGCCGGAGAGGAGGGGCAACTGAGTGCTTGGCTGGCGTTCCCTAGCGGGAAGGAGATAAAAGCTCTAGACTGTGCTGAACCCCAACTCCGACTGCACTGAACCCCAGTTCTGGGAGAGACCCTGGGGTCCCAGGCTCATACAGAGGGAATCAGGGCTGTAAGGCGGAAGCTCAGGGCAGCAACAAAAGGCAGAGCCCTGAAGTCGCGCACATTTCGCGCAGAGGACAGACTGTTGATTAAGCCGCTGGATTGTCCAGCAGGAAGGAGACATAAGCTCCAGACTGCTCTTAACCCCACTTCCAAATGCACTGAACCCCAGTTGTGGGTTCATTGGGGGAGGGACTAGACTGTCTGGTAGCGGGCGAAGCTCTAGGGCGCCTTTCTCTCAGAGGTGCTTGCAGCGAGTACCAAAGCACACTGAGGTTCACTGAGACTCAGGAACCTCCGAGGGCGGGACTAACAGGAAGCCAAGGCTGTAGGCTCCACCCTGAGACTCCGCCCCAAGCTGAACACAGAGGCATTTGCAATTTTCCAAGTCTAGTCCAATAAGGCTGTCTCCTGGCATAGACACAGCTGATCCTCCCACCCTATCAACTCGGAAGCAGCGAAAATGCCAAGACAAGGAAACAGATCACAAACGAAAGAAATGGAGGACAAAAAGCAACTGGACATAGAGTTCAAAACCACGCTTATAAGGGTTTTCAAAAATTTCCTAGAAAAGGCCGATAAAATAAACGAGACCAATGAGGATATGAAAAGAGATCAACTAGAAATAAAGAATACATTGTCTGAAATAAAAAATACTATACAGAATCCTCAAAACAGAATGGAAGATTGCAAGAATCAAGTCCAATATTTGGAACACAAAGAGCCAGAGGACACTCCTCCGCAGAAGAAGACAAGAGAATCCAGAAAGTTGAAGACAGTGTAAGAAAACTCTGGGACAACTTCAAGCGAACCAACATCAGAATTATGGGAGTCCCAGAAGATGACAGAGAGCAAGATACCGAAAACATTGAAAGAAATAGTGACAGAAAACTTCCCCCACCTGGTGAAAGAAATAGACTTACATGTCCAGGAAGCACACAGAACCCTAAACAAAAGGAATCCAAACAGGACCACACCAAGACACATTATAATTAAAATTCCAAGAGCAAAAGACAAAGAGAGAATATTAAAAGTAGCAAGAGAAAAGCAGGTAGTTACCTATAAAGGAGCACCTATTCGACTGTGAGCTGATTTCTCAACAGAAACCATGTAGGCGAGACAGGAATGGCAAGAAATATTCAAGGTGATGAACAGCAAGAACCTACAGCCAAAAATACTCTACCCAGAAAAGCTATCACTCAGAATCGAAGGCCAGATAAGCTTCACAAATAAAAAAAAAAAGCTAAAGGAGTTCATCTCTGCCAAGCCAGAATTATATGAATTGCTGCTGAAAGGGGTTCTTTATTTAGGAAGAGGAAGAAAATAAAGATAAAAATTATGAACAACTAATACGTAACAATTAACAAGTGAATCTAAAAACCAAGGAAAGTAAAAAACATGATGAACAATGTTAACTGGTAAATATAATAGAATCAGAGGTATGGAAGGGGAGTGGACTGATGATTCTCAGGGAAAGGGGGAGTGGGGGGTGCGGGAAGAGACTGAATATAAACTGTGTACCTATGGATGAGGACAATGGGGGATGGGGAAAGGGCAGAGGGTAGGATGGGAACCTGGTGTAGGGGGGCAATGGAGGGAAAAAAATGAGGAACATTTGTTAATATGAATAATAAAAATGTATTAAAAATAATAAAATAAAAATTAATGGAAGAATATCCTTGGGTGAGGATTAAAAAAATAATAACAATAAAATTTTTAAAAGATTCTTAAGATAACTTGACACAAATGAAAATGAAAACACATCCCAAAATCTGAGACTCAGTGAAGGCAATCCTGAGAAGGAAATTCATAGCAGTACAGACCTACCTCAAGAAACAACATAAAATCTCAAATAAACAATCCAACCATACACTTTACAAGGACTAGAAAGATAACAACAAAGTGAGAAGGAAATAAAGATCAGTAAAGAAACAAAACAGAATCTAAAAGAAAATATACACACACACACACGCACACACACACACACACACACACAAGATCAATGCAACCAAGAGTTGACTCTTTAAAAAGATAAACAAGATTAACTCATACAGAACAAAAGAGAGGAGTCAAATAAAATCAGAAATGAAAGAGAAGTAACAACTGGCACCACAGAAATACAAAGCAGTACTAGTAAAAGAAAACTAGAGACCCGATGCCCCAAGTTCATGCCAGGGGCTTGGCCCTCACAGCCTGCCTCAGCCCTGCAGCCACGTGGCTGCCTGGGCCCTCACAGTCCCGGCTTCATCCACATCATCTGGAAGGACATCCAGAGGTCGGTCAGCTATCCAGTCTAATTAGCATATTACACTTTCATTATTATAGATAGGGGTAAGGCGTTAAGTTGCAATACTACTTATATCTAAAGCAACAAGTTTTTGAGGAAATAATTATTTAAATCAGTATAGTTCCACAAATAACTGTTAGCAATAATAACAATTGTCCTTAAATTTAAAATGCCAAAAAATTTGCCCTGGCTGGTGTGGCTCAATTGGTCGAATGTTATCCCATTCACCAAAGGGTCACAGGTTCCATTCCCAGTTGGGGTACATACCAGGGGTGGGCAAACTTTTTTACTCGAGGGCCACAATGGGTTCTTAAACTGGACCGGAGGGCCGGAACAAAAGCAACCTGACCATGCTGGCACTCTCATCTTGGGCTGCTGGTGAAGGAGCGGAGGGGAGAGCAGGAGAGCCCTCCGCTCTTTCGGTTCCGCGGGCCAGACAGAACAGCCGATAGTTTGCCTACGGCTGGTATATACTCAGGTTGTAGGTTCGATCCCTGGTCAAGATGTGTATGGGAGGCAACAGATCGATGTTTCTCTCTCCCTCTCTTTCTCTAAAATCAATAAAATAAAGAGTGCCAAAATCTTTAAAATCTACACTACATTGGAGTTTATTTTTAGGAGGTATTTGGGAACTATTCAAGGAAATTGTCATCTAATTATCTTCACAATGAGAAAGGAATATGACCATTATATAGGAGCGTCCAAGAAGATTAGGACATTCTTATTCAGTTGGCTAAATTATTAGAATAAAGTTTCCTCTTCTCAGAACAGTAAGAGATTAGGTACACATCTATCAGTGCATTCCAAATGACAGAATAGTCTGGTGTCAAACAAAAGAAAAAAGAAAAATAAGGACCATGAAGTAAAAAACAAAAACTTATTCAATTTAAAGTTACTGTTTAATTTGAGAATATGTTCTTCCTACTTTTTTTATATATAAAAATGCCTTTTCTTTTAGGATATGGGGACAGATTAGTATTACTTGATTTTTTTTAATGTCCTAACTGATCATCTACCACTGAAAGATCACACACAACTAAACACAATTTGGAAGAGCTGCCCAGCAGAAGAGACAACAATGGCAGAGGTAAAGGTCCCGCACAAAAATAAAAATAAAAACTTGTCCTTTACTTGTCCTTGTCCATACAAAAAAACAACAACAAAACAACAACAACAAAAACCCAAAAACCTGTCCTGCTTTTTAATGGCAATCAAAGGGGAACCTCCCCTGGTTTTCAGCAAAGACCCAGAAGGATGTCCACACTGGACTGAAGGTAACTCAGACAGTGCCGTCCATTTCCCAGTGTACTTTGGCAGCTATGTGGTGGTGAATAGCCATCAGGTTGGAAACTAGAAATCAGAGGTGAAATACTCTGACATGCCCTTTGTGGATGGCCATTTTTTAAAATATATATATTTTTTTTATTGATTTCAGAAAGGAAGAAAGAAGAGAAAGAAACATAAATTATGAGAAAGAGCCAAAACTGGTTCGGCTCAGTGGATAAAGCGTCGGCCTGGGAACTGAAAGGTCCCAGGTTCGAATCCGGTCAAGGGCATGTACCTTGGTTGTGGGTACATCCCCAGTGGAGGGTGTGCAAGAGGCAGCTGATCGATGATTCTCTCTCACTGATGTTTCTAACTCTCTATCCCTCTCTCTTCCTCTCTGTAAAAAAAATCAATAAAATATATTTTAAAAAATAAATAAATAAATTATGAAAAAGAATGACAGACAGACTGCCTCCTGCATGGACCATACTGGGGATTGAGTCCACAGCCCAGGAATGTGCCTGGACCAGGAATGGGACTGTAACATCCTGCCTGGCTCATAGGTCAGTGCTCAACCACTGAGCCGCACTGACTGGGCTGGACAACCATTTGATCTGCATTTCTTAGTGCTGCAAAATAAGTACCAGGTAATGGCCAAAGGCGGCCACTGCTACGCTTTTCCCCACCAGCTCCAGCCGGGGTCTGTGAGGATGACCCAGGTGTGGAGAGATGTCTCCCTGAGCGTAGGGTGTGTCAGCTAGAGGAGGATGTGAGCAGACTCCCGCTGTCAGAGATCCCCCATTAAGTGACCATGTGATTCCCAAAGCTAACTGTAACAGCATGGGTTCTCCTCACCTTTCCCTGACACTTGGTCATTAAAATTCCTGAAAATTAAAAAAAAAAAAGTCCTCACTTGGCATAATGAAAAATTATCAAACCTATGTAAATAACCTAAGCTACTTTCTGGAAATTGAAGTTTAAATCTAGTGGTCATTGCTACACTTTACAAAATTAGTCTAGTTTGAGACTTTAAGTCAGAAAACTTTACCCAATTACAAAACAATATCGAACCTATGGGTAAAATTTACTGGCAATAATTAAGTACACTGGTGTAGTCTCTTGCCACCTAGCATAGAATCTGACATATAGTGTCTTTTTTTTTCCCCAGTACACAAATGAATGTCATGACCTATGCTACATCTCTCAACAAAAATCTGTTTAGATAAGTCTAACAACACAGCTAATTAAAATTTGATGAAAAATATTTCAAGTTAGTGTGTTTTAGATATGAAACTGAAGAAAGTTTTCTGTAACATTTTTAGAGGTCAGTTCTCTTCGTGACATAAATTAGAGGTAGCGTTGAAACCGGGTTTGGCTTAGTAGATAGAGTGTCGGCCTGCAAACTGAAGGGTCCAGGGTTCGATTCCGGTCAAGGGCATGTACCTTGGTTGCGGGCACATCCCCAGTAGGGGGTGTGCAAGAGGCAGCTGATCGATGACACTCTCTCATCTATGTTTCTAACTCTCTATCTCTCTCCCTTCCTCCTGTACAAAGTCAATAAAATATATTTTAAAAAATAAAATAAATAAATTAGAGGTAGCTATATTTCCACTTGAATTAAAGGTCTGCTATTTCATGTAAGGATCTCTGAAATATAATCTTACAGTAAATGGCATCAGTATATTTGTCTTAAAGTGTTTTTATTCAAGTATTCCCATGCCAATAAATTTAGTACTCTGGCATCAATTTTAAAATAATCTTTTGAAAAGACTATTCAAATAGTTTAGGTAAACTTTAGGTAACCTGAACATCAATAGAAACAACTAAACACAAATTGGTAGTCAATATTTTTGGCCCTTCATAGAGACCAAAAAAACAACAAAAAACAAACACAAAAGATCAATAAAACCAAGAGCTGGTTCTTTGAAAGGATAAACAAGATTGATGAACTTCTAGCCAGGCTCATCAAGAAGCAGAGAGAGAGGACCCAAATAAACAAGACCAGAATTGACCCCACAGAAATACAAAGAATTGTAAAAAAAAAAAAATAATAATAAGAAGAAGAAGAACAACAACAACAACAACAATTCTATTCCAACAAACCGGACAACCTAGACAACATGGACATATTCCCAGGAAAATATAATCTTCCAAAAACCCAATCAGAAAGAATAAAAAAATCTGAATAGGCCAATAACTATGGAAGAAATTGAAGCAGTAATCAAAAAAACTTCCAGCCAAAACCGGTTTGGCTCAGTGGTAGAGCATCGGTCTGCGGACTGAAAGGTCCCAGGTTCGATTCCGGTCAAGGGCATGTACATTGGTTGCGGGCACATCCCCAGTGGGGGTGTGCAGGAGGCAGCTGGTCAATGTTTCACTCTCATTGACCTTTCTAGCTCTCTCTCTCTCTCCCTTCCTCTCTGTAAAATATCAATAAAATATATATATTTAAAAAAAACTAAAAAAAACTTCCAGCAAACAAAAGCCCTGAGCCAAGACAGTTTCACGGGAGTTTTACCAAACATTCAAAGAAAAACTAAAACCTATTCTCCTCAGACTATTCCAAAAAATTGAAGAGGATGGAACACTTCCAAGCTCTTTCTCTGAAGCCAGCATTACCCTAACCACAAAACCAGACAAAGACACCACAAAAGAGAATTACAGTCCAATATCCCTGATGAACACAGATGTTAAAATTCTCAACAAAATATTAGCAAATCGGATCCAGAAATATATTAAAAAGATCATACACCATGGTCAAGTGGGATTTATTTCGGTGATGAAAGGGTGGTATAATATTGGCAAATCAATAAACGTGATACATCAGATAAACTGAGAGACAAAAATCACATAATCATATCAATTGATGCAGAAAAAGCATTTGACAAAATCCAACACCCTTTCTTGATAAAAACTCTCATCAAAGTGGGAATAGAGGGAGCATATACCTCAACATAATAAAAACTTTACATGACAAACCTACAGCCAACATCATACTTAAAGGGGAAAAAAAAAACAAAAACATTTCCTCTAAAAACAGGAACTAGACAGGGATGCCCATTTTCTTTTCTTTTTTTTTTTATAATATATTTTATTGATATTTTACAGAGAGGAAGGGAGAGAGAGAGCAACATCGACCAGCTGCCTCTTGCACACCCTCTACCGGGGATGTGCCCGCAACCAATGTACATGCCCTTGACCGGAATCGAACCCAGGACCTTTCAGTCCGCAGACCGACGCTCTACCCACTGAGCCAAACCGGTTTTGGCAGGGATGCCCATTTTCACCAGCCCTGTTCGACACAATACTGGAAGTGCTTGCCATAGTGATCAGACAAGAAGAAATAAAAGGCATCCAAATTAGAAAAGAAGTAAAACTGTCATTATTCGCAAATGACATGATATTGTACCTAGAAAACCCTAAAGACTCCATCAAAAAACCACTAGACATAATACTTTGGCAATGTATCAGGATACAAAATTAACATTAAGAAATCTATGGCTTTTTTTTAATACACCAATAATGAACTCAGAAAAAAAGAAACTAAAATAAAGCATCCCATTTACAATTGCAATAAAACAATTAAGATGCCTAGGAATAAACTTAACTAAGGAAATAAAAGACTCAGAAAACTACAGGATGTTAACAAAAAGATAGAGGAAGACATAAACAAATAGAAGAATATATTGTATTCAACGATTGGTAGAATGAACATCATTAAAATGTCCTTACTACCCAAAGCAATCTATAGATTCAATGCAATCCCCATTAAAATAACAATTGCCTATTTCACAGGGCTAGATCAAACTCTCTAAAAATTCATATGGAATAAAAAATAAAAAAAAAAAGATTCCAAATAGCCACAGCAACCCTGAAAAAGAAGAACAAAGTGGGAGGGATCACATTACCAGATATCAAGCTATATTTATCAAGCCACGGTTCTCAAAATTGTCTAGTATTGGCACAAGAACAGACATATAGACCAGTGGTCAGCAAACTCATTAGTCAACAGAGCCAAATATCAATAGTACAATGATTCAAATTTCTTCTGAGAGCCAAATTTTTTATTTTTTTATTTTTTTAAAATATATTTTATTGATATTTTACAGAGAGGAAGGAGAGAGAGAGAAACATCGACCAGCTGCCTCTTGCACACCCCCTACGGGGATGCGCCCGCAACCAATGTACATGCCCTTGACCGGAATCGAACCTGGGACCTTTCAGTCCGCAGACGGACGCTCTACCACTGAGCCAAACCGGTTTCAGCATGAGAGCCAAATTTTTTAAACTTAAACTTCTTCTAACGCCACTTCTTCAAAATAGACTTGCCCAGGCCATGGTATTTTGAGGAAGAGCCACACTTGACTGGGAAACTGGGAATTCACTCGCTTGCTATGACATGCGCTGACCACCAGGGGGGCGGTGCAGAATGAAGGAAGGCCCCAATTGACCCTGATTGCCAGCAAGGCCTAGGGACCCTACTCATGCAAGAATTTCATGCACCAGGCCTCTAGTATATACATAAAAGCAATTTCACTTCTAGAAATTTGCCGTAAATAACCTGACACACAAAAATCTGAATCGAAAAAGCTGTCCTCTTGCCCTAGCCAGTTTGGCTCAATGGATAGATATCCCATGTTCAAGTCCAGTCAGGAACACATGCTCGGGTAGTGTGGGGAGGAGGCAGCCAATCAATGATTCTTTCTCATCATTGATATGTTTCAATTTCTCCCTTTCCCTTCTTCTCTGAAATCAATAAAAAAATACTTTTTTAAAAAAGTAAGATTTATTTTTAAATTGTTTAAAAATTGGAAAATAAAAATATATAACAAAAGAGGATTATTTAAATACACCTCATGCATGCCTTATTTCTAGGCTTCTGAATCATTCTACACTAGAAATCCTAAATCCCAATTTAAAAGGTCTTTTCTACTGCCCTCTGAATAAGCCCAGCTGATTATATTTCTTAATCTCCTAACACTGTTGGACGAAGATTCTTAATAAGTAGCATAAAATTGGGAAGAAGAGGGATGCAAATGAAAGACTTAGCAAACTTAAAAACCTAATAGTTTTAAGTCTTAAAAAAAAAGTCAATACATAATCCAGAGTACCGTATTTGCCGGCGTATAAGACGATTTTTTGGCCCTGAAAAATACCGTATTTGCCGGCGTATAAGAGACTGGGCGTATAAAACGACCCCCTAACATTTCCACTCAAAATACAGAGTTTGTTATATACTCGCCGTATAAGACTACCCCCCACTTGGAGGCATATTTTTCAGGGCCAAAAAATCGTCTTATACGCCGGCAAATACGGTATATATTTTTATTCTTTAAAAAACAAAAAGTACCGTATTTTTCGCACCATAAGACGCACCTGGTTTTTAGAGGAGAAAAATAGGAAAAAAAATATTCTGAACCAAATAGTGTAATAAAATATTTAATAAAGTATAACAGAATAATATTTGAACCATATAAACTGAACAGCAGTCAACAGTGGCATTGAGAACCATTATCACTGTCATTAACACATAAAGACAAAGGTTTGAGTACTCTAGTCTTCTGAAAACCCCAAGAACTCTTCTTCGCTAGAGTCAGAATTCATGAAGATGCAGGCACTTCTTCTATTTGGACCATAAGACGCAGGTACTTTTCCTCCCACTATTTGGTGAAGAAAAAGTGCGTCTTATGGTCCGAAAAATACGGGTATATAGACATATTCATTAAAAAGGTCCAGCATAGGAGCTGGCACATTTTCTGTAAAGCCAAATAATAAACATTTTAGGTATTTGGTTCTCTGTCACAACCTACTCAACTCTGCCCTTGTGTTTAAAAAAAAAAAAAAGTAGCCAAAGGCCATATGTAAATGAGTGTGGCTATATTTTTAAAAATCATTTAGTTATTAAAATTTGATTTCATATAATTTTCACATGTCACAAAACAGTCTTTAAATTTTTTTCTCCAATCCCTTAAAATGTAAAATCCACTCTCATACAAACACAGGCCTCCGGTCAGTTTAGGCCTTCAGGTCAGTTTGCCAAACCCTAGTCTAGGGCATACACTCCCCTAGTGACTAGCAGCGGTGGGCAAACTTTTTGACTCGAGGGCCACAATGGGTTCTTACACTGGACCGGAGGGCCGGAACAAAAGCAGCCTGGCCATGCTGGCACTCTCATCTTGGGCTGCTGGTGAAGGAGCGGAGGGGAGAGCAAGAGAACCCTCCGCTCTTTCGGCTCCCCGGGCCGGATAGAACAGCCGAACGGGCCGGATCCGGCCCTCGGGCAGTAGTTTGCCCACAGCTGGCTAGAGCATGATTATTGGTTTATCTTAAATAATGGTATTATAGTGTCATTTTTGTTGCTTACCTAACTTGTGTAATTTGTATGAGTAGCACACAATAAACACATAAAAGAATACTTAAATAGCAAAGCAGCAGTTAGCATTTCAAAGAGCAGAGATACAGTAAAAATACTCATCACCAAGACTGCCCAAGAAAAAACACACAAAAACCTATGGAAAATAGTTTACCAGTATTTCAGAAATTCCTGCACGGTACCATGCTGTCTTTTCTCCCCTTTTTCAGACTGTTTCCCCCCCCTCTATTCCTTTGCTTATGTCCATAAATTCACCAGTTAACCCAAATCAATTTCTTTTATATGCACCAGGTCAAACTCAATTCCACAGCCCTCTGAATAAGACCAACTGTATCTAGTAATTACTGAGTTCTCTAACATTGTTTGGATGAAGAGTCTGTCTTAGCAGAAGATTGGAACGATGAGGGATACAGATGAAAGTATTCAGAATAAATAGCCAATATATGCTAAATGCCAAAAGAAGGCAGAGATGATTCGCTGATGTACATATTTTTACCCCTTTTCCATGCCCCTTTAACTGGCATATACTATCAAGTGGAGACAGACACTTGAACTACACCTATATATGTTGCTCATAACTTTAAATTCAATTGTATTAACATTTTACAGTTTCAAAGAAACCAAAATGCCTATACTGATACTGTACACATGTAAATTTCCAGGGCTTCCCCTCCCTCCACTCCTCCCCATTATGGACTTGTAACTCAATGAAAATAATTTCCCGCAGTTACATTACTCCGCAATTCTTAAGACATTCAATTATGGTTAAAAGAGCAAGGCAGGCCGAAACCGGTTTGGCTCAGTGGATAGAACGTTGGCCTGGGGACTGAAAGGTCCCGGGTTCGATTCCGCTCAAGGGCATGTACATTGGTTGCGGGCACATCCCCGGTAGCGGGTGTGCAAGAGGCAGCTGGTCGATGTTTCTCATTGACGTTTCTAGCTATCTATCTCTCTCCCTTCCTCTCTGTAAAATATCAATAAAATATATATATATATTTTAAAAAAGAGCAAGGCCGTTGTTGTGACCAGGTTTAGCATCCTGAATCCCAGGCGTACCCCGCCCCCTTCAATCAGGAGGACCTGAAGCAAACTGGTTAACCTAAGCCTTTTCCCTTCACGTGCCTGCGGTGAAACACTAAATGAACAGGTGGAAACAACTTAGGGGTGCTTCGTGCACATCAAGAGCTCCTTAAATGCAAATTATTAGTACTATTCTCACCGTCCAAAACCAATAATGCGACTGTCAAGACTGGATTACTGCCGAAACCGGTTTGGCTCAGTGGTGGAGCGTCGGTCTGCGGACTGAAAGGTCCCGGGTTCGATTCCGGTCAAGGGCATGTACCTTGGTTGCGGGCACATCCCCAGTGGGGAGTGTTTAAGAGGCAGCTGGTCGATGTTTCTCTCATTGACCTTTCTAGCTCTCTCTCTCTCTCTCTCCCTTCCTCTCTGTAAAATATCAATAAAATATATATTTTTTAAAAGACTGGATGACTGGGTACTTTTGTTTTCAGTGATTTTGAAAATCCGAGCAGAGGACGGACAGTTAAAGGACTGCCCGGTGGGGGAACTGGACCGCCTTCTTGCAGCAAACTATACACCAGCGCCGCCCGCACCCGCACCTGGGCCTTATTTCACCCAAACCCCGGGGAGCGTCATCACCGACCACCGCCGCCAAGCCCGTGGTGGCGGAAAAAAAAAAAAATTAAACTGTCAAAGCTGTCCAAGAGATTATCAAACGGTCCGTCTGGGCCGTGCTTCCAACTAACCCGGGGGCGAGGACCGGGTCCGGCCGCCGACTCCGGTCCCGGGCGGCGCGGCGCGGGGCGGGCGGCGGGGGCGCCCAGCCCCTCGCACCTTCCCCTCGGCCCGGGCATCGCGGGGAGCCTCCCCTGAGGAAAGGCGTCTGTGCGCGTCCACGGCCGGTCCTTTCCGTGCGGCTCAGCGTCAGTCCGGGCCCCAGGGAGGCTCCCAGGGGAGAAGGTGCGCCGGGCGACGAGTCCAACCCCCGCCCGCGCCCGGTGAGGCCGCCGACGCCGCTGCCCCGTCCCGTCCCGTCCCGTCCGGTCCCGGGAAAGGGCGCGACGCCCGCGGGGACCGCCGCCTGGCGGTGAGCGAGCGAACGGCGGGCTCGGAAGGCGGGGGAGGGGGCAGGTACACGGGGGAGTCCCAGCCTCGGGGCGATCCCTGGGAGTTCCCTCCGCCCGGCCAAACCTCCAAACCACCCCCCCCCCCCCGGGCCTCCGGCTGCCCCGACGGCCCGCAACCGCCCCGCTTCCCTTCGGCCGCCCCGCAGCCCCCCGCCCCGCCCCGCCCGCCCCCGAAGCCCGCCAGCCTCCCCGCCAGCCCGAGCCCCGCTCCTTCCGACGGTTAGCAGGGCCGCCCGGCGCCGCGAGGCCCGGGGGCGCCTCCTCGCCCCGACGCCAACCGTCCGTCCCCCCGAGTCCCGAGTCCCCAGGCTCACTTACCCCGGCCGCGAGGCAGCAGCGAGGCGGCAGCGAGGAGGCTCGTCTTCCTCCCTCGGCGACTCCGGCTTCCAGCTTGGCGGTCCCGGGACGCGGCTGCCAATCACCCGATCTCCGCCCCCGAGCCACGGCCAGGCTGGCCAATGAGCGGCGTCCTCCCGGCCCGGAGGCGGGCCCCCGGGCTCCCAGCGGAAGGCTGAGGGCGCCGCCCCGCGCGCCGGCGGCCGCCCCCTCGGAGCCATTGTACGCACGCGCGCGCGGGGCTCCGCCGGGCGCGGGCCGCGTTCCCCGGGACCTCGCTTTGTGGCCTCACTGCGCCGCCCGCCCCGGGAAGTCCTACTTTTGTGTGCAAGCCTCCGGGCCTCCAGGGGGGTGCGGGACGACCCCGTATTCCGAATGCAGCCTGAAGGGTGCATTAGCTGGAAGGGAGCCGTGAGATGTATTAAGCCCTCGGTGGCCTAACATAGTATGTTGAGCCCCTTTCCTCTCCCACGCTGTGGACGTGGGTGTGCACGCGGGAGATGCGCTGCTGCTTCAGTGGACCTCGCGTCTGCGGGCGTGTGAGAAAGAGGGTGCGGGGTCCTACAGGGTGCCTGATGGGTGAAGAATTTTAGTTTGACAGCTTCAGTTCCAGCCTCTGATTACTCTCGATTCAGTGGGACACCTGCTTTTTTTTTTTTTTTAATAGTGCTTTTAAAAAAATAATATTCTAGGGCACGCTGGATTTCTGATAATTTGGTCATGAAAAGATAGCAAGGTGTGTGTGTGTGTGTGTGTGTGTGTGTGTGAAGGCCTGATAAAAGATTCCTACGTAGGGGGTGGGGTGGGAGGGAGAAAACCTATCGGTATTTAGGTACGGCCTTTCCAAAGGCCGCTGCTGATAGGCTGTGTCACTTACCCTCCCATTGTAACTGATACCAGAGGTCACTGGGCTGGCACCCGCGCGCTCGTTCTGATACTGGCGCCCAAGTCTTGCCCCGGCGAGGGCTTTCCTCTTTCAGCCAAACACTTAATTCATTTACTCAACAAGGGCTCTTGGGGGGCCCACTATGACAGTACAAAGTTTTTTTTTGTTTGTTTGTTTGTTTTTTAAGCCAGGAACCACACCCTCAGTGAACCTACAGGCTAACAGGGAGGTAGAAATGTAAATGTATATAACCAAACGTTCTAATGAAGGTGTGGAGAGAGGGAGCCTGGAAGCTAACCCTGCCCTTGGGGCTCAGGGAACACATCAGAACGGAGTGGGAAGGTCTAGGCATGGGGGTGCTTGCTGAATCTAGCCTGTCACTACACAGAGCTGGGAGATAGACTGCCAATTTGTGTTTTCACTCTTGGTTTATATTTCTGTGATAGGCAGCGTCTAAAGAGGTCACCAGTGGTCACTTGCTTCTGGTATTCCACAAGATCCCGTGTCCACCAGCCTGTGAGAAACCGAATCCTGTTAACACCCGTGTGAGGGGTATTTGGAGAAAGGTCCTCTCCCACTCGAGCCTTCAGATGACGGCAGCCCAACTGCCACCTTGATCACAGGAGACCCTGAGCCAGAGATATCCAGCTGAACTGCACATGGATTCCTCATACACAGAAGATTTGAGATAATAAACGATTGTTGTGGCAAGCTGCTACCTTTTTTTTAGTAATTTGTTAAGAAACGATGGACAACTAATATGATTTCTGTCTCTGACTCAAGATCAGTGGTTCTTAAATATTCTTTGAAGCTTGTTTGCATATACATAAGCCCAGCATTGCCTGGTGTGGCTCAGTTGGTTGTTGGTTTGATTCCTGATTGGGACACATGCCCGGGTTGCAGGCTCAGTCCCCTATGGACGGTATGCAGGAGGCAGCGGATGGATGCTTCACTCTCACAAGGATATTTCTCTCGCTCTCCATCTCCCTCTCACTCTAAAAATCAATTAAAATGTTAAAAAAAAAAAAAAACTTAAGTCCACGCCTCTTCCTAGAATCTAAAGGGATTTTTATGCATAGCTAACTTTGGAAACATATAAAAGATTACAGGCAAACCATTTGGGGATTTTAGGGGAAAAAATAGACTTTATTTTTCTTTTTAGCGTATCTGATCCTGGAGTTCTTTACCCAAATTAAGGCTCAGCTTTCTTGGCAGAATCCAAATAGACTGTAACTTCATCTGCTAGTTGGAGTATTTATTGAATAGAGGAAAAGAATCAGAGCTTTCATTCACTTTATGGCCTTGAAAAAAAATCCCTTGACCTTTCTATGCTTCCAGATTGCTAACTGGAAATTAAAGGATTATAATGTCATTATTTAAGCAAGAGATTTATCCATTATTAAGTGTATATTAGGTGATCAAGGCCCATTGTGGGCCAGCTTCCTTGTAGAGATTTAACAAAAGGTCAGGTTCCCATTTGTTCACGTTGGTAGACAGTGAAACTTAATTCTGTTGTAGAAAGAATGTGTGTTTCCAAGTCAGGCAGACTCATGTTCAGTTATGCCTCTGCCACATGCCGGCTAGGCGGCCTTGGGCAAACCAATCCGCCTCCCTCGGTCTCTGATGTGCTCAGTGGGGGAAAGAGCCTCCTCAAAGGTGGCCCTGAGGACTGACGTGAGATACTAAAGGCAAGGCCTGACGTAGCACAAGAGCCCTATAAATAACAGCTGGGAAGGCCATACAGTCAGCTCACATCACTGTGAGCCAGTGGTGAAGGAGAGGACAAATGTCCACACGTGTCCACCAGCCTGCTTCTCAGATTGGGTTTTAATGACAATCCCATTTGGTGAGGCAGGTAATAATCTGCAAATCGCACACAGTATCTTCTTTGGAAATCCAGACCCTCTCTCTCTAGTTCTGCTTTTTCTCCAGCTCTGACTGCCTGTCTGTAGAAAAGACAATACACTGGAATGGGCCTCAAATGGCCCCGAGTTAAAATTCAGGAAAACCAGGCTGGTAAAAGTCCACTGGAGAGAGCAGTGAAGTGCCCGTGTGATGGGTGCTTTACGACAAGGTGGGGCTTGATTGCTGCAATCTTCCAGTCCGTTTTTAGGACTCTGTATAATATTTTTTTATTCTAGACAATGTTTTCTTTATTTCTTTTCTAGTTGATCCCTTTTCATATCCTCATAGGTCTCATTTATTTTATCGGCCTTTTTTAGTAAATTCTTAAAAAAAAACACTTATAACTGTAGTTTTGAACTCAATGTCCATTCTTTTTTTTTTTTAATTTTACTTTATTAAGGTATTTTCTGTGTACATAGATTACCATTGCCGCCCCCCCCACCTCCCATTTATGCCCTCCCTCCCCAGAGTTCTGTGTTCATTGGTTGTACTTATGTTCATGCATACCAGTTCCTCGGTTGTTCTCCTATCTCCCCCCAGGTCTCCTTCCCCTCCCCGCTGTCATTTGGCAGTCTGCTTGTTTTATGGTGACTATCTCAGGACCATATGAATAGAGTCCGCTCCTCCTCTGGTTTTCACCACCCCCTCCCCTGGGTCCCACCGCTTCCCCTGGTACACACGGCTCGCCCGGGGCACACTGCCCCCTGGGACACTCGGCTCACCCGGGGCACTCGGCCCTATGGGACACTCGGCTCACCCGGGGCACTCGGCCCCATGGGACACTCGGCTCACCCGGGATCCCCTTCCCCTTTGGGGGGTACGGCTTACCCGGGGCACATGGCCCCCTGGAACACTCGGCTCACCCGGGGCACTCGGCCCCATGGGACTCTCGGCTCACCCGGGGCACATGGGCCCCTGGGACACTCGGCTCACCCGGGGCACTCGGCCCCATGGGACTCTCGGCTCACCCGGGGCACTCGGCCCCCTGGGACACTCGGCTCACCCGGGGCACTCGGCCCCATGGGACTCTCGGCTCACCCGGGGCACTCGGCCCCCTGGGACACTCGGCTCACCCGGGGCACTCGGCCCCATGGGACACTCGGCTCACCCGGGGCACTCGGCCCCCTGGGACTCTCGGCTCACCCGGGGCACTCGGCCCCCTGGGACACTCGGCTCACCCGGGGCACTCGGCCCCATGGGACTCTCGGCTCACCCGGGGCACTCGGCCCCCTGGGACACTCGGCTCACCCGGGGCACTCGGCCCCCTGGGACTCTCGGCTCACCCGGGTCACTCGGCCCCCTGGGACACTCGGCTCACCCGGGGCACTCGGCCCCATGGGACACTCGACTCACCCGGGGCACTCGGCCCCCTGGGACTCTCGGCTCACCCGGGGCACTCGGCCCCCTGGGACTCTCGGCTCACCGGGGGCACTCGGCTCACCTGGGGCACTTGGCCCCCTGGGACTCACGGCTTACCCGGGACACCCTTCCCCTTTGGGGGGTACGGCTTACCCGGGGCACATGGCCCCCTGGGACACTCGGCTCACCCGGGGTACTCGGCCCCCTGGGACTCTCGGCTCACCCGGGGCACTCGGCCCCCTGGGACACTCGGCTCACCCGGGGCACTCGGCCCCCTGGGACACTCGGCTCACCCGGGGCACTCGGCCCCGTGGGACACACGGCTCACCCGGGATCCCCTTCCCCTTTGGGGGGTACAGTTCACCCGGGGCACATGGCCCCCTGGGACACTCGGCTCACCCGGGGCACTCGGCCCCCTGGGACACTCGGCTCACCCGGGGCACTCGGCCCCCTGGGACACTCGGCTCACCCGGGGCACTCGGCCCCCTGGGACACTCGGCTCACCCGGGGCACTCGGCCCCCTGGGACACTCGGCTCACCCGGGGCACTCGGCCCCCTGGGACACTCGGCTCACCCGGGGCACTCGGCCCCCTGGGACACTCGGCTCACCCGGGGCACTCGGACCCCTGGGACACTCGGCTCACCCGGGGCACTCGGCCCCGTGGGACACACGGCTCACCCGGGATCCCCTTCCCCTTTGGGGGGTACGGTTCACCCGGGGCACATGGCCCCCTGGGACACTCGGCTCACCCGGGGCACTCGGACCCCTGGGACACTCGGCTCACCGGGGGCACACGGCCCCTCTAGGGTGTTGGGGTCGCATATTGGAGGCGCCGCGCTAGCTCCTTGCTAGCATGGCGGGAAGGCTGGGACAGCTGCAGTTGGGCTGAGATGGTTGCAGGCGGGGGGACCACCTTCAAAGGTGTCTAGTTTGGTGTGGGAGCGGAGCAGCTGCAGACATGGAGGCTAAGTTCTGAGGTCGCCCACTCCCTGAGCCCAAGGCGTGGTGAGCTCTGTTCTTGGTGGATTTCCTTTATTCTCAGCGGCAGTGGTGGGTGGCGATGCCAGGTGCAATATTGACGGTCGCTCCTGTGGTTCAATTACCACTGTAGTTTTAAAGTTCACATGGCGGTGGTGGTGAGAGCTTCGGCTTGGCCATGTGGCATCGGAGGATGGGCTCGCCTGGGTGGGTAATGGAAGGCACCATGCCATTTCCTCACCAGCGCGCTCCATCTCCCTCCCAGCACGGTGGGTGTGCTGGGAAGATTGTGGGCGGGCTGTGATGGCTGCATGGGGAGAGTCCGCCCTCAATGGTGTCCTCTTTGTTGCGGATGTGGAGCTGCTGTGGATGCAGAGGCTAATTTCTGAAGCCACTCTCTCTGTGAGCCCGGTGTGTAGTGAGCTCTTGATTTCGGTGGATTCCCATTCTTGGGGGCAGCGGTGGGTGCGGCAGCGATGGTAGTTCCTGTGGCTCAATTTCCCCTGTAGTTTTAAAATCCGCATGGTGGTAGTGTCTGATGCTTTGGCCTGGCCATGTGGCAGCGGAGAGAGGATTCTCCGGGTCTGCCAATGGAAGGCGCAGCGCCAGCACAGCGTGCGCGAAGGCCTGGCAGAGCAGGCCATGGGCGGTGACGGAGAGTCCCCTCGATGTCTTAGTCTTTCAGACTTAGTGGAACGCTTCCCCTGAGCCAGGACAAGCAGTACCACCACAAATATTGGCCAGCTCAGTGCTGCCCCTCTACAGGTGACAGTAGGGGCATCCTCACCTTGGTAAGCCTTTTCTCTTGGAGGTCTTAACCAGTGGAAGGCAGCACGGTACAGAACTGCCCCACCTTCTCAGTCCTCCGCTCAATGTCCATTCTTTTACTTTCCTCCATCTCCTTCCTTTGTGTCCTGCCTCCTCTCTGCATTTTAGCTGCTTCCCTCATTTGATGGAATAGTTTTGTGTGCTGGGTGTTCTGGTAGAGCCCAGGAGCACAACCTTCCCACTTACCTGAGGTGGACAGTCTTGGGGCAGCCCTTTGTGGGCTGTGTGTGCAGTCTTGTTGTTAAGCCTTGCTTGTTGTTGGTATCACTGGGAAGCGTTGATCTCCAAGCCAATTGGCTATGAGGATCAGCAGTGTCTCAGCTAGGAGGGCTTCTGTGCTCCGCTTGGATGGGGCAGAGTCTCGGGGTGGCACAGACAAGCTTTGGTTCCCTGTCAGTCCTGCCTTAGGAAAGTCCTATTCTCAGCGAACAAGAAAGCCAGCCTCCGGGAGGGTTTCTGTGCTCTGCTTGGATGGGGCGAAGTCTCGGGGTGGCGTAGACAAGCTTTGGTTTCCTGTCAGCCCCTTCCTACCAGGGTCCGGTTCCTGAGTCCTGCAGTAATGGCCTCTGGCTTCACACACCTCCAAGAGATCTCTGCCCACTGCCTGACAGTCCAGCCTCTCCCTGACTGGGGCCGTCTATCAGAGCAATAGGGTGGTTCTGTTTTCCACCCGAATAAGAAAGCCAGCCGCGCGTTCATTAGCTGTCCGCCCTCTCTGCGTGCCTCGAGTAAGCCAGCAGCGAATTTGGCCTGCCCTCTCCTCATGCCGGGAGTAAGCCAGCAGCAAACTCAAGTGGTCGGCTTTTCTCGCACACAGTTCTCCGCACCTTCACAGTTCCTGAGGCTCAGTGTGCCTTCTCTCTCCTTCCAGATGGTAGAACTTCCTCTCAGGCAACCATCCGGTGCTTCAGGGCGATGTTTCCCCTGTTTTCCAGTTCCAAATTCAAAATTGTTGTGGTAGGCTGCACACACTGCCCACAAAGGGCTACCCCAAGACTGTTCAGGTATCTACCCTATGCTGCCATCTTGGTTTCTTGTTTTAATGTTTTTAAATTAGGTTTTATTTGTTAAATTATAATTACGAAAAATGTCAAACATACACAAAAGTAAAAAGCATATGCAATGAATTCTTCCGTGTCCATCATACAGCTTCAATGATCAGCAAAGTCACAGCTACTGGTTCTATCCACACCTTCTCCAGGCTTCGCTCATTCATTCTGTTTGTTTGTTTGGAGATGCTGAAAAATAAACTCCGGGGGCCTCATACAGTCAAACCTTTAGATTCTTTTGAAGTGAATTTCAGGCATGTCGTTTCAACCACAAATATTTCCATGTGTATCATTGGGAGTTAAGGAAGTATTTTTTTAAGGAGTCTTTTTAAAAAACATAACTATAGTGCCATTATCAGGCCTAAAACATTGATCATAGTGTTTCTTAATATCATCAATCCAGTGTTCAAATTTACTTGGGTGTCTCATTTATTTTTCTTTTCTTTTTAAATATATTTTATTGATTTTTTACAGAGAGGAAGAGAGAGGGATAGAGAGTTAGAAACATTGATGAGAGAATCATTAATCAGCTGCCTCTTGCACACCCCCTACTGGGGATGGGCCCGCAACCAAGGTACATACATGCCCTTAACTGGAATCGAACCCAGGACCTTTCAGTCCGCAGGCCGACGCTCTATCCATTGAGCCAAACCAGGTTCGGCTATTTTTTTTCTTTATTTTTCTTGCTGACACTATTACTGATGTCTCCATCCCCTCTCCCTTTATTTATTTATTTATTTTTTTTTACAGTTGGTTTCTTTGAATCAGATTAAAAAGAGCTACACATCACGTTTGGTGAATATCTCTGAAATATATTTTATTTACATAACCCCCTTCCCTACCCTTTTTGTTTGTTTGTTTTGAAAAAGAAACAGATTTTTGTCCTATAGAAATTTCCTACATTCAGGATTTTGCTGATTACATTCTTATGGTGCCATTTAACAAATTCCTTCATCTCTTATTTTCTGTAAACCAGTAGTTAGATATAAAGGCTTGATTTGATCCAGATTAAATTTTTGGCTAGAATATTTCATGGGTAGTGGTGCATACTTCCATCAAAAGCTACATAATGTTCATGTGTTTTTCTTCTTTGTAACATTATGGCTATTAGTGATCATTGCCTACACCCATGATATCATTAAGGGTTTGCAAAATGGTGATATTCTATAGTTCCTATTAGTTATTTGGTTACCTTGAGGAATGTAAAGAAAAGCATGTTGAATGCTTGTTTCTTACTATTTACCAGTTTTCAGAATAAGAATAATTATCCCACATCACCTATTTTGTTATTCTGTAGTACATAAACTAGTAAAAAATATATATATATAAGTAAAATGCTTGGTTTGATTATCTTTATTTACCAATTTTCAGGGAAATGAGTTTGTTCTTTCAAATTCTCTAAAGATGTTTCTTTTCTTTATCCCCCACCCCCAGGATCAGTAAGCACTTATGAATTTTATCCTTATTAGCTTTTACCAGATCTTTTCTAGATAACAGATTCTTATACAGAGAGAAGTGGGGCTAAATATACATTTATGGAATATCTTCTAAGCATCTTCTCTAGCACTGAGCTATGTGCTCTTACACTATTTTATTTAATTCTGACAGCAGTTTTGGAAGACAGGTATCTTGGCTCTCTTTTTTTAAAATATATTCTTTTTTTAAATATTTTATTAATTTTTTTACAGAGAGGAAGGAGAGAGCGATACAGAGTTAGAAACATCGATGAGAGAGAAACATCGACCAGCTGCCTCCTGCACAACCCCACTGGGGATGTGCCCACAACCAAGGTACATGCCCTTAACCGGAATCGAACCTGGGACCTTTCAGTCCACAGGCTGACGCTCTATCCACTGAGCCAAACCGGTTTCGGCAATATATTCTTATTGATTTCAGAGAGGAAGGGAGAGGGAGAGACAGAAACATCAATGATAAGAGAGGATCACTGATCAGATGCATCCTGCACACCTCACACTGGGGATCAGGCCTGCAACCCTGGCATGTGGCCTGATTTAGAATCAAAATGTGACCTCCATGCTCATACATAAACACACACACACACACACACACACAAACACACACACACAAAAAAAACGTTTTTTGAGCCACACCAGCTGGGCCCCGTTTATATTCTTTACCCGATTTCTATAGGGTTGCTTATTCCCTTCTTGACAATTTGTAATTGATTTTTAAATGTTACACTTTTCATCAGAACACAAAGAATAAGGAGGCTTTGGCTAGAACTAAATTATAAAGATTTATAGTCAAGTGTCTCAGAATTTTGAAATCCTAAACACACCTAGGCAATACCCAGAATGTTTTGAAGAAGAAGAAAGAAAAGCTGAGAGTTCTTATAGTAAAAAATACATACTTGAGAAGACTCAGTCCTGCATCCTTAGCCTCTGGATTGTTCTGAGATGATAACCTTCCAGAAGACCGTGGTCTGGATAATGGATATCGGGTGCTCTTGAGGTGTAAACATTCTTTCCTATATTTTTCAGAGAATTATCTATAGGAGATGTATATATAATCTTCAATTAGAATAATTTCCTCATGCCTCAGCTTATTTGGCTTTAGTGATTTAGCTGGTTAACCATAGTGACTCCATTTTATTCCTCACTCTTTTCCTGACCTTCTATCTGCCCAATGAGTCGCAGACTTACCTCAAACCTACTTTCTGTTGACATTGTTTGTACATCTTTTTGCCATACAAAAAAAATCTCCTTTAAAACAAGTTAAATATGTGGATTTCTTTCCTTTTTTTCTTTTAAAAAAATATGTTTTATTGATATTTTACAGAGAGGAAGGGAGAGAGCTAGAGCTACAAATGTCAATAAGAAACATCGACCAGCTGCCTCTTGCAGTGTGCCCGCAACCAATGTACATGCCCTTGACCGGAATTGAACCTGGGACCTTTCAGTCCACAGACCGAAGCTCTACCATTGAGCCAAACCGGTTTTGGCTGGATTTCTCTCTTTTTTAACTCCTGGGTTTCCAGTCTTAAGGCCTCTCCTACTTCTTGTTGCATGTAGTAACCAATATTTTTCTGAAAGGATTTTTTTTGTTTATTTCTTTACAATTGAGTTTTTAATCCATCTGGAATTTATTTATTTTGCTAAAAGATGGATATGGATATAATTTTATTTTTATCCAGGTGGATAGTCAGGGCTTCTATTTATAATTTTTTTCTCATCCTTTAAAATTTTCTTTTTTGACATGTTTTTAAGTATTAACATGATAGTATATGTATAGAATTTATAAATAAATAAATACACACATATATATCCAAGCTATAGGTTCAAATATGTTTTAAGCAAAAAAAAATGTTTTGGGAACCATTGTACTAGATCCTGAGCTCCCTGAGGACAGACAGTAATTATGGTTTTCCTCATCTTTTCATTCCTTGCTAAGACTGTCTCTTGCATGTGTTTCAAAAATGGTTGTTAAAAAAAGTGAGTGAATGACACTGCCATTATCTTATTCATTTGTCTTAAGCAACACAGCCATTGAGAAACCTGATATTCCAGCTGTGTCTTGTGGCAAAATATCTGAGGCTAACAACAAGCAATGACTCATAATGGCAAATAGTATAACTTCACAGGTGTCAAGTTCATATACTTTCAATATGAGAATATAAACTATTTATTTATTTGTTTGTTTTCATTCCTCACCCAAAGATATTTTTCCATTGGTTTTTAGAAAGTGTGGAAGGGAAGGGGGAGAGAGAAACATCTATGTGAGATTGGTTGCCTCCCACATACACACACCCTGACCGGGGCCAGGGATGGAGCCTGCAACCTAGGTATGTGCCCTTGACGGGAATCGAACCGGGACCCTTCGGTCCGCAAGCCAACGCTCACTTTATTCACTAGCCAAACTGGCTAGGGCAAGAATATAAATTCTTAAAGCCTTCAAGACTTCCCTATAACTTATAAATCATAAATGCTTATGAAACTGGTAATTTTTTTTTCTTTTGCAAATATATCCCCTGGTTTTTTGTTTGTTTGTTTTTTAAATATATTTTATTGACTTTTTACAGAAAGGGAGAGAGAGAGTTAGAAACATCGATGAGAGAGAAACATCCATCAGCTGCCTTCTGCACACCCCTTACTGGGGATGTGCCCGAAACCAAGATAGATGCCCTTGACTGGAATTGAACCTGGGACCTTTCAGTCCGCAGGCCAACGCTCTATCCACTGAGCCAAACCGGTTCCGGCTACATCCCCTGGTTTTTAATGCCAGTCATCTACCCTCTATATGGCAATTTACTAGGAAAAATGTATCTCTATACTTTGTCAGAAAGGTGATTACATTTAATTAAAAAATATATATTTTTATTGCCAAAACCGGTTTGGCTCAGTGGATAGAGCGTCAGCCTGCGGAATGAAAGGTCCTGGGTTCGGTTCCGGTCAA
Source organism: Vespertilio murinus (assembly GCA_963924515.1). Lineage (NCBI taxonomy): Eukaryota > Metazoa > Chordata > Mammalia > Chiroptera > Vespertilionidae > Vespertilio > Vespertilio murinus. The sequence continues at coordinate 31,877,003 of OZ004717.1, read as the reverse complement.
GGGCATGTGCCTTGGTTGCATGCCCATTCCCAGTAGGGAGTGTGCAGGAGGCAGCTGACCCATGTGTCTCTCTCATCAATGTTTCTAAGTCTTTGTCCCTCTCCCTTCCTCTGTGTAAAAAAATCAATAAAATATATTTGAAAAAAGAAAGAAACATCAGTGGTAAGAGAAAATCATGGATAGGTTGCCTCCTGCATGCCCCCCACTGGGGATTGAGCCTGAAACCCAGGCATGTGCCAAGGCCAGGAATCGAACCCTGACCACATTCAACTATGGAGCCACACCAGCTGGGCTGGGCTTACACTTTTATAGCTTTGTACACTTTACAATTTCCTCCTCCTTCCTTCCCTCCCCCCAATTCCAAAAATAAGATTGGTTTGGCTGATTGATAACAAGTGAGGCTGGTGTTACATAGCGCCCTAGACGTGTGTTTCCTCTCTCTTTTCCTTTGTATTTTAGACTCTGCGTTCACTTACAACCTCTCCCTCTTGTGACTTGGGGAAACAGAAAGCATGCCCAAACTTTTTTTTTTTTTTTTTTTTTTTTTTGCAATAGGTCAAACGGTGCAAAAGAGACCTTTCCTGCTCCACTTTGCTCCTACTTACTGAGTTTATTAGAAGGAAGCTAAAGGAGGACAATCAAGAATCGGGGAAGGTAAGTACATTTGAGCAAAAGCAAACTTTTGGCTTTTAAACTCCCTTACGGACGAATCAAAGCACTTTGCAGACTTCGCGCTGCTGCTAGGAAGACTCCTCCTAGACATTAGCGAACGAATAGAAAGCCTCCGATAGTGCCGTGTTCTTGGGAAAAAATTCAAATGCATTTTAAAGATTATGAAGTAAGACTCACAGAGGCGAATGAGACTGCTTTCTGAGAACTACCAGAGCTGCTAGAGACAAACACACACACACGTTCCATTTGAATTTCTGAACGCAGGCGCGGAGCTGGGGAAAGGGCGAAGGTTTCTCCGCCGGAATCCAGCCGGGCGGACGGAGCGGCGGACGGTCCAACCCGCGTTCCAGGCTTCTCATTGGCCCCTTCCGTTCCACACTCGGGGCCTTGCCCCGGGTGACCAATGAACGCTCCGGCCCAAGAAGGCCCTCGCCGATTGGGCGCCTGAGCTTCGCGTCGCGGCGGCGCCAGCCAATCAGAGGACAGCGCCGCCGGAGGTTTCAGGGTCATGGGGGAGAGTCCGTAGAAGCTCTTTCCGCCGGCGCCCTCGCCGTTCGGCTTCGGGAGTAAGTCCGCTGCCTCCGAGGCCGCGGCGGCTGCGAACGGAGGGGGTAGCCCCCTCCTCCCCACGTCCCCCCGGGTCCCTCTACCCCGCCCCGTGGTGCGGCCCCGATGGTGCGGCAGGCCCCGGATGCCTGAAGCCCTCCCGGCAGCGGTACGTAGGGTCGGCGGGCGGGAGACAAAGCGGCGGCGCCGGGCAGGCCGCGGGGAGCGGACCCAGCTCCGAGCCGGCGCGTCGGCCCGGGCAGGGCGCTCGCTCGGCCTGCCTTCCGACCCGGACCCCGCCGGGCTCTTTTAAAGCGCCCGCCCCCGGGCGCCCTGTTGCAAATGTTTAGGTTGACTCGCTTCCTCTCCGTTCCCCGCACGTCTGATCTTGACGAATCCTGGCGTTCTTAAATGGAGGGGTGTCCTCTCCCTCCGTCTCTCCGGGCGCTGCTTCGGTAACTTTCTGTTAGTTTTCTGCACCGTCGTGTCTCCACCCTGAGAGCACGGTCACGTGGCGTGTGTTTGACTTCATTCAAGAGAGACCAGTCTTCATACCCTTGTGTTTAAAAACAAAACTTCTTGGGATGCATTCCGTGCTGTCAGCAACTCCTTTCGAGGTTTAGGGCGGTGCAGGGCATACCCCCGCTCACATCTGGGGGAATAGAAGTCCCCGCAGGATCAAGGATCGTTCTTGTTTGGTAGCTGCCGGTACTCTATCAATATCATCTTAAGTTTTCATTTTTTAAAAAAAAAATTCGGACAAGCTACTCAGGAGTATGATGCGAGGAAACAGGTTCGAAGCGGGCACACCAACTTTTCAAAGAGTCGCTGTCGGTTGCTAGTCAGGGGGGAAGCCAGATGTGATCTCAATGCTTATTATGGCTGTCTTTTAAAGACTCGCCTTCCTGGCCAGGTGTGTGTGTGTGTGTGTGTGTGTGTCCCCGTCTGCTGTTGCTCTGAGTATATGTGCGAGCTTAATAATTCTTTTGAGTCGAATCACGAATCTTGGCTGAAAGAAAAATCTTTCGGACATCTGCCCTACAGGTGTCTCACATCTATCGCCCGACTCCTGGTTTCTCACAAGTGTGGTTCCCCCGGCCACCGCAGCCCGCCCCTGGAAGCCTGCTGGAAATGCAGACGTTCAGGCCTCACAACACCTACTAAATCAGAATCTGCTTTCCAACAAGATCTCTTAGGTGATCAGAGTGCTGGTGGTTAACGTTTGGGGAGTATCCATCGCCTTGTAATGATTTGTCCAAATTGAACCAAATAAATAAACATGATAGATAGATAGATAGATAGATAGATAATTAGAAAATAAAAGGTATGCAGTATGTACGTATGTGTTGTAATAAGACGAATTATAAAGACAAAGTTTTGTTTTCACATTTTTCTCACTTGCTGGTGAGGATATGATTTTAAAAAATTAACTATGTCTGTTTTGGCAATTTTAGCTTTGCTTCCAAAAATTTTAAAATATACATGAATATTTAAACAGTAATTCAAAACTAACTTGCATCAGGTGCTGGCCTTAAAGGTAAAAAAGGAGGCCCAGCTGGTGTGGCTCAGTGGTTGAGCCTGGACCTATGAGCCAGGAGGTCACTGTTGGATTCCTGGCCAAGGCACATGCCCATGTTTTGGGGGAAGACGGGGCATCCAGTAAGGGGCATACAGGAGGCAGACCATCAATAATCCTTTCATCATCTCTCTCTCCTTCTCCTTTTCTCTCTGAAATATAAAAATATGTCTTAAAAAAGTTCGTCTATGCCGAAACCGGTTTGGCTCAGTGGATAGAGCGTCGGCTTGCGGACTCAAGGGTCCCCGGTTCGATTCCGGTCAAGGGCATGTACCTTGGTTGCGGGCACATCCCCAGTGGGGGGTGTGCAAGAGGCAGCTGGTCGATGTTTCTCTGTATCCTTCTCTCTTCCTCACTGTAAAAAACCAATAAAATATGTATATATGTGTATTTTAAAAAGCTCGTCTAATGTAGGGGAGCGAATCACAGCTCCTGCCAGCCTTTCTTGCCTTCGGTTAAGTGCCATAGGAAATGCAGAACTTGGCCAGGCAGTGGCCTCTGCTCCTTATGCTTGGGAATTTGATGCCTTGTTATATCCCTGACCTTTCCCTATGCAGATCCTTATTTGAGCCCTCTCCCCATCACTGGGCTTTGAGGGTTGGAGGTTTTAACTGTTTTGACTTTTGTTCATCCCAAAAGAACCAGCTTTTCAGAATCCTTCCCTCTGAGTAATTAGTTCTCTAAGGACTCCCTTGGTGAGAATACAGCTCTTCGGTTTCAAGGCCAATGTTTTATGTAAAAAGCTATCACCCTGAGTATTTGGTTCTTTTATATATATATATATATATTCATTCTATTGATTTTTTACAGAGAGGAAAGGAGAAGAATAGAGTCAGAAACATTGATGAGAAAGAAACATCGATGAGAGAGAATCATCCATCAGCTGCCTCCTGCACACCCCCCACTGGGGATGTGCCCACAACCAAGGTACATGCCCTTGACCGGAATCGAACCTGGGACCCTTCAGTCCACAGGCTGATGCTCTATCCACTGAGCCACACCAGTCAGGGCAGTATTTGGTTCTTTTAAAAAAATACATATTTTATTGATTTTTTACAGAGAGGAAGGGAGAGGGAGAGAGAGAAACGTTGATGAGAGAGAAACATTAATCAGCTGCCTACTACTGCACACCCCATACTGGGGATGTGCCCGCAGCCAAGGTACATGCCCTTGACCTGAATCAAACCTGGGACCTTTGAGTCTGCAGGCTGATGTTCTAGCTATCCACTGAGCCAAACCAGTTAGGGCAAATATTTGATTCTTTTTATTTTTTCAAATATATTTTTATTGATTTCAGAGAGGAAGGGAGAGGGAGAGATAGAAACATCAATGATGAGAGACAATCATTGATCGGCTGCCTCCTGCACAACCCACACTGGGGATCGAGCCTGCAACCCAGACATGTGCCCTTGACTAGAATCGAACCTGGGACCCTTCACTCTGCAGGCCAATGCCCTATCCACTGAGCCAAACCAGCCAGGGCCAGATATTTGAGCCAGTAATTAGTTCCACTGATTCCATGTTGAATTAGGGTTTGTGTTGGTGACAGCACATAAAGCTCAGGGGTCAGCTGGTTTATAAACAGGGATACTCAGGCTGTTGATAATAGAAGCACCTAAGATACACCATGTCCCCAAGCCCCATCTTATCCCTGTGTATTCAGTCTGCTTCTTTAAATCTTGTTTAAAAATTGCTCCAGTAACTGTAATATTTTCAATTTTAGAAAATTGCTTCCCAAACACTATCTTGATAAAGCCCTGTTTTCTCTGAATCCTTTATTTTTCATTTGCTTGCAGACTTAAAAACTTCATAAATTTAATCTGGAATATGATTTTTTTTAACATGGTATGAGTTAAAGATTCATAGCAGTAGGTTTTAAAAGTTGCTTAGAAGTTATTCCATAATTATTGAATAATTTTTCTTTTTTTTTCCTGAGGATACTTTATTTATTTTTTATTGTATAAAGTATTACACATAGTAGTACATATATCTCTTTTTTCCCCTATTGACTTTCCCCTAGCCTCCCCCTGTCGCATGCCCGCCCCCAGTGTCTTGTGTCCATTGGTGTGCTTATATACATGCATACAAGTCCTTCGGTTGATCTCTTTCCCCGTCCCCAACACTCCCCAGCCTTTCTGCTGTAATTTGACAGTCTGTTCGGTGCTTTACTGCCTCTGTGCCTATCTTTTAGTCATCAGGTTATAATCTTTATTTTCTATAAGTGAGTGAGATCATGTGGCAGTTTTCTTTCATTGCCTGGCTTATTTCACTTAACATAATGATCTCCAGGTCCATCCATGCTGCTGCAAATGGGAAGAATTCCTTATTTTTTACAGCAGCGTAGTATTCCACTGTGTAGATATACCACAGTTTTCTAATCCACTCATCTGCTGATGGACATTGAGGCTGTTTCCAAATCTTAGCTATGGCGAATTGTGCTGCTATGAACATAGGGGTGCATATATCCTTTCTGACTGGTGTTTTATTGAATAATTTTTCATTGATTTTGACTCCATGTAACTTTTAACTATCATTTACTGAGCATTTACTATGTGTTAGGCACCAATCTAACACGTACTTTAATTTGGACGTTGCACCATTTGGTAGCTGCTACAACTAACCCCATTTTACAGATTAAGAAGCTGATACAAGAGTGTAAGTGGTTTGCCTAAAATCATGGTTACCAAGTAGTAACCCTGGGTCTGACTCACTTTATTGAGTATATAAACAGCTTTTCTGGGAGTAATATTTTTATCTCTTTCTACCTCCACCCCAGTCCTGCTGCTTTACTCTTAATAAGCTCGTAAATTTAAATATATGGTAGAGCCAATTCTACTTTCTTACCTCCCCCCTCCCAATAACTTAAATTTTTTTTAATTGATTTTCAGAGAGAGAGACACAGAAACATTTATGTGAGAGTGAAACATCAGTGACTGCCTCCTGCACACCCCCTACTGGGAGTGAAACCTGGAACCCACTCATGTGCCCTGACGGAATTGAACTGGCAGCCCCTGGGTACGTGCAGGTCAACACCCAGTCAACCGAGCCACTGACTATAGAATAACTTTAAATATATTTTTATTGTATTGGTTTCAGAGAGGAAAGGAGATAGAAACATCAATGATAAGAGAGAATCATTGATCAGCTGCCTCCTGCATGTCCCCTTTATAGTTATAATTTTGTCTCCAGCATCTTCCCCCAGTTGGCAATGTTATTGAAATGAACATTAAACTTAGTAATTTGTGGAAAGTATTTGTACCTTTATATTCTTCCTAGTAAGGAATAAATGTTGTGTAACTTCATTTGAAGTTATATTTTTAACTTTCTGTTTATATGAAGATTATTTTAAAATATTGTTTTCTTGGCTTTTGTATGTTTACTATGTTACTTTAAAAAATATATCATGCTCACTTTTATGGAATTGTATGGGAATGTAAAAGAATTGTATGGGAGGTGGAAAGACTGCTGACCAGTTTAGGAGCTAGTAAATAAGATTTTAGCCAAGCTCTATACCATATTAACTTTTGCCACCTGGGGGGAATTTAACTTCTTTATGACTGTTTCCTTATCTGTCAAGTGAACCCACCAAATTCTGTGTCATTCTTCTGAACACGGCACACTCAGAGATGGACAGATGTGCTTAGGCTCAGATCGGATTCACTGTGACCTCCCAACTCCACAGGCTCAGGCCAGGGTGAGGTACCCTTCTTGGTTTCTTTGGCTCTCCTTTTTCCTGATGCATTTTATCTTTTGTAGACTCCGTTTGCTGGGTTTTGTTCATAGATGAATAAGAAAAAAGCTGTCAGCTAGCCACTGTCCCTGAGATGGGACTTAGACTCCAGAAATATTCTAGAGAACAAAGCACTGGCAGTGTTACAGTTTGACAAGTGTAGTGAAGGTTACAGTCCTCTGTGTGTTACAATCTTGAACTGTAAAGATCTTGTTCTTATTGTGGTATTTAGTGTTAAAATATGTGTTACTAAAAGGAAATTATTGGAATTTTGAAGATGACATATATTCTTTGGACGTTGTATACACATAAATAACTTGGTTTTTTTTATATTTTAGTCAGCTGCCTTTGTTCATTTTACTTAAACTGGAATTGCCAATTCTTTTTTTGTGATTCAGACTCATCTGTTCTTTCTAAAGGTGTTGTGATCCTAATTGTTTAACAAATGCCATAATGTCCTTCAGTAGCCTAGAACTAATTTTGCAAACTGTTTCTTTCTACAGGATTTAAGAAGATTTTGTTCATGTGCCTGGCATAGAAGATGAATTCTTCCTCCTCCACCATGACTGAAGAACCCGACGCGCTATCGGTAGTTAACCAGCTGCGGGACCTGGCGGCAGACCCGTTGAATAGAAGAGCCATTGTCCAGGACCAGGGATGCCTGCCTGGCCTTATTTTATTCATGGACCATCCCAACCCCCCTGTTGTCCACTCAGCTTTGCTCGTAAGTTGCCTTTAGTAGTTTCAGTCTCGGGGTTGTAATTTTGCGATTAAGGAGAATTTAAAAAGTGTTTTCTGACACCAATCAATTTTCTGATCCTCTGTGGATACCAGCTGTGTGTTCAACAGTCCAATTCGATTCTGACACTAACTAGCTGGAGCTATTAAACTTCAAGTCCCACAAGACTGTCCTCTTTTCAAAAGCCAGTTGAAAGCATCACGTCACCCATATTTCTAACTGAACAGCTATAAATTGGGGGTTACACTGGCCCCTCCTCCAGTTTGGTAATTTACTTGAATGGCTCATAGAACTCAGGAAGCCACTTTATTTACGTTTCCTAGTTTGTTATAAAGGATATGTATGAACAGGTACGTAGGACAAGGTCTGGAAGGGTCCTGAGCACAGGAACTTCTATTGGAGTGCACCCCCCTCCTGGCAGGGGGATGTAGTCACCACCTGAGAAATTCTGAATCTCCTTGTCCAAGAGTTTTTGTAGAGCTCAGTCTCGCCACCCAAAAAGTTCCGAGGGTTTTAGGGGCTTTGTGCCAGGAACCAGACAGAGGTCAAATATGTATTTTTTAAAATATATATATTTTTATTGATATTTTACAGAGAGGAAGGTAGAGAGATACAGAGCTAGAAACGTCGATGAGAGAGAAACATCGACCAGCTGCCTCTTGCACACCCCCTACCGGGGATGTGCCCACAACCAAGGTACATGGCCTTGACCGGAATCGAACCCGGGACCTTTCAGTCCGCAGACCGACACTCTACCACTGAGCCAAACCGGTTTCGGCCAAATATGTTTTTTTTATTATACTACACCTTCCCAACTCTGATCTCTGAACCCCTAACTCTCAAGAGCAGTGACCTCCATTTGGGCTCCTCCCTGCGCTACAGTCTGGAAACTGCTTCCAGCACAGTAAGGTGGGGCCCCTTTGTCATTCTCTTCTCTCAGGGATTACGGTTCTGTGCTGCCTCTTGTCCTGGTTATTATTATTATATTTTTTTATGGAAGGATGGCAGTTCCCATGGCTGTTCATCCTTTATGGACTGAAATGAAAGTCAAGGTAGGAGAAGTTGCAGAAAGGATGGGAGATTATAGACAGAGACAGGTTGAATTTGTGGTTACATAGATGGTGTCGTTTTTGGTAAAGACCAGGCACTTTGAAAATGGTGTAGTGGATAAAAAATGTGAATGTCACTGGGCTGAGATAGCAGAGTTTTGGATGGTGTGGTTCACAGAGGTATTCTGAGAATCATGTACCAACGTCTGGTGAATGATGGGAGATTGTGGGGTCTGTAGACCAGCTAATGAGATCCCTAGAGAACCTGCGTGTGAAGGATATACTTACAAGATGTACTTTACATTTTTACAGAAAAGCACTCTAGAAAAAATGAACTCAGAAAGTAGAGATTTGTGAGGTGAGCTCATCTTTTGCTTTTCAGTACAAAAAGACGCATTGAAGGTGAATTGTAAAACTAGAAGCAGTTGGTTCCATGGAGGTGGTTGTATGTTTTGTCCCCCTCAGCAGTTTATTTTAATTTCTATGTGAAAAGCATCCAGGGAAATGATGGCTGTAGGGACTACTCCCTGAAATTAATAAATGGAATATAGTTTCTTGTATCCTTGACAAGATGAAGTGATGAAAATAAAACCAGGAACAATCTGATTTTGACCTTGCAGATAAGTTAGGAACCTTCATTTCAAAGAGCAGAATCAGCTACTTGAGCTCAAAGGATCGTTTCACCCCAGGGGACTGCTCTGATGAGCACATTTAAAGAAGGGTTTCTAAACACTTCAAAACCAGTTGATTGTAAAAACAAAAAGCTGTTTTCCTCTTGCAGTAAGTTAGTAGTGGGTTTAGTTTTGAATAGTCTGGACATGTGAATCAATGTATTACTGTTTCTGCTGTAGGCTCTTCGGTACTTGGCAGAATGCCGTGTTAACAGAGAAAAGATGAAGGGAGAACTGGGTATGATGTTAAGCTTGCAGAACGTTATACAGAAGTAAGTACAATAGTGTCTCCCAATGCAGTAGAAACGTGGATCTTCTTATAAAATAAGTACTCATTGTTAATATATGAATTTACTGAAATTTTAATTCTAATATGGGTTATATATATAAAAAAGTTCTGATGGTTAATATCCGTATGCTCCTTATATATGAACATGTATATTTTTTTAAAAATTTTATTGATTTCAGAGAGGGAGAGAGATAGAAACATCAACGATGAGAGAGAATCATTGATCAGCTGCCTCCTGCACACCTCCATTGGGGATCGAGCCCATAACCCAGGCATGTGCCCTTGACTGGAATCGAACTCAGGGCCCTTCAGTTAATAGGCCAACACTCTGTCCACTGAGCCAAACCAGGTAGGGCTTAAATATTTGTTTTTAATACTAGTCCTTATGTAAATGTTCAAATTTTATTTAAAAATGTTGATAAACATTGTATTTATGGATATTTAAAAAAAGAAAATCTTGCCTTGTGTGAAGTAGAGTAAATTGCAGAGCAAAATGGGAGACTAATCACCTTTGAAAATATGCACAAAATTCTTTTCTTACTTCATCCCAGTCTTAACAGAAAAGATCCTTTATCAGTATTATGACAAAAAGGGCTTTTGGTGATATTTTCCTGAGTATCACTGAGAAGGGTCTCAGGGACTAGTGCTATTTAATTAGCATTTTAGCTAATAGGTGGTTTGTAATTGTACGGTTCATCTTGTTATTTACAACTTTTTTTTTTTTTTTTTGCTATTTACAACATTTTGAAGTAGGTTTGATAGGTGAGTTTTGTGGGTGAGGGAAATGCTGAGGCTGTTACTTTATCTCTGGTCCTTCAGCCGTGTTGCCTCTGGGGGTGTCTGGTTTGCTCCTTTCTTAGGCCTTGCTGATTTCTTTGTAGAGGCTAGAAATGGAAGATTCAGTGTTTTGATATTTCCAGTGTCTGGAAGGAAAAAGGTAAGCTTTCTGAGGCTTTATCTTAGTTCACTTTTTATCTTATATAGAAGATGACTGCCTTTAAACGTATAATAAATAATCACTTAATTTAATTTGACTTTTTAAAACTTATCTTGCAGTTTCTTTGGCTTGAGTGGTCACAAAAGTTCTTTTGTAATTTCCAAATACTACAGGTTAAATTATATCAGTGAAGAATCATCTAAACTCACCTCTAAGACAGTGGTTTTTTTGTTGTGTTTTTAAAAAATATATATATATATATTATTGATTTTCCACAGAGAGGAAGAGAGGGATAGAGAGCTAGAAACGTCAATGAGAGAGAAACATCGACCAGCTGCCTCCTACACACCCCCTACTGGGGATGTGCCCACAACCAATGTACATGCCCTTGACCGGAATCGAACTTGGGACCTTTCAGGCCGCAGGCCGATGCTCTATCCACTGAGCCAAACCGATTTTTTTTGTTTTTATTAGTTTTCTTTTTATTCCTGGATAAATTTTATTTTATTTATCTCATTTTTTAGACATTACTTAAATATTTTGTTTTCATGGGGTTGACTATGTGACAGACTAGTTCTTTGTGCTTAGATCTTTGATAATGACAAGATAGATACTAAAGTTTTCTTATTTTTACTCAGGTGATCAGTTAGGAGTTAATAACAAAATATTGACTGCCATCAAATGTATTAACTATTGCCTATGGTTTGAAGTAAATTCCATTAGTAAAAATTTGGAATCTAGTTCTGACTTGAGACAATTTCTTTGCCCATCAGTTTCTTTATCTGTAAACCTGAAGTAATACCTGCAAACGAATTGATAATCCACCAAGATAATATCTGTAGAAATTCTTTGTAAATTCTAAAGTGTGTAAAATGTAAGGTATTCTTATTTTTGTTCCTAGTATGTTTTAGTGCCTTATAGTTAACTATTTTTTACATTGATTTTAGAGAGAGGAAGGGAGAGAGAGAGAAAGAGAGAGAGAGAGAGAGAGAGAGGAACATTGATGTGAGAGAAAAACATTGATTGGATTGATCGGTTGCCTTCTGCCTGTGCCCCAGCCACTGGGGCATGTTCTCCGGCTGGGAATTGAACCTGCCACCTTTGGTGTACAGGACTGTGCTCCAACCAAATGACCCACACTGGCCAGGGCACTATAGTTAACTGTTTTTAACTGATATATTTAGTGCTATTGGATACAGTGAAAGGTTTAAGCATAATAAGGATACTTCTGTAGGCCTATTTTATTCATATGATGAACTTGGACCATTATGGGTACCTTTAATAGGTATAGTTATTAAAGCTGAAAATATGTGGTAAAAATTTTTAAATGTTAAGAAAGTAGGTGAAAAGTTAATGTTGATATATTAAATATACTTCATATTTGAACTTTAAAGATTTAGAGCAAAATTTAAAGGTACCACAGATTTAGCCTATAAAATAATTTCTTAGCTTTGCCCAGCTAGTGTGCCTCAGTGGTTGAGCATTGACCTATGAACCAGGAGGTCAGGGATCGAAACATGGCCAGGGCTTGACCCCCAGTACAGGGCATACAGGAGGACGTAGCCAATTAATGATTCTCTCTCATCATTAATGCTTCTATCTCTCCCTCTTCCTTCCTCTCTGAAATCAATAAAAATATATTTTTTAAAGAATTTCTTAGCTTGGTTGGCCATGATTGTGGTATGTGTACATATGTAAGTAAGAGATATATCTATAAAATAGGGGATTACTTGTATATTTGTAAGAGAAGTGGTGTGTTAGCTCAGGACATTTTCAGCACATTATGTGTAAAGGAGATCCTATATGGAACAAGAAATGGAAGAGTTTTGTTGTGGGGTAAGGTCTGTAGGATAGAGGAGAATGAAGCAATTTTGGACTACAGACTAGACTACAACCCAGATTCACAGCTGCAAAAGGAAGATGGAGAGGAAACTAAATGGACAAGGAGAGTCTCAGCTTGCACTACAAGTTGGACAGCCAGAACAGTGGGGAGCTCCAAAGCAAGGATTACCCTGTAGATGAGTTTTCGTTAGGCAGGGACCGCCAGGCCCCCACTATTCAGTCATCGGCTGGGGCCTGCCCTGGAGGAGCCAGGCCTTGGAATGAATGAATGAATGAATGAATGAATGAAAGGTGCGTATGATGAATCTCAAAGCCACCACTGTTGGTGGCTCTATTACTGGACTTCCTGCAGCTGAAAGGCATATGTCTTTGTTAAAGGAAGAGCCAAACATTGTAATCTCTATGGCTGCCACAGTGACCTATCTTTTTAATTTAAATATAGCATTTTTTAAAGAATAATTGTTGCTGGCTCTTCCAGTAGTAAAACAGATGTACATCTGTTGCATACTCCATCATTTTAATTTGGTCCTATAGCCCTCTCAAAAGAGAAGATGTGATGTAATGATTCTTATATATATTTTGCAACTCATTTGGCTGTTGGAGATTTCAGATTTGAAGGTTGCCTTTTAAACTTTTAACATATCACCCCTGGCCCTCGCTGGTTTGGCTCAGTGGATAGAGTGTTGGCCTGTGGATTGAAGGGTCCTGGGTTCGGTTCTGTCAAGGGCACATGCCTGTGTTGTGGGCTCGGTCCCCTTTAGGGGCGCACAGGAGGCAGCCGATCAATGGTTCTCTCTCATCATTGATGTTTCTATACCACTCTCTTCCTCTCTGAAATCAATAATAAAAAAAAAGATATCATCTCTGTTTACCACAAAGTTTGTATGTTTGAATGTTAAAAGTATGTGTTTTTGCTTGTGCTGGCTGGGCTTGTAAACATTAAGACTTTGTATTAGAATCAGGCTTTGGCATCCCATCTCTATATATAAAAGCCTAAGTGACCGTCTGACCCTTCTGCCGTCTGACCGGTAGTTATGAGACGCACAGTGACCACTAGGCGGCAGACGCTCCGATTGGTAGCTGTGACGCACACTGACCACCAGGGGGCAGATGCTGAACACAGGAGCTGCTGAGCTGTGGTGGTGACTTGGCAGCTGTGGTTCTTCGGTGAAGCACCAGGAACCAGAGAGGAGGGAGTCCGATTCCAGGGTGCGTCACCCGAGAACTGCCCTCTTGCAATCCAGGACCCCTTGGGGGATGTCGGGGAGCAGGCCAGGCTGAGGGACTCCACCAGTGCACGAATTCATGCACCAGCCTTCTAGTGTTCATATAACAAGCTGTAGCCAAGAGATCTATGTTATATACTTTTTCTTTTTCTTGATGTCGAGCCAGTCAGGATGGGATTCCTCCAGGATCTCTGTAAGCATACTGAATTAGGGGGAGATTTAGCTGTGATTCCATGGACTTAAGCAACTAAGGAAGTGAAAGAGAGGTCTTCCCATATCCCAGAAAGAGCCACAGAACCAAGAAAACCTGTTGTGAAGGGTTACACTTTGAAGAGAAACTTTCCATTTAACAGTAATCAAAGGGGAAACCAAAAAGCAGAAGTACAGAGGGGAAATGGAGGTTATCCTTCACATGTGAAGCAGAGAGTAATACTTTATAAAGTAGGGGAAATCCTGTATGCTAAACATTTTGCCCTTTAATCATGATACTATGTTTTGCTACAGAATGTTGCGGAGATTTCTAATGTTATTCAATAGCGAGTTCTACTTGTGTTAAGGTCAGATTGGTGCCTACAGTCAATCAGATTGACTTCAAAGTCATTGTTATTTTTAGTTCTTTAATTGTGAAAAGAATTTGAAGTTTTCTGTCACTCTGGCGTTATGTCCTAATTTTAATCTCTTCCATGAATAAAATCGTATCATTAGTGGTAATATTACATTTTTACATTTTATTTTTATTCTGGGTCCCTATATGAAGAGGGATCTTTTAAAAAATATTTTTACTGATTTCAGAGAGAGATAAGAAACCTCAATGGCCCTAACCGGTTTGGCTCAGTGGATAGAGCATCGGTCTGCGGACACTGAGCCCAACCGGTTTTGGCATCTCAATTTTATTTTTTAAAATACATTTTTATTGATTTTAGAGAGAAAGGGAGTGGGAGAGAAGAATAGTAACATCAGTGATGAGAGAGAATCATCAATTGCCTGCCTCCTGCATGCCCCACACTGGGGATCAAGCCTGCAACCCGGGCATGGGCTCTTGAGTGGAATCGAACCTGGGACCCTTCAGTCCATTGAGCTCTAACCACTGAACAAAACCGGATGGCCTGTAACTGGCTGTAAATTGCTTGACCAGTTGTTCAGCTGCCTCTCTCAGTTTCCACATTCCACTTGTCAAGGAATTTTCCTAGCTTCTTACTGCCTCACCGTGAAGTATATGGAAGTCTTAACTGGCCTTTATGGGCAATATAAAATGTTATTAGCAGCAGAATTAGAGTGACTTGCTGTATATGACCAATAAGAAAATATTATACTTGTATTCAGAATGAGAATTATTTTTGCTGTATAATAAAGATCATAGTTCACTTTTCAGTTGTGTTTAATGAGTAACTTTTTGAACCTTTTCAATTTACATAACTAATTAGAAAAAGTGGTGAGACAATACACTTCATTATGGAATACTAAATTACTGAGAGAAAAATTCCAATTACTCTGTGAAGGAGCCTTTCAAGGTAGTCTTTTTTTCTGATGTCAGATTTTAAAGACTGAACTAAATCCAGGGCATTAATCAGCTCTCCATTTTCACTTGCCTAGGAAGATTAAGGCAATTAGTACTTGTTTAATTATACATTCTATCATTTATGGCCAAATGTACTATATAACTCTAGACTTTTTCTACTTGAATGTTTTGAATCATAGTATTTGAGCAATAATTTTGATTTATTAAGAATAAAGACTAGCCCTAGTCGGTTTGGTTCAGTGGATAGTGCATCGGCCTGTGGACTAAAGGGTCCCAGGTTTGATTCCTGGTCAAGGGCACATACCTGGGTTGTGGGCTAGATTCCCATTAGGGGGCATGCAGGAGGCAGCCAATCAATGATTCCCTCTCATCATTGATGTTTCATCTCTCCTCTTCCTCTCTGAAATCAATAAAAATATATTTAAAAAATAAAGACTAAGCTTTTTATTCTGTAAACTAGTGGCCTGGTGCACAAAATTCATTTAGGGGTGTGTGTGTGTGTGTGTGTGTGTGTGTGTGTGTCCCTCAGCCCAGCCTGCACCCTCTCTAATCTGGGACTCCTCGGGTAGCAGTCAAATATCCCTTTTGCAATCCGGGATCGCTGGCTCCTAACCGCTTACATGTCTGCCTGCCTGATCACCCTTAACCACTCTGCCTGCCGGCCTACTCGCCCTCAACTGCCCCCTCTGCTGGACTGCTCGCCCCCAGCTGCCCCCCACTCATGGTCTGCTTGCCCCCAATTGCCACCTCTGCTAGCCTGCTCGCCCCCAACTGTGCTCCCCCCCCCCCCCCGGCCTATTCACCCCCTACTGGTTCCCCCTGCCGGCCTGCTTGCCCCCAACAGCCCCCCCCACTGCCAGCCTGATCACCCCTAAATTCCCTCCCCTCCTGCCTTATCTCCTCCAACCACCTCTACCTCAGCCGCACCACCAAGGCTTTGTCAGGAAGGTCTCCTGGTCTAATTAGCATATTACCCTTTTATTAGTAAAGGTGCTCTTGCATTTTCTTTTTCTTCAAAAGCATTCACACTAATAAAAGAGGAAATTGCAAATTGACCATCACTCCACTACACCCACCAGCCAATCAGGTGTGAGTATGCAAATTATCCCAACAGAGATGGCAGGGGCCATGGAGTTGGAGTGAGCTTGGGTTACCCCTAGTGACAGAGGAAGCCAAGAAGAAGGGGCTGGGATCCTGGGTTGCTGGGTGGGGATGTGGCCCCCCTGAAAATGGCCCTCAGCCCTTTACCTCGCTGGTCACGCCCCCATGGGGTGAGACTCCCTGCAGCAGATCCTGGCCACCCTGAAGTGGGTGTGGCCAGCTTGAAAACTGCCCTCATCCCCTCACCCAGGCTGGACACAGCATCCCTAGCGGGGACCCTCACCCCATGGGGGCCTGCAAACCACCACAGGCCCCTTGCTCAGACCACCCCAAGGGAACCCACACCTTGATCTGGGACACCCTTCAGGGCAAACCAGCTGGCTCCCACCCATGCACCAAGCCTCTATCTATACAAATAAAAGGATAATATGCTAATTAGACTGGGAGACCTTCCAGGAGAACTTCTGGACAAAGCCATGGTGGCGGGGCCTCGGTAGAGGTGGTTAGAGGCCAAGAGGGGAGGACAGTTGTGGGTAATCGGGCCCGTGGCAAGGGGCATTTGGGGGCCAGCAGGCCGCAGGCAGAGTGGTTAGGGGCAGTCAGGCAGGCAGGCAGGTAGGTGAGCAGTTAGTCCTGGATTACAAGAGGTATATCCAACTGCTGGTTCAGGCCCAATCCCTGTAAAAAGGCAGTAAGACATCCTTCAAGGGGTTCCAGATTGAAGAGGGTGCAGGCCGGGCTGAGGGATACCCCTCCACCCCCACCCCCTGCCCCGTGTACGAATTTTGTGCTCTGAGCCACTAGTATTTTTAAAAGAAGGAGGTGACTATTTATTATTGATTTGTTGGTCAGCAATATGCCAGTATTCTCATACTCCTTACAACTTAAGGTTGGCAGTGTTTAAAATATCTGCAGTGACCTTCCCAATAAACTAAAACAGCTATCAGAGAAGTGCTGAGTCATCTCCTAAAAAGTAGTCTTTTTCATAACTTTGTGCAAAACAGAGCCAAAGTCACTCAAAGTAATTTACCTCTGTGGTCAACAGTGACTCAAAAAAACACTTGGTATAATAAATTGAGGGCCCTTCTAGAAAGGTGCCTGGAATTGAAGGTCTTTGTGGGTAGAATGTATACAGTCGGAGTATTAGAAATTGTAGTCTTCCTGCTCATTCAATAAGCAAATGGATTGCAAAAATATGTATTATACTTTGTGGAAGGTACAGAGCGAACACACCCCTATTCTTGAAGAGAAAGAAATAGAAAATTAAAATGTACAAGCATAGTACTTTGAATGGCGCTTGAGCTGGGCCTAGAAAGGAGAAAAGGCATTTATAAAAGGTCACAGTGAGCTGGTGTTGGTAGAGCTCAGGTGGTAGAGATTAGATTTTAAAGGCCTTGAATGTATGTTAAAGGATTTGGACTTTATAGGTGAAATGTGCCTGCCTCCTGCATCGCCCTACTGGGGATCAAGTCTGCAACCTGTGTATGTTCCCTGATCAGGAATGGAACCAGGACCTCTTGGTATATGGGTCGATGCTTGACTACTGAGCCACACAGGCTAGGCACATGTGGCTATTTAAATTTAATTACAAGTAAACAATTCATTTTTTTAGTTGCACTTGACAGACACATTTCAAGTGCTCAGTAGCCACATGTGAGTGGGCAGAGCAGGTACAGAACATTTCTTCAGTGTATCAGTTTTTTTGGGTAGCATGGCACAGATGTTTATGTGGGGAGCTGTAGTAGGATTTAAAAGTGTAAGAATAAAAACTTTTGTCTGAATTGTGGTTTTATGATACATACATACTTTTTTTAAAATATATTTTATTGGTATTTTACAGAGAGGAAGGGAGAGAGATAGAGAGTTAGAAACGTCGATGAGAGAGAAACATCGACCAGCTGCCTCTTGCACACCCCCCACCGGGGATGTGCCCGCAACCAAGGTACATGCCCTTGGCCGGAATCGAACCCGGGACCTTTCAGTCCGCAGACCGACGCTCTACCACTGAGCCAAACCGACCTCGGCTACATACATACTTTATGAAAAATATGTAAAATTGCAAATTAAGAAACAGAATCAGATTGAATTTACTAAGAAATTTCTATTGAATAACTCTAATATGAATGATCTTCTAATTTGTTTTCTCCTTTCGGATTTTTATGTTGTATTTTCTTGAAGGTCGGGTTACTTTCACATTCGGAGTTGAATGTTAGTGTTAATCCAGGGACTTGTTATATCCTGATCTTTTTACTTGATTTCGTACTTAATTAATGATTTCAATTAAATGTGCTTTTATATCATTGTAGTGATGATGAGTTTGAATCTCAATGAACCATGGGTTTAAAATGAAATGCGAAGTCTCTATTATAGACTAGATGCTTTTTCTACATTACTGATTATTCTAGGATTCGCTGGTATTTTAAATGGAACAAACCAGAATAAAGAAAGCAAGAATTTCAAACTAGAGGAATAAAATTATAGAATCAATAGAAGTGATTATTCAAATTTATATATTTCTTTTCAAGGACTACAACTCCGGGAGAAACAAAACTGCTGGCCTCTGAAATCTATGACATTCTTCAGTCCTCTAATATGGCAGATGGTGATAGTTTCAATGAAATGAATTCACGGCGAAGGAAAGCTCAATTTTTTTTGGGAACTACTAACAAACGTGCCAAAACAGTGGTTTTACATATAGATGGTCTTGATGATACGGTAAGATTTTTATAAACACGTGGTTCATCAGATGGGAAAGAGAAATCATGTTAACTAAATAGTTTCCTCAGTGTCACCTGCTAGCAGTCTTGAAGAGGATGTCCCGATGTTAGAATTTTATACTGATAAGGGGAGCATTTTGTGTCCAAGAGGCTAGTTAATCAGAGGACATCACATTTTAAGTATTTATATCCTAATACCAGAACTTCAAAATACATGAAGCAAAACCGATAAAGGCAAAGAGAAATAGACAAATCTACAGTTAGAGCTAGAGGTTTGAATACCATTCTCTCAGTTAATAGAACAACTCTACAGAAAATCAGTAAGGGTATAGAAGACTCAACTTAATAACCAACTTAACCTAATTGATATTTATAAAATATCCCACCCAACAGCAAGATAATATTCTTTTCAAGTGCACGTAGGACATTTGTTAAGATAGTAGTTTCCTTTTTTTCATCTTATTTGTTGATTAGGGTTTATTTTTTTTTATTTATTTACTTATTTTTCTTATTTATTGATTAAGGTATTACATATGTGTCCTTACTCCCCCATTAACCCCATCACCACCACCACCACCACCTTCCCGCTAGGGTTTGTTTTATGTATCTTTTACTCTCAGTGGAGCTTCACTTACTATTGCAGTAGTCCTTCCTTATTGCGGGTGTAAGTTCCAAGAATCCCAGTGATGTCTGAAACCACGGAGAGCACCAAGCTCTATATATGCTGTGTTTTTTCCTATACATACATGCCTTTTCCATTAAAGGAAGGATGCACTTTATGGCTTATCATTGGCATATTTTGCCAGCCTCATTGCTCTTGTGCTTTGGGCCATTATTGAGTTACTCGAACACAAGTGCTGTGATACCATAACAGTGGATCTGATAACCAGGAGGACTGCTAAGTAACAGGCAGGTAGTATTTACAGCATGGAAACGCGGGACAAAGGGATGAATTATTTGTGTGTGGAGGAGGGATGGAACAAAATTGCATCACATTACCCAGAATGATGCGCAATTTAAAATTTATGGATTGTTTATTTCTGGGGTTTTCCATTTAATATTTTTGGACCACAATTGACATCAGGTAACTGAAACCACAGAAAGCAAAATTGTAGATTAGTGGGGGCTACTCTTTCTCACTTTATGCATCACATAAGACATAGCACTGTGCTTCCATTTCCCTTATCTCTGCCTTTGTGCTATTGTTAGCATATGTTTTATTTCTGCTTATGTTATAAGCCTCCAGATTCATTGCTATTACATTAAATGTTTTAAATTTTTTTTTCAAAATATATTTAAATTTATTGATTTGAGAGAGAGAGAAACATTAATTTGTTGTTCCACTTATTTTTTAAGTATAGCTTTCAGTGGTATTAAATACACTCATAATGTTGTGCCTTCACCCCCACCATACATCTACATATGTACACTTTTTTATCTTGTAAAACTGGAATTCTGTACCCATTACACAATAACTCCCTTGTCTTCCTTCCCTGCAGCCCACCACTACTCTACTGTCTGTCTCTATGATTTTTAAAAAGTCAGTCTCTTCTAAAGAGTTTGACAGGACCCAGGACGCAGCAGGGTCCACAGGCAGTGTTCTCGATCAGCCCCCGTGGGTCTGTGTACTGCCATGCCCACTTTCCCAGATCCTGGCCTGGGGAGTATTAAAATGTAATCGGGAATAGTGAAAAATTTATTTAAATAGAGAGATAGCAAGAATGTGAGTTGTTTGGAAGGATGTGGGGATAAATGTGAAAGCTGGTTTTATTTCATAGAAGAGAAGAGTGAATCGGGTAATTTGAAGGCAGTGCTTCTCAGGTGTGATCCAGAGACTTGGCATCAGTTGCAGATTCCTGCCCCCTCAGAAGTACCAGTGCCTGGGTGCTGATACTTCAGCCCCAGCCGTTTTGGCTCAGTGGTTAGAGCGTTGGCCTGCAGACTGAAGGGTCCCCGTTTTGATTCCAGTCAAGGCTCATGGCGGGGCTGTGGGCTCAGTGCCTGGTAAGGGGCGGGCAGGAGAATGATTCTCTCTCATCATTGACGTTTTATTTTTCTCTCCTTCTCTCTGAAATCAATATATATATATATATATATATATATATATATATATATATATTTTAATTCTTTATTATTGAAAGTTTTACATATGTTACCTTTTCCTCCCATTGACCTCTCCCCACCTGCTCCCACCCCCTAGCCCATGCCCCTACCCTGAGAAAAATATACTTTAAAAAAATAACAAGACAGTGGTGCAAATCGTACCTTAAAAAAAATATATGGTAGAACCTAGTCTCAGTACAGACAGCACAGAAACAGGAAAATTTAGATGGGCTGGGAGGGAAGATGGAATGAGGAAAAACTACTTTTTAATTCATCTCTTTGGATCTTGTGTTTGAGATAACCACTTTATATTTAAGTAGATATCTCTGAAGACAAATAAAGATAAAAACATAACTGGAATATGTCTGTGTTTCTACGTGGAAATGATGAGAATAGTCTACTGAGGGATGAAGTAAAAAGAAAATCCCTTAGTTTTAGACACTGGACACAGATGGAATAACTGTGGTATAAGTGGAAAACCAGGGTAGCATATTATTGGGAGTTGAAGAAGCATTGAGAGGTGTATGTTATATTGTACTGTAAGAGCAAATGAGAACCAAAAAGACGATATTGATAACCCTGGAAAATGAAGTGGGTACCTATTGAGAATGCCATTTATGAAGGATGTAGTGACGGTTATAAATACCAAGTGCATTAAAAAAAATAGTCAAACACTGAGTGCTCACTAATTCTAACTTTATTATAATTTATCCCTAGAGATTTTTAAGCTACAGCAGAGGTCAGCAAACCTTTTCTTTAATGGGCCACATAGTAAATATTTACAGTTTTACAGGGGTTATAGTCTCCAAGTACTAATTATGTTGTAGAATGAAACTAGCTTCAGACATTCTGTAAACACACAGGTGCAGGTGTGTTCCAGTAAAATTTTATTGTTTAGAATATATTTTTATTGATTTCAGAGAGGGAGAGAGAGATAGAAACATCAGTGATTGATCAGCTGCCTCCTGCATATCCCCGGGGGGGATTAAGCCCGCAACCCAGGCATGTTCCCTTGACCAGAATCGAACTGGGGCCCCTTCAGTCTGCAGGCCAATGCCCTGTCTACTGAGTCAAACCGGCTAGGGCTAAAACTTTATTTACAAAAACAACTAGCGGACTAGTGTTTGCCCATCCTTGAGCAAAAGGTATGTCTACTTTTTAGCACTTTTTCTTTTTGCTTTAAGATTTAAATTGACATTGGCTGACTTCTTGTTAAAGTTATCAAAACTAAATATTAGTAATGAGCTTGAAAAAATCCAGCCGAGAATACTATTTTGTTGACCTTATAAAATGTAATAAATTTGACTAAGCACTGTTCTCCCCATGCCCTCACATAGGAGGCGGTGGAACGGAAATAGGGACATTTGTTCCCATGGGCCTCCCCTCCCTCCCCCACATCTAATGACTGGTCTAGTGTGGTTTCAGTTGATTGTTCCCTTTTAGTATTTTGCCAATTTTGATACCAGCTTGCTTTTACTTTTTCAGTCTCGGAGAAATCTATGTGAAGAGGCTTTGTTAAAAATTAAAGGTGTCATTAGCTTTACTTTTCAAATGGCTGTTCAAAGATGTGTGGTGCGAATCCGGTCAGATTTGAAAGCAGAGGTTAGTATTTTTACTATGCTCAAGATTTTTAAATGTGTTCATGATTCTAGGAAACAAATCCCTGTTCAAATCTGTCCCTTTTTTGTCTTGGCGTAGGCTTTGGCATCAGCGATAGCATCAACCAAGGTTATGAAGGCTCAGCAAGTTGTGAAAAGTGAAAGTGGAGAAGAGGTAAAGGTTTCACAGATATTCTGTACACCTACCTGACTCCCGCTTGTTCTTCATCTAATAGCTGCCAGGAATATAGCAGTGTGATTGGGTCAGATTGTCTTAGTGTTTCTTGGTTAACACTCTTTTAGAGGTATAGAAAGATCTTTTGTGGATTTCACCTGTTTTTATATCATATATTTTGTTAATTTTAGAATCTTCTCTATTTCAGTGAAGATGTCTTGCCGAAAGATATTATATAGAAGTAAAGGAGATGTGGTTTCCTTGCATTGGTCTTTATTTATTTATTATTTTTTTAAAATATATATTTTTAAAATTTTTTTTATATTTAATTGATTTTTTTACAGAGAGGAAGGGAGAGGGATAGAGAGTTAGAAACATCGATGAGAGAGAAACATCGATCAGCTGCCTCCTGCATACTCCTAACTGGGTATGTACACGCAACCAAGGTACATGCCTTTGATTGGAATTGAACCTGGGACCCCTGAGTCCGTAGGCTGACACTGCATCCACCGAGCCAAACCGGCCAGGGCTAAAATATATTTTTATTGACTTCAGAGAGGAAGGGAGAGAGAGAGAGAAGCATCAGTGATGAGAGAGAATCACTGATCAGCTGCCTCCTGCACACCCCCTACTGGGGACCGAGCCTGCAACCTGGGCATGTGTCCCTGACAGGAATCGACCCCAGGATCCTTCAGTCCACAGGCCGACGCTCTATCCACTGGGCCACTCCAGCTAGGACTGTATTGGTCTTTAAATACTTTCAACTTTAATTAGTTTTGCCACTCCCAAAAATAAAACTCCAGTCCCACCCTTAGGCAGATATACATAGTGAAAAGCTTTGCCTCTTGTTCTTTCCACTAGCTGTGTGGTAGGGACGTGAATCTATTTGGCTTCTGCTCCTTTGAAGTACAATAGAAAGGAGATTCATTGGCTCTCTAGTGGCCCACACAGTAGCCAAATGGCTTGATTGTTGTTGTTGTTGTTAATTCCCACCTAAGGATATTTTTCATTGATTTTTAGAGGAAGGGGGGTGGAGGGAGAGAGAGAAAGAAAAACATCGATGAGAGCGACACAGAACAATTGGTTGTCTCCTACATGAGCCCTGACCAGGGAAGGGATCAAACCTGCAACCCTTGACCAGAAATTGAACCTGAGATCCTTTAGTCTGTGGGCCATTGCTCTTAATCCCTGAGCAAATTTGGCACGGGCCAGCTGCTTGCTTTTGTCTTTTTAAAAAATACATTTTTTATTGATTTCAGAGAAGAAGGGAGCGGGAGTGAGAGAAACATCAATGATGAGAGAGAATTATTGATTGGCTGCCTCCTGCATAACTCTTGTGGGGATCAAGCCCACAACCAGAGCATGTGCCTTGACCAGAATAGAACCGTGATCTTCTGGTTCATAGGTCAATGCTCAACCACTGAGCCACATCTGCTGACCTGCTTTTGTCTTGTTTATTTATTTTAAAAAATTATAGTTGACATACAGTATTATATTAGTGTTAGATGTATAGCACAGTGATTCAACATTTATATACTTTACAAAGTTATCCTCACAATAAGTCTAATAATCATCCATAGTTATTATGAAATTATTGACTCTCTTCCCTGTGCTATACATTATCTCCTAGTGACTTATTTTGTAACTGGAAGTTTATACTTCTCCTCCTTCCCCTTTTCTTCCTAACCTCCGTCATCTTGAAGTAGACAAAGGTTACACATTTATTCCTGTGTAGTTCTGCCTTTCTGTGCTTACACAGTGTCCACAAATGGGTCTACCTTTATGTAAGAGGAACGTTTTCAGAGGACTGTCAACCCTGAAAATAAATACTGTGGTGATTAGAATGAGGAGAACGTTCACCTTTCACTTCTGACATACTACTTTTAATGATATTGACTTTGCAATAACTCTTCACATGTCCTCTGTGTCAGATGCTGGTCCCATTCCAGGATATGGTTGTGGAAGTAGAACAGAACACAGAACTGCCCGACTACCTGCCCGAGGACGAGAGCCCCTCGAAGGAGCAGGACAAAGCAGTGTCCCGCGTGGGCTCCCACCCGGAGGGTGGGGCTGGCTGGCTGAGCACAGCTGCAAACTTTCTGTCCAGATCCTTTTACTGGTGACTTCAACGTGGGTGCAAGGACTGTGTGAATGAACAAGGGGCCAGTTTTCCATTGTCGTGGCAAACTGTCAAGTGCAATTTGCAATAAGTTATCATGGAAAATTTTTAGATTACATGATTGCGTATGCTGCGTTTTACATTTTATTGGACATTTTGCCCCACTAAGTGGTGAAAAGGACAGAGGCTACAAGGAGAGTTGCTTTGCTTATGAAGGTATTTTGGTTTTGTTTTCCTTTGTTTAATTGCCTCACATTTTAAAAAAACATGGGTCCACAATTAAACCAAACATTATATGAGCAGCTTTACATTTTATTTTACATGAAACACCCGATAAGGAAAACTCATTTTCTCCTCAGGTCTCAGGACCTATCTGAAGAGAAATTACTAAGCTCAAGTTGTACATGAATTACTGAACATTTCCCTCTGGTTTTCTTCATGAAAGATTCTTGCTCTGGTACTCTATAAGAGTTGAAAATGTTTCTCATTACCCCCCTTTTGTGCCTTTTAAGAATTTTGCCAACCATGTTTATAGAAAGGTCATTACTAATGACATTTTGTGAATTAAAATGTGTTCATTTGAATGTAGCAATCCCCTAAAAATACAATTCTACAAAACTTTGCAATCTTGTTATCATTTTGATATAATTAGTACACAATCACTCAAGAAGAGGGAAATATGTATATCCGCAAAGTGCTATTGAGACTGAATGTGACCAAATGTAGTTTGACTGCTGTTCTGTTTGGTTTATATCAGCTCTGGAGAGTTACAGCCACCATAATATTGGGAGCAACTGTCAATGGTCTCTAGGCCTTATTTTGTGATTACACATGATTTCCTGCTTAAAAAAAAAAAAAAATAGAAAAAGAACTGACAACTTGAAAAAGAAAACAAAAATTGGATGCCTATAACGCCGCAGTGCCATTTGGTAGAGTCTAACCTTAACATGTGAGTTGCTTGGTAGATGCCTATTCAGTAGGTATTTCCTTGTATTGCCTTTTGTGAATTTATTATGAACTTGCAGTTGTATTGAATGAAAAAAAATACTCAAAATTAATGCTCATACAGATATAAAGCCAGCATTGGTCCACTTGATTTTGTTTCTCATGTCCAGCCCCCCAAAAAAGAACTTCAGTGAAGGTAAGAAAAATAAATATAAATATGTATACATAATATATTTTTTCTAGATAAGAGCTAATTACATATATGTAATGCTTTTATTGCATTTCTGAAATATTTGGCAACTAAAATTTTCCTTTTGGAAATCTAACTAAATCCAGATAAATTTTAATGCCAATACGATTAAAAACTAATAGGGAGAAAATGAAAGTCGTCTTCATCTACATGTAGAGCTGCTATTTTATTGCGTGGAGAATGTGAAGTGAAAATTGGACCCTGGAGGGGTTTCTTGCATTTTCATCGCATCTCTTTTAGAGGAAATTAAAAGCATCCAGTGTTACTCGAGAAGAATTATTGTAAAGTGATTCACCAACAAGAATCTTGAACATTGTGACCTTCTGGAGGGAGGGGTATTGAGGGTGCTGAGAAAGATAGTTTTCAGATGTCTGGTCTCTGAGTCAGGTGACACGCACAAATGAAAATATAAGCTTTCAGGGCATGCATTGCTTTAAATGCATTATACAACTTGCTGCCAGAGCCAGACGTGTGGAAAAAAAACCCCACCTCCTTTCAATAGCCATTAAAACAAAGTTTACTGTTCTGTTTTAACAAGCTTGTGTTTTATTTTGCATTGCCACACATCCGCTTATTTAAAAAAACTACATCCCTTTGGTAGCAATGGTTCGATACAGGTGGTTATTATAGCTCGGTGTTCCTGTGTTCTAATTCCAAGTGTTCTTTTGTTTCCAGGTCTTATAGAGCAGTTAAGGCAACTGTAACAGCATTTTTTGAAATATATTGTAAAATAATAAAAGGTAACGATTAAAATGGAATGGATATTGCATTTTTGTGGTATAAGCATTATTGATTACTCTTAAGCCTGTTTGTATCCACTCTGCCTGGCACCCTCTCCTAGCTCCCTGCAGGTGCATTACCCAGCTAATCCCCATGCATCTTCCATTCATCTTCTTCTCAGCACCACATCTGCCTCCCCCTGGCTTTGGATCAATAGCCTCTTTACATATATTCATTACATTAGATTGGATTTATATTTTCCAGTGTCTCTCCTCTTCTTAGCTCTTTGAGAACAGAGAGAATCTGTAACTGTGCCTGGCTAGTAGCAAGCACTCAGTTATATTTTTAGGAGAATGAATGGAGAATTTGTTTTTAATTACTAAAAATAAGTAGAAGGTACTAATTACTAAAACAGGCACATGAGGAAAATTGTCAGATTGCAGTATTTTTTCTGGGCATGTTTCTGATTTATTCAATTTATTGCTTTTTCATTTATGTTGTCATTTGGTTTTTATTTTTTTTAAGTGGCAGAGTTATAATACTTTATTGGATGAAGTTAAGATTAATTTATAATATCCTGATTTTTATAGAATTGTGATAGAATAGTATATACACTGAGTGGCCAGATTATTATCCCTGAATGCATAATAATCTGGCCACTCAGTGTATTAGAGGCCTGGTGCATGAATTTGTGCATGGGCGGGATCTGGCCAGCCTGGCCAGAGGGAGGGGACATGGGGAGTTGGCTGGCCTGCCTGCTGGTTGAACTCCTGGTGGATGGGGACAATTTGCATATTCGCCTTTTATTATATAGGATATACACTAGTGGGCAGATTATTATGCGTTCAGAGATCATAATAATCTGGCCACTCGGTATATATAGGGAATCATTACCTCAGGGCAGAAATTCAGAGGAAAAAATCCTGCTTTAAGACAAGTTATATATAAAAGTAAAGCTTTGTAAAACAAGCTTTATTTACGTGGACATTTATATTTTTAATTTTGATTTTTTTAATGGATCAACTTCTTCCATGCAATATAAGGTCTGTTTTGAAAAAATTAAGAGTCACATGATACTTATGAAGTAAAGCAAGATGAACCAAATGGGAACAAAACCATGTGTTTCTCGTCCTACTGAAATGGGAAGATTAAATAATAAAATAACTAGCATAAGGGTGATAAAGAACATATAAAGACACTTCTGGGTGAAGATATTTATATTGCTTGATATAAGGACTATAATTTTTTTCTGGAAGTGGTTGTAACAAATTTTTAAAAATATATATATTTTATTGATATTTTACAGAGAGGAAGAGAGAGAGAGAGAGAGCTAGAAATGTCGATAAGAGAGAAACATTGACCAGCTGCCTCTTGCATACACCCTCACTGGGGATGTGCCCGCAACCAATGTACATACCCTTGACCAGAATCAAACCTTGGACCTTTCAGTCTGCAGACTGACGCTCTACCACTGAGCCAAACCGGTTTCTGCAGTAGTAACAAAATTCTTGAGATGACAATCTTTGGGAATCTTTTCTCACCCTGTGATTAGGTAGTAGCAAGAGTAAACTAGTATATGTTAATGACTTAATTAAAAATATATATTCTAAATTAAGATCCTGGTCACTGAGCTATCTATAATAATAAAAGTGTAATATGCAAATTGACCGAACATGACCTCTGGATGAAGCCGGGGCTGTGAGGGCCTACTCTTGCACTAATTTTGTGCACCAGGCCTCCAAGATGGGAAAGCAAAGCAGCCTCCTTCATCTGGTATATGATTTAGTGACATAGCAGCAAACTACACAAGGCAGATGTTTTGTCACCTGCACAAAAGTTATGCTAGACATAGAAATTTTATATTAGAACAGTTAGAAATTTTAAAAATGAAGGGATTAGGGGATTGGGGGGGAATGGGGGAATAAGGACACATATGTAATACCGCCATCAATAAAGAAATTTTTTTTTAAAAAAAGAAAGTATTTTCCTTAATCTTTGTTATACCATTTCTGGTTGGTGAAACTCAAGGGGGACAAAGTGATAGAGAAATGCCAACATTACCAACTCATGCTGAGAGTCAGGTTTCTCATCGGAGTGTAATGCTTAAGGGTATTTTTGGGTTACATCATTAAAGTTAATTACTAAATGATGTCTCTCTAAAATAATAAATAAAACATTAAAAAACTATGTTGTCCCAGTCATAGTCCTAATTGGTGGAATTATAGACATAATCTTCCATGGGACTGGGTCTAGTGGGAAGGAAGATCTTGGAACAGATAATTACTATGGTATACCAGGAAGTAGTACAGTAGGTTTGGGAGAACTGATGTTGGTTGGAAACCAAGGGTTCGGTGAGTCAGGGTAGACTTCTTTTTTTTTTTTTTTTTAATATATTTTATTGATTTTTTACAGAGAGAAAGGGAGAGAGACAGAGAGCCAGAAACGTCGATGAGACAGAAACATCGACCAGCCGCCTCCTGCAACCCCCCCCTGGGGATGTGCCAGCAACCAATGTACATGCCCCTGACCGGAATCGAACCCGGGACCTTCCAGTCCGAAGACCGACGCTCTACCACTGAGCCAAACCGGTTTCGGCAAGGGTAGACTTCTTGGAGAAATTAAAGATTGCACTAGAACTTGAATGATGAGCAGGCGTTAGTTGGCCATGTGGGACAAGGAGAATAGTCCAAGCAAAGGGAATAATAGCTTTGTGAAGGCTCATGTATGAGTGAGGCTGGTGTGTTGAGTCTAAGAGAAGACTGAAAAGTTGGTAGAGGCCAGATAAGACTCTGTAGGTCCTTTGATTTAACTCCTCAATAGCATTTCCTCTCCTAATGTAAGTAGTTCAATCGCTATTAAGCATCTGTACATTAATAAACTGATGATGGCAGAAACTGGTTTGGCTCAGTGGATAGAGGGTCAGCCTGTGGACTGAAAGGTCCCGGGTTCAATTCTGGTCAGAGGCATGTACCTTGGTTGCTGGTGCATCCCCAGTAGGGGGTGTGCAAGAGGCAGCTGATTGATGATTCTTTCTCATTGATGTTTCTAGCTCTCTATCCCTCTCTCTTCCTCTCTGTAAAAAATCAATAAAATATATATTTTAAAAAATAAATAAACTTGGGGGGGGAGGGCAATGGTAAGCTATATACACATATAATACCTTAATAAATTAAAATATATATATATTAAAAAAATAAATGAACTGATGATAGCTACTACTTGTTATGTTTCGCAGCTAATTACTTTAGTATTCATTTTCACAACCATCTGTAAAGAAAAAATGGACTTCACATATAAAAAACAGAAGCATGGGTTTAGTAATTTGCCTAAGGTGCTGTTATGTAGGCTACAATGTGAAGAATGGACTTGAGAGGAGGAAAGTGGATCTGAGGATACCAGGTCATGTGTCAGGCTCTTAACCATACTTGTAATACAGGGCACGGTGGCTTGGACTTGGGTAAGTAGCAGTGGACATGGAGAGAGGTAACATGTTGGAGACCATTTTTTAGGCAGTATCGGAGAAGAACTTGGTGATTCGTTCTGAGGGGAGACTCCCAGAATTCTTAGCAGCTGCACTGAAGGGCTTGTTGGGCACTGAGCTAGGGAGCATTGGAAAATAGGATTGTGGGCAAGGACGTTGATGTGGTATCCAGGGTTGGGCATTTTAAGATGGGGGAAGACAGACATGTTTAAATGTTATTCGGTGGATCCAGGTGAGAGAGAAGGTAACAAATATCTAATATAGAATGAGGTTCAGAAGTAAGCGGAATCCAGAAGAGGGGTGGAAGGACTAGCCTTTGATAGATGAATTCTTCTGGGTCCTTAAGGCTGAATGAAGACATGTTGGATCGACCCATTACAAAATTTCTTCTATTACTGCTCTTTAAGTCCAGTGGATTAAGAAGGCAAGTTGAATAAGTTTTAGGTTAAGGCTATTTAAAATTAAAACAGAATGTGCACAGCCTTTTTTTGTTTTGTTTGCACAGTCTTAATAGGTTATCCACTCACATTTCTTGTATTAGCATGGATGAGTGCCAGGGCTGACTGGCAGACCCTGAGCGATGGGTGAACAGATTGCCTCTGATACACGTTTCTGTGAAAGAGAGGGCTAAGGGACTGTTTCCCTTTAGAAGTAAAAAGCAGTCCTGTTTACTTGCCTTCTTAGGCTTTTATCCTTACAACGGCTTGAACTAAAATTAACCTCTAGATACAATCAGCAGGATAACTGTCCTTGAGGAAGCACATGCTTCTACAAGGTCAGGTCTTTAAAGACTAAACATAAGAGATTCTAGCAAAATACGAGGGGGGATCGAACTTGTTTTGAAAAGTCAATGTAGGGCTGCCGCCTTCAGCAAGGTCCCCTGAGAGGCCCCCGGCCTTTGGGAGAATCTTCCTTACAGACCTTCCAACCACGTCCCATGCTTCCCCACAGATGAGTTTGTTTTCATGAGTGACCGTCAGACTCCTAGATTGCCCTCTACTTTCTCTGACCTTTCATGTGATCCTTGGCATCTAATTCCGTGGGTCTCCATGAAATAGCTTTGGGCACGGTGCCACCCACTTGATGGTCGATATTCTTTGTTAACCTTGAAATGTTCTTTTGTTTTAGCTCCAAATAATATACCTATTCTAAAATACTTTGATAACATGTATATCCAGAATGTTTGGATTTTCCAGGTATCAAGAATATAGGCTGCCAAAACTGGTTTGGCTCAGTGGATAGAGCGTCAGCCTGCAGACTGGAAGGTCCCAGGTTTGATTCCGGTCAAGGGCATGTACCTACCTTGGTTGCAGGCACGCCCCTGATAGGGGGTGTACAGGAGGCGGCTGATCGATGATTCTCTCCCATCGATGTTTCTAACTCCCTATCCCTCTCCCTTCCTCTCTGTAAAAAATCAATAAAATATATATTTTTAAAAAGAATATAGACCGTGATCACCTTAGTCGGGCAGTTCTGTTGGTTAGAACATGATTGTGATACACCGAGGCTGTGGGTGTGATCTTCCATCACAGCACAAGCAAGAATCAACCAGTGATTGCCTAAATAAGTGGAACAACGAATCTATGTTTCTCTCCAAAATCTATCAAAATTTTAAAAAAGATTATAGGCCATGATCAAAGGGAAAAAAGATACCAAAAAAGACAAGAACATAGTTCAAAACTTTCTGAATGCACTGTGGGCAGAAAGCTTAAATGTAAGCAGTTGAATAATTAAAATGATTATAAAAATTTTAGAGCGAAACGCCATTTAAGCATAAATGTTTTAGAACGAAGAGGCCTTTGATAGTTGTAATAAGCTTGCACTTGTATTGGGCATCTATTATAAATTACAGCTTCTGCAATTACATAATCATGGAATTATGTTGGTCTCTGGGTCTTGTTTAATGGATGTCACACATTTCCTGTATATTTATAAATTCTCCAAATTGAAAATGTTAATCCAAAAGTCTAGAAGAAAAATATCATCGGTAGAAAAGCACTATGTACACAACTTTGTAGCTATGACTGTTATTTTTATTCACCTCTTTCAAAGGAATGGTTAGGATGTTTTGTAAGTGTTTATGTTTATGTCTAACATGCCTATTAGTGCTTACTGTAGAGGAATGGTATTGACTATTTAATTTTAGTTGTCTACATTTTCAAAACAATGAAGACATATCACTGACCATAAAATAGAAATAGCAGCCATTCAAAATGGTTGAACATTTATGGTACCGTTTACAGAAGCAATCTCATTATTAAACCAAATATAGCCAGTTTATGTGCGTATGCAGATGCAGGGGTCTATCGCGTATATTACAATTTGTAACTTTAAAATACACAAATGTAATGGACATTGGGTTTATTTTCAATAGACTCTATAAAACAGATTCTGTACCTGGGTGCTCTCTAAGGAGTCATTTTGATTTCAACTGAAGATTTGAAAATTGTTTTTTTATGAAACTATCCTCCCTCACCCCCCTTTTTCTGGCAAATGAACCACTGAAGAAAAAGTATTAAAGGAGAGTGATTCTGTACCCTTTAAATTTCAGATTCACATTTGTGGGTTCTTTTTTTAACTTATATTTTTATTGATTTTAGAGAGAAAGGGAGAGGGAGAGAGAAATAGAAACAATGATGAGAAAGAATCATTGATTGGCTGCCCCTTACACTGGGGATTGAGCCTGCAGGCACATGCCCTTGATTGGGATCGAACCTGGGACCCTTCAGTCCTAGGCCAATGCTCTATCCACTGAGCCAAACCAGCGAGGGCCAGGATCCTTCTTTAAATTAAATGAACAATGGTGAGAAATCTACAGAGAGTAGCCTGTGCCTGCAGAGTTTGAAGGAACCTTGGTGATGAGTGCCTAGAGGATTGGTAACTGCCATCCCGTTCTAGGTTGCCACAGCCATCAGAGGCTATGGAAGAATTATCTAGAAGTTCTTTGGGCAAAACCATGGTCTGGAGCTGAATTTGGCTCAGATTTTTTTTGTTTTGTTTTGCTTAATCTTTACCTTAGGTTATTTTCCCATTGATTTTTTTTTCTTTTTTTAGAGAGAGTGCAAGGGAGGGGGAGAGACAGAGAAACATTGATATGACAGAGACACATTGACTGCCTGCAACCAAGGTACATGCCCTTTGACCAGAATTGAACCTGGGACCCTTCAGTCCTGAGCCAAACTGCTAGGGCTGGGCTCAGGTTTTAAAACAAATTGGGACAGAAGGTATTCGGTTATGT
Source organism: Vespertilio murinus (assembly GCA_963924515.1). Classification (NCBI taxonomy): domain Eukaryota; kingdom Metazoa; phylum Chordata; class Mammalia; order Chiroptera; family Vespertilionidae; genus Vespertilio; species Vespertilio murinus. The sequence goes on along the minus strand of OZ004717.1, from coordinate 31,843,760 downwards.
ATTCATCAAATCTCAAAGGAAAAGAATGGTAGCCATTAGGAAACCATGAAGTCCTAAATCCCTAATGGGGCAATGCTTCTTTAGTCATTGCAGATGCTCTAATGCAAGGTGGCTTGGGCAGTCTAAAAACCCTCACGGACACGAAATGTAAGGAACAATTACATTTTATTAAACCGAGTTTAAAAAACAATGATTTGAGTAAATATAACCAATTCCTTAAGTTTTGAAAATTTTACACATATCTCTCAAGAAATATATTTAAAATTTTTTTCCTTGACTAGAATCAAACCCAGGACCCCCCAGTCTGTAGGCTGACACTATCCACTGAGCCAAGCCAACTAGGGCTCTTTCAATAACCTTAAGCTTCCTTCCTTATACTGGTAGTTCTGATCTTTTTTTCAATGCACAAGTAGAAAAAGTAAAACTCAGATTCTTTACTTGCTTTAGTTAGAGAAATAATATGCTAAGGCAGTGGTCGGCAAACTCATTAGTCAACAGCGCCAAATATCAACAGGTCAATGATGGAAATTTCTTTTAAGAGCTGAAAACCGACTTCTGCGCACGGGCCACGAAGTTTCAATCGCCCTGTACGTGAGCGCCCGCACGTGGTATTTTGTGGAAGAGCCACACTCAAGGGGCCAAAGAGCCGCATGTGGCTCTCGAGCCACAGTTTGCCGACCACTGCTAAGGGAAAGGCAGTTTAGGAACAAAATCTTTTAAGCTTTGCCATCTTCCTTTAGCAGGATGGGGATAGGTGGCATTCCCAGTTTTCACCAACCCTATAATGCCCGCTGCTAACGGTGGAAAATGTGTATGTTCTGGCTGCTACTCAGGTCACAGACTGTTTCATCCTCGTGGTCATTTGGAAGGTGTCTGTACTAAGTAAGGATGGGCCCAGGAAGCTGCCTTCGTCAGAGGAGAGGAGCGCACCGCAGCGTGGTCTGTGCGGAATAGGAGTGTTTGCGTTTTGTCCTGGTGTGGACTCGGCCGTGGCCACAACTTCAGGGATCAGGAACGGGTGGTGATGAAAAGACCCAGCCAGCTTCCAGGTCGGATTATTTGGAGTTAAAAAGCCCTGGCAGCCTGGCCAGTGTTGCTCAGTGGTTGGGTGTGGACCTCTGAATTAGGAGGTCATGGTTCGATTCCTGGTCAGGGCACATGCCCAGGTTGCAGGCTCAATCAGTAGGGGCATGTGGGAGATGGCTGATCAATAGTACTCTCTCATCGTTGATGTTTCTACTTCTCTCTTTCTCTCTGAAATCAACAAAAATATGTTTTGTTTTTTTAAATATATTTTATTGATTTTTCATAGAGAGGAAGGGAGAGAGATAGAGAGTTAGAAACATCGATGAGAGAGAAACATCAACGAGCTGCCTCCTACACGCCCCCAACTGGGGATGTGCCCGCAACCAAGGTACATGCCCTTGACCGGAATCGAACCCGGGACCCTTCAGTCCGCAAGCCGACGCTCTATCCACTGAGCCAAACCGGTTTTGGCCAAAAATATGTTTTTAAAAAAGAAAGCCATGGCATAAACAGAGATAATGTCGAAGTACTAATGCCATTAGTATATCTGATATATGCTTTTTAAAAATATATATTTTATTGATTTTTTTTACCGAGAGGAAGGGAGAGGGATAGAGAGATAGAAACATCGATGAGAGAGAATCATCGATCAGCTGCCTCCTGCACACCCCACACTGGGGATGTGCCCGCAACCAAGGTACATGCCCTTGACCTGATTGAACCCGGGACCTTTCATTCCGTAGGCTGATGCTCTATCCACGGAACCAAACTGGTTTTGGCTGATAGATGCTTTTTATTTGTTACCTGAGCAGAGCAATAACAGAAATTGGTACCAGGAGTGAGATAGGACAATGGTTTTCAGGCCTTTATTTCATTATCAGTATCTTCATGAACATAGTGAAGTGCCATCAGAGACACCTTCTCTTGACTTCAAACTCTGTGTGCCTGGGGTGGGGATGGGGAGGGGGGCGGGGAGGGAAGAGAGAACTTAAGACTGCCTACCATTTCTCTTGAGTATTCCCCCCAACTAGGTGTTAAAAGGGAGACGTTAATCCTTCAACTGATCCTGGATTATTTGCGCCGTGTAGTACGAGCTTCTCACTGTGCGGAGTGTGATTCTAGTGTTTAAAGATAAGTACTTTTAAAAATACACATATATACAAGATGGCCTCAAATGCAAGCCAACTACTTCGTCTGGTGCTCACCCAGAGAATGAGCCATCTGTTTGAACACTCAGGAAAAATTGGCTGTGTTGGGCGTATTGAGAGTCTGCTTCCAACATGGTCTGTAAATGTTGTATACTGTATTTTAAAGGTGACTTAGATTTCCAAGCATAATTTTGACTCAATGAGGGGTTTTTTTTTTTCTTCTTTCTTGTGTATACATCTCTGTATGAGATGCAACTCCACTGAAATAAGTGCCGGAGCCTTCCAATTTTCTTCTGTTACCAGACAACATAGATGTCTGCAGCAGTTCTGTATCTCCCAAAATGTGTGATTTTTTTAAAAAAATCTTTTCTTTAAAGGAATTAAAATAATGATCTGAATAGAAAGCAAGGTTTTGAGCAAATATTTAAAAAGTTTACATGTAGTTTATAGATGACCCATACCAAGTCAGGGCTATTATAAATTTTTGCCAAATTGTATATTTAGTGAAAGAGGTACACAGAGAAATACTTAGGTAGATATTCAGCCGGTGATTTACCCAGCCATGTGCCATCTCTGGACCCAGGGAGAGGCAAGATCGGATGCCCTACAGCAGTGAAAAGCAAGCAGCACAACCAAGACCTTGGGCAATCATTGGCAGTTGTGTCTGCCTTAGTCTCCTTTTCTTTTCTTTTTTTGGGGGAGGCACTTTCATAACTACTAGTATTTGACCACCAGCAGTCAGTCCTCCTCCACATTAACTGTTCATAGATTTTTTGAAAGTGGTGACAGGCATGTAGGTTACCAACACATAGAGCTTGTTTGGTGACTCTTCCTCCTCATGACGTCCTCTGGACAGCCACACCTGGGTATGGAATGGGACGTTCCTTATTCCTTTGACCCAGACAGCTTTGTAGAGCCTGGTGTCAATGCGCCCATCTGGAGTTCCCATCTCCTTCCTGGCAAATTTCCGGATCTCTGAGTGCTTGGGGGGCACCCTTCTTGAAACCCTATATACTCTGTTGTTTTTTGTTGTTGTTGTTTTTTAATATATTTTATTGATACTTTACAGAGAGGAAAGGCGAGAGATAGAGAGCCAGAAATGTCGATGAGAGAGAAACATCGACCAGCTGCCTCCTGCACACCCCCTACCTGGGATGTGCCCGCAACCAATGTACATGCCCTTGACCTGAATCGAACCCGGGACCTTTCAGTCCACAGACCGACGCTCTACCACTGAGCCAAACGGACCTCGGCGAAACCCTATATACTCTGATCACTACCTAGTTGATGGCAGACCAGCCTCCCTCTCACTACCCTTCTTTATGGGAACCATTATGCAGGACCCAAGTTGGAAAAGCTACCTCAGTGTCCTTTCATTGGGAATCACCTGGGATTTTTAGGTCCTGTCCATGTCTGCAGATGAAGCTCTTAGCCTATAAAATCTTCATGGGTTTCAAATTAGCTGCTCTCTTTCTGATTTATGTATGGGATTGGCCTCTCTACCTGAATTTCTACAGTTCTATTGCGCTGTTTGGAGCTGTGCTTTAAGGGGTGGCACTTCCTGCACTGTGGGCTGACCACCGAGTGGCTTGGGGAACTTTCATTAATCCTCCCGATGATCAATGGTCAGGCACTTCTGTCTTTCTGGCCTAGCCAGGTAGTCCTGTGGCAAGCACTGCATTCCTGATCCTCGACTCTCTGTGTCCTGTAATTCTGTCTTGCTAATTAATTTTTAGTGTGGCTTGTAGATGGTGCTCATGCAATGAGTGAAATGTGACAGGCTCACAATCCATACAGAAGCCCAAGGAAAAGCAACTCTTCTCTAGATGGTGAAGTCTACTTGGGACTTAATGCTGGCCCGATCCTAGGGGCCTAAAGCACTTGCTAGGAAACTCGGTTCTCCTGTTTTGTCTGACAGCATGTGAGTAATTTCCACCATTCATCAAGGCTCAAATAGTGTATCAAAAATATTTCCTAAGTGTTTACTTTTTTCAGCATAAATCTTGGAGGCAACAGCCACTCAACGTGAAGCATTTATAACAATGGAGTTGAAAGGAATGGCAGTAGCCGTGTGCCCCGGGGGAACCATGTGCCCAGGGAGAGCCGTGTGCCCCAGGGGAACCATGTGCCCCAGGGGAACCGTGTGCCCAAGGGGTGCGGTGGGACCTGGGAGGAGGGGGCGGTGTGAACCGGAGGAGGAACGGATTCTATTCGTGTGGTCCTGAGACATTTGGACAGTCTGCAGCCATTAGCTACAGAACACTCTTGTATTTCCCTACAAAAACAAATGAGAGAGAGTGTCCCACTTGAAATTCATATACGGGAAAAAGGAAAAGAGAAGGAAAAAAAATCTGAGGAACAGAATAAAGTGGTGAATATAGTAGAATCAGGGCAAAGAAGGGGAGTGGACTGATAATTATCAGGAGGATAAGGGGGTGGGGAAGCAGTGAGAGACTGGATTGAAATCGTATAACCAATGGATGAAGACAATTGGGGGGAGAGGGGGTAAGGGCAGAGGGTGGGAAGGGAACTGGGTGGTAGGGAGCTTTGGGGGAGACAAAGGAGAAACAATTGTAATAATCTGAGTAATAAAGATTTATTTTAAAAAAAGAAGAAGAAAGGAATGGCAGTAATTCAGTTCTGCTTTGTCACCCAATTGCTGTTATAGCCATCACCTTAGCCCTTCCTGGGCAGCCTTTTTGGTTTTCAGACAGCTCCGATTATTAGAAAGCATGCTTGTCACTCTGGCTTCTGCTTTCTTGTTGGTGCTCATTTGATTCTCTAGGGACAAGGTCCAGCAAGCAGGCTGCATCCTGACCACTCCGACCCTCTCATCTTCTCTCCAGGTGAATTTTAAAGACACATCAGGCAAGGGAATGTCTGCGGGGGGGATACACTTTCACTGGTTTTCTGCAAAAACTAGTTCCTATTTCTAGAAGCTTCTTATTAGGGTCCTAGAATGGTCAATAGCCCCTAGCACCTCACATTAAGAACATAATCTTTCCCTAAAAGTTTTTATTTTCAATTGCATTTGATGATGCTTGTGAAATACAAAAAAAAAAAACCAAAAAACCAAACAGAAAACAAAAAAAAACAAAAAAAAAAACAAAACAACTCTTCAAAGAAAGGGAGTGTAAATTTGTGGGAAGTTAAGGAAATTCTTAACTTCTGAAATAAATCCTTGTAAGAGTTGTATTATTAGAAGATTAAAAGAAAAGCCCAGGCAAGTTTACTGTTGGAACAATGGCATCTTTTTAAAAAAATATATATATATTTCTTTATTGATTTCAGAGAGGAAGGGAGAAGGAGAGATCGAAACATCAATGATGAGAGAGAATCATTGATTGGCTGCCTCCTGCATGCCTCCCCACTGGGGATCAAGCCTACAACCCAGGCATGTGTCCTTGGCCGGAATCGAGCCTGGGACCCTTCAGACCGCAAGCTGATGCTCTATCCACTGAGCCAAGTCGGCTAGGACGAACAATGGCATCTTTAAGCAATCATTCCAGCTTATAATGGCATCATTCCAGCTGTGTTAAGCATCTCTACGTGTTACTAGGTGGCCACTTAGCTATGGAGCAGTGCGAGGCTAACAGCTCTTTGGACTTTGGTATATTGCTTCTTAGTTTAATCCCATCATATTTCATATAGAAACCATGCTTGTCCTGAAGATAAAATTATACTCTTAAAGTTATTATTACAATCAAAGCAGTATTTACACTTTGTTAAAAATTAACTGATTTAAAATGGTTTTAAATAAAAAGTAAAAATCTCCCACTCTCTCCTCAGTACCTCTGCACAGTCACTTCTTTTATTAAAAAATATATATTTTATTGATTTTTTTACAGAGAGGAAGAGAGAGGGATAGGTAGTTAGAAACATCAACGATAAAGAATCATCCTTCAGCTGCCTCCTGCATGCCCCCCACTGGGGATGTACCCGCAACTAAGGTATATGCCCCTGACCGGAATCGAACCTGGGACCTTTCAGTTCGCAGGCCGATGCTCTACCACTGAACCAAACTGGTTTGGGCCCAAATAATATTCTTATTTACCTCTTCCTTGATGTATCAAATTTAGACAATATCAGTCAATTTTCTAAATATAAAAGATGACTCCCACCTTTCTTTCCTGCCTCCTGGTCAATCTGTCTCCAAGTCCCCAAGCTTAGGTTCTACAGGTGGCATTTTGGAGAGGTGGCGTTTTCAAGGCCAGGCTCTGACTCAGGAGATAAGCTCTGTGAGGTCAGTGCCCCTCTCTTCCTGCAGAGCCGACTAAATGACAACCAGAGGCCAAATATGTTCACCTGAGGCCACGTAGTTGTAGCCTGCTTCTCCACCTTTCTTTAAAACTGATTTCCTGTATACGGTAGGAGCTGCCGGAAGATGCCTGTCTGGCCGTGACTGTGGAAATGTGAGTTTTGTTCATGGGATTCTGAAGAACAAATATAGGGTCTCATAAAGAATCTCCTAATCCATCCTTTGGAGTCCTTCTCACGTGGGAAAACTCTATACTTTCTCATATTTACTGGGGACATAAAGAGGGGAATAGGAAGCAGATACCCCCCCCCCCCCACCTCCCAGTTTCTTCTTCAGTTCTCTAATATATACATTATGACTAATGAGATTTTCTATTTTTTTCCTCCTGCGTCCCTTTCTGGGTTTATTGCTGACCCTAAAACTTGGGCGCTGCACAGAATGCCTGCAGCTCCAGAAATGGTATGGGAAGTGAGGATGAGTTAGTCATTGCACTTGACAGTGGGTTTGGCAGCCATGTATTAAACAGATCCCCGCAATTTCACAGTAGCATTCGCCTACCAGGACCACATTCAGCATCTGAGCAGGGATGAGGATACTTAGGATTCTGACACCAATTCTGATGTGTTTTCCAACACCACCAAGCAATTCTCTGACACCAGCTGGCTGTCCTACAATTCAACTCAATTCCGGTACCATCTGGAGCTAGCATCAGGCTCCACAGGTTAAGGATTCAGTCCCAAAAGACTGCCCACCCGGCCTTCAGATGCCAAGGCAAGCCAGGCTGTCCCTTGTGCTTCTGACTAGCCAGCTCTAGCCTGGAGGTTTTAAGGACCACTTTATTGGGTTTGACTATTAAAATATATATATATATATATATATATATATATATATATATATATATAATTGATTTTTCACAGAGAGGAAAGGAGAAGGATAGAGAGCTAGAGACATCGACCAGCTGCCTCCTCCTGCACACCCTCTACTGGGGATGTGCCCACAACCAAGGTACATGCTCTTGGCCGGAATCGAACCTGGGACCTTCCAGTCTGCAGGCTGATGCTCTATCCATGGAGCCAGACCAGTTTCAGTGGGTTTAACTAATTTGGTAGAGCTGCTCACAGAGCTCAGAGAAACATTTTACTTACTAGCTTACCCATTTACTATAAAAGGCTATGTAACTTAGGAGGAGTCGGGGGAAGAGATGCCTAGGACATCATAGGGGGAAGGGTGCAGAGGTTCCAGGCCTTGCCAGGACCCCCATTCTCCCAGCACCTCCACTCATTCACGGACCCGGGAGCTCTCTGAACCGGTCCTTTTGGGGTTTTAAGGATTCTTCATCACGTAGGCACGACCGATCCAATCATTGGTTGTTGGAGATTGAGTCAACCGTCAGTCCCTCTCACCCAGAGTTCTACCCTCGGATCCCATGATTGGCCTCTTCAGCAACTATGCCACTGCCCTAGGCGGTTTCCAAAACAGCACCTCATTAACATAACAAAAGACTCCTTTATGCTCTCTTCATTAGGAAACTCCTAGGATTACAAAGATGGTGTCTTTTATAAATCACACGATCCCAACACTGGTTCCCCTTCCCCTGCCCCGGCCCTTTCCAATCTTTATGGAGGGAGCCTGCTCCGACTCCTAGTTCACCTAGGAGAAACCGGCCCGCCCACAATACTTTTGGTGGGTGTTCCGATCCCAGTGGCAGTCATATCACCAGGTGAGTTCCCACGTCCTCCCCCGGGGGTCATGCTCTGGAGGTGACTGGTGTTCACCGATGTCGGGGAAGGGTGCTTGGGCAGAGCCCAGGCTATGGAGGGTGGTGGTGCCCGTCTTTCTCCGGACACCCTCTTGGCTAAGACCACAGATTAATTCTTGCTCTGTATTCATTTCCCCGAGGGACGGGGGTTTGGAGGGCCTGGGCCTGGAGGTAGGCTGAAATACCATATTATCATTTAGGTAGGGCATTTTCTAAATGTTAGTATTTGGTGGTGGAGATAACGCCAACAGTGTGCACAAAAAGCTAGTTTTTTTGTTTTGTTTGTTTTTTTGTCGGTGCCCATTGCTTTAACATGGGATTTTATAACATTTTTTTAATGTAATAATTGCCTAAGCAGTGGCAAAAGTATTTTGTTTCTCTATCAAGGTAACAGTTAAAAGTTAAGACCTTAAAATTAAAAGTTAGGCCTAATAGGTTTAGTGTTGTAAGTAGAATGTCATATGCATTAAGTTATATTTTGTTTTGTCAAATAAATGGCTTTAAGGAATCATTAGGTCTTTTCCTATCCTGAGGGGAAGGTCTAGATTTGCCTGCTCCTGGGCTTTGACTAACTTTACCCAAATAATCCACGAGATGGCAGCAGAGAAATGTTCATTTAAATTTATCATCCACTGAGAGGTTGTTAGAAGCACACTTTAACAAAAAGTAGTTTCATCTTTGTAATTTGGTCCTTTATAAGCATCGAGTGGTCAGCGAGAGCTTTCGAATGACTTCTCAGGTCTTTTACGAAACAAGTAGTGAGGATTTTATTGTCTTTTTCCATCGCCACATTATTTTCCTTGCTGACCACATTTTGCAAGGAGACTAACTGTGATGCGATGTGCGGGCCAGTCTATGTGTCCCTGTCACAGTTAGTATTCTCGTAAGTAATCTTAGCAAATCTGGGAACAATGCACTCTGGAGTCTCACTGAGTGCGTTCTGTGTGGTAACTTACCATCAGCAGGAGCAAGCAAGAAAGGGAAAGTGTGCTCAGGAGTGGAGGCCTGAGCTTCTCTGGGGGGGTGACGGGGTGGGAAGGGGGCGAGGAGGGTGGGAAGAGAGGGAGTGCTGGGCAAAAAGGATATTTCCATGGAGACCAGCTTTCACTTAAACTTGTCTCATATCAAAAGTATTGGCTTCATGTTCAGTTATTTATGTGAGTTATTAGATTTAACAATAGATACTAGTTGCAGATGCTGTTTTTATTTTTTTAAACCCTCACCCGAGGATATATTTTTTATTGCTTTTAGAGAGAGAGGAAAGGAGAGGGGAAGAGAGAGAGGGAGGAAAAGGGAGAGAGAGAGAGAGAGAGAGAAAGAGAGAGAGAGAGAGAGAGAGAGAATGACATGGGTTGATTGCCTCCCATAGGGACTCCAACCAGGGATCAAAGCCACAACCCCGGGCATGTGCCCCCACCGTGTACTGAACCGAGACCCTTTGGTGCACAGTATGGAGCTCCGACCAGCTGCCCCGTGCCAGCCGGGGCTGCAGGTGCTTTTGAGTCAAGGGAAAAGAAATTGTTTTTCTGTGAACCACCTCAGTTTTCTAATTTTAGGATTCCATATTCCTTATGAAGTGATAAAAGGCATAATATAAGCTTGTTCGATAGATATAATTAATGGAAAATTAATTTTCATTACTCTGTGCTGCTTATTATTTTTCATTGCATTTTGCCGAGTCTGGAGAACGGATGCTTGCACACACACACATGTGAACATGGTTTTTGTTTATAGGAATAGTAGATGCTTATCACAGACTTTAAAATCTTATAGGAACACATGAAATAGTAAATAAATCCCCCCATACTTCCCTGAGGCAGATTGTTCTTATCTGGCTAACTCTTTCTCTGTGTAAAGACAAACGCTTACCTTTTTAATGAGATGAGGTCATACGTAAGTTTTACATTCACTCTCTCATGGACGTCTTTCCCTGTCTACATTTTACAGGCTGGGTGTTATTCCTCTGGTACGCGCCACGATTTCTCTAACTCCTTCTACTGACGGACGCCGTTTTCCAGGTTGCTTTCTGTTGCTATACCAACAATGCTGCTGCAAACAAGGTTGCATGTTTATCCCTGTGTGCTTAAAAATCTAAACTTCCCACCCACTGAACCTTTCAAGACGGGAGCACCTACTGCTGAATGGACAACAAAGTCCTACCCTTGCCCGGTGGCCAGGGTCGGCAGAGCCTGCACATGGAGCCTAAGAACCTACTGACCGAGTCTCTCTCTTTCCCTTTTTGAAAGTGTCAGGGGGGAAGCCTGACCTTGAACCATGAAAGGACAGAAGCCATGCTTTCCCAAGCTGGACACAGTGTGGCAGAGCAGGGCCGGACAAGCCCTCGGTGCAGGCCCTCGTGCAGGTTCGGTGGGCACAGGCTTGTCTCCGAGGCCAGGCGGCTCTGAGACGTGCTCCCCCCACAGCCTCCTCTCTGCGGTGCTTCCTCGGCGGTGTGGGCAGATCCAGGCGCTGGAGGTTTGAGGTCTGGGCACCCAGGGGCAGGGTGTCCTCCCGGAGGGCCCAGGGCCCCAGGATGCCCTCCAGCCCAGCAGCGCCGGGTCTGTGTGCCCCCAGGGCGCCGTGCAGACCCATCTGCCCGCTGGAGCGCGTTTCTCAGGGGTCGCCTTCTGGCGGCTCCCCGCGCCCACGAGCCCGAGCCGGGGCGGCGGCAGCAGCAGCCTCTGATCATCTCTGCCGCTCCGCACGGAGGGCCCGATGCTGGCAAAGAATTGTTTTCTAATAAGGGCGCCTCGGCCAAACGATGCAGGCTCTTATTTGTTCCATGTGACGGGTGATAAACATTTTATACAATCGGCAGAAATTAAAGCCCAAGACAACAAAGTGTTTCAGAAATCTTCCCCCCCCCCCCCCGCCAAGCCCATGATTATTTTGTTATTTACTGAATCTTATATCTTCACTGGTTATAACAGCTGAGAATCTGGTGCCGCCCCCCCACCCCTTCCTCAGCCCCCCCCCCACCTCCCCACATTGTATGAACTGGAGATAAAGACCTAAAACCTTACAAAGTCCTAAGATTTGTAAGTACGACCGTTAGAGACAACCTTTTCTGATCATTGCATATATCTTTTCATTATTCTTACACAGTAACTTCTTTAAAAAAAATATATATATATATATTATTGATTTTTTTAACAGAGAGGAAGGGAGAGGGATAGAAAGTTAGAAACATCCACGAGAGAGAAACATCGACCAGCTGCCTCCTGCACACCTCCCACTGGGCATATGCCCGCAACCAAGGCACATGCCCCTGACCGGAATCGAACCTGGGACCCTTCAGTCTGCAGGCCGGCGCTCTGTCCACCGAGCCAAAGCAGTCAGGGTATAACCTATCTTCCTGTCCCACCTTGGAGCTGTGTCTCATGTCCTACTTGGGACTCCTAGCTGCATGCCTCGTGTCTCAGAGCCCCTTTTAGGTTCTGAAAGCACTGAATGCTTTGTCACTTCTGACTTTACAAGTGAAATGTGATGGCTCTATCGCTTATGAATAAAACATATCAAAAGGTAAAACTATCGCGTGTGTACTTCTGCACAGCACAAACTGCGTTTTATGTGTTCTGTACCTCCATGAAGTTTTTCAGTAAATGTTTTTTATGGATTTTCAGAGAGAGAGAGAGGAAGGGAGAGGGATAGAGAGATAGAAACATTGATGAGAGGGGATCATCTATTGGCTGCCTCCAGCACAGCCACTCCTGGGGATTGAGCCCACAACCCGGGCTTGTGCCCTGGCTAGAAATCGAACCGGCTACCTCTTGGCTCATGAGTGTAGCTCGACCAGTGAGCCACGCCCACCGGGCTCAATGAAGTTTTTTTTTTTTTTTTAAATATATTTTATTGATATTTCACAGAGAGGAAGAGAGAGAGATAGAGAGCTAGAAACGTCAATAAGAGAGAAACATCGACCAGCTGCCTCTTGCACACCCCCTACTGGGATGTGCCCGCAACCAAGGTACATGCCCTTGACCGGAATCGAACCCGGGACCTTTCAGTCCGCAGACTGATGCTCTACCACTGAGCTAAACCGGTTTCGGCAATGAAGTTTTTTTAAAAAAATATTTTTTATTGATATTTTACAGAGAGAAAGGGAGAGAGATAGAGAGCTAGAAACATCGATGAGAGAGAAACATCGACCAGCCACCTCCTGCACACCCCACACCGGGGATGTGCCCGCAACCAATGTACATGCCCCTGACCGGAATCGAACCCAGGACCTTTCAACCCGAAGACCAACGCTCTACCACTGAGCCAAACTGGTTTTGGCTCAATGAAGTTTTAATAGTAACAAGTGTAATATGTAAACTTGCAGCCCATTAATACTTTGGTTGGATTCATTCTACCGATTTGCATTGTGCCAGGCACTCTTGCCACGGTTTTGTGGTCAAGATACAAATTCTTGACCTGGGGATGTTGGATTTTCACCGGGTAGAGACAAATACTAAGCAAATAAATCAACCGTAGCCTTTCAGATGGGGATGGGTGCCAAGCAGGAAGAGCCGGGAAAGGGAATGTGTAGCATTTTTAGTGGGGCACTCCGAGCAGGCCGTGCCACTGAGACGAATAAGATGACCTTTGAACAGTGACTTGAAGGAGTAGATAAGTGGGGAGACTTGTCCCTCCAAGTAGGAGGGATAGCAAATGCCAGGACCCCAAGAGAGCACACTGCCTTGCCAGCGTGTGGGTGGAGAGCACTGGGCAAGGGACAGAGCGGTGGGAGGTCTGAGAGGACAGAGGAGGGACCTCACAGGCCTTTGGAGGCCACGCAGGACTGGCCTTTCTGAGGAGTAACGGGGAGCCATGTCGGCTTTGAAGCAGAGAAGGGAAGTGAGTCGGTTAGCTCTCTAAAGGGTTGACGGAGCCCCTGTGTTGAGAACAGAGGGAGTGTGGCAGGCACGGAGATTTGCGGAGGTGGCTGCTACAGTCTCGGGCTGGTGGCCCACCTGGGGAGAAGCAGTGGGCACCGAGGTGCTGCATGCATTTTGAGGGCCATGCTGACAGGGTCTCCAGATAGTATGGGACCTGCCTAATGAATAAGACTCCACGGAAGGAGAGGATTTCTGAAGCGATTGAAATGGACAAGCTGCCCTGGCCTGTGTTGTGCAGTGGTTAGAGCATTGGCTTATGCACTGAAGGGCTCCAAGTCTGATTCCTGGTCAAGGGCGTGTACCTGGGTTGCAGGTTTGATCTTTGGCCCCCGATGGGGCACGTGTGGGAGGCAACCAATCGATTTTCTCACTCTCTCTCTTTCTCTTTCTCTCCTTTCCTCCCCTCCATCCCTCCTTCTCACTCTCTCTAAAAAATCAATGGAAAAATATGCTTGGGTGAGGATTAACAAAATAAAAAATAAATGAATGGAGAATCAGAAGAAGAGAGGCTTAAAGTGCAGAGTGGGTGAGCTCTTAGGGAGGAGGAGACTTCCTAGTGAGCTCACCTAATGGGTTTGAGAAAATCAGGTAAGGGCTTATCTGAAAGGACATTTTTACAGTAGGCGAGTCAGGTCAAGTAGCGATAGGAAGAGACCTTTGACTTTTTATTTTTTTTTAAACATATTTTATTGATTTTTCACATAGAGGAAGAGAGAGGGATAGAGAGTTAGAAACATCGATGAGAGAGAATCATCAATTGGCTGCCTCTTGCACACCCTCCACTGGGGATGTGCCCGCAACCAAGGTACATGCCCTTGACCGGAATTGAACCTGGGACCTTTCCGTCCGCAGGCCTACGCTCTATCCACTGAGACAAACCAGTTTTGGCAACCTTTGACTTTTTAAATTTGTATTATATCCTTATGTAAAACACTGGCATCTGCTAATTACATTATTGCCTATGATTTTGAGCTCTGGTTTTATAAGACGCTATCATGTAATCTTTTAATATATATATATATATATATATATATATATATATATATATATATCAATATCATCAATGATGAGAGAGAATCATTGATCGGCTGCCTCCTGCACCCCCCTACTGGGGATGGATCCACAACTCAGCCATGTGCCCTTGACAGGAATGGAACCTGAAACCCCTCAGTCGACAGGCCAACGCTCTCTCCACTGAGCCAAACCGACTAGGGCTCATGTAATCTTTATTTCAGTCAGACTGCCACTCAGCTCTTTCCCGCTTTGAGCTGTAGTGGGGTTGTCCCCACCTTCTTGCAAATATCACATCCATTTCAAATGCCACCTGATCCAGGAGACGTTTGCCACTTCCAGAAGTCTGAACCTCCTCATCTCTTTGACTTCCCTTAGCACTCTTTCTGCTTCGGGAAGTTTCTTTCTCATCATTTGCAAGCTTAGCCCTGGAAAAAAAGTTCTTTGGGATCAGGGCTTGGCTCTGATTCATATTTGTATCCTGAGAACTTAGCTTCATATCTTACACATCTTGCATGTGGTGGATGACACCTTAGTATTTGTCAAGTTGAATTTGGTTAGGCAAGCCATTTCTTGTCTTATAGCCATAGAACAAGGGGTAATCTGTGGTTGTAAAGGGTTCTGGATCATTGAATGGGAGCTGTTCTCTCCGCAGACCATTACTGTGCAAAGCTGGTTAGTGCAGCCTTTTGAGGAACAGGTTTTGTTGTGTTGCTGCATTCACGTTACCATGACAACCTTAAGTTTTGGCACTTTCTGAATTTAGTGTCCTACTTAATTTCCTGCATTTGGCTCAGACAGTAGAGGGGACTCTGCAGAAGTGGTTAAATTCGGGATTTTGAGAGGGAGATTACCCTCTGCTGTCTGGGTGGGCTGATGTAATCTCAAAGGGTTTTGTAAGCGGGAAGCAGGATCATAGCCCGTAGAAGGAGATACGATGATGTAAGAAAGATGTTGGAGTGACAAGAAGAAGGGGCCACAAGCCAAGGAATTCAGGAGTTTCCAGAAGATGAAAAAGTCAAGAAAATAAAAATTTCCCTGAAGGAATGCAGCTCTGTCTACACCTTGATTTTAGATTCCTGACCTCCAAAACAGAAAGACTAAATGGGTGTTGTTTTAAGTAGCTTAGTGTTTGGTCATTTGCTACGATAGCAATAAACAAACTAATGGAGTTGGGTAGCCCCTTTTAACAAGTTTCAAAGACCATCCAGTGGAGTTGTAAGTACTTTCCTAATCAGAGGTAGTTATCAGTTAGATTCCAGACAATACTACTGCTAGTAGTACACAATGGTTAAGTGGGAAGGAAGCATAGAGATTATGCTTTTAATTACAATGTCCTTGCTGTCAGAATTCCAGTAATATATATACGACGGATTGGAGTTGTCTACTAATCCACTAAGTTTAAAAATGCCATGCATTCAAAAGACTTACCACTGACTGTCAAGTAAACGCTAGGCAGTATGCCAGATGCGCCCATTCAGACCCCATGGCGGACCTCAGGGGTCTCAATGGCGATTTCCTGCTGCTTAGCAGGAACTGGATCTTAGAGTCACCTATGAACTAGTAAGTGTGTAGGGCCTCATGGGGACTGACTGTGACTTCATTTATTGTGAAGTGGGAATTGGTAGGTCGAACCATGTGTCTTCAGGATCCATGTGAACTTTCTACACAACTGTTCTCAATTTTGACTTGGCATCAAACCCTTTGATGGAGTGTTTTCTTTTCTTTTCTTTCTTTCTTTCTTTCTTTTTTTTTTTTTTTAATACCAGTGCTAGTGCCTCTCCCTTGGAGATTTTGACTTGGTTTGTCTGAGATAGGGCCTGGAAATCTATGTGTGTGTTTTTTAATATATACATTTTATTGATTTCAGAGATGAAGGGAGAGGGGGAGAGAAATAGAAACATCAATGAGGATAGAGAATCATTAGTTGGCTGACTCCTGCACACCCCACACTGGGGATTGAGCCTTCAACCTGGGCATATGCCCTGACCACAGAATCGAACCATGATCTCGTGGTTCACAGGTTGGTGCTCAATCACTGAGCCACACCGGTCAGGTGGAATCTATGTTTTAAAGAGCCTTAGATCTGTGGTGTCCCAAAGTGTCAAACGTGCTACCTGTTGGTAACGAAGACTACTTAGTCCTAAACCGGTAACACGGTTTGCTAGGGTTCACACTGTGAACAGCATTTCCCGACATGTATTCTTTAGAACACACGCCCCTAGGGTAACACGCCAAAGTCAGTTGCACGGATGTTGGAAAACAATCCCTCGTACATTTTTTTAGAAGTTGATGATGGCCACTTACACGTTAAAAGCTTGGAGGTACCCAAAACCGGTTCAGCTCAGTGGTAGAGCGCCAGTCTGCGGACTGAAAGGTCCCGGGTTCGATTCTGGTCAAGGACATGTACCTTGGTTGTGGGCACATCCCCGGTAGGGAGTGTGCAAGAGGCAGCTGGTAGATGTTTCTCTCTCATCGACGTTTCTAGCTCTCTATCTCTCTCCCTTCCTCTCTGTAAAATATCAATAAAATATATATATATTTTAAAAAAGCTTGGAGGTATTCTGGATTAAAAGAGCCTGTTTAATACGGCTTAACCCATATTCTCCAAACGTGTTTGATCTCGGAGCTGCCTCATCGTGGAACACTGATCAAATATGCGGAGCAATAAGGGCTCCCCAGGGTACGCCGAGAACACACGGGACCAGAGGAGTGGAGGTGGTAATGGTGCTTGCCTTATTTAGAAGGTACCAGATGAAGAGTGGAGCGCTCTGCAGTGATCATACATTCACAGGAAAAACAAAGGTTACAGAATTCTGTAACCCAGAGAGTGTCTGCCCGTTAAGCGTGTATGCTTCAAGAGCGACGGAATCACAGAACTGCCATCCAGATGGTCATCTCCATATTGATCCTGGGCGGGAGGGTGGGTGTTCAGTCACTGCTTCCCACGCACGCTGCAGGCTTTCCTTATCTTCCATCTTAGAGCCACCCCACATATTACCGCTACCATGCTAGCCCAGCCCCGTGGGGCTCAGCAGTGGAGCGTGGACCCGTGAACCAAGAGGTTGCTGGGTCCATTCCTGCTCAAGGCACATGCCGGGATGGCAGGCTCCATCCCCAGTAGGGGGTGTGCAGGAGGCAGCTGATTGACAATGTTTCTCTCTCATCATTGATGTTTCTATTTCTCTATCCCTCCCCCTTCCTCTCTCTCATATTCATATATATATATATATATATATATATATATATATATATATATGTGTGTGTGTGTGTGTGTGTGTGTGTGTATATATATATATATATATATATATATAGTAAAAAAATATGGCATAAAAGATAAAGTGGATGTGTGCAGACATGTGTATTGCAGGAGCGGGGGGGAAGGGGGGCTGTGGAGGGAGGTGTCCTGGGAGGAAGCACAGTTGTCAGGAGGAGGGCAGAAGGGAGAGAGAGAAAGAAGGGAAGGGAAAGAGAAAGGGGGAGGAAAGGAGAGGGGAGGGGGAAGGGGGAGAGAAGTGTGTGTGCATGAATGTGTGTGTGTGCGCGTGTGCATGTGTACGTGTGCAAGTGTACACGTGTGCAAGTGTGCGTTCGTGCGTGCATGTGCGTGCTTGCGTGCGTGCAGGGTGTGGGGCAGGCTCTCCTCCAGTTCGCCAACGAAGGCCCCAGCCCTCAGGTATTCAGAGTGCTGAGCCTTTCCATCTAATATTTAATATTTAAACTCCCTGGAGCTTGCTGTGCATTCGACACCGCGGTCGGGTCCAGCCTTTTCTTTCAACCCCGCAGACAAACTTCCTGCTTCGAACCCCCTGTGATCTTAGGGGGCCACCGTGGAACTTGCGGTTGGCTACCGAAACGCTGTTGCATGGAGCGTGACTGTATTTGCAGCCGCAGGACTAAGCTTCCCGCCTCCTTCCCGCTCCTCACCGGGGCCTGAGCTCAGCAGCTCAGCAAGGGGGGGTCCCGGGTTCCCTGCCTCGGGGCCCCTCCAGCCGCAGGCCAGCGACCTCGGTGAGCTGAACCCTCTCACGCTCCAGCCTCCGGCTTCCTCCTCTGCCACCAGCCGGAGGGACCTGCAAGCCGTGAGCGGCATCGGGCCGTTAGGCGATGGATGCACATCTCAGTCATCTTTCTTTCTGAAAGTCACCTTGCCGGGTAACATAACCTGATCAGGGGAGAAAACGCCGGCAGAGCCACTGTAGGGAGGACTATGCAGAACATAGGGAGGACTATGCAGGGCGCTTAGGGGAGGGAGGGGAGAGGTGGGCTCTTTTGGGGACCATCATAGAGTCCTGCCTACACGGCACCTCTCCCTGAAACTGTGGAATGAGTCAGATCTGTGAGCTGTAAACGCCTTTTCTAGAACACTGCGGACAACCCGGATTCCTTTCTGTCCCGGCCTGCCTCTCTCCCGTGTCATTGTTCTCCTATTGTCAACCTCCCCCCAAGGCAGCAGCTCATGGAGTAATTCCCAAATTCTCCCGAATGCTCGCCGAGTTCCATCACGCCCGTCCTCAGAAGCTCCAGCTGCTCAGAACTCCGTCCTCGGGGATCCCTGGCCTGTAAACAATCTACGTCGTCAGACGCAGGGGGCCGCCCTGCTGATTTTCTCCGGGTCTGGCGGTGAATATTAAGATGTTACAATTATTAAGGACCAAACAAAACAACAACAACGCGCGTTGGAGGACAGGCGATTCCCAAGTCTGCAGCGCCCACAGTCACTTGACTGAAATACTTAACATCCTAAGAGCTGACAGTCCCCAGATTTCTACCAAGAGACCAGAAATTAACTTTTTTGCCGCCTGCCATCTGGGCCTTGAATGAGAAAGAAAATGGGATCTAATCCTCAGTTCCAGTTTTGTGCAGAGACAAAAAAAAAAAAAAAAAAAAAAATCAACAATAAAAAACAAAACAAAACAAAAAAAACAACAGCAAAGGTCTTTGGCAGGCAGAGCCTGAGGAACGGTACAGCATCCTGCTCATTTGTCACAGCCCCCGGGGGCCTGGCAGTGAGCATTGTATGCAGCTGTACGCTAGATAGAAATTCTTGTTTAGTCTTTGACACGGTACTTCTTCTTTTTAAAAAAACATATTTTATTGATTTTTCACAGAGAGGAAGGGAGAGGGATAGAGAGTTAGAAACATCGATGAGAGAGAATCATCGATCAGCCGCCCCCTGCACACCCTTTACTGGGGATGTGCCCACAACCAAGGTACATGCCCTTGACCGGAATCGAACCTGGGACCTTTCAGTCTCCAGGCTGACGCTCTGTCCACTGAGCCAAACCGGTTTCGGCTAGTCTAAAATTTTAAGGGGTATTATGTGCTACCTATACATTTGACTATTTTTGTGTGTGTGCGTGGAGAAGTACCAAATATTGCTGAAATAATTTTACATTTCCTTAATCGGCAACATGTAAAGACTGCCCACGGTGTATTCCAGGAGCCTTTTCCTAAGAGGTTGAAACTCCTCTGGTCACCATATACAGAAATTTAGCAGGTAGAGTGTTGGGAAGAAATGGGAGAAAACTGGGGGTGGAGCCATTTTTGTTTAAATGAAGGTTTGGATTTTTTGCAAATAGCGGTATTCTCAAAATCTCTCGCTAAGTCAGTTCAGTAGCAGAGAATAACAGTTAGCAGCCAGAAGATATGGTCATGTGTTTTGAATAAGCTAGCTCCCCGAGTGGCAAAATCATGCCTTTCTTAATCTAGAAACAAAAAATGAGACCCATCTCTGCTTTCAGGATTCTCCTCACTCGAAGCTTAAATACTATCATTGGTGAGAAATAACCCAGTCTCAGCAATGATAGTATTTATGGATTGACCTTCCATAAAAAAGGCCAATATCTGAAATAGAGTTGGAGCGATATACTTGAAAAGGACCTTTCACGACAGCAGGTGTCTCTCTGTCTTTCTGATTAGCCTGTATCCAGAAACCTTTAACTATGGTTTGGTGACACCTGACAGTGAGCAAGACCTTCCTCTAAAATATCTGTCAACTTCTTCTTCTTCTTCTTCTTTTTTTTTTTTTTAAAAAAAGGTCAAATCAGTCTCATCTATGCTCTACATAGGATTTTCTCACCAAAAATACCGGAGCTTTGGTGTGGTTACAGTTTCCCCCTAAATGCCATTAACCCCGTTATTCCTCCTCAGTGGCTTTCACGTCCCCATCACGCCACGTGTTGCCTGTGAAGTTTGGCAGCTTCTGTAGAAAAGTATTGGCCACGGGAGGGCTGTGGTCCCACACACAGAGCTGACAAAACCCGGTGTCGAGGGTATGCATTCAACGAGGGAAGGTTATTTCTCAGCACCTTGCCCTCAGCCCCTAGGACTTCCTCTTCAACACGTCTTGGAGGTCTTCTAAAAGACTCTCCGTCATCTGTTTCCTCCAGTGGGATATTCCACCTGGGTTATTATCACAACTATTTTGCTACGTGCAGTGAAATTAGTGGTGATTCCATTTGTCGAAATCCTATGTAGGACGGCGGTGCTCTCCGCCTTATTACCAAATGAGTACAGCGTGCCCTTCAATAATTCTCTAGGCTCTCAAATGCCTTGGAAATAATATGCTGGAATATTACTGAGCTGTGACTGAAGCACCATTTGTGCTAAATATGACAGCCCACAAATGATATTCCTCTATAAAAGTTCAAACTACATTAATCTTTGAGGGAGGTTCATTGACTGGGAAGATGGCTTAGATATAAAATAAAGACACCAAGGGCTCACTGAGGAGAGCTTTTCTCGTCAGGATTATCTAGGAACAGCGGAAGGGAAGGCTCGAGACTTAACCCTTTGGGATTGGGCTGTGAGCAAGGGAATGCGGCTCCGAAGAGGAGAGAATGAAATGATGATGCAGGCATTTCAGTGTAACAGGCTGGGAAACAGAAATTAAAGAGCAGGTATGGCCGAAACCGGTTTGGCTCAGTGGATAGAGCGTCGGTCTGCGGACTGAAAGGTCCCAGGTTCGATTCCGGTCAAGGGCATGTACCTTGGCTGTGGGCACATCCCCGGTAGTGGGTGTGCAAGAGGCAGCTGGTCAATGTTTCTCTCTCATGGACGTTTCTAGCTCTCTAGCTCTCTCCCTTCCTCTCTGTAAAATATCAATTAAAAATATATTTTTAAAAAAGAGCAGGTATGGAATGGCTGAGGCAAGTAGAGAGTGTTATTGCCACTGGGGATCTGAACAAACATGTGATGAGAATTCCCAGCTTGATGTGTATGGTCCTTATCCACATAAGGTTATATTTAGAGGAATGGCAGGCTTTTCCTGTGCGGTCTCTCCAATGACGTTTTTGCCAGTCACTTTGGTTTGTTGGAAGGGCTGCACAAAAATAAATGATTGCAGGGATGTTTTCTTTTCCTGGGTTTCCGGAGGTGGCCAGTAAGTCAGTATTAATACCTTTCAAGAGGTGAGAACGTGGAGGAGATTTAATTAGTATTAACGACAGCAGTTTATGTAAATATGGGATACTATTAAGTTTTTTTAGTATTAGTTTTTCTAAAATGTATGGAACATATAGCCAAAACCGGTTTGGCTCGGTGGTAGAGCATTGGTCTGCGGACTGAGGGGTCCCGGGTTCGATTCCGGTCCCGGGTTCGATTCCGGTCAAGGGATTTTGGTTGCGGGCACATCCCCGGTGCGGGGTGTGCAGGAGGCGGCTGGTAGATATTTCTCTCTCATCGACGTTTCTAGCTCTATATCTCTCTCCCTCTCTGTAAAAAAATCAATAAAATATATTTAAAAAAATGAATGGAACATATAAAAACAACATTGCTCTCCTTAAAAAATTTAAAGTAATATATATGTATATATTTATTATATGCATAAGACATGTGACAGTGTAGAAACACACAAAGAGAAATTCATATATCACTGTGTCCAGAGAAAACCATCACTAACATGTGGGTGCGTATCTTGTAATCTCTCTTCTGTAAAGACAGAGACACATTATCACTTTATAGATTGAGTTTTACTCAACACTGTATTTCCCAATGTCAATGAATACGTAGTATGAGGCTCCCCTTGCAAATGAAAGAGCTTATTAACTTTTTATTATAAAATTATTATATTATTTATTATAAGTGTAACATACACTTTTCCAAAGAAAAAGTAAGCAATACAAAAAGTTCTGAAATACTGTGACATACTTTTGCACTATACCGTATCCATCCTCTTTACCTTACTTTAGCTTTACTTTCTGTTTTTTTTTTTTTTGTGTGTGTGTGTGTGTAACTTATCACCTGCTACCATATATATAATTTATGTAATTATGGCTTTGTTTGTTTGTATATTTTCCCAGTAGAATGTAACCTCCTTAAGGACAGAGGCTTCTGTGTTTGGTTACCTAGAGTAGTGTCTGCTACATAAATAGCTGCTCAAGTAATACATGGTGAATGAATTAATTAAAGAGCATTGGGCCCTAACTGGTTTGGCTCAGTGGATAGAGCCTTGGCCTGCAGACTGAAAGGTCCCAAGTTTGATTCCGGTCAAAGGCATGTACCTTGGCTGCGGGCACATCCCCAGTAGGAGGTGTGCAAGAGGCAGCTGATTGATGTTTCTCTCTCACTCTCTATCCCTCTTTCTTCCTCTCCGTAAAAAAATAAAAAATATATCTTAAAAAAAATTAAAGAGCATTGGAAGTTTGGGACTGTTACATTAAAGGGTCAGAGAATGATAGTGGGTATGGGTAAGAGAGAAGGGGAAATATATGAGAGCTATTGCAGGGGTAGAAGCCATAGACTTATGGGGAAAAAATGAACAGAGATGTCTCTAGATTCTGTATGAAAGTGATTCCTTGCCTTTTCACTCTTGAATTATCATGTCAATTATTTTTTAGTCTTTTTCCAATAACTTATAGATAGCTTCCTAATAGAGAGAGATTTACAGAACAGGGTAAAGGGGATCTGTTATTTTTAGGTTAAATAGATATTGAATACTTGGAGTTAGAACCAATTGACCTATTGATTTGAGAGCCAAGACAGAAAGTCCATTTATCTGCCAAGTTCTGATTTTCCACGTCAGAAACAATCCCTGTACTATAGATTAGCTGCTTCTGGGCGCCATCAATATAGTTCACAACGGAATGTTTCTAAATAGGGATTAAGGTATATTATTGTAATTCATGCAATAATAACAGCGACCACTGTTGTAAATAAAGATTTTCTATTTATGCCGGGACTGGTTTGGCTCAGTGGATGGAGCGTTGGCCCGCGGACTGAAAGGTCCCGGGTTCGATTCCGATCAAGGGCATGTACCTTGGTTGCAGGCACATCCCCAGTAAGGGTTGTGCAAAAGGCAGCTGATTGATGATTCTCTCTCATCAATGTTTCTAACTCTCTATCCCTCTCTCTTCCTCTCTGTGAAAAATCAATAAAATATATATTTTTAAAAAGATTTTCTATTTAATGAGCTTGTGGAACAAGATTTGACTTTGCCATTCAGCCTCACTTATTACAGGGAAGTCATTCAATTTCCTTCCTCTGAGCTTCCTCTGCCCCCACATTTCTGTTTGGCTTTGAGTCTTACCACTAAGATGGTAAAGAATATCCCTGCCTAGACTTTTCCCTGTCAGAGGTAAGAAGTGTGTCTGTGCTAATAAGCTACTTGGTGATAGGTAAATATTTTGCATATTTTTCCTGACTTGCATATCAACGAATCTATTTAGCTTCAATCTGTAATCTTCCCTCTCTCCCCGCCCTAATACTTGCACTTGAATGCTCAAAAGGCCGATGGATTGAGCCCCAAATGTTTATATCCATCCATCCGGAGACTGATGCAGCTCTAATATTTGACACTTGACATACCTTTTCTTATTTACATATCCTGTCAATAATGCCTTTATGAAGAGGTTTCCTTAATAGCTTTGTTTTCCCCTTAAACATCCGTATCAGAGAAAAAGGAATCACGTGCCTCTGATTACTTAAGTGGGAAAAACAGCAGTTATCCACGATTCCACCATCACTCTTACCCCCCATATTCAGGCCATTAAGGTACCTTTTCTTTAGATACCTTCACTTTTACCCCTTCATCTCTCCACTATGACCACCTTCATCTTCCTAACTGCCTTCTAGAAGATGGGTTATACGGGGAAAAATTATTAATCATGGTGACTAATAGAGTTAGAGTTGTGGTCTCTACTGATTGATTGGTGCTAGGTGGGGTGTGTGTGTGCTTGATCATTGCGTTTGGGACTGATGTCAGCTGTGGAATTGCTCTGTCCAGTTTCACAAGGATTTGTTCTGTGAGAGGGTTCTGCTTTCCTAGGTCTGGAGCTAAAACCCAACTAAGGCCAAGATATTGTGCTGAGTTTGATTGAAAAGTGTCTCAGTAGTCAGTAAACACAGAACCCCGTTTCTAAGACTACTGGGTGATGACCAGATCCTCGTTGTACTGAGGGATTGATGATTGACGAAGGGAGAGGGAGGTGGGTGAATCATGGCACTGGGTTGGGCCAATGTGAGTCAAAGGGAAAAAATAAAAATAAAAGGCCAGATTTTTTAAAAAAAGGTTTCTGTGTAAATACAGACTTATTATTGGGCCCCCAAGATACAGGAATAAGCACATCTATATAAAGAGGAGAAACAAAGGTTATTAATTTTAATAAAGTAATAAAGAAGCTGTCCTGGTAAGAAAGGGAGTTGTTTAAGGTCAGGTACACTGTCTGAAACTAGGTCTTGATTGAGCCCAGGGCAATACTATATTTGTCATATTTTCCCAAATAGAAATTAGATTCAGACCCTAGCTGGTTTGGCTCAGTGGATAGAGTGTCGACCTGTGAACTGAAAGGTCCCAGGTTTGATTTCGGTCAAGGGCACATGCCCTGGTTGTGGACTCGATCCCCAGTGGGGGACCTGCAGGAGGCAGCCGATTCACCATGATTCTCTCTCATCATGGATGTTTCTATCTCTCTCTTCCTCTTCCTTCCTCTCTGAAATCAATAAAAGTATATTTAAAAAAAAGAAAGAAATTAGATTCAGGAAAGTTTAGAGTATATCATTACTTCTTTTAAAAAATTTTTGATAGATGTGTGTGTATATAAGATATAGATGTGTGTGTATAAGATAAAGTATACTATTTACATCGACAGATTTAACATTGTTATATGAATGATGTGGCCAATTCAACCTGTAGATTTGCTGAAGTGTGAATGAAAGTCAAGGACATTATGAAACTGTAATTTGAAGGTGAGTGAGCTATGAAAGAAAATACCTCAATCAATATTTGCTATGTGAGTGAATTGGCCTCATTTTCCCAAGGAGTAAATCTCTTGGAGTGATGAGTGTTATTTCTTTGTGAAAGTATCCTCCAAAGCACAGTCCATTGCCAGTTCTGTTTAACTGTTCCCGAATGTTCTTAAGATCTGGGAGGTCACAAGACACATCTCTTTGGGATGTCAAGGCTGTGCTGGGTTTGGTCACTAGAACTCAACATGCCAATTTGGTAATGGAGACATTTTGACTCAAAGAGAAATTGATACTTGGGCTTTGGCCATACTTTGTACTCATGACGTTGGAACTTCCTGATCATGGATCATGCATCCATTTTGAGGAACATTCTATTTAAAACTGATGATAGTCCTGGCCAGGTAGCTTAGTTGGTTAGAGTGTTGTCCCAGTACACTAAGGTTGCAAGGTTGCAGGTTTGATCCCAATTAGGGCACATACAGGAAACAACCAATGAATGCATAAGTAAGTAGAACAAGTCTCTCTCTCTCTCTCTCTCTCTCTCTCTCTCTCTCTCTCCTTTGAAGACTCAATATTATAAGAACTAATATTCAGGAAGAAACATATCCAGAAAGAATCTGAATCATTCTTTGTAATAACATGATTTCCTACTTTGATATATCTTAACTCAGACCATATAAAGAGCAATACAAAATTCCTGGTTCACAATTTGCAATTCTGGTTAGAGTAGAAATACTTAAAACACTTAAAAATGGATGCATATAAGCATAACCAATGGACACAGATAGTAGGGGGGGTGAGGCACTTGCTGAGGAGAGGTCAATGGGGGAAAAGGAGATAAATATAATACTTAAACAATAAAGAATTTAAATTTAAAAAATAAAATAAATCAAATACTTCAAAATGGTCTTCTCATGTGGTATGACTGGATCAAAAATTTCTAAACAGCATGTTCTTATTCATAGTAGTTCACAGAAATGTACCTATAAATGCCAACATCTGTGCACCTTTAGGTGGACTTGCTCATTGACAGGGTGAAATAATCATGTTCTTTAATCTTTAAATCCAGCTGTTCATAGACATTAATTGCTATGTCATTTACACTCCTTGAAAAAAGTATCATTACACAAATACATACATTTTAATTTGTTTGCTGTGTCTGGTCCTATTACACTTGATACCTGGCCATTGTTGGTGGTGAAAGAGTCTCAGTAACTGCGAGGCTGGCATTGTTGTGCAAACTGTAATGATCCCAATAGGACATCTTGAGAATAATTGATATAATATTAATTTGGAATCTAAATCTTTTTTAGTTGAAACCATTACATTTCCAATGAGAGCCTAAAATAACTTAGTGCTGACTTAAAAAATTTTTTTTATAATGGTATCATTTATTTTTGAGGTTAGGTGGTGATGTAGGGGGTTTTATTTCTTCAACTGACTAGCCTCCCTGATGTACTGACATTTTTATGAGAAAATAAATAGTTGTATATTTAATGCATGGGTCAGTATATTTTCCATTTCCCTCCCTTTCACTAAGATTTTGGCAACCATCCAATAAAACAAAGAAATGATTTCTCATCAGTTATTATCATTAGACACTTTCATATAATATATGTAAAAACACATAATATATATAAACACACATCTCATTGAGAATTTTACAGAACCTAATGACTAACGATTAATTGACTTATTTTTTCATGTATTTATTTCATGTATTTACATATGTAGAGTAGAAATATTTTCCAGGAAGTGTGCTTGACTACAGAGATATAAATTAAAGCCTAACATTTCTGTGTACTTTAACCTCAGAAGCTAGAAGTAGAGCAAATTGATTTTAATAGTACTAGAGTACTGGTGCACAAAATTCATACACTTGGTGGTGGTGGTGGTGGGGTCCTTCAGCCTGGTCTGCACCCTCTCGTAGTTCAGGAGCCCTCGGGGGATGTCTGAATGATGGCTTAGGCCTGCAGGGAGTGGGCCTAAGCAACCAACATCCTTGGCACTTCAGCAGAGACGGGAGAGGCTGCCACCTCTACTGCTGTGTTCACCAGCTGTGAGTCTGGCTCAGGACTTCTGTCTGTGCAGCACTCCCCCATGGGAGCACATTGACCACCAGGGGGCAGCTCCTGCATTGAGTGTCTGCCCGCTGGTGGTCAGTACACGTCATAGCGACTGGTCATTCCACTGTTCGGTCAATTTGTATATTAACCTTTTATTATATAGGATTAGTGAGAGTGTATGGTGTGGTTAAAGCACTAGAATAGCCAATGGTTAATTCTTCCTGGAGAGAGAAAAAATTGACATAGTGACAACCTCAGAGGTCAGAAGTCAAACTGATTGTAACTTCTGCCTTCCTGTCTTGACCCTGAAGACAGAACAACTTAACACACAAAGACTGGTGACTTGGGTGGAGAGATGGAGATTTTGTGAACTTCTTAGCTTGTCATAGCCAGGGGACCTGAGTATGGGGAACACAGGTAAGCTCACTGCGCTGCTTACATAGGAGTCTTGATTCCCTCCTCCATGGCCTTGGTCATCAAATCCCGTCTTCCTCCGCATTCAATGCTTCAGGTCATTCTCATTTCCTGCCACTTTGCTGGCTTATTCCTATTCATTTTGGGCTTAAATATCTTTTTTTCAGCAATACCTCCCCTGGTTTCTTAGTCAACTCTCCTTTCAAAATGGTCATCAAACTCTTTAACTTTTCTCCATTGCCTTTATCACAGTTTGTAATCATGGATTTATTTGTGTGTTCATAGCTCCACATGGCGAGGACTCTGTGTACCTGTTACTGTGTCACTTTCAGTACCTGGCATTCTGTGTGGCACATGGAAAGTGTTTTAATGCATATTTGGGGGAATGATTGAAGTAGTTGTGATTTATACAGCAACACAGTCCTGCATGTAAAATGCCAGAAGAAAGGAGAACTTACCCCTCTGAAGATGTAAGCATTGCTTCTTAAATGCTTTACTGTTTCTTACTTCTTGCCAAGGGATTATTTACTCTTTGCAGTTGATTCAAACTGAGTTAATTCTAGATCTAGTCAATCCTGAGGGTCCACTCTACAGGGCCATCCAATTGGGTAGCCATGCCCATTTTTTACCTAAAACCTTCCATTTTTGGCTTGTTCAGAATTGTTCCTTTTTCTCTTTTATGATGGTGTATGCGTCTGATCCTATGAACATTTGCCAAAAGTGTTTTAGACTGAAATGACTTAAGGGGTAATCCAGTTGGGCTGATAGTACAAATAATCTTATAGTTTATTTTCATTAGTAGTAGTGAGAGTAACTAACATTTGTAGCAACTGGTTATTTAAAGGATGTTGTCTGTTTTAGCTATTGTTTTCCCCAGGACCACGTTTTAAGGGAAGAGAATCAGATAGATTGAAGGATTAAATGGAGTTGAAGGGATTAAATGAATCCCTTCAGTACCTCGGAGGCAAGAGTTACCAGGAAAAAGACAGTCCTTGATAAAAATCAAATTAAAATAAATCAAAGTCAGGGTTTTGGATATGAGAACCCGAGAAGAAAGTCAATGGTATGATAGGTTATTATTATTTTTTAAAAAGCTCTGATACCATCTTTTCTTTGCAACCATGAGTGAGCAATACTTGTGCATTGTGATCTACACAGAGTACTTCTCTGGCTTTGATCTCATCCTGATGACCCTTCTCATGGTCAGCTTCAGGGCCACTGTCATGCATGCTCCCTGAGTTGTCTGGACAGAATGGTCCCCTCCCTCTTTACAAGGTAGGCCACGTCCCTCACCAGACAGTACTTTCCCTACCACAGTATTTGTCACACATTATTATGGCACAATATTTAATGTCTGTTTCCCCTGCTAGACTTTGCATTTTGTGAGAGAAGGGAAGATTTTGTTTTTAGTCTTCTCTATAGTACCAAAGTCTAGATAGATTCTGTCTAAAGGGTGGTATACGATACATGTGCTGAATGACTAAATATGAGTCATTTATGGCCCTTGTGGGGCCTGAAACATGAAACTGATTATGGCAACATGTAGGAGTCCCTTCTCTGGTGAGCTGGGGCAGAAAATGGCAAGTTACTCAGGGTTTGGTGGGTCCCAGGAGAACAAACTCTCAGTGCCTTCGTGAGAATAGGCCATGGCTCATTTATTTAACTCTAGCATTTTGCATCATCCAGTCTTCTGCCCTCATCTTGTCCCTTGTCCCTTGTCTTCACTCATGGAAACCTAGCTTTCAGTCTCTATCAGCTCAGAATTTTTTCCAATGCAGTTTATTTCAAATCTACCTAGAAGCCATGTGACCGCCTTTTTCTACCCTGTCCTGACTGCCACATAGCTGAGTTGCTTTATTCTTCTAAATTTAGTTCTTCTTTATCCCTTAAGATAAAAATGATAGTATCTATTTCATGTGTTTTCTCTGAGAGCAAAACGAGTAAGTATATGTAAAGTACTTAGCATAATACTTGAGATTTAAACATATCACACTTGACAGTGTTAGTATTGCACCAATAGAACGGCTTCTTGAGGATCTGGTGTGAGAAATGCTATAGACTTTGTGCCCAGATTGGGTGAATCAGGGATTCTCTAAGCCTAAATCTACACTTGCCATGGCCACGACTGCCCAACTGGGACTACATTTCCTCTTCTCTGGCTATGCGATGTGAGCAGAAACCATAGGTGCAACTCTGCTTTCTCCTTCTTCCAGACTGTTGTGTAGTTAATTAGCTCTGAAGATGGGGATGAGAGTAACACCTTGGAAATAGAGGGACAAGAATATAGAAGGAATGTGGGTCCCTGCATAATTTCATGAGGCAGAGCTACCAACCTCAGGAGTCTCTATCATCTCAGGCTGCTATGGGGAGAGAAAACTATATTCTATATATAAAAGGCTAATATGCTAAGAGTCCGTCCGACCAGTAGAATAATGCTCAATGTAGGAGCTGCTGTGACATGCACTGGTCATTTTCAGAGAAATAGCATCACAGACCTGGTGTCCACAAAGCAACACTCGGCTTCTCCCAAGTGGGACACAGGCCCTGCTACCACCCCAGAGCAACAGCCCACCAAATTGCAACCAACACTGCCAAGATCCCATGGGGAAAAATGTGGCACACAGCCTGGCCCAGCCCAGAAATGGTAGCTGTGGGTGCCAGGTAATGATGTCACGTAGCAATGCCCAGTTTCTTCTCCTTAGCGACGACTAGACTCCTTGCAGTTTCTTCAGCCCAGGAAAATGACTTACTTTATAGCTAGGTGCAAACATTTCACACTTTAACCACATGTCTGTGAAGTGTTTTCCCATGCCTCATCTCATTTGATCCTCATAGAAGTCCTGGAATAGGTAGATAGGAGACTTTGGTGGAATCTTATTTTCTTTTCATTAGCCGGAAAATGGAGATTTAGAAAGCTTAGAAACTTGACCCAACTGAAAAGAAGTAAGAAATGGTGGACCTTGAAAATGACTTCAGGTTTTCTCACTGCGCAGAATATAGCCCAACACTGCTGCAGTTAAATATTTTATACTTTGTTCTCCCTGAGTGATCTACAATCATAATCTGCTTCGTGTTGATATTTACTACTGTGTTTCTGACGGTTAACTGAAAGTAAAATGGGGGTGCTTCACTGGGCTGGAAAAAGTTTAGCTACATCAGAAATCAGGTCTAATTAAGCAATTTTATTCTATATATGTAAAAGGCTAAGTTGACTTGCGCATGCATGATACATATACCTAAAACTCTTGCTGGTGCCTTTCACATGTGAATGTTTCGATCTGTCATTGTCAATTGTGAATTTGGTTGACACTTCTATTATAGGGAAAGGGTGAATAGTGATATTTAAATATTTCTTCTAATTAATTTCCTTTCAGTGTGCATGAATTCATGCACTGGGCCACTAGTCTTCTATATTACTGTGTTTGAGAGTCTATGGTAAGTGGCTTACTGACAGTATGACTAATACCCCAGCCTAGTGAGAACATCTGAGAGTGTGAGTGGGTTGGGCTCTGGGAGACAAAAGAAGAAACAGTAAGGGAGAGTGGGAAAGCAATGACTATACAAGCCACCTGTATTTTATTCTCTTTTTTTGTTTCTCTTGTCCTCATGTTAGCAAAAGCAGACTGCAAATACTCACACATACACTATAGTGTCATTTTTTTTCATAAATCAACAAAAAGCCCTGTAGTATCCTGTGTGTGAAAAATAGCCATGAGACACTTTCAGTGTTGTTTGAGTTCTTATGATGTCTGTGAGAAATGCATGAAAGCAAAGCAAAGCATGTGGGCTTCTTCACAGAGATGGCTTGGAATGTCCCCCCCAACCCCCCGTCCCCTCAGCAGCCTAAGCAGTCACCTGGGCAGTCTCCTGGCTGAGCTGTTCTCTGAGAAGCAGGCATAGTTCTGAGGGGCAGGTGGCTGTTCTTATTGCCTGAGAGAGAAATATGTCGGGATGGATAGAGTGGGGGGATAATTGACCTGAATGTGCCAGTTATAATTTAGCAGAAGCACACCTCTAAGGTAATTCACCTCCAAAGTTAATGGGGTGTCAACTGAGGTAAAACATTTCTGTGATCTTGAGCGTGGCCACCACAAACCGAGTCACCGACTGAGGCAACCGAGAGGCATCTGGAGGGAGAGCCCTCGAAATGGACCCTGCAGAAAAACGCCAAGTGAGGACAGGTCTGGTGGCCTCAAGGTTGATCTTAACAGAACAAGAATGTCTCTAGCCTGGTTCAATTAATATAATCTTATGTAGGTTGAAAAGAAGTAAGTGTTAGTGACAGAGCTGATGCTCTGGAAGCTGTCGGACTCCTATCCAGAGATGACAGGGAGCTTTTGTGGCTGAGACGGTGAGTGACTACAAGTGACGGGACAGGGTCACGTTTGGATACGAAAGGCAGCATTAAAGAAGCTGGCTACCGCGAGTTCAGAGAATAGACTTAACACAGTGCTTGCAGTTTCCCTCTGTAATTGCTATGTCGACTTTTGTTCCAGTAATACATTTAATACTGAATTTCTTGTCATTTAAAACAAATAATCTTAACTTTTAATCATTGGCAGAACTGTTTCTTACTTACAGTGTCTCAGTACATCAACTTTGTTCTGTTGCAGCCTGAGTAGTTGGCACCTGGAGCCATCTAACAGAACGTATGTCCCAGGCTAAGGAACTAACAGCTTAGTTAAAGAGGTTCCTGTTGAGAATAGTTTACACAAACAGGTGAAGTGGAGGTTAGAAAAAGAAAGGGGAGGGACATGAATGCTGCATAGGTCAGTGCAACCTTGGGAAGGCAAAGGCAGCTGAGGTAAAGTCTTCCATCTGGGCCTTTGAATTGCCCTGCCTTCCCCTTAGGAGAAGACTATAGCCTGTGTGAGGAGGGCCAATGGGATTCCAGGGAGAGAATTCGCATGAGCTCCCGTGGAAGCTGTGTGGAGCCAAGTCTACATATTGCTCTGTATTATGGAAGGAATGTGAGACTCACTCATAGATACACTTTGGGAGTTTATCCTCAACTGTGTGAGTCGGTTTTTCATATCTTAAACATCTGTGGTACTCCATACACTCAGTAATATTTTTAAGTGTGCTGTTCTTACGGTGCCACCTGTTTGCTTCTACAGGCAGATAGATTTTTTTTTTTAAATAGCATTGTTTTTGCCTGCTCCGTTGGGGAAAATACCAATGTTTTCACAAGAGAAATAGCCATTGGCAGCACAGTATATAGATTAGCGTAACATTGATTAAAAAGTCCAAGCTGGACAGAGTTTAATACCATCACATAGACATCTTTCTGTGACTACTAATACAAAGTCATGTTCTAATGCATTATTTTTATACAGAGCTTTTGTAGAGATACATTTTCCTCTGGAAATGTGCTTAATAAATGTAACTCCATCTCTCTAAGTATTGCTTTGTTCTTCTTCGGTTTTCTGTAACATTATTATCATGCAAACAACACCCTCTCCTAGTGTCTTTTTCTGAATGAATGTGTATATATTTAATACATAATTTATAAGTTATTTATTTATTTTAAATGTATTTTTATTGATTCCCTTCCTCTCTGAAATCAATTAAAATATTTAAAAATTAAAAACTATTATGGGTACAGGAATAGGAGGGTGATGAAAGGGAAAAGGCTGCTTGCCATCAGATCATTGGAGATATAAGAGTTTGGTTCCAGTAGTTTAGCGGCCTCCTTTCATTTACCTGGCATGCAGATACCAGGAACATCCAATGAGGCGACTTCTTGTGGAGGGCACCTGTTAAATGGACAAGGATGAGGGGGGAATATTTGTTGGACAAAATTATTTGTTGTGAAATACTTGTAAAACACAGTAATAAAATAACCTTTAGGTGATAAAAACAAACTTTATTACACTGAAGCTTTCTTGGAAATGCACAATTATTGGAAGTTATCTTTAGCTTTATTTGGAACAGCTTTAAAAGTTGATTGCCAAATTTACTTTGAATACTTCTTTCTATATTCTCTTATTTCTACCTAATTATCAATGCTAATCACAGTCTGTTTTTCAGTAATTATGCCCCTTAAAATCCTGGGGCAACTTGAAAAAAAAATAGGGCAGCTTAATTAAGAGGTTACTGAAGTAATCCAGAAAGGAAATGATCTTGGGATTAAGGTGCTGATAGTAAAGATGATGATAAGTGCTCAACCTCTTGATTTATTCTGAAGGTAATGCTGGTAGAATTTGCCGAGCTACCAGATGCAGGAGGTGAAAGAGTTAAGATTTTTGTGTAGGGCTTCATCATAAGGAACAACAACAGCCTGTGATTATTGGAATCGAGAGTCTAGTCCAGTGGTCAACAGGGCGGCAAACCGTGGCTCGAAAGCCACAGTTTGCCGACCACTAGCCTAGAGGGACTGAAAGGATATAGTTGCTTTAAATGAGATGTGGAAAACTTTAGGAGAAGTTGTTTTGGGGAAACTATCAGGAGCTCATTCTGAGCTAAGCATCTAGTGGCAATATCAAGTTGGCAACTGAATTGACCTTTATTATTATTTTTTAAGAAAAATATTTTTATTGATTTCAGAGAGGAAGGGAGATAGAGATAGATAGATAGATAGATAGATAGAGAGAGAGAGAGAGAGAGAGAGAGAGAGAGACATCAATGATGTGCCCTTAACAAGCTAGGGCTGGGTTGACCTTTTTATCAATATAAAATGCCATATTTATTTATTTATTTATCCATTTATTATTATTTTTTTAAAACAATTTTTGTCTTAAGTCTATTTTGTCTGATACTAACATACTCACTCCAGCTCTCTTTTGATTCCTGTTCGCATGGTCTATCTTTTTCCAACCTTTTATTTTTTACTTACTTGTGTCTTTGGATCTAAAGTGAGTCTCTTGTAGAATACATGTAATTAGATCATTAAAAAATTCACTCTGACCCTAGCTGGTTTCACTCAGTGGATAGAGCCTCAACCTGTGGACTGATGGGTCTGGTCAAGGGCACATGCCAGGGTTGTGGGCTTGATCCCCAGTGGCAAGCATGCAGGAGGCAGTCAATTGATGATTCTCTCTCATCACTGATGTTTCTATCTCTCTTTCCTTCTCATTTCCTCTCTAAAATTATATATTTGAAATCCATTCTGGCCCTAGTCAGGTAGCTCAGTTGGTTAGAGCGTCATCCTGATAGGCCAGGGTTTTGGAATCCATCCACAGGCAGGTTACATACAAGAACCAACCAATGAATGCACAACTAAATGGAATAATAAATTGATCCCCGACTCTGCTTTTTTCTCTCTCTAAAAACCAATAAATTAAAAAAAATTAAAATCTATTTTGTCAATCTTTATCCTTTGATTGAAGTCTTTAGTCCATTACATTTAATATAATCAGGTAGAATTTAAGTAGGCATCTATGGTGATTTCCTTTGGTTTTGTTGTTTTCAAGATTTCTTCTTAGTCTTTGTCTTTTGACCATTTGGCTGTGGCATGTTGAGGTGTATATCTCTTTAAGTTTATCCTAATTAGAGTTTCTTGACCTTAGACATGCAGGTTAACATTTTTTATTTTTATTTTTTTTATCATTTGGGAAGTTTTTGGCTGTTGTATCTTCAAATATTCTTTCTGTACCTTTCTCTCCTCTCCTTCTGGCACTCTCATTATGGGTATGGGTATGCTTGAATGGAATCTCATACATCTCTGAGACTTGTTTATTTGTTTTTACTCTTTTTCTCTCTGTTTGTCAGGTTGGATAATCTCAATGAATCTGTCTTCAAGGTTGTTGATTCTTTTTTCCCCTGCCAGTTAAAATCTATTGTTAAGTCCTCCTAGTGAATTTTTCACTTCCATTTTTGTACTTTTAAACTCTAGAACAGTGTTTCCCAAAGTGTGGTACGTGTACCCTCAGGGGTATGGGAAGAGTTTGGTGGGGATATGCACTGCACCGTGCTTAGCTGCGCCTAATTCTACATTCTCATGAGTCAAGTCAAGACAGTCTTGTGCCAAAGCTGGTTTGGCTCAGTGGTAGAGCGTCGGTCTGCGGACTGAAAGGTCCCGGGTTCGATTCCGGTCAAGGGCATGTACATTGGTTGCAGGCACATCCCCAGTGTGGGGTGTGCAAGAGGCAGCTGTTCGATGTTTCTCTCTCATCGACGTTACTAGCTCTCTATTCTATCCCTTCCTCTCTGTAAATATCAATAAAATATATTTTAAAAAAAGACAGTCTTGTGAGGCTGGTATGCAAATAAATGTTATTTATAATATAACTTTTATTTATATTTTATTATGAATAATTTTATTTTTCATTTATTATTATTTTGGTATGTACCAAAAAAATAAAAAAATAAAAATATCCTTTCTTCTTCTTCTTCTTCTTGTTCTTCTTGTTCTTCTTCTTGTTCTTCTTCTTTTAAAAAATATATTTTATTGATTTTACACAGAGTGGAATTGAGAGGGATAGAGAGTTAGAAACGTCGATGAGAGAGAAACATTGACCAGCTGCCTCCTGCACACTCCCCACTGGGGATGTGCCCGCAACCAAGGCACATGCCCCCAACCGGAATCAAACCCGGGACCTTTCAGTCCGCAGGCCCACACTCTATCCACTGAGCCAAACTGGTTCCGGCTTCTTCCTCCTCCTCCTCCTCCTCCTCCTCTTCCTCTTCTTCTTCTTCTTCTTCTTCTTCTTCTTCTTCTTCTTCTTCTTCTTCTTCTTCTTCTTCACCTTCTTTTTTCATCCTCCTCCCCTTCCCCTCCCCCCCCTCCTTGTTCTTCCTCATAATTTCTTTGTCTTATTGATTCTCTCTATTTGGTGAGATATTATACTTAAAGTATCCTTTTATTCATTATACATGGTTTCTTTTAGCTCTTTGAATATATTCATGATAGCCACCTTAAAGTCTTTGCCTAGTGAGTTCAATATCTAGGCTTCCTTAGTGACAGTTTCTATTATTCATGGTTTTTTTCCCCTGTGTATTAGTTATACTTTTCCTTTCTTTGCATATCTTATAGTGTTTTTAAAAAATCTGAACACTTAATGTAATGTAGCAACTCTGGAAATCACATTCTCCTCTCTTTCTTTATCACTGCTCTCCCCTCTCCCCACCTGAAATTTTGTCATTGTCTTTTACTTGTTTAGTAATGTTCCTGGACTAATTATGTAGCCTGTATAAAGTTTAGAAACTTGTATGTAGCCACTAAAGTCTCTGTTTGGTGACCTTAGAGATCTGCTAAAAATTGGACAGAGATTTTCTTAAATGCTTTGAACCAATGAGGCTCCCAGTGTTTGCTAAGGGTGTGTGTATATGTGTGTGTGTGTGTGTGTGTGTGTGTGTGTGTGTGTGTTGTGTGTTGGGGCACACATTCATGCTATGACAGGTTATTTACAAGTTTGCCATATCATTCACTTTATGTTTGAGCCAGAGCTTCAAGGTCAACTTGGGTTATAAGATTATGACCAGGTCTTTTCTGGGCATGCACAAAGTCCAGCTCATACACATGTCTTTCCTGCTCATCAGGGATATTTCAAAACTTTTCAAAGTCTGTATGGACATATTATTCCATAGTTTTTCCTTTAAAGAGTTTTGGTCAGCCTCTTATTAGCCCCAGTTGGTAATTTTGCCTCAGGCAGCGGCAGCGTTGAACAATTGCCATTGATTGTTTTTGACAAATGCCCGGTAGATAGGTCTGTTTGCAGAGAGTGAGTTCTAAGTCACATCAGATAAAAACAAGCCCTAGGAATAGAGGTTTTCAGTGAGCTGCCAGACAAATAAAATGGTGACAGTTCTCTAGGAACAGAGCTTTTAGGGGAGCTCCAAACTCATTCTGTTCGCTCCAGTGGCTGCTAGACTGCTGTTCTTCACAGCTACCATACAGCTTTTATTCTCATGGCATCAATTTTGAAGCTTTCTTTAAGAAGTAGAGAGGAGGTAAAAAGTGAAGTTTTAATTTTTATATTAAGAGAGAAAAAAAAAGAAAGTATTATGTCTTTTAAAAAATGAATACTTGGGAGGAACCAAGATGGCTGCATAGGGACACCCAAATGCAGCCTACCACAACAAATTTGAATTTAGAACTGGAAAACAGGGGAAACATTGCCCTGAAGCACCGGACGGCTGGCTGAGAGGAGGCTCTGCCATCTGGGAAGGAGAGAAAAGGCACGCTGGGCCTCAGAAACTGTGAAGGTACGGAAAACTGTGCGTGTGAAAAGGCAGCCACAGAGTTCGCTGCTGGCTTGCTCCTGGTGCACAGAGAGGGCGGACAGCTAATGCGCAGCTGGCTTTCTTGTTTGGGAGGAAAGCAGAATAGCCCTATTGCTCTGATAGATGGTCCCAGTCAGGGAGAGGCCGGACTGTCAGGCAGCAGGCAGAGATCTCTCAGAGGTGTGTGAAGCCAGTGGCCATTACTGCGGGACTCAGGGAGGGGCTGATGGGAAACCAAAGCTTGTCTTCACCCCCCCGAGACTCCGCCCCATCCACACTGAGCACAGAAGCTCTCCTGGAGGCTGGCTTTCTCTGAGGAGGGACTGACCGGAATCCAAAGCTTGTCTGCGCCTTTACCAAAGAGGTGCTCGTGCCTGCAGTCAATCTTGCAGGACTCACCTCAAATAGGACTTTCTGAGACTGACAGGGAACCAAAGATTGCCTGTGCCACCCCGAGACTCTGCCCCATCCAACGGGAGCACAGAAGCCCTCCTAGCTGCACACTGCTGATCCTCACAGCCAATTGGCTTGGAGATCAGTGCTTCCCAGTGATAGCAACAATAAGCAAGGCTTAACAACAAGACTGCACACACAGCCCACAAAGGGCCACCCCAAGACTGTCCACCTCAGGTAACTGGGAAGGCTGTGCTACTGGGCTCTACCAGAACACCTAGCACACAAAACTATTCCATCAAATCAGGGAAACAACTAAAATGCAGAGAAGAGGCAAGACACAAAGGAAGGACATGGAGGAAAGTAAAAGAATGGCCATTTGAGTTCAAACCTACAGTTATAAGGTTTTTCAAGGATTTCCTACAAAAGGCCTGTAAAATAAATGAGACCTATGAGGATATGAAAAGGGATCGACTAGAAATAAAAAGGGATCAACTAGAAATAAAGATAACATTGTCTGAAATAAAAAATATTACATAGAATCCTAAAAACAGACTGGAAGATCATAAGAATCAAAAGATTTAGAACACAAAGAGCCAGAGGACACCCCTCCGCAGAAGCAAGAAGATAAGAGAATCCAGAAAGTTGAAGACAGTGTAAGAAACCTCTGGGACAATTTCAAGTGAACCAACCTCAGAATTATGGAGGTCCCAGAAGAAGAGAGAGAGCAAGATACTGAAAGCATACTGGAAGAAATAGTGACAGAAAACCTCCCCCACCTGGTGAAAGAAATAGACTTACAAGTCCAGGAAGCACACAGAACCCCAAACAAAAGGAATCCAAAGAGGACCATACCAAGACACATCATAATTAAAATCCCAAGAGCAAAAGACAAAGAGAGAATATGGAAAGCAGCAAGACAAAAGCAGGTAGTTGCCTATAAAGGAGCACCCATACGACTGTCAGCTGATTTCTCAACAGAAACCATGCAGGCCAGACGGGAATGGCAAGAAATATTAAAGGTGATGAATAGCAAGAACCTACAGCCAAAAATACTCTACCCAGCAAAGTTATCACTCAGAATCAAAGGCCAGATAAAGAGCTTCACAAATAAAAAAAAGCTAATGGAGTTCATCACCACCAAACCAGAATTATGTGAATTGCTGAAGGGGGTTCTTTAGGAAGAGGAAGAAGATAAAGATAAAAATTATAAACAACAAATATGTAACTATCAACAAGTGAAACTAAAAACCAAGGGAATTAAAAAATCTGGTGAACAATATTAACTGGTGAATATAATAGAATCAGAGGTATGGAAGGGGAGTGGACTGATGATTCTCAGGGAAAAGGGGAGTGGGGGTGGGGGAAGAGACTGAACAAAAACTGTGTACCTATGGATGAGGACAATGGGGGTGGGGAGGCAGAGGGTCGGGTGGGAACCTGGTGGAGGGGAGCAATTGAGGTGGGGGGGGAGAGAAACACATTTGTAATAATCTGAACAATAAAGATTTATTTAAAAACTGAAAATGAATACTCTATGCTTACAAAGTATTTTATTAAAGAAAAGTTAAGTACCATCTGTCATTACTACCCACCACCAAAAGCAATATTGATTTCTCTTCATTGCTGAGTATGAGTTTCCATAAATCGTAGAGAATCCTTTTTCAGAGAGATTCGGATCCCTCTACATTGATTCAGGCACAGAATAGTCTAGATTCATATAATTTTATAGAAAAACTTGGGTTTGTTCCACAGTAGCTGAGCCAAATGCTTTTACCTAAGATTAATTTTATTTTTCTATATTGTGAATTACAAGAGCTTGAGTAAGAGGGTCACAACAACTGGACTTCTGGCTGATTAGGCTGACCTCTAAGTGCTATGCTACAGAGCAAAATTTCCAGCCAACATTATCCTCGAGTTTGCTGCACTCAGTATACAGTGACAAAAGACAAGCAAATCTATACATAAAATAACCACAAGCATAAGAATCTGAACTTTATTAAGATGAAGCTAAAATAACCAACAATTCATTTTATTATGATGCTGATTTTATGGGACGTAGGGTTTAATTCAAAATAGTGTTATTTGGCTTTCCATCTTTTTTTTTTTTTTTTTTTAAGTGTGACTGGCTCCACTCAGTTGATGGTGTCGAGTGCCTGGTATTTTGGGTTAAACCTGATATGCTCAGCTTTAATCAGTGATTAAACTTTTTGGTCAAATAAAGTTATTCATAATTTCAGTATTCTTCTCGCCTTTTTTTAAGCATTAGAAAAACAAACTAGTTGTTTTGCTTCTTTTTTTCCTATTATATTTTTTTGGGTGGTACTTTAAATCGTTATAAGGTTAAGTCTGAACATTGATACAATTTTTTTTTGATGGGGGTTCTGATAATAAAATGGTAAAAAGTTGATATTTATGGTAGGAAGGGCTATTGCAATCTTATTTAGTTTTCTAATCATATCTGGGTCCTGAGCAGCCAGACATAATTATTTGTCCTCATATTAAAATGAGTTTTTAGGGGCAAAATAAGCAGGTTCAGGAAGTTTTAGGAATTAGGGGGTCCATGGCGAAAACCACAGGGCTGCAAAGCTGGGAGCTACAGAAGGTCTACATTCGCCAACTAAGGGAGCTGCCAGAAGGCATACATTTCCATAACATAGGGAGGCTGGGAGCTGCAGAAGGTATACGTTTACAGAATAAAGGAAAGGAAGTCACTCATTCAGAGAGGGAAGAGAAAGGCCAAAGGGAATCCTATCTCATAAAGAGGGAATATGCAAATTGACCAACATGCTGTCACAAAGATGGCGGCACCCATAGCCGCAAGATGGCAGCTCCCAGTATCCTCAGCCCTGTAATAGTCCTCGAGTCCTTTCAACCCCACTGGGGAGGGGGAGGAGGGTAGCAGGCATGTGGTGCAGCTGGACCTGTCCTCAGCACTTCAGCTGCCCAGAGCCAGCTTGAGGCTCAGGCAAGCCTCATTTGACAGCTGCCCCGCTCATGGCCCAAGCACAGGCAAGCCTCAGATGGTGCCTACCCAGCTGCCGGGGGTCGGCACGAGGCACAGGCAAGCCTCGGATGGTGGCTGCCCAGCTGACCAGGGTTGCCTGATGCTTGCGCTGCTGGCAGTGGCAGCAGCAGAGATGTGATGAGAGCATTGCTTTCCCCTGATTGCTGGTTTGCCCCCTGCCACTGAAGGCTTCTAGACTGTGAGAGGGGGAAGGCCGGGCTGAAATGTGAATTTCCATGCACCAGGGCTCTAGTAGAAAATAAAGGAGAGTAAGAGGGGAACCACATGTAAGGTTTGAGCTCTGAAGCTGTTATAGTGACCAATCAGAAGGGATATAAAGACACAAAGAACTGCAACCTTTATAAATCTTAGGGAAAAAAAGGGACTTAGTGGGACCCTCTCCCTGTCCCTATGTGGCAGTCTGTGCTTCTTTCTCAACAATTCCTATTTTTTCCTATACCACCTTTTGTCAGTGGTTTCATTCTTTGAACCTACCTGGACAAGGACCTGGGAATCAACCTGCCCAGAGGAACACCAAGCCTTTCAGTCCAATTTTTGCGCTCTCAGTATCTTAGGAGACCTGAAGGTCAAACTTGTTTTTACATTGCTTGCTTCGGCAGCACACTTACCGAAATTGGAACAAAACAGAGAGGATTAGCATGGCCCCTGTGCAAGGATGACATGCGAATTCTTGAAATGTTCCATATTGTTTAAAATCTCACTCATATGTGGAATCTATTGAGGAACAAAATAAACTGATGAACAAAAATATGCAGAGACGAATCTCAGAGGGAAGGCGGGGGGGGGGGGGGTGAGTGGGTAGATAGAGATTAACCAAAGGACTTGTATACATATATGCCTAACTCATGCATAACCCAGACAATAGTGTGGTGATGGTCTTGGGGGAGCCTGGTGGATGGGGGTCAATGAGGAAAGATAAGGGGACATGTGCAATATTTCCAACAATAAAGACAAATTTTATAAAATGTTGTGCCGAAACCGGTTTGGCTCAGTGGATAGAGCGTCGGTCTGCGGACTGAAAGGTTCGATTCCCGTCAAGGGCATGTAGATTGGTTGCAGGCACATCCCCGATAGGTCCATGTTTCTCTCTCATCGATGTTTCTAGCTCTCTATCCCTCTCCCTTCCTCTCTGTGGAAAATCAATAAAATTTATTTAAAAAAAATAAAAAAATGTTACACAGGGATTAGTCCTAGTGCAGCTTGGAGTTTCTTTCTTGTATTTGGTGCAACTTTTTACTCACAATGAAACTTGATAAATATTTGCCTAAATAATTAGTTACCAGCACTTTAGAAATATATACACCTGGGGGTATAGTCCTATCAGTGTTATTGTGAATGATAGTTTTGGTTATAGACACCACCTTACATACATGTTCCCCTGCCCAGTCTCTCTCTCTCTCTCTCTCTCTCTGTCTCTCTCTCTGTCTCTCTCAATAATATATTTTATTGATTTTTCACAGAGAGGAAGGGAGAGGGATAGAGAGCTAGAAACATCGATGAGAAACATCGACTGGTCGCCTTCTGCACCCCTGCACCGGGGATGTGCCCGCAACCAATGTACATGCCCTTGACCAGAATAGAATTTGGGACCCCCCAGTCCGAAGACTAACACTCTATCCACTGAGCAAACCGGTTTCAGCCTGCCCAGTCTCTTCATTCATAGAAACACGTGAATGTGGCAGCTGGTTTATGGAGTGGGGGAATATCCATTAGTCTCTGGTGACTTGAGCCAACGTAAATGATTCCTTAGAGCAATGAAATGGAAAACTAGAAATCTAACTAGCTGTATGGAAGACAAGGAATAGACTTCCTCTTATAATTAACGTGTAAGGTGGAAGCATTGCTCCTGGTGAGGCTTGATGGGCTTTCTGTCTCCCGTAGCTCACTGGGTATGAATGATATCTGCTTGTTTATCTGGAAATATGGGAGTTTGCCTTTGTCTTATCTTTTACACCTCATTGCTCCTCCATCTCCCTTTCAATTCTCATTTAAAGGGTATTTAGATATTTTCTCCTTGCCCATCTTTCTTAATTTTACTCTGCCTCTCTCGGTGATTCCAATGTCTAACATTTTTTTCCAGGGTGTTTGCTAACCTCCTCCTTTTTCCTCCTCCTTCCTTCTTCTAAAAAATATATTTCATTGATTTTTTTACAGAGAGAAAGAGAGAGGGATAGAGAGTTAGAAACATCGATGAAAGAGAATCATCAATCAGCTGCCTCTTGCACAACCCTTACTGGCGATGTGCCCGCAACCAAGGTACATGTCCCTGACTGGAATCGAACCAGGACCTTTCAGTCCACAGGCCAATGCTCTATCCACTGAGCCAAACAGGTTTCGGCTGCTAACCTTCTTCTTCAATTGAAACCTTGCTGTAAAACATTTGCAAGTTTGGC
Organism: Vespertilio murinus; assembly: GCA_963924515.1. Taxonomy (NCBI): domain Eukaryota; kingdom Metazoa; phylum Chordata; class Mammalia; order Chiroptera; family Vespertilionidae; genus Vespertilio; species Vespertilio murinus. Next base: position 31,800,033 of record OZ004717.1, on the reverse strand, counting down.
TTATGAAACTCAAACTAGTACCTGAAGATACAGTTGTCTAGATTAGTCCAAGACAGGAAACAGTTTCTAAAAATATAAGTTGGTCATTTGTGAAATTGTGTTAACTCAGCCACTAATAATTTCATAAGCTATGTTATTACCAGTACAGTGTTCCCAAACACTTAATTATTTAAAAATATTTATAGATTAAAATATACAAAATTCTGAAGTAAAACGATCCTTTCAAGAAAGGATCCTCTTTTTGCTGTAAGGAGTTATTTCAGCCAGCAGAGGTGGTGGGCACTGAGTTTGTGAAGATGTTAGGTGGGTTAGTTATTGAGAACCATGGAAAAGGAGGTCAGAAAGTTCTGACCAGGATTTTGTGCCATGAAATTGAAGGGAATATAAGGATGTTCCCCCCCAAAAATATATATACATACTTGGAATAATTATAAAGGCAATGTTTATTAAAATACATTTCATTTTCAACATTGAGCTATCAGCTGTTAAAATATATGTACATTTTTGGGGACACCCTGTATTATAACAGTTTCTGCCGAAATTTAAATCTCTTATAACTTCTGCACACTTGTTATCTCCTTGTTAAAATCACCGAGGACAGAGGTCCAGGATGGGGTCCCCTACCTCTGTCTAACCTAAGGGCATTTGAAAGGTTGGTGAGACAAGCTTTGAGTTATCTTTACCAAATGGTGCATTTTACTGGGTCAAGACCGATGTCAGCTTGGCTGGAGTGGCTCAGTGGTTGAGGGTCGACCTATCAACCAAGAGGTTATGGTTCGATGCCCAGGGTTGCAGGCTAGATTCCCAGTGTGGGGCATACAGAAGGCAGCCCATCAAAGATTCTCTCTCATCATTGATGTTTCTATCTCTCTCTGCCTCTCCCTTCCTCTCTGAAGTAATATTAAAGCTATCTATCTATCTATCTATCTATCTATCTATCTATCTATCTGAAGACTGATGTCAGTTAATTATATATTCCACTATATATATATATATATATATATATATATATATATATACTGATGTCAGTTAATTATTTTTAGTCGACTTAGTGGAGACCCTTGTCCTCTAACTTCAAACATAAAGTGGAATAGAGACACTGGCTGAGTCTGATTGTGTAACACTGGGAGGCATTGTTCTAAAGAATCAGATTTTGCTCAAATCTTCATTAAAAAAATACATTTTATTGATTTTTTACAGAGAGGAAAGGAGAGAGATAGAGAGTTAGAAACATCGATCACCTGCCTCCTGCACCCCCCCCCCCCCCCGGGAATGTGCCTGCAACCAAGGTACATGCCCTTGACCGGGATCAAACCCGCGACCCTTGAGTCTGCAGGCTGATGCTCTATCCACCGAGCCAACCCGGTTTCGGCTCAAGTCTCCAATTTTTAGCATAAGCTCCCTTTTCCAAAGACCTAGTAGAGGGTTAGCTAAATCCCTCAGGCCTGGTCGGTAATCCAGACAAAGAAGTGGGGGTGTATGTCTTTCTCTGCTGTGAATAGGTTGAGCATTTCAGTTTCTGGGCTACCTTCAAAGTTTGTGAATGCCAACATGTTTGTCTGTATTATTCTTGGCAATATTGATCCTGGAGAGACTTTTCTTGGATGGATGCTGCACTGCAGGAAATAACATTTTCTGTCCAACGTGGTACCATTCCAAGGAGCTCTGCCTTCCAGGGAGAGACTTTCTGTGAAATGTACCGTGTCACTGCTTTGAGAGATGTTTCTCCGGATCTCAAGGAGACCGACGGTGATCAAGTGGCTGTCGGCAGAGCTTAAAGAGCAGGCGGGAAAGCCCAATAGATCTTCTTTCACACTCATCCAATTTGCAAAGAGATTTCAGATCTTACGATCCAGAAGTGTGCCTATCAATTTTCCTCAGAGAAAGAAGATGCATCTGTAGCTTACTCTTGCTCCAAAGTGTTCTTTCCTTGATACATAGGTCTTCTCTGTTAGACCTCCTTGGGGGAGATCTAAGATAAAGGATTTAATTTGCTTGTTGTGAGGGGAAACTATTTGTGGAGAAACTGATAATCTCCAATAGTTTCTCCTTGAAGGAACAGCCTAAGGAAAGGCCAACACATTGAAATGGAAGAGACCAATACAGGGTGGGGCAAAAGTAGGTTTACAGTTATTTGTATGGAAAATAATATAATCATGAATTAATAACAATAAAGAACCAATCCTGTGTTTTGCGTTCTCACCACTGTCAACCTATTTTTTGCCCCATCCTATACGCATATCCTGTGGTATGTTGTCACGGTTTTCCAAATTCAGTCTTTGGAGCTCCAGGATCCTATGAGGCCTCCCTGAGGGTCTTTGAAGGAAGGTTGACCACAGCTGATATTTAATCTCTGTCTGCTGTACTTTCACCAGATCTTATCCTCATCCTTATCCTCGTCAGAGAAGACATGTTACACCATAACTTCCTATCTTCAGAACAACACAGTGAATTAAGCTGGCTGTATTCATCCCTTTATGCTTTTGCTCAACATTTAGATGCTTGTAGTCTGAAAATAGAAGTCTATAAATTTTCCTCTGCTCTAGTAATAGAGTGCTTTGTGCTTTTATTTTATCTTTCCCTTGATTATTTATTTATTTATTTATTTATGTTTGTTTGTTTTCATTTTTAAAAAAATTATTAAGGTCCCCCACCTCCCATACATGCCCTCCCTCCCCAGAGTTTTGTGTTCATTGGTTGTACTTATATGCATGCATACCAGTCCTTCAGTTGATCTCTTATCTCCCCCAGGTCTCCTTCCCCTCCGCACTGTCATTTGATAGTCTGCTTGTTTTATGGTGACTATCTCAGGACCACACAAATAGAATCCGCTCCTCCTCCGGTTCACACCGCTTCCCCACGCCCCTGGGTCCCACCGCTTCCCGGAGGCACATGGCTCCCCCGGGGCACACGGCTCTCCCGGGACACATGGCCCCCCTGGGGCACACGGTTCACCCGGGGCACACGCCCCCCCTCCCCCGGGCACACACGGCCCCCCTTTGCTTTTTGCTTTTACTAAGTCAGCCCCCCATTGGTATCCAGCACCTCTTCAGAAAGCGGAAGATCACTTTGCTCACAGCAACAGCGCGAGGGCTTAGTTTTGAAAAGAACCCGGTTGCTAGGCCATAGGTTCTTTCTCATGCTGCTTCATCTGGGTTTTTTTTTCTTTCTTTCTCCTTCTTGTTCAGGATAAGCTTTCATGAGTTAAAATGATTTCCCAATGGCGTGTCTTGTCTCCTCAAAGTATCTTTCCGTTCAGTGCCCTCCGATGATGATGAGTAAGCCTAGATAGGAAAGGTGTTGGCTGAGGCTGAATGAGCTCACTCTAAGACAGATGCTCAGTCTGTAGAAATGTAATAGAAAATCCACTCCGTGTCTCATCAGCCCCAGGTTGATGATGTGATTCGACTTCAGGTGCTTTGTCTTCAGTGTAAACTTTTCCATCTATTATTTGGAAGATGGAATGATGGTTTCAAATTGGACGTAGAATGCTGATGGAAAGCAGTGCCTACCTCATTGCTCCTGGTGGCCTGCGCACTCGTCATTCTTGTCAGCCAGAAGAAAACATTCCATCTTACCTCCTTAAACATCGTTTTGTTTAAGATTTCCTTTCTAGTCGATAGTGCTTCCCTTTCCTTAAGCTCCACAGTACCAAATCCTTTGGTTGCTGTGGTAAATAATATTTTCCCTGATGCTTCTTTCTTTCTTTCCTTTCCCCCCTCCTGTTCCATTGTGTTCTGATGGGAGGACCTCAGGTGCATCTGATTCGTGTCTACATTTCCAGTGCAAATTACCAGTCTCTTTTAAAAACGCTTCTTCTCGCCGAAAGCGGTTTGGGTCAGTGGATAGAGCGTCGGCCTGCGGACTGAAAGGTCTCAGGTTCGATTCCGGTCAAGGGCGTGTACCTTGGTTGCGGGCACATCCCCAGTTGGGGGTGTGCAAGAGGCAGCTGATTGATGATTCTCTCTCATCGATGTTTCTAACTCTCTATCCCTCTCTCTTCCTCTCTGTAAAAAAAATCAATAAAATATATTTTAAAAAAATAAAAACGCTTCTTCTCTAGATCTAACGCAGTGTGATAGATGTTGCCTCAAGGTAAGAGCGAAGTTCCTGTGAGTCAGTGCCCACAGGTATTTCCATTGTTAGCCTACACTAGTGTCTAACAATGGAAACATGTATGAACTGGTCAATAAATGGCGGTTTTCTTTAGATCTTGGATACTCTACTTTGGTTTATAATAAAACATTGAGCCTGCACCAGGCATGTGCCAGTCCGTTTCCATCCATAAAACCACATATTGACACCCAGAAGTGAGTTCATTCCATTTGTTTGCAGGTTTCCCAAATGTAACCCTAGAGCTTATGTGTACAGTTACTCACAACTCATCCCTTGGAACTCACCATCTAGGAGTCTTTCAGACCCCACCCTGGTATAGTGGCATCCAGGAATCCACTCTGGCCCATTGGTGTGCATGCCCACCAGTTATACATATTTTCAACATTGCCTCTGGGAATGAGTCAACAGCATTTATTTGCAAAGCTTTTCCGACCTTAACATGTGCACCTCTTCTGGGGACTAAAAGGATTAGATGTCAATATGCTTCTGGGAATAAGGTGAATGTTATATTAGAAAACAAACATTCATATTCATGTCATTGCAAAAGTACGGGTAGCTTAACTCAGTTTCTCAGACCAAGGCTGAAGTCTTCATGTGTTTTTATTTTAATTTTAATTTTTTAATATTGCTCCAACATCCCTTGGGGCCAACTTGCTTTTTGAAGTTTTGGGCAATGGGAGAGTGCACATTTAAATATGTTTTCTAAATTCATTTTTTAGAGAGAGAGAAATGTCAATGAGAGGGAAACATCGATTGGCTGCTTTCTGCACGTCCCCCACCGGGGATCAAGCCCACAATCCCGGCATGTGCCCTGACCAGGAATCGAACTGGTGACCTCTTGGTTCATGAGTCGATGCTCAACCACTGAACCACACCAGCCAGCCAGATCGCACATTTAAGAATAGCCACCTTCCTTGTCATTAAGTAAAAGTTCAAATCTTTCGGAGCGGTTTTTGGAAAGCTTTTTATGTATCACCTCTTTGTCTAGTGGTTTGGCAGGAGGAGATATTGGCCTAAACCAGCTTCCAGGAATTAAGATTTGTCTTTTCAAGTAAGAAAAACTTGTCCTCTGTTTGACATACAAATAAACGTGATTCAATTTGCACTGTGCACATAAGCTCTAGAGTTACATTTGGGGAAACCTGCAAACAAATGGAATGAACTCACTTCTGTGTGTCAATATGTGGTTTTATGGATGGAAATGGAGGGGCGCATGCCTGGTGCAGGCTCATTCATTCCTCTCATGTTTTACCGCTTCCCTCCAAAATGCCTTTAATGGAAGATGTTTGTGTAATATAGAGGTGGTTGTTCACTGTACCATCACTGATGTGCTACATTTTGACCAAATGACTAACTTTGCAAATAGACTGTTTATGTCGAGTAGGAGCAAAGCGTCTCCACCGAAGTGCATTTTTAATGATCTACTTTAAGAGCAAGTGGGTTTCGAAGTAGCTGCCCAGGAATCTGATTGGCTGGCACCAATGCCACTTCCCATAATTACCCAATAAACCATAAGGGCTTTTTTGGCACATTTATTCATGCCTGTCATGTCGGACCAGCTGCCACCCAGCAGTCTAAGTCCACTCCTAGTAGCATCTTTAAAATCTTTGTGGAGGAATTGGTGCCTACCTACCTTTGAAAAATCTTTGTGGAGAAATTTGGTATCCACGCACTACAAATTTCATGATGAAATGTTGTGCTGTTTGAAAAAAAAATGTTAATGTTTTCCCTAAATAGCTAAAATTATGAAAATCATGTTCTGGACTAAGCTGTTATATCGGAGTTTAAAAAAATGTTTTACTGCTTAGTACATTTAGGATATGCACTAAAAATGTAGATGTAATCTAATGTAAAAGATGCAAATTGTAGATTTCATCTTGAAACCAACTCTTGAAACTTGTGGAAACAATGCACTTAAAAAAATCAAAGAGATAAAAAGAAATTTAAATTGCATCCTGGAGGGAGGAAGAAACTGCTTGGTTTCTATGGTAAAAAAAAAAATAAGTAAAACAAAGAAACTATAATGTAAGAAGTCAGAAAAGCATCCTTCACACTATTTTAAAATTCCTATATGGAGTATTTCAGTTGCATTAAAACTTATAAATTGGTACGTTTATGGGAAAAACATTTCATTTCATAGGAGTATAGAGATTTTATTATTTTTAATTTTTTATATATTTTTATTGATATTTTACAGAGAGGAAGAGAGAGATAGAGAGCTAGAAACGTCGATGAGAGAGAAACATCGACCAGCTGCCTCTTGCACACCCCCTACCGGGGATGTGCCCGCAACCAATGTACATGCCCTTGACCAGAATAGAACCTGGGACCTTTCAGTCCTCAGACCGACGCTTTACCACTGAGCCAAACCGGTTTCGGCAGGAGTATAGAGATTTTAGATCTTTCACTTATGCCTTCAGATGTTTCTTCTGAGACCTCCATTGGTGTTTTTATGGAGGGGGCTGGGGTGGGGAGAGGAGTAAATGGCAGTCTGTGGGCTTGGCCATTTGTTGTTGAATCTAGAGTAACTTTCTCAGACTACCGTGGCACTCTCCACAGGACCACACAATTAAGTGGAGCATGGGGATGGGCACCCACTGAATAAAGAAGGGGAGGCAGGCACTGAGAGGCGGAAAGAAACCAGCTCTTACAATGGCCGTCTAGGCCTTCCAGTAAAAGAATGGGTTCCCCTTCAAGAAAACATCACAGGCGGACTCTCTGTGTCGGTGTAGGATCATCACTCTCGGTGTCGGTGCAGGATGAAAACCCAGACCTTCTCCGGCAGCATACCGGCTCTGTGGGGATGAGGATATTGGCGGTGGGCTAACATGAAATAGAAGAAATTAAATGCACTTGACAGTAATTGGCTGAAGAAAATTCAGGAGACGTGATAGCAGCAGAGCACAACAAAATAACACGATTAAGGACACATTAGCCATATGTCTCTATTATTTTGAGAACACGGCAATATAAATGACCGGGTGATGACCTTCTCCCCAAACGGGAAGGTGGATGACAAAGTCCATGTGGGTTTGGAAATTAGAGGCGGGAAAAGAGATTTAAAAATTGTAAGGCACCGGAATGCCAGCCTGCGGCTTGGAGCTGAGGAGGACTTGATAAATAAAGGCTCATTAGGATGCAATTTGTGGAAAACATTGTCCCAGTATACTCTGTGGATTAAGTGAAATTAAAAAGAGGTTTTTGTTAGATCTCAGCATGATCCCTTACAGTCTGTACTTTCTGTCAAGAAATATTTATACGAGGCACAAGTTAATTCAAAATAATAAGCCTGTCCTTTGTATTCAAGGATGAATATACTTCCATAGTCACTGTGTCATATGCATGCTACCGTTACAGCCCCTGTCTAATGTTCTTGTGATTGTTGGTTTCCATATATTCCTCCTAAAAATCCTCCAATCTCCGGGAGAGCTGTGTGCTCCAGGGGGCCGTGTGCCTCGGATGAGCCGTGTGCCCCAGGGGAGCCGTGTGCACAATGGGGGCGGAGGGACCCGGGGAGCCGTATACACCAGGAGAGCTGTGTGCCCCAGGGAAGCGGTGGTGTGAACTGGAGGAGGAGCGGTTTCTATTCATGTGGTCCTGAGACATTTGGACAGTCTGCAGCCATTAGCTACAGAAAACTCTGTTGTATTTCCCTACAAAAACAAATGAGACAGAGTGTCCCACTTGAAATTCATATACGGAAAAAAAGAAAAAGAGAAGGAAAAAAAAATCTGAGGAACAGAATAAAGTGGTGAATACAGTAGAATCAGGGGCAAAGAAGGGGAGTGGACTGATAATTATCAGGAGGATAAGGGGGTGGGGAAGCAGTGAGAGACTGGATTGAAATCGTATAACCAATGAATGAAGACAATTGGGGGGAGAGGGGGTAAGAGCAGAGGGTGGGAAGGGAACTGGGTGGTAGGAAGCTTTGGGGGAGAAAAAGGAGAAACAATTGTAATAATCTGAGTAATAAAGATTTATTAAAAAATAAAAAAAAAATCCTCCAATCTTCTAATAGGTGGGCTCTGTGGCCTCAGAATCTAGCCTGGTGCCAAGCACAGAGTGGTCACTCAGTAAATACATAGGCACTAAATGCTTGGTTCTTGTGGTGATGTTGATTATGAGACCATAAGAGACATATGGGTTGGCTCTTTAGGTGCCTCACATGCAAATTTTTTTTTTTTTTTTTTTTTACGGGTTTGTCATAAGGGGGAGCTTGGTCATAATAGTGTGTAGTTTCCTCACTTTCATTCATTCAAACTGTCCACACAGCTAAAGTAAAATATGTGGTCAAGAAGAAAAGGAAGGAGGAAAGGCCAAGTTAATGAAGCAGTTTAATTAAATTCCAAAAATGTCTATTACTAGTGGCAGGGTGAGGAACTTAATTAAAAGTATATCTATAAATATGTCTGTGGAGCCATACCAGGGTTGTGGGCTTGATCCCCGGTGGGGGACGTGCAGAAAGCAGCCAATCGATGTTTCCCTCTCATTGACATTTCTATCTCTCTAAAAAATGAATTTAGAAAACATATTTAAAGGTGCACTCTCCCATTGCCCAAAACTTCAAAAAGCAAGTTGGCTCCAAGATGTTGGAGCAATATTAAAAAATTAAATAAAAAAAAACAAAACAACATGAAGACTTCAGCCTTGCTGAAACTGGTTTGGCTCAGTGGTAGAGCGTCGGTCTGTGGACTAAAAGGTCCTGGGTTCAATTCTGGTCAAGGTCATGTACCTTGGCTGCGGGCACATCCCTGGTAGGGGGTGTGCAAGAGGCAGCTGGTCGATATTTCTCTCTCATCGACGTTTCTAGCTCTCTAGCTCTCTCCCTTCCTCTCTGTACAATATCAATAAAATATATTTTAACAAGACTTCAGCCTTGGTCTGAGAAACTGATTTAAGCTACCCATACTTTTGCAATGACATGAATATGAATGTTGATTTTCTAATATAACATTCACCTTATTCCCAGAAGCCTATTGACAACTAATCCTTTTAGTCCCCAGAAGAGGTGCACATGTTAAGGTCGGAAAAGCTTTGCAAATAAATGCTGTTGACTCATTCCCAGAGGCAATGTTGAAAATATTTATAACTGGTAGGCGTGCACACCAATGGGCCAGAATGGGTTCCTGGAAGCCACTATACCAGGGTGGGGTCTGAAAGACTCCTAGATGGTGAGTTCCAAGGGATGAGTTGTGAGTAACTGTACACATAAGCTCTAGAGTTACATTTGGGAAACCTGCAAACAAATGGAATGAACTCACTTCTGTGTGTCAATATGTGGTTTTATGGATGGAAACGGACGGGCACATATTAGAACAAGGGATGCTCCTAGTGCTCTTATCACTCAGGAAATTATAAGGGTTTTAGAAGCTCTGTGGCAGCAACACTGAGTGGCCAGATTATTACGATCTCTGAACGCATAATAATCTGGCCACTAAGTGTGTGTGTGTGTGTGTGTGTGTGTGTGTGTGTGTGTGTGTTAGAGGCCTGGTGCATGAATTCATGCATGGGTGGGGTCCAACCAGCCTGGCCAGCGGGAGGGGACATGGGCGGTTGGCTGACCTGCCTGCTGGCCGAACTCCTGGTCAAGGGCACAATTTGCATATTAGCCTTTTATTATGTAGGATATACACTTACTGGCCAGGTTATTATGCGTTCAGAGATCATAATAATCTGGCCGCTCAGTGTATATTCCAATATATATTTTCTATCATCTTACAGAGGGGTATGGAAGAAGGTAGTGGTAAGTCCACATGGTTTACTCTGGTTGGAATGTGGCTGAAGTTCTGGGCCGCAGTGTACTGTTCAGCTGATCAGTTACCCCAAACTGAAGACCAGGGTGAGGTCATTACATCCGAGCAGTCTACAGGCCTGGGACCTGACCTGTCAGTCACGTGAGGCTGGAAAGGGATCTAGCATGCATTTGTCTCAGCTCTTGCCCATATACACAAAACATCCTTCCCAAATGAGTGAAGTCTGGGTTGATGAATGGAAGTTGACTCTAGTTTTGGGGTTAATGTAAAGGTTTTGAAAGTAGAATTTCCTACATGGTAGAGTTTAATTTTTCTACTAAATGACACTTCATACAAATGGATATTTTCTTGCCTCTGAAAGAATTCAAGCCATATTGGGGGCATTCTGATACTTAGAATTTATCCATTAAATTGGATGGAAAGGTCATAAAGCATTCTGTAGACGCAGCATTGATGTATCACTCTTGAAAGGTGTTAATTTGGTTCTCCAGCTCTGATTTGTTTAGGAGAACATATTAATTGCTCGGTAGACAGAACTAAACCAGTTTAGGCTTCAAAAAAATTGGAAGCTCTGAAAAATAAATAGCTTGATCATTGCTGCACATTCATTCTTGATTACAACAGCTTATTTGATCTGAGACAATATATTTATTCCCAGCATTCTTAACAATTGCTTTTAGAATGGAATTTGACATTGATACAGTAGTTCAAGTGAAATAGTTTCTTTCAACAGCAAAATCAAAATGGTAGAAGTGAAAATATTGTCCCTCTGTTCTTGAAAGCATTATCACATGAAAGTGTAGTAGTCGGGAAGAAGGAAGGTGTTTTGGCCCAAGCTGATGGCACACCAGCTGAATATTAAAATGATCAATTCTATATTGATACCTGCCATTTGCTGAGTTTTTACCTATTAAAAACCTTGTGAGTCTTTACATGCATTAACTCATTTAATCCCCATAAGACTGTTCTACAGATATGATATTATTCTCGTGATACAAGTAAAGGGACTGCAGGCCAGACAGGTATGTTTGCCAAATGTCAGCTACTGCAAGTGGCAAGTCTTTTTGACTCCTAAACCTGTACCTTCAATCCTTGATCTCCCAGTGTTTCTTTAGTTACTTTATCTTCCCACAGTCTCCCCAACTCATGGTTGAATGTAACGATACCATTTCCGCTATCTGACATTCTTTAGACAAACCTCTTTTGAAAAAAATATATTTTGTTGATTTTTTAGAGAGAGGAAGGGAGAGGGATAGAGAGTTAGAAACATCGAAAAGAGAGAAACATCTATCAGCTGCCTCCTGCACACCCCCTACTGGGGATGTGCCCACAACCAAGGTACATGCACTTGACTGGAATCAAACCTGGGACCCTTCAGTCTGCAGGCTGACACTCTATCCACTGAGTCAAACCGCTTAGGGCAAGACAAACTTTTAAAATACTTTTAAAGTATTATTGGAATATGAGGAATGTTCTATATCTTTTTTCAGCTTTATTGAGGTGTAACTGACAAATAAAATTATTATATATTGCAGGTATACAACACGATTTACATTGTGAAAGAATTTCCACCATCAAGTTAATTAACATATCCATCACCTCACGTATGTACTTTATTTATTTTTTGTGTGAGAAGACTTAAATTTTACTCTCAGCAAATTTCAATCATACATTACAATATTATCAACTGTAGTCACTATGTTATATATTAGATCCTAAAGTCTTATTCATCTTATAACTGGAAGTTAGTTACCTATTACCAACCTTTCCCTGTTCCCCCTACTCCTGAATCCTGGCAGCCACCATTCATCTCTATTTCTGTGAGTTTGACTTCTTAAAAACTTTATTTTAGATTCCATATATAATATTATACAGTATTTGTCTTTTTCTACTTGGCTTATTTCACTTAGCGTGATGCCCTCCAGGTTCATCCATGTTACAAATGGTGGGATCTCCTCATTTTTAAGGTCTGAATAATATGCCATTGTTTACTAGCATATATATATCAAATTTTCTTTATCCATTCATCTGTCTGCAAGAACTTAGGTTGTCTCCTTATCTTGGCTATATAGTCAACTATGCTGCAGTGAAAATGGGAGTACAAATATCTCTTCAAGAAAGTAATTTTGCTTCCTCTGGATATATACTTAGATGTGAAATTGCTAGATCACATGGGAGTTCTCTTTCTAATTTTTTTGAGGAAACAATATTGTTTTCCGTAGTGGCTGTATGAATTGCATCCACACCAAAAATGTACGAGTGTTCCCTTTTCTCCATGTCCTTGCTAGTGTATTCCCTCCCCTAACCCCCTTTTATTTGTAGGAAGTAAGAGAAAGAGGAAGGAGGGAACTAGAGTGTTTCACTGTACAGCTGAAATGCAATTGATTTGGAGTCCAGACCAGGTTTTACCATTGTCTTACTTGAGTAAGACAAGCTTGATACATATAAAATTGCCTCTATGAATCTTATTTGTAAATGGGGACGATGGTATTTTAAAGCTATTTAGGATTTTATCCAAATAGTGAATTCATGTTTGTGATGTGCTTAGAGAGGATCATAATTACCTTTGCCTTTTTATAAAAAAGCATAAATGTAAAACCCCAGTAAATATAATACGTCCCATTTATTTATACATTAATCACTTTTTTATGAGTCCCTTTTAGTCCAATAAAAACCAAAAGAGTAATATTTTCTCTCTTGATTTTGGCACAATAGAACAATGTGTTGTTCAAAATTCTGGTTGTGTAAGTTGGGAGAAAAAGTGACATTTATCATTTAATTAGTTCTTTCAACTCAGGATCCAAAATTACAGTCCAAATTTCCTAATAAGCCGAAGAATGTGAGCAAATGATAACATCTTGTTATTATTATAAAAAACCTAAGGGATACCAGCAGCTTGTGTTCTGATTTAATTATTAGTAAGATCTCTTTCTGATATATTTACATCAATGCACAGTGGCCTCTTTGATGCTTCATTATTTTATTCATGATATAGTAGTGGGTGGGTGAGAACAGACTAACGCTATAGATTAGGAAACAACGTTTTAATATTTGGCTGTTGTTTCTTGTCTAATTTTTTGGAGGGAGGGAACGGGTGTTAGTTTTTAAGCATCCTTTAAGATTTATATATAACATACTATGACTATTGCTTATGCACAAGGCATTGTATAATGGAAGAAAGGATGAATTGAATGGTGTGGGGCTGGTGATTGGTGTTTGGGTCAATTATTTTGGAAGGGAGAAAAAAAAAGTCTGGAGAAATTATTAAGGATTCTGTTTGGATGTTATTTTGAAAACCATAAGTAAACTTTTAAAAAAATTAAAAAGTAGATCCTGTGGGATTGGTTCGATTCCAAGAGATTTTAATTAAAAAGAGAGCTCTCTTTTGGTCTCATTTCACGTGGTGCTTTTGAGGATGGCACAGAATGAGAGGAGATAGAGTCCCCCTGTGTACTTTGGTGTCAGTATAAGCCATCTAAAATAGCAACAAACACTGGTAAATTTCACAGAATCATCTACTGCCTAATCACATTGGTGGTACTTGGTTTAAGACTCAGATTTTCTCTTAGGACTTTGAATTGCCTCTTCTGTTTGATATCTGGCTGTGCAGCTAACTCTTAACTCTGCTGTGCCCCGTGCCCTCAGAGATTTCCCCCCCAAGAGCACATGGACGACCCCACGCCTTACTCTGATTCTGTTACTAGCTTTCACTGGAGGCCTGACATATTTCTTTTAGGGATCTGATATGCCCTGCACACCTTTGCTAGGTCCTGGCAGACTGGGGAATAAGACTCGAGTTAGAACTTCAGAGACTGTATGCTATAGGCAAAGTGTACAATATTGGCATTGGTAGCAGTAACAAAGATCCCCTAAAACTCATTAGATTAAAACAGAAAAAACGAACAAACAAACAACAACAACACGATTGCCCATGGAGTTGAGGTTGTGGGGGCTCTATTCTGGGTTTCATTTCACTTATCTTATGGTTTCACCAATCAGCATGATACTCGCTATTCACTATGGCTGAGGAAGTGTAGAGATGGAATTTGTCACCCCAACAATTAAATGCTGTAGCTCAGAAATGACACATTCCCATAGGTCATGGGATAAGACTACTTGGATTGCCCCATATGAGAACAGGGTGGTTGGAAGTGTAAGTCTCCCATGTTCCAAAAGCAGAGCTTGGGCTTGGGTGAACGTTGGATCTCTCTACCTCAGCATTCATGATTTATAAATAATATTGTAAATTCACAACAGTACATTTTATACATTGCCTAGGAATTATTCAGAATGTCTGTGAAGTACACATCTTCTATACCATATTTATGCCCAAAATGTATACACAGTCCTATGCTACCGACGCATCATTGCTATGGCAGATGCTAATGGACTTTGTAATTGGTACTAGATTTGTACTGATCCAATTATATTATATAAATCAGTGATTTCTTACATCAGTTCTGATTACGGGTGAATAAATGAGGTGAGTAGGCTGAAGTGAGCTGGCCTGACTGAGAAATGGGCCACTTCTTCATTTCATTTGGATTGTGTTTTAATGCATTGCATTAAAACCTGGCCTCAAGTATCTCAGAATGTCATGTGACCATGAGTTAAGTTTGCTCACCTTTCTTCTTCTTTTTAAAAAATATATTTTTATTGATTTCATAAAGGAAGGGAGAGGGAGGGAGAGAGAGAGAGAGAGAGAGAGAGAGAGAGAGAGAAACATCAATGATGAGAGAGAATCATTGATTGGCTGCCTCTTGCATGCCTCATACTGGGGATCGAGTCTAAACCCAGGCATGTGCCCTAACTGGGAATTGAACCCAGACCTCATGGTTCATAGGTTAATGCTTAACCACTGAGCCACACCAGCCAGGCACCTTCCTTCTTTTTATTGGAGTGAATAGGTAGTAATTTATAAACAGAATGGTTTTCTAGAATTTTTGTGAAAGGAGACTGAGGTGACTGATGGCTCAGCGATGATGTCTGGCTGTCCAGAGAATGATGTGAGCTTGTACTCTGGTGCCTGCATCCACAATATGAAATCTGCAACTTGGAGAGAATCTTGCTGGCAAATGGAAGTTTTGCTCTTCTAATTTTTTATAACTTTTGGGGTATAATAAAGGTCATCCAATTTTTCAGATCCATCCATCTAAACTTTTTTGGTCCATCTGTTTTTGTCCTGGCACGCGCAGTGGTAAATTCTTCATTTCAGAGCTGCTTCACTGCTCTTCCAGAACAGAGAAAAGAGAGCACTCAGAATTATTATTAATTTCTAAATAAAATGGGCCAGGTCTTATGCGCTCCTAAAAATGGAAACGGTTTTTTTTTTTCACAAACCATCCAGGGGGTAATTTTTTAGTGTCATTTGTGGGAGAGTGGCTGTCAAACTCTTTGTATAAAAAGGCAATTAACTGTTTGGGAAGCTGGCAGTGGGGCTCTGGAGAAGGGGGAGGAGAGAGAGAGGAGAGGGTCAGGTTCTGACTCCCTTCGGCAGTCCATGTGGCTCTTTCCTGGCGGAGCGCCCCTTGATGTCAAAGTGAGCCATGCACGCCAGGAATGAAGCAGTGTGAGGAGAATTAGATACCAGGTCTGAGTGGTTTACATTTTCCTTTCTCGTTCCTCTCTCTCTTTTTTCTTCTTCTTTTTCTTTCTTTCTCCCCTCCTCCTCCTCCTCTTCCTTCTCCTCCTCCTCCTCCTCCTCTTCCTTCTCTTTCTCCTCCTCCTCCTTCTTTCTTTATGATGACAGTTTTCCAAATCAAGGGACTTCACTATCTGCAAAGAAAACAAAACCTCATAAAATTATTTTGAAATGCTGCATTAAGAAGCCCTAGAGACACTATTTTTGGATATAGAACTAAGAGCACAGATTAAGTTGAAAAGGGACACATTGAACTAGGGTCATTATTATTATTATTATTATTATTATTATTATTTTAAATATATTTTATTGATTTTTCACAGAGAGGAAGGTAGAGGGACAGAGAGTTAGAAACATCGATGAGAGGGAAACATCGACCAGCTGCCTCTTGCACAGCCCCTACTGGGGATATGGCCACAACCAATGTACATGCCCTTGACCGGAATCGAACCTGGGATCCTTCAGTCCGCAGACCGACGCTCTATCCACTGAGCCAAACCAGTTTCAGCCATTATTATTATTTTTATTATTAAAACTTGGCTGAATTGGGACTTCAGTCTCCATTTGGTAAGTGTAGCTGGTCAGTAGGGGAAGCAAGGTCAGCGACTCTCGAGGTATTTGCTCTTGTCTCTGCCATCAACCTGCTTGGTGCCCTTGGGTGAGACCCTTCAAATCAGGCTCTTCAATTACCAAGTGGGCCTGGGTCAGTGTAGAGGAGCCCGGAAAAGATGCAGTGTTTAATCTCGCCTTTATCGTGCTTTGGTGGGGTGGTGTACCCTGCACTGTGCCTAATAAATGATTTTTAATCAGGAGGATGCTTATGAAAGGGCTGAGGAAATATGGTAATTAGTACTATGGGACCAGACATAATTAAGTACAAATGGTGCCTCAAGGTCATCCGCTCCTAACATTTGCTTCATGGCGGGGAACAATTCCAACGATCTGATTGACTCCTTTCATTTGACTCTCCTGATCATACTCACTTGCCAGTGGGATGAGGACTGTGTGTGTTTGTGATTTAATATTGTAATATCTTGTACCATGTCTCGCTGTATTATTAAGATCTTACTTTGTACCCGCCTTACCCTGTGCTAAATGCTTTGTAGGTATTCACTCATTTAGTTGTCACAAAAGCGTGATGAATAGAGTTTAAAAATAGTGTTCACTGTTCTGACAATCATAATTATTTTAAAAAATTGAAATGGTTTCAAATTTATAGAAGAGTTGCAAGATTCGTACAAAAAAATTTTTTTCCCCCTTGAGAGCCATTTAAGAGAAAGTTGCTGACATGATTCTCCATGCCACATGTATTCCCTGACTTCTGTTACCATCGATGGTACATCCCTAATAATCTTATATTGTAGCTTTTGGCCAGCTCTAAACAGATGTTCAGAACATTGGGATATAGGACATTGCAAAAAGAATGGCTAGGGAAAGGCAGCTAACCTTTCTGGAGCGCCTACCAAATCCAGGTGCTTTATATATTGACCCATTTAACCCTCAGAACAACTCTATGGTTTTGGAATTAGAAAGCTGAAGGAAGCAAGGATGTGGACTGCTCAGTTTCCCTAGGACACAGAGACGGTAAGTGGAGTAGTGGGGCTTTGTATCGCAAATCAGCGAGCCGGACAAGACGCCTCATGAGCCAGTTAGTTAGGAGTCATCTTTATTGCGTGCAGGTTCAGAGCAGATTCCCTCTGTCTAATTCTGAACAAACACAGGAGGGAGTATTTCCTTTTTTACATCCTTCTAGTTCTTTGTGTAGGACAGCTTGTAACCTTGAATACATATCGTATCTAACAAACACCTGTCATATCTGTACAGACAACTTGTAACTTTGAGTACATTCTATATCTATATAGACACCTGGCATCAATATCAGCGAATCAGTTAGATGGCTAGCTTGCAAGGTCAGACAATTAAGTTTATCTTTTCTATTATTCAAGCTAAAAACAAAGTTATGTTACACTCTAAAAATAGCAGAGTTGGCCTATAGAATAAGAGATTAAAAATAACAGAGTAGTTCAAATAGCGGTTTCAAACAGCAGTTTTCCAAAGAAGGGATTACTATGCTTCAACACCGGGTTGCCACCAACCCCATGTGCTGCCACTAAACCAGGATCCCTGTCTTGTTTTAAATATTTTTTATTGATTTCAGAGAGAGAGAGAGAGAGAGAGAGAGAGAGAGAGAGAGAGAGAGAGAGAAACATTAATGATGAGAGAGAATCATTGATCGGCTGTCTCTTGCACACCTCCTACTGGGGGATTGAGCCGACAATCCAGGCATGTGCCATGACTGGGCATCGAACTGTGACCTCCTGGTTCATAGGAAGATGCTCACCCACTGAGCCACACCAGGTGGGCTACCCTACCCGTCTTGATGTTATTCACTAGAAAGCTCAGAGCACGTTGGACAGGAGCCATGAGTACTTGAGACACCAATGGGCAAGAAGATTGTTTCATCCTGGAAAAGTTGGGAAGAGTATATAGTCTATAGAAGAATTTTGTCTGACCTCTAACACCATCATTAGATTGTAGCATATGAATGGGACCCTGACTTAGAGCAGGAGATGGTCTGATGTGATTCATCGTGGATAACCCTTTCCAATATTCCTCTCGACAGATTACCAAGGAATTTCCGACAGTTCCTTCTTCACATGCAAACTCATTGTTATGTTCTTTGTAGGTCTAGTATCTCTAGAAGTGCCACTAACCTTCTTTTGGAAGCTGGAAAATGGAACTGTAAGATGCGTTTAGCTGTAAAATGTTTGAGGCAAAGGATATAAAGAAGGAATATCATCATGAGTGCAGTTTGCCGTAGCTCATTATGGATGAGTCTGCTACTAATTCCCTGTCTCCTTCCAACTTTTTAAATGATCTAAAACTGAGAAGCCAGAAGATTCACAGTGTTTTGGCAAACTGAGTTTTGAGAAACTCACATAAAGATATATTCTGGTAACAATCATAAAACATTTTAAATATAAAGAATGAAGCTGGTGGATTAGTAACACTTTATTTCACAATTAGTGGCAGGTAAATGGGTGATTGTCATTTCTCTTTGTCTTGATGGGGTAGTTATCTTAGCACTATTTATTGAAAAGGCATTACCTACTGATTTGAAAAGCCAACTCTAAACCATATATGTGCAGATTTCTTTTTAGCCTTTCTGTTCTATTCTACTGATGAATTTTATTTCGTTTCTATGTCTTTATTAATACCACCTGGTCTTAATATTTAAGTTTTGATATTTGATAAAGCCAGTCATCTTCCCTTATAGTTTTTTTTTTACCAGAGTTTTTTGTCTCCTTATACTTTCACCTAAATTTATAATTGCCTTATAAAATTTTAGTTACACACATGCATACAAAAATATGCTAAGATTTTGATTGAACTTGCATTGAATCTATAGATCAATTTATTCAATTAAGGAAGTCAAGGCAATATCATGGAGAAAATAGTCTTTTCAAAAATGCTCCTGGAGCAACTTGATGTCAACATGCAAAAACAGCCGAAACTGGTTTGGCTCAATGGATAGAGCGTCGGCCTGGAGACTGAAAGGTCCCGGGTTCGATTCTGGTCAAGGGCACGTACCTTGGTTACGGGCACATCCCCAGTAGGAGTGTGCAAGAAAGAGGCAGCTCATCGATGTTTCTAACTCTCTATCCCTCTCTCTTCCTCTCTGTAAGAAATCAATAAGATATATTTTAAAAAAACATGCAAAAACAATGAATTTAGACACAAACCTTAACCCTTCACACAAATTAACTCAAAATGGATCAAAGGCCTAAATGTAAAATACAAAGCTGTGACTATAGGAAGACAACATGAGAGAAAATCCAGGTGGCCTTGGGTATGGTGTTGATTTTTAGATATTATTCCAAAGGCACAAACCATGAAAGAAAGAATTATAATCTGGACTTCATTGAAATTAAAAAAAAAATTCTGCTTTATAAAAGACAATGTTAAGAGAATGAAAGAGAAACCACAGATGGGAGAAAAATATTTGGAAAAGACATATCTGATAAAGACCGTTACCAAAATATGCAAAGGACTCTTAAAACTCAACAACCAGAAAACAAACAATCCAATTAAACAATTGGGCAAACGCCACAATATACACTTTATCAAAGAAGATATACAGATGACAAATCAGCATACGATAAGATGTTCCACATCAGATGTCATCAGGAAATCGCAAATTAACCCAAGAATGAAATACCACCACGCCAATTAGAATGGCCAAATGCCTCTGGCCTGACTGCCTGGGTTCTTTCTGGTCCTGGTTGTGCCCGCTACACGTGTGTGGTATCCCAAACACCTCGTCTTTGAGAGCTGGAAATACTCCTTGACAGAGGGCTGATCTAAAATTACATCTCCATTGGGCAGAATGGGGGAATTCCAGGCCCTTCTTGTAGAGAACAACGTAACACTCTCTTATGTACACAGGCACAGAGGAGTGTCAAGTTAACTGTTTATTACCCTCACTGAATGGGAGACGTGAGCTCTCAACCTTCAGGTTCATTCATGCCGCCCATTCAGGCCACAGGAGCTCAGATATTTATGGAGGAGAAAATGAACATCTTCTGTTATCTTTGAGAAGCTCATTGCTCTCTAGGTGTAGACCTACCTTAGAAAGCACAGTGAATGGAGCGTCTTTGCTTCTGGATTTGACCACAGAAGGACTCCTTATTAGCCCTGGTATGACCTTAGCAACAATGTCTGTCCTATCACAGAAGGAGAATGGAAGTAGAACGTACATCATCTCACCCAGAAGCAAAAAAGAGCAATAGTTAGTCTCAGCTAACAGACTTTCCCCGAAGCCCTATTGTAACTTAGGCGCGCTGGTGGCAGCTTTTTACTCATAAGGAATACTTGTTGTGGAACACATACCACTCGGTGAACCAAATGCACAAAGTAGGGTTTTCTGCGGAAGTAAATAAGCACCATTTGACATCTGGTGAAAAATATCTCCGCAGCACCCTTCGTTCTCCGCCGCGGGCACCGGCGAGGTTCGGGGGGGGGGGGGGGGGGGGAGGAACTGCCCTGCTAGGGGAAGGCAGCTCCCGAAGGAGCATGACTATTAGTTTTCCTTTGCTGCCAGTGTCTGAACATTTCCCAGCTCGAGCCTGCAGTTATTATGGGGTTTGGCGTGTGGGTGGCGGAAAATATGGTACTTGGCCTCTTGGTGCCAAACTTTCACACAGCTTCAGCTGTCTGTACACAAAAGACACGGCAGAATGTGGCGCTTTACTTTTAATATTCGGAATTGTTCGCCTTGCCAGTGGAGCAGTGAATGCGGGGATGGAGCTGCTGATCCCGGTCCCATAGAATCTTAATTGAGGAAGACGCTGGTAGGAGCCGAGCGAGCATGTGGACGGGGGATGGCTTAGTGAGATCCGCAAATTAGAAAGTGCTGTCCTGGGCACCATTTCCTCCAGGATCCCCTACTCACCCTCCACACCCAATTAAAAAAATCCCACCCCCCCCTTTTGCCTCAAATTAATGTCTCTGATTCACCCTGGTCCCTGATCGTCACGTAAACAGACATTAAAATGACAAATGTCAAAAATCCAAAGGCCATTCTATGGTTGAAATTTCTTTAAATTTTGTTAGGTTTTAGGAAATGAGAGAGAGAGAGAGGGGGAGAGAGAGAGAGAGAAAGAGAGAGAGAGAGAGAGAGAGAGAGAGAGAGAGAGAGAGAGAGAGACCTCCTGAAATCCCTACAACTTCCGGACAACCTCCTCTGGAAGGATAAAGGCTTTGGATTCGAAGTGAGCTGTGATGGTCATTTTTTCTTTCTGACAGCCTGCATTTCTGTCTTCCTTCCTTAGCTTGCTTTTCTCCCTCCTCCTAACGTTCTTCCAGCTCTTTTGTCTTCCTCTGTGTTTCTGTCTCGTTAAATGGAGAGCTATGAAAGCCTTACCTCCCAGGGAAATGGGAGACCACCATGTGACCGCGAGGCTGTGTAACCTAGGGAAGTTGTGGAAAAATCACATCTCAGGAACGTTTAAAAATTAGTGTCAGTATGATTTGCCTGGGATGAGGCCCTGCGTGGTTTTCTCTGAGGTGGCGGAGGCTCTGGGGTGACCACTCTGGCTGTGGGTGCAACACACGTCACATTCCGTGCATCTGAGGTGGGTGCCACCTGTGGATCCCAAGGGACACAGTCTCCTCTTCATTCTTGGTCACGTTCATGAGACTTCTTTCCTCCCAGGAAGCTGCCCCTTCCTGCTTTTGCAGAGTTTTTTTTTGGAGTGGGTTTGACACGGTAATAATGAGGAAGGAGCCATGTGCCCCAGGTGAGCCGTGTGTCCCAGGGGGCCATGTGCCCCAGGTGAGCCGTGTGTCCCAGGGGGCCATGTGCCCCAGGTGAGCCGTGTGTCCCAGGGGGCCGAGTGCCCCGGGTGAGCCGTGTGTCCTAGGGGGCCGTGTGCCCCGGGAGAGCCGTGTGTCACAGGGGAAGCAGTGGGACCCAGGGAGAGGGGCTGTGTGAACCAGAGGAGGAGCGGGCTCTATTCGTGTGGTCCTGAGATAGTCACCATAAAACAAGCAGACTGCCAAATGACAGTGGGAAGGGGAAGGAGACCTGGGGGGAGATAAGAGAACAACCGAAGGACTGGTATGCATGAATATAAGTACAACCAATGAACACAGAACTCTGGGGAGGGAGGGCATGAATGGGAGGTGGGGGGGGCAATGGTAAGCTATGTACACATATAATACCTTAATAAAAAAAATAACGAGGAAGGAGTAGTTAGTGCTGTGAAAGAAAGGGCTCCCCATAGTTTCCCTCATCCTTTGTGCAACAGATATTCATTTACTCTCTCCTGTGGCATTGCCGATCCGGCACTGGGTTTGGGATTGACGATGCAAAGGGGAATAAGACGGATTCTTTCCCCCTAAGAGGCTTACTGTCTGGGGGAGGTGAGACTAACTGCACAGTCTGTGAGTTTGCCCCATTTGTGAGGTGCAAAATGAAAATTTGGGGCTCCTGTTTAAAAGCTACTAAGATATTTAATATTTGAGAGTAGTGCACTAACCCAGGTGTCCTCCTGAGCGTGGGGCTCTGAGACTGCCCAGGTGGAATGCCCAGGAGGCTGGCGGAGAGAGAGGGGAGAGATGATGTGTGTAAATCAGCAGGAGGCTGGGGAACGGGCCCAGGGGGCTCCGTACCCAGCCCCTGGCGGCGCAGAGGAGAGCCTGTTTCCCCAACTCAAGGAGGAGTGAGAAGGCAGCCTTCCCTCTCAGAGACTTTCCGATTCATCGCAGTGTCACTAAAGACTTCCAAAATACACATTTCTCACTTACTCTCCCTGGGACACAATAACCAACAGCTTTGTCTTGCCAGACTGAGTATATTTTAATATCCAAATCCTTCCTTGTTCTGCCAAAAAAAAAAAAAAAAAGTTAACTCATTATGACAAAACCACACAAGAATAAAATAACGTTGTAAGCCCTGGCCAGGTAGTCAGATGGTTAGAACATGGTCCCAATATGACAAGATTGTGGGTTTGATCCCTGGTCCCATCAGGGCATATATAAGAAGCAACCAATGAATGCATAAATAAGTGGAACAACAAATTGATGTGTATCTGTCTCTCTGTCTGTCTCTCTCTCTCAAAAAAAAAAATCAATAAAACATAAAATAATATTTTAAAAGAGTCAGTGAGGAAAATAAAGCAAAGATAATGTCAGGGTAGAAGGAATCCATGAAGGCAGTAATAAGATAAGTATAAACGCTATGAGATCCTTTATATTTTCTAGAGATCTGCTGCAAATTTAGTGTTGTTTTTTTTTTATTGTGCTACCATATATATTATACGAAATTTACCATTTTTACCTTTTATAAGGGTACAGTCAGGGTCACTAACATTCACATTGTTATACAGCCACTAGAGGCCTGGAGCACAAAATTCATGCACTTGGGGTTGGGGGGACCCCCTCAGCCCAGATTGTGAGGGGGCTCAGGCCAGGCCGAGGGATCCCACGGGTGCATGGTCAGGGCCAGGGAGGGACGCAGAAGGGTGGCCAGCTGGAGAGGGACTGCGCGAGGGCTCCAGGCGTGACCAGCCCATCTCACTCAGTTCCCATCAGCTGGACCCCAGCAGCAAGCTAACCTATTGGTTAGAGTGTCTACCCCTCCCACCCCCTTGGTCAATGTACATCATAGCAAGCAGATGAGCAGCCTTAGCATATCATTAGCGTATTACGCTTTGATTGGTTGAACAGCCAACTGGCCGATCAGACACTTAGCATAATAGGCTTTTATTATATAGGGCCCGATGCACGAATTTCATGCAAGGGGCTTGGCCCCTTGCAGCTGCTGCGGCTTGCTTTGGCCCTTGCAGCCCTGGCTTCGTCCAGAAGGTCATCTGGAAGGACGTCTGGAAGGTCATTTGGCTGTTCAGTCTAATTAGCATATTATGCTTTTTATTATTATAGATTATTATAGATTACCACCATCCACATTCAGAACTTTTTCATCATCTCAAAGTGAAATTCTGTACCCATTAACAACAAACCCTCATTTCTCCCTCGCCTCCAGCCCCAGTAACCACTGTTTTATTTGTCTCTGTGATTTTGAATACTTTAAACATCCACGAGCAGTGGACTCATGCAGCATTTGTTCTTTTGTGACGGGCTCATTTCACTGAGCATAGTGTCTTAGGGTTCATCCGTGGTGCAGGATGGGTCAGAATGTTTCCTTTCTTGAGGCTGAATAATATTCCATTGTATGTATAGGCCACATTTTGTTGACCCATTTCTCCATCCACGGACACTTGGGTTGTTGCTTCCACCACTTGCCTGTCATGAGTAATACTGTTATGAACACGGATGAACAAATAATTATGTTTGAGTCCCTGATGTCAATTCTTTTGGACACACACACCCAGAAGTGGAATTGCTGGATCACCTGAGAAATAGCACATTTAGTTTTGAGGTTTCTAGAAGCCATCTCAAAAAAAAAAGGGGGGGGGGGAAACATGATAAATCGTACGATTCCCAGGGCCCCCAAGGCAAACACAGATCAGCTCTTTGTGAGACTGAAAAACTTCCTCCCGGCGGTGTTTATAGAGAAGGTTCTCTTGAGCGACAACCTTTGAGTGAAGACAACAGCGCGTTTCCTGGGGCTGTTTCCTGGGGCTGATGGCACCACCCGAGGTTCAGGCCTGGCGGTTGCAGACCAGGATGCCCGGTCTTGGAGTAGGGCTAGATTCCCTTTGGATGTAAATTCAAAAGAAGAACGTGGCCGAAACCGGTTTGGCTCAGTGGTAGAGCGTCGGTCTGCGGACTGAAGGATCCCAGGTTTGATTCTGGTCAAGGGCATGTACCTTGGCTGCGGGCACATCCCTGGTAGAGGGTGTGCAAGAGGCAGCTGGTCGATGATT
Source organism: Vespertilio murinus (assembly GCA_963924515.1). Classification (NCBI taxonomy): domain Eukaryota; kingdom Metazoa; phylum Chordata; class Mammalia; order Chiroptera; family Vespertilionidae; genus Vespertilio; species Vespertilio murinus. Next base: position 31,775,134 of record OZ004717.1, on the reverse strand, counting down.
CTCTCTCATCGACGTTTCTAGCTCTCTATCTCTCTCCCTTCCTCTCTGTAAAATATCAATTAAAAATATTAAAAAAAAAAAAAAGAAGGACGTGGTTAGCTGGGGAGAGAGGAATGGAGACACACGTGCCCGGGAGAAAAAGGTAGTTTTCTATAAGAAAGCATTCCAAGCACTTTGCCATTTAGGACTCTTTCCTAATATAGCGTCCGGACTAAGCTATCTTTACCACCCCCCCCCCCCCCCCCCCAGGATAAACTGTTCTTCATGTCTCTCTGTGGCAAACCACATGCCAGGCTAACGGCCGCCTTCCTCAACTTCCAGCGGGCCATTCAGGCGGCCTGAGTGCTGCTTACTGTCCTGCCCTCAGCTGGCCGCTCCCGCAGTGCTGCCTAGTGTTTTGCTTTTATTAGAAACCCATCTCCCCTGGCCTACCGAGGGGGAAAAAGAAAAGGGAAATTATAATACCTCGGAGCTCCGGGCGCCCATACGATGGCAGCGATTCCCGAGGAGGAGGAGGAAGGACCTCCGTGGAGCCCTGGCTGCCCGCCGTAATGAAATGCATGACTAACGGGCCGGTAATGACTGCGGCAGCAGCGATGCCCGCGGCGGCCCCGGATGATTTGGGGCTGTCAGAGCGCGCTGTCCCCTGACATCCCCGGAGGGAGAGCGGGCGCCCGTGACCGCAGGCCCCGGTCGGGGCGGTGAAATATTGCCGGCAAAAATTAAAAAAGGTCCCCGTGTCAAAATAATTCATGATATGCATATCTAACGTTCTTGATGAAGCGGCCGGTATCCGGATGAGCGAGATAATAAAACCGACCGGGGCTTACAGTTAAAACCACTTAAGCCGGGGGAGCTGCTCATTTCGCAGGTGTCACTTGTCAGATCGAGGGGGTCAAGGCCGGCTCCCCCCCCTCTTCCCCGGTAACCTTTCGGGGACCGCCCGCCGCCCTCGTCACCGGCTGCCCACCCGCATTATCGCGGCCGCCCGCGGCCTGACATCCAAATCCCCGCGGTGACAGGCCATTAGGAGCGGGGCCGGCTCTCCGCACACGAAGCGCCGCATCTCTGACCTGAGATGTGCACTGATGGTGATATTGTAATTGAGGGAGTCCGAAGGGAAAAAAAATCCCCCCCTCCCAACACACAAAAAATACCTGAGGGTCTTTATTAAACATGGACATGGAAAGAAAAGCATTTATATTTCTTTTTTTTTTAAATATATGTTTTATTGATTTTTTTTACAGAGAGGAAGGGAGAGGGATAGAGAGCTAGAAACATGGATGAGAGAGAAACATCGACCAGCTGCCTCTTGCACACCCCCCTCCGGGGATGTGCCCGCAACCAAGGTACATGCCCTTGACCGGAATCGAACCTGGGACCCTTCAGTCCGCAGACCGAGGCTCTACCACTGAGCCAAACCGACCTCGACCAGCCTGATTTTTTGGTGAACATAAAGAAACGCAGCATTGTGTGTGTGTGTGTGTGTGTGTGTGTGTGTGTATGTATGCACACACACACGTGTGCATAGGTGCATGCCTGTGTGGTAAAAGTGTGTATGTGAATACACACACATTTGGGAATCTGCTGCTGGTTTTGTAGGCTAAGAATTGCCCAGAGAAAGTTCTAGTGTAATGTGTACTGCACCAGGCGTTAGGAAACTGAGGTTCTAGGAAGAATTTTAGCAATGACATACAAAGTGGCCTTGGGCAACTTAACTAGTGTCCCCACCTGTAAAGTGGCAGTAGTAGTTGTCATGGTTTTGTGGCAAGGGAGGAATGATCTAATGGGCATAAGAGCCATTATTAACTACTAGAGGCCTGGTGTAAGAAATTCGTGCATGGGGGTTGGGGGCTGTGTGAAGGGAAGTGTCCCACAGCCTGGCCTGCACCCTCTTGCAATCTGGGACCACTGGCTCCTAACTGCCTGCCTGATCACCCCTAACTGCTTGCCTGCCAGCCTGATCGCCCCTAACCACCTCTGCCTCACCCCTGCCACCATTGCTTTGTCCCAAAGGACATCTGGAATGACGTCTGGAAGGTCGTTTGGGTATCCGGTCTCATTAGCATATTATGTTTTCATTATTATAGATATGAACATAAAATATTGTCATTAATAATAAGACTAGGACTGACAAATGTTTTAGCCCATGCAGATGTAAGGGCTTATTACATCTACCTTTATTGGATACTAGAGGCCCAGTGCACAGATTCATGCACACTGAAAGGAAATTAATTGGAAGGTGACCAGTGAGGCAAGATTGGGCTAAACGGGCTGGACACGCACCTGGGGCGTCTGTGTAGTGAGCGGGCCCATCCGGCAGGTGAAGTCCCTTGGCCTGGTTTGCAGCGATCAGGCCAACACTGGTCTCCAACATCCCCTCAGGGGTCCTGGAGTGCCTAGAGGGCACTCTGCAAAGTTGCTGTCACTCAGCAGCTACTGCATGAGTATCTGCTCCCTGGTGCTCAGTGTACCTCATACCTACCGGCCAGTCAGCTGGTTACGTAGGCTTTTATGTGTGTAGATTATCCATGGAGCCTACACTCAGATTCTTCAATATCTGAGCTATGTTTTATAAAAATACCCCAAATGATAGATGGCATCCTTAAACAGGATAAAAACAGTTATCTCCAGTCTCTGTTTAATTCTCACTGTTCCAATAATCACCTATTTCTCGTTTTACCAGTTTGTTTTGGTGAAAGCTGTACGTGCAGAAGAGGCAGTGGAGCCTTCTCCAGCATTGAAGCTAGTGAATCTCACTGTTCTCGTTTTACAGTTGGTTGTGTAACAAGGGTATTCATAAATGCCAATTGTGAGCTAGCAGTGAGCGAGGAAAAAATGATCTGAGATTTTCAACTTAAGAAACTTGGTGAATTATGGTGACATTTTTAGAGGTAATGAATGCTTCGAGAAGGAAAGTTTCTGGGTATAAAAATTAAGAGTTCTGTTTAGGGCATACTAAGTTTGAAGTGCTGATTATGCTACATTTTTCTCTGCTATAAGTTTGAGGATGGTGTCCTGGAATGGCTTACTTTTATATTCACATAGAAACGTTATAGATTAACTAACGTAGAGATATTATTATAAATGAATTTTAGTTAAGTGCATAAATTACAAGCAATGAATCAGGAATTTGCTTAAGCCCTAGCAGGTTTGGTTCAGTAGCTAGAGCACCAGCCCGTGAACTGAAGAGTCCCAGGTTTGATTCTGGTCAAGGGCATGTACCTTGGTTGTAGGCTTGATCCCTGCCCCCAACCCCCAGCCCTGGTCAGGGTGCATGCAGGAGGCAACCAATCCATATGTCTTTCTCACATTGATGTTTCTCTCTCTGTGTCTCTCCCCTCCCTACCACCCTCTCTAAAAAATCAATGGAGAAATAGCCTCCGGTGAGGATTAACAACAAAAAATAAAAATAAATTTAAAAATGTAAAAATGGATTTGCTTAAATTCAACAAACATAATCAACACTTAAATGTAATAGACCCTGTGTATAAAGAATATATAAATAGCTCATTGGGCTTACATGTGAGAAAAATATCCAACAGAAGAGAGTAGTGATCATTGTGGATTAGGGTAATCAAAGGATGCCTCCTGGAGGAGATTAATTGAAAGGAGACCAAGGTAAATGGGGGGATATAAGGGCATTCCAGAGGGACAACCACCAGTCCCAGCTTCAAATGTATGTCTGAGTGAAGGCTTACTCAGATATGAATTTCAGATTTAATAAAAGTGTAAATAAATGGTAAGCGGAGACAGAAGTAAAGGGAAGTTGAGATAATGGAAGAGGAAAATGAACTAGCTGTGTGGAGCAAAATAGGTACCATACGCTGCCTTTACGAATTCAGGTGCATGAGATACTTTTTCAGGGTCTATCAGGGACTGTGGGCCAAGGATGGGAAAGTTAAGTCATGCTGCAATTCAATGAGCTAACTCACTCTTACACTCAGACACAAACTGATAAAGTTCAGTGACCAAGGGATTCCCGGGTGGAGAGCAATCCCGGGCACTGGGATCTTGGCTAGCTCAAGTCCAACGCTCCACCCCTGTGCATGGGGATGTCTGTGCACGGTCTGTGTCTGGCCACTGGGTGCCCCCTTGTCGAGGAGCATAGGAGGGACTGGAGAGTTGAGAGTAAAAGTGTTGGAGTCAACACCGCTCATAAATAAAGTATTTTGTGCCTATCCATTTAAAAATTTGTCTGAGGTCACCGTGGTGACTGGAAGTAGTATTGCTATGTCCTGGGCCAATTCGAATGCTGGGAACATGTGGCTCAGTCTAAACTACTCAGATCAGTATAGCTATATGGACTTGTTAGCAGCAAGTGTGACAGGGTTGAGCTGGAGTCTTGTTTTCAGTTTGGGGGTCACTTTAGGTGGAAATTAGATGAATATGCACTTTACATCCAATGTCCAATGAGTACAATCCCACTGTGTTTATAATTTGAAAAAATAATACTGAATATTTTATTTTTATATGCTTAGGAAGTTTGTCAATGTTGATTGTGCCTACATGTAAGAGGGAATAAAAGAAGAGAGGAACAGGTCACACGCCGACAGTGTCACCCCAGTCTTGTTATAGTTGAGATGCTTCCATGGGGGGACCCATTGTATTATCCATTGGGTAGATTTCAGAAGTAGTTTTTTTTTCTGTTATCATGAAATAATGAAAGTTGAGACTAGCAAGCTTCCTGAATTGGTATACTCTCCAGGTTTATATACAGGTTATCATAATTCCATACAACGTGAAAGTTGAGAATAAAACAAGGAAAACAATAAAGTACTGAATTAAAGTTGGTCAACTTTCTGTTTATATTGAAAGTATAAGTAGAAGAAATTTCAACTTAAACGCCTTGCAAGCAGCAGCACAGATAATAGAGCCTTATGCAGGGTCTATAATGTTACCTGTATATTTTACATACGGAAATCATTTTTCATTCCCGAAATAATGTTATTCCATTTGTAAACCTTTGGTTTAGTCAATACACACAGCACTTAGTTCAAGCGTGAAGTCTTTAATCAGATGTTCAATGTAGGTCAGGGACTTTTTGGTTGCTTGATTAAATTTCTGCAAACTCTTATATATATATCATAGATCGATTACGTTTCAGGATTTGGCAGAAAGGGAAGTAAAAGTGGAGAGCATTCTGGGAGGATCTAACTTAGTGTCAAGTAGTTCCCTTACACCAGACCTTTGGGTTTCAGTGCTCACCTTCCCCTTTGTGTTGCCATCATGATCTTCGTCTGCATTATCATATAACCCCATTTTCTTTTGTTTCATATTTCTTCCTAAATATGTATCCTTCACCTATCAGAAAGAGAGCACCAGGGCCGTGTAGGATTTTAGTTTGCAATAATCTGAGATGATATTGTCCAATCTAGTTTTTCTTTGGGTCTCTTCCTTATCCAAGGGCAAGTGGACAGTAAGTGCATGTCGTTCTGTGACTCGCCTACAGGGGGCAACACCACCACTCTGGTCATTTGTATCCTCATGCTTTTTTCTTTTCCCCATTCTCTCTCTGAAATGCATTGTTTTTACAGCCCATCTAATTTGGGTGTAAGCTTGGCTTGCCTCGTTGTCATTTTACTATATATTATTTCAGTTTTTACACACACTCTGTAATTTATTTTATTGACTTCCTAATAAACAGAGGGGGAGAAATCTCTTATTTCCATATGGACTATGCATTTTGGAGAAGCTTCTCATGGCTCAGCACTAGAGCAAATCCACTCTGGCTCATTTTCATCCCTCCCACTGGACGTCTCCTCTCCTAATTTTTTTCACCGGAATATAATAACAGCCCGAGGAAAGGGAGATTTGATATGTGATGTGTTTCATCATGGTCTTACGGTAAGGGTAGCGTCTAAAGTGGGGAGAGAGCATCACTAATTTTTCGGCGCAGTAATTTATTCCGCAGTATTTAAATGCTGTAATTTTCACACGGAGGCACATGCTGCCACATCTATCTTCCCCTGGACCAGTCTGTCTTGCTCTTTCCTTTTCATCTGTTTTGTTTTTGCATATATTTTTTTTTCATAAATTCGACAGATGGCCTCTTGATGAATCCTTGATAATACTGTCATGTAAAGCGGCGAAGGCTAGAAATCATCTCGCCACCATTTTTCATTGCAAGGGGAAACTCGAACAGAGACAGACACCTCCGAGTCCCCAGCAACAGCCACAAGATACCTACTCCGTGTACCTAAAGGGGGCAGGCTTGCCTCTTCGTGCTCCCGCACAAACGCCAGTGTCCTTTTGAAGTCCTCTGAGCATTTTATGTGGTGCGTTTAGACGTGAACCCTGCCTCGAGCCTCAGGTTGGCTGAGGTGTGTGGGGTTTTCACATTCTGAGCACTTGCTCAGCCTCTTCTAGGCGTCCCGTCTCTGCTCCCCGAGCCCCTCCTTTCGGGGCCCTGGTAATTGTGGATCAGGTGAGGTTTGCGTCCCCTCATTTCAAGGTCATGCACCAGTAGGACCATTTTCCTGACTCAGAGGGCACGTAATTTCACAGCCGTGTACTCCTCATTAATCCCCCCCGAGCGGGGGCCCGGGAAGTTCCAGATCACAGGTTTGTTTTTGTCTCGTTCTCTGACTCAGTGCTTCACAAAGGGATTCGATTAACCCCCGTGATTATATTTGTATCTTACCGCACCGGGCTGGAAATAAAGTGATTTCTGCTCCCCTCTCTCCTGCCCCCCACGCGCCGCCCCTTCCCATTCCCTGGCCTCATATTTTTCCCTCCCGTTTAATGAATAGGTTGCAGTTCATTAGAGAGAGATTTGTGGCGGATGCAGGGAATTGTTCATTTGCTGGTAGTAATTACAGCTTTCTTTTCTGATACACATATACACACACGTAGATATCTATAATAATAAAAGCGTAATATGCTAATTAGGCTGCACAGCCTAACGACCCCCGGGCATCCTTCTGGATGTCCTTCCGGACAACCTTCCGGATGAAGCCGAGGCTTCGAGGGCCGAGGCAGCCACCGTAGCTGCAAGGGCCGAGCCCCTTGCACGAATTTTGTGCATTGGACCTCTAGTGTATATATAATTGTATATATCTATATATTTCCATTCTCCTTCAGAAGCCCGTGGATGCAGCCTCCAAGATTACGACGAAGATGAAAATTGGTTGTACACTGGGTACACACTCAATTTCCTGTGGGTCTGGAGTCTGACGGCTTCTAAAAATGAGAATATCCTGAAACTAGCACACGATCAGTTTGCTTCTTTATATTGTTGGCTTCCAGGATGAGTGGGCACTGTATCTCCAATAAGACCTTTCCTGATGTTAATTAACTTCTCTCTCCTGGCCTCATTCCCGACGCTGATGGCCTCTGGGACCCTCCGTGACCACGGAAGGGACCTGCCTGGGCCTTTTGTGATTTCTGGGCACGTGGGAGCCATCACCCGCTCTCTTTGCGGGCACTGAGATTCACTGCTGTCCACGACGGGGCCAGTTCTCACTCCCCTAGATCCAGTGCTTCTCTGTAGCGGGCACTCCATCACCGCCCACTGCGGTAGGCATTATTGTGCCCCTGTCACAGGATGGGAAGCCACGCTTCCGAGAGGTTAAGTTGCTAAAAGTCCACCTTGCCAGAAGGGTTGCACCCAGGACTGAACCCTGGTCTCCCGGATTTCACAGCTCACACACTGTCTCCTCCTCCAGTGCCATCTTTTTTTTTTTTTTAAATATATTTTATTGATATTTTACAGAGAGGAAGGGAGAGAGATAGAGAGCTAGAAATGTCGATGAGAGAGAAACATCGACCAGGTGCCTCTTGCACACCCCCCACCGGGGATGTTCCCCCAACCAATGTACATGCCCTTGACCGGAATCAAACCCGGGACCTTTCAGTGCCATCTTGTCTCCTCACCCGAGACACTGTTCTAACCCGCCATACTCAAAACCAAGAAATCTGGTTTCAAGTTGATGTGGCTGTGAACACAGAATGAAACAGTACTCCATGTGGGGAGAGGATGCACTCCTCCTTTCTCTTTCTCATCCCTTTGACAAAAAAACACGAGCTGGAAAATAATCAAGCAGGCTGGGGATGAGCTGTGCCCAAATCCAAAGTAACAGCCGGGGTGGTAAGCCTGAGGGACACCGGCCTCCCCGCAGGGAAGCAGTGGGAGGTGGGAACTGAGGGCACCAGCGCCGAGTCAGGCAGACCAGGTTTGAATTCACACTCCTCTGCTCACTAAAGTTACTTCTCTAAATCCAGGACAGAGATTCTTGTGGAGATTAATACGCTCAAAGCACTCTAGAGGGCCTCTGCCACCGAGTGCACTCACAGTAGGTGACAGCTGTTGGCTTTGTTGTTGTTAGAGGCATCATTCTTCGGCCCACGAGGGAAAGAGGGCCGGGAGCACACCTGGAGTCACCCGAAAGTCCAAAGTCGGGTGTATTTTAGCTGCTGCAGCCGATGGAGAGTGAGGGCGGGGAGGATGGGGTGCGGGGAGGGACTGCATATCAGGGAACGCTAAGGTGACTTGCTAAGAGGGACTCAGAGGGGCTTGTTGCAGGATTTGGGCTAGTGGCAGGTAATTCTAAGGAGGGTTTAAAGAAGTAAGGGCTGGTTTTGGATGGGGTGTTACCAGGAGGTAGGGTCAGTTTAATGACTGGATAGCTTGGTATTGTTTTATCCAGGAGGGGGGAAGATTAAAGTGGGATAGAGCTGCCATTAACAAAGCAGCAAAAAAACACTCATTTAGGTGCAGGCGAGGGGCCCTTAGTCTCTCTCTCTCTCATTTCACACATGGCTCGAACAGGCCTTGTCTCTGCCTTGTTCCACTGCATCTACAGAGTGATTTTGTCTGATGTTTGTTTATTTTTGTGAGCATTATTTATATGTGTTTGCAAACTCTGTGGCTTAGGAGGCAACTGCAAGGCTTTTAAAAAAAATTACTTTCTCATTAATTAGAAGTCTTCAATACTTTTTAAAATTCCATTTTTCAATTACAATTTTCATTGAATATTTTGTATTAGTTTTAGGTGTACAGCATAGTGGTTAGACAATTATATACTTTACAGAGTGTTCCTCCTCTTATTTTCAGTGCCCACCTGGCACTATATATATATATATATATATATATATATATATATATATATATTTATATGCCAAGCAACTGGAATGACAGAATGACCAGAACAGCCGAGGTTGGTTTGGCTCAGTGGTAGAGCGTCGGTCTGTGGACTGAAAGGTCCTGGGTTCAATTCCGGCCAAGGGCATGTACATTGGTTGTGGGCACATCCCCGGTAGGGGGTGTGCAGGAGGCAGCTGGTCGATGTTTCTCTCTCATCGACGTTTCTGGCTCTCTATCTCTCTCGCTTCCTCTCTTTGAAATATCAATAAAATATATTAAAAAAAAAAAAAGAATGACCAGAACAACTAATGACTATGACATGCACTGTGGCAGCTAACTGAACCGATTGGGACCCCGATTGGCCCCTCCCAACCTTCTATGGCCCCTCCCCCCCGGCTGGGCCAGCCCCTGATTGCCCCCCTCCCCACTCCAATTGGGGGCAGGGCCGGCTGGCCAACTTCCTCGGTTCCCCCCCCCCCCCCCCCCCCCGCACTGGCTAGACCCCGATAGGCCTCCAACGGGGTAGGTAGCTGGACCACACCCATTCATGAATTTGTGCATTGGGCCTCTAGTTATTATAATATTGTTAACTATATTTCTTATGCTGTACTTTACATTCCCATGACTATTTTTTTTTTTTTTAAATCCTCATCCAGGGATATTTTTCCTTTGATTTTTCAGAGAGAGTGGAAGAGATAGGAAAAGAAAGAGAGACACATTAATGTGAGAGAAACACATCAATTGGTTGCTTCCTGCATGATCCCTCACCAGAGCTGGGGCCCAGGAGGGGGGAACCTGCAATGAGGTATGTGCCCTTTACTGGAATCAAACCCAGGACCCTTCAGTTTGTAGGACAATGCTTTATCCACTGAGCCAAACTGGCTAGGGCTGGTGTATTCAGTAGAGCTTATTGAAGCCTTGTTCTTGGTGTTTAAAAATATAAAACCTCATTTTAGCCTCGTAAACTCTAGGATGCACGTGCTATCGTCATCTCGATTTTAAGATGAGGGACTTGAGACTGGGAGCAGTTCTGAACTTGTCTGGGTCACAACGAGTAGGAGTTTTTTGTAGTCCATGTATATGAGCAGTATCACTCTGGTATGATGTGCATATTAAAATTCATGTCTTTCCATTAGCAGGAACTTATTCTGCATGATCTCAGTTCCTTAGGGGCTGGGTTATTCCATTTATAATTAATTTTTTTTTTTACAATTTATTACGCAGGTGAAATTTTACTTGCAGAGAAGCATCTCACTAACCTCTTGCCCTTCCCACCCATTTTTCTTTAAATCTCTAAGAAGCCCCTACGTCCAGTGAAGTGCCTGGAGATTTTTTTCAACAGGATACTCCCACATGCTGCAGTAGTTTCAGTACTAGCAGCGGCATCAGCGGTTTGCAGCTGCCCCTTTGGGACCACAGAATCAAACAGGAATATCCCTGATCTGGACAAAGCATGGGCCTCAGTTATTCGGCAAGACTCACAGTTGCACAGGGAAAGCAGCATGTCCGTGTGGATCCTGCACAGACAGACCCCAGAACCAGAAACTGCATTTTATTTTAGACGAGAGGCCTGGTGCACGAAATTCGTGCCCTCGGGGAGGGGCGTTCTCCTCAGCCCGGCCTGCACTAGGGAGTGGGCCTAAGCCAGCAGTCGGACATCCTTAGCACTGCTGCAAAAGCAGGAGAGGCTCCTGCCACCGCCGCCGCTGCTCTCACCAGCGTGAGCCCGGCTTCTGGCTGAGCCATGCCTCCCCTGTGGGAGCGCACTGATCAGTAGGGGGCAGCTCCTGCGTTGAGTGTCTGCCCCCTGGTGATCAGTGTATGTCATAGTGACTGGTTGTTCCGCTGTTTGGTCAATTTGCATATTAGCCTTTTATTATATAGGATTCTACCCCTGATGCAATGTTTTGAACCTTTCTATTCAGGTGTGAGATGCATGGCCTGCAGCTCTTGGTCATGTTGGGAATGTATTGAGAAAATGATATCTCTCCTGTGTGCCTTTCTCTATCTTGTCTTTCAGTTGTTAGTCACCAAATGCCCATTACCTCCCAGGGAGGCAAACCCTAATTTTTCTCACCTGACTAAGATGGTCAGAAATGTCACTTTTCCTTCAAAGCCATTCAGTCTTATGAGTCAGCATTATCTAACATTAACCTGTTGGATGAAAACACTGTGTGTCTGACCTTGGTGAAGTGAGAGAAGACCAGGGTTCAAGTCCAAGCTCTACTGCTTTTCTTATTTTATTGATTTGAAAACACATTTTCAACTTGTCTAAAGTTGAGAAGCATTTAAAATTCAATGACATCTTAGCATGTTTTCATATCTTAACTTCCAGAAATTTCTTATTGGAATATCAAATAATGGTGGATCTTATGATTGAAGTTGACTTAGGTTCAGTGAACTGCTACAATACACTGGGTATGTGCAAGTCATGTAGAATCTCTAAAGCGCAGCTTTATTTACAGAATGACAACGACGCCAGCTGATTGTTGGGAAGATAATGTAAGATAAAAGCATGCGATTGGACCTATCTCTTCAGGAAACTGACTAAACTCAAAATCTACCTTCAGATTTTTTTTTTAACTTAAAAAGATATTTTACAAAAACAAAACAAAACACAACACAAAACCACATCTAACCCTTGCATGGGAGAAGCAGTTTAAGTTGGGTCATTACAGCTCCTCAGTGTGTCATGATAAACATGCTTGAATTTTACAGAATAGCGTCATGTGGAGGGGAAAAACCCTTAATTAGCTCATTAGCTCTGATTTCACTTTTTACAGGGCAAACAGTCTCTTGCAAAAGTCACGATTCCTGATCGATGCGGATGCCGACGGTATTTTAAAAATCTGAAAATTGCTGTCATTGGAGCCGTGTCTTGGAAATATGTTTATCTATCTTAGTGCAAATGCTTTCTAAAATCCTGGAAAGCACTTAAAAAAATTTTTTTTGAGGCCTCTTAAGCTCAACAGCTAATGGGGGATCATGTATTTAAATAATTTACACTTCCATCTGGTTTGAAGAACACCAGGTGGAAGTCGCTGATCGGGATGAGTCTGCTACGCGGAAGGAAGTGTTTGCTCAAAATAAATGAAAGGCAAACATTTACACGAGCCCCGTCTCTTTGTCTGTGTGGGTAGACTCCCTGTTTCCTGCTCTGATAGTCCCTGGTCCTGGAGTCTGTCTTTTATATCCGCCGTGCATTGATGAGGTTCCAGGGGGAGCACGCGGAACGGAGCGCCTTCCACTGTTTTTATTATCTTCCTCACAATCTTTTGATCATAAGCAATTATGGCCTCCCTTTCTCGCTCTTTCGGCATGCCAACCTGAAATCAAAAGGGGGCTGTCCCCTTGCTGTAGGAGGCAGGAAGCTGAGCTTCCTGGATGTGCTTCTGCTTGTGGCTGGGCCAGCTGGCACATTTTGTGTTTCCCACCGAGTGTCACAGTGTGTTGTCAAGAGCGTGGCTCTGTGAGCTGCCTTTTGATAGGCACTCACTGTATCTTACCTGTCAACGCCGCAGTGGACTTCCTCATGTGCAGCGTGTGGCTTGCAAGCGCAGACCAGACCCTTCCAGCCAAGAAGAGTCCTATGGCGCCCATGGCTCCCCTCTCCAGCTCTCTTCTGCGCCTTGTGCTTGTCAGACACCTTCCCCCACACGTGGACTTTGTTGGTGTGTCTGTGTGCCTGGTTGTGCCATTTTATTGCAGATAAAAGCATCAGAACTATTTCATGTGTTAACCCAACAACAACAACAACAACAACAACAACAACAACAACAAAAAGGAACTTTTGGTTCCAGCATCCCAGGGAAGAATTACTGGCAATGGAGGGCAGTTGTTCCCAGGGCTACAAACCGACTCACCTGACAGTTTCTCACGAGAGAGCATGAAATGGAGACCACAAACCAAGATGTCGGAAAAGGTGAAGATACTGGGGGAAGAGACTGTGCTGAGAAACAGCCTGTATAGTCCCTGTATTTCAAAACATCACGACCTCCAGACTCTACCTGTAGGACGCGGAAGGTTTACCTACCCAGCCTCTAAGACTCCCCACGGAAGGAGACCACATAATCTGCAGCAGCTTCAGACTTACCTTACCTCAGAGCCAAATGAAATTCAAGTTCCAAATGTTTCACGTTTCATTCTAGGTTTAGAAATAACACCTGTTGCCGAAACCGGTTTGGCTCAGTGGATAGGGCATCGGCCTATGGACTGAAAGGTCCAGGGTTCGATTCCGGTCAAGGGCATGTACCTTGGTTGCGGGCACATCCCCAGTAAGGGGTGTGCAAGAGGCAGTTGATCGATGATTCTCTCTCATCGATGTTTCTAACTTTCTATCCTTCACTCTTCCTCTCTGTAAAAAAAATCAATAAAAATATATTTAAAAAAAGAAATAACACCTGTTTGAGTCAGTTGTAAATTTGACCACATCCACTTTCTCATTGCTATACACAAGCCTTGGTGGGGTTTGACTAGGCCTGGCGAGACCCTGGACATTACCCGAAATGACCATTTCTCTGGCCATTACAACCCTATGGGAAACTCTGTGAAGGGGGTCTTTTGTTAATTATAAAAAGATATCGGCAATGGGAGGGGAAATTGTTTGATGACATTACTTTGGGAGGGAGCGTTTTTAGATATTGTTAGGCTTCTCAATTTGAAATGGGCAACAGTCATTCCTGTTACCAATTCTGTTCAGCTCTTAGCTACACACTTGGCGGTGGACCGGGAAAGTTATTTGGTAGGAAATGTGGGCTCTGAGACATCACTGTGGCCCTATTTATTTCCATAGGGTGGTCGAGAAGTCTTAAGGGGTGAGGCTCTAGAACTAGGGGGCTCTCAACAGTCACTGTGCCCCACTCAGAAGATGCTACTCCTAGTGTCACTGTGGGCAGGTGCTTCTGCCTTTCCGTGTATGGGAAGCACATGGCAGAACCAGCTTAGTGAACTTGGTAAGAATGCTGTTTAACAAGTCATTGTTCTGATGAAGAGGGGGTTCATGGCATGTCCTCTGGAAATACCTTCATTCCTCCCCCACACTGCTTGCTTTTCTCCTGCCTTAAGGGCCGGCCTCTTGATTTTCTGGTTACCTCCAGATAACAAAAGAGCCTCTGACTTTCTTCAGTGATAAATCAATTTCAGTTTAGTAATTAATGCGTCCAGCTAGGCTAATGAATACAACACCTGTTTTCACTTAATGGTAAACTTTTCCTTCAGTTTGGGCCTGCTGAAGGGAGAGAGTCCCCTGGCAGGCTTGTGGGTGCTGTTGGGGTGGTGGTGCTGGGCTTTCCCACTTGCTCCATATAGTACTCTGGTTTTCCAGGGCCAGAGTGGGAGAGGATGTGGAAGAGGAGTATGGCAGGAAGGTCTCACTTTTGGCATGGTTGCTCCCTGGATTTGAGAGATCTGTAAAATGACTTTCCTCTTGTAGTACACACACACACACACACACACACACACACGCACACACACACAAGAATTGCAGAGGTTTTCTTATCTGTTAATATGTCTCCATTGGCTGGTCACATATATAGTCCTCAGCCCCGGGAATTCAGCAGTTCACACCCTGTTGGGATTACCTCACCTCCCTAGGTAGATCTTAAGTTACTCTAATGCTGGGTTTCTCATATCAGAGGCCACATCTGGGGACACTCAGGAATTCTGTGTTCCAAGAAGTTCTGGGAGCATAGTCTGAAAGCCATCTTTACCTCACTGCCAGAGTAGCTGCCCATTATCTTCATCCCTCTGAAACTCCCAAAGTCATCCAGTGTGGTGTTCCCAAGCTATAGAAAATGCATGTCAAAGAATTTCAACATTCACATAATGGGGGCGCCAGAAAGAGAAGAGAAAGTTTAGCAAGATATTGAAAACCAATCTGAAGAAATAATGACAGAAAACTTCCCTTACTTGGTGAAAGAAATGGATTTACAAGTCCAGGAAATGCAGAGAGTCCAAAATAAGAGGAACCCAAAGAGGCCCACACCAAGACACATCATAATTAAAATGCCAAGGATTAAAGACAAAGAAAGAATCTTAAAAGCAGCAAGATAAAAGCAGTTAGTTACCTACAAGGGACCAATGACTGCTAGCCGATTTCTCAACAGAAATGTTGCAGGCCAGAGAAGGAAGTGGCAAGAAATATTCAAAGTGGTGACTAGCAAGGACCTACAACCAAGATTACTCTACCCAGCAAAGCTATCATTTAGAATTGAAGGTCATATAAAGAGTTTGACAGACAAGAAAAAGCTAAAGGAGTTCATTACCACCAAACCTGAATGACATGGAATGTTGAAGGGTATTGGCCCGAGAATACTATGACCAGTATGAATGAAAAAAAAAATCTCTAGAAAACCACGCCATTTCATTGTTGCGTTAAATGTAATCCAAATAAAAATATGCCCGATTCAGAATAAGCCTCCCAAGTCTTATCCTGTACACCACACTGCCTCCTTTAAGAATTTTCTATGTAGAAGGCTATCTCCTCATTTGTTTAATAAATGTTTATTGAGCATCTACTCTGTCCCAGTTACTGCTCTAGGCACTGGAGTACAGGGAACAAAACAAAATAAAATCCTTGCATTAATGGGGCTTACAGTCTCATGGGTGGAGACAGAAAGTAAAGAAAATAAATTAGTAACATATATAGTATGTTAGAGATAAATAACTATGACGAAAAATAAAACAGGAAGGGGGAATAGAAATGCTCGGGTGTGGGGAGGTGGTTTAGTTTCAGGTTAAAAGCATTAAGAAGGCCTCGCCTGAATGGTAGAAGGGGGGCAGGAAGTGAGCTGTGGAATTGGGGATGGTGCTGGAAACAGCATGCCTTTCAGGAGAGCTTTTGCGTGGGAGATCCCCTTTGGTCCTCACTGGGATGGTATATCTGGGCTCAGTTCTGGGCTCAAGTGACCTCTGTCAGTCAGGGCAGATGCAGTGGGACTTCCAGGAAAAAAAATGATGAGGAGGAACAGCTGGCGCTACTCTTAGAGACTCACCTTTTCCTTCCCAAGGAGGTGCCCCTCTGTTTCAGTTCTCAGGCACAGAATCCTGCATCCACGTGAATTGTCTGTGCAAAATTTAGCCAACTGCCTGGTTAGAGTGGGCATGGTTCTCACAGCACTGCTCTCACTTCTGATGCCAAGTTCTAGTTCTCAGTTTCAGTAACTCTCTGAAAGGGCACACAGAACTTGCTGAAATCTGTTACAATCATGGTTACGGTTTATAACAGGGAGAGGCTGCAGACGAAAAGCAGCCATGGGAAGAGATGCTCAGGGCAGGGTCCAGGATGGGTCCACATGCTGGGCTCCTAGTTGTCCTCTTCCGTTGGAGACGTGGACAGTGCTGACTCCTCCTGGCCTTGATGTGTGACAACATGCAGAGTATTGCCCACTAGGGAAGCTCTCCTGAGCCCGGGAGTTCTTATCAAGACTCATCACATATTGCCCTTATGGTTGTTCTTTATCCTCAAGCCCTTGGGAAACCAGGTTGATACCTTTAGTTTCCGTTTCCTCCAGAGAGCAGCGAAGGGCACATGGTCTACCAGAAATTATATTGTGACCTGTCTGGTGCTCGAATCCCCCAAGGCAAAGAAGACACTCTTACTAGGTTATGACATTCCAGGAGCTGAGAGATCACCTCTCCTAACTGAGGGCAAAGGCCTGACCTCCTTTTTTTAAATATATATTTTTATTGAGAAAGAGAGAGGTAGAGAGAGATAGAAACATCAATGATGAGAGAAAGTTATTGTTTGGCTGCCTCCTGCACGCCCCCTGCTGGGGATGGAGCCCACAATCTGGGTGTGTGCCCTTGATAGGAATTGAACCCGGGACCCTTTCAGTCTGCAGGCTGATGCTCTATCCACTGAGCCAGACTAGCAAGGGCCTGACCTCTTTTTTTCTTCTTCTTTTAAAAAAATATTTTATTGATTTTTTTTTACAGAGAGGAAGGGAGAGAGATAGAAAGTTAGAAACATCAATGAAAGAGAAACATGGATCAGCTGCCTCCTGCACAACCCCTACTGGGGATGTGCCTGCAACCAAGGTACATGCTCTTGACCGGAATCGAACCTGGGACCTTTCGGTCTGCAGGCCGATGCTCTATCCACTGTGCCAGACCGGTTAAGGAGGGCCTGACTTCTTTTTTGGGTAAGGTTTCTTCTTCACTGCACGGTTGATAACATGCATCGACTCTTCTCCAACACATTTGTCTTCATGATATCACTCATAAGTGC
This sequence comes from Vespertilio murinus, assembly GCA_963924515.1. Taxonomy (NCBI): domain Eukaryota; kingdom Metazoa; phylum Chordata; class Mammalia; order Chiroptera; family Vespertilionidae; genus Vespertilio; species Vespertilio murinus. The sequence goes on along the minus strand of OZ004717.1, from coordinate 31,757,822 downwards.
TCTTCATTAAAACCCCACATGACAGGTGAGGAGGCAGAAGCAGACGGGGGCTCTTCATCTGTACACATGAGGGAACCACACCGCTTACATTTGCAACTTAAGTTTTTTTACTATTGAAAATGTAGTAGATGGCTTTAAGTAACATTCTTCTCATTGTGTCTTTTGTCCCCTTTTAGGTCAGGAGGGAAAACGTGGGTTCGCAGAAAAAAAATATGTATAAATTCTGCACAAGATCATTGAAGGTAAGTAAACTAATAGCACATAGATTTCAGTGTTTACCGGTTTGTGTCAGTGTCTGGTTATGCAATGAATAATTCATATCAAACTAGTAGAATGTAGCATTTACATAAAATAATACTTTGCAAATTTATGGTAAGTACTAATTACTTGCCTTATTTGCCATGACTATGATATTAAATATTCATAAAAATGTGATTATTTCTTTGATTTGGCAGGCATTTAGATTTCTCTACAGCTTTTCACACTGCTAATTTTAATCCAGTAAATTATCTGGAAGAAAACAGTATGCAGCCTAAAAAACTGTTCAAAATTCACTCCAACATTGAGCACATTATGGATGTAATGATCCATTACAACCAAACTTCAAGAAGGTCTTAGAAGAAAACTGAGAATTAAACAAAGAAATATGGGGGCTATCATTGTGATTTGTCGGATATGTTTATCAGGGTATTTTTTTTTGTACGTGTACTATGGACAACCTTTAGAAGTACTATCCGGATACACGTCTCTCAAATTCATTTTGACCTGTTTGGCTCCCGAGAGGGGCCGGTTTAAGAGAATTTACCAGGATTCTGCCAGTGTTCGTTTCCCAGCTTGATGTTCAGTGAGATTATTTGCGAGGCACATTAATTCAGGAGCCTGAACTGCGGGTCATTGCATAAAAAATGTGCTCCTTTATGGGGGTCAGGGAGGACGCCCCTCCCTTCCTCACTGTTCCTGTTTATGATGGGAGGGCTCGTGTTCTTTAGAACAAAAGCAGAGGTCTGTGGCACCAGGACTCATATCAAAAGAGACTATTTGTGTGTGACCTGAATATTTTACATTCTGTTAACGTACAATGATTCTGGTAATAGCTTATGTGCTGATTTTGGCCCAATGGGCACAGAGTGAAACTCTCTTCTAGATATCCGGCATTCTCTGGCCCCAACATTCTGAGAGGAAGAAGAGGGCCTAATGTCATCAGGGGAAAGGGAGGTGGCAGAAGAGGGGACATGTTTTCGGGCGTCAGTCTGCTCATTGGGAAGTAGTTGGAGGGAGATAGCAGAGAGGGACCGGACGGGGTGTGTGTCTTGTTTACATCTTGGCTTCCATCACCGAATCCCTACGAGACAAATAGATTATATAACCCAGGGTCCCTTCGGAAGCTAGTGTTCCACTGGGTGAGTGTTATTAATTCAATATCTGAGCAAAAAGCTGGGAAGTGCTCCCAGATTTGTCCATACCTGTCTGCTTAGGAGAGTGGCTTGAATCAGGCCAGGATACTGAATGGCAAAAAGAAATTTGGTAACTCTGAAGAGCAATGGATTTAAAAGATAAGTCTTGAGATTGAAGTTTCAAAACTTAACCAACGGGGAGCGTGGCATATAGACACAAGAGGAGAGAAGGGGAGAGCGCTTCTGTCACAAACCTTAAGAAAAATGTGGAATGGTAATTAAAATTTTAAAAGGGTAGCAACTCAACAAAGCCTGTAAATGTGCGACTAAGAGGGCACCCTGCTTTGTCCTCGGGGGTGAATCTAACTGTAAAGGACGCTGGACAGTATGTCTGAAGGAAGGTTGGTTCTTTTATCATATCAGGAGGCAAAGCGGGACAGCAGTGAGGGCAGGAGCCGGCAGATGTGGGCACCACTTCCTATGAGTGAGACTTGGGAAAAGTTACTCAACTTTTCTCTGCCTCAGTTCCCTCCTCTGAACTGGGGGGAAACAACGGTATTGACCTCACAGAACTGCTGTGAGGCTAATACTGAGAATGTTCATACAAGGGCTCAGCATAGTGTCTGGCATTTGGGCAGTGCTCAATACATCGTAGCTAATATTATTATGACTGATGTACAGGAAGCTAAAACAGAAAAAAATAGTGGAATATCTATTCATGTAAAAAAGACTTTCAGCTATGTGACTGGTATTTACTGAACTGAAATGATGGAATGGACTGCCTCCGATGTTTTTTTTTTTAATTAAAAATATATTTTATTGAGTTTTTACAGAGAGGAAGAGAGAGGGATAGAAAGCTAGAAACATCAATGAGCGAGAAACATTGATCAGCTGCCTCTTGCACACCCCCTACTGGGGATGTGCCCGCAATCAAGGTACATGCCCCTGACCGGAATCGAACCTGGGACCTTTCAGTCTGTAGGCCGACGCTCTATCCATTGAGCAAAACTGGTTTTGGCATCCAGTGGTTTTTGATAGGAGAAAATCAGCATAGTCTGCTGCTCTGGGAACTCAGTCTTGGGAATAAGCAGGAATGAGCAAAGCAGACATTTTAGTATGAGATGCAAGATAAATCTCAGTTCCAGAACAATTCTGATTCTGGTTGCTCTGGAGATATTCTAGGCCAGGAGTACCGAACCTGGTACCCATGACTAAGTGGAGCCCAGGCCTGTTGCTCAGAGAACCTCGAAGGAATCTGTGGAAACCTGAAAAGGGAATACAAATTGCATGTATATGCATTTTCCTGGACAGAAGGTCCATAACTTTTATCAGCTTATTACAGGGTTTATGACTCTTCAAATTTTCACAACAGCCAGTCTGGATTGTGTGGGCTCCTGGTAATGAGCATGGCCTAGAACAGCCGTGGGCAAACTACGGCCCGAGGGCCAGATCCAGCCCGTTCGGATCTGGATAGAACAGAGTGGAGGGTTCTCTTGCTCTCCCCTCCGCTCCTTCACCAGCAGCCCAAGATGAGAGTGCCAGCATGTTCAGGTTGCTTTTGTTCCGGCCCTCCGGTCCAGTTTAAGAACCCATTGTGGCCCTCGAGTCAAAAAGTTTGCCCACCCCTGGCCTAGAAGCAAAGAAAGTTCCAGGCTCCAGGTGAGGCCTGGACTGTGATTGGAAGAGCAGGATCTTGTCTTTGTTTTGGTGTTAGAAGGCCAGCTACGGAGTGTGAGGTTTGTTGGCGAGCCACTTCACACTGAGTCTGTGCTCAACAAAATTTATTTCGTCATTCCCCCAAATGTTGCCGTTTAGCTGTAGCTACCTCATCATTTTTTATGTAATTGCTATTTTGAACCCTAAGAGCCAGACTTTACCTTTAAAATAGATGTTCCAGTCATGCCATACAATCATGTTGGACTTTCTCAAAATTTTACTACGTTGAAATAATTTTGAATCCTGATTCTGCCATTCAGTATATTTATGATACTCTCAATTTCCTTTCAATGAGAAATGTGATAATCATGCCATCTAAATAAATATGGAAAATCCCGTGTCCATTTTATTTATTTATTTATTTATTTTTTCCTTTTAAACTAAATCTTTATTGTTCATATTATTACAAATGTTCCTCATTCCCCCCCCCAATTGCTCCCCTACACCAAGTTTCCATTCAATTCTCTGCCCTTTCCCCATCCCCCATTGTCCTCATCCATATGTGCAGTTTATGTTCAGTCTCTTCCCGCCTCCCCTCCCCATTTCCCCGAGAATCATCAGTCCACTCCCCTTCCATACCTCTGATTCTATTATATTCACCAGTTAATATTGTTCATCATGATTTTTACTTCCCTTGGTTTTTAGACTCACTTGTTGATAGTTATGTGTTTGTTCATAGTTTTTATCTTTATTTTCTTCCTCTTCCTAAAGAACCTCTTTCAGCAATTCATATAATTCTGGCTTGGCAGTGATGAATTCCTTTAGCTTAAATTTATTTGTGAAGCTCTTTATCTGGCCTTCGATTCTGAGTGATAGCTTTGCTGGGTAGAGCATTTTTGGCTGTAGGTTCTTGTTATTCATCACCTTGAATATTTCTTGCCATTCCCGTCTGGCCTGCATGGTTTCTGTTGAGAAATCAGCTGACAGTCGTATAGGTGCCCCTTTATAGGTAACTACCTGCTTTTGTCTTGCTGCTTTTAATATTCTCTCTTTGTCTTTAGCTCTTGGAATTTTAATTATGATGTGTCTTGGTGTGGTTCTTTTTGGATTCCTTTTGTTTGGGGTTCTGTGTGCTTCCTGGACGTGTAAGTCTATTTCTTTCCCCAGGTGGGGGAAGTTTTCTGTCACTATTTCTTTCAATATGTTTTCGGTATCATGCTCTCTGTCATCTTCTGGGATGCCCATAATTCTGATGTTGGTTCGCTTGAAGTTGTCCCAGAGGTTTCTCACACCATCTTCAACTTTCTGGATTCTCTTGTCTTCTTGCTTCTGCTGAGGAGTGTCCTCTGGCTCTTTATGTTCCAAATATTGGACTTGATTCTTGCAATCTTCCAATCTGTTTTTAGGACTCTGTATAATATTTTTTATTTCAGAGAATGTATTCTTTATTTCTAGTTGATCCCTTTTCATATCCTCATAGGTCTCATTTATTTTATCCGCCTTTTCTAAGAGATTGTTGAACAACCTTATAAGTGTGGCTTTGAACTCTATATCCTGTCGCTTTTTGTCCTCCATTTCTTTCGTTTGTGATTTGTTTCCAGGTTTCGGCATTTTCGCTGCTTCCCTGAGTTGGTAGGTTGGGAGGATCAGCTGTGTCTATGCCAGGAGACAACCTTATTCCACTAGACTTGGAAACCTGCAAAAGCCTGAGTTCAGCTTGGATGGGGCAGAGTTTTAGGGTGGAGCCTACAGCCTTGGCTTCCGGTTAGCCCCGCCCTCGGAGGTTCCTGAGTCTCAGTGTACCTCAGTGTCCTTTGGTACTCACTGCAAGCACCTCTGAGAGAAAGGCACCCCAGAGCTTCGCCCGCTACCAGACAGTGTAGTCTCTCCCCCACCAAGCCACAACTGGGGTTCAGAGCAGTTGGAAGTGGGGTTAAGCACAGTCCGGAGCTTATGTCTCCTTCCCGCTAGGGTGATCTCGCGGCCCAAACAACAGTCTGTCCTCTGTGCGCGCAATGTGCGCGACTCAGGGGATCTGCTTTTCTCTCCCCTGAGCTTCTGTCTTACAGCCCAGATTCCCCCTGTATGAGGCTGGGGCCTGAGGGTCTTGCCCAGGACTGGGGTTCAGTGCAGTAAGAACTGGGGCTCAGCACATTCCTGAGCTTTTGAGTCCTTCCCGCTGGGGCAATTCAGCAGCTCAGCGAACAGTCCGTCCTCTGCGCGCAATGTGAGCGACTCCGGGGCTCTGCCTTTCGCCGCCGCTCCGCTGAGCTTCCGCCTTACAGCCCAGATTCCCTCTGTGTGAGCCTGGGAGCCCAGGGTCTCGCCCAGAACTGGGGATCAGTGCAGTCGGAGTTGGGGTTCAGCACGGTCCGGAGCTTTTATCTCCTTCCCGCTGGGGAACGCCAGCCAGGCACTCAGCCGCCCCTCCTCTCCGGCTCCGTCCTCTCCCCATGCGCACACCGTGCCTCCGTACCTTAGGCTTTTACAGCTCCTCTGGTTTTCCTTCTGGTTTTCTCTTTCCTTTTAGTTGTAGAATTCCCAGTCAGTCAACTTTCCTGTAGTTCTGGATAGTGTCCACTCTATATTTTAGCTGTATTTTTTGAAATTGTTGAGTGTGGCTGCAGTTAGGCTTTTACCTCTGCCGCCATCTTGTTGTCCCCCCAAAATTCAGTCCCGTGTCCATTTTAAAAAGTCTTTTTCTTTTTTGAAGAAAAACTTATTAAGGTTTAATAAACCCTTTCAACACTAACACTGTAATCATCTTACAGGCAAAACAGGAATGATATTAACAGATCACTTTTGAGACCCTTGTTATAATGTTGAACTGATAAATTAGGGAAAAGCAAGAATAGATGAAAATATGTTATTCTTTTTTAGCCAAAGTCTTCTTGTGTCATTGTTTTGAAAATTAGCTATGATCCATGAATATGATTTGCCTAAATTGAGGCTATAAAAGACAACAACACGAAGAGCTTTGTAGTAGAGTGTGAAACTATTCTGACCCAATTTTTCCTTCCCTGAACAAACCCACACAAAATCCTCAGAAAATCTGTTGCAAGATGGCACAGTACAAAATGACTATGTATAAGTTAATCCTGCCCACACCCCCCTGCCCACCTATGTTGCTAGCCACACTTCTTACATTGAAAAAATGCAGGCTGTATGCTGGCTGGCTTTCCCTGAAGTCTCTGCACTACCGATTGAATTGCTTTTTTTTTTTTTTTTTTTAAATATATTTTATTGATTTTTTTTTTTTTTTTTTTTTTTTTTTTTTTTTTACAGATAGGAAGGGAAAAGGATAGAGAGCTAGAAACATCGATGAGAGAGAAACATGGATCAGCTGCCTCCTGCACAGCCCCCACTAGGGATATGCCCACAACCAAGGTACATGCCCTTGACCGGAATCGAACCTGGGACCTTACAGTCCACAGGCTGACACTCTATCCACTGAGCCAAACCGGTTTCGGCCGACTGAATCGCTTTTCCAAGTGAAGACTGAACCTTCTCAAGTACCTGCTTACTAGGTTAGAGGGGGGAAAAAAAAAGACAAAGCTGCTTTGGAAATCAAAGGTTCTGTCGGATGGAGCTTCTCCAGTTCCTGGTGTTAATTCTAGAAAACAGAACACACACGTTTTGAAGGGGGGGAACCCTATCTTTCAACATAAAATGCATAGTGTACTTCATTTCCCTCTCCACTAGTCTGCTCCAGGAAGCTTATTTTTATTCTGACAAGGACTTGTGGGTTCTCCATGGGCGCCTTGTTACTGTGGGCAATGGCCGTACAGAGAGCGGGAAGAGGGAAGTTTAAGAAAAAGTCAGATGAAATCGGCAGACAGGAGGTCAGAGCCATGCAGGGCGGCTGTTAGCAGCTGCGGGCGCCATCTGACTGATCCGAGCACAGCCTCTGAGCTGCCTCAGCAATCTGTGGAGCTTACGGGAGATCCGGTCCCGGCTGCCGAATGTCATTTCCCATAAAGGAACTGGCTGAATTGGCACCGGGTCTGTCCTGGGCAAATGTGCCTAGCAGACCACGTGTGGCCTTCATTTACCCAAAGTCTCCGAAAGGAACACAAAGGAGGGAGGAGGTGGTTTCCTGTGTTAACACTGAGATAACGTTGTTTGCCTATGTTAATTTCAGAGGAGGACCCACCGCAGCAGACATCTGGTTTTAAAAAGTCAAATCTGTGCCCTATACTCAGACTTTTTCACTTAATTGGGATGTAATTATTAGCATAAACAACTGAAAACGGGAGGAATTGGCTAGGCACTGTTTTCACTCCTTTGACCTTTCACCCTACCTGAGGCCAAAGAGGTCCTGGGTTGTATTGGAAATAGTCAACTTGTTCTACCGATGGTGCGGCTACTCATGATGCCTCTCTTTTTAAATTTAACACTGCTGGTGTTAAGTTTGGAGTGGAGTGGAGTCTGGGACAGTTTCTCTGACAGTTTTGAGAATATCATCCTGAGCAGCTGAAAGGTGTGATGTCCAGGAACAGTGGGAATAGTATTCATGGAAGCTTAGGTGCACATTGTGTGGGCTTTACGCTGTTGAATTGGAGGGTCCTGCTTTTTAGATGTCATCGCACTGCCTGTCTCTTCTTTTCTGCTGGGAAAGAACATGCAAAGACTTCAGAGCCATCAGTCTGTTGGTACCAATGAGCTTGTTTGGGTACCAATGGACTGATGGCAAATTGGCTCAAGAAAGATTGACATACATTTTGCCTAGTACTGTTTAGGAGAGAGGAGTTCATTTTCTAAGAGAGTCTGGGAAAATAAATACAGACTCGCAGTGTATTAATTTCCCACATCAGACATAACAAAATCCCCCAAAACTGGATAGCTTAAAACAACGGAAATGCGCTGTGTCATGGTTCTTGAGGCTGGAAGTCCAAAATCATGGTGTTACCAGAGTTACACTCTTTCCCATGCCTCCAAGGGAAGGTCTTTCCTTGCCTCTTCCAAGCTTCTGGGAGTCACAGATATTATTCCTTGGCTTATGGCCACATCACCCTAATCTTTGCCTCTGCCTTCATGGCCTTCCTGGTCTCTGTGTCTTCACATGGCTGTACCCCTTTTGTTTCCCTCTCCTTTTCTTATAAGGACACAGTCATATTGGATTAAGGGCCCACCCTACTTCAGTATGATCTCATCTTACTGGGGCCAGGGATCCGGGGTATGTGCCCTTAATCAGAATTGAAACCAAGACCATTCAGTCCTTGGGCTGGTGCTCTAACCACTAAACACTTGCTAGGGCTCAAATAGTTCTTATTATGAGGTGCTGGGCACTTTAGAAAATAGACATTATCTATCTATCTATCTATCTATCTATCTATCTATCTATCTAATCTAGGCACTTTAATATGCTCCCAAAAACCACGCAAAGTAGTATTCTCATTTTTTCAGTTGAATAAACTGAAGCTCTAAAAGCTTCAGCTTACACAGTTTTACAAAGGCAATTCGGATAGTAGTTGCTAGAGTTGGGCTTTGCACAATTGAAGTGGTTAAGTCAAGAATGGCAATCGTTTTGAATTATCTGGAGCAGAAGCACCTTGTTAGTGAGCTCGAAAGATAAAATTGGAAGCGTGTGGGCAATTGATGGAAGGGCTCTGAATGTAAGCCTGAAGACTGTATCTACAACAGTGATATTACCAAGCAACTGTGGATTTTGAGCAGCTGGGTGAAGTGATGAAAACAATATTGAAGAAGAGGAATCCAACATTTGTGAGGAGAGAAAATAGAGGCAGGGAAACCAGCCAGAAGGTTTTTTTTTACAGTAATTGAGGCATACGGTGCATCAGACCTTCTGTGTGTGGGGGCTGTGGAAAGGGAGCTTGTATGTTTGTTTATACCTTGTCTCATTCCAATGAAGACTTTAGGTAGTTTGCAAGAATCTATGAAATACAGCAAAGTAATAGAAACGAGGGGCAGGAGGAAGAAGCAAACAAGGGTGCTGAAAACACCAAGGCCAATGCATTCCTGAGGTGGAAGTCAGCTCACTCGTCTACAATGTAATTTAATAAGGAAAAAAAACACACCTCACCCTGGCCAGTGTGGCTCAGTTGGTTGGGCATCATCCTATGCATGGGAAGGTTGCCAGTTTGATTTCAAGGCAGGGCACATGCTCGGGTTGTAGGCTCGATCCCTGATTCTGAGTTTGCCTATCAATGCTTCACTCTCTCCATCTCCTTTCCTCTCTCTCTAATAATGAAAAAAAATCAATGAAAATATTTTTTTTAAAAAGGGAATCCATTTCTCCGTTCAGGGACTTAACTCTGCTCCTCTAGCTTAATGCAGGGGTGAATTTTAAAGTATGCAGGTTAGTTTTGGGACTACATACTGATTATATAATCCAAAACTCGCCCAACTTTTGATAGATATTGTATGACAGTATTTCAGATGAAAATCAGAAACATACTTCTTAATCAAAGTCAAGCTAGATAGGGTAGTTGTCTTTGACATCTGTCCCTTCTGAGAAAGGAGATATGCTCAGTTAGGTCATTCTACCTTCACTCACTGAGTTGCTGACTGTTTATCAACAACAAATGAAGATTGACACCATACTTATATCAAAGCAACTTCTTTTGGGTCTTTGTCATAAACAAGTGGATTAAAACAACTTCACTTAAGTCATAACAAGTGGATTTTGAAATAATATCAAATCTGTACACAAGATGGCCATGCAGATGCAATAGACTAGCAATTGCAAAGAGGACAAAGGTCAAGAATCTGTTCATTTTAAAGTTATATTAATATCTCCATTATCTGGAGGGTGTCATGCCAAGTAAAATAAATTAAAGAAAGACAGATACCACATTATTTCACTTCTATGTGTGGAATCTAAGAAACAAAACAAACGAACAAAGAAAAAACAAAAACAGCGAAGATACAGAGAAGAAAATGGGTGGCTGCCAGAGGGGAGGTGAATGCAGGGGTTCGGTTGGGTGGTGTGAGGTGGGGAGTTAGGTGAGATAGGTGAAGGGGATCATGAGGTACAAACTTTCAGTTATAAATACATAAGCCATGGGGATATAAAGTACAGCAAGGAAGCACAGTCAATGATTTTGTAATAACTCTGTATGATGACAGGTGGTAATCATTTTGTAATTTATAAAAAAATACTGAATCACTATGTTGTACACCTGAGACTAATACAATATTGTATGTTGGCTATAACTTAGTTCAGTACCATCTCATCATAACAAGCTGTACCACTTTTTCATCAACTCCTTTGCTCCTGTAATTTTGTCTTGTGTCCTGACTACATTCCACAAGCTGCCCACTTGGATCCTTCTCTTCATTGGCAAGGTCAAGGACGTGTCTTTACACCTCGCCTTCCCCAGTGTCTGTGCAGCACTGCAGAGGCCTGGCCACTTTCTCTCTTCTTTTAACCTTTACCTTTTGTCCTGTCTAAGGTAGAACTCTTTTGATTCTCTTTCCCAATTCCTTTTCACCTTCTTTGTTTCCCTTCTTTCTCCTGTCAACTTTAAATGGAGGGCTGCGGACCTCTCACTAGATGCTAATGATGTTTTATGTCCACAGGTGTCGTCATTACCTACTTCCTTGCCAATCCCCCTCTTTATTTCATTTGAATCCTGTGATCCAGAATTGTGTGCTGCAAAAGGAGCAACAACTGTGTAACATCTCTCATTTGCACCCTGTCCACCCCCTCCCCCAATTATTAATCCATTTACAGGCAGACTTTTCAAGCTGAGTTTCCTCTTTCTACGTAGAATTGAAACTAGGTAATCATTTTTTGGCTTATTCACGCCATATATGGATTCCATGTAGTTACTTGGCAAGAAATGTGGGTTTTATATTCCAAATATTTTGTAAACCCAGCTCCTGGTGCTACCTCATTCCATATCAATTGCATGATTGTAAAAGACATCCAGCAAACCTGCCTGCCTCTTATTCCTCCCCCCTCCACTCTCTTCTGCTTTCTGATTAAATCAGTTTAGCTGGAGCTGCCTCCTCATTAGATCTTAAATTCAGTATTGATTCCTTACCTGGGTGCTCACGGTATGTAGCGACTATAAGCCCTGTTCTGCCTTTCCAAGCTTATTTCTATCACCCTGTCCCCGGCGAACCACCTGGCTGGACTGTTCCCCAACCGGGCCTCAGTGTTTTCCTCAGGTTGCTCTCCTAGCTTCACACAGTTTCCTCACCCACTTGTCTCTGCTGACACCCTACAAGTCCTTCCCCCTCAGATGCCACCTTCTGCACGGCCCTTCATTTCCTATTTAATTGGAGATGGTTTCTTGAAGCCCCAAAGCCCTTTCTTTGTACAATTAGGTACAATTTCTGGCACGTGGAAGCCCGTTATTTGTACTCTTCTCACGGGACTTCCTTTTTCCATGTTCTCTTTAAGTTGTGTGTATACTGACCTTTTCTATTTCGCTATCATATCATAATGTAAGAGATATTTGCTGAGTTCATGCTGTGTGCCCGCTACTGGGCTTGGCCTGAGGATTCCACTATGAATAAGACAGAGCTCCTCCCCTCACGAAAGTAAGCATTCTAGATGTAAAGCTAATTTCTGAAGTCATCCTCTGGAGCAGTGTTTCCCAAACTTTTGACATATGTGTACCCCTTCTATAATTTTCGTAACACTGAGTACCTCTCGTCAAAAAAAGGGATGTATTTTAATAACAACCAAAATATTTTTATTTTTTTATTTTTTTGGTACATACACAAAATGATAATAAACGAGAAATAAAATTATTCATACTAAAATATAAATAAAAGTTTTATTATAAATAACATTTATTTGCACACCGGACCATGTCCCGCCTCACAAGACTGTCTTGACTTGACTCATGAGAACGTAGAATTAGGCGCAGCTAAGCACAGTGCAGTGCATGTCCCCACCAAACTCCCGTGCAACACGTACCCCCACCAAACTCTTCCCATACCCCTGGGGGTACGCGTACAACACTTTGGGAAATATTGCTCTAGAGGGGTGTTTATCAACCGCAGTCACTACTGACATTTTGGGTCAGATAATTCCTTGGTGTATGGGGGCCTCGCTTGTACATTGTAGGGCACTTAGTAGTATCACTGTCCTCCACTCTCTAGATTCCAACAGCAACTTCTCTGTAATTGGGACACCAAAAATTGTCTCTAGACGTTGCCAAATGTCCGCTGGGGAAAAGTCATTCTGGTTGAGACTCATTGCTCTTCATTGTCTCTCACAATTATTTTTTATTTACGGTCTTAATAAATGTTGGTCGGATTACATGGAAACAATACTTTCTTGTCTTCCCACTAGGCACAGTCCACGATTAGGCACTGTTATGGTGGCCGAGAGAACATAAACTAAACAATGGGTTTGAGAAACCTTTTTTTGATGCCTCTTCCACTTACTCAGGTTTTAAATTGCAGCTAGTACAGTGCCTCACTTATTGGTGTGAGGAAAAAAAGGAGTGAACTCACACAGCGTTAGCATGTTACAGGGCACAACATGTAAAGTAAGTGCTCAATAAAGGTCCACAGTAAGTGAGCTAGGGGATGAAGCCTCTTCCTTTCGTTAGCTTCCAAAGAGTATTTGCAGACCGAGAGACACATACATGCTCAGCCCTAGACTAGAATTGCACATGAGTAGAGCACAGATTCAACATACAAAGTTGAAGTTTGGAAAGAAATGAGCGGAGACAGTCATGGCTATTTTGGGAAGAATTTTTTTGGAGAGTTTTTAGTTAGATTTCGAAGATATTAAAGGATGTGCACTAATGGAGAAAAGAGGATGCAATGCCAAAAACCTTAGGTAATTTTCTTTTTAAAAAATATTTTGTTGATTTTTTTTTTTTTTTTAGAGAGAGAGAGAGAGAGAAGGGAGAGGGATAGAGACATAGAAACATTGATGAGAACTCGGGCATGTGCCCCTGACCAAGAATCCAACCTGAGGCCACTTGGTCCCTGGCCTGATGCTCAGCTGCGGAGCGGCTCCAGCCAGCCAGGCTTAGGCAATTTTCTAGAATGGTTTAGAATACTGGCGATGCTTACCAAGAAGCTCAGCACGCACCTATTTTGTGTTGCCTGGCTTATCATCCCAGACATTGAAATTTCACAGATATGGACTCAGTTGTAGGTAAAGTGCTTTGTTCAACAAGCCTGTGCATCCTTTAAAAAACATTTATTGTTGGAAGTAGTACATAGGTCCTCCTTTGCCCCCCATAAACCTCTGCCAGCCCACTTCCCTCCTTCGCCCATACATCTTTGGATCAGCAAAGTTGTACTCTTGGAAACATAAGTGTACACTTGTCATCTGGAGACACTCTACTATGGAAGCCTTTGGGAACTCCGCTTTGTTTGCACAGTTATTTCAGATAGGCCTTGGTGTCTGAGCCTTATGTATGCCCCCCATAACCATTGAGCATTCTGTGTGTTTTTAAAAAATATATATTTTATTGACTTTTTACAGAAAGTAAGAGAGAGGGATAGAGAGTTAGAAACATCAATGAGAGAGAATCATCGATCAGCTGCCTCTTGCACATTCCCTACTGGGGATGTGCCCACAATGAACGTATGTGCCCTTGACTGGAATCGAACCCGGGACCCCTCAGTCCACAGAGCCAAACCGGTTTTGGCGAGCATTCTGTGTTTAAATGGAGAGTTTATTTCCTCCTCTGTGGCTTACTCTTGCTTTTGGTTGAGGATATTTTGATCTGAATGGAGCTATGTAGTTGAAAATTTTTAGGAGACCAAGAAAAGAGACTATCAAACTTAGAAAACTTTACGTTGTTGGAATTTTCAGTAGCATTTCCTATTCAGTATAATGCAGAGGGAAACAATATATTGGATTTCTCTAATGAGGTTTAATAATTCAGTAATTTGAGGGAAAGTAAAAAAATAACAACTCTGGATCTGCCTAACACCTTTCTTTATTTTTCTCCTCAGAACTTGTGTATTATTATAAGGTAATTGCCTAAACCCTAGTTCTTGTCTTATGGCTTTCATTCGATACTCATGTGCATTATAGGTATAACTCTATTCATATGTTCTACTTTGCCCCATTTGGGGAAGAAATAATATTTCCCCTTTTATAGCTCATCCTGCTTGTAATGAGGGATTCCTGGAGGGTGCTGGGAAGGCTATCAGAGAAACACACCGTTCTTCCAGGGTGGGAGAAATGTAAGCTTCCTTGGAGGAGGCAATAGCTTTCCCACACCCTTCTTCCTTGCCTACATTCCCAACTACAGTATTTCATAAGCTGGTGCTCCAAGAACCACTATTTCTGAAGAAGACAGAACTTTTCAGAAAACCCACTTCTCTTTCCCTGAGCTGCTTCCCTCCACACGCTCACTGTCAGGCCCTGTTGCTGGCAGCATAGTGCATGGGGTTAAGAGCAAGGGCTTCCAAAAATAAATAAATAACAAATAAAAAGAGCAAGGGCTTCCAATCTCGATGGCCTGCTTTCCACCTGTGGCTCTTCTACTCGCCTGCTTTCTTCCGGTGCTTTGTACTCCGATACACTGAGTTGTTGGGGGTTCAAATGAGTTATACATGTGGAGCACTTAGCATATGGCTGGTACAGAGAAATTATTATTATTATTCATGGTATCTGTAAACTGCTCTGATCCTGTTATACGAGTGTTTTTCATAGTGAAAGCAATTTTGCTTGTAGGTAAGCCTCTAATCTTTAAATCCAATACCCCTGAATATAAGTGTAAAATGCCTCTTAGATGGATGGATACTTTTTATTACTAGACTAATTTCTATCCATCTTTAAGTTTACCACTTGCACTATGTCTGAATAGATTTATTTCAAAGACATGATAGGAATATCATAGAACTGTATAGAAATTATTTATAGATTAGCTTTATAGAGGGACATTTTATTTGGCTACATTTCTAAGAGCATATACACTCATTTATTTGTAGCCTTATAACACACATACACATACACACACACACTATACTATTTTATGATATATATATATAAAAAGATCTGATAGTATAGGAAAATATTTAAAAACTTTATGGGGTCCATTTTAGGCTAGTCATATATCTTATAGTCTGACTCAGAACATTTATTAATGATCAATAAATTAAAATGTTCAGGGGAATTCATATAAAAATTTTAGACAAAATAATAAAACAATAGTTCTATTTGTATATGAAGGAAAAGGGGCTGCTGAATAAGGTAGCATATTTCTACTTGGATTCTCTGCTCTGAAACAGAGCCTTGAAATCTGGGGTAATACAAATAATCACACAATTTGCTTTGGATGTTTGATTATGGGAATATTGTTCCTACACTGAGAGCGTGACACTTTCAATCATGTCTGCTCTGGGATTTGTAAATATAGAGACCATGTTCTTAACATGGTATGCTTGTCACTTAGAAGCAGAACCAATTACATAGTTTTTTTTTCTTCTTAGTCTGGAGATGACAGTATGCTAATCAGGGCTGGACAAAAATCTTGAACCAAAGGAGAAATATCAGATGAGAAATTGGAGGGTCCTTATAGCAGATGGACAAGGTCTCTTCCAGTGCTTTAGTCTATTGTTACAGCACTGGGAGTCAGGGAGAAAATAGTAGAAGGGAGAAAATAAGGGTAAGAAAGAAGATCCGAGTCTGGATTAAGGCCTCAATTGAATTCCAAAAAAAAAATGTAGCTTTGTCCTGAGAACTGTCTTGATGTAGTTTGTTCAGCTCCAGAATTAAAAGGATTTGGTTAAAATATCATAAACCAGTGCTTCTCAATTGGACACAATTTTGGCAAAATATGAAGATACTTTTGGTTGTCTTGAGAGGGGGGTTCTATTGGCAAATGCCAAATTTTCGTGCACCAGGCCTCTAGTTAAAAATTAAAAATTACTGAGACCTGGCTAGTGTGGTTCAGTGGTTGAACATTGATCTATGAACCTGCAGGTCACAGTTTGATACCTGGTCTGGGCACATGCCTGGGTTGTGGGCTCTGGGGGTGTGTGCAGAAGGTAGCCAAGCAGTGATTCTCTCTCATCATTGATGTTATTATCTCTTTCTTCCTCTCCCTTTCTCTCTGAAATCAATAAAAATACATTTAAAAAAATAAAAACTACTCAAAAAGAATAAAAAAGAAAAACTTCTCAGATTTTATTTGAACTGCATGGACTCCATAGATCAATTGGGGGAAGAATGATAATTTTAACTCCTCCAAATTATGTATTACTAGAGGCCCAGTGCACGAAATTCATGCATGGGATGGGGGTGTGTGTGTTCTTCAGCCCAGCCTGCATCCTCTCCAATCTGGGACCCCTTGAGGGATGTCTGACTGCCAGTTTAGGCCCAATCCCTGTGGCAGTTGGACATCCCTCTCACAATCCCAGACAGCTGGCTCCTAACTGCTCACCTGCCTGCTAGCCTGATCATCCCCTAACCACTCCCTTACCAGCCTGATTAATGCCAAACTGCTCCCCTGCCAGCCTAATTGCCCAAAACTTCCCTACCCTGTTGGCCCAGTTGCCCCCCAACTGCCTTTCCCTGCTGGCCTGGTCATCCCTAACTGCCCTCCCCTGTTGGCCCGCTTGCTCCTAACTATTCTCCTCTGCAGACCTGGTTGCCCCTAACTGCCCTCCCCTGTCAGCCTGGTCCCCCCCAACTGCCCTCCCCTGTCAGCCTGGTCCCCCCCAACTGCCTTCCCCTGATGGCCTGGTTGCCCCCAATTGCCTTCTGCTGTAGGCCTGGTCCACTCCAACTACCCTCCCCTGCAGGCCTGGTCCTTCCCAACTGTCCTCTCCTACAGGCCTGGTCACCCCAACTGCCCCCCCTTCTCAGCCTAGTCACCCTAACTGCCCTCCCCTGCTGGCCTGGTTTCCCCCAACTGTCATCTCCTGCAGGCCTGGTCCCCCACAATTGTCCTCCCCTGCAGGCCTGGTCACCCCAACTGCCCTCCCTTGCAGTCCTGGTCCCTCCCAATGGCCCTCCACTGCAGGCCATCTTGTGGTAGCATCTTGTGTCCACATGGGGGCAGCCATCTTTGACCACAAGGGGGTGGCCATCTTGTGTGTTGGAGTGACTGTCAATTTGCCTATGACCTCTTTATTATATAGGATTATATATTTTAGTGTAATTAGTTTTTAATATAATTTTTTCTTAGTGGCCATTTTTTCTAATAAAGACATTTAAGATGATGAATTTCCTTGTAAGCACTGCTTTTGCTGCATCCTACAAATTTTGATATGCTGTGTTTTCATTGTCATTCAAATAGAAATATTTTCTCATTTTCCTTGACATATTTCTTTTTACCATGGATTGTTTAGAGTATATTGTTTGATTGCCAATTTTGGGGGATATTTTTAGATGTTGTATTTTTATCATTTTTAAATTTAATTTTTCTTATTCCAAGAACATTCTCTGCAATACTTCAATCTTTTGAAATGTATTGACACTTATTTTGAGGCTCAGCATATAATCTATTTGATGAATATTCTATGTGCATTTGAAAAGAATGTAGATTCTTTACTTCAGTATTACTAGGTATTAGATCAAGTTGACATTGTTCGTCAAATCTCTGTAGCCTTATTATTTTTTTCCCTTGTTTTCTTATCAGTTACTGAATTATAAAATAATTAACTATGATTATAGATTTATCTCTTTCTCCTTTTAGTTTTGTAAATATTTGCTCTATATATTTCTAGGTACCTATACATTTAGAATTATACAGTAGCTCCCCTTGTTCATGGTTTTGCTTTTTGTGGTTTCAGTTACTGTGGTCTACCATGGTCTGAAAATATTAAATAAAAAACTCCAGGAATAAACAGTTCATAAGTTTCAAATTATAAGCTGTTCTGAGTTGTGTGATGATGTGAATCTTCCCTTTTCTGGTTTATCCATCCACACTGTATATGCTCCCGGCCACTGGACACTTAGCCGCCATATAGTCAGAAGGTCTCCAGGACCCTAACGCTATATCACAATGCCTTCATCATTCACATCACTTCATCTTAACAGGTGGGCATTGCATCACCTCACAGTATCACAAGAAGAAGGGTGAGTACAGTACAGTAAGATATTTTGAGAGAGACCACATTCATATAACTTTTATTATAGTATATTGTTATCATTGTTCTATTTTGCTATTAGCTATTGTTGTTAATCCCTTACTGTGCCTACTTTATAAATTAAACTTTGTTATAGGAGTGTGTGTATAGGAAAAAACATACTATAAATATAGGGTTTGGTACTATATCTAATGACAGGCATCCACTGGGGCTCTTGGAACGTGTCCCCTGTGGTGTAGTGTCTTCCTAATGAATTGACCTTTTCTTCATTATGAAACACCCTTACTTGCCTCTGGAAATACTTACAGTTTTGAAGTCCATTTTGATATCAGTCTAACCATTTCAGCTTTTTGTTTGCATAGTTACTCTGTGTTTTTTTTAAAAGTCTTGACATATATATATATATATAGGCACAAACACACACACACACACATATATATATATATGTTTATATTCAAAGTGTGTGCCTTCTATATAGCATGTAGTTAGGTTTTGTTTCTTAGTAATTCTGAGTCCCTTCCTCTTAATCTATTCACATTGAATGTACTTTTTGATATAGTTAGTGTATGTTTGCCATTTTGCTATTGTTTTTCTATTTATCCCATCTATTTTTGGTTTCTCCTTTACTCTCTTCTTTATGTTGAATTAAGTATTTTTTTAATATTCAGTTTTATGTTTTATATTTTCCATTGTCTTTTAATTAATTTATTTATGGATGGCTGCTCTAGGAATTACAGTATATATATCTTGACTATAGTCCGCTTAAAATGAAGAGTGAATTACTTCATGTGAAATGTGATAAACTTCAGTAGCCTAAATCCACTTATACCTCTCAGTTTTTATACTATTGTTGCTGTATATTTTGCTTTACATATGTTATAAGCCCCCCATGTTATTATTTTGTTTTAGTATGTTGTCCTTTAAGGAAATTTAAAAAAAGAAAAAAGTGTAGATCTTTATATTTACCCATATATGTACCATATGCAGTGTATCTTATGTCTTCAGATATATCCAAGTTTCCATCTGGTATCATTCTTTTGAACCTGGAAATTTACTTATTTATGTATTTGTTTGCTTGCTTTTTTAGAATTTCCTGTAGTGCAGGTCTGCTGTTAAAAACGTTTCTTAGCTTTTGTTTGTCTGAAAAATGTCTTTGTTTTATTCTAACTTTGAAGGATTTTAACTGGACATAGAGTTGGCCATGGTCTCTTTAAACATTTTAAAGATGTCCTTCATTGCCTCTGGTCTCCACGGATGTTTTGAGAAGTTTGTCATTAATAGTGTTGTCATCCCACATGTGATATGTCATTTTTCTCTTTCTCTTTAGTTTTCAGCAGTGTGATTCAGACATGACTAGGTGTCAGAATTGTATTTATCTTGCTTGTGGTTCACTGACCTTGGATCTTTGAGTTGATTTTAAAATTAAATTCATCCTAATTACCCCAAGATTGAGTGACTTAACACAGTGGATAACATTTATTAACTCACCATTTCTGGAGGTTAGGAGTTTGGCTATGGTTTGGCTGTGGTCCTCTGGCTCTGGGTCTCTCATAAGGCTGCAGTTAGCTCAAGGCTCCGCTGGAAAGGATCTGCTTTGTAGTCTCACTCATGTGATTGCTGATAAGCTTCAGTTCATTGTGGGTTGTTGGACTTGGGTTTCAGTTCCTCATGATCTGTAAAAATCCAGTTTTATCATTATGAATTTTCTTATTTTATATATCTGGATTTAATTTGCTTGTATTTTCATCAGGATTTCCATGAGACATATTGATCTGTAATTTTTCTTTCTTTTAATGTCCTTGCCAAGCTTTGTGTCAAGGTTAGTACATTCCCATAAAATAAATTGGGAAGTGTTTTTAAAATATATATGCTTTTATTGATTTAAGAGAGGAAGGGAGAGACATAGATAGAAACATCAATGAGCGATAGATATCCATTGGCCGCCTCCTGCACCCCCCCTTACTGGGGATCAAGCTCACAAACTGGGCATGTGCCCTGACTGGAACCAGCGACCTCTTGGTTCATGGGCTGACACTCAACCACTGAGCCACATTGGCCAGGTGAGAATTTTTTTTTAATTTACTTTTAAATTATGTTTCTTGGAAGAAAATGGTAAACTTTAATAAGGGGCAAAACTGATACTCAAGCTATGCAGGCTGGCTCTAAAGTTTATGCTTTTAATTCCAATGCTCTGTCTACTTACCTTTTAATTTCACTTTTTTATCTCTCTTACATATATCTCAAACCCCAAATACCCCGAGGAACCATGAAGAGGGAATCTAGCACCTGCATATGCAGTACCTTATGTGAAAAGAGAGGAGCCCTAAGATTGGGAGCTCAAATCTTTTCTAATGGGCAGTAAGCATGCCTGCCTTTTGCTCTGGACAGGCCTTCGTTCAGTTTTCAAGTGCGTCACGTTCCTTCTAGCTGCAGGGTCTGTACACAGGTTGTTCCTCTGCTACTTCCTCACAGAAGTCTTCTTTGACCTCCATGGTTTGCAATTTGAAAGATCAGTTTCTCCTTTAGTGCTCTTTGTTGTTTTTTAAATAATATATATTTTTATTGATTTCAGAGAGGAAGAGAGAGAGAGAGAGAGAGAGAGAGAGAGAGAGAGAGAGAGATCAATGATGAGAGAGAATCATTGATTGGCTGGCTCCTGCCTGCTCCACATTGGAGACTGAGCCCACAATCTGGGCATGTATGTGCCTTGACTGGGAATCAAACTGTGACCTCCTGGTTCACAAGTTGATGCTCAACCACTGAGCCATGCCAGCTGGGCTCATTGCTGCAGTTACTTCTTCTTTGTAATAGTTCACTACAATTGTAAGAAAAGAACTCTTTCTGTAAAGTTTGTTTTCCAGCTAGAATATCAGCTCCATGAGGGCAGAGACTGTGAGTCTTATTCATGTGAATACATAGTAGGCACTTAACACATGTTTATTGAATGACTTAATTTTCTTTTTAATATATTTTATTGATTTTTTTATAGAGAGGAAGGGAGAGAGATAGAGAGTTAGAAACATCGATGAGAGAGAAACATCGATCAGCTGCCTCCTGCACACCCCCCACTGGGGATGTGCCCGCAACTAAGGTTACATGCCCTTGACCGGAATCGAACCTGGGACCCTCAAGTCTGCAGGCCGATGCTCTATCCATTGAGCCAAACCAGTTTTGGCAAATGACTTAATTTTCTAATTAAATTGGTCAAATTCCTTTTAAAGGCAAGATGCATATTACTGCAGTTTTGTCCATGGATAAATGGCTTGCCATCATAATACATATTTTTACTTTCCCATAAAATTCTACTGAGATTGTCTCTGGATCTATTCTGTGCTTCCTGTGACTACAACCTTTTCTTGTTTTTATCTACATAGATCTTTTGTTGGCTTGAGTGTCTGACAGAGTAGGAGGAGGTAGGTAATGAAAGGTAGTCTGGATCATGGACAATAGATGACACAGGAAATAATAAAGAGTGATATATAACACACTTATAATAAATAATAATATAATAGCCAAAACCTGTTTGGCTCCAGTGGTAGAGCATCGTTCTGCGGATTGAAAGGTCCCAGGTTTGATTCCGGTCAAGGGCATGTATATTGGTTGCGGTGGGGGATGTGCAAGAGGCAGCTGTTTCTCTCTCATTGATGTTTCTAGCTCTCTATCCCTCTCCCTTCCTCTCTGTAAAAAACCAATAAAATATATTTAAAAAAATAATATAATAGACTAGAAGCTTGATGCACAATGATTTGTGCAAGAATGGGCCTTCCTTTTCCTGGCTGCCAGCACTGCCTTTCTCCTTCGGCCCTGCCTTCCCATGCTGCCCAGAGGCCCTAAGCAGCGGTGCGGAATGGCTGTGCTGTTGCCATGGCAATATGCAAGCATCCCGCCTCGCCCCTGGTGATTTGGCACCTGCATATGCAAATTGACTCTCCATATTTGTGGGGTTAATTTGCATACTCACTCCTGATTGGCTGGTGGGCATTATGAAGGCAAGTCAATTTGCATCTTTCTCTTTTATTAGTGTAGATAGCTAATATTTACTGAATACTTACTGTATGCAAGGTATTAAGTGCTATCTATACACATCTTTGTTTAATCTTCATATAATTATGATCATATAGTTCAGTTATAATTAGCATTTATAGGTAAGAAACTGAGTCTTGGAGCGATTAATTAATTTTCTAAAGGTCACACAACCAGTGAGTGGCAAAGCTAGGGCTTGCCCCCATGTCAATATGGCTCCAAAACCCATGCTTTTAACTGCTGAACTATTGATAGCCTTATACAGTTTCCACTAGTTGTCAAAATATGGCGAGGATCCTAAGGAAAGAGACTGCAAAGTGATTTCTTTTATCTAATTTCAGCTTGAAAGTGACAAGCAAATCTAGTGATAAAGTATTCAAATTTAGAACTCCAAGTATCCCTCTAGGTGATTTAAAATTATTTGCCTTTGTAATGGGGTCGGTTCTGTGATTCTAATTAAACTTTTATAGTTTTCTTAAAGGTTGGTTGATCTCAGGATTTAAAAAATAAATGACTGTAATTTAGTAAGCCATAAGATCAGTTTACCATTCTGTTCACAAACATAAGTCTGTATAACTTTTTCATGTGAAGACTCAGTTAAGTTCTTGGTTAAAAGACCTTCCTTCAACATGCTGTTGTGTAATGAGTGCTTTCCAGAAATTCCAGTGTCACTAAAAATTCACATTTTTGGACAAGATTAAATCCCTGATTGTTCTGGCTATTGTAGAGATAGTGCCAAGAGAACGAAATCTTATGAAATACATGTATCTTTTCAAGGAACATATTAATATTTACTTAATTAAACCCATAACCTATTATTTAGAATGTATTTATAGAAAAGAGAGAAAAAACAGACTCTGCAATTAGTTTTCTTGTATCTAGGACAAGCTTGTTATAACAGTCACGGGAAACATTTGATGGGTGCTATTTCAGCATTGACTATTTTGAAAACTAGGAGAAATATGCTTTAAAGTTAATACTGTCCAATTTAAAAATACAAAATCAGACCATATACCATAGCATATGTCTAACTATTTCAAATCTCCTATGAATCAGGTATGTGCACCACTTTAGAAGTGGCTCAATTATCTTGGTATTTTGTGTGTGTGTTTTTTAAATAAATCTTGCCTAAAAAGATTACAATATTATTTCTCTCTCAAGAGAGAGGCCTACTTGAGGCAGTCTACATCTGAGGTTTGCCTGTGCTCTTTGTCCTGCTTATGATAATATTAATTACATAGGGAATACTACTCAGAATTAGTGGTGTGACTATGTCATCCAGGCCATTAAGTTTCTCCGTAACTCTCTTCCCCTCCCAGTTTCTTCTCCTATCCCTTTTCTCTTTGGGATGCATTAAAGGGAAATTCTGAAAAACAGGAAAAAATCCATTTGATGCCCTTGAATATACATAGACCCTGTCCTGGCAGAGCTTAGAGTTTAAGAATTGACCATCAAAAGAGCTTGTTGAAGAAAGAGTGACTTAAATCATCCATCCATCCATCCATCCATCCATCCATCCATCCATCCATTTCCACTTAGTTAGGCACTCTTACAAGAGCTGGGTATAATGTCGGAGCAAATCTAAATTGTTCCTGTCCTAAGATGACAGTCTAGTGGGAGAGATAGACATTGAACAAGTAAATAAGTGAATTATTACACATTATAATTCAGGCAGATAACAAGGTGCTATGAGAAAGAACAACATGGCACATGGCAGCCTAGCGAGGCTTGGCTCATCCTGTGGTGGTCAGGACCTGGAAACTATCAGGCTGTTCTCTGCCAGAACTATCAGAAGGGAGTTCTTTCTTGTGAGTCCGGCTGGTGACTAGAATCTAGGAAGAGCTCCTTAATTCACTAATTCATTAAAGGGAAGTTATCCAGTGCCACCTATTTGTTAGGCACCATATAAATGCTAAAAATGCCAAAATATACAGAATAAAGTTTATACTCTCAGGATGCTTACAGTCTAGTGGGAGATGAAACTCAACGCAAAGTTAATGAGGGGTGCTAAGATGTGGATACGTACCCTAACCAGTTTGGCTCAGTGGATAGAGCATCGGCCTTCGGACTGAAGGGTCCCAAGTTCGATTCCGGTCAAGAGCATGTGTCTTGGTTGCGGGCACATCCCCAGTAGGGAGTGAGTGTGCAGGAGGCAGTTGATCGATGTTTCTCTCTCATTGATGTTTCTAACTCTCTATCCCTCTCCCTTTCTCTCAGTAAAAAAATCAATTATATATATATATATATATATATATATATATATATATATATAGAGAGAGAGAGAGAGAGAGAGAGAGAGAGAGAGAGAGAGAGATGTGGATAGCATTTATGCTATGGGCCTATTTTTTGGCCTTGTATCCTTGGTCTTGGGAGAGCAGTGTGGGGACATTCTGAGAGATGTAACACCTAAGTGGTTCCTTGAAGGATGCTAGACAAAGCAATGAGAGGAAGACTATGCTGGGAAAAAAAGCAACATGTAGGACAGAGAACTGAGTGCTCTAATCAACGAGCCCTCCATTCCCTGGAGTGCCTCAAATAGGGTATCTCTGATGCCTCTGGTTGTTGAGTGACTTCTGCAACTTATCCCAAAGTATCCCTTGAAAAGGGTGGGAAAAGGTGGGAAAGACTGGTATAGAAGTTTTAAAAAGTTGGGACACACTGGTGTAGAAGTTGGAAAGAGCATGATACGCTGAGGGAATTGCACACATGTTTAACAGGGAAGGGATGCTGCTCAGGTATCGGTTTCACCCATCACACTTAAATGTGTAAACAACAATATTGTCATCAGTATAATCTCCAAGCTAGCAAGATCAAAGACTGCAGGGATAGAGATAAGATTTACCAATGGGTGAGTGTTACAAACTTTCACTCTCCCAACACCATCTATAGAATAGAATTTTACTTTTGTCAGTCCACCTCTCGGAACTTCAGAGAGAATGTGGTTGTGGGTGCTCAGTTCCTGGGCTTCAATGGTGTGGATTCAGGATTTGAGAGACCAAAGGGAAGGGGAAAGGGAACCAATGACAAAAGCCATATTGACCCAGCAGGGAGGGTTTTGAGAGCAGAAGAGAAAACAGGAGTTGATGTGGCTGTAGGGTGTACGCTGAAACCGAATGTATTTTCTTTAGGATCTGCAGGTGCAGACTTTGGAACTCTTTAAACAATCACTTTAGAAGACTTCAAATGTGACACTGAAGAGACCGCACTGTATGAAGCACCAGGGATCAATTTTGGTTGCACTACACAGACACGCACACCCATTCAGTGCACGAGGGGTGAGTGCAGTATGGGAAGTGATCTCTGGAGTTGAAACTTGAATGTGTGATTCCTGCTTTTGGCATGCAGTGGTGGCATGATTTTGGACAAGCCTCTGTCATTTCTCAGAGCCTTCCCACACCTCAATTTCCTCACAAGTAAATGGGGGTAATTCCTGTTCCCCCTCTCCACGCCTCCCTCCCTCCCACCCACATTATAGGACCTCTGAGGTCAGTGTGAACAATAAACAAGACAGGAACATGCTCTGCTAATTGTAAAGAGTTATCCAGAGTTTCATATAGCAGTAATAATGATGATCTTCATGTTAATATCTTTTAATTTTTAAAACTGTTTAGAACTACACATTCAATGGCTTTTGAGGAATGACAGTTGATGGTGTTAACAAGGAGACAATAAAAAGATAGCGTTTCTCAAGTTTGGATGGCAATGGCCCCAATTTAGAGAAAACGAACGGCCTGTTAGGAATGCGTCTAAACTTGAGAAGAGTGCAGTCTAAAAACCATAACTGTTTTCCTTTTATGAAAACATTTTTATTCTTCTCAATGTCTAATGCTTATTGTTCTATCTGGAAATGCCTCAATATAGTCTCTGTGCTCTCTGGTTCTGGCATGCTGCAAACTCCCGAGATAGAGGGTAGCTAATAAATTATTTGACAGGAAATATAGAAAAAAAGCCTTTATAATTCACAGTTCTGACATAATGAAAAGCTTATAATTCACTAGTGTGACCTCACAGCTGTGAATTACAAGTTTCACTTGACTCATTCACAATTTGTCTTTGAATTTATACTATGAAAAGTGAGAACCATATTGTCAAACTGTCACTCCATATTGATATATTGCTGCTTAAGATTAAGAAACATTTTGTCGAAGGGCAGGGAATTAAAATACTCTGAAAGAAAAAGGAGTTGGATACAAATTTGAAGGGGTGTGTGAGGCAAAGAAAATAATGCCTAGAAGAAGAAGAAAAAAAAGCAACGTGCAGTATTTGTATGTCCAGAAACTTGTTTTTAATTTCTTCATTAACAGCAAATTTCTGTATAAACCTTTCTCTCTGTCAGACACTCTTCTAATAAACCTCTTAGAAGGAGGTGTTATTTTTATTTCTATTTTTTTTTTCATTGCTGAAACTAAAGCACAGAGAGGTTAACCAACTTGCCTAAAGTCACACAATTATTAAGAAAACTAGAGGCCTGGTGCACGGAATTTCTGCACTTGGGGAGGGGTGTCAGCCCCACTGCACCCTCTTACAGTCAGGGAGCCATCAGACATCCTTAGAGTGCAGTGGAGGTGGAAGAAACTCCCACCATGCCTCTGCGCTTGCCAGATGTGAGCCTGATTCTAGCGTGGTGCTCCCTTTGTGGGAGTGCACTGACCACCAGGGGGCAACTCCTGTGTTGAGTGTCTGCCCCCTAGTGGTTATTGCACATCATAGTGCATGTCAAATTCCACCGTTTGGTCAATTTGCATATTAGTCTTTTATTATATAGAATAATGAGACTAATATATTTGTTCATAAGTGACTCATGCTTAATCCAAGTGAATACCCTTGTCTTTTCTAAAGACTCATATATTCACTAATTAATTCAGTAATGGGACCATTGGTAATTAATATATTCAATAGAGTGTTTTTTTTTTTTAATCTTTTGTGACAATGGGGTATTGGCCCTTGTGCAATCTTTAGTCTCTTTTTCATTTTCTATAATTTTTTGAAAATTACCAATTGTGGTTCTGTGATGCATATGGAAAATTCCTATAGAACATAACCCAACCAGGTTTGAAGTCTAAAACACTTAAAGTGGTTAAATCCATTCTCAATGTGTTTTTTTCTCTCTTAGGGTTAAATTTTCTGTTTTTACTCTACACATTTTAGTTAACAGGTCCTTCATATACATATATATATATATATATATATATATATATATATGGGAAAATATCAGATTAGGAGCTAAGTACTTTATACTTCAAGATGCATTTTTAAAAAAAATATATTTTATTAATTTTTTACAGAGAGGAAGAGAGAGGGATAGAGAGTTAGAAACATCGATGAGCGAGAATCATCGATCAGCTGCCTCTTGCACACCCCCTACTGGGGATGTGCCCGCAACCAAGTACATGCCCTTGACTGGAATCGAACCTGGGACCTTTCAGTCCCCAGACCGATGCTCTATCCACTGAGCCAAACCGGTTTCGGCTCAAGATGCATTTTTAACAATCACAATGAAAAACTGCAAATACAGTACAATTTAATTTTCCTGAATTATTGAAAAGCAAATTGCTGGCATGATAGTATATCACCCTGAATGCTTTTGAGTGTCTTTCCTATGAATTGGGATATATGCCGATTTGACTATATCAGGAGAGTCAGAATCCAGGCAATAAGATTAATATATTACTTCCATTTAATTCTTAGACTTCATATAATCTAGGGGGTTGCTTATAAATGATGGTCTTTATAGGCAGACGAATCCATGCATTGCATTTAGTTTTCATGTTTCCTGAGATTTTTTCCAATTTGGACCAGTTCCTCAGTCTTTCCTTAAGTTCCAAGGCCATTTTACACTTGCAGGTTACAGTCCAGTTATTTTGTTAAATGATTTTCAATTTGTGATTGTCTGATGCTTCATAATGATTGGGTTCAGACTATGCATCTTTGGCAGAAATGTCCCAGAAGCAATGCTGTGCTGTTCTTATTGTATTCTATCAGGTGGCACATGATTTTGACATTCCGCTGCAGATATTCATTTTGATCACTTGATTAAGGTGATGTCTGTGAGGCATGTTTAATCCCTTCCCATTAAAACTTATTTTTATTTTACTTATACACTTGTTTACTTATATACGTAGGTAGGAACTCATGGATTCCTGTTACTATTGAATGAGTTAAAATTTTGTTACTATTGCTGCCTGTTTTGATGCTCAAATTATCTCTGATTTGTCCAACAGAAACCCCGTTACGCTGATATCCTTTTGACCCTCTCTCACACACACACACACACAAGTGTTTCAGCTTATTCTGTAACACCTCTATTCCAGCTCTGGGACCAACCATTTCTGCAAGGACTACTGGTTACTTTAATTGGAAAAAAAAGATTGGAGATTAAGTGTGCTCACTGGTGTTGGGGTGTCACTCATCCTAGGCCTTTTCATTAGACTAACTAGGTATTATATGTTTGTATATACATACCTGTACAGATATTTGAGTCCACACGTGTTTTTAAAAAATATACTTTATTGATTTTTTTACAGAGAGGAAGTGAGAGGGAGAAAGAGTTAGAAACATTGATGAGTGAGAAATATCCATCAGCTGCTTCCTGCACTCCCTCCACTGGGGGGTGTGCCTGCAACCAAGGTACATGCCCTTAACCAGAATCGAACCTGGGACCCTTGAGTCCACAGGCTGACGCTCTATCCACTGAGCCAAACCAGTTAGGGCTACACAAGTTTTAATCTATTTAAATCTATTTAATCTATCTAAATATAATTAAAACCATGAATTCATAACGGTGTTTCAAATTCCAATATCATATGCCTCATTCTTGTTTTCTCCTTCTTCGTATTTGAAATTCTCTGACAGTGAGAAACTTGACTCCTATTGTCCTTATCACATTACTTAATCAATTAATCCCTGTCTGTAGCCAAGCTCCTATCACCACTGCTGCCACACTCCCGTCCTTCCAATTCCACATGGACACACTGCTCTGGCTTGGACTCCTTGTTGTGGGCATCACACTTACCGTACTCAGTGTAGGCTCAGTGGTAGAGCGTCGGTCTGCGGACTGAAAGGTCCCGGGTTCGATTCCGGTCAAGGGCATGTACATTGTTTGTGGGTACATCCCCAGCTCAGTCTCTAATACCAGCCTGATGCCACCTTTTCCTAGTACACCCACCTCATCCCACTTGGACTCTAAAATTCCATGCTGTACAACTGACACCCCCCACCCCATGGATGTTCTCCTGATCTGTTCACCCTACTCAGACTCTACTA
Source organism: Vespertilio murinus (assembly GCA_963924515.1). Taxonomy (NCBI): domain Eukaryota; kingdom Metazoa; phylum Chordata; class Mammalia; order Chiroptera; family Vespertilionidae; genus Vespertilio; species Vespertilio murinus. The sequence goes on along the minus strand of OZ004717.1, from coordinate 31,728,498 downwards.
TGCTGCACTAGGATGTCCTTCTGAGCATCCATCCCCCTCCTGAGCCAGCCTCCACATTAGACCTCCTCTTCACCCTCATTGGGTTCTGTCATTCCATGATGGTCACACACCATTGCCTCGTATCCACCTTCTCTGTAAATGCCCTCCTTCCCCCCTCAGGGGGCTATGATATGCCACACTAAGTCACCCTTTCATGTGGACACAACCTCTACTGGTCTGCTCACCACTCCCCCGCCTCCCCCAGTCTGATGCCCTTTTTATCCTACTCAGGATCTGACACCCTATTCTGGGACCTTCTACCTAAACGTCCTCCTTACCCAGCGTGGGTTCAGACATCTGGGTATGGATGCCAGAGCTCAAGAGGGGGCAGGTAGGCCTCTCGACCAGGGCCTGCCTGCTCTCTCTTGGGCTCTGGGAGCGCATGCCCCCTTTCTCTCCGTAAGTGGAGGCGTTGTCAAGCCTCTCAGGCCCCACACCCTTGCCCTGCGCTGCCCTTGCTGATGAATGCCCTCCTGCCCTGGCTCTCGCCCTGCCTTCCCTCTGCGAGGGCATGCTGCACCTTGCTGGTGTTTCCCTTTTGTTTTCAGAGGTCCTTATTCTGTGATCGGTGTGAACAGTTAGCCAGCATTTCAGTATTCGGTGCCTCTTCCTCGGGGCACTGGAGAGGCTTGTTCTCCGCAAACAGCTGTTCAGTTTGATGCCACAAGGGCCCTCCGGTGTATTTATAGCTTTGGAGTTCGCAGCTACCTATAATTTATACATGCATAGTTGTTCAAAAAAAATGCAAAAATTAAACCCTTCTTACTTATAGGGAGTATGGAAATCAATCAGTTTTAGCAAGCTTTCCTGTAGATGAATTATCATTTATTTGAGTGCTGTCTTAAAAAACCGTAAATCTGTAAAAACTTACATTTTTTTTTTGGTAACCTTGATCAAACATTATTTTTCACGCACACCACCCCATTGCAATTTGGGAATTTTGCAAGTCCTGCAACAAAGAACAAAATGTCATCGGGAAGCTGGATTTTATGACGGTGGTTACAATATAATTATTATAATTCATGCTGAAACCTCGCTATAATTCAATGTCTGACCATAGCACTTCTCCTGTGACATATTTACTTCCAGGTAATGTGATGAGCTGTGGATGTTCTCATTTGTGTACGTGGTGTGATGGTTCATTATAGCAGTATCAGGACTGTGGTGGTGAAGCTTTCATACCATTGTTTCTTCTTAGGAAGGGAATCTAAAAAGACCCCCCCAAAACAACAACAACAACAACAACAACAACAACAAAAACAACAACAACAAAATCCCCATAACACCCAAACAAACACTACTTTGAGTATCAACTTTTTGGTATTTCTCATAACTAAGACTTCCTGAAAAGTGGGGACCAGCTGCAAATAAAATCTATTCTGTTATAATACAGCAAGCTGCCAAAAGCTAGGAAGTGATGAGTGACATTCTACTTATCTCAGAAGGCCGAAGAATGATTTTTCGGGTTCACCAGGCAAGCAATACAGCTGTGGTCTCCGTGATCGGCAAAAGACAATCCAGGCAGGATCCCATAGCTTCATCGCTTCAGTCTGTGACATTACGTTTCCGCCAATGCGCGAGACGCATAAATATCCTTTGGATTTTCTTCAGTAAGCACACACTGGAGGTTAATAATGTGGGGATGTGTGATTCCCTGCTGTTTTAAATAATTTCATGGAAAATCTAATGCGGTAGGACACTAGTTTAAAAAGGTTATTACCCTCATCAAACGGTGGCACTTCTTTCCTATTATTTCCTACCAATTTTTTTTTTTTTGCCCTTCTAGCTCCTCTCTCTTCATTGATCGCAAATGATTTTTCAAAACGGCGCTCTGTGGTTGGGTGGAGACAGGATTGGAGGAAGCTTAATCCCTAATCAGAGCCCTGTCAGCGCTGGTGGTAACGCACATCGTTCTTCCTCCTTCTGCTCCCTGGAGCTGAGGGACAGGACAGAGATGTACACTGTGCCAAGGTGGCATTGGGAACCAGTCCCTACCTTCTCACTGGGCCATTTTTCACGGGACCCTGAGGTCCAGAGCCTCCAGGGCAGTCCCAGTTCTAATAATCCACCTCTGCTCTTCTCAACTCAGTGGTGCTCTGGTTTGCTAAATTCTTGAGTCATTACCACCTCTATGGTGACAGTACTTACAACAGAGCCCTAAGAATGCTCTTGGGCTCAGAGTAGAGTTTTAGGGTTAAGGAATGACATGAGGTTCCATTGACTATGCTGTTCCAGGCTCACTAAGTATAAAAGATACTACCTGTTCACTACCCATCTCCTCTTTTCTTACCAGGACACAAAGTTTAGTCACGTGGCTGTGTGCATTTCCCAGCCCTCTTTGCAAACGGGTACTGTGTGGCAAAGTTCTGGCCAATGGGATCTGAGCAGAAGTTGTTTGGATAGGATTTCTGGGAAAGATTTTTATAATTGGCTGTCCTTGGTGGGACAGCCAAGATGGTTTGGCTCAGTGGATAGAGCGTCGGCCTGGGGACTCGGGGGTCCCTGGTTCGATTCCGGTCAAGGGCATGTACCTTGGTTGTGGACATATCCCCAGTGGGAGGTGTGCGGGAGGCAGCTGGTTGATGTTTCTCTCTCATCGATGTTCCTAACTCTCTATCCCTCTCCCTTCCTCTCTGTAAAAATTCAAAAAATATGTTAAAAAAATAAAATGGTGGGACAGAATCAGCTGACAGTTGCTTTTTTGGCTTTTGCTCTCTCTTTGGGGTGACCAACTGTCCTGGTTTGCCCGATATTGTGGGGGTTCCAGAGGCATGGGACTTTCAGTCTTAAAGCCCAGACAGTCCTAGGCAAAGTGGGTAAGTGACCACTCTGCCTTCCTTTCTTGCAGCAGCATGTAGGTGTGAAGGTTGGATTCAAGCAGCTATCTAAAGACATTGTGGAAACAAATTCATTCTAGGGGTTCAGAACTTTAAGTTATAAGAGTAAATTCCCATTAGGGACTTTAGGCATTCCAAAGAGGTAAAAAGTTTGTGAAGGTGTGACTGTATGTTTGAGGTGGGAGTTTTTTTGGCCTCCTCGCTATGCCCTTATAACAGTGGCTCTCAACCTTCCTAATGCCTCGGCCCTTTAATGCAGTTCCTCACGTTGTGGTGACCCCCAACCATAAAATTATTTTCCTTGCTACTTCATAACTGTAACTTTGCTACTGTTAATGAATCGTGATGTAAGTACCTGTGTTTTCCGATAGTCTTAGGCGACCCTGCTAGCGGCTCTCACAGGTTAAAGCAGCTCTCCTTTTCTAGTCTACACGAGGACTCCTGTGAAGTTAAGTGAACTGACTTCTATATGAAGTCTGGTTGACAAGGTGGGAGAGAGTTGGGCCAAACGCAAACAGTCGTTCCCAGGAGACGTTCATGACTGAGAAGAGAGAGCCGCCCTTCCTACCATCTCCTCCACATCCCAGCCTCTCTTGATCGCCGGGGAGGTGTTTTGAATAGGTGGACTTTGCCATTGGGAACGCCCTACCACAAAGTGAAATTCCGTCAGCCCGCCACCGAAGAGGAGAGGGGAGGGAGCCTACCTGGGAACCACATTTTAAAATGCATTTTGAGGTCTGAGCTAATAATGTGAATGACATTCAGTGAGGTTGCCAAATGCTGGTAATTTACTCTCATTTCCACATTAATATGGACCCACCTGTGATGAATTGGAAACTAAATAAGCACATCAGTTTTAATTAGGTGTTTCAGAGACCGGGTCTAGTTAAACGCGGAATTCATTCTTATCTGTTAAACCGGGAAAGAGCACATTCTTCGGAAAAAGTTTACAGCCCCCACCCCCATTTGTCCTTCTCCTCTTCCTCCTCCTTCTTTTTCTCCTCCTCCTTCCCCTCCTCCTTCTTGCAAATATGCTTTTCAATTGAGACTTTTGAGTTAAAAACAGCCTAGGTTGGCATAAAGAGGGAGGGAAATAATTGTATTTAAGTCTTAAAAGATAAGCAGATTGAGTTCAGGGGGAGGGGAACCTCGGGTCCTCAGGCCATAAAAGACCCAAGAATACATTTGGTCTGGCTTGCAAAGACAACTGCAGGCCATAAAAGACCCAAGAATTCATTTGGTCTGCCTTGCAAAGGACTCAAAATTCAATAAATCTGGGAGCTCTTTTCTTAGCAACCTGGCTTTATATTAAGTGAATTATACTAAGTGAATGCTGTAACTATCCAAATGGCAGAAAAAAGGCTCCCCACCTCTGATCTAGCTCACCAGTGGTATGTCTTACATTAAGAAACATGAATTTGCTGAAAACCAGTTTGGCTCAGTGGTAGAGTGTCGGTCTACGGACTGAAGGGTCCCGGGTTCGATTCCGGTCAAGGGCATGTACATTGGTTGCGGGCACATCCCCAGTAGGGGGTGTGCAAGAGGCAGCTGGTCGATGTTTCTCTTCTCATCGACATTTCTAGCTCTCTATCTCTCTCCCTTCCTCTCTGTGAAATATCAATAAATATATTTAAAAAAAAAAGAAACATGAATTTGGGGACCCTTCAAAAGACAAATATAAGATTGTGGTTGCCTTCAAGATGCTGACGAGGGCCCTAAGCATTCTGTGTTTCTCAAATACTGATCCTACAGTTTGGGAATAGCTAGGATACAGCGAGTAGATGCCGAACGAACTTTTATCAGAGGGGAAGGAGCCATTTTCAGAATCTAAGACAAGGTATTACAGTCCTAACAAAAGCACAGTGCTCCCAGATGTATAAGGGTCAAGACCTAATGAAAGAAACTAGTATAGGTGTGGAGGTACTTTGATTAAAATTTATGAAGGATGAGGTTTAATAGCAGACAATGAGCCTTAAAAAAACCCCAGTAGTTCTGAAAAAAATTATAGGTGTAATTTTTGCATTGGCTGTAATGAATCTCCACTGTTGGTTCTCTAAGCTTTTCTACCTGGTGACACTGAGAGCTCTGGAGGAGGCTGCCTGATTTGCTACGGCAGCATCTCCCATGCTCACAATAGACTCAGCAGGCATGGGCAAACTACGACCTGTGGGCCGAATGGCTGTTCTAAATTATTGAAATAATAATAATAATAAAAAAACTGTACCCTTTTATGTAATGATGTTTACTTTGAATTTATATTAGTTCACACAAACACTCCATCCATGCTTTTGTTCCGGCCTTCCGGTTCAGTTTAAGAACCCATTGTGGCCCTCGAGTCAAAAAGTTTGCCCACCCCTGGAATAGAGGCTATATCCTGTGGTAGGTGCTTAACCAGCCTTTGTACTCCTCTCTGCATTGCAGTTCCAAGGTTGGTTCAGTAGTTCAAGGATGCCTTAAGACTTTTTGTGTGTGTGTCTTTTGGCCATCCTTCTGTGTATCAGGAATATATCTTTCATGCTTGCCAGATGGCTGAAGAGGTTCCAGACATCCTATATTCATGCAACAAAATCCTCCTGGTGTAATGAATTTCTACCTGTCCTGTATTTCTGTCTGGAGTTATCTTCTGTTACCTTAAGGAACTCCGCTTAGTATATTTTTATAACACATATATGCTGATGATAAATTGTATGTTTTCATATTTTATGAAAAAGATCTTTTGCTTTTTGTAAAATTCTAGATTGACGGAATTTTCTGTGTTTTAAAGATGTTCAGTTATCCTCTAGATTTCATAATTTTGGGCAAAAAAGTTAGTCATCAGTCTTAACATTGCTCCTTTGCAGGATCCTTTGAATACATTTTCTCTGACTGCTTTACATTTTTTTCTCTTTGTCTTTATTTTTAGATTTTTGAGTAGAATATGACTATGTGTGGTTTCTTTTGTATTTACCTTGCCTTAGATTCAACCATGCTTCTTGATGTCTTTGGAATATCTCAATAATTCTTTCTTGAAATATTGCTTCTGATCCTTTTTCTTCTCTTGTTTTAGTACTCCAATTATATGCATATAATTGAACATGTTTCTCACTTATTTATAATGATTTCCCCCTTTACTCTTTTTTAAAATTTGTGCTTAAATCGTAATATTTTCTATTGATCTGTCTTTAAGCAGATCTGTTTTCTGATATATCTATTAGGTGAGTTTTTAATCACAGATATTGCATTTTTATCCCTTGGTTTTAAATAATTCCAAGCTGGTTCAATGTCAGATTGCATTCCTCCTTATGGTCATTTATTGAGAAAATGCATTTCACCAATTTCAATAAAATCTGATTTAGCGTCTATCAATATGGCAATAAGGAAAAACAACTAAATAAATGTATAACTTTAACCTTTATATAGGACATTAAATTTTACAAACTACTCTCATATTCCTTTGCCATTAGAAACTCACCATGTGAGGTATGTAGGGGAAGTATTTTTATTTTCATTATTATTATACATGATCTGAATTTGTAAAGGGTAAATGCTATGTATTCCTTGATTTCATCTATTATATCATACTGCTTCAAAGCATATACCCTGTCAATGAGGGAAGAGAAGAATAAAGATGCCAAATTAAAAAGACAATATACTTTCTTCTAATGGTTATTATCTAAATATAGAGTCACAGAGCTAGAAGAACCCTCCTCAGAAGATTATCTAGTGCATGCCATCATAATATTATATTGTTTTAATCATATACTACCTCTTAAGCCAGACCCTGTATCTGGAACTTGCAAGATAGGGAAACTTCTTTGTCATCTTTCATTTACCTATTTGTCTAAAACTGTAAGATACAGTATTGAATAAAATTATAATTAATACTTTTATTAGTATTAAGATGAGACATTACTATCTGACACTGATACAATATTTAGAATTTGGAGACATTATCAGTACTGATTTAAAAAAAAACCTGAACTAAAGTTATTTGAGTTCAAAAGAGATGGTGATATAATTGCATCATTGTTTTTAAAAATGAATGCTGAGTTTATTCTAACTTTATTTTATTTAGTTTTAATAACTTAATTAAGCATCACAATGGTTTGTTTTCTAGGTTTTATACTAGTTTTTGTCTAAAGCAATAAAATTAGGACTAATTTCGTAAACTTCTTGAAAAAGGGTCTACTGGTTCTCTTTATAACTCAATTCTCATCCCTGTTAGAATTATACTTTTTTAAAATAATAATTTATTTACTAAAATGATATTTTACTTTAATCAAATTAGTGTACATATGTGATATAATGTACCTAATGTGTTTTAATTGCTTTGTAGGTTAACATACAATATTAAAAAAACTCACTATATAGGCTATCCAAATTTTGTTAGTAAAAAAATTAACATAAATAGTAATAATCCAAGTTTTAACCTATTTTGCTATGATGCCTCCAATTCTAACCAACTAATAAATGGGGATTTTGGTCACCAGTAACAAGCAAAAAGAAAAAAAAAAGCATGTCAGTAGTTGTGTGTGAACTCATTACCACTGCTGGAAAGAGAAAACCCTATCACAGAATATAATAATAACAGCATCTTTGGGTAGAAGATACATACTTACTGTATCATAATAGCTTCTGCTGGGCATACTTATAGTTGGTCAATCTTTATAACTCATTGGGGCTGAGAAAATGAAGACTTTCATTTCAGTAGGATTATTTAGTGTGAGATGCTGAACTCACTGTGGTTAGTGGGTACGACTAGCTACGTGTACAGACATCAGAGAATACGGCTGCTTCCGCTGTCTGGGGAACTTCAGCCTACATTGTCATCTTGAAGACACCGATATAAGAGCTTTTAAAAAATTAGTGATCAAGATCTTAGGTCTTGCCGAAACCGGTTTGGCTCAGTGGTAGAGTGTCGGTCTGCGGACTGAAAGGTCCCGGGTTCGATTCCGGTCAAGGGCATGTACATTGGTTGCGGGCACATCCCCCATAGGGGGTGTGCAGGAGGCAGCTGGTCGGTGTTTCTCTCTCATCGACGTTTCTATCTCTCTATCTCTCTCCCTTCCTCTCTGTAAAATATCAATAAAATATTTTTAAAACAAATCTTAGGTCTGTATCTTTTCTGAAGGCAGAACCTTAGGAACATGCCGAAGCTGGCGATGGGGAAGAAGAGGAGATGTTGTCAGGCTCCTACTTTTGTCGTGTGGGTGGAAGAGCCCGGGCTCGTTTTTGCATGTTGCTAAGCCATTTTAATGTTGATCCAGCACGTGAAAGGAACTATCTGTGGAGCATTTCAGCTCTGAGTACCCCATGCCAGGTTCTAGTTTTGGCAAGTCCCAAGCAAAAGAGGAAATAGTATTCATTCATTTCTCCCTTCATATCCTTCACCTTGCCTGGGGCCCTGCCAGAACCAGGGTTAGACTGCCAGCCCAGGAGGCGCACTTCACACTCTGAGAGGTGCCATTCGTAAGCATATTATCCTCTTCTATGGCTCCAGACTGAATCCGCAGCTGAACAGTAGGATGCTGCTTGCTAAGGTTGATCATTCTGGCAAAACAGACTGTCAGTTCTGCAAACCAATAGAAGTAGTGAGTTTTGTTTGCAGCTGACATACCCACATTATATGATACACAACAATGGTCTCTATTGCCGTCCTCTTCTACGGTTCCCTTAAGTCTCTGTGCTCCTTCTATCTTCCTACTCCCAAAGTCATTTCTTAGCACTGAAATGAGAGCACAACTGAAATTATTATTAGAAAAACAAGCTGTGGTGGATGATTAGTCTGTTATTTGTTTTTAAATTCCCAGGAAAAGAAAATTAACTGACTATCCATTGTTTAACATTGGCTAAATCTAAATGAAATCATGATTATTTCTACAGCAGATTTACCTTCCTAATTATGCTTGGCTAATGTTTACAATGACTGATGGAAAAGGATGGTGCCTGGGAGAATGCCAAATGGCAGAAGGAAGTCTGACCTGAGACTGAAAATGTCCAAGGGTAAATTACTGAGTGGACAATCTGCAGCAAGATAAAAATAAAAAAAAAGAGCTGATGATCTGAATATCATTATTCCTTCAACTCTGTGTCAACTTCCTCCTTGATTTTTCGAGATAATTTCTTGGCTGAAATACGAAGAGTGCACTCTAACCTTGATAATCCCTGGGAGAAAGGAAGCTATTTTCTCTTGTCTCCAGAGTTTCAGCGCAAGATTATGAAGAGGAGAATGTTTGCAAATGTTAGTATCAATACATGTTGGGGAATTGCCCGGTTCCCACATTCTACAGCTCCTATCTCTTCACATTGAATGAGTCACCTCACCCGACAGGTTCTGTGATCTCGGAGGCCCAGGGTGCAATCCCAACTATGGGCAGGAAGAATTACAGGGATGTGGAGTCTAGTGTTCTGGGCCTCAGTATGATGGCATTTATTGTAACTGCGAAGGATGCAGAAAATGTGTGTGTGTGTGTGTGTGTGTGTGTGTGTGTGTGTGTGTGTGTGGTGTGTAATTTGGAGCTAGAAGACTCTTCTAAGGATGGGCTGGGCAGTGGGAGATACCCAGTTGTAGGTAATTAGTTACCGACATTTACTCAGAGAAAAGAAGCAAGGTCAGCCACTCTTTCTGAATACATTTTACAAAAGTGACTCGCAGCCAACGTTCTTGAAGACGATGATGAAAATAATGTTAGAGGAGGAAATATAAGTTAAGTGATTGAAAAACCAGTGATTGGACTATGAGGTTTAGAAAAGATAGTCTGCTGTGGGTACCTTTGTGCATTTACTTGCAGTGCCAATCAGTGGCGCAGGCCCTGCTCTCAGACTTGCTTCCCCTGATGGTAGACCCTGGCTCTGTCTGTGGGTGACTCGTGCTCTGAAAGGCAGACCTGTGACCCGGGGGCCGTGGCTGTGCATCGCAGGTTGTTGAGGTGCAGTTGTTGGATGGGATCGGGGGAAAGAAGAGGAGCCAACATGAGGTCTCCAGAGTATGCTTAGCACCTTGATTTTCACATGTCCCCAACTGGGTTCAGTCTTCTCCCTGACACTCGAATCTCCTCTGTAGTCATGGTGCCCTTACTTGGTAATGAGCATACGAGTACATACACGGTTAATTGTGAACCAGATCCAGGGGTCCTGTTCTAAGAATGCCCCAGGCAGTGCCTTAGCCCATGTTGTCATTGTTACTGGAACTCTAGGAACAGCCTCCTTCCTGCCTTCCAACGGGTGCACTGGTGTGATCTTCCTTAAAATAAGATTGATTGTGTCACGCCTTCCTTCGTGACCTCCGGTATTTCCTCTTTGTCTGCAGGAGACTTTAATTAGTGTGACCAACAAGAGACTTTATGATGTGGCCCCCAACTACCCTTCTGGCCTTATTTCTTGCCACTCCTATTTTTTTTTACTCTGCACGACATCTACACTGAACCTCTATCCTTTTCCAGACCAGCTGTGCTCTGTCATCACTCTACTATTCTTGTGTTCCTCTCCCTGCCTCTTTTTCTCTACCAAACAGAAATGGAACAATATGCCTTTTTCCTTCTGATGAAAGGATTGTTTAGGATAAAAATAGCCACCTTGTCAAAGCAGATTGAATTACTAGTGAATTGCAAGATAAATCCAGGTCATTTTGAGACACTGACTTGCCTTAATTAGAACCATTAGGGGAATAGGCCGAGAGTGAAGTGAAGCTTATATCAATGGTCTTGGAGGTTTGTTATGTGATATTATTAGTGTGTCAGATTTTATAAAGCTTACAATTCAATATCTGAAGTACTGTAGATAAATTATATGGAAAACAATTTTTCACTCAATATGCTTATTAAAATAAAAAAGTTTCGCAGTTTCTGAATAGGTTAATCGAGTAGTTTCTTATATCTAAGGTCTTTATCTAAAAAAAGAGAAAGCTTAGGTATAAAGGCTAGCAAGAATAAAATTTCGATGAATAATATGGTATTAAAAGCTGTAGCTATAAAAGTAATATGTATATATTTTTCACTGTATTCACATTTTACATTTTCCCCCATTTCTGATGAATCCTAAACATGGAACTAAAACCAGTGTCCTAGCTGTATATCATAAGGCAGTGTTTCCCAAACTTTTGACATATGTGTACCCCTTTATAATTTTTGTAATGTTGAGTATCCCTCGTCAAAAAAAGGATGTATTTTAATAACAATCAAAATATATTTCTTTTTTCTTTTTTTGGTACATATACAAAATAATAATAAACAAAAATAAAATTATTTATAATAAAACATAAAGTTATATTATAAATAACATTTATTTGCACACCGGACCATCTCACGCCTCACAAGACTGTCTTAACTTGACTCATGAGAATGTAGAATTAGGCGCAGCTAAGCACGGTGCAGTGCATATCCCCACCAAACTCCAGTGCAATGCGTACCCCCACCAAACTCTACCTGTACCCCTGGGGGTACGCGCACCACACTTTGGGAAACACTGTGACATAAGGAATATGTGAAAGAAAAAGGATTAAAGTATCCAGAATTCAGTTTTCAAGGCAGAAGTTATGCCCCTGATCTCAGTGGGGTTGTGATAATGCTCTCGGCAGAACCTATTGCTCCTAGTTTTTCAATTACAACTTTGAATCATATTCCTTGATTAGTAACAAGCAATCAATCATAATTAATTAGTTAAAATGTTCAACCGTTAAAATCATTACCATTAATTAAAATAATTATCTCTATTTTGGCTGCACTTCATTACCATTTCTGGGAAATGCTTGCTTTACTGTCCCACCATTCTTAGTATAGACTCTCTGTGAATGCAATGCATGCAATAGCTCATCCATGAACTACTTTAGAAAAGACTACTTGAATCAGGTTTTAGACCTTTTTACTGTTGTATTTGGAGAAAACATTTTACTATACTGTATGGGCTCTATGAACAAAGCTCTTTGAAATGAATGTTAGCCTATCACAGGATGCTGAGAAGTGAGGAGTTTGGAAAGAACTTGTGCCTTGGAAGGAAATGTTTGTTTTGTAGGTTAAGCAATAGTTTAGATACAGGAAGAGAGGAAACTAGTAAAGTAGATAATAAAGTTGAGGAACTCACTTGGAACTCATTATGGAGACATAAGGAGATGAAGAGAAGTTTAATGACATGGAAGATGTAGAAGACATAACAAAAACCTAAAACTTCTTCTATTAGAGATTTAGAGTGATAAAATAAAAATAATAGATGAGAGAATATTTGAAGAAGTAATGACCAAGCGTTTCCTAAAATGGAAAAAATGGGAAACCGGTTTGGCTCAATGGATAGAGCATCGGCCTGCGAACTGAAAGGTCCCAGGTTCGATTCCGGTCAAGGGCATGTACCTTGGTTGTGGGCACATCCCCAATAGGGGGTGTGTAAGAGGCAGCTGATCAATGTTTCTCTCTCATCGATGTTTCTAACTCTCTATCTCTCTCTATCCCTCTCTATAAAAACTCAATAATATATATATATATTTTTAAAAATAGCCTCTTCAGGCACTTATTTGGAGGGAGGGGAGAAAAGTTCCTGAAAGCTACTCATCATTTATAAAACCATGGTACTGAATGGCATGAGGTCCAGAGACAGCATTTCCCTGGGCTGGTAGAAAAGTGCACTGCATGCTGTTGCTAAGCAACAGCCCATGCCAGATTCTCTTGAATAAAGGCCAGGAGAATCAACAGAAACCAATGGGGTTATGAGGAGAAAGGTTTTCAGGGAGAATGCTAACTTTTGTGTTCTTTTTACCGTTACAGATAGTACACATCTTGACCAATAGTTGTTGGGGAGGGGCTCTGTATGTAGCAACAATTTAGCAAATTATCCCCAAAATCATTTCATGAAGTTTTGCTTGTGGCTGGGTATTAATTATACGATTTGTGTATAAAATGTAAATTCAGAAAAGAAAGCACATATTTCTCTACATGATGTTCCATTTACACCAATTTGTGGCCGCCCACCTATTTTTTCCTGTTTGAATATTCCATCCCATTCTTTTCTCACTTTGGCTTCATGTTTCATGCAGAGTAGATCTGCTCTAGACAGCATGTTTAAAGTACACTTGCAACTAGAAAATTCTTTCTTTCAGCAGGTGTTCAGGGTGCTGTGGTTTGCCATGGGTAACTTAACAAATTCATCGCTTTTGTTGCCTGGAAGTAGTCCAGTGGGAGAAACTGTGGCTATTACTATGTTGTGAATTGCGCCCAAAATTTGGAATCACAGGATAACAAGCGTCTTTCCTTAAATCCTATTTTATCCAACTTTCTGAATGAATCAGGTACCTATTCACTGAAACTGAATGGCAGACCTACTATGTGTCAGGCATCATACTTTCAATTATGCAGATTGTGTGTGCATAACCAAAGCACACTGCCATGTGCATTTTACAGATTCTAGTTAAATTACCCTCAAGGTTATTTTCCAGCTCCCCTTTGATTTATAGTCAAACCTACCTAATTACTTCTTTTTCTTGTTTTAAAAAAAATCCTCACTAAGGATATTTTCCCATTGATCTTTTAGAGAGAGTGGGAGAGAGAGGGAAGGACAGAGAGAAACATCGATGTGAGTGAGAGAAACACATCGACTGCTTTTAACACTGCAGTGGTAGGGAGGGGGAGGAAGGCCCAGTGAAAGAGTCATGGGGCCTCCTTCCCACCTCTGCCCAGATCACTTCTGTTTAGATCCGTTTCGCATACTGGAGTTTTTAGAATAAGATTTTACAATGTCAGTTTTTGGTATAAAACTTCCTAACTCGGGAAGAGTAGTCTAGTATTTCTCATAATGTGGCCCATGGCCCTGTATGGATCACCGAAATATGCCTGGGAGGCTTATTCTAAAAAGTTGAACCTGAGGTGTTCTCTTGTTCCCCCAAATCTGCTAAAACAAATTCCTTGAGACTTGTAACTGTGAATAAATGTTTTAAACAGGACTCCTTATATACACTAAATTTAATCTTACCAGCATTTATTTATTTATTTATTTATTTATTTATTTATTTAATTTTCTTTTAAAAATATTTATTGAGAGTATTACAGATGTCTCCCCATATTTATTCCTCTTTTATTCCCCTCCACCCAGATCCCACCCCGCCCCAGACCTTTACCACCCTAGGTAAAACAAATTTCATATATAAATGATTAAATTTAGTGCACAGAACTTATATGTACTGTGAAATGTATCATTTCTATGTGAAATTTAATCATTTCTATGTGAAATTTATTGCATATACAAAGGAGTATGTGCTATATATATATATATATATATATATATATATATATATATATATATATTTTAAGGACTAAGAACTCATTTCCCCTCTACCCAACTTGAGAAATAAAGAATTACTAGTTCCAACCTGTCCCTCTAAAATAATATCCTTCCCTTTCCTCCCTCCCAAAGTAGTCATTGTAATGAATTTTGTGTGATTCATTCTCTTACTCTACTTTATAGGTTTACTCTACCATATATGAGTGTATGTAACTTTAAGCAATGTATTGCTTAATTTTGTCTGGGTTTGGAAAAATGGAATTATGCTCTGCGTATTATTATTTTTTATTGAACTATAATTGACATTCAATATTATATTAGTGCCATGTATACAACATAGTGATTTGACACTTCTACACATTATGAAATAAATCACCATAATAAGGCTAGTTACCATCTGTCATACAAAGTTGATAAAATATTATTGTCTATAAATGCTGTACATTTTATCCCCAAGACCTGTTTGTTTTATAAATGGAAGTTTGTATCTCTTGATCCCCTTTACCTGTTTCATTCATTCCCAACATCCCTTTTCTCTGGCAACCATCAGTTATTTCTCTATGAATTTTGTTTTGTTTGTCCATTTCTTTGTTTCATTTTTTTTATTTTTTAGATTCTACTTGTAAGTGAAATCATTTGCTATTTGTCTGATTTATTTCTGTTAGCATTAGATCTTCAAGGTCTATCTATGTTGTCACAAATGGCAAGATTTTATTTTTATAGCTGAGTAATATATACTTTGTACAAACACCCACACACCCACATCTACATCTTTTTTATGCATTCATCTATTGATGAACACTTAGATTACTTCCATATCTTGGCTATTCTAAATGATATTGCAATGAACATAGGGGTGCACGTATCTTTTTAAATTAGTGTTTTCATTTTCTTCAGATAAGTCCCCAGAAATGGAATCACTGGCTTTTAAATGATAGTTCTATTTTTTATTTTTTTGAGAACCCTCCATAGAGACTGTACCAACTTATATTTCCACCAACAGTAATCAAGGATTCATCACCTTCTCACCAACATCTTTTGTCTTCTCTCTTCTTTTTAAAAATATTTTTATTGATTTCAGAGAGGAAATGAGAGGGAGATAGAAACATCAATGATGAAAGAGAATCATTGATTGGCTGCCTCCTGCACACCCCCTATTGGGGATTAAACCCGTAACCCGGGCATGTTCCCTTGACCAGAATTGAACCCAGGACCTTTCAGTCTGCAGGACAAGGCTCTATCCATTGAGAAAAACTGGCTAGGGCTTCTTCTCCTCCTCCTTCTCCTCCTCCTCATCTTCCTCCTCTTCCTCCTCCTTCTTCTTATCATTCTGACAGGTGTGAGGTGCCATATCATTGTGTTTTTGATTTGTGTTTTCCTGATAATTAGCAATATTGTACATCTTTTCATGTGCCAATTGAACATTTGTATCTCTTTGGAAAAATATCTATTCAAGTCCTTTGTCCATTTTTTAATTGGATTGTTTCAACCCATTGGAAAACATATGTACAATACCAAGAATGTGTTGCTAACACAATCTAGGTGGCAATTGAATGAAGTCCCGCTGAAGGTGTTGAAAGGGTACAGAGGGAGGAGATTGAGGTCTCTGGAAACAACAACAGTTTCTCAAGGATTATGGGTCTGACAGGTCAGACATTGATGGTAAACTGGTTTCACAATTTTATAGAAGTCCCCTCACCAGTGTTGCTATGTAATTTGAATAATCTTAAATGCAACATGGTGGATGAAGGCATGTAAAACCCAAAAAATTTGGTTTGCTGGAGAGTCTGGAAGAACCAAGTGACTATCTCGGATTTCCCATAGCCTGATTGTTCATTTCATTTCCAACCATTGTTCACCCAGTTTAAGTTCTCTGATTCAGGAGCACACCGCCGCCATGTTGCAAAGACGTTAGAGTGGCAGAGGTCTGGTGGCAGGGGTCAATTTTTGCAGAAGCAGAAAGCACTATGTCCATATGTGCCACAGACTTTAGATTCTGTTACTGCTGCCTTTGCATGAAAGCAGCTATGAAGGCATTCTCTTGAAACTCAGTGTGAGCTTAAATTTTGATGACAGCAATTTCAGAAGATAAGAGAATAGCAGTAAGAAGTTAGAAAGTCATTTATTTGTTGCCCATGCTTGATTGGAATATCAAGGAGTATAAGAAAACCACTTTGTTCCCATAAGATCTCCAAATCATGGGTGGCCAGAAAGGCTCTCTGCACTCAGGACAAATAATAAAAGTTTGTCCTGATGGCAGAATGCTCTGGGAGGAGCATGGAGCTCTGTGTGTTGGGCTGATTTGTCTTATGAGAGGCTTCCTTTTTAAAGAAGTTTCTTTTGGATAGTAATAGCATCACTAGCTTGGAAATCCCCCCCCTTTTTTTTACAGTGTTACCCACCAACATTAAGTCAGGACCAGTTAAATGGATGTCTTGTAAACCAGGATGTGGTCTCACAAAATAGGACGCCATCACCACAGTCATGGGGCTCACTTTTCTCAAGCAGAAGTAGTAACTGTAGCAGGATTAAGGACATTTCGATGTTTAAGATGAGGTGGTGAAAGCAGGGGTTCTCCTAGGAGGTTCCTCGGTTTGCAGAGAAATGCTGAGTCAATTCAGAGTTAAGGAGACTTTGGACAACACGAGGAGTTTGTAAATACATGTCATTTCCTAGGGTCAGATCTGCTGAGGTTTCTACTAACTTTGTGGCTTTATCTATAGCCTTAAGGTGGTTTGGATATATATGCACAACAGAATCCAGTTCTATGCTATGCTCTTGTGTGAGCATCTCAAGGTTTGGTTGCCTATCCATGTACAAAAGAGGTGAATGGCTTGGAAAGTTAGGTAGCCCTAGCGCAGGTGGCTCTTCTAGTACCTGTAGTCTTATGAAGACCTGCTCAGGTTTATTCCCCCAAGGAAGGATCTCATAGACTAAAGTTTCAGTAATTCTCTAAAGTGGGGAGGCCAATAGAGAAACATTAGAACTTAATTTGCAATAGTCAGCTGGGCCCAGAAATCCAGGAAGCTGCTGTCACTTAGTTTTGGGCCTTGGATTAGATTTACTCTGTTTTGGAGATAGCTGGATTAATTTCTCACTTAGATTATGATCCCGTTAATAACCAGTGTCTAGAGATAATGGTATACCCTTTTCCAGGTAACTGTTGCAGCAAGTAAATGAAATCTTTTATGGACATCCTGTTGATAACTGAGCAGAGTAAGTGATCTACATACCAGTATTGTAAAAGGGTCGATTTCCCATGGAACTGGAGGCTACGTAAACCTTGGTGGAGTATTTGGAAAAAAGAAGAGGGGGCCTCAGTGAGCCCTGAGACATGACTGTCTGGTTATATTGTTGACTGATCCAGCTGAAGACAATAGACACTGACCCTTGGGGTCTATGAGGATGCTGAAAAAGGCTGAACAAAGATACATAACGGTGAATCATTTTGAATCTGGTGGGACTTGTGGCTAAAAGGGTGTTTTGGTTTGGAACAACTGGGAAATAGCTCTTCAATGCTGGACAAATTGCCATCCTCTCCCATTAGGTTTTGAGACTGTCAAATCAGGCTGTTACAGGGGCTCATATAGGGAATGATTAACTTCTGGGCAATTAGGTCCTTCTATTATTGGTGTGATGCCTTGCATAGCTTCAGGCTTTAATGACTCTTGAGGTAATTTAGGGAGAAGGCTTAGTTCAGTATATCTGAGTTTTTATAAATTCAGCACTTTTTATTCTCCCAATCCCAGTCTTGGTAGTTCACAGACTTTTTTGGGCACCTCCATTAAATCAAGAGACTTTTGTTGGAATTCTTCCTCTTCTGTATCAAGGCCAGAACATAACAAATCAAGTCCAGGTTTGTCAGGCAGTTCTAAGGCGAGGTCTCCATTAGAAGCAAAACATATTAGCCCCTTTGATTTAGAAAGATCTCTACTTAATAGATTGAGTGGGACCTTACCCCAAAGCAAGGAGGAATGCTTTTCAGTAAAAGGGTCCAAGGTTATATTTACTGATTGAGATGGAAATTCTCTCTGAACTTTATTAGACACATCCACTATGGAAACCTCTCTTTCACTGCGAGGGATTCATTGTCCTATGAGAGTTGGGTTTAGTTGGATGGTTCTGGTATCGACTAAAATTTGACAAGGTTTCCCCATTAGTTTTAATTTTGGTTTTCCCTTGGCTGTAAGTTTATCAGAGAATCCCTGGAAACCCCATCGGTTTTGGAGGGGCCCATATGGGGGCCGTCCCTTGGGGACATTTGACTGAATGTTGAGGAATTTGTATAGGACCTTGGAAGACAACTTTTTCTTCAGTGCCCAATTGATTACAATTGAGACATTGGCTTCTGGGCCAGTTTTTAGATGATGGCCTCATAAGGGGTGTGGTATGGGAGGCCCGAGTGTTATTTTATGTCTCTGGCCTTGGAGCTGTTATAGCTGTAAAGCTTGGTGGATTTTTGTTGGTGGTCTTGCTCCATGGTCTTTTTTGAAATGTTCAGCTATGGTCACAAGTTCAGTCAGGCTGGTGGTCTCTCATCCTATTTTCTGTCTCTGTCAATCTCAGGAAATAATCTGTTTACAAATAGGGCAGCGAGAGAAGGTTGAGTGACCTCATTTTTTGCATGGAGCCCTGAATGCCGTAGAAAGAGGGTTTCCAAATGGCCTTTAAAGCCAGGCACAGGTTCATCTTTCTTTTTGTTTTTATGTTTGTATAACAGACCGACCAGTGCAGGCAAGGAAGTCTCTAGGAATGGCTTGTACAAGTTCAGTTGCTATTTTGTGAGCTCTTTTTTTTTTTGGTCCCTGAGATGTTGAAAATCAAGTGTTTTGATTGCTTCCTGCATCTATTTTGAGCTTCACCCGGTCCTATCAACATGTGTACAAGGAGACAAAGATCTGTCAGCCTGGAGCCATAGACCCTGTACTGACTTTATTTAAAAAAAAAACAACTTTGGGGTTCATCCCTTAGCTTTACAAAATACTTTAACTATAGCTATTAGTTTGGTCCTTGATTCAGGGATGCCTGAGGAGGTTTATCTGCAAATATGGGTAGTTTTATATTAAAAAATGTAGCTGTTTAATAGTTTTTTTTTCAGAGTGGAAAGGCTGTTCAGACGGAGAATTGCTAACATGTGAGTATGAAGTAAAGAAGGATGGAGGCGATCAGTAGGAGTCATGTCAGCCCTCTCATCTTTTGTTTTAGGTATCTCTGTGCCTTTAATTTTTCATTAGCCCTGTGCATCAAGTCCTTTAATGAAGCTGTTTTTGATGATTGAAGCCTTTTGCAAGTTTCTGCATGCCAGTTAAAATAGGTGTCTATTCTACGGTAGTTGTTTAGTTTGGAATCCTTTGCCTTCAAGTACACTTTTTAAAGGAATGATCTTGTCTGATTGGAACATTTCCCTACAGGCCATTATAATTCTAGATTGTTTTTAGTCATATTTTTCCATTTTGTTAGGTAGCTGCAGGTTCTGGGACTAGAGTATTTTAGACATAAAATAAACAGGTGTGCCAGAAGGTGGCATGCCCAATTCTTTGGATTTAAAGGATCCCATTTCTTGTAACGAGGCATTTGGGTTTCTCAAAGCCAACTAATGCCTAAGACCAACGTGCTGCAGGGTTGGAAATTGCTGGGTGTTTTACAATGGAGTTTTTGGTTGGAAATTTTGAGTGTGGCAGGTGACTTACTGCCAATGTAATTCATTCAGTGACCAACTTATCCTATCCCAGGAGTCTTCTCGAGGTGGAGAGTACTCTGAGCCTTACAATGCTTCACCTGTGTTTACCAAATTGCGAGGCTTTTTGGCCTTTGAGATCTCTGCTAACAACAGTCTTTATTTACATCAAGCAAGACAGACAGACAGACACATGCACTTCAACACACCAGCAGTACGCAAAAGATGTTCCTGTGGACCGAGAAGGCCAAGAAAAGGCTGTGAGCACCACCAGAAATTCCCAGCGTGGATCAAATCAGCAGACTCTAGTAAGTGAGGTCTGGGACTAGGGTTGGGGAGGGGATTCCAAACAACTGGGGAATAGCAGACAAACTAAAGACTAGATATTCGTTCCAGATGGAACCTCTGCCAGCTCAGGCTGACCTGCTGAGCCCTGACCTGGAAGGCCAACTGGATTGGGGGCTCAATAGAAAGAAAGCAGAGCCCAGAACTGAGAGGGACTGACCTGTGTGCAGCCTTAGGGAATGAGAGAGATGGTAAACTAAAAAGAGGTTCACTGGTACCACGCCCGTGTTTCTCATTGTCCCCAAAGCCATAGGAAGTCTCCTCTGGTCTCACTGCTGCCACCAAATCTGTTAAAAAAACAAAATTAACCGAGTAAAATGTAAAGATTTAATTTGCTTTATGATTCATGAATCTGCCAGCATCCCCTCTACTGAGTAAGAAGGAGCTCCTGAGTGGTGCAGAAAGAGAAAGACTTCTAGAGACAGGAAAAGGGACAAGGAAGTCATAAACAAACAAACAAAACAAACAAACAAACAGACAAACAAACAAACGTTATTTTGGGCAAGGTCGCTTTCTTTCGGGGGTAATAAGGTGTCTATATTAGGATGATTACCTCATTGGTGCTGACCAGAAAATTCCAGACTTGGGAAGGTCGAAACTGCAGTTAGGTCAGGTATTACATTTTGGTGTTATGGGCTTAGTCATTTTGGGCCTGTTGTTTCTTTTTACCAAAGCCATTTGCAGATATTAGTAATTAAAACCGAGTCACCAGCAGACAATCTTATTGCATAGGGGCTCCGCCGTTCTGCTCCCAGATTTATGTTTTGTGACCATTTTCCTCTGGTTAGACTCTCTCCCAGACCTGGACAGTGGGCAAGGAACTCTGGGTGCTGTGCAGGGTGGTCAGAAGAGCAGTGAGCCCAGAGGGGTGGAGGAGAGGGTATAACTTGGATTGGTTATAGCTTATCAGCACAATTTGATGAATCTCCTGGCCCTGCCTGCCTCAGTTGTTTGCATCTTGTAAAATGGCGGAGTTGGGTTACACGAGTTCCTTTCAGACTGTATTTCCAGAACTCTGGGACAGAAGAGGAAGCTCCTCAGAATGAGGAGGGGTTCCGGGGGTAAGACTCAGATGCCCACCGCCAATTTCACAACACTTTGCTTTGATTTCCATATAAGATGTCATTTGACCGAGGGCACCTTGTTAAAAGGTGTGACTTCCCCGGGACTAGATTTTCCTCGGGTTTCTTTTGAGCTCTAAGAGCCTCTGATTCTGAGAAAGACAGTCATGTACAAAACGAGACCCACTGAATATTAATGAGCAAATCTTCCCCTTTTATCTCATTTCTTTTGAAAACAAATTCTAGCAACAAGGGATAAAAGACTCTTTTGGCATAAATGCACATTATTAGACAGGCAGAAAATGGAGGGTTAAGCACGGTATCAGATTTTCAGCTCTAAGTCATTTTGTAAGCACCGCTGTCATATCTGCAAAGATTTGTTTATCGAGCTTTCTGATATGCATACCACTGTACTCACTGGCAAATTTATGAGTCTTTTTCACATAGGAGGAAAAGATATGTAATAGTTTAATTAAATCTCCCCCTACTTACTCTTATCACAGGGCTTCTTAACTATACATTTCCCCTTTTTTTTTTCCTGCTGTCTGCGAGCTGATAGAAATGACAGAAAGGAGAGATACTGCTTGGGCTGTGCAAATAGCTGGATATAAATTAATCTTAAATTAATCTGGAAAACATTAAATTAAACTAATACTTAATGAAGTTTAACTTTTGGGAAGTAAATTGTGATTTGTGCCAGTACGTCAAGGCAGGTGGCTGTGGTGGTATAGGGCCTGGGCAGTTGCACTGGCTGCTTCACTGGATTAGAATGCCATAGGTAGGGTTTCTGTTGGGTATTTCTCTTTTTCTCAGCTACAGAGGAAAAAAAAATTTTTGTGTGAGGGTGTGGCACATTAATCTTTGCCCTGCTTTCATACAAGTCACTACCTAGATCTTATTCTCTCAGTTATTCATTGATCAAACATTTGCTAAGTGCTAGCTACTGGGAATGCTGTGGTGAACATGATGGCTAGACGCCTGCCCTCAGAGAGCTTACAGTCTAGTAGTCAGTCAGCCACCCTGACAAGTGCCCCTGGGACGGAGGAGCAGTCATGCGAGGAGGGCATGAAAGTGGGCCTCCAGCTGAGTCTGGGAGTTTCCTTTCAATAACCACAAGGTGCCCCTTCACCCGGCTGGGAGGGGTCCACAATTCACAGACCACGCTGGCCTGCGGTAACCACTTGGTGTTTACATTGGCCAAGATCAAAAGGGAGACATTATCTAGTTCTCACATAAGAAAGAATGCATCGATTAGGCTCACCCTGCCAAAGCAGAGAGATCCTGACCTGAGACTAGTTTGGAATGTCAAGGCTGATGGAAGGTAGGAAAAGGTTTGCAACTGCCATAAATGAGGTCTTGGGGGGTTGGGGGGGTGGGATGGGGGGGTGGGGGGGTGGGGGAGGGAGCTGGGTAGAAGTGGCTTGAGAGAGCAAGGAAAGGAACCTGGCCTGGGTTTTTTAATGCGTCGGGCCTGGGGGACTTGGTGTGGTTTGAATCTCCTTCAAGCACCAGAGAAGGGGCTTTGTTATCAGCTTGTCCTGATGTGGGCACAAGGGCCAGGGGGACAGGATTGTCTTACAAGCTGTCAGCCATCAAAGATCAGAAGTGGAATCAGATTTCTCACTGTCCTCATCAACCCACTTCCCCAGAATTCATCCCCCAGATGAAGACTAGCATTTCTTTCCCTTGGGTTCAAAGCAAACCACTTGGGAGACTACCGTTCAGGCAGAGGCCCACCCATGACAGGGGACCATGCCCTTTCCTGCAACGCGATTTTACTAACAGCTGTGGGGGTGGATTTTCCTTATTGTGAAGCCACAGCTTGGGCAGAGCAAGTCTGTGAAGCTCTTACGTAATACAGTTCTCAGAGGTTGAAGGATAGAACGAGAGAAGGAGATATCTGTGTGGACTTCAGATGATCTTTTTGTTGTTTGCTTGTTTATATAACTTTTAACAGCAGGATTTTTTTTTATAGGAGCTGGGTAGCCAGTAACTTAAAAGTGACTCGTTGACAATACTTGGGAGTATTTTGTGTTGTTGACTAAAGGAAAGTTCTTACATTATTAATTACAAAGCAGTTAATGATGTTTATAACATGCTGTGAAGATTGGGGGATTCAACTAGGATGACTTGGCCTTATTTAAAACATTTCTTTTTTGTGTGCAAATTAACTCGCTTTCCCCTTTCTTTTCCTCCCTCCCTCCCTCCCTCCCTCCCTCCCTCCCTCCCTCCCTCCCTTCCTTCCCCCCTCCCTCCTTCCTTCCCTCCCTTCTTCCTTCCTTCCCTTCTTCCTTCCTTCCTTCCTTCCTTCCTTCCTTCCTTCCTTCCTTCCTTCCTTCCTGGAATTAGTAAGTAAGGGCATGAAGGTATGGGAATACTAGGTTGAAAAATTGTAGACATAGCAAACCTGCATTTGATCCTCTAAATATGTTTAACAATGAAAATTCAGACATGTATTGTTTTATTTCATATTCCTAGAAAACCTTCTTCTGGTCAATTTTCTTTGGTCTTTTATCAGTGCTCTAGACATGAGCCTCCTTTGGAAACAAACCCACTTTAGTCCAGGTCCAGCTGGCACACAGCATGCTCTCTGCTCAGGAGAAAATGATGTGCAAACCAGGAAAAATGAAGAACAGAAATATTTGGGACAAACATTAGATATATCTGAAAAGGTGGGCATATTCTCTTCCAAATTGTTCCATTAACCCTGAAAAATCAGCAGAGTATTTGCATTGTGAAAAATGGAAATGAAATCACAACTTTGAAAGCCACTGAGCCTATTGCAAAGGAATCTATTATTATTTTAAAAAAAACAACACGTACTTTTATTGATTTCAGAGAGGAAGGAAGAGGGAGAGAGATAGAAACATCAATGATGAGAATCATTGACCAGCTGCCTCCTTCATGCCCCCCACTGGGGATGGAGCATGCAAGCCAGGAATCTAACTGTGACCTCTGGTTCATAAGTTGAAGCTCAACTACTGATCCATGCTACTTGGGCTTTGTTATTCTTCTTCTTCTTTTTAAATATATTATATTGATTTTTTACAGAAAGGAAGGGAGAGGGCTAGAGGTCTAGAAACGTCGATGAGAGAGAGTCATTGACCAGCTGCCTCCTGCACACCCCCTACTGGGGATGTGCCCGCAACCAAGGTACACGCCCTTGACTGGAATCGAACCCGGGACCTTCCAGTCCACAGGCTGACGCTCTATCCACTGAGCCAAACCGGTTTTGGCTGGGCTTTGTTATTCTTAACCTTTGGTTAGTGACATGGAATTTAGAGAGGCTTCCTTTGGAAGCCTTATTGCTCTCCTTGTGTCTCAGTTCATTTGGGTTTTCCTCAAGAAATACACAAGCTGGGTAGCTTGTAAACAGTAGAAACCTATTGTTTACAGTTTGGGAGGCTGGGTGTGTTCAAGGTCAAGTTGCTGGCAAATTCAGTGTCTGGTGGTTTCTGGTTCATAGCCAGTATCTTCTGGCTGTGCCCTTATATGGTGGAAGGGACAAGGGATCTCTCTGGAGCCTCTTTTATATGAGGCCATAGTTCCATTCACGTGGGCGCCACACTGGTGACCTGAGCATCTCCTAAAGGCTCCACCTCCGGGCATTAGGATTCGGTGCATTTTTGGGGGGAACACAAATACTCTGTGTAGAGCATCTTTATTCCAAAATAAAGATGGTGGAATCTGGAGTGCCTGGTTTTCTCACAGACCTATTAAAAGGCAAAAGGAAGCCGGCTAGGGAGCCTAGAAAGAATGGGGTGAGCACAGTAGTCTTCTTTTAGATACAAAACGGGGCACCAGCCTGAGGGCAGGGTTTTCCCCATTTCATTTCAATAGCAACAGCTTTGCATCTCACTTTGCGGACAACCAGCTCTCTGCTGCGGCACCTTAAGATTGGCATTAAAGTGAGATTCCTTCCTTAAGTTTAAAGATCGGCATTAAAGCCTGATTTCCTCACGACAGAGACAATGCTGTGCTGTTCCTTTCTGGCTACCGGATTTCTGCCCCAGCTTTGGCCCACTCCGAGAAGGATCACACTCCCCCACAAACACGCTCTCTGCTTTCGAGATGAACAGAATGCTGTACTAGACTTGTGCGTCTGACTAAGCCGGACATGAAGTGCATGTCTGTTTGTGAGCGTTGCTGCCTTTAGGATGTTGTGATTCAGGGGAGCCCAGGCCCGCAATGATGGAACATGAGCCTCCCAAGTTTAATTTAATGACGTCATACTTTTTGAACACCCACCACATACTGGGCACTGGGCCAGACGTTACAAAACAAGGACAGGGCACGGGGCCTGCCCTTCAGACCCCTTCACCCGGAGCCACCCTGTTGGTGACCACATCCACGACAGTGCTCAAGTGAGGGGTGAATCTGCAGAGCGTCCACAAACTACTCTAAAACTGTCCCAAAGCCAGTCTGCTTTTTATCGGCACCATGTGCCAAAAAAAACCAATGTCAGTGACAAAGTACTCTCAGGGAAAAACTTAGATATTTTGTGATCTAAGTCCTAACTATTGTTGGGATTACTGTTGAATTTAAATCATTTAATCGGGCTGTTGTTATTACTTATTCTTTAGTAAACATAGTATTCTACATGGAAGTTATTTTAAAGAATTCCTGGTTATATGGTTTTACCCCCCAATACACATGGACTCTACAATGTGTTCATTTCAGGAGAAAGTTCCTCTGGTTCAGAATTGTCCCAGTTTGCCTTCGGTGTAGAGCATGCGCCGATCCTTGGGGTGTGACAGGTCCCTGAGTTTAAACGATGGAGGCATTAGGAATAAACAGTGATAGTGGAGTTATTATTAGGATGAAGGAAGAAAACTTGTGTTTCTTTAACTCCATTACTTGAAATGACTACTTGGAGTTTCTATTAGTATTTAAAATTTAAAACCGAGTGCAAAAGGCAAGTGCAAGATTTTTGCTGGTAAGGACAAATTTTAGCTTTGCATGAAATATTTTACTGAATTTGAGTATGTATTTAAAATTAAATTGTATTCTTTAAAAATAGTTAATTTCTTTTGAACTATTAAAAAATCAAGACAATACAAGTCACGTAAGTTGCCCTGTTTAATAATACCTAAGTTGTACCTCTTGCAGACATTTGGGTTTTATGAACATTTGTAAATTAGTTACTGGACAATGATTTTTATAAACTATTATTATATTGAATTGTAACCAATGCATCAAAATTCAAACTACTAGGTGTATTTAAAAACTAGTGAATAGCCGAAACCGGTTTGGCTCAGTGGATAGAGCGTCGGCCTGCGGACTGAAAGGTCCCAGGTTCGATTCCAGTCAAGGGCATGTACCTTGGTTGCGGGCACATCCCCAGTAGGGGGTGTGCAAGAGGCAGCTGATAGATGATTCTCTCTCATCGATGTTTCTAACTCTCTATCCCTCTCTCTTTCTCTCTGTTAAAAACCAATAAAATATATTAAAAAATAAATGAAAACTAGTGAATAACTAATTGGGCCATTCCACCTTTTGTCCTATAATATTTATTTAAATTAAAAAATTTTAACTTTTTTTTCTGGCATATTTAAAATCAAGCAGTACATTAACATTTTTTTTCTATGCCTGCCATTCTTGTCTGGCTCATATTTTATTTGTTTTGTGTCATGGTTACTATGACATATTTTTGTCGTATAGAGCAGTGGGGCATTGATGTCAAATCACTCTCAGTTGGTGCGCCATGCTCCCATCAGATGGTGAGGCTGGTCCTGTGGTTCAAGTTCACAGGCGAAGCAAGGTCACACTGCCACCGCCAGCAGTGGAATCTGGAGCGCTTGATTTTCTCTCTGTAATTATAGGGGCTTTGGAGGAGAT
The DNA here is from genome assembly GCA_963924515.1 of Vespertilio murinus. Classification (NCBI taxonomy): domain Eukaryota; kingdom Metazoa; phylum Chordata; class Mammalia; order Chiroptera; family Vespertilionidae; genus Vespertilio; species Vespertilio murinus. Next base: position 31,701,460 of record OZ004717.1, on the reverse strand, counting down.
GACTTCCAAGCTGCTCTCCAGCTCTGACATTTTGTGACTCAGATTGATTGTTGTTCTCCTACACCCCCCACATACACCTACAGTGTTGGTGGGTAGGAGGGTTCAAGTCAACATTTATTTTAAGAACATTCTGTCATTGCTTTTCAGATTCACCTACTGTTTAGATGGCTGTGAAAGTGACCCACATCAGGTTTTGTTTTGGTCTTGACTAAATTTCATTCTTTTTTTTCTTTCTTTTAAAAAAATATATTTTACTGATTTTTTACAGAGAGGAAGAGAGAGGGATAGAGAGTTAGAAACATTGATGAGAGAGAATCATCGATCAGCTGCCTCTTGCACACCCCCTACTGGGGATGTGCCTGCAACCAAGGTACATGCCCTTGACTGGAATCGAACCTGGGACCTTTTAGTTCGCAGGCCTACGCTCTAGTCACTGAGCCAAACCGGTTTTGGCTAAATTCCATTCTTAATCTGATGTCCTTTTTAGCATAAAAATTTTTCTATGAATGTGGTTGTTGACTCAGACATTTCCCCAACAAATCTTTGGATCTATTACCTCGTCTACATGTTACCTGCCATGGACTGCGTTCAAGCTACACTTCTGTTTCTGACAACTGATCAATGTGATTGCTTCAGTGGGGGCAGCCAAAGACAGTGCTATTCATTCACATAGTAAGCTGAATGTGCAAGGAGTTCATCCATGTGGGGCCATCTCTGACCAGGAGCGAGTGAATGACGGCTTCCTCCTTTCTCCCTGTGGTGGACAGTTCTGAGGTGCCTTTCATAGATTCTCAGAGGCTCCGGCAGGCCGAAGCAGTTGCTCAGAGCGGAGGCCAGTGCATCTTGTACCGGCTTTCCCTCCTTCCCCCGTCTCACTGCTGGTCTTCACAAGCCTTGTCCTAGTCCTTGCTGCCCTGGGAATGGAGGTCATGCCCCCTTAGGCACGGGGTTAAGAGGGGGGCCTAAAAAAGGGTTCTGTTTGTGCAGGAACAAGTTAGGGAGCTGAGGTATCCTGTTGCCCTAAAGCTTTAGTGCCGTGTGAGCCCAGCACTCATTTCACATTCCAAAGACCAGCCTTCACCTGAACGCTCTGCCTCAGCGCCTTTGACAAACCCACTGAAAAGAGGAACCCGTCCCTCCCGTTCCCTTTGCAAAGCCCAAATGAAAGATGACAAGAATGTCCTCCATACAGGAAGACTCCCAATAGGGGTGCCCGTAGGCCAAGTGTTAGAGTATCTATCATTACTCCATTAGAGCCCACTTTCCCCCAAGTGACCCCAAACTGGCCGCTCTTGCCTCCTAAGGGCAGGTGTGGATATTAAAGGGACCTGAACGCATGCCGCTTGGTGCACCTTGCTCAGGTGCGCCTAGCTTGCTCCTGGCGCTAACACATGCCATCTTCCCTTGGAATGCACTCCGTGGCACGGTGGGGCCCACGGCTCTCTGGGGGCCGAGCCTGAAAGTTTTCTAAGCTGCTCTGTTGTGCTCCTGACAGACTGGAGAACGTATCGGGGCTATAATGAAAGGCAGGCTGCGATCGCTGTCATGTCAAGACGCCGCCGCTGTGGAGAAGGACGACATGATTTCATGGCTAATGATTCACTGGCTAATATCAGTGCGGGCTGCCGTGAGGATAACCAAGTTGAGCTGTCTTAGATCAAATGATTCAATTAGGCCAGCTGTCCCTATTTGTCATGGCTCAACTCGCTTTCAAATTACCTTTCCAAAGTGCATACGTGCCTTAGCATAGAAGTTAACAGCTCAACTGTTTTACAAAAAAAGGAGATACTTAGGCATGATTAGAAATAAGTCACCTTTTTATTTTTTCATGCACACAGGCTTCTCTCCCTCCCCCAGCCCTTGGAGGTACTGCTTGTTGTTGCTCAGCTAGCCCTGCAGCGTCCTCGTCAGCTATTGTCAGGATGGCTTTGCCTCTACAGCCTTTTGGGGCATCTCTTGGCAAGAAATTATTAATTCTAAGAAAGAAGGCTTGGTTCAGGACCTCAAAGTTGCTTCAAGAAGTAGTGCCACGGTTACATTTATTTATTTTTTTCACCAGCTCCCAATCCCTCCATTGGCAATTGGGCAAGTTTAGGGTCAGAGTGCCCCGGCCTGCAGGGCAACAACGAGGGCACGCAGAAACCACCTAAGAGAATGGATCAAACAAGGGGCGAGGAAGAATGAAGGCAAGACGAAGTTCCGATCAAGCCTCGTTTCTCTATTGAAGCATTGCGGTTTTTAAAGGCTCGGGAGGGGAGGAATAGGATAAGGAATTGTCATGGGGTGATTGGTTGGGGACTGGGTATCTGTCCTCAGATGATTGGTTATTCTGATGTGGGATTGTCCTGGGGTGATTGGTTGGGGACTGGGTATCTGTCCTTAGCTGATTGGTCTGGCCTTTGGCGCCCGAGGGCTTTCTTGGTGTGCAGGCTCCATCAGGAAGTAGGGATGACCAGGAAGTGAGACCGAACTCTTGTTTTTATGGCTCCCGGCATCAGAGAAGAGTTTATGTTACATATCTTGATTCTTCCACAGCTCATAGAAAGACTCAGGGATGAGAAATAAATTGTAGCCTCAATGTGGCTTCAGGTCAACAAGGGGGGATATGAGAAGAGATAGTGATGTAACTAACCATCAATTAGAAGGTAAGAGAAGGCTAGAATCTTAGGATTTCGGTGTGGGATTGTAAGCATTCCCACTGCCCTGAGGGAGGAATGGCCCCCCTGCCACAAATAGCAGGCATAAAGGAACGAGTCAGGAAACATCTGTGTTCTGCCTCCTGGGTGAGGGGCACTAGCTCAGACACAGCAGGGAAATAGAACACAACCCGGGGACCTGATTTCCACCCCAGAGGGACTTGCAACAAGCTAATGACTTCAAAATCTTGTAGAGTATCTGGGGATCATGGCTATTAGAAAGGTAAAGACGAATTGAGGTAAGTCTAGAATTAATAATGGAAATGGGCAAAGAATAGAGGGCTTCCTCTAAAATGAAAAATGAGAAAGACATTTAAAACACCTTCTTTTGGCCCAGCTGATGTGGCTCAGTGGTTGAGTGTCAACCTATGAACCAGGAGGTCAGGGTTCGATTCCCGGTCAGAGCTTCTGCCCGGGTTGTGGGCTTGATCTCCAGTGTGGGGCATATAGGGGGCAGCTGATTAGTGATTTGTTGTCGTCATTGATATTTCTATCTCTCCCCTCTCCCTTCCTCTCTGAAATAAACAAAATATATATTAAAAAATAGTCCTTTGAATGCAATGACCAAAGATGGAATCTAACTGTTAAAAAACAAACAAACTCTAAAGGTGATACCATGAAGAGGGCGGATAGGTGATTCAGTGCCATGTAAAGGGGTATTAAGTAGAAGCCATGAGATAGACGACATGAGGTTCTTGCGACATCTCTGTTTTGAAAGGTACTCGAAAGGGAGGTGAGGAGTACAGTTTGGGAGAGGACCTTCATGGAAGGTTTGCTGAATGGATCACATTCCTCCTGTACCTTCTTTTTTTATTGCATTTGAAATCAGATTTATCTCAACTCAAGATACAAATAGAACGAGAGCAGCCCCCAGCGCTGTGACCATCGCAGGCTTTGCCTTTCCCGGCTCTTGCTTCCCATTTACTCCCATCTCAGGGAGTAGCAGGGCCATTCCAGCTCCACTTCAACCCCTCACGGTTCTCACAGGCTCAGAGAGAAAAGAAAGCATATGCTCCAGTCTTTTCTTTGCCAGAGGGAACGTGCCTGTCTTAGGCAGAGAAGAAGAAAAAGCCATTGCGAGTAGGGTTCTTTTGGTTTGCCTTGGTTTCTTCAGGCACTGGTTATGTTGATTGGTTTTTAACACCAAGATCCTCCCGGAAATAAGGAAGACCATAGACTGGCTGCTTCAAAACCCAGGCACAGCGTGGGTGGGCACCTTCCCAAAGCGGAGCAATGTGGTGGTTGGAAGTTCATGCAGAATCCACCTGGCTCTAGCTTCCAGGTGCTTTTCTCTCTTCTTGCGCTGTGTCCTGTTCTAGAATCACCATCCTGCAGCCTCCGCCTCTCCTCGCCTGTGCCTTTTGCCTCCGCTTCACCAAGAACCTGCTCAGTGTCCAGTCTGTGCCTTGTGGACTGGCCCCAAAGCCTGGATGGCTCCAGCCCTTTGTACCTGCTGGGCAAAGCTGTCACAACAAACAGCTCTCTGGTTGGGGGCTGCCAGGAGATGGTGCTCCAGGAGCTCACTGGGCACTGTCCAACTTTCATCAAAGGGCAGGGTCGTGTGGCGCCAGCAAAGCTGGTTGTGAAGCGAGAACTGGGGAAAGGCTCTGGGTTGAATTGTGTCCCTCCAATTCACATATTGAGAATGTAACTCCCAGTACCTCAGAACGACACTGTATTTGGGGATGGTAACTTTATTATTTTTATTATTATTATTTTTAAAAATATATTTTATTGATTTTTTTACAGAGAGGAGGGAGAGAGATATAGAGTTAGAAATGTCGATGAGAGAGAAACATTGACCAGCTGCCTCTTGCAAACCCCCCACTGGGGATGTGCCCACAACCAATGTACATGCCCTTGACCGGAATCGAACCTGGGACCTTTCAGTCCACAGACTGACGCTCTACCACTGAGCCAAACCGGCTTCGGCAACTTTATTATTTTTATTTTTTAAATCCTTACTCAAGGGCATACTTAGAGAGAGGTAGGGAGATAGGGAAGGAAAGGAAGGGGGGAGAGAGAGAGACAGAAAGAGATATGAAAGGAGGGAGGGAGAGAGAGAGAGAGAGAATTGTACATTCCTGGGCATGTACAATTCCCTTTAGTACATGCCCAGGAATTGAACTGGTAACCTTTGGTGACCAGAGCAATGCTCAACCAACTGAGCCAGGCTGGCCAAACGAGATGGAACCTTTAAGTTGGCATTTAAGTTAAACTGAGGTCATTAGGATAGGCCCTTAACCAATATGGTGGGTTCTATAAGAAGAGACTTGGACACAGACATGCACAGAGGAAAGGCCACGTGAAGACACAGGGAGAACCAGCTCTGCTGACAGCTTACTAGTAATCTCAGACTTCTAGCCTCCAGAAATTTGAGAAAACAAATTCCTGGCTATTTAAGCCACTTAGTTAGTGGCACTTTGCTACAGCAATCCTGGCGAAGTAATGACACAAGGAGCAAGCAATCTGAGGCAGGATGATGGTGTGGAAAGAGGTCTGAGGGGAACGTTTAGCAGCAGGGTGTTTTTTTTTGCTATTCTCCCACGGGGGGACCTTAGGGAAGTCTCTTCATGTTTGAAGTCCTCAGCTTCCCCATGTACTAGGATAAGAGGAGGAGGGTAGGATTATAGGAGCTGACATCTGTGACACGCAGGCCTCCTCACGGACCCCAGTTGAGTCCTGCTGCTTCCGGAAGTTCATTATGAAATGTGAATGGAAGGGCTCCGGGGAGGACAGGACTCTGTGGCATTCATTCATTGCTCACTCGCCACCCTATGGTACCCGCAGTTTCCTTTCCACAGGAACGCGCCTACTTTAGGTCTATGTCCCCCTAAAACTAGGGGAATACCTGCCCGGAGACATAATTAGCCTAATTCCCCCACTGGAAGGAGAGTGACTGCAGGCAGGTGGTGCTGTGCTGGTGTGACAGACCAAATTCTAAAATAACATTTGGCCACGGGCCCCAGCCTCCTAACCAGGACACAGCCTGGTGACCCTTCGACTTTCTTCCTCCTCCCCTGTCCTCCTTTCCCTTCCTCAAGTAGACTGGAGGTTCTGCTTCCTGCATCCAGCTCTGTGCTTCCCGGCCTGACACCAGCAAAGAGCCTGCTTTCCATGGTTAAGGTGGGCTGCCTGCCCTCATTGCTGGGCATAGGGGCCCATGGGAACCTGCTTACCTCCAGAGGGCCTCATTCTGTTTTCTGTGGTCTAGTGACGAACAGGTACAATGCCAAGGTGGAAGACCTGATGACTTAAGGACTTAGAGCTGAAATGGGAGATTTTTTTTTATCTGTATGCTGTTTTTTTCCCATTGTTCTCTATTCCTACCACCCTGGCACCGTGGGGTCCTGGTTCCATGGGCTGAACCCCAGTCCCTTCCACTTTAGGTGTCATTAGGTTGTCATTGTTGCTGCTGCTGCTTTGTGGAGAGAAGCAGGAAGGAAGTTCCCTTACTTTGTATTGTGGGTTGAACTGTGCACACACCCCGCCCTCCCTCTCCCCCTCCCCCACCTCCATGGGTCCTCACTGCCAGGACCTCAGATTGTGACCTTATTTGAAAACAGGGCCATTGAGACGTGCTTAGTGAAGATGAGGTCATGTTGGAGTAGGATAGGCCCTAATCCCGCATGACTGGCGGCCCTAATCCAAAAAGAAGGTCATATGAAGAGAAAAAGACATGTGCAGATGGAAAATGGTGTGGGGATGTGGAGACACAAGGAGAATACTGCCTATAAGAAGTGTCAAAGATTGCTAGCAAACCACCAGAAACCAGGGGAGAGAACAGATTTTTTTTTCCTCACAGCCCTCACAAGGAACCAACTCTGCCACCATCTTGATTTTTATTTTTAGCCTCCAGAACTGTGAGATAACGCATTTCTGTATTTTTTTTTAAATCCTTACCTGAGGATATGCTTTTTTTTTTTTTTTGATTTGAGGGAGGGAGGAGGGGAAGAGAGAGAGAGAGAGAGAGAGAGAGAGAGAGAGAGAGATCTGCAGCCTCCCATATGTGCTCCAACTTGGGATCAAACCTGCAATCTAGACATGTGCCCAGACCAGGAACCAAACCCACAATCTTGTGGTGCATGGGATGATACTCCCACCAACTGAGCTAACCAACCAGGCCACATTTCTGTATTTTAAGCCACTAAGTGTGTGGTACTTTGTTAGGCAACCCTAGCAAAATACTATAGAGGGAGTCCTTGTAACATACACTCCCCAGAACTCTTCACAGTCTTGTTCTGTGTTCTTATGCCATGCAGTTGTCTTAATTCCCAACCCTAAAGATCCGTCTCTTGATGACAGCATGCACACGTGTGCCCTTAGGTTGATCTGCCCCATATACTTGGGCGGGCTCCAGTCCCTGCTGCTCCACAGCGGTCTCCAGTCCTAAGCTCTTGTGTGGATCATGCTCCCCTGGAAGTCCCTGCTACCCCTGCGGGGCCCAAAGAGTCCTATCCATTTTCTGCCCCGAGCGTGCAGGTGCTGGTGCAAGTCAGTCACATTGTCCAGTTTCTCCTCATTCAGATCTTCAACTCCTCTCGAGAGACTGTCCTGACTTCCTGTCGCCACAGGTCTGGGCTAAGTGCCCCCCCCCCCCCCCATGCTCTCATGGAACCTTAAACTTTTCTTCTCACAGCACATTCCACACTTGCCCCTTAATTGTTTGCTTAACCCATTTACGTCTCCTCTTAGATTGTAAGTCCAGAAACTGTGTTTTGATTCCTTTTGTGTCTCTAGAGCTGAGTAGAGTATCTGGGCCTCTCGTCCTCCCTCCAAGAGTATTGTTGAATGAATGAACAAGCGAATGAATGCGTTGTGTGCAGCTCTGGACCCCGAAGCTTCACCAGTGCTGGGCGTGGATGCGGCTCATTAAGTAATGCTTTCTGGTGCCTGAAGAACTCCCAAACAGCTTTGATTCAAAATGTTGGCAAAATAGACTGCCTCCACTATTTTGACTTTTTTTCAGAAATGAATTGATGAGGTAATACATTTTGAAGCAATGCCACATGCTGTGCTTTTGGAACTGGCATGCATCAGCAAGGTTGTGCTTCTGGTTTATGTCCTTGTCAGAGTTCGAAGGCATGTACGTCCCGGTCTCAAACGGTAATTGCAGATCAAGAAGTGACCTTTACCTTTGGCGACTGCGTTCACTTTCTTCATCGGTGAAAGAAGAAAATTGGCACATGAAAATACGTAATCTGCTCTCAAGGAAGCAGCGAGCCAGGGCCATGCTTGGCTATCATAATCCTCGAATATTTATGAATGTTTGCTAAAATGTCATAAATGCTTGATTGTAAAGCTCAAGTGTAGGTTCTCTGGGGTTCTAGAGCACCAAGGCTGCAACCCATACTCGGGGAGATGCTCAGTTGAGAAAAGAAGATCTGAACCTCTGGGCGCAAGAGTCTCATTTATGCAGCTTTGGGAAGCTAATCCAGTCACCCGGTGAACATGCGGTGAGATATTCCAGGCCAGGACTGGCTTTTAGCTCTTGAGTTTGTCTCTTACCCTTGCACATTTAATTATGTACATTAACATAACCACACTTTATTATTTTTTTAATTTTTAAATAAATCTTTATTACTCAGATTATTATAATTGTTTCTCCTTTTTCTCCCCCAAAGCTCCCCACCACCCAGTTCCCTTCCCACCCTCTGCCCTTATCCCCTCTCCCCCCAATTGTCTTCATCCATTGGTTATATGATTTCAATCCAGTCTCTCACTGCTTCCCCACCCCCTTATCCTCCTGATAATTATCAGTCCACTCCCCTTCTTTGCACCTGATTCTACTATATTCACCACTTTATTCTGTTCCTCAGATTTTTTTTCCTTCTCTTTTCCTTTTTTCCGTATGTGAATTTCAAGTGGGACATTTGTTTTTGTAGGGAAATACAACAGAGTGTTCTGTAGCTAATGGCTGCAGACTGTCCAAATGTCTCAGGACCACACGAATAGAATCTGTTCCTCCTCCGGTTCACACCACCTCCTCCCCCCCGGGTCCCACCACTTCCCCAGGGCACACGGCTCTCCCCGTGTACACTGCTCCCTGGGTCCCAACGCCCCCCTTGGGCACACAGCTCCCCTGGGGCACACAGCTCTCTGGGGGTACACGGCCCCCTGGGGCACACGGCTCACCCCATAACCACACTTTTAAAAACCTCTCCCTAGGAGCTAAGGTAAAGAGAGCAATGTGTCGGGGTTGCACCCCCACTTCCTACATCTCTGGAGGCTTCCCTAAAGGATCCTTTCTGCCGCCCTTGAGTGCAGCCTCAAAGTTCTGCACATAGCGCTTCAGGTAGCCCCAGCCCTGCGCTCAGGTATGTGGTATTGATATACTTCATTAAAGAAAATTAAATAAGTAAGTAAATAAACTAAAGAAAATGAACTAGATATATTTGCTGGCAACTTAGAATTTAAAACAGATCACAAAACTTTCTCTATAGAAAGCCAGACAGTAATTATTTTAGGCTTTGTAGGCCACATATGGTTTTTGTTGCGTTTTTTTTAAAACACACACAATTATTTAAAACTACAATACCATTCTTAGCTCGTGGGCCATAGAAAACGAGCCGCTGGCTGTATTTGGCCCTCTGGCTATAGATTGCTGAACCCGAAGTAAAATATCATGTTTTTAGACTATCAAAGGTGATGATTGTGTTTACCATGGAAACCTTTGGTAGATAGAAAGGAATTCTATGAAGAGCATAGGGTATCTATTTCATGATTATATAAAATTATGAAATTCGAATATGTAATTCATGTTACATTAGCTACTCAAAATATAATGCTCCTGTACTAGGGCCTGACTCATATGTTCTTATTGGGTTATAATCTTTGGGTGATAAGCTTAGGGAATACGTAATCATCCCCACGTTTGACTGCTTGGATGTAACTTACAATCTTGTCTCCCCGCCTCCCCATCTCCCACCCCCAAATTGATGAATAGGAGGAATTTAGAAGTCTAGGCAGGGATCTGGGTATAGACATCTGTGAATATCTGTTGACATCAAAAATCATTTTGCAATAAGTGGACGTATAAGTTGTGGAAAGGTGACCAATGTTCTAGAAAAATTTATTCATTCTGAATATGAGATTTGGCTTTGAGGTATAATGCTTTATTTAGGACATTGCATTTGCCTCAGGACACACGTGTATGGCTGCATCCTTCACACAGACACTCATTTAAAAAAGGTTTTTATTGATTTCAGAGAGAAGAAGAGAGAGAAATATAAATGTTGAGAGAGAATCATGAATTAGCTGCCTCCTGCATGCCTCCACTGGAATCCAGCCCAAAACCTGGGCATGTGCCCTGACCAGGAATCGACTCATGACCTCCTGGTTCATGGATTGATGCTCAACCAACTGAGCCACACTGACCAGGCAACACTAATTTTTGCTTACTAGTTGCCATGAAACTTCAGACACTTGCTGCATCTGGTTGTGGTGTCTCTGGTCTGATAGTATTTTTCCTGAAGGAAACTTTGATTCTCTTTTCAATCTGTAGAAACTGGTGATTCCAAACTCAGTGTTGTGCATATTTTTTTTTCTTGCCCCTAAAACTAAGTTGCTCTTATGGATAACTATTTATGACTTAGAAGGAATAAAAATATATCGGTGAAAAAAATGTGCCAACAGGATTGTTTTGATTTAGATGATTCTAGAAATAAGAATAAACCTAGAACTCTCTTTCTGGAGCATAATATCATTAAACTAAGATAATTACTTAGAATAAGTTTCAGGAATGCAGAATTGGCAACTTGCCCCATGTTGTCAACTCGTGAATCATAGAAACATATTGGGTTATTATTATCTGTCTTCACTGAAGCATATGCCTTGTTAGGTGTGGATAAGCCATGAAGGTATGTGAAACCTGTCTGGGCTCATGTTTGTAGTGTTAGGGCCTCGTGGAACAAAAATCCACTGAATTTCAAATAGATCAAATGTATTCTTCCACTTCTATTACTTTTCTTCTTTGCTTCCTAGTACTTTATAGGACCATAGAAAAGTGCAGGCATATATATAGACATAACTATCTGTATATATGGAAATTTAGGGATATAATGCAGTATGCATCATTTACGTTTGCCCTCCATCTCTAAAATAATACATCTATGTAGAGGACATCAATTATAGTACAAAGATATGCTTTCATTGTCATCAGAAGTTCTTGGCACATGGTAAGAACTCAGTCATTATAGACTCCATGAGAAGAGCAGGGTTCAAGGCCTGGTTCCACTGTTTACCAGCTATATAATCTAAACTTTTCTGAGTCTCACATATTTTTAATCTGTAAAATGCAGCAAATAATACCAATTTATAGGGTGGTTGTTCCGATTAAATGATACGCTATATTTGATAGAAGTTCTTTATACAATGTAGAGAGTTATATAAATGTTAATTAATATAATTTAAACATAGATTGGCAATATTCCTCATTTCTGGCTTTTTGCCCGGCAACTCTTCCCGGCCCCAGAGATCCATGCTGGCTGCTTCCACAAGACTTCAGTGCAGATGAGGCATGTGGTGGCGGCTGAGTTCTACACTTCCATCTGGATGTTTTTGGCATTGCGCAGACATTGTTTCAGCATGCTGAAGTCACCATGTAGGCTAATGTTTTTTAAAAGTCCCACACTGCATTAGTTGTGGGTAGTTGATGCGCACTGCATAGGTTTGTGTCTTCTAGGAACTTTTCAAGGATTTTTGACTCACCTAGGTGATGCTGTTGGGAGACTCGCTTGATCTTAAGGAATGCACTTTTATTTCTTTTAATGGGGGTTTGGAACATCCTGACAGGAAATCATTTGTGAAAAATCCATCTATCAGATAACTATGCTCCCTCTATTTTTTTCAGTACTTTAATCTGGGTGGGCAGGAAACGAAAGGTGCAGGAGCCATCTTGTGTTCAAAACATTAGAACAGCCTGAGCATAATGCCCAACACACAGAGGAAAAGAGAACTGACCATGATATCCTCTGAGCCCCTGAATTCAGCCATGCTCAAACTAATCCAACTACCAGACTATCAATTTTATGAACCAATGAGTTGCCTCTTTGCACAAGCCATTTGGGTTAGATTTTCTGTGATTTACAACTAAAGACTAGTTAGAAGACCATGGTAATAGTCTAGTTTCAGTTCCACAGATGTTTATTTTGGGATAGAATAATTAAGAAAAAATAGATCCTGATCCTAAAGTCCCATGAACTAGATACATTCACAACTAACTATAATGCTAGCAAAAAATCAAAAAATCATCCTTGATGCCCCAGTTTAGCCCAAATGAACAAAAGCCTGACCAATCTTGAACATTTCAGAGAATCAGACCCATATGGCTAATAGCAAATACAGTTTTTTTTCTATTGTCTAAAGGATCCTGGTTCTTTCAGAAAGTGGTCTACCGTAAACAACAGTAGAAGTCAAGTAAATACAAATTTAAAAAACACACCAACTGACTCCAGAAAAAAGAAATCCTCTTAATCCAAACCTTTGTACTACTTCTTTCCGTCTTTTGCTCTTTACCCACCATCAACAAAGTGGCTTTAATGGAAGCAAGGGAATTTTGGCCATCATGGTTTCCAAAGATGTCCTCGGGGAATGGTTTCAACATAAGATTTACTCCTTCTCAACCTCTTACTGATCTCTAAATGGGGGAATATCTTTCATTGCTATATATTCATTTGTATATACGAATGTATATATGTATATTCTTACCGTTAAAGTGTGTCACAATAGTATTGGCACCTGATTTTGCTTAGTAGCTTTTGAAAAGTGAATGCTCACTTTGGTAGCCAGTATTCACAGGAGATCTGAGCTTGAGAATAAAAAGGTTTGCTAAAACTATTCATAAATTACTTGACTTGAGGTTGTTTCTCTATGGGCAATGTTTATCTTAATCAAAGATGAAAACATTTGGGAAAACTCATTTATAACTATAACTCAATATTATTAAGTGTCATTCCACGGAATAGGTTGAATCTAAAGAGAGAGTTTAATTAAGGAGCCAGTGTTACACTTACTAATTAGCCCTTGCTTGCTTATCTTCTTACAAGAGCAGGTTTCTTGTCAGTTGAAAATATCTCTATAACTGCCTTTTCTTCTCCATATGGTTGTTTCTAAGTCAGACTGTCCATGGACTTCAACAGAGAGAGCTGAGCATTAAGGAGGCTTTTTAGAGCAATGGTCTGTCTGCTCTAGATGCCATGTGTAAGAAGCTTCCTCCATTCCTCACAACTATGATTAGTCTTTAAACATTTGAAAATGCCCTGTCTCAGATACAAGCTATGGTTTGGAGTGGTACCTTATTTTCCCTCCTGGGCTGAAATACAATTCTATCCTTTTTATTTCCCCAATTAATTATTAAATCCCTTAATCTGCTCATGTTAGCAGGAAGTCCATTTTCTTGTAGTTTTTCTTGCTCTTAATTATCCTAGAACCCTAGGCCTTTACTCTGTCTCAAGACATGAATTGTGCTTCCAAGGAGAGAACTGGAAATTTTTATCAGTCTACCAGTAAGATCCAGTTCTCGGTGGCTCTTAATGGTAGGATGCTGAAAGATGATGCTTCCCAGTTTGACCTCATCCACTGCCTTTTACTAGGTCTTCATGGTTAAAGTTATTAATTTATTATTTACATGCTTTGCTGTCATTCCCGAAGTACAGCATGCAACTGCATGGCAATTACTGTCTTACTTATGAATATCTAGGCCTTGGCTTTGATTCCAAGTCCCCAATCTAAACTTCCTTCCCCTTAATGAGTACTCTAGCTATTGTGAAGAGTAAGAATTAGAGGGGGAAAGAGCAGAAGCAGAAGACAAGAAAGAAGTCCCTTGCAGGAATTCAGAGAAGTGATGGTTGTTTGGACCTTAGTGATTAAACTGGAGAAAAAGAGGAGTACTTGGACTTAAGAATTGACCGGAGTTGATAATGTATTTGACTTGCAGAATCAAGGGTGAATCCCTGTGAGTCTTTGATGCTAATGTGAAGGGAAGGACCATTTACTAAAAGGAAAGACTAGAGGAGGAATATTTGTGTTGGTGTGAGGATCAAGAGTTCAATTTTTGACATGTTTGAGATGTTTATAAAACACATTGACTCCTTAAGAAAGTCTTTAGACATATGAGGATATGATTCAAAGGAAAGGTTTGAGCTAGAGGTTTATATTTGGGAACTATTGGCATATGCATGCTTGGCTAAAGCCAAGGGGATGGATGGAATCACCTAGGGAGAAAATATAGAAAGATAAAACCAGGGAGAGGAAAACAGGATGACACAGGAGGCAAAGAATAACCCAAGACTAGATAACTTTCAAAAGGAGAATGTAGTCAAATTTGTTAAGTAATGCTGAAAACTGAGTAAGGGGACAAAAACTGTCCATTTGATTTGGCAACATGAATGTCATTAGTGACCCCAACAAGAATAGTTTCAAAGCATGATATGGTTGGAAGCCAGCTGGAGTGAGTTGAAGAGTAAATGGGAATTCTGGTGAGACAACAGACCAAAATCATTAGAAAATTCTCTTTCTTGAAACATTTACATATGATGGATGGACTACAGCAACATTAATTTACACAAATGGCTGAACTTTCAGCAAACAAAATTTCCAAGTGCTGGAAATTTATATAAGAATTATGGATGCTAAAAGTAGAATAATCAATAGAAATTTAATAGGAGTCCCTGAGAAACTGCCTCGAAGAGAAAAGGCAATATTAAAAAAGACAAAGGCTAGGAATTTTCAAGAATTAATATACAGACATGAAGGTACCAATTCAAGAAATACAACATATTTCAAGCAAGATAAATAAAAATACATCCACATAAACATATCACAATGAATCTGCAGAAGGAATCCCAAAGACAAAGAGAAGATTATGAAAGTAGCTAGAGAGAAAAGACAGATTTTCTAAAAAGATAGGAAAGTTAAACTGACAGCAAATTTATAATTATTAACAGTATAATGCAGAAGACAATAGGATATCATCTTCAAAATACAGTAAAAAAAACCAACAACAAACCACAGTCAACCTAGAATTTAAAGCATGCCTAAAATATAAATCAAGATTGGGGGTAAAAAACAAAACAAAATACAAAGATTGGGGATAAAATAAAGATAGTTTTTGTAAGACTAAGATCCAAAACCTAAGAAAAAACTCTGCCTGAATCTCTAGTTGACTGCTTTTAAAATAAAATAAAATAAAAAACAAACCCAAAACCTGGAGTCATTTTATCCCAAGTATCTCCTTTACTTTTACACAGAACACTTCACTTCTGTTAGTTTTGGCTACCAAATGCATGTTATTTTATTTTTTTCCTCCCTTCACAACAAGCAATTCTCTGAGATACCAGCTGGGTGTCCTACAATTTAACCCAATTCTGACACTGTCCACTTGGAGACAGTGTCAGATCCCAAAGGTTAAGGATTCCGTTCAACATGACTGATGTCTCCTCCACTTCGGATGTCAATCACAAGTCTAGGTGCTTCTGACCTATTGGCTGTAAATCAGAGGTTTCCATGATCCCCTCGTAGGTTCAATTAATTTCCTAGAGCAGCTCACACACGTCTCAGGGAAACAGCCCACTTAACATTAACCAGTTTATTGTAAAAGGCTATGATAAAGGATGCGGATGAACACTCCGATGGAAGAGATCTATTGGGCAAGGTATGCAGAATGGGGTGTGGAGCTTCCAGGCACACTATTCTGCCAATACTACCCTGTGTTCACCAACCTGGGACCGCTTCAAACCCTATACCTTTGGGATTGGCTGAGGCTTAATCATATAGGCATCCTTGATGAGTAGTACATTTGTAGCCCTTCTCCCTAAGAGAATGAAGGGTAGAGCTGAAATTCCAAGAGCTTCTAATCATGGCTTTCTCGAGTGACTAGCCCCCATCCAGGAGCCATCCACAAGCCATTCTGGAGCCGCAGTAAAACAATAGCTGCCCCTAGTTGTCTTATCACTTAGGAATTTACAAGGGTTTCAGGAACCTGTGCCAGGGACAGGGTAAAAAAACAAATCTTAGAACAAAAGATACTAGTGCTCTTATAACTTAGGAAATTAGAAAGATATCAGGAGCTCTGTGCCAGGGCCTGCGGACAGAGACCAATGCATATATTCTATTATCTCATAATTGCTAAATTATTCCCATAAATGAAAAATTTTCCAAGATTCCATTGAAAAAGCAGGCAAAATAGAGGTCTATCCTTAAAAGGCAAGACAGTTCTCAGTGAGGGTGTGTGAGTTTTCTGAGAGACTTTGACAGACTGAGTTCCTTACATAGCACAAAGGTGAAGCTAAGTATATATCTTCCCAAATCCTTGGCTGATCACTAGATTACTTAGGGGAGAGGAGATGTCTAGGGGGCCAGGCTAAAGATCAGAAACTAGAAAAATAAAACCTAAATACAGACATCAGTGACTATCTATTATAGAAGGGATAGGTTCTTAAACTAGAGTCCAGGAAGTTATTTTCTAATTGTCAAAAGATCAAAATAGAATCCATAGTTCTCCAATATCTTATCTATAATTTTGAGTTTTGATCAAACTTCCTGGATATCCAAAGAAAAAGGAAATTGTGACCCTTGCTCAAGGGGGAAAAATACAATTAATAGAAACTTACTCTGAGTGGGCTTAGATTTAGCAGATGAAAATTTCAAAGCAAATCTTAAAAATACATTTAAAGAAATTAATTAAAAATGTTCAAAGAATTAAAGGAAAATATGATAAAAATGAGAGAACCAACAGAGAATCAAAATAGCAAAATGGAAACATGCATGAATTTTGTGCACTGAGCCTCTAGTACTGAAATAAAACTATAGAAAAAATATAATATACACATACACACATAAATATATACCACACATATCTATTTCATGGTTAATTTGCATTTATTTCAAAATATGAACAAAGATAGTGTAACATTAAACAAAGCCATTATTATAAATAATCATATTAAGAGACAAAAGAAGAAAACCACAAGATAATTTAAATAGATACAGATAAAATTCTAAAGTGATTCATGGTACTCTTGTTTAGTAAACTATTAATAGAAGGGAATTTCCTATTCCTAAGAAAACATATCTTCCAAAAACCTACAGCAAATATTCTAAATCATGAAACTTGAGTATTCACATTCACAGATACCATTGGCCTCAGTCTTAATCACACTTTTTCCTGGAGGTCCTAGATAGTGAAATTGAGAATCCTTCTCCCCCAAACAAAACAGAAGCATATAATAATTAAAATGGAGGATAATTTTTTTTTAATTTAAAAATTATCTCAAATTGGCTGGTGTGGTTCAGTTGGTTGAGCATTGTTCATGCACTGAAAAACTGCTGTTCAATTCTGGGTCAGGGTTCATAGCCAGGTTTTGGGTTAGATTCCTGGTTGGGGTGCATATGGGAGGCAACTGATCGATGTTTTTCTCTCATATTAATGTTTCTCTCTACCTCTTCCTTTCTCTCTCTCTCTTTCTCCAAAAAAAAGAGAGATAAAAATTATCTCAATAGTACAATATTAATACAATTAAATTGTAGGTGGATTAAAGATCTAGATGAAAAGTGCAATATTATACACCTCATAAGTCAGTTCTGTTATACCCAAACACCTATCATACAAAACCAGTAAAGAGCACAGGGCTTAGGAGAGAAATGAGATTAAGACAACAGTAAAAAACTTTATCATTTACACACACAAAGGAAATATCGGAAAAAATGGTTACAAAATACATAAGTACAACAATAAATCTGGCACTTTGTCTTGAAAAAACAAGGTTGCTTGTGGAGTGGTCACCACAGGAGTTTCAACTGGTGAGTAATTCTGAAGCAGTGGAAGAGGTTATCCGAAATCTTATGGAAAGCTGTAACACCAGATATGAACGGGAGTGGCCTGTAACATGCCTGTGACTGGAGAGAGCTGCTGGGTGTTTCCGGTACATCCACGTCTGTGTCCTGTGTATTCCTACAGAGCCTGGTTAAACGTGTGCTGTTTCTGCATTCATCTACTGTTTCTTGCTGATGAAATTGCACGTAAGTACCCTGTTTCCCCAAAAATAAGACAGTGTCTTATATTGATTTTTGCTCCCAAAGATGCGCTAGGTCTTATTTTCAGGGGATGTCTTATTTTTCCATGAAGAAGAATACGATACACATTTATTGTTAAATGAAAATAAAGGAAATTTATTACCTGTATACGGTACGGTAGTACGGTAGTTGTCAACACAAACCAGACAAACTGAATCCTACAGTATCAATAATTTACTCATTTATTCAATGACAATCATGTCATCATCTTCTGGAACATCATCATAACAATCCAATTTCTGAATTTCCTGGAGAATTTCTTGTGACTCCATTTCTTTCAGAATCAGTGGACCTAATCTTTCATGTTTAGCAATAGCACTGTCTTGAAATGAGTACTTCTTGTCAAGGTAGCCTGCTCGCAGTGCATTTGCAATGCAACTGTCAGTGATTTTCTACCAATCAAAATGACACAGTAAATTAATTAATTTTCATTCTGAGACAGAGCCTGGGGGCCTTATTTTCGGGGGGGATGCTTTATATTTCACTCATAAGGAAACCTGTAAGTAGGTCTTATTTTCGGAGGATGTCTTATTTTCGGGGAAACCCCACTAAATTGGAAATTTGGGCTATATTCATATATTCTTAAATTTGCATTTTCAAAACAAACATTGTAGCCGAACTGACTGTAAGAAAATATAGGATTGTATATATTTTTGGTATTGTGATATGGGGAAAAACTTTCTGAGATATGAGAAAGACAAATCATAAGACATTTGATTATATTCCCTAATAAATAATAATAATAATAATAATAACAACAATTTTACATAATAGCAAAAATGACATGAAAAACAAAGTACAAAGATAAGCTGTTGACTGCCTTGGAGAAGATCCTGATAATGTTTATATTAATAAAAATTTCTTATAAATCAATTAGAAACGGTAATTAATTTAAAAGAAAAATGGGCAAAGGCAATTTCTAAAGAAGAGAAACCAAATGTCTAATAAGCATAGGAAGCCGCTCTACCTCCCTAATAATTAGGGAGCAGAGCACTAAATCAACAAAGAGCTACCACCTACGTACCACTTTTGCCAGTTGTTAAGTGTGATGGCACCAAATGTTGGCAAGAAGGTGGGGAAACAGGAACTTTCATTATTGATGGTGAAAACGAGAACTGATACAATCACGTTGGAAAACAGTTTGTCAGACTTGTAAGGCTGATGGTGTTGGGAGTCTCGGCCTGAGCAGCTCTCCTTCCTGGTGCCCTCCCTGGAGAATATGTGGCCTCTGTAGATGAGGAGACATGGCTGAGGATGTTCCAAGCGGGATTGTTTACCAATCCTGTACAGGAGACACCTGTACAAGCAAAACCAGCAAAACCATGGGATCGTTTACTGCTCCCTTATTAGGGGAATGTGCAAACTTTTATTTATTGAAATCATAGGAAAGTATACAGTAACTAACACTGTAACCTATGTCTGCAGATAGCAACATGAATAATTGCACAAAGAAGCATAATGTTAAGTGCAAAGCATATGCAAATGCATGTGCATGATACTATTCATAGAAAATATGAAAGCGACAAACCACTAGTATATGTACATTTTATGGTTACATGAACGTGCATTAGGACACTAATATTGCAAAAGAATAACACACACACTTCAGGGTAATGGCTGACCTGGGGGAGAAGGAATGGTGTGGGGTCAGATGTTCCTGAAACATCATATATATATAAAAGAGGATCGTTTGATGAGAATATGGCAAGATGGTACCATCTGCTTAATCTCAGTGATGAATCCATGGGTATATGTTATGTATCTTTTTAAAAAAATTTATTTTTTGCTTTTCTGTATGTTTGGCATTTATAAACAAATATATGTTGAATGCCTTATTTTATGCTAAGCAATTTTTTCTAAATAAAAACCAAAATGTAAAAGAGCGAATGGAAAGAGAAGTCATACAGTGGCACACCTTGTTGGAGGTGCGTTCGGGCTGCCTGGGATTACGGGGGGCTCTGCAGGATAAAGCAGGTGAGTGTGAGCAGGCCTCCTGTACTGCCTTCATCAGCAAAGATATGTAAACCGGGACCAATGCTTGGTAAGTCTGGGGAGGGTGGCAGAGAACTGAACAAAGTGGTTTTTTCTAGTTAAGTCACGTGTGCATGCTTTCTTCCTTCAGGACGGGGCCAGCAGCGCGCTGGTGGAGTGGAGAGTGTGCCTGCCTGGGGCCTCCACGGACAGCAGGATGTGAGTACAGCTGCTTCTAAAAGTACCTCTGGTCCAGGCTCTGGGATGGAGGGTATCAGGGCAGTTTATAATGAAGCCAGGGAGCTATACATTTTCCTAACATAAAGACAACTTTGCATGAAAGAGCTGACATGGAGGCAGAAGGCCCCTGACCAAATAGGTTCTCTATTGGCCTTAACCTTTTCACAGCTGGACGGGAGGATTCTGGGAAATAGCACGCCCCAGACGAGGGATGCTGTGGTGCCAAGGGGTTAACAGGCACTCTGTGTGAAGTTTTAATATTCCACAAATGAAATGTGCATGTGAAATGGGGGAAAAAAAAGAGGAAAAGATTATATTTGTCATCTGGGCTGCCATATGTTGTTCTGGCCGGAGCACAGAAAAAAATGGTGACAATTCTTTCTCCTGAATGAGAATCTATGTTAACTCCTGATTTCATGCCTTCCTTTGGACAAGCATTTTTCTCCATGACCAGGCAGAGTCTAAAATATTGATTTTGATGGGGGCCATCTGCATATACCCCTAAATAGTAGAACGTTGGCAATTCGTTGGCTTGACTTTCAGGAAGTAGAAGAAAGCAGGGAAATCATAAAACTCATCTGCGTATTTTCTTTATTAAAATGATATTGACCCTCAGGGTAAAAACAGTGCTCTGAAAGAGTAGCTAGCTGAATGACAAATGGAGAGGAGGTTATGTTGGCAGATCTGTAGGTTTTCACCAAGTCATCACCACCTAATTTCAGGGAAGTAACTTTGTTACATTGAAGGCTTTTCTCATTCATATTTGTGGGTTAGGAAGCCTATGCTAGTAAAGAATAAATGTCTGAGATTATATGTTCAATAAAATAAGTAAGATTCAGCTTTGGTGTGAGAGGGTTCCAATTATGTTTCTGCACTTGAAAATGCTACACTGGAAAAAATTACTTTTTCTTTAAATAATGTTTTATGGATTCTGTTTACTGTTTATCTTAGTAATATAATCTAGAAATATTGAAAATTATTAAAAAAATTAGAAGACAAAAATCTTCAATAATTCCAATACCTAAAGATAATACTCATATTTAATATATATTTTCCATGTTATGAATAAACACATGTATAAATAATTTTTATAGTTGACATTATATTATTAAAGATATTGTTGTTAATATCATTCTTTTTTTAAATCCTCACCCGAGGATACATTTTTATTGATTTTAGAGAGGGAGACAAAGAGAGGTAGAAAGAGACATTGATTTGAGAGAGAAATACCCTTCAGTTGTCTCCTATACAGGCCCAACCAGGGATCAAATCTGCAACCTAGAAATGTGCCCTTACCAGGAATTGAACCCACAACCTTTGGTGTGTGGAATGATGCCCTAACTAAATGAGCCACCTGGCCAGAGCTTAATATAGTTCTTAATAGTTCCATGTATCCTACTGAGAGCATGTTCTGTTCATTATTAACTATTTCCTATTATTTGTTAGTTTACTTTACTCTCACAGACAAGTCAAATCACCCTTTTTCTTATGTGACTAAAAGCAAGTGAATGCTCCCTGGTCCAGTTAAAGTATCTACATAATAAAAGCCTAAGTGACCTTTATGACAGGAAGACCAGAACAACCAGTCGCTATGATACACACTGACCACCAGGGAGCAGATGCTCAATGCAGGAGCTGTCTCCTGGTGGTCAGTGTGCTCCCACAGGGGGAGCATCACTCAGCTAGAAGCCGGGCTCATGGCTGGTAAGTATAGCAGTGGTGGCTGGAGCTAAGGAGCAATGGGTCCTGGACTGTGAGAGCCCCAGACTGCGAGAGGGGGATCTGGCCTAAGCTGGCAGGCGGACATCCCCCAAGGAGTTCCAGACTGCAGAAGGGTGCAGGCTGGCCTGAGAGACCCTCCCCTCCCCTATGTTAGAATTTTGTGCATTGGGCCTCTAGTAATTTATGATCTTACAGGAATAGTGTGAATTGAGTTGACATTCTCTGGGGAGGAGTTTGGAGAAATAACTATGAGGATGGCCTGGAAAATGAGGGAGTGGAACATAGGGACAGAGTCAGATGGTGGCCAAGATCCCCAGGCTGCACTGTGTGAGGAGATAATCTGAAATAAAAGGGCACTTCTGCAAGAATGAGATCCTTCCCTTCCTCCCACTAAGTAGAGTGAACCAGCTACTGCAGATTATTTTTTGAAATCTAGAAATTGTGAGCAGAGAGCTGCACTGAGCCTCTGTGCAGCTGTCCTCTTACCTGTCCAGCCCTGGGGGCCCTATTTGGACTATGAAGGGATGCACGGAAGACTACATACACAGCATTAAAATACTTGTGTGAGGAGAAGGAACAGAACACAGGAGGTCAATCAGCAGGATGTCGTTCATGTCATATCAGAGTAAATAGAACACAGTGATGAACAACTAAGAATGAGCAAGGTGAGAAGGGACAGCTTAGGCAAGGGTACTCCAAAAAAGGAAAAAGAAGAAATAAGGGTGGGGAAGAGAATAAATGAATACTGAATTCAGTCTGTTAAGGAACTAAAAATAATTTCCCCCAAATGTTTCCCTCTTTAGAAAAACATAATAAGAAAATGAGTAGCTCAAAGATGATGATGAAACAATAGAATGAGAAGGAAAGGTAGAAAGCAGAATTAAGAAAATAATTTTATGATTAAACTAATATCATTAACGGCTAATGAGGTAGATAATAACAGCTACCATTTACTGAGCATTTAGTACACTGTTCGAAGTGCTGCATATGAATTACTTCTTTTAATAACTACAAAAATACTGTCTGCGAGTACTACTTTTATTATCTAATCATCAAATGACAAAGCTGAGACAAAGTGTGGTTAAGTTATGTCTACTCACTCGAAAATAGGAGAGGCAAGATTTTAACCCCATCTATGTTCTATAACACTGTGTACATGTAGCTTGATCCCAATTACTTAAAGTCTGTCTATCTATCTATCTATCTATCTATCCATCCACCTATCCATCCATCTTCCTTTTTTTTTTTTTTTTTTTGCAAAAAACCCCAAAAGAGCCTTTTATTCCATGCTAGAGTAGGCTCTGTCCCACTTACACAGACAGTGGCAGAAGAGAGTGAGATTCAACAGATCAAAGGGTTTTATAGGGGTGGTGATGTCACTGCTTTGGCTGACCCTGATTGGTTGGGTGAGGGCTAGGGTCCAGTTACAAAATGGAGGATCAGGAGTTAGCCCCGCCCTGCCCTTTCATTCTCCACTTGTCTTATGTGCCTGAGTCAAATCATTGACTCATCCCACTTCCTTTAAGGGCATTTGCTGTTCTGTTCTTGCTCTCCAGTCCTTTAGTATAACTAGCCTTACTTAGCCCTGGACTTTCTCACTGGCTTATAAAAACGTTTTGACAGTTACTATCCACCCGTCTTTCTATTTTACATGTGCAGAGATGAAATTCATCTAATACAATAGCTATTTTGGATGATTTTTTTCTTTATACATTTTCTTATTGTTTCACTTTTAAAAAACAGTATTTTTTTTACCAACTTTATAAAAGTTAGATGAGTATTATAATATCACAACAATAATAATATGATTGTAGTAAGCCTTTGAACTCTTATTCCTGTACAATACACTTCATAATTTACTTCCTTATTTATATTTCAGTGACCTAAACATGTTATGTCACTTCCTTAATAAGGTTAGCAATTTGTTGTGAAATGATTTCATTTTTAGCATTTGTCATTTGAAGATGTCTCAAGACACCAGTCATATCATATTTTAGTTTTAGACATTCTTCACTTTTGAACTGAAACTTCTGAACATGAATCCCACCTACATTCCAAATGTTTCATATATTCCTATCCTATGTGTGTGGTATAATTTGCTGCTTAAGTTTAATTTATTGGCTTTCTTCACCACGAGCATATAAGTTCCATGAAGGCAAGGAGTTTCGTCTGTCTTCTTGTTCCCCCATCACCTAGGATACAGCCTAGTACATAGGGTGCCTCATAAATGTTTGTTGAAGGGATGAAATGGCCTTTGCTAACAGAAAGCTGAGCAGAGAAAAAAAATCCCAGAATTGTAGAATCCTTGAAGTAAACTTGACTTTTAAGTACCATTTGACTTGAATATAATTGTTCATATGGCAATTTTCTACACTTAAGCGATAGAATTCATATTTTATAATACATAATAAACACTTATTTTTATATGCTTAAATTATTCCAAAGCCCTCATATAACACACAACTAATCCTCTTAAGATGTTTTCTTTTTGAAAGGATCAGTTGTAAGGCAAAAGCAAATATGCCTGGACATGGGAGGAAAACCCCTATGTTTTTCGGCAGCCATGTGCTAGTAAAATATATTCTTGTGGAAGCCTCAGACTGGCAGCTTTTGAGGATCAGGTTCAATTCACATTGCTTTTCATTTGATTTCATTGCCAACATAAAACAATAAGGAGCTTAAAAATTATTATTTTCTTCTTGTTTTGTGTGTGTGTGTGTGTGTGTGTGTGTGTGTGTGTGTGTGTTTGGCACAACTGGTTTTACAGTTTCACATAATAATTGGCTGTTGCTGAGTAGCTGCTGTCACCTTTAGCTAGAGCACAAGTTTGCAATTCGCCAGAGTCCACACCATTCCACAGTGGTTCCTGCCCACCTTGTGCCTGGAACACGTTGCCCATTCACATCACCTGCCCTTTCCTGTAGGCATTTGAGTTTGTCACCTGTACTCCTTCCTGCTCCCATGACTTGTTGCCTGCCTAGATCATCACCTTTCTGCTTCAGTTTTTGATGGAATAGTTTCCTTCCTTACATATCATCCCATTATGAATGTTATTAAAAACATCTCCTTAAGGACTTCCTAAGGAACTGGATTTGGTGTTTCTTTTCAATTTGATTTTGCTCATGGCGCGTGCGCACGCGCACACACACACACACACACACACACACACACATTATTTTGCCATTTTAATGTGGATTTCATGGTTGACTTCCTTTCCCACAAACCTTTACCATGTCCTTATAATCTTGACTTGCATAGCTTATTTCACTTCTATGTCCATAATCTTTATGTTGGATTTGGAGAAGAAAATTAAAAGAGGAAGTGTAAAGGAGGCAGGAAGGAGTAAGGGACATTTTGGAGGAATTTATCATGACTCATGAACGGGAAAATGGAATTAGAGTCATTTGTGGAAGAATAATTTCACTGCTCCCTTTTCTTTGTATTTTACCATATGCACTTCAGTGTTTTTAAAACATCCATTTGTAAAAATACTTTGTAATAATTAAAATATACTTTAATGATAAAATAAAAGATTTAAAATACTTTTGAATATTTAAAATTGTTATGAATATATATATAAGCTCTTCCAATTTTTAAAAGCAAAATATGGACAGGAATTTATTTGCTCATATCTTTGTATCACCAGCACCTGATACATTAGGTGTTTTTTAAGTAATTTTCATTCAGTCATTTTTTTTTTCATGTAAAACTGATGGATCTGACACAGTCTCATTTTGTTCCTGGCGTGTCTCTCATGGAATGCTATAAATTGTCTTCTGAAGGCAGGTAGCAGGAAGAAGCAGAAAAATGAGAGTGATATTGTCTTAGTAATACTAAGATTAGGTAATCAATAGGGTGACCATATGTCCTATTTGCCTGAGACAATCCCAGTTTATTCCTATTGACTTGGCATGATTATTAATAGCATCACTTTCACTCGCAAAGTGTCCTTGTTTGGATGATAAATTATATAGGCACACTATTAATCAGGGCCCAGATAATCAAAAGCTATTTGTAATCTAATCACAGGGAGTTAAGGTTTTTGTCTTGTTTTGGTGGAAAATGGGGATCTATGTACCTAAATTGAAAATTATAAAATGCATGGCCACTTTTGAAGATATTTTATACATGTACACACAGATCTAAAACACTTTATAATACTGTCTCGTAGTCTAATTATTTCTATAGTTATTTCCATTGGCCTTAGGACACTCTTCCACACTTGGCAATATACTTATCTTTATTTTCTCTTAATGCCTTGCAAAGAGTTTTGCACGTAGTAGATATTCAATAAATATTTGTTCAATGGAATTGAGTCAAATGGGATAAAATTGTTACGTTGCTTCATCATGGATAATTTGCATTGGTTTGTCTTCCTGTCCACAAACTGGTAGGAGCCAGTATGCTACTATAATTTTATATATTGGGTATACTAAAGTAATATTTTATGTCACTTTGCTTTGCTGGCTCCTTAAAAGCTCTAGTTTTGTTTTGTTGCAAAGCGTTTCTTCCCTGCTATGGTTAAAAAGAATTAATGTTCGTTGAGGAAAAATGTCCACCTTAATTTTTCTGGAATATATTGAACAGAAATGGTATCATTTTTTTTCCCTGGCCAAGGTTTTGATCAGAAGTACAACAGGGGACTATCAATAGGATGTTGGCCATAACTTGCAATTTTCATTAGTCAAAAATTCAATGAATAATTTTTGGCCCTATTGAGATTTCAAGAGACTCAAGTAAGAATCACATAGAGGACCAAGCTTTGAGAATCTGTGTATTTTGTATTTGAGAACAGAAACTCCCAGCCAACTGGCAAAGCACTGAGCTCTTCTAGCAAGTTATAGTGTGGAAATTATTTCTCTTCTCACCCATCTGCTCTAGGAGCCATAGTTCACATTTAGAAGTAGCACAACTTACAGTGAGGGGAAAAAAAGACCGTCCACGGAAGGTAAAAAAGAAGAAAAAGCCATCAGCAAAATAACAGCAAACACAACAGCAAAAACAAAGACAATTCTCTTTATAATATTCATGCATAAACCCTAATTTTATATAATCGTCACCTGGCACAATCATTCTACACAGATTCCTGTACTTCCTTTTGGAAAAACGAATAGGCCCTTTTCATGACATGTGAGAGTATTTCTCTGCAATGGAAAAGCAATAGCCCTTCACTACGTGTGCTAGCAGAGGCAAAGGAGTGGGAGGTGAGCCATGGAAGGGGATTCATCAGAAGCAGAGGTAAATATCCCAAGAAGGAAGGAGAGAAGAGAGACTCGGGGAAAGGCTAACAGTACTGAAGACATTTCTCTCTCTAAATATCTTTCATCAGCTGTGATCAGCTAAGGGGAATCAATCACCTGTTTTCTTGGCTTACCTTAAAAAGGTAAAGCCCTCTGCAGCTGGCAGAGAGGAATGCCCCTTCGAATCCCGTCTGCTACTCATTACAGGTGATAATGCCTTTCTGTGCCTCAGCGTAGTTCCATTGGGCAGGTAAACGGACTTAGAATATAGCAACTGAAAGGAGCCCGTTCAAGAAGCCGGACACTTCCCACGGGAAGGCAGCTCTTCTTCTTCCTATTAATATAAGCAAGACCAATATAAAGTAATTTTCAGGAATAATCTCATGTTAAGAATTACACGGAAATACCTCATACTGAAGTATTGCCTTAAAATACCAATGTTTTGGGAAACCAGTTATAGTCAATAGTGTAATGAGTTATATGACTTTTAAAGTATTTGTGTTTTCATTTAAAAATTATCTTTGGCCAAAAAAACCGATTTGGCTCAGCGGATAGAGCGTAGGCCTGTGGACTGAAAGGTCCCAGGTTTGATTCCGGTCAAGGGCATGTGCCTTGGTTGCAAGCACATCCCCGGAGGAGGGTGTGCAGGAGGCAGTTGGTCGATGATTCTCTCTCATCAATGTTCCTAATCCTCTATCCCTCTCTCTTCCTCTCTGTAAAAAAAAAAAATCAATAAAATGTATTAAAAAAATAAAAATTATCTTTGGCCAATTGTCTAATCCTTCACCCTTTTATACACAGGACCTATTGATTTTATTTACGAGTGAGGAGGGCGCCCGTTCAATCCCCAGCCTAAAAGAAGATGAGAAAAAAATTAGATCCAGGTAAACTATCTTGTTTCAAAGAGACTTTTCATAATGTATGTTAGTTTTTATTTCTTGGAGTTTTCTGATGCAATCGTCTTCTACTCTTGTGACATGTGACCTGCAAAGAGTGTTGCAATTTTTTTTAACTAGACGAGGACACATCTCTTAATCGGGGTGTTCTAAAATGTTGTATTCATTGAACATGTGGGATGCTCTTTGAAGACAAAGCGTCACATCCTTGGAATTCTCCCCTGATCCTCTCATGAAACGGAGTACTCTCGCTCCGGGGCTCAGGCTGCCCGCTATCTGTAATGCTCGAGGAGAGTTTCTAGGAGCGTGTGGGGAAGGCCTGGATACAGGCCAGCTGGGCCTGGGGGAGTCAGGAAAGGCTCAGAGAGGCGATGCGGGACCTGGATCTGGAAGGAGGGGTGGTTTGCCAGGTGGAGAAAGAATACTTTTAGAGTTCAGTGTTTGTAAGTCTCTGCCCTCATGTACAGAAAAGAGTCTCACCACAAACAGCTCCAGCAATTACCTGGCACATGCGAGTACTTGACAGTTGGTGGAAAGGAGAGCTAAGCTGAGATGGGGACTTATCATCCAGGCCCCCAAAGGGGATCGCTTCCTCTTGGGAAGACCTTCCTATGCATAAGCAAGCTCTATGGGTCTGGAAATGCTTGGTGGCTTTATAGGTGTTTAATGCCTCTAGTTATCTCTACTCTATTCAGAGGTCTTCAGTGCGAGATTTTATTGTTAGGAGGGAACAAAATGCCAGTCCTTCTGAAAGGTGATGCTAACAAGTCTTTGGTATACAATATATGATGACTATTCAAATAACTTGGCATTGTTGAAACCGGTTTGGCTCAGTGGTAGAGCATCGGTCTGTGGACTGAAAGATCCTGGGTTCGATTCCGGTCAAGGGCATGTACATTGGTTGTGGGCACATCCCCAGTAGGGAGTGTGCAAGAGGCAGCTGGTCGATGTTTCTCTCTCATCGACGTTTCTAGCTCTCTATCACTCTCCTTTCCTCTCTGTAAAATATCAATAAAATATATTTAAAAAATAACTTGGCATTGTTAATGGAACTATCAATATGTTTTAAAATGTCATGTGAAAAAGTGTGTACGGTCTTATATTATTCTTATAGTTGTTTTTTGGCTTGATGAGACTCAGATTTAAAAAAAGCAGGACAAATTTCTTTGAATTTCACCATCATATAAATGATGAGGATGACTTCTGTACTTTTCACTGTGCCCAGACATCATGGCATAGCCACGTGGTCATGCTCACGTGCCACAACTGTTTTATAGGAAACATTTAAATATGCCCACTTAGAGGTCTTGACCCTACTAAATGCATATTCCTTTCAAATGGAGTCATAACTAGGAAGGGTACGATACAAATTTTGGGTGGGTTTTGTGTTGTTTTCTTTTGCATTACACCATTCTCAGATTTGTTTTTGGGGGGGTGCTTGATAAAATCATTAGAATAGTTTTTTTTATGTCATATTCCCTTGATTTTTCTATCGCTGCTGGGAAAACACTCTTATTTTCCGAAACACAAAAACAAGTGGGGAAAGTGAGAAATGTTCCTTAGGTAACCTCAGAACAGAGGAACTTTGTGCATTATGCAGCCGAGGCCATGCCAAAATGCAATTTGGAGGGTGTCCAGCCCTTCATTGGAAAGTAATGGTTTTCACTGAACTGAGTTATGACCAGCTGTTTACAGACAGTCTGTGACATACTGATAGAGCAGAACACCGTATGTTGCTTTCCAAATCAAATGATACAAGAAGTGTGACAGAGTGGAGAAACATCTGTCATTAGCAATTTTCAGCACGCTTCACTAATTCTGGACAAAATACGAGTAATGAACTTACCGCAGGAAACTTCAAATACTACCACTGCTGAAACAAGGATAGAAACAGCGAGTCCTCCTAATGGCTTCTAATTTAATTCATTTGCAGTAAGAAACAAACAAAGTGGGTTGTTTGTTTTTTTTTGACCATCGTGTAGTAAATACTACTGCTGATGACAAACACTTTAATCAAAAAATGGGGACCGCCAAATGCAACTTTCGTTAAGTTCAGAAGGAAAGCTTTACGGCTTCTTTATTTGTTGAACAGGGTTGGGTTTTTGTTTTTGGAAGCATCCTTAACTACGGTGAAATCTCTCCCGGTTGGTTGTCTGTGACACACTGAGCTTGGGGTAGCTATGGTTGTGACAGATTTGTTGGACCTGCGGTGATATTTACATAATATTAAATGTTCCTAGTCTTCCTACAAAGGAGCTTGTATAGAAGAATGTGTTAGGTCTTTTTCAAGCTGCTTTCTCCCTACCACTTTTCATCTCTCTCTGCGTTTTTCTTTTTTTTTTTTTTCCTGGCTGATGAATTTTATTTTGCGGTCCCACAAATTTTCACAGTTCTGTAACGAGCGCATGGTCCTCGTACAGCATCCACATGGTTCTCTACCGGTCGACGTCACACTGTTGATGAGATCTTGGAGCCAAACCATGTGAAGGCTGCAATCTGTGAGCATTTTTCTTTTGTATCTTTGCAATCAATGGAGCTATTAAACCGTTAACATTCAAGGCCTACTCAGCTCAGCTTACTTTTGGTTAGCGCCAATATGGCAAAATTCCTAACTGGACAGAATTGAATTTCACTCAAGAAGAAGAAAAAAAAAGAAGATGGAGAAGAAGAAAGATGGTTATTCTTTATCTGAAGTCTCCTCTAATGTTAAAAAAAAATGGCAAAGTAAGATGCAGGCGTGAGATCTTGCCTAGATCTGTTGGTGTTCTACCGATGGGAACTACTTTGGACTGTGTCCCAGAACAAAAAGACTGAACGCCATTCGGAACTGATGACTGTAAAATGAGTGTAGGAAGTCTTTGAGGAGCTTCTTAATTACAAAATTATTCATGATAAAATGGCACTAATCTCAAAGTCCCAGTTTCTTGTAAATTTTAGTGTGGTACCACTTAATGGCTTATTGCTTTTCACACCTTAGATAAACCAGATTTAGCCTTGGTACCTTTTTTGGGGAAATCATCTCCAAATCCTTTAAATCTTTCACTCTTCTTCTTTTTCTTTCCTTTTTTTTTTTTTTTTTTTAAACGAATGACATATACTGACTGGTCTATCTCTTTTTAAGTGATTTCCTAAATTATCTCATGGTTGAGAGGATGTATTCTAAGATATGTAAATGCCAAATTCTTCCCGTTTTTATAGACATCTGCATTGAAAAACAAAACAAAGCAAAAATATAGATGCCATTGAAACCCATCATTACGTTTGTGATCTAGATAATAAAGTAAGCAGACCCGAGCAATTCGCTAACACTAACGCTATTCTTTACATAAACAGTAAATGTTTAGATTTTCCTGTTCACTGACTAACAGCACACATATCATAAACACTAAGCTGTTATAGTACGTTTCGTGTGTTGATTCACTTTAACAGTTGTTAGTGTGAAGACAGGAAAAGAAAAGTGGGTGTAATGAGACCATGTGCAGTATGCTGTGAAAACAGAGGCCCTTATTTGGCATAATGGGTTGCACCATAAGGGCCATAAAATTGTGCATGTGTTAGTATCATTTTAATTATTACGGGTGCCACATGTTAAGCAGAATAGCGGAACTACTAAAACAGCTTCAAAATCCTTACTGCTGATCGCTGCATTTAATTACAAATAGGAACATTTGGAGATAGGTCACCATAAAACCCTTCTGTTGTCAAATGAGCTCAAATCTGATTTTTGTAATTATGTTTTTATACCGCAGATCCTGTTGAATAACTATAGGGAATAAAATTTTAATAAGTGCTGATTAAATGTAGGTACATCTTGCTGCCTAAGAATATTTATGAATACTCATCACATTTAAATCAAGGTGCCATCACCATTTTCTTATGGACAGTGCTTTGATCATTCAACCTTAATGCAAGTAAGCTGAGTAAATTTATGTGCCATGAAATATTGTGTGTTTTTTTCAGTGAAGCACAAAAGCACTGGATTTCAATTATTCATTCTGTTTGTG
Source organism: Vespertilio murinus (assembly GCA_963924515.1). NCBI lineage: Eukaryota > Metazoa > Chordata > Mammalia > Chiroptera > Vespertilionidae > Vespertilio > Vespertilio murinus. The sequence continues at coordinate 31,669,619 of OZ004717.1, read as the reverse complement.
AGCACTGTGTACTCTACTGTAATTCTCCAGAACCCAAATGTTTTCATTACCCATCCACACATCAGACTCAGTGGGGTCTTGTAATTAACTTTTCTAAGGCAAGGTTTTATCGAGGAAGATGACAACTTATGTTCATCTTTTGTTCCCTACTAGAATAAAATGGTAAGTTCACCTTTTTAAAAAATATATTTTTTATTCCTTTGGGATTACTTGTTTGTTGGTTGGCTTGTTACTTGGGCTTTAAAAATCATGAACACATTGTGTTTACCAAGAAAAATGGTGCATTGGGTGCATCATATGTGCCATATCCCCATCTTGTGAAAAATGGTTTTGAAACCTTGCATAACGGTTAGCCCTCTTAGCTCTTTTGAACATGAAATTATTGCTCTGTTTCCAATAGGTATGAGAAATGTAAGATGATCTAAAGAAGGGTGATGGCTGATGGGTAATGGCACATGGAAGTCATGAGTTATTACAAGGAAATAGGCCAGCAACAGAGCTGGCACACTTTGAGATTGATATCTGTTAATGTTGATATGGGATCTCACAGATATTAAAGCATACTTATAAGCAATCCACATGGATATATAAATGTGTGGTCTTTATAAGTGTAGAAGGCATAAAATACTTCACGTGCCTTCTGGATTTAAGAAGTTTGATTCTTTGGATGAGCAATATTTCTTTAGAATTTTCATGTTTTTCATATATTCAGGAAGTCCATTTAGTCAGAGGGGTTGCTCAATGAACTTGGAGAATGGAATCTTGCTTTCTAGCAAAGGTATTTCTCAAGAACATGAAAGAGTTTTGTAGAACTCCCCAGGATTATCTGTTGAAGTTAAGCACTTAATCCACATTTTAGACAGCTTGTTAAATCTCCAATAGTTCTGCAGTGTAATCATTCAATGAATAGTATGTGCTCAAATCCATGTCTCCTATAGCCACTGTTTCAGATACATGAAAAGGCAGCATTTCAGTAAAGACCTGAAAGATACATGCACCACTATGAGACAGATGGCATCCATGTTGCTAGGTGTATATTGCTCCCTGAATATGCAAATAATTCTGCTCCAATACCTTAAAAAAGACTCTGAGGCTGCAAAACAGAGGAACAAATAGTGCTTTCCTCTGAGGTAAAGATACAATACATCTGAGTGGACTTAAGGCTTCTGGGTGGTCCCTGCTTGATACCTACTACTTGCTCAATGCTGAAGGTTTATCTTTTAGATCTGTAGTTCCATAGTTATTGGCATATTTAAGAAGTCAGGGATGCCAACGATAGAGGTTGCAAAGTTTTGAAAGCATCGTTTGATAGCGTCAACTTGTTTCTTCAGCTCAGTTCTGATAGATAAACTAGATGTCTTTAAAAGTCAGATTGTCACATGGCACTGTTTTGAACTCTGGTAACGATGTAGTAAATGTTAGTGGGAAGTGTGTCCTTTATGAACAAGTTATTTAATTAACTGTGAAAAAAAATTTCAGAATCATTGATATTTGCCTCTATCATTCATAGGAATGGATAAAGGGAAAAACCCTACAGATATGAGTCAAATTACCAGTGGTAGTGTGCAGCACAGTAATTCTGTTAATTTGTGCCTTGTAACATAGGAGTAGGTTTGATAATCAATCAGAATAAAAGGAAGGGCAAGGAGAGAGAAAATGACAGAATGGAGAGAGAAAAGGAATTTCTTGTTTTCCAAATAATTGGTTCTCTCTTTTCTAATATTCAGCTTTTACAAAGGTTGAATAAGTTTGTTTTAAACAAATTTATAAAATAATCCATAACATTTTTAGTTAATAGGTATTTACTGAGAAACCTTTTTGCTGTGTAGTGGTGACAGGTTGAGAATCGCTAGCAGTGTCGCCTAAGACCATCGGAAAACACAGATATTTACATTATTATTCATTAACAGTAGCAAAGTTACCGTTATGAAGTAGTAACAAAAATAATTTTATGGTTGGGGGCCACCACAACATGAGGAACTGTATTAAAGCATCGCAGCATTAGGAAGGTTGAAGACCATTGGTTAGTGTGTCTTCTCTAAAAAGATAGAAAGATCAGAAAACATATACCAATCCAAGAAACTATCTGTTAAATCAAAACGATGTGGCCACATGTTTTAGATTGTAAAATGTGGCCATGCCTACTTCCTGCTCTGATGGACAAGCTTTATCACAATTATCAATTGTCTATCAGCAATTTAGAAGCCCAAATCAGTTGACATCTCCCTCTACTTCTTCCTAACCCACTATGAGTTCTCAAAATCTTTTCATTGAAAATCTTTCTTTGTGTCTCCTTTGAGAAAAATTGAAGGACTAATAGGGGAGCATTGGTAATCTTAAGAAGATTTGTCTCATAATTATTTTCTTAATGTCTTTGAGGTCAATAGATTTGAGGGCCAGAGTAGACTGTTTAGAATCATTTATTTACTGAAATACTCAATGTCTCCTGCTATTTCTAATCGGAATGTTTTCATTTGTTGTTTTATTAGAGAACTAGAGGCCTGGTGCACAAAATTCATGCATGGGTTGGGGGTGGTGGTGGTGGTTTCCCTCAGCCCAGCCTGCACCCTCTCCAATCTGGGACCCCTCAAGGGATATCCGACTGCCCATTTAAATCAGCAGTTGGACATCACTCTCACAATCCAGGATTGTTGGCTCCCAACTGCTTGCCTGCCTGCCTTTCTGATTGCCCCTAACTGCACATGGGAGTGGTTAGGAGCCTGATCACCTCCTAACCACTCCCATGCCAGCCTGATTGATGTCTAACTGCTCCCCTGCCAGCCTATTTACCCCAACTTCCTTTTTTCTGCTGGCCTGGTCCCTCCCAACTGCCCTCCCCTGCTGGCCATCTTGTGGTGGCCCTCTTGTGTCCATGTGGGGGCAGGATGTTTGCTGACATGGGGGCAGCTATTTTGATCTTGGTGTTGAAGTGATGATTAATCTGCAAATTACTCTTTTTTAGATAGGATAGAGGCCTGGTGCATGGGAGGGGGCCAGTTGGTTTGCCCTGAAGGGTGTCCCGGATCAGAGTGAGGGTTCCCTTGAGGTGTGGGGTGTCTTGAGTGAGTGGCCTGTGGTTTGCAGGCCAGCCACGCCCCCTGGTGAGCCAAGTGGAGGTCCTGGTATCTGGAATTTATTTACCTTCTACAACTGACATTTTGTAGCCTGGAGCAGAGCCAAGCCTTCTGCTTGCTCCTTGGATGCTGCCATTTCATTTTGGATTTGTTTACTTTCTACAATTGAAACTTTGTAGCCTTGAGTGGAGGCTTAGGCTGGCAAGGGCAGGGGGAAAGCTTGGCTTTCTTCTATTTCCTGGGAAACTCAAGCCTCCCTCCTGTTCTCTGTGGCCACAGCCATCTTGGTTGGGGTTAATTTGCATACTTGCTCTGATTGGCTGGTGGGCATGGCTTGTGGGTGTAGCAGAGGTATGATCAATTTGCATATTGCTCTTTATTAGTTAAGATGTAACTGCTGGTGAAATTGGCCAAAGAGTTTATTAGCCAATTGATAGGAATGTCTTAGGCGCCTGGCACTTCTTGGCTGGCTGGCTGCACTTGAGACTAGCCATGCTAGTGGAGAAGCAACAGGCAAATGACATCATGGTTTCTGCTCACTTTCCATTCTGATGTTCAGAATTCATTTGAAAATTTCTCAAAGATAAAACATTTCACATGCTGAGCTTTTTAAAGAATTTTTAAGCACTGTAAAATAGATTGTGACTATTTTATGCAATCTCTCAAAGTTCTTACTGTTATGAAATTTGTTTTCCTTTTCATGGGAAATTTGGTCCCTTTACCTACAGTTTCATTTTCCTAAGAGAGATGTCTATTTTTGTATTGTAAAGTACTTTAAAGCGTTTTCCCAAGCTAAGTTAGAAAAAAAACACCTGCCACTCCTTTTCAGAAATTTGAAAAAAAGAACACACACAAAAAAACCCCAAACAACCAAGCAAAAAATGCCTTTTCTAGAAACAAGTTGTGTGGTGGTTGCGCTATGAACATATCACATTCATTGGTTCACCACAAATTTCCAGTGCTCATATGCTTCCATATGGCTTGAACTTCTAGTACACATTCTAACTTATAAGTGAAACTAGTCAAATTAATATTTGATATTAATAATTATTTAAATATTTGACAACAAAGTCAAATATATTCATATTATATCCACATTATCTGTGAAAGAGCATATATCCCTAATATAAACACATATGCAATTCTTTTAGTTTCAAGTCCAAACTATGATTTACATAAAAAGCAGCTTGTAAATCAGGGAGTAAAGTTGTGTAGTCATGGCAATTCTTACTAAACAGAATAAAATTACTCTACTTGATTTATCAGATTTTCCCTCAACTACCGTTTGGCAGAGAGACAAATCAAGAGGAAATAAGCTGATCCTGGGAATTTCAAAAGCAACTTCTAGAAGGTGTCCTGGATCAGTACTCATTCAAGACTTCTAAATTTGTATCTGCATATGCATTCTCCTTTCCCCCATTCCTTTTTCTAACTTCCATGATCAATTCCCATATCTTGTAGGTTCTTCTGTTATTTCTCTTATTATTCTGAATTGCAAGTAATTGGGACTAGCCCATTTTTCTGTCCTGGGGGGGGGAGGGCCTAGGGTGTCATTAACCTGTTCTTGTCCCTCCCAGCCATGTCTTCTCATCTTTGCATCATGCCTAAAATGGTGCAGAGTCCATGGTAACCAATCAATCAATACTTCTGTCCCGTTGAGCTGAGTTCCACATGTTTCACTAGTTCGATATTAACTGGAAGAATTAAGCACCCAAGTGCACTTATTTTCACTTAATTGAACTCTCTAGTTAACTAAAAAACTAACGAGAAGTTTGGCTTTTGTATTTCCACCGTTGCTGAGAAATGTACCTATTGAATTAGAGAAAGTCTAATGAACAGGCCAGCTCTTTTGAGCATTCAAGAGTTTCTATTAGGTCCAGATCCACATGAGACTCACCTTTGAATCTGGAGCCCAACACAGTCTGAGGGGCTTATCTCAGGGGCTCAACAATTATTTGTGGAACAAAAAGAGTTGGCTATTTTATTTATTTCTGTAACACATAACTAATGTAATGGCTACATTTTGCTGGATTTTCAACAAACAGGATTGGTAAAATTATTTCTATGTAATTCTCAAAGAGAAAATTTAGTTCATTGAAACCACACCCACACTGAGCCTTCAATTGCCCCCGTGTTATAATATTTGTGGCTTAAAGATCATTTTTGACCAGAAACACTTTCTGTCAGTAGAAAACATCTTGAGGACAGGAATTTCAGAGGCTCAATTCATATACCACCAGTCTTCAACAAAAAGGCTGTTTATGAAGTCGGAAATGAAAACACGCTTCAAAAACATGGCGCAGAAATTTTAAGTTGATACCCAACTACGAATATACTTGCATGGGAGGTGGATTATTTTTTAATTACTGAAAATTACACCAAACTAGAAAGCTATTTTGCTCCAGTTTAATTTTTTTCACTCCTTCCCTTTTCCTCAAACCTTCATATTGTTTGACAGTATGTTGCACGACTGTTGCCTGTAAGTGTGAAAAGTCAAGATGAGAGTTCACAGCAGGTTGATGGCCTGGAGATGAGAAGTCTGTCTGAGGACATTTCAAAGTTGCAAAGGTATTATTCTCACATGGAGTTATTTCTCAGTAGGTGTGAACAATAGCTACTCATCAAGCTGGCGTAGTGTGAAATAGAGTTTCCTGAAAAATGATGTGCAGACATATGCAGAAAGCCACATGCTTAGTGCATGCACAGGCTGTGTGCCTAACTCCCAAGTGTTGGAATATTTGCCAGGAGACGAGCCAGAAATGCAGAGGTTTCCTTCAGAAGTAGCCGGAAAGAGGCACAGTACAGAATCAGCAGTGATCCATTGGGCTCTAGGCATGCGCATATTGAAGAACAAAAAGTGGGCAGGGCAGCTGCGTTGGAGGAGGGAGGTTTGAAGAAATGGGAGAGATCTGGTTTTATGCTAGACGTCATAAGTCTTTCTATGTAAGGCTAGAAGACCCACTGCCCTGAGGCAGTTTTGTTCATCCTGCTGTGCCCCGTGTCCCAATTTTGAGGTCACAGTTGTGTTTTACTCATCTTCAGTGCTGGATGAAGAGATTCCCATGTAGAGCTACACCCATGCCCACGTGCGTGTGTCTGCTGCGGAAGTATCTGCCCAAGTTCATACATGGCTCCCTGGCTCAGTGTATTATTTGGGTATTAGGTTTGTTTGTACCTTTTCTCCAAACAGCTCAGACACCGCAAACAGACATTTACATGGATATTTTTCTCAGCTGCATGGTTCTCCTCATGACTTGGACAACTGCGCAGTAAGGAGGGAGGCAGTTAGGGGAGTAGATAGCATGTTTCTGAGTATGACATCAATAAAGCAGATATATCTGGAATGAGGTGGAGGAAGGTGGAGCGAAAACATTCTAGTGTTTATGTATATACTTATTTTACTCCACATGTATAAAAAAGGATTTGAGGTGCTTTACTCCCCCACCCCCCAAAAAAAGGGTATATATGACATAAGGCTCATGAATATATAAATAGCAAATAAAACATTGAAAAAGGAGGTAGACTCAAATATGCTAACTCCGAGGGTTAATGAGAATAAGAGTGAGTCATTTCACTACACAGATGGAGGTTTACTTATGTGGTTTGGTTGGCAGGTGTGCTGACTCCGTGGTGTTAATCTTCAGGTTCATTGTGTAGGAGGCCCCAGTAAATTCTTCCCTTCAGTGAGAAAGGACCCAGATAGAGAGATGCAACTTGTTTTGAATCTTGAAACTGGGCAGGTGGGGAGTCAGATATTGCTTCGTATTTCAGAGTGGTTGCTTGCTGTTCTTCGATGTTTGGTTGTCATGCAACAGGAGGTGGCTGACCAAAAAAAATAAAAATAAAAATAATAAAAATAAAAAAAATTTACTGGTGCAAATTGTTTCTCATTCTCATTGGCATCAGTTCATTTTTTAAGTAGCTTTTAAATTACCGAAGTAACACATGTTTCTTGCATAATCCCAAACAAATGTATAAAGATAAAAATAAAATCTTCTGTAAACCAATTACTCAGCAACCACCCTGTTATCTCAGGGGTGCGTTCTCTTCTGCTTTGGTCTGCTTGTGCACGCTCACACCCATTTAGTAAAAGCCTGGGGTCCTCCTTGACTCTGCACTTTCTCTTGCACCCACTATCCAACATATAAGAGAATCCTGATTTCTTGACCTTCACTCGTCATAGACTTTCAGCACCTTTTTCTACTTCTGGTGACATTCACTCTGAGCCACCATCAACCTTCCCTTGGCACTCTCATCCCTTTCTCTCACAATCCGCCATCGTGTCTTTTTTGTTTTCTTTTTAAAAATTTATTTTAATTGAATTTTTAGGAAGAGAAGAGAGGGAGAGAGAGAGAGAAACGCCAATGAGAGAGCCTCTTGCATGCTCCCTACTGGGGATCAAGCGCTCAACCCAGGTATGTACCCTGACTGGGAATTGAACCAGTGACCTCTTGGTGCACAGGACAATGCCCAACCAACTGAGCCATACCAGCCAGGGCCATCGTGTCTTTTCAACACTGCATCAGAGTGATGATTTGAAGATGTAAGTCAAATTCTTACTCTCCTATGTTCAAGAATCTTCATTGGCTTTCTAATTCACACTTTTGGAACAAAAGTCTCAATTCTCCATCATTGGAGCCTTCTGGGTCCTACACTATCTGGTCTACCCTACCCTAGGTGGCATTCCATTATATTTTAATTATCACTTACATGATGTTCCAGTTAATAATTATACCATATTTTGTTCCAGTTAATGATTATACCACATTTTAGTTAACCAACTGCCCATTTATTAATATTGTCTCTTCTCATTCTTTCCTGCTACAGACAAGGCTGAAACAAATGTATCAGTATGCATATAATTACACAATTATGTGAATCTGCCTTTATCAGAAACTTCCTCTGCAGAAGCATTACACCAATTACTCCAGCTCCAACCTGCTTCTTTCAGAAGCCGACTTTGATTGTGATTCAGCCTCGATGGCGGCCAGAGCAGACTAAGCAAGCCCTGGGATTTTGCATCTGAATTCCTATTTTGATGGTGGTGTGATTTTGAACTACTCTTGGCATCGAATTCAGTGCCAGTCTTCTGACTTTGCCTTGTCAAATTGGACAGGGAGACGGCTGTCTTGTAAAAGTGGAATTGTCACTAATTGGCCACAGAGGAAAGATTCAAAATCTTGCCAAAAGTCTCCTGCCTTCTAAGGGAATAAAATCCCCCATATAACTTTCCCTCTCATTAGAAAGAAACAAACCCAATATGAAAAAGCACTTTATAGATGAGACATCACTGTATGAATGCAAGGCATTGTTTTTCTTGTGGAGGTGCTGCTGTTACAGCCACTGTGAGAGGAATGCTAGTGAGATCCCCTGGATGCTCGGATAACGGATAACGTGGGCTGTCTGTCCAGCTTCCCTCTTTTACCAGCTTGTTATGATCTGTTAAGAAATGCCAAGGAACAAGCAGCAGTAAATAACTTTTGACTTCACTCTGGCTTTTTCATTTAGATTAAAGCAGATACTTCAGGTGCAGTCTACATACAAAACGAATGCTCTGTAAAATCTTTTGTCACTTGTAATGTTTGGAATCAAGTTGGTTTTCTTTATTATGACTAAATGAATTTAGCAAGAGTTGCTTCACACTGCAAATGACAACTAATTTTTTTTTGTCCACTGAGTGGACACTGTGGAAGGATTAATGTTCCATAAGAAGTAGAGTTAGATAATGAACCCTGCTCCCAAGTAGAATACATTCCATAGTATTTTATTTTAAAAATGACATATTATTTATAAAAATCAAGCCAGATGATACTCTCCTGAGCAGTTCAGAGAACTGGATTTTAACAAATCTATTTCTACTTAAATTTAAAAAGAATGCAAATATGTTTACAAGTCTAGAAATATGTATATTGGCGTTTAAAATGAGATTGAATAAATTTTCAGGCGTTAAAACCACTTATTTTTAGAATTTAAAGTAGGTTTTAATTTTAGATTTTCCTAAAATGAAACAAAAAGAGACACATGCCACCATCTATAAGTTGTCAGAGTTTTGGGAAACAGTTAATCTTTGAATCATTTACTGAGGTAAATAATTTCTAATAATACATAAATTTCTTGCTTTCATCTTGCTTTAAAATAGTTTTTTTTATGGTAACTCTAACTTTGATCTTGGATAACTCTTGGCCAAATCCGTCAGGACATAAAGCTTACCAGAGTCCACTCTTTTAAATATCTCAAGGATCAAAATTAGAAAAGGAAGGGAAATAAAATATAAGTGAAACATATTGCAAGAATAAACCATGACATTACATACTTCTAGTCCAATATTTGTGATTTAAAAACCATGCAAGATTACTAAGGGACTCGCTCCACATTGCTTCCCAATGTCAAGTTATTGCATACAACCAGAAAAAAGTCTTAATTTGCAGAATTAAAAATAGTTGGTTTAAAAATAAGTTTGAAATTTTATAATGAAAGTTTCATTTTATGAATCTTTAGAGATCACAAGAAATTTTAAATAACCTATTCTAATTTTCTGCCAACCAAGTCCATATCATGATTAAACTCATCAGTCCGACCCTTCCCACTAGGACCACAGAGCTGAAAGTTGATGGAGGAAAATTACACCACCAGGATAGCTAAAATCACCTCAACTTTATGACCATAAATATCAACAAAGCACAACAAAACGTTATACTTACCAACCACAACAAAACTACCTCTTGCCAAAGACTGATATTTTTTCATTCATTCAACAGCAAATATTCCCTTTCTCTTCTTGGAGCACATTTTTATTCAGACCTAGAACAGTGCAGCTGCCTGTTCTTTTATTTCTTCTCAACTCCACTTTTTCTGCATTGTTTACTGGTGCTTTCTTAGATCTGCCTATTGTCAAGTTTTAGTGTTTCTCTTTGGCTCTTTTATGTTCTCTACATTCATTACATTTTATGTTTTCTACATTTTATAGGCAAATTCATTTAATTTCGTGGCTTTTTCCATTGACGTTCTATGATTCTCAAGAGGAAACTATGGACTCAAGAGGCAGCTCCTAGATCCTCCTTTCCTGTGAGCTCTAGGTTCATCTATTCCACTGCCAATGCACACTTCCACCCAGACGTCCAGTGATAGCTCAGTCTTAACAAAGTTGAAACCTCTATAGTCAAGCCTTTCACACCTCAGTGTAACAAGGTTGAGGAGGCTGTTTCAGGTGAAAGACACAGCCTGTGTAAAAGCCCAGATGAATGAGGTGTTACAGATACTAGAAGAATGCCAAGTACTCCTGTGGTTTTTACATGGAGAGTGACAGGATCAGAGCTCTATTGTAGACAGATAACTTTTGTGCCTGCGTAAGAGCTTTTTGGGATGTTGGTGAAGACAAACACTTGTGTGCTTTATTTTTATGTGTGGTGCCAGGAAGTTTTAGAGCTTTCACGGAAAGCACTGATCACATCCTGTGTGTGGAGGAGAAACATGCATGCAGTACCTCCTTAGCTGGATCAGACGGGGAAGGGCTCTGTCAGCTGGTGTGAATATCTATGGCCACCATTTTGGAATTTCTCTCTGGATAGGAACAAAGAGTTAGCGCTTCTTTGAGTGTTGCATTTCAAAGGCAGGGGTGCCAAAGAGTAGAGAGCGGGCAAATCCCATTGGATTTGCACCCTGGGCCATTTTGGTGTGGTTCCACCCTGCCCAGGTTGAACATTCTTTTCACATTCCTGACCTGTCTTCTGTCAGCACTCACACAGCAGTTGTCTTCTAGGTCAAAATAGTGAATACATATTTCTCAGTTTCTGCATGATATAGTGCTCATTTGCTTGTTCAGAGAAACTGGAAAGAAATCCTCAAAGAGAGGTCTCAGGAAGGCTGAAGGATTTGCCTAAGTGCTGTGAGTGAAGTCAAGAGATTTACTTTTCTTCTTTAACTCGAGGGACAACACATTTTTTTTTTTTTTTTTAATAATCTGCAAGGGGGCTGGGCTGAGAACCTCTGCCAGTTCTTTCTTTCCAAGAATCTGTCATCACCTAACCTCCCTTAATGAGAATCTGTGTGTAAATTTCTCAAATTTTCACTTATAAATTCTGACCATAATGAAAATTATACACTATATATCATATGCATTCAGTCTTAATATAGTACTATCATATTTATTTTTATTTAAGATCATTTGTCATATGCTTTTTGTTATCTGAATTGTCAAATGTTTTTTTAAAATTGTCTGTAAAAATCCTACACAAAATATTCTGCTGTTCTACAACATATTTAATTTACTCAAGAACTTGGGGTCTGTGTAGGCAAGAAAGATTTAACTATCCCATAAATTTATACTTTGATTTTGAACATACTTTGGCACCAAAGGAGAATATGAAATTGAAAGTAATTTTAGTTTCCACACTTGATTTATATTTATTTGTGAGCTATGGTTCCATTGGCTTAAATGCTTTGAAAACTAATGCTAATGAGATTTAAATCCCTATGAAATCTGATTCTCAGATGCCATCACGTTCTAGAGTATGATTTTTCTCTCAATTTTTCAATTTTTATTTCTAAAGTGATTATTATGCTAATCTATTTCCAACAATTCAAAATATGCTACTAGCTTTAATTCTATAATCCTTTATGAGACAGGCAAGAAGCAAGAATAAATAACCCTTAATTACTATCTCAGAGAGATTAAGCAAAGTGCAAAAAAGGACTTTTCCAAGTAAAGTATAATATATATGTGTGTAACAAGCATAAATATACATTGTATATGTGATTATTCTAATAGATAATGTCCCCTCTCACCTTTAATATAGAAAATGACTAGATTGCTGTACTCTATGTGTATTTGTGAGTTCATGCTTGTGGAATTTTCAATGTGCACTTAATAGAGTTGTCAATTCTATATCTTTTGACACTGCATTAAAAATAAAAACTTAGATGAACATCTTGTCTAATCAGCAAGACAGAATTTGATGTGTTGAATTTTTGTTTATTCAAAAAATAGTTAGAAATATGTATTATATGCTTGTCCTGTTCTACCCAATGGGAACAGAGTAGTGAACTAAATAATTTTTTTGACCACATAACTCTTAGGTGCATATAAAACTAATTTCCTTCTCCTCTCCCTCCTTCCTTTTCCTTTACAATTAATTTTTTTTGTTACTCTGTATTTTTTTGTATTTTTATTATTTTTTTTGTTACTCTGTATTTTTTTACATGCTGAGCATGTAAAAATCAAACAAACATCAAGTATAACTACAACAAACCTCAGTCTTCTTTGTAAATTCTTACTCTCATTCCCTATTTCCATTTCCCAGGTTGCATCTTCCAAAGTCACTTGTGAATTAAAGTACATTTCCTTTAGGTATATTCTTTTATCTTATAATTAAAAAAACTTTAAATTACAGTTTATATAAAATATTACATTAGTTTCAGGTGTACAACATAATGATTAGATATTGATATAATTTACAAAGTGATTACCTCATTAAGTCTAGTATCCATCTGACACCATACATAGTTATTAAAAATATTATTGACTATATTCCCTGTGCTGCACTTTACATCCTTATGACTATGGACCTAGAAGGTATTGTCATAAGTGAAATAATTCAGAGGAAGACAAAAATTATATAATTTAACTTATAGGTGGAATCTTAAAAAAACACCACCACACACACAAAGTAAATGAACAAACAAAACAGGGACAAACTTATAGACACAGAAAACAAATTGATGGTTGCCAAATGGGGAGGGGTTTAGGGGCTGAGTGAAAAAGGTAAAGGGATTATTAGTAAGTATAAATTAGCAGTTATAAAAAATAAAAGTAAACTTTTAATGTTTTTGGTTTTTTTTAATTGATTTGAGAGAGAGAGAAAAGAATCGATGTGAGAGATAAACATCGATCGGCTATCTCCCATAGAGAGATCCCTGAAGGGAATCAAACCCACAACTTGGGTATGTGCCCTGACCAGGAATGGAACCATGACCCTTTGGTGCATGGGACAATGCTCCAACTAACTGAGCCACACTGGCCAGGGCAGAAGTAGACTTTTAAAATGGTATTTTCTGAGGCTAACTTAGGACCACAAAACACTCTTTTTATTCTCTTTCAAGATGACATCTTTAGAACAGATATAAAGCAACCACTAATCTGAAACTTCTGTGACTGTATCTACCTTTTGTTTATAAGTTTACTTAAAGTGTACAGTTCTGAGCCATGTTTGCGGCAGACATGCTGATTCCACATTCCCTTAAATTAAAATCCACATGTTGGGGTTGCATTTTGCTGCCCATTTATAGCCCTGTTTGGCTTTAAATGTTTCGTGAAATAGAATATTTGACTTCAAAATTACCTACTGTCCTCGCGATCATTTATAAGAAAGCCAGAATTTGCACCTAGAACCATAGGAATAAAAGGAAACGTGTAAACCCAGGGAAACAGTTACTTTCCCATTACACCATTTACTCCTCCAGTCCTGTGTAGGTCTGTGTCAACACAGATTGACAAAGTCATAGAATTTTATTAGACAATGTGAAAACTCATTTGCGAATTTCATTGCCGTCCATCACTGCTTGCATTCACAGTTCAGGGCTCTCCATTGTTGTGAATGACAATTGGGAGTGATGGCTGCCTTTGGCCAATGTTGAGGTGGCAATTTCTCACTGACAGGTGTTCTTTCCTAATGACCTCCATTAGTTCCTCTTTACTGCAAGACTCCATGTCCTGATTCGTATCCTCTTTACCGAACACCAAACCAGAACTAACAGCTCCAATGTGCAGCGACACAATCACCGCTCCCCCACCCCACACCGTCGCAGTGCAGGGGCTGTCGTCAACGGGACTCTACTCATTGTACCATCCGATGGCTAGGCTTCTCGCCTGTGAGGGATTCAGGCTGCAGGGGAAAACATCTTCAGTGGAAAGTCAAACCTAGACGTCTGCAATTTGTGAAAGGTGCTGATGAGACAAGACATAGTCTTGGGCGGAGGGGGGATGTTTGAGCTTAATGTCCCAGAAAGCCAGGTCTTCACTGCCACTCAACAAGAGCCGACTGCACTCATCCTGGGGGAGAGATGCTGCAGTTTATTTTCAAGGCAATGCTTTTAAGTATGCCAGCCAGCTTCCCTTGCTTCTTGGATTTGTGGTTTTCAATATGCAGAGGACTTTAACAGTATCTAAAGAAACATTTTTTTCCAAGTGATACCACATACAACTTTTTGCATTGCTTGTAAGGCTGTCAAACACATTACATAACTCTTATGAGGTTGGTATTATTAGTTCCTCTTTATTTTTCTCATTCCTTTCCTTTCATGCCTTGTTCTTTTCTCCTCTTTCTTCCTTTTATTCCTTTACTTCTCCTTGCTAATAACAGATACGGAAAGCTGAAGTCCCTGTAGGTCAAGCATGATAAGCACGAATATTTTTGCGGCCCACCCAATATAATGGCTTGTGAGAAACGTTTTAATAAAAATTTCATAACTTAATTTTTACAATATCCTGTTATACATAGTTATTAATAATGAACTATAACATTCGCTAATGACGGATTACTATAATCATGTTGCTTTCACTTCCCTTATGCACCGTGCATGCAGGTGCACCATTTCTCTCCACTAATACTAGCAGCGAATATTTTAGCAGCTGTTTTCCAGGTCAGTCTTGGACTGACTTGTTTGGTGTGTGCAACAGAAAATATTTTGCTTTCAGAAAACAAGAAAAATAGGCTTATTTGTGTTACGATTATTAATTTATGCAGTTATTCAATGTTTGGTAAGTTCATGTACAAGAAAAATATTAATTATTATATTTGATAAAAATATAAAATTTTATTAAAATGTTCTATTATTTTATATTAATGATTACTACCCTTTTTATTTAGCATATCTCTATTGAAATTCACATTTCTATGAAAATTGAAGCTTTTGTTTTATTGAGGCCTACATTAAACTTAAAACCTTGTTTATTTGGCCTGTGTTAGCAATTGAGTTTGACATGCTTGCTGTAGGTCAATTCATTTGCCTGAGGCAACACAACTTTTAAGTGGATGAGCTGGGACTAACATCCAGCCTTCTAGATTCCAAAGATTACACTTTTTTTACTTTCCCATGGATCCTTTTCCATAGGATGTCCATCAATGAAATGATGACAAGAAACCGGCAACCTGTATTAATGAGTTGACATACTTGAGTATCCATCATCATATAAGAGAAGCATATAAGTGATTGATTACATTTTTGTTTTCCTGTAAACAGAGTATGAATTTGATCACTTTTAAAAGTTACTCTTGTACCCCACCAGAGTGGTGGCTCAGTGGTTGAGTGTCATCCTGTGCACTGAAAGGTTGCTCGTTCAATCTCTGGTCAGGGCACATATGGAAGGCAACCAATTGATATTTCTCTTACATTGATGTTTCTCTTTCTCTTCCTTTCTCAAAGCATGTCCTTGGGTGAGGATTAAAACAACAAAAATAAATAAATAAATAAATAAATAAATAAATAAATAAATAAAATTTTAAAGTTGCATTTGTGATCAAGTTCTACATTTTTCTCTTTTCTTATCTGGGGGCACTGTTTCTTCAGCCATGGCCCTGCTCTTTCAGGAAATATTATCAGTGAGAATTACAAGATGAAATCTAAAGGATTAAAAGTGAAAATCAGTTATGAACCAGATATCCGCTATCACATATATTTGGGTGAGAAAAGTAAAGTGCCAGTGTTTGGAGGAAATTTGATTTTATCATCTCAAAAAGAAATGCCATTGATTCAGGGCAATGGGAGGGGGCACAGGTATAAAAGTTGCAGTGGTTTCTCAAAGTCATGCCAAAGACAATGCTTATTTTAAACTTTGAAATGTAAATCTTATATTATGTTACCATCCAATATAATAAAAGGCTCATATTCAAATTATGTCCCCTTGATTGGGAGTTTGACCAGGAATTCAACCAGAGGTCAGGGCTGGCTGGCCAACCACCCTTGGCCCCTCCCTCTGGTTGCCTGGCCCAATCAACCCTAGGCCAGGCTGGCCAGACCCCACTTGTACACAAATTTGTGCACTGGGCATCTAGTACAACTATATTTTACTATCAGTTTTTATTCTCTTGATAATCTTTAAATGTCTAATGCTGTATGTTTACTTCAGCTGTCACAGAACAATTCAGCTTCTCTAAATCAGTTACATAACTTAAGATGGGCTGTGGGAGTAAGGCCAGCAGAAAAAGAATTGTAATAGGAAGTGGCAGGCTGAGAGTTTTTGAACGTCTAATTCTCTGCCTTTGAGTTATGTGTAGCAAGACCAGAAGAAGTCTTTGCTGTTCTAGTGATGATACCCTTTCAAGTTCCAACATTATTCCTTAAAACAGCTATGCCTTTGCTTTTGGTCGCGTGGAAGAATTTAAATGGACATAAATAGCACACCTAACAGAGAGTGTGACACACAGGATGTCCTCTCTTCAGGTGGGTCTGTTTTCTCTTTCTGTCTTTTCATGATGCTGTCATTCTCCCTGGAGCTTCTCTTACTGCCTAATATTATCCTAGCTTCTCCAGTGTTGCTCTGGTCCCCTCCAAGATCAGCCTACATCACACAGTGGCTCCTACAGAGAAGTCCTCTTGTTAGTTTAACCACCTGTGGAAAAACTTGACTGTTTTATCTATTTGTACAATTTTTATGTTCTGATTTGTAACTTCAAAAATATTTAGAATTGTTTAAAGGAGGCTTGGCCCCTTTAAAAAGCAGCTTCAGCAGGCAGGATGACACAGGCGCAGATGAAAACCAAAGCTGTTGAGAGCTACAGCTGTCTGGTCCTTTCGTATGCAGATTTATGGAGCACGGAGGGGGGTTGAGAATGAGCTGTAGGAAGACTTAGAAGAGAGTTGGCAAACACTCCCTGAAGAAGAGGGGCCTCAAGCTTTGGTCTCTCAGGAAGTGCAGGCTGACTCAAGGAAACAATAGCATATAGAATTGGGCAGGACTTTTATAATTCCAACTAGAGGCCCGGTGCATGAATTTATGCATGGGTGGAGTCCCTCGACCTGGCCCACTATTGATCAGGACCGATTGGGGCTGATCAAGGCTGCCAGCCAGGAGGAGGGACCACAGGAAGTTGGCTGTGGGAGCACAGTGACCACCAGGGGGCAGTTCCTTCATAGCTACCAGTCGACTGATGGTTTGGTTGCTTAGGCTTTTATATATACAGATAATATGATCTAACCCAACCTCCTTACCTACAGAAAGGGAAAAATAATATACTGGAGGTCACAGAGCAACAAATAGAGCTTCAGAAAACGTCTGAGGAAGGTTTTCCTTACGTGATCTCTTGCCCTGTGCTGGACACATAGTAAGTAGGTTGCCAATATATATGTCTAATGAATGAATGATTGTATGAAAGCCCTTATCATAACTAATGGGTGTCCTAAATATATAGCATCTTCCTGCACAACTTAAAAAAGTTAGGAGTCAAGCCGAGGGAAAGTAAACAAGTAAACAAGTAAATCTCCTAGCATCATGAGTATTTTTGTCTGGATAAAGTTGCATTTATTTGGTGTTCAGTTCATTTGTGCCTGAAAAGCCTTCAGTGAGCACTGACTACACCATGAGCCAGTGCCCCTAAAACTCCACACGGAGTATGCTCACCCCCTGCCAATCACACAGCATTTTGAACCCTTCACTCTTCATGGACTTCTCATCCATGGAATGCGGGCTCAATGAGCCAGAGCCTGTGTGTGCTTACCTCTGAGTCTTCAAGGCTGAACACAATAAAGAGCACAAAGTTAAGTGCTCAGTTGAATTTACAAAGCTCTGCCTGAAGATTTGGCCTCTACTGGACTTTTTCTAGAGTGGGCACAGGATTCTCAGTTCTGCTCTGTAAGGCTACTACAGCTCCAATGCCTTGCCTCTAGATTATCTCTCTCTGATTAATCTCTGCTTTTATTTCATCTTAAACTATGACCCAGATTTATTGAGTTCCTAATCTATAGGTCTGCCAGGGAAGCCTAACTACTCACACTCCGAAAGGATGTGAGTGAAAGGATGGTCTTCTAAACCCAGGACATGATGTCCTCTCTGATCGAGTATGCAGCATCAACAGTGAAAGGCCTAGAAATGATCAAAAAGGAATACTTGTCACCTCCATGGGTATTATCATTAACCTTGGAAATAAAGTGAATGACATATGTTTGGATCCAATATATATAATTTTTTTTCTTCCTGTAAAATGTCCCAATTGTTTCATAAATTATAAACACGATTTATACTGAGGAGTGGATGGGAAAGTGGGATAGGGAGCATACCTGGGATGGGGAAGCTCTTGCTGCCCCCTCAGAGCGGGGCCCCAGATCTTTGGGGGTGGTGGTGGTGATGCCCCAACACCTCCCTAAGGTGGTCTGGCAGCCTCTGCCACTGGTGCTCAGAATCTGGCGTGCCCCTCGATTCCAGAATCCCTTCTGGGCCCCAGGTCCACTGGTCACACAGACAGACCCCAGTGCTCTGAATTCTGGTGCCCATGGTTCTAGAATTCCCCCCTCAGCTGCTGGGGTGATGGCCCCCTCCTCTCTGTTGCCCCCCTGACCACCAAGGAGGGAGGAGTGCTTAGGTCTCCCCTCTGTTGGGGGAGGATCAGGGGGAATCTCAAGGAGGAAGGGAGTGGGAGGCAGGAGCCAGGAGGGGCTCAGCCGGTAGTGAGGCCAAAGCCACACTGGAACTTGTTCTTTGGGTGATTCAGGAAGGCCCCGAGAGCCAGCGTCAGGGGCAGGGGCGGGAGCTTCTTCTCCAGCATGGCACCCATGATCCTGTTGCTGTCCACAGAGCCTTTGAAGAGGAGGTTGGCCTTAGGCAAGTCCAGCTGGTACCTGAAGGAGCCACTTGTGTCTTGCATTCTTGTGCTGGCCTCAAACTCCTGCCTGCCTGCAGCGGGTCACTGGCTCTGTGGTAGTTTGTCGCATGCATGCCCACCTGGCCCAACATTACTGTCGCCAACCAGTGGTTCAGTGTGTATTTCCCACCTAGAGTCATGACAGTTCCTCCTCCCCAGGCCGCCGGTGGTAGACCAGCTCTCCACCCAGTGCCAGACATGGCGTGAAGCTCTGGAGGAAGTGGGCCACGAGGATTCCTGAATCACCAGGATGTCTGGGTTCCCGAGGGTGACGGCTGCTGTGAAGTCAGAACCCTGGTACTCCCCATCCACCTGCCAGTTCACCAACTTTGACTGCCAAGTCTGGATGGCCATCTTGGACCTGAGGCCAGGGCCCAGCTGTTGAATGACCTGAGTGTTGAGGCTGCCACTATTGTCCATGTCACCCACCAACATGGGGAATGCCTCTGTGGGGCTGCACAGGCACAGGCTTGCTTGGAAAGATCAGGGAATAATTAGGGGCACCGCCTTCGACACTCTCCTGTCTCCCTTAAGTCAGAATTCCGATAAACAGGGCAGGTGGCCTTCCATACACTTCCTCTTTATCAGAATGTCTCCTTACGAGCTTTCCAACCAAGCCTCATGCTTCCCCACACACCGGCACTCCTGCCACTCAAGCTGGAAAAGCAGGGAACTGAGGTAGGAGAAAGCATCGGGAGGAGAAATGCAGTGGTGGGTTGGAAGCAGGAAGTCAAGGATCGGGTTCAGAGGGTATTGGCAAGGCACCAACAGCATCTACTACACTCACAGGTGAATCCTGGCCTCTGATTGGATAAATTAGTTAATACCTCTGTGTCCCCATCCTCATTTTTAAAATGGGGATGAGGACACCTGCTTTCCAGTGGTGTGAGAAGTAAATGGGATCCTGCATGTACATGACCACACATGTCCCGAAGCTGCAGAAGTCATATGCTCTTACTAAGTGTTTGATGTGAGTATTTATGAATTGCCTGGCTGGTTCATTCACTTATCAGTTACCTGCTTTTCCAGGAAGACTGTCACAGATCGGGTGGCATAACTATCCCACAGTTTTAGGAACCCTGGAACACTGTGGTGTGAAGAGTGATGGATGTTGGTAGCAACCTCTGTATTTTAGGGGCATGTAGCTAGCACCACGTGGGAAGTTTGGGATCGGACTTTAGTTGTAGGCTTGTATAGAAATATGTTTTCCTAACCCATTGGACTAAAGTTTCTTATTGGTCATATTTTTTAATGATCACTATGTTCACATTATTAAGATTTTGTCAAGGGGCATCTTCAATTTAAAAGAAGAATTACTTCAGCTTTCCTCATTTTGTTGGCAAAGAGAATGCCAAGAAAGAGCAATTTACCAGGGATCCCTATGGAAGGAAACTTTTCTATGGCCAAGTTATTACACACAGAATTTAGCCACATAATCTCAAATGGCTTCGTGAAGATTGGAGGGTCAATGATGACCTTGAAATGCTAAATTGTGGGAACTACATGCTGACATTTTTGTGAATGCTAGTCTAATTTACTATATAAACATCGAATACTAAGTATTGAACATATTAAGAGAAATGAGCCACATGACAAATTGTCTTCAAGTCATTAGTCTAGGCTAACCAGGGATTAGGCAACAGAGGGGAGCAAAATTTAGTCAAACTTGAAATCCTGACCTATTAAACTGGAGCAGGTTCAAAACCTCTGAGGTTTATGGTGCTGTCAACTTTGGAGTCTACATGCCTGAACAAACCTGGTAAATTCTGCAATGAATAGACAGGCCTTAAAAGGTAGAGTTTTCTGTTCAATTCAGTTGGGTTCAGTGCACATTCCTGTATCATTGTCTGTCACATGGGTGCCAGTTGTGAAACCATGACCAATTTTGGAACTCTAAATGAAACGCCGCTCCCCGCAATTCCTGCAGTCCATGATGAGTTAGCTACTCCTGGAAACTTTTAACTTGCTCATTCTATGTTTATTAAAATTTGTTCTAACTCTTCTTTACAAAGGGATTTTATTCTTGTTGAGCCATGTAAACCTCTTAGTAATTTCTTTTGGTAGAAATAGGAATATTTCTGAAAAATTAAACAATAGAGGTAGAATTGCAAACATGGTTAAATGGATGAGAAATTCTTGTTCATCTTTGTGTTAACTGTTTTTTTTAAAGATATGTTTTATTTTTGTAGTGTTGTTATTTTCATGGGGGAGTTTTCAAACCTATTCTAACCAAAGGTAGAGAGCAGAGTACAATGAACTCTTTTACCCATTCTCACGTTTCAACAAAATGCGAAAAGAGCTTCTGTACATTTTTATCTCTTATTTCCCAAAAGTAAAATCCTGAAATTACATTTTTCAACCCTAAAAATAGATTTTGTAATTCTTAGACATATTACACTTTTAGTTTGCTAGTTGTCTATGCGTATGTTTGGATCTCAGTTCATTTTTATCCCCTGGATCAAATACTGTCTTTGTGCTTCTCTTTGTCTTCCTCGCTTTCTCTCTCTCGTTGGCTGGTTCAATCTTATTCACCTGGGGCTTTCCATGCATTAGGAATGGCCCAGACCACACTACCTTCTTCTGGCCCATGGAGAAGAAGAATCCAAATCCCCCTTGATATGAAGACAGCAGCTGGTCTAGAAGAGATGACCAGGATGGCCAACAGCCTGGGACAAATTTCCAAGGTCAATGAAGAGAATCATACCGTATCCGTTCAAACTTTGCTTAACTTGAGGGGGATAGGTTTCCGGATCAGTGGAGAGTTTCCATTGGAGATTGGAGATGAATCTTTATTTCTTTGGGGTAGCTTAGCCATTTGCCCATCAGAATACGTGTTTATCGCGAGTCATGAATGAGAGAAAATGAGTTGAGGATGCCAGAATATTATTCTTGTATTTCGCTGGAACTATTTATGCTGAGCTGCTTTCATTTACTACCTCCTGTGCTACCACCTGCCAGAAGCAGCCCGCCTCATCGGAGCGCCGTCTGGTACTGCTGGAGCATGAGGGCCTTGGCCTCCCTGGGAAGGTGCTGCATGTTGGCACTGCGGGCCAGCAACCCCTCATGCTTGAACGTAGTTGGCACCCACAGGATGAGCAGGAGTCATTTATTTTCTGCTCCAAGTATTCTAGCTAACCCATATCCACTTACTATGAAATCACAGTGTTAGAAAGAAAAAAAAATTGCAGTCTTTTCTGAAATTATTGTTTTCTTTATTTAGAAAGTAACATTTAATTTATTGATGAGCTAGCATAGGGCAAGTGTGTGTGTGTGTGTGTGTGTGTGTGTGTGTGTGTGTGTGTTTGTGTATAGTGTGTGTGATGTCAGCGTTATCTTTGCTTCTATCAAAATGCATGTAATTGTGTTTTGGATGCAGAGTGAAAGGGACATTGAAAAGCATCTTCCCAGTCTTTTGAGGTAAATTACTAGCAGGTAAAGAGAAGACCTGCAGGGGAAAAGAAAAGTAAAACAAATTTGTTGATAAATTTTGACAACTATCCTGGTTAAGTCTAGACAAACTCCAACCTCAACAGTGATCCTAGTGCAGTTTGGAAAAGTTAAATATGTTCATTCCTCCCCAACTTTGAATTCCTGAATAAAGAGAAAAAATACTTAATCTAAATGATCATTCACTTTTACTGTCAGTTACTCGACTGTGAAACATCTATATGAGAGTGAAATCTGTGATTTTGTGATTTTTAGTGTTTTCTAGCAAAAGCAGTGACCAACTGACTGCATATGTGGTATTTTTTGATAATTAGACTTAGATGTGGCACATTTCTAGTGAGTCACTTTTTACTTACTATTGGCTAGAACTTAGTCATGTGGTCATAACTGCAAGAGAGGCAGGAAGATGTAGTCTAGCTGTGTGTCCCAGAAGAAGAGACCTTCTCTATGATATTGTCTTTCTAGTTTAGGAAGAATACAATCAACTATAATATGAGGTGGAAAATGAAATATGAAATGCTATTTAGTAACTTTTTAGCAAGCATCGACATTCAATATCTTTTGCTAGCACCAGACAGAATGCAAAAGACAGAAAGATACTGGAGTTTGCAAATTTGGAGAAGGATACTATAGTCATACTATGGAATGCTGGAATGAAAACTATGCAGGAGGGCAGGGTTCTTGTTTGAATAGTTTCCAGCTGAGTCCAGGATGTCCAACACACTGCATGACATATATTATAATATTATAATTTAGTATGTGTGATAAATAATAAATACATTTTAAGTTAAGATAGATCATGCCTCAAAGTCAAAGAAAAGAGTAGAGTAGGTGTGGATTGTATTAAGTTCACATTTGAAGCTTACATGACCACTACACAAAAAAAAGCAACTGAAGCCATTTAATAATGCGGATTTTTAAAATATTAGCAAGGACATAATTTTTCTTCTTCACAATAAAAGCAGACTTTTTCGAACCTTGACTCTAAGGTTCATGCAAACTGAGAAACTTCCAGAGGATATGCTACAATGAAAATAAGTTATTCAGTATTTCCAGGCAATAACAGTCTTCTTTTATCACTCACCATATCAATAATATTTAAAGAACCCTCCAAAGACACACATTAGTAGACAAATGAGGTAATAAGAATTTCTTTTACTTAAGCATGGCTATGTACTGGATTTATCTGTCCAGTATGGGTCATTACCAATGTCACAAGTGTTTCCAGAAGACCTGCTGTCATTACCAAGCTTTTATTAGCAATTGAAGTGTGGAAAATGTGACAACAGATTTTCTGCCCAAGTCTGCATATCTCTTTTCATCCCATATCCTCATCGACCCGGCTCTAAGACCCTCTGTATTTTTCAGATTCTGAGAGATGTTTACACTCTACATTCTGAGCAAGAATTGTTAGGAGTGTGTGGTACCATAATCCAATGTACTTAGGGAAAACAGTGTTTGAAATTGTGGTGTCACTTAAATGAGGGACTGAGGATCAGTGTTTTGGAACTTAAATCTCAATATTTCTTCATATGTTTCTACAATATACTTTGGGTTCAATTTGTATGAGACATTCAGGATGAAGTTGAGAAATGTATTCAGTTTGGAGCTCAAGGTAAAGTTTATTTTACAATGACTAAATTAAACCTTCTTTAAATGACTGCTTTGGGATTTTGATATAAAATAATCTCAATCATTAAATGTTATCAGTAAAAAAAATAACCACTGTAACTTTTTAAGCTAATTCAGACCTTGCTGATTCTGCTTTTACTTTGCGTCTGTTTTTGTGTCTATTTTTATTAGAAATCTTACCCTCCCACATCTTTGTCTATCCACATCCTGTCTGTTGGAAAAGGTCTATGGCCAATGCCACTGCCTTCCCCCAAAGTCTTTCTCTTTTAAACATTATCTAATCTTGTCTGTTAGTGATTTGTCTAATTCTCCCCCACCCTGTTACATTATTTGTGGAAAGGCATTGTCTATTCATCATTTTATTTCTCCCAGGATCCAGTCACTAAGCCCATCAGATAGTTGTGATGCAGGTATATGAAGCAAAAGGAATTGTATTTGAAATGGTGGACAGTTAAAAATTCAAAAATATAGACTTATGGGGTATTTCATTAGTAAATCTATTTACGGCTTCAGGGTCAAGTTACATTTATTGGAGTACAAAGATTGACTGTCTCTATTTGTACTACTGAAAGAAAAGTATGGAATAGTGCTCTTGGAGGGGACAGCCAAAGGTAGTAATGCTATGGCAATTCCAACCATACACTAAAGAGAGAAGCAATGGCTGCAGACTCTTAGTATAAAGCAACTCTCAGTAATAATTTGGGCAAAGGACTTAAATTCTTTGTGTCTCACTTCATTTGTAAATAGAAAATAATGCTATTTAATTAAAAGGGTTGTTTTGAGATCAAAATGAGTTAATATTTGTGAAGTGTTTAGAAGAGTAGCTGATATAACTAATGCTCAGTAAATGTTGGCTGCAATCATTACTATTATTCTTTATACCTTTGATATTTAAAAATTTTTATGAGGATGCTTGGAATTTTTTCCACTCAGAGCTGAGCAGTACTTTCATTTTTCTGAAGACTCATGCTCTTAAGTTTTAGGAAACCTCTGTTTGCTCTGTTCTTTATTTCTCAATCTTTTGATAATGGATTTTCCAGTATTGGAACCCCTTGATTAAGCTTTTAGTAGTCATTTTTCTTATATTTTCTTATTTTATATTCAAGGAAAAGTGTTGTTTCCATTTTATTTTGATCTATATATTAGAATTTTTATTTTGGGAATCTTATTTTCCTTGTTCTTTATACCCTCTTCACTGCAACTTGTTTTGTTTTACAGATGAAATAACTTCTCTTCCCTGATTTACTTCTATTTTCTCTAATATCGATTTTTTTTCTATTTGCTTAAATTTGGTCTTTCTGTTTTATTATGCTGGTTTCTGTTATGTGTTTGGTCAGCTTTAGTGGCCTTCCATATTTATGGCATAGAGACCACCGCTGGTGCATGTTGCTTCTATTACTGTGTAGGCAAAACTGATTTTCTCTAGTGTGTTTGTCCTCCACAGTGTTTTTTCTCCAGATTCCTAAGTGGTATATTATCTGTGTTGCATGCATTTTAAAAATGTTCATCTTTTGCTCTATTAAATGTCTTTTTAAAAATTCTGTAATAATTTTATAGGCAACAATTCTTTCCTTAATTCTATTAGTGTTATTTAAAAAGTTTTCAAGTCCAGTTGGTGTGGTGCAATAGTTGAGCATTGACCTATGAACCAGGAGGTCAAAGTTTGATTTCCTGTCAGGGCATATGCATTGATTTGGGCACAGTTCCCAGTAGGGGGCTGTTCAAGAGGCAGTCAATCAATGATTCTCTCTTATCATTGATGTTTCTATCTCCCTCTCCCTTCCTCCCTGAGTAAAAGATGTCTAATCTATGACCCAGCCATTCTATTATTAGTATTTCAAAAGAGAAACAAAAGCATATATCCATACCAAGTCTTGTACATAAACATTAGTAACAGCTTGATTTGTTATAGGCAAAGGATTATAGAAAAGAAAAAGAAATGAAGGGAATGGAGAAATTGGAATAGAAACACATCGGAATACTACTTAGTGACAGAAAGGGTCAATTAATATGCATAAAGCATGGATGCATCTCAGTCATTTTACTGAGTGAAAGGAGTAAGTTAAAAAAGAAAAAATGCAAATTAATTTCTAGTGACAGAAAGAAGGTAAATATTTGGAAAGGAGTGGAGATAGGGATGAATTACAAAGAGCCACAAGGAATCTTTTTGGGATGGAGATTATGTAGTCTGGTTTCATGGGTTCATATATATGTCAGAAGTGATCAAAGTACCCAGTCTAAAGAGGCGCAGTCACTTTGATCTTATCTCCAAAAGTTGGGAAGTGTTCCTAAACTAATACTAATTCTCCCAACAATTTGATCTTTGATTCCTTTTAGGGCAATGAAGCATTTGGGATTTTTACTTTTCCTCTTCTTTCCCTGGAATGTCCTTTCCTCCCATTTTTCAACAATCAGTAATTAGAAAATCCCATACATTTGATTAAGCATCTAATTTTAGCAACCTTATATTCCAGTTCTGGGGCTCTGTTATGAACATTTTCCTGACATTATTTGTAATAATTGCTATCCCCTTAGTGATGAGTGTTTCTTTGGGTCCTGTGTTAGTGTTTATGGCCTATTCTGTTAAATCCTCAGTTTTGACTTCCTCCAGTCATCTGAATAATTTTGAAGACAAGGTGGTATATTTTCCAAGCACTGAAAAATCTGAAAGTGTCATTTTTTGTCCATATATTACTGATCATGGGAAAGTGAAGAAAACTATATTTAAATATCTACTATATTTTATGCGCTTTAAAAAGTCATTATCTCATTTTTATGAGCCCTGTGAGATAAGTATTATCTCTGTGTTACAATGAAAAGTGTGGCCGCTTGGAGAGATAAAGTATTTTGCTCATATATCCAGTACATGAAAGAACAAGGGATATGATTTGAACCCTGGTTGTTGTGCTTCAAAGCTCCTCCTCTTTCCTCTAATCACACTTCACTGTGATATGTTTTCATGTGAAGAGGAATCAGTTGGTTGGTTTTTCTTTCCTCATGCTCTCTTAGCATCAGACAGGAATGTCTTTATCCTAAGGACTCAGAAACACTCACAGATTCTCACCAACACAAACAATCTCTTAGCAGCCTCTCAACTAGATGCTGGAATAATAATAGCTATTGTTCACTGAGCATCTACAGGGCTGGGCATGGTGCAAAATGCTTTACTATTTAAGTACATAATTTCTATTTTACAGATGAAAAAACCGAGGCTGCCTATTGTCACCTAGCTGGTAGGCAGTGGAGCCAGAATTAGCTGATATGTCTCTCCAACTCCACAGCTCTTGCCTTAACCACCACGTATCTCTGTCTTTAGAAAGTCAGTAGCCAGTGTCCTTGGGCATACCTATGCCTTCCTAATCCAATTCTTCTATTATTCCCAATTGTGTTGGTTTAATTGAATCTCTACCTTGGCTCTCTGATTAAATTTTTATCTTTAAAATAATTTTTTATTGAATTTATTGGGGTGACATTGGTTAATAAAATTATATAGGTTTCAGGTGTACAATTCTGTAGTACATTATCTGCATATTGCACTGTGTGTTCACCACCCCAAATCATCTGATTAGATCTCAAGTTCTCCTGTTGAGATTGAAACTTCCCTGAATTTCGGTTCATTTTGTTGGATGTCATGTCTGACCTGCCTCAGACATCCCAGCCATGGCATCAGCACTCTCAGAGCATCCCAACTTGTGACTGACATTGAATTACATAGTGAGATCCTAGAGCGAGGAGGAGGGAAAGGACAGAGCTGGAGAGTTTCCAATATTGTCTTTCTCTTATTCATTTTGAGGCATTTTCCACTTGTTAATATTTCTATGAACATGAGAAGGAGGCGTTGTATGAACAAAACCCACTAAGTGAGAGTGTGAATTCTGACAGCATGTCTATAATAACAAAACTTTATTAAGAGGATATAATCAGAATGATCTGTGGAATAGGAATTTACTTGTTTTCTTTCCATAGTTGATATGTTTGAAGACATATCCATGAGCTCTGAAATAGAAATAGACTTATTTCTATTTTATTTCATAGTATTCTTTCACTCATTTTTTACCTTTATGTGTTTGTTAAGTTTAATTTTTCTCTAACTCCAGATTATCAGCTGCAGTTAAAAGCAAACAAACATGTTTTTATTATATCATACATTATTTTTATATATGTGTACTAGTGTTGATGAAATCTGTTGACTGTTAAGTATCCAACTTCACCAAGGAGTAGTTGTTTTACTACCCAGGGTAGATAGATAAATTCCTTGTCTTTATAATATACTAGAGGCCCAGTGCACAGAATTTGTGCACACAGGAGTTAGGGGAAGTCCCTCAGCCAGGATTGCAAGAGGGTGCAGGCCAGACTGAAGGATACCACTGGTGCACAATTAGGGCCAGTGAGGGATACAGGAGGTTGGCCAGCTGGGGAGAGACTGCAGGAGGGCTCCAGGGTGTGCCTGGCTCGTCTTGCTTAGTCCTGATTGGCTAGACCCCAGCAGCAAGCTAACTACTGTTCGGAGTGTCTGCTCCCTGGTGGTAAGTGGATGTCATAGTGACTGGTTGACTGGTCGACTGTCTGCACCTTGGTGGTCAGTGCACATCAGTGCAAGCAGTTTAGTGGCCTTAGCATATCATTAGCTTATTACACTTGGGTTGGTTGAATGGCTGACTGGCCGACTGGACACTTAGCATATTAGGCTTTTATTATATAGAACAGACAATTCATTTAGAACTTTCCCTCAAGAAATTAGTACCCTTCATTAATTAAATAGAGAAATTGACAACTGGAGGATATAAAAAATGTCATGAGAATGAAAAAATATTTTTCAATCAATTATTTATTGATTAATATTTAGTATTGGGTTTTTTATTGGTTTATGAATTAAGATTATTTTATGTAATATTTGCTATCATGTTCTATCCTTGATATTTATTCTCCAGGGAGAAGTGGGACAATATTTATCGAACACTATTCCAGGTGAATCATGTCACATATTTCAGGTACATCTTAGTGTTTAGTCACACCTCAAATTTTTCTAGTCTCAAGTAATAGTCATAAATCTCAAGATTTAAAAGATTATTTTCTCTAAAATATTTTTATTCATGGTTTTTCGTATATATAAGTAATTAACATCAAAACACTTCTTTATCACTTTATATATGCCATTTTTCAAACTGCTATGCATATTTGCAAGGAGGAAGATGAAGTGACTAATGTAGTTATATCACTAGTTAAATTAATTTATGTAAAAAGTGCTATTTTGAATGGATGAATCAATTTTCCATCAAAATTTTTATTATAACATGGTGTTAAATAATGAAGATCTGAATATAATACAAACACTCCATTATTCTAGCTTCCTCTTCAGTTCTCACTGTATATACCTCTATATGGCATTCATGATATTAAAATTTATTGATTTTTGTTGTTGTTAAATTTTCCCAAATATGAACTCCTTAAAGAAGCTCATGACTGTTTGGATCACTGCTTTATCCCCAAAGACTAACTCAATCAGTGTTTATTCAATGAATCACTTTAAAAGGAGTCTTCTTATTAGGCAAATAATTTTAAATATTTAAACAGTACCTTACTGCTAGCTTTTAAACTAATTTCTCAACAGATTTAGTGAATGAGACAAGCCTGTTGAATAAATCATGCTATTCAACTTTAATTTTCCATTTCTGGTTCTCTGTCTTTGTTTTGGAACTTTGTGCATTAATTTTGTTACGCTTTTCCACAAAATTCAATATTTTGTTAATTTTTGCAAGAAAAAAAATCTTAGAGCACAGTTAACATTTGAATCATAAAGTTCATAAATCATGTAGTTCATCTAAGAATCCTAGCCTATGAATAATGATTTTCCTAGAATATATTTGTGCCAGCTCTCATGTTTGGAAATGTTATATAGTATTCATTTGCTCTGAGTATTAGTTTGCTGTTGACCCTCTAACCAATTACCACAAACTTAGTGATGTAAAACAACACAAATTTATTCTCATACGGTTATGGAGGATCTGAAATTAGTTTCACTGGGCTAAAGTCTAAGTGTCACAAGGCGGTTCCTTCTGGTGTGTCCAGGTGAGAATCCATTTATTGCCTCTTCCAGCTTCTCCAGCCTACATTCCTTGGTTCCTGTCTTCCTTCCTTCAGCCAGCAGCTTGCCTCTGTCATCTCAATGCCTCCTTCATCTGTAGTCAAATCTCCCTCTTCCTCCTCTTACAAGAAAACTGTGGTTACATTGATAGCCCACTCAGGTAATCCAAGATAATCTTCCCATCTCAAGATCCTTAATAAATTCCTCTTCTGGAAGAGCCAGGCCTGAGGCACAGGTGAGAGGAGACCTGCAGGATCGCCCCAAGAACAAGGTCAGTCACTCAGCCTCTGACTGTCAACATTAGCAGTGGGTTTTGTATGCTTAGGGGTCATAATGAACAAAACAAACAAGATTAAATCAAGCACAAGAGAAATGATGCAATCAAGAGACTTGGCAAGCAGATGTACAAAGTTATTTAGGCAAACCTGATAACACAGAATACTGTTTTTCAGCAAACTCTTTGTTATGATTGAAGCAATATACAGGAGAATTAACCCCACCAAGAGCTGAACTAGGAGCCATAAGGCTCTTAGGAAATACAAAAAGGCATTACAGAAGATACATTGAATATTTTATATCAACCAAACATTCTCCTTATGGTATGCCAGGTTTCCAAAGAAAAAGCAGAAAGTTCTAATTACAAACTCTAGCCACATATTAATACCAAAGCACTCTTTATTACGGTATTGGAACTTATCAGTTGTGGTTAGAATGGAGTGTTATGTTGGCTTATGGCACTGTAGATGTGATATTCTGGTTCTGTGTAATAAATATAAAAGCAATCCTTAAAACTTAGTCACACGTGCCAAGTCTATTTTGCCATATAAGGTAACATTCACAGGTTCCAGGAATTAGCACCTAAATATTTTGAGGGGCCATTATCCAGCCCACCTCACTCTTCCCTATTAATTACATTTCTGTGCTGAATAATAAAACAGTCTTAAAATATGTACCAAAACATTTATTTTCATTGATGTGATTCACTACTTTGTGTTGGAAAGAATTAAATAATTTAAATGAAAACACGCTATCTTTATATTTTCACAGAAAATACAAATTTTTATCACGTTGTCATTCCCAATATCCTGCATCTGTTTCTTAGGAGTGGTTTTATGGGAGATTGTGAAAAGTCAAAGGGTTGGAGAGGCAGTTAGTTTCGTAAGTGTACACTTCACACCCCAGAAAACCGCAACCGAAATTGATATTATTTATTTCATTCTTCTGACACTTCTCCCCTTCTGTTAGCTCATTTATTCATGGAAGATGAAAATGCTGAAACAAAAAAATCATATATTTACTCAATTTTACATCCCTGCTTATAGACGCATTGTTCTCAATATGCCATGCCCTCTAAAATGTCCACCCACCTCTTTCATAGGCTGGCTTTGACTCTGAAGAGCTCTATCAACTCTCCTTTCCTGTTAGTATTTTCTTCATCTTCAGAGCATAGTTTGGCCATCACTTGTCTCAGAGAAGTTTCTGCAAGCCCTTCTCACTTGACCTCAACAGATCCTACCCTGTAATAATGATTGTATCACTCATCATCCTAAATCACAGCTTTATTTTGTTGGTCTCTCATTTCCTCTGGATTGTAAGCTCCATAGAGCAGGTGTTCAGTAAACGCATGCAAATAAGTAAAGGCTCTTTTAATAATTGTGTGCTGATTGAATGAAGTTTCACTTATCCATGAGTTTACTAATTTCCCTAATTTTTCTAACATTGCAACTTTTGACACATGCACATTCTGTATAAGGTATGGTAAGAAAATGGAAAAACGTTTCTCATTTATCAGTGTTGATTTTATAAAAACACAAACACGTAAAATATTTTATGTGCTTTGGAGTGTCATCATACGGATAAGATCAGACATTGGCACATGAATTTGTGGTTTTGGCCCAATGAAATAGTCAAGATAGAACAAATATGTGTCAATATCCCTTTGAAAACAGTGTTGGTCAATCAATCGCATAGGTTCTACCTAAGAACCCTGACAAAGAAACTGTTGTTATTATACATCTCTAATGAAAATTTTACTTCCAGTAGAGGCAGTTATTGTTTAATACTTTGATAGCTAAACCAATAAATGTACTTTTTAAATGATCCTTGTAGAATTTAGAATATTGGGACTGTGAAGGACTGAAGAGATCATTAATTTTACTGTTAGTTTTTTTTTTTAATTTAAATTCTTTATTGTTTAAAGTACTACTCCTTTTCCCCCCATTGACTTCTCCCTGCACATGCCCTCACCCCCCTACTGTCTGTGTCCATTGGTTATGCTCATATGCATGCATATAAGTCCTTTGGTTAATCTCTTACACGCTCACCCTCCCCCCCCCCCCCCCCGCCTTCCTTCATAGGTTGGACAGTCTGCTCGATGCTTCTATGTCTCTGGTTCTATTTTTGTTTATCCGTTTATGTTGTTCATTATATTCCACGGATGAGTGAGATCATATGATATTTATCTTTCTCTGACTGGCTTATTTCGCTTAGCACCATTATCTACAGTTCTATCCTTGCGGTTGCAAATGGTAAGAGCTTCTTCTTTTTTACAGAAGTGCAGTATTCCATTGTGTAGATCTACCAGTTTTCTAATCCACTCATCTGCTGGTGGGCACTCGGCTGTTTCCAGATCTTAGCTATTATAAATTGTGCTGCTATGAACATAGGGATGCATATATACTTTCTAATTGGTGTTTCTGATTTCTTGGGATATATTCCTAGGAGTTGTATTACTGGGTCAAATAGGAGTTCCATTTTTAATTTTTTGAGGAAACGCCATACTGTTTTTCCACAGTGGCGGCACCAGTCTGCATTCCCACCAGCAGTGCACGAGGGTTCCTTTCTCTCCACATCCTTTCCAGCACTTGTTGTTTGTTGATTTGTTGATGATAGCCATTCTGAAAGGTGTGAGATGGTACCGCATTGTCGTTTTGATTTGCATTTCTTGGATGATTAGTGACTTTGAGCATGTTTTCATATGTCTCTTGGCCTTCTGTATGTCCTCTTTCAAAACGTGTCTACTTAGGTCCTTTGCCCATTTTTTGATTGGATCATTTATCTTCCTTTTGTTAAATTGTAGGATTTCCCTATAAATTTTGGAGATTAAACTCTTATTGGAGATAACATTGGCAAATATGTTCTCCATGCAGTGGGCTCGTCTTATTGTTTTGTTGATGGTTTCTTTTGCTTGTTATTTTGATGTAGTCCCATTTGTTTATTTTCCCCTTAGTTTCCATTGTCCTCGGAGCTGTATCAGTAAAGATATTGCTACAACATATGGCTGACTATGGATTCTTCTAAGATTTTTATAGTTTCCTGTCTTACATTTAAGTCCTTTATCCATTTTGAGTTTATTTTTTTTGTGAATGATGTAAGTTGGTGGTTTAGTTTCATTTTTTTGCATGCATCTGTCCAATTTTCTCAACACCATTTATTGAAGAGACTTTTTTTTTACTCCATTGTATGCTCTTGCCTCCTTTGTCAAATATTAATTGAGTATAATGGCTTGAATCGATTTCTGGGTTCTCTGTTCTATTCCATTGGTCTATATGTCTGTTCTTGTGCCAGTACCAGACAGTTTTGAGGACAGTGGATTTGTAAGATATCTGGTATTGTGATTCCTCTAACTTTGTTCTTCTTTCTCAGGATTGCTGTGGCTATTCGGGGCCTCTTTTTGTTCCATATTAATTTTTGGAGAGTTTTTTTTCTAGGTCTTTGAAATATACCGTTGGTATTTACCGTGTTATTTTAAAGATGAGAATATGTATGCTTATGGAGATATTGATTCGCCACAAATAACAGAGTTACACCTAGTCCTAGAATCCAGTGCTCCTGCCTAATTAGTCTATTGCTGTCTCTACCATACTATAATAAACTAATTTAAACATAGTTTTCAAAAGTCATTGTCTTCCAAAATTCTAAACCAGAAATATAATTTACATTTTCCTCCACCTTGTGGTAATAAGCAGTAAAAAGATTGGGATCACACAACTTGGGCAACATGATGGAGGTTCTTTGCTGCCCTTACAAAATTCACTCTAGCTAACTGAGGCAGAAAGAGAGGAAGTCCCCAAAACATTACAGAATGGCACCTATAAGACAGCTGCTGCCTCAGCCATGGATAAGGGGCTGCAGAACCAGGAAGCCACCTGTACCCTGAACAGGAAGTTGCTGAATTTAGAAAAAACACCTAGGAAACCAGGAAGTTGCGATCATGACTGTCAGCTTCAAAATCTTGATGCTTCTGTCACAATCTGATATCCCCCAAAGGGAAACCCTGTACCCTCTTCTCTCTCTTCATGAAACATGGATCTCAATGAAAGTCTTCCATAAGGGCATCTGAACAGTAGTACCTAAATCGTATGCAGAGCCCCCTCTTCAAAGGAGTCTGAGAAATGGTGCTTTTAGGATAAGAAAGAGGCCCCCTAGAAAGGGTTAGAATGACTGGTAAGTGAGCCAATCCCCAGGATCCGACATACCGGTTTTCATCTTGGATGGTCGTGGGACAAATCTAACCTCTCTACGCTTCAAATAAGACAGCGGATGTGAAAACAGTTTGTTCACGCAGAGTTATTTCATATTACTCTCCATATCATTTGTCCCTCCCTGCTATTCCTACTTCTGTTTAGCCTATATTGTGTGCTAGTGGGATGAAATACAACTATCTTACTAGACTATCACTCTTTTATTTAATCCCCGGGTGTATCTGCCCATGAAAATAGATCCAAAGGAAATGGGGAATATGATATCTTTAGCTTGGACTTATTTCCAGGGCTAAGTTTAGAAATGTGCTTTAATGAGTCTTCTTGTTAGCAGGCTATAGCTTAATGCCATTTGGCTCTCCCTGAAGACTCTTCTAAAATTATTCCTGATTTTGAGACTTATTTTACTTTAAAGTAAGCTGGCATGCTCTGAGTCTTCAGCTGGTTCATTAATTGCCTGGTGAGGAAGGGTGACCTGAGAAAGCTTGCTGGCATCCTGTGCCAACATTTTGGCCTATTAAGAACATTCTAAAACCACGCTGGGAATCTTAACTTTCTGGCCTGAGAAAACCGATCCTCCATTTAGACACTCGTCATTTTCCAGGGGCCTGGGCCATTTTATAACCTCTCTGAGAGTTCATATTGATCTCAAGTCGCTGCCCTTCTCCCCTCTCTCCCCCCCCCCACACACCTGTCTTCCACCCCCTTTTCACAATCTTTGCCATGACCTCCCTCAATTATTTTGATTTTCAGGGCTATGCAAAATAAAAGTGTAAAGTACATGCCTACATATGCTCTTTAAGTTCTTTTGGATAATGAGCCATCGCTACTGTGGGTGAGAAAAATGATCACTGATTCATTTTGTGGGGAAAACATGACACAAATTAATTTTCAGTATTGGCAGGTATTCGTACTTACACATCCCTGTGCCTAAAATAATATTTCATTTGACAAATGAATTCAACACTATGATTTGTAAACATTGCTTATAATGATTGTCAAGTTTTTTTGTAAAATGTAGGTTATCTCAACTATGACTATAGCATGCACAGTGATAATCTCAAGTCTTTTAATGGTACTCAGGTCCTTGGGCAACCTCCTTGGTCTTCCCACTTCTCTTGTAGAAAACCAACTGTTTCATTTCTAACATCCTAACACTCTATGAATCCTTGAATATTTAGATACTCGGCTCAAAGATACTCTTGCCTCCCTCATTGATCTATCCCTAAATAAGAATGTTAGGACATAGGACTAAAATGGACATTACTCAATTCTCTTTTCTATCTTTCACCTCCTTCTCTTCTCTCCTCCCCCTTCCTGCACGAATAGATTTTAAGGTAGAAAGAAAAGTAGACCCTGAAGGGTTGTCTTTCTTTCCATGATCAGAGATAAAGGAGGACATGGCTGTTAAGAGGCAAGAGTGGAATTATTTTTTAGCCTTACTTTTCCTTAAGGGAACTAACAGGACATACCTCACCAGAGCCATGTCTGTCGACAGAGAAAGTTTCACTGTCTTCCTCAAGCTGGTCGCTCATGGTGAACAGTTACATATTCAAATGAATCTGTCAGGGACAAGAGTCTGGTGCTTGAGTTCCTGCTCGGCCCCGATGACATTGATTTGTGAGCATAATGCTCGGCTGCGGGATGTGTGACAGATAAATTTTATCAAAATTAAAGCACAATTAAACATTTCATCTTCCTAATTACTGGCTGTAGATTCAGCCTGATGACCATGTGCTGTAAGAAATCAGCGACCATTACACATTTTAATGGAGCACAGCTGTCTTACAGCTTGGTAATATTTGCACAGTGCCACAGAACTGTAATTTATGATAAAAAGAAAAAATGTGTATTGGTGCTTTTTTGCCAAAATAGATTAAGGATTCATATACTTTAATGAGATTTGGACCTAGTCTTGGATTATCGTTATAAATGATTTATGTGCATGTTGGTGGACTCCTGTAGTTCGGAGTTGATTTGTGTTTAGGTCTATCAATATGTAATTCCAAATCTATTCTTAAGCCAATATCTATCACTTCCTCTCCCTTTCCTTTTTCTTTTGTGTCTTCCGTTTCTCACAAGGAAGGACAGATGGGAAGGTAAACAAAGCAAAAAGGCAGAGGCAAGAAGGGCCTCATTGAAAACAACTGTAGCTTCTTTCAAACTCACCGGGGAGCGAGTTTAGGGGAGGGTGGAGGTGGGGCAGACTGAAGGAGCAGAGGCACCTCGTAGGGGTCTTCTCATCAGGCCTGGCCTTAGGTGCGGCCACGAAAATCCATGTCCACTGGGGCGGAGCAATTGATGGGCCTACAAGACCAAGGCTGACTGTAGAACTGGCCTTTGCCCTTCTGAGAAAAGGGTGATTGACAACTACAGTCTCCTCTTCTATTTCTTCATTTGTAAAAGGGAGTTGGGACTTATTTCCCCCTGCCTTCCTGGGATTCACCCTCATCACAATGAGGATGGTGACCAAGGGTTTATAATTATAAAAAGCAATGTGGCAGAGTTACATGGCCTTACTATTGACACTTGTAAGCACTGCCAGGTGGTGACGTAGGCATGACTTTCTTAACTACTGTTGGTGTATTTCTCTTTATCACCGTTCTTACTGGAAAAAACACTTGAAAGTGCGTGTCTGTGAATGAATTGCTCTCGACAGATTGGTCACCAGAAAGGTCACGAGGAGTCAGAAAGTATACATGGAAATTGTATGTAAACGGTTTTTATTAATAAATTAGGGATTAAATGTAAGTTGTTATATGTGATAAGTAATTATGATGATGATTTCATTTGTCCAGGAAAATTGATGGCATAATCTCCAATCATATTTCTATCCAAAGGATATATATATTCAGAAATATTTCTTTTCAGAAAGCACACTGTGGATAAGAGAAAAAGGCGAGATACCAGAATCTAGACAAATCTGCTCAATTTAGGTGTTAACTTGCCTACTGAAAACAGAGAACAGATCCTAATGAATTCAGAAGGCCTAAATATATATATATGTAACGGGGAAAGAAGTGCTCATCTCTTTATCATCCCAATCTTCTCCAGGCTTGATTTATTTCAGCACTCATATGCTGGAATGTTTCATACTGTACCAGGTTGCATATGCTTGCACACTAATTCTCAATTGCCGTATGCAGTTTGTGACAACCATCTGCTTCGACCTCCCTTTGAGTTCTTTCTCCCACTCAGCCCAGCTGAAGTAAAAATATGGACAGAAACAACTTCTGCAGGGAAATGAAAAAGTTAACGGGAGAGTTAAAGTTATATTGTATATCTGCTTTTCCCATGGATGTGCTCCTGCAACTTACGCTCCACTTATCAAATATTTCCGAAGTGCAAAGCCTGACACTTAGCAGAAAGCTGTAAAATATGCCATGTTTCCTCTGACAGTCTTGGCTGTGGAGGCAAGGTAATAATTAAATATGTACATCTAGTGCACATGCTGACGCTAGAGCCCGCTAGTGCCGCTCCAGCGACCTAGACTTACTGTATGTAGCACCTTGTCATGTACCAGAGGGTGATGGGATGGGGGGAGGAAGGAAAAGAGAGCTGAGCATATTTGAAAATGCCTGAAAAGAATCAACAACACATTTTGGAATTGGACTTGAAAAGGAGGGTTGACATATATTTCTAAAAAATTTTTGAGTTAAAATATAGGAGAAAGAACTTCCATAATTACAGAGCTCAGATCCCATATCTCTTCTCCTGGACTATGAAAAGGGCAAACAAGGAAAGGTGTCTGAGAATTTTAAAAACAGATATTAAGTTGTGTATCTGTGTTTGAAAGAGAGATTGACAAAAAAGCGACCGAGTTAGTAGAAAACATACCCCTATTATGAAAGTGATTGTATTTATTGTACTTCATCAAATCAAAGACACCACCAATTGTGTCAGACCCTATCTCATGAATACTAAAATGTGAAAAAATTATGTCTTAAAATCAGTGAGAAAATATCTTTCTATCTCTATTTCTTCCAAAGTTAACCAAAGTATGATCTCTAGATCTTTTATACCATGACCATGCGTCTAATTATAAGAACAAAAGTCAAATGAACTTGGGACCACAAGAAGAATGGATGGTATGAGAAATTTATGGGAGAGGAAGGAGAAAATAGATAAGAGAAGAATGATAGGGGGCAAAGGAAAAAACTGGAAATGTAGAGAGAAGTGCCTAGGAGCAGTCTGAAGTAATACCGTTATACAAATATTCAGAAGACTGCCGTCATAGTCTCTGTCTTCCAACATCATTAATATTTGTACAGAAAAAGCACAAAGTGAGAACATGAAATGGAATTGGCAGATGAAGGAAAAGAAATGTCCTGAATATAGCGCTGATGAGTTTCAGATGGAACGAAATACAAAGTCTGGTGGATCATTACTAAAATGGGCAAAGTACAAGTTCATTGTGTTCTCTTGGATTGAACCACCAGATTCTGTCTAATTATAATGGATCAATACTAAAAGCCACAAGTCACATGCACATTCTTAGTTGCATTTTACCTTTCCCTTTAAATTTAAGTGGTTAACCAGAAGAATTTCAGTATATCAAACCAGATTATATCAGTGGGATATATTACCTTACAATTATTGAGGAAATATTAAAATTCTTTAAAGAAATCCAAAGGTAATAGTTAATGATCAGTTATGTCATGGTTTAGAACAAGGGCTTTGGAATCAGGCTGGGTTAAAATTCAATGGGAGTTCTGACTCGGCCATTTGCTAGCTTACAAACTTAACCCTCTACTTCTCTATTTGTAAAATGACTAAAAGGGGCACTTACCTTATTG
The DNA here is from genome assembly GCA_963924515.1 of Vespertilio murinus. NCBI lineage: Eukaryota > Metazoa > Chordata > Mammalia > Chiroptera > Vespertilionidae > Vespertilio > Vespertilio murinus. Next base: position 31,630,253 of record OZ004717.1, on the reverse strand, counting down.
TTGTTAGGATTATGTGAGAGAGTATATGTAAATCACCTAGCACACTGTTTAGCACATAATATGTGCTCGATAATGATAATTACTCCTATTACTGTCAAAAGTCTACAGGGAACAAATGGAAAAAAAAGCTTCATCCCCCCCCCCCCCCCAAGGGAAATGCTGAAACATGACCAAGGACAGCTTGTGGGATAGGGCACTGAGTTCTTTCAAGGGCAGGTGGATATGTGAGATGTTCATTTGTTTATCCCAGAAAATGCGATCATTTGTCATCATATGATGGTGATTTTTCTGCAAATACTCTATAAAACCACAACACATGGTTCTATTCGTGGAAGTATAATTGCTTTTCTACCAGACTGAACTGGTTTATGTCATGAAAGCTAAGTTTTGCTTCCTTTTGTTGATTAATGCTTGAGATCAGTTGGAAATATGGGTGTGTATTCACATATATCTATATCTATATATGTATAGATATACTAGTATATGTAAATGCATAAGTGCATATGTTTTATAATACTTTAACAAATTTCTGTAATTTGGATTTTCAAAGGTGGTCTTTATTTTGTTTATCTTAGTCTCTTCCAGAAATTGAAAGACTTAATTGTCTTTGCCTTCATTTTTATTTTCAGCTAACTGGTTTCATCTACATTAAAACAAAAAACTTGCCGAAACCAGTTTGGCTCAGTGGTAGAGCATCCCTCTGCAGACTGAAAGGTCCCGGGTTCGATTCTGGTCAAGGGCATGTACATTGGTTGCGGGCACATCCCCAGTAGGGGGTGTGCAAGAGGTGGCTGGTCGATGTTTCTCTCTCATCGAAGTTTCTAGCTCTCTATCTCTCTCCCTGCCTCTCTGTAAAATATCAATTAAAAAAAATTAAAAAAAAACACAAAACACAAACAACTTTATTAGTGAAAGTATTACATAGGTTCTCCTGTCCCACCCATGATTTCATCTGCTTTGATTTGTGTTACACAGCACAATATTTAGATGCTAGATGCCTAAAACATATAGGTTGAAAGCATGTCAATTTCAGTATAAGACTATCATTTTTCAGTGTAGTGACTATATTTACAAATTTGATAGCAGCAAGCCTGTTGACAGTCGACACAGGCACAATAAAATTATCATCCTTAACATATAATCCGGTACAAGGATGTTTTGACTAATCGGTACACAGGGTTTTTTTCAGACTGATGGAAGCCCAGCCCCTGACAGTAGGGTTCATGAAAGTTTGAAATGGAGGGAGAGGAGCTGTAGCTTGGGGGCTCTTGTTAATGACTACAGAATCCTCGCTCTGCAGCCAAGGCTGGCAAAGTCCACAAGAAACAGCAGGGCTTAAATAGCTCACTGCTAGTCCTAGCAGGGTTCTTGTCAGTCAAATATATTCACTGCATACCTATTGTGTGCAGAATGCCTAGTTTCACTTGCCAATTCAGCACCGAGAGGTTGGTTTAGCTCCTTTCATCTTTATGACCTGCAGACTGGTAACAGCATTTCTAGCAGTGTGTTCATTTTAAGAATAATTTATTCCAATAAAACAAGGTGGATGTTCCCTAGATATGGCCACCATATGCCCTGAATTTTCTGGGATAATCCTGATTTCATGTAATGTTGTTTCCACTCCAATAAAGCCAGTTAGTGAAATACATGATGAAATGTAATTTCAATTTTTATATTATTTTGAGATTTCATATAATGAATTGGCACATCAGAAACATATTTTTTGCTAGGTTATGTTTATGGATTTCTAGTTTGGAAAAGGTGGTTACTGGGGGTGGCCACTGGTGCTCCTTATAAAGGGATGTGATTTTTATTTCGGGCATGAAAACCATGCTGTTTCAGGAAGGTATGGTAGCATCTATATCCACCTTTAATGCCACTGATGACTCCCCTGCCTCTTTAGCTCCTCACTGAGGGCCACTGAAGTTTACATTCTAATACAGTCCTGGATCTTCTATAACTGTCAGGAATCTTGTAGTTTCAAGCAACAGAGACCCCAGTTCAAACAGGCATAAACAACAGAGATTTATTAGGTCACTTACTTGAAAAGGCAAGTCAGGGCTGGCTGTCATTGACACTTCACTTGGAAACTTGAATGACATTGTCAAGGACTGATTTAATCTCAGTTTCCCTGTCCTTCATGCTGACTCCATTCTCAGACTACACACAAGGCCTTGGACAGCCCTCAGTTGCCTCGAGGTCTCAAAATGGCCCAGCAGTGCTCCACCTTGGATCTTGTCACCTCATTAGTAAGGAAAAGGAAGGTTTCGTTGGGTAGCCTCCATTGCAAAGAGACACTGTTCATTCCCAGATGCCGCAGCAAACATTTCCTCTGCTTCATTGGTTCTGTTTAGGTTCTGGCCTGTCCTCAGCCAATTATTTGGCTAGAGAGATGCAATTCACCAGTAGGGTTAAGCCAATAAGGCGTCACTTTAATATCTGGGGATGAGGTCAATTGTATTATACTATGCCATTAAAATAGTTCTTCCAAAGCCAATTTAGGTCGTGTTACCAGGAGAGTCAATGGATGCTAGAACAAATAAAACAAAAAATGTCCACTACTAAGTCTCTATGTTTGTACATACCTTTAAAACGCAATTTCTTAGAATTAAAAAAAAACCATGTAATGCAAAAAATTGTCAGATTGTGCTATATCTGTGGTATTGAGTGGCCAGCCAGACTCACCCACTAGCTGAAAATTCCTTCACAAAGACCAAGTACATAGCTCATAAGGTTAAATTTCATACCGGAGACAATGGGCTACCCAGAGATCTTCAGTTTCACCAATAAGTGGTCAAAATTACAATGCTAAATCAGGAAATTCCAAGTGCGCAGAAGAACAAAGGATTATATAAGGATAGCAACATTTCTTTTTTACAAAGCTCGGGAACTGTGAGGAGTCCAGAGGTCCTGGGATAACTGAACAGAGAGAAGCATTCTAGAATTAGGTCTCTAAGGTGGTATAAAACCTTAATATGGTATCTCTCAAGTTTGCCCTGGTATGCGTACCACCTGAGGGAGCCTTGTTTAAAACACTGATGCTGGGGTTCATTCCCAAGCCTTATGAGTCAATATCTCACTGGGGAGGGTCTGATCACCTGTATTTTCACAAACAGACAAATTAGGGAAATATTGACTTACTCTATGTCTCCCACTTATCTACTGTAAAAGTCACATGAACTTATCTGCAGATCTGGGAAGGTGGCGCTTGGAATTCCCTCCTCCATTTATTTATTCAACAAATATTTATTTTACATTTATTCTGTTCTAGTCACCGTGCTAGGCAGTAAAGATATAGAGAACAATCAGATACAATTTCTGGTTTATGAAATGTATGGTATTATAGGGAACACATTAAATAAATAAGGAACACATAGGTATATGATTACAACTGTGATACTTACTACAGGAAGTATAGGATGCTAAAAGCATGGTCAGGTGACAAGATCCAATCAGGTATTCTTTATAGCATGTAGATGAACATCTGTAGTGTTTTCATTTCAGATTGATCGTCCAATATGAAAAAATTCTCCTCTCACTAACAGATAGGATTGTATTACTCTTGCTGCATCAATTTCTTGTTTTCCTCTAAAATAGTTATGTAATATATTATTTAACTCATTCAGGATTTTTTTTAAAAACTATCAAATTAATAGAAACACTGCTTGGAGACTGAATTACATTAATAAATATTGCTATGATTTCTTGGCATCTTAAAAATATAATGCAAGATCTCTGTTTATCATAAAATACTAGTAGCCCTGCTCACAAATTCATGTGCCAGTAGCTCTCTGCTGGGCCTGGCCACTCCGTGCCACTGCCAGAGGTTCTCTGTGGCCTAGAGGCCCATTGCAGGGTGGCATGGAATGCTTGCCTGGTCGCCAGGGCAATGATGCAGGTGTTCTGTGTCCTGGCCTGGTCACAGAGGCCCTTCATTGTTGGGGCAACGAAGCAAGCATTCTGCAGGCTGCTCACGCTGCCTGCTCTCAGCGGCTGCCCTATGCCCCCCCCCCAGGGCTGGGAGACTCCGTAAGGACTGAGAGGACTGGGTGCCGCCATCTTTGTGAGGGAGTGACAGTTAATTTGCACATTACCCTTTTATTAGATAAGATTTGTTACTAGATTAAGTTTGTGTGTTTTTAGTAGGATCCCAATGATCATTAAGCCAACTCTTCTTTATACAAAATTATTTGTGTGTTTTTCTTAAGTGCACATTGAGTTTCTATCTTCAGAAAAATTAAAATTCAATCAACAAATTGATATTTTAATTTCATAGCCTCGGCATTGAAGATACTGAGATTGCTGTGGTTTTTGCTGTTGCTGTTTGATTTTTTTTTTTGCTTTTCTTTCAGATGTTTTATAACATAAAAATTTAGCCATAAAAAGGCCTATATAACATAAACAAAGGTGACTATAAACAGTATACTTATTTGCAGTTATTGAACAATCTTTTGTTTGAGTAATATCTGGCTTAGAGGCTAAATAACAATATAATAAGATGCAATTTTTAGAGGAAAAAGCCTTGGAAAGTCAAAGACAAAGACAGAAAAACAAAAATAGAATGATTGTCCATTTTGAGTACTGGGTATTTTTGAGGTTCAGCTGCTGTGCAATTTGTCTGGCAGGAGAGGATAGGCAATGAGCAAAAGAAGATAATTTATGAGATGGAGAGACAGAGACCTGATAACATCATTTGAATTCCTAGATCCAGCCTTGCTATATGCAACTTCAGACTTTCCAAATTTATGAGTCAATAATTTTTTTTAAAAAAATTTAAGTTACTTTGTGTTTGGCTTCTGTCAAAACCCCAACTAGTGTATCAGATGTTGAAAACAAAAATAGCAATGATGTGAAATTCTCTTGGGGTTATGGGGGAATGAAAATATAATTCAGTATGATTATATATTCAGGATCTTTAGTAGCAATATTATAAAGGTTGGTCAGATTATATTTCCTTATAAATTTAAAGCTAGTGACTTATAAAGTGGGTTATAGTTGATAACACTTTTACTGAAGGTAAAATAACAAACTAAGATAAAGTTTTATGCCTTCTTTTTAAAAATCATTTTGTAATCACATGGTGTAGAAGACTGCACCCCCATATTCTAAAAGTCCTTTATATAGGAAAAAGATAAATGAACAGAATTCACTTTAGGGTATATTATGGATGCTTACCAGTATTTAATACAGTCTACTTGGTGTCCCAAACCATCTGCCTCTGTAACACAGATGACCCTAAGTTTAGCAAATTTTGTTTCCTAACACATGGAACTGTATATTATACATCTGGGGGATGTTGCTATAAAAATGGAAATTAGATACTTTGAGCATTTCAACTACCCATAAAATTATTTGAAAACTCTGTATAACTGAGAGCTTGTAGAAAAATGATTAGTTTTAATGGTTCATACGCAAAAAAAAGACAGCTTGATATGTGAGAATCCCTGAAAGCTTTTTAAAAAAATTTTTTATTGTTGAAGGTATTACCTATGTTTCCTTTCCCCTCATTGACCTCTCCCTGGCCATTCCCACTCCCACCCCCAGCACATGCCCGCACCCCCCTACTGTCTGTGTCCAAGGGTTCTGCTTATATGCACACATACAAGTCCTTTGGCTGATCTCTTAATCCCCACTCCCCTACCTTCCTTCACGACACATTTTCTTCTTGTTTAGTATATTTATTGCAAGCATGGGGGAAATACATTCAACAATTTAATTCAGTGTTTCCTGACATCTGTTTCAGTTTCTTCTCACCTGATAAGTATGCTTTCCTTGTGGGGCAATGTGCGTGCTCCTTGTACTTGAACTATTTCCTCCGATTTAAAAACACTTATTTTTCTCTCTGTTCACAGTTATTTTCTTGTTCATGAGTATTTACATGTTCAAAGTTAGTTTCTTCTTTCTTATTGGTGATGTTGCTCCTGACCATCTAAACTAATAAAAGGGTTAATATGCTAATTAGACTGGGTCGACCAGACATCCTTTGGTGGTCCGGTCCTTCCAGGCAAAGCCACAGTGGCAGGAGCCAAGGCATAGGCAGTTAGGGATGATCAAGCCAGCACCAGAGGTCAGTTAGGGCAATCAGGCCGCAGGCAGAGAGGTTAGGGGTGATCAGGCAGGCAGGCAGGTGAACTGTTAGGAGCCAGTGGTCCTGGATTGCGAGAAGGATGTCTGACTGCCGTGGGGGATTGGGCCTAAACTGGCAGTTGGACACCCCCTTAGGGTGTCTTGGATTGGAGAGGGTGCAGGCTGGACTGAGTGACCTTGCCCTCTCGTGCACAAATTTTGTGCATCAGGCCTCTAGTAGTTAATAATGAATGTAATTAATTTTGACTAATTTTTATTTACCAATTTTAATTTTGTAAATCTGTTTCTTTGCTATTGTTTATTCTAGCACTCAGAATAATGTTTTTTTTTATTGTGATTATTACTCAAGTATCTAATTACATTAGACCATGTCCTTGTTATTAGAATTAAACATTATTTGGAGAATTGATATGAGGCATAGAAAGATGATTCCTCCATAGGGAATGTTATGGGTTGAACTGTATCCATCAAAATTACACATGCTGAAATTCTACCCCTCCCTCTTGACTCTGGGCTAGCTTTTGCCTCACAGCTTCTACATACGAATGCTTGCTTTTGGGAGGCTCACCTAAGGGAAACCAGCTGCTCTGTAAGAAACATGGCTTTCCTGTGACGACCATGATGTCAGAAGCCCCAGCTATATAGATGCAGAGGTCCTAGTGGAAAGAGACTTTGTGTAGGGAGTGAGGGACCAGGTGTATGAAGCAGCGTATTAGAAATAGATGCTGCAGACCACCCACCCCAGCCGAGGCCAAGTGGATGGAGATGAAGTGTTTGGCCAAGTCCTTCTCATCCTCCCGAACCACAAAATTGTGAGGAAGAAAAAATAACTACCATGTTTTCTCAAAAATAAGACATCCTCCGAAAATAAGACCTACTCACAGGTTTCCTTCTGAGTGAAATATAAGGCATCCCCCCGAAAATAAGGCCCCCAGGCTCTGTCTCAGAATGAAAATTTATTTACCGTAAACTGATCGCTAAGGCCGCCCCGACTGGCGCCTAGCAACCAGTGACCCTACGCAGAGTCCTGATGTCACTGCTGTGTGAATGGAGAGAAATCAGCGTGGAAACTTTGTGAAACCTAAACTGCAACAAATCGTGACCTGGGTGAAGAATTCATGGGAGAACATCACTGACAGTTGCATTGCAAATGCACTGCGAGCAGGCTACCTTGACAACAAGTACTCATTTAAAGACAGTGCCATTGCTAAACATGAGAGATTTGGTCCACTGATTCAGAAAGAAATGAAGTCACAAGAAATTCACCAGGAAATTCAGGAATTGGATTGTTATGATGATGTTCCAGAAGATGATGACATGATTGTCATTGAATAAATGAGTAAATTCTTGATACTGTAGGATTCACAGTTTGTCTGGTTTGTGTTGACAACTACCGTACTACCATGCCGTATACAGGTAATAAATTTCCTTTATTTTCATTTAACAATAAATGTGTACCGTATTCTTCTTCATGGAAAAATAAGATACATCCCCTGAAAATAAGACCTAGCGCATCTTTGGGAGCAAAAATTAATATAAGACACTTTCTTATTTTCGGGGAAACAGGGTATCTTAGTCCCTGAGGTTTCGCATAGAGAGATAACTGAGAAAGTAGGTTAAAGAAAGAATACAATGCAAGGAAATGTGGATGGAAGATAAGCAAGAGGTAAGATAAGACTAAAGAATTCAAAAGGATCTGGAAAACTCTGAAGCTGAATTGAAAAGACAGGTGGTAGGGAACCAAATCCATAAAATGAAAGTAGGAAAACTGTCTAAGAGGAACGTATGTTACTTTAAAGAAGAATGCTTCCAAAAGGAAGGCAGGGATCTCAGGGAAAGGGAGAATTCAGTTAGAATTGCAAATTATCTTGCCATACTCACTCCAGAAGAACTGCAAGTAGTATAATGTGAAACAGAAACTTGGTGGAAGAAAGCTTATTGACATCAGCATTCACATTCTGTAAGTAATATTTATTCGTTGCGTGTTCAGGTGGCCTAGAAATTGGCAATTTATAGTTGGAGGACACAATCCCTACCCTCATGGAACTTATAAACATATTACCTATATCTAACTTTTGTCCTAGAATAACAATGTAGTAACCCCTCAAATTATGAGCAAATATTGGAACCTCTACTAGTACTTTGTAGAGAAATAGTAATATTTCTGCAGGGTCAGTATGAAGCCACATCTTTGAGAAAAGATGACACACATATCAGGAAGTTATAGACAAGTCAGGCCTGGCCCAGCCAGCATGGCTCAGTGGTTGAGTGTCAACTGAAGAATCGAAGAATCGGAAGGCCTTGGTTTGACTCCTAGGCAAGGTACAAGCTTGCAGGCTTTATCCCTGGGGAGTTGAGGGGGAAGGCAGCCAATCAATGATTCTCTCTCATCAGTGATGTTTCTATCTCTATCTTCCTTCCCCTTCCTCTCTGAAATCAATAAAAATATGTTTTGAAAACAAAAGTTAGAACTGGAAGCTAAAATCTAAAAACTTAAGGGATGCGAATATAGGGCCATGCCTTCTAGGAAGCCCAAATGTAAAGGTTCATTACTAATTGATAACGAGGTTGCAACACTGGATACATAAGAAAGTCACTCAATGGGCTGGAAAGAAGCCTGCTATTGCTTTTAAAAAATAAATGAATAAAAGAGAATTTTAAACAAGGAATACAGAAGTGTGTCTGGCTTCATGTCTTCCTGAAAAAAGTCTTACATAATTAGGCTGTTTTAAAAACCTAGGGATATTTGTCATCGGGAATCTCATAGTAAATCTTAAAGTGTATTGTTAGGAAAGCAAAAGCTTCCCAGAATACATTTCTTCTTTCTTAAAAAAAACAAACACATCGATTCAGATTTTCACATCCATATTTCAGCTAAGAACAGATTTTTTGAACGTTAAGATTTACATCAGCAGTAAAGAATAAGAGGAGATAAAATCACTGAGTTCCTACTCATTTGGTAGTTTCAGCCAGGTTTTTTTTGTTTGTTTGTTTGTTTGTTTTTGTTTTGCAGTGGCCATGTTTTCTCTTCCTTTTAAAACCAGCCCAATTTGTTTTATAAACTATTGCTCACTCTTATCTCCCCAGGCCCTCACTGCATTCATTGCCAATGTCCCCTTACCTGTGGCATTTTACACTTGAGGAAAGCTGTGGTTGATAACAAAAGGCCTGCTAATGACACCAATTAAGAGGTGTGAATGTCATGTGTTACCTTACCAGCTTTGTTACTGAACATGTTTATTAGTAATTGTACAGGTGCAGGCTTTTAAGTTCATGAGGTTAATACTGACACACAGCTTTGTTTTGGCTGTTTAAACATTGAAAAATCATGGGTAAAGTCTACTTGGTGTTAAAGAACGAATTATGTCAGTGCTGTACTTTCTCAGATGGAAAATCTTTGGATCAACTTAAAGCAATAAAAGTGACCTTCCAATGAGGGAATCTCTGTGTTCAGTCTATCATAGGGCAGGCATTTGGGGTTCTCTTCCCTCATGGAGAGGTGGGGATTTGCCTTTCTGTCCCTGGACTGTGGACTTCCACTGGAAGGTCAGTTGAGAACACAACACTAGACACATGTAGAGTTAATTAAAAGAAAATCCTCTGTAAGGATTTCTCTAAGCCACAGTTTCTCTACATTAATCTCTTTCCAGAAGCTTTACTCATTTATTGAATCGGTTATAGATACATCCTTAGACTTCCTTTCAAACATTTCCCACTAATAAAATAGCTGGATGAGGGAATCTGTTTCCGTGTCCCATACCCTCAGTTTGATAGGAACACGAGATCACTCCGATCAGCCCCCGATTAGGGAAGGAAAGAAAAATTCATTTTACAAAGGTGACAACTAAGGTCTGTGACATTATAAGACTTGCCCATGGCTATTAAACAAAGATTAACCTCAATTTGCAAAGATAGATTTTGGGAAGAGCTAACCTTCGATTTTTCTCTGGCAGAATGAGTAATTCCTAGGAGGAGCTGGTAATTTTTAGCTTGTCCTCAAGCCCACTGAAATATCTTTGCTCTTTCCATGCATCTGTAAGAGCAACTGTTGTTTTCAGTCATTCGGGGGGAAAGTGTGCGGTAGGGGCCTCTTCTATTTTTGTGGTAGACTCCACAACAAATAAAGAACGTCTCTCTGGCTCCTGGGAACCTAAACTGCAAGGTTTTGAGAACTGCTGTGCAGTGGTAAAACTAGCTGGTTGATTTGAGAGATCAGTTCCCAGACCACATTTGAAGGATTTGAGGTGAGTCCTGGTTGACCAGTGATCCCCTTGGTCTTGCTCATGATTTGCCTTACTTGCTTTTTGTCCTACAGCAAGGGGGTAAAGTGGAGGTATAAATGGCTGAATGCCCAGGAGTACAGGTTGCCCTTCTCTCTGAATACAGGGGATCAATAGAACCCTTTACCCATGATTGAGCAAATGAATACACTCCAAATTCTTAGCATGTGACTAGTACATTGTAAATGCTTAAGAAATGGGAGCCATTGTTGTTAGCAGCTTACTAGCCTCTGGGGCATTTGCATCATATCCTATATAATAAATAGGTAATATGCAAATTGACTCTCACACCCTCACAAGATGGCTACCTATGACTAGGCCAGCAGGGAGGTTAGTGAGGGACAACCAAAAGACTGAACAAACAGGCTGCATGGGGGGACAGATGGGGGCGATTAGGCTGGCGGGGGAGGGGGGCAGTGAGAGGTGACCAGGCTGGCGGGGGGGGTATAGTTAGGAGCAACCAGGTGGGTAGAGAGGGGGCAGTTAAGGGCAACCACGCTGGCAAGCAGAGGCAGTGAGGGGCTATCAGGCTAGTGGGGTGTGTGTGAGGGAAGTTAGGGGCTACCAGGCAGGCAGGCAGGTGAGAGATTAGGATCCAGCAGTCCAGGATTGTAAGAGGGATGTCTGACCAGTTTAGGCCTAATCCTGGCAGTCAGATATCCCTCGAGGCGTACCGGATTTGGAGAGGGTGCAGGTTGGGCTGAGGGGACTGCTCCCCCCTCCATGCACGAATTTCATGCACCGGGCCTCTAGTATTTACTAACCACAAAGACAACTTAACATGTATATTGGACTCCATTCAGCCTTTTTAAAAAAATATTTTTTTATTCATTTCAGAGAGGAAGAGAGAGCTAAAAACATCAATGATGAGAGAGAATCATTGATTGGCTGCCTCCTGCAAGCTCCACACTGGGGATCAAGCCCACAAACTGGGCATGTGCCCTTGACTGGAATTGAACTCTGGACCCTTCAGTCTGTAGGCTGATGCTCTATCCACTGAGCAAAACAGGCTAGGGCCTTTCAGCCTTTCCTTAGCACGAAACCTGGGAGTCTTTCCCCCTTTATATTATATTTGCAGCCAGTATGGCTAAGATCAGGCTCATAGGATGTGAGTGAAAGTGATATGTACATTTCTTGGCCATATACTTAAAGATCCTTTTCTTGACTATTTTTTTTCCTTCTCTTTTGTCCTGGAACATACATTTTCAGGAGATTCAGCTTTGACCCTGAAGGCAAAGGCAATACTGTAGACTTGTAATTCTCAAGATGAAGTCTCAAAACCATTGGCATCAACATCACATGAGAACTTGTTAGAAATGCAGACTCTTGGGTCCCACCCTGACCGCCTGAAGTAGAGACTCTGGGGTGGTCTCAGATAGCCCTCCAGGTGATTCTGGTGCCGTAAAGCAGGACGGACAAATTATGGCCCATGGGCCAAAACCACTAGGCAGTCTGACTTTATGTAGCAATGAGCTAAGAATGGTTTTCACGTTTTTAAAGTTACAAGAATAACAATTTGGCCTGCTCACCTGAGGACTTTCAAGCAAAGGAAAAATAAGCTTCTGTCATTTGTAAGCCTCCCTATGTGGGGAACTCACAGCAGCTGAGTCCATACCCTAACTCTGTGGTTGACAAACTGTGGCTTGCGAGCCACATGGGGCTCTTTGGCCCCTTAAGTGTGGCTCTTCCACAAAATACCACAGCCTATTTTGAAGAAGTGGCGTTGGAAGAAGTTTTAAAAGATTTGGCTTTCAAAAGAAATTTCAGTCGTTGTACTGCTGATATTTGGCTCTGTTGGCTAATGAGTTTGCCGACCACGGCCCTAACTGATGCTGGTATGTAATACATGGTTCTCCCTTTCCACACCACACTGTTAGCCAGTGGTCTGTGGTTTGATTTTAGTGTCTCACGTCACATCTATCTTAGTAGCTCTCTTTAAAGAGTCAGATGTTGGATTTGACTAATAGTCTTCCACATAAGTGAGCCATAGAGGCTTCAGAAAGGTTACTGGAGCTCCAAGGTCAAATTCAATCTACATGGCTAATTGCACGTAAGTGTTTTTCCATTGAAATAATCCTGTCAAAATAACCAGTAATCTTATACTCAATAATCTTGCACTTATACATCCTTCTTCTGATTTATTGAGTTAGAATGCTTGGCATATCAACATCGACCAAAGGATCACGGCCCAACTTCTGGCGGACACAGATAGCTTTATCTTTGTTTCAAAAGGTTCATTGAGTGACATCTCAATGGTAGGATTTGATGGTGTTATCTGCAGCTGTTGGCTGTGGGATTTCTTTCTTTTCAAAGTTTCATTTTATTTTATTTTTATTTATTTATTTTAATATATTTTATTGATTTTCCACAGAAAGGAAGGGAGAGGGATAGAGAGCTAGAAACGTCGATGAGAGAGAAACATCGACCTGCTGCCTCTTGCACACCCCTCACTGGGGATGTGCCCGCAACCAATGTACATGCCCTTGACCGGAATCGAACCGGGGACCTTTCAGTCCGCAGACTGACACTCTATCCACTGAGCCAAACCGGTGTCAGCTGTGGGATTTCTTTTTAAGAGGACAGGTATTTTAGGCTTGACACACAAGACTGTTGCAAGTTGGGAGATGACTAAGGAGGTTTAAATGCCCTTGTAAGGAGAGGGGTCGGTGTTCCCAGCTCCCCGTGTTCCCAATGCCAGGCTAGTCTTCCTGTCTAGATCAGGTGGTGCAACGGAGACTCGGCCCGGGAAGCATTTCAGAGAGGGAAGGGAAAGGGTGATTCTGCACTACAGAGCTCAGGTGGCAAATACTGCTTTCCTCTCTGTGTCTCGGAAATGTATAAACCCCAAAGCAAGCAAGGGGGTGAGCCTGACTTCCAGCTGGAGCAGTGCGTCCCCAGGTGGGTCACCACACACAGGAGCAAGCTCAGGTTTGGGGAAGTGTGGGTGAGTGGGCTGGCGGGGGAGGCTGGGTTTTGGGGGAGAGGCAGCGGCCTCCCAGCACTCCGCGAGCACAGTTGTGACCACAGGCCCGCGAGTGTCATTTGGCGCGCAGTAATGAAGCCTGACGAGAGGTCTCCTGCTCGCAGATAGCCGGCTGTTGTCCTAAAAATGCAAACCACCGCCTCAGGCCATGGAATCGGGAACAGGCAGAGGACAGAGGCTCCGGCTGGGCACCCCGCTGCTCGCCCTCCCTTCAGCATTTGCAACTTGGACCCAGAAAGCTGGTCTTTACCCTTGTACATAAGGACACAGAAGAAAGAGGGTTTTTGTTTTTTTTTTAAAGCTGTCCCAGAGGCCTATGGGATGGTTTTAATCCCGACTTTTTTGTTGGGCGGATATTAAATAAGATGGGGGCAGGGGAGGCCTCCACCGCTCCCCAAGCTCCCCTGCGTTTTCTCATGCAAAACAAAGCCTTTGAACTTGAAAGCTGCCTTTTGCCACCTTCCCCAGTGTCCCCCCTCCCCACCCCATCCTCTCTTTTCTCTGCAGAGTAGCGCGACAATAGCAGGCTGCCCCCTAAGTCCTTTGGTAAGGAAGGTTCCTTAACAGTCAGTGGGGTGGGTGAATGCTGGGGTTCAGCACCCCCCAGACCCCTTGCTCCATATGAGGAACCCCCAACCTGAAGGGAATCCCTGGGGGAAGCACCGATGTCCAAAGGCCAGAGGAAACCAGGCCTGGTCTTGAGCAGCTCTGCCCGGGCCCCAGCTGGCAGGGCAAACGGAGGCGTTGTCCCTCTCTGCAGCGTTTGCTTGCTGTTTGTTTTTGTTTTGAAATGTTGCCTTTCATGCTTCCCCAGCCGCCTGCTGGTCCTGAGGCTGCAAATGCTGCCTTGACTCTTGGGGAGAGGCAAGTTTTGAGTTGTCGCTCGTCTTCCCCGTTGGTGCTGAGAGTCTCTGCTGCTTCACCGCTCACATTTCAGAAAGCCTCCTTCCCCCTCTGGTCAATCTCCTTGGGAGCAAACCCCTGAACCCGGGGGGGGGGGGGGGGTGCACGTCCCTTGTGCTTTTAGGCATCTATTCTATGGGATTCTTGACAGAAAACAAAGGGCTAAAAAAAAACACCACCACCACCCTGTCGATTTTCTGCTGTCAAGGAAACAAGCTGTTCTCCCCAAGGAAGGCTCTCGCGGTAAACCCGGTGGAAACTTGATGAAGCATTGATGGATGGAGTCGCTCTCTCACAGAACTCACCTGGTGTCGTTTGGAGAGCTACACTGTGAATCCCTGATCCGGCTCTGGCCAGTGCCCTTGGGTTTCTCCAAGGCCTGGGCAAAGGGGCTCATCTGAGCAGGGCTTTCACCGAGGGCCACACTGCATCTCGGGAAGAACGTCGCCAATGCCGCACAACTATATAGCGCCTCCTGGTTCTTGAGCTCTTCCTCATGAACTGCCGAGCTTGCCCCCATCAGATCTGGGCAGGAAAGCAGGCACCAGAGCCCGGGGCCAGCACACGGTGGGGCACAGGGCAGTTGAGGCAATCTGCTGCCCCGTTGGGGTTTCAAGTACAGGACTGAGTATGTGTAACCCCTCTGCATGTCTCCGTTTTCCTTTGCATTCACTATAACCTCTTTGCTAATTATCTTTCTTAAAATTCCACCCTCCAGGGACATTCAGCAGGGAGTCCAGGCTTTGTCCCCATGGGCTCTCTCTCTTTTTGGTTAAGAGCCAGTTTGTCCCAGGGATCCCTCAGACTTCAGCATGACTTAATAACCTTGAATTGTGGCCACAATGGTGGTACTCTGTCATTTTCAGTGATTTAAACTTTATTCTTTTAACTGTTGGGGCCCACCAAAGGCTCAGCCCATGCCAGAAATTGAAATCTAATTTGAGGGCACTCACAGGAAATGCCTCATCGTCAAGGAAAGTTGACACTCACCCACCTCCATCCTCCAACTCAGGCGTTAGGCAGCCCACCTTCCAGAGCCAACAGGACCTCTGGCCTTAGGAGGACAGCCCCCACCTCCCAGCCAATCATGCCTGTTTCTGAGATGCCTGTTCTAACGGTCTCTCCAGGCAAAGCTTCTGCTGCTTGTGAGGCTCTGTACCCCCAATCCATGGATTACTTTCCCTAGTATAGAGGGCATCAAGCTTGTTCCTAAACGTTAACAATTTAGCAGTGTTGTGAGGAAGGGATTCTCAACATCCTTGTCAGATAAGGCAGTTGAAGCTCAGGGCAAGTTTGACTTTGCCCTTCCCCTGTCCATCACCCTGCTTCTCTCTACTCCCAGGCACTTGGGTGGCAACTAGGGTATGTTCACAGACGCACAAGGCCTTCTTCTATTTCTGAGAAGCCCATAAACCAGCGGAAGGTTGTGATACGTGTAGCTAGCCAGCACGGCTATGGCATACTCAGCTCCAGGGCGCCTTATGTGCCTCGCCAGCTCAGCCAGGTTCAGTGACCCTGAGAGGGGGCGGTGAAGGATTGAGAAAAGACAGACAAGAGAATGAAAGCTGGGTCTGGGTGGGACGCTGCTTCCCTGATGGAGAGACAGTGCCACGGACTACAAATCGTGTCTTTATTTTATAGACGATGCCAGGAGGCTAAGTAAGGGCGTGGTCAAGGTGTTTACAACATTCGCATGGGTTTTGAGCCTACTCAATTACATGCACCTGACCAAACTTTGTTTACTTGCAGCCTATATCACGTGATCAGACCATAGGTTCAAGCTTAGAACTACAGCTGTTGGCTATCATTGTGCTGGCAGGGCTCTGCCCTCCAAACTGGGACTTGCACGTGGCCACGTGAGGACTGTGCCCTCTCATCAGTCCAAGGCTTGAACCTGTCCAAATACTATAGCCGTCCTCCACAGATATGTACGAAGAATTGGAATTCAAGGTAAAATTGTATCCCTATGAAAAGAAGAAGAAGCGAGTATCCTCTTGTTTCAGAGTAGGCAGAGATTCTTTTTGGTGGAAGGAGCTTGGGGAGTGGCTGGTGAAAGCTGTGGTCTTGGCATCGTAGGAACCTGGGCTGACTCAGCCTCACTAGTCGCTGGCTGCTGGCATGAGACAAATTATTTTAGGTTTGTTATCTGTGGAGCTGGGTTTGTTGTACTTACAGCATTTCCATGGAGATTAAGTGAGACAATGTATAGCACAGAGTGAGGACTCCATAAATGGCAGCCATTATTGGAATTCTTCGCATGCATAGGATTTTGACAGCTGGAGATAGGATAGATCAGTGGTCGGCAAACTCATCAGTCAACAGAACCAAATATCCACAGTACTACGATTGAAATTTCTTTTGAGAGCCAAATTTTTAAAACTTAAACTATATAGGTAGGTTCATTGTTATTAACTTAATTAGGGTACTCCTAAGCTGGCCTTTTCTAAAAAACCCAAGGGACCAAAGAGCTGCATGTGGCTCGCGAGCTTCGGTTTGCCCACCACTGGGGTAGATGATGATCTTTCTTTACTTTTATTTTTATTTTTTTTATGTGTGGTGGAAAGAATTTTAAGAAGGAGTAACCAGGTCAGATTTTCACTGTATAAAAATCATTTTCTGACATTCCTGACAAGGGAAAAATCCTATTATTTTTGTTTTGCAGTCCTAAAATTGCACTGTGTGGTATAAGTTGCATGCACAGAAGGTAATTTCCAAGGTAGTTACAGTATGACCAATACTTCACAAAGCACTATCCCTTCTCAGCTACAGCAGCTGGGAAAGATACTGCTGTCTCCTATGGACAGAGGAGAAAATAGGACCCCAAGAGGTGACACGACCTTTTCTTGGTCACACTTTCAGTGGTCAGACAGATTTCTTTTTCTGATTCCAACCCAAGACTTCGTATATCTGATTAGTGCTTGTAGTATAGTATAGCAGGCATTGCTTTGAGTACTTTCTAATTTTAAGTCAATTAACCCATATTGTATTTCCTTGAAGTAAGTACTATCATTACTACCCTACAGATAAGGGGTTGAGGCACAGAGAAGCTAAGTACCCTGCCCAAGGTTCCACAGCCTGGTGCTGTCCCCATGAAATCGTGTCTGTCCCGGTTGGGTGCTCTCCTGTTTCCCTCCTAATATATCCTCTGCTTTGTTCCAAACTGAGTAAGGGGAAGCCTGAGATGAGTAGGTAGTCGTTAGGTGCCAGCAACACTGGGCACCTGACGTGGTCTAGAGGCAGCAAAGTAAAGGTACCAGCAGCTCAGAACCCACTTAGAGTTCATCTTCTCATCCCAGAGTAGAAATGGGTAGCAAGTTTGAAACTGAGAGCGGTTCTGACTCCCCAGCATTCCAAACACACTCTCCAGGATGAGAAGAAGTGCTTCCTCAGGTGAGAGCCAGTGGCTTCTGAAATTAAATAAATCCTGGTATCTGGAGTGACTTCAGGTGACATCTGCACCATCAAACAACGAAGAGGCATGGGACCGGGCTTTCTGGAAAGATTTTTGTGAAGAGAGAATCTTTGTACTGAAAAAGATTCATGAGGTAAGGTTTTAAAATAGCACTAGAGTCATGTTGACCCAACTGATTGAAATGAGGAGATTCACAATGCGGTTTGGCTTTTCCCTTTCTCCCTTCAGGAGCCTTGTTGTACAACAGCCTGAGCTAAACATGCTGTGTCAATCTTCTCTTTTACATTTTCCCTGGGTGTTTTCTTCTTCGAGCGTGCAACAACCTTGTCATCATTTTAAATATTTTTGCCTGTAAATTTCAGAATACTTGATCTGATTTTAATAAGACCCATGTGTGAAATGCTTTACTTTTTTAAAATCTATCATTCCGAGGCTTTCTGCTCTTTAGTACCAGCACAGCTTGGTAGCACTAGGTACGTCTTGTTGAAAGTATGTCCATAAATATGTCCCTTGCAGCATGGAACAGCTTGTTAAATTGGCAGTCCTCAGCAGTTTGCCTGGAAAAGTTTGCCTCACTTGTGATAGTCCAAATGTAGGGCAGAACACAGCGTAACTTTTTATCTAATTTTACCAATTGACATATTCTTCAGATTTTTTAACTACCTCGTGCCTTTTCCTGAGTGTACCACTACCTGACTTTCAAGTGGTGAAATTGTGCTTATGATTGCCAAATGTGGGTAGGGAAACTACCTTTTGCTACTAGATATTAATTTGTTAGAAATTAAAAAATACTGTAAGGTAAAACAGGATGCTATAGCCACTGCAGGCCATGCATCCCAGTAGGCTGAGGCTGCTGATTTCTATTCTTGAGGTAGGATTGGTGTTGTTCTTTGTTATGGCAAAGGCGGGGCTTGCCAATTTTAGTATTTTGAGTTTTATTTATTTTTATTTTTAATTTATTAAGGTATTATATGTGTACATAGCTTACCATTGCCCCCTCCCACCTCCCATACAGGCCCTCCCTCCCCAGAGTTCTGTGTCCATTGGTTGTACCTATATGCATGCATACCAGTCCTTCGGTTGATCTCTTATCTCCCCCAGATCTCCCTACCCTCCCCGCTGTCATTTGACAGCCTGCTTGTTGTTTTACTGTCACTATATCTATCTTTCTGCTCATTAGTTTACAATGTTCTTTATTATCCATAAATGGGTGAGGTCATGTGGTGTTTCTCTTTCATTGACTGGCTTATTTCACTTTTGAGTTTTATTGATATACTTTCTTGGCGTCCAATACTTAGTGGCACCCCATTAATGAGACTGATATACTTAGATATCTTATTGATGTACTGATCTATTTTGATTTTTTCATCTCTCTCTGGCTAGGATCCTAATAAAACTAGGGATGGCAGACATAGGACTCCCAATCCAAACCGTGACGTCACAATGATGGGCCTTCAATGCCTCACCCTCTGCCCTCACCTCTGGGAGAGGTAGTATCATCTCTTCCCCCCTATGTCCATAACGCACAGCAGTCAGCACCACCTGTATTTCCAGGCCTCAGGTCATCAGGTAACCTTGCTTGTCAACCTGTCATCATTCTGTATAAAATTTGCCAAGCCTCATCCTAGAGGAAAGCAACACAACAAAACACAACAAAACAAAACAAAGCAAGTGTCTGAACATGGCATATGTGAAGAGACTCCGGGCTTGAGCAGAGCACAGCACAATGACTCTGTGTTTAACGGTCCTGTCCCAGTAGCCATGCCTTCCAGATGGCCCTCAGTGGTTTCTGGTAAGTGGCCTGAAGAGAATGTATTTTCCATGCTTGGGTTCTGTCTGCAGATTTTTACCACTCGATAGAGAACTTGCCTGTTTCTGAAGAATCTATTAGAAAATATTATTTTAGGAGTAATTTATTTTTGTTGTTAATCTTCACCAAGGAATTTTCCCATTGATTTTTAGAGAGAGTGGAAGATAGTGGGAGAGAGAGAAACATCAATGTGAGACACATTGATAAGTTGCCTCCCACATGTGCCCTGACCAGGGCTGGGATTGAGCTTGCAGCCAAGGTACATGCACTTGACCAGAATCAAACCTGGGGCCCTTTAGTCCGTAGATCAATGCTCTATTCTCTGAGCCAAACTGGCTAGGATAGGAGTAATATTTGAAGAAAGCTTTCTTAGGAATGCAAAGCAGACTTCCTAAAAATGATACCCAACTCTCTATCCCCTTCTTAAACATGCTATCCAGGCTGCAGGTGGGTGAGGACCCCTGCATTTGGATCATTTAAATTTTACTCGAATTATGTGGGACACTTGACCACCTTTTGTTTTAAGGGTCAAGGTGTACATTGCAATCTTCTCTAAGATTAAGAAAAGAATCTGAAGCTCTATCTCAGTATTTCTCAAAAGTGAAGGCTTTGAGTCCCATTTCAGAGTTATGTTGGGTAGTCATTACAAGTGCACTTTTCTGGGATCTACTTTTAACTCACTTAAATCAGACTTGCTAAGGTAGAATTTAGATGATTCTTGAAACACAAGAAAAATTTGAGACCATCACCTTTGTTGTTCTGTACATAACTGGTATTCAATGTAATTTTTTTTGTGTGTGTAATGACTGAAAATAATCCAGGAGAATAAGATGAAATCACTCAATCATCTATAGTATATTCTTTTAAAAATTAAATGTCCTTCAGGCTTCAGGTTGATTTAACTGTATTAAAACTGTGACCAAAGACATTCTAAATTGTGTAACTGTGGTTAATAATTGAAAGAAAATTTCTTAGCTGGCATCTTGAAGAATGTTTTCTTATGTTCTTGGAGGGAT
The DNA here is from genome assembly GCA_963924515.1 of Vespertilio murinus. Classification (NCBI taxonomy): domain Eukaryota; kingdom Metazoa; phylum Chordata; class Mammalia; order Chiroptera; family Vespertilionidae; genus Vespertilio; species Vespertilio murinus. Next base: position 31,609,762 of record OZ004717.1, on the reverse strand, counting down.
CTGTAAGGCACATTTAAAATAGCCATCTTGGCCGAGAGGATGGCAGCTAGACTTGGTATATCCTGGGACAATTGCTGAGTTGCCTCAGACCCAGCACTGGCACAAAGTTTGAACCTGTCTCAATCTGGTGAACTCCACTCGCCCCCACTTTGCCAATCACTGAGAACCTACCTGTTGCAACTTGAGTACCGCCAAAGGCTCTCTAAGTGGCTGAGCTTCACAGGCATCAGGCAGGTGGAGGTAGGCAGAGGGGAGAGGGAACCTTGGGGTGCCTTAGAACTATTGATGACCTGCCCCTGAGCCCAGTGCTGGTCAAAGTTGGCCTTGGTGTGCTGCTTGGTCCTTCCTGAGCGCACCCAGGACCAACAGAGACAGACTACAAACTGTGGATCATTTTGTAGCTCCAAACTGGTTGCCCAGGGCCAGTCACAGGCAGCGTCTGACAATGGCTGGCCCCAGACTCCCTCCCAAGAGGCCCCAGCAGCAACACTTCCAGGGCTCAGCTTCAGACAACATCAGAGCAGGATCCAATTGGCTTAATAAGAGGCATATTCAAAGGGAGTCTCGGCAGGCACCAGACCCTGCTGAAGCAAACTGCTTCCTGTAGTCAGCACCTGCATAGCAGCTGGTACACTGTGTTCAGGGTTGATCCTCTCAGAAAGCCAGCCAGGAGGTTGACCCCACAGATGAGTGGGCCAATAGCAATCAAGACTCAACTACATCAGGAGGACCCACATAACCCCACAAGGAGCATTCCTGGAGCACTCAGCTCAGGTGGCTAAGGAGACTGCACCACTGGGTCCCATAGGACACCTGCTACATAAGACCACCCTACCAAGACTGGAAGTCATAGCCTATCTACCTAATACATAGAAGCAAACTGAAAGAGGCAGCCAAAATGGGAAGTCAAAGAAACATGCTTCAAATGAAAGAACAGGAGAAACCTACAAAAAAAATTAAATGAACTAGCAGCAAGCGATTTATTATATACTAAGTTCAAAATATAGTAATAAGGATGCTCAAGAAACTTAGTGAAATTACAACAGCATGAAAAAGGACATAGAAACCATAAAAAGGGCCATTTGGAAGTGATGTCCTCAACCAGAGGGCTTCACAGGTGAATTTAACCAAACATTCAAAGAACTAGCACCTATCCTTCTTAAATTATTAAAAAAAAAAATTCAAGAGGAAGCAAGACTCCCTAGCTTATTTTACAAGGCCAGCATTACCTTAATTCCAAAACCAGATAATGACACCACAAAAAAAGAAAATTATAGGTCAATATCCCTGATGAACATAGATGCTAAAATCCTCAATGAAATATGAGCAAACCAGATTCAGCAATGCATTAAAAAATCATACACCATGATCAAGTGGGATTTATTCTTGGAATTCAAGGTTGGTATGATATCCACAAATCAATAAATGTGATCCACCACATAAACCAAATCACATGAACATATCCATAGATGCAGAAAAAGCATTTGACAAAATGTAGCGCCCATTTATGATTAAAACTCTCAGCAGAGTGGGGATAAAGGGCACATGCCTCATGTAATAAAGGCCATGTATGACAAACCCACAGCCAACATCATACTCAATGGGAAAAACTAAAAGCAGTTCCTCTGAGATTGGGAACAAGACAGGTATGTCCACTTTACCAAAATCTATTTGTTGGAATTGCAGAAAACTATTTATAGTTGCCTTAGGAAGGAAACAGTGGGATGTGGAACTAATGTGTTGATTCAAGATAATTATGAAACACAAATGACCATTACTTACAAGTCCCCTGACAATTAGCTAGGGATCAGGCTCAAACCAAGGGGAGGGGAAATTTAAAAAGAGCTGGGATATATTTTCATGGTAATAATAAAACTAGAATATGTACCTTAATTCCCAAGTTAATGAAGGTCATTGGTGACATTTTAGTATTTAAATTATACAAGCTTTCCCTCCTAAGATTGTTTTTTAACCCTTGAATTCTTATTACACTGACTCTGAGTTTTCCTTTTTTTTTTTTTCTTTTATCTTTACTGTGGAAAGTGACATATTTGGGTATAAATTGTTTTCATTTCTTTCCCATCCTCAATTGAACTGAGATTTCATGCCAGGATTTTAAGTAGAAGCCCAGACGAGACCTTCTGGAAGCTACAAGATGTCTTAGCACAAAAGACCTGAGCAATTCTAATGTAATTCAGATTATCTTTGGGGTGTTTGCAGGCTGTCCTCAACCAACATGGACCTCTTGTTCTGTTGTTCTATTGATCATGCTCTATATAGACTAAAAGGTGGAGTTGAAAATAAAAAGTCAGAAGCTGCTAGTGTGAATTACTATGACATACTAGGGGACCGGATATGATTTTGAGTCTTCTATTGAACAGTAACATCGAGAAGAGAAAATACTCCACCTTTATAAAAAAATAGTCAGGCTTTAATTTCACATCATTAACTGAAAGAGAAGCTGTAAATCAACATATAAGTCCCCAGACCAGCATTGTCTAATAGAAATGGAAGGTGAACCACAGATGTAATTAATTTTTTTCTACTATTTACTTTAAAAAAGTAAAGAAAAACAGGTGAAAATACTTTAATAATATGTTTTATTTAACCCAATATTTTGAAAATGTCATTTCAACATTTAATATAAATTATTAAGAAGATGTTGAACATTTTAAAAATTATACTAAGTTTTCACATTTCAATTTGAATTAGCTATATTTCAAATTCCAATAGCCACATGTGGCTAGTGGCTGCCCTATTGGAAAACTTTGACCTGGGCTGTTAATTCTCCACATATGAGTTTTCTAAGAGGGACTCTTTTGAAGGATGAATTATTTCAAAGGCAATAATATTATTTTTATTGTGACCTTGGGGCTTGAAGCCGCATACACATGTGAATGGTGAATGGCTAGAAGTAGAGTGGGGAAGCCTGCTTTCCATTGATAGATGTGCAGGCTGCCCTGGGGTTAGCTCAGGCTGCAGAGGCTGAGCTTTTCCAGAGCAGTGACTTGTCCTGTTCCTTCATTTACCAGGTTGTGCTACCAGGCAGTGCCATTTGCCGTGTCAGAAGGATCTGCTGTCCTATTGGTCTACTGGATGGTACTTTAAGATGTTTTTCAGAGTGTTCCTCCCCCTTTGCTAGTGGCTATCTCACTTAAGCCTGTCTTGTAGGTAGCTGCATATGGGCCCTCAATCATAGATGCTGAGCCAAGGGACTGGTCCCATTCTAGGTTCTCACTGCTGGCTGTTAAGCCGGAAATGTCTTACGGAGCCCCGTGGGAATTTCATGGCAGATTCAAGTCTCACAGGCTGAGTGAATGTTGAGCAATACCACAACTCAGTCTTTTAGTTTTTTTAATCTCAATTTAAGTGTGCCATATCAATGAGGCCTAATGCCCTAGATACTTACCAGCTCTCCTGGACAGTTTCATTTTATTTCTGGACTTCAAATACAGAAAGTCGTTGATTAAACGTGGTTCATGATGCCATAGTATTGGTTTGCACAGGCTTCTGTCTTGGCCAACTGGCTGGCTCACTTGTACGACATCTCTCTTACTCTCATTCTCTCTCCATCCATTCATTGTATTCATGTATTTCATTTGATCCCCATTTCTCAATTTCTCACTGCCATTTTCATTCTTGTACCATAAGCAGTCATATTAATGTGTTTGATAATATCTTTCTGTTTTCATGTGTTCTTATAAAACATTTACTCAAGTATTCTAACTTATACAAGTGTCATTATACTAGATAGCTTATTTTATTTTTTAAATCATTATGGTCAATAGTTTCTAAGACCTATCAATGAAGCTATGCAAATCCAGCCCTTTGAGGGACACCATGATTGCATTCTGCTTCCTACAATTGCAAGCAACACTGCAGTAAACATCATGGAGGATGTCTCCCAGTGTGTGAGGATGTTTTTGAGAATTATATCCAGGAACAGAACTGCTATGTCATAGGGAATATTTAATTTAACTAACTACCACCAGGCTCTTTCCAGAATGTCTGCACCAGTCTATGTTTAAATCAGCAGACATATGAAGATTTCGATATACCCATATGCTCAACAATAATGGCATTATTCAGCTTTCCAATTTTAATCAAACTAATGAGTTTCTTGAAGTTATTTTTATGTTATTATGAATGGTAAAAGATTATAATTGAGAAGCAAAAGTCCAATTTTCTATTTTTTTAGAAAACATTTACTTACATGATAGTTATTATAGTACCAGAGGCAATAAAGTCACTAGTGTCATATTTTAAAGAGTGAAACAGGCAAGAGAGTGAAATATGCTGATACAAGTAAATACATTCAGGATGTGTTGGGCCACTAGCCACATCTGCTTTTCAATTTATAATGTGGAGGAAAGCAATCTTTGTTTAATAGTCATAGGAAGTCTATATTTGGTCTGCTCTGGTCTTGGAGAAGTGGAATCAGTAAATTCTAAAGGAAACTCAAGACCAATACAATGTCTATAACCAACTTGTGCTTTCTTACATTCTTTAGAAATATGCCCCTATTAAGACCTAGTAGCAAAACTCAAGAAAGATCCTCCATGAACACATTGGTAACATCAGTCAAGTGGGAAAAGTAGGATGCTGAAACCAGATGCGCTAAGGGAACTGACCTAAATACTAAGCTGTGTCTTGGGAACTGGAAAAGTAGCCAACACCTAAACAACATGTGCAATGGTCTCTGTGAGCTAGAACTAAGTCAGTGTAGATATTCAAGTCTAATGTGGTGGCAGAGACATGGTAGGAATCCTCCAATCATGGCTATTCCAGCAGGTATGTGGATGATGGTCTCTTGGGCAATTTTCCTCTCTAAAGGAAGGCCTACCCTTTGATTAAATATATTTAGAATAGGGTCAGGATCCTCTAAAAAAGAACTATTTAGGGCCTAGTCAATTGGACTAGGGCTCAGAGCGCCTGGGCTCTAGAATCGAGGTCAAGCTTGGTTGTTTACTCTGAGTAAATGTAGGTGGTCTTCGACAAGAGCTGAGACTCAATGACCATTTGAGGACTGAGAGCTCACCCTAGGTCCCAGATTTATGAACTAGAACATATGCCAAAACTAGACATCACTGGCTGGTATAGCTGACCTTAATAATAGAGATTCTCTCTTGGCCAGAGCAGCTCAGAGCCTGGATGAAGCTAAACCTGCTGACCTAAACTCTTGTTGCATAGAGCTGATTAAGACTCTAAGTTTCTTCTTTTTGGCCCTTGGAATATTTTATTTGTTGATTATTTATTATCAATTTGGCTCTAGAATTCATTGGAAATAAATTTCAATATCTTAGATTTCCTAAAGGTCAGTCACATACGTTTGCCTCTTCTAAAACCCCCTTTTCATATCTAGGCTTCTCCAGATTATATCAGCATATATGGGCTTTTCTTAGAACCAATAAAAACTCAAAAATAAGAGGTGAATCTGAAACCAGGTGAAAGGGGACTGCCACAGCAAGAGGAATGTGGGGTGCTGATGACCTGCATACATTGTCTTTACCAAGTACTTTTGTTATGGCCTTTTGAATGTCAAGGAATGGGCTGGACAGAGACTGAGTGATTTCACATGGCTCTTTGGCAAGGCCTCATCATATAAAACATCTATGATCCTGTGGTATTTTTTTTTAATGAACTCTACCAAGGTAATCCTACAGCATTTAAAATAATCGCATATTTATGTCCATGCACTTAACAAACTTTCAGTGTTTATTAAATGAATAAAGGCGTAAATGAATGGCAAAAGTGTATGTGTTATTTTGTAACCTTAGTAAGTGATTAGGAGAAGGTGAGAACAGGGTCTAAACATGACAAATTAGAGGATATATACAATAAGAAAAAAACCACATTACAAATGCAGGACTTGTACACCTATTCTCATTTATTTATAATTAGGTTTATTCTAAAATAATTTCAGAAATTGTCTTATATAGTTGGTAAACACATATTTTTGGGGGGGTAGGGGTTTAAGATAGCCATTACTTCTTGAACAAAAGCACAATGAGGTCCTCTCTCAGTTTGTTACCAACATGGGATTCATCTCCAGGCATTTACCCCTCCGCCCCACAATTCATTCATGGAGGTGGCTGCAAGCTCTTCTCAGTTACCCAGTCAGTTCTGTAAAGCCTTAGAGGAAAGTCTGCAGGAAATCCCTCTCTTTTGGCCTTTGGGTCCCTATCAGTCCAAAAGCTGTAAGGAGATCTGTGGTCCTCAGGGCCCAATCATTGGTTCTGCCTTTCAATATCAGGCATCAGTCCATCAGTTCATGCTGGGGGAAAGTTCACTGTCAAAGAGGATGGGGTTAAAAATGATAGGAGACTTTTGCCGAAACCGGTTTGGCTCAGTTGTAGAGCGTCGGTCTGCAGACTTAAAGGTCCCGGGTTCGATTCCGGTCAAGGGCATGTACATTGGTTGCGGGCACATCCCCGGTAGGGGGTGTGTAAGAGGCGGCTGGTTGATGTTTCTCTCTCATCGACGTTTCTAGCTCTCTATCTCTCTCCCTTCCTCTCTTTAAAATATCAATAAAATATTTTTTTAAAAAATGATAGGAGACTTTAAATATCCATGGGGATGACAGATCATGTAGCAGGTCAATCACATAAGCCATCACCGTTGAGTAGACAGGAAGCCGGAACACACAGGCCGGAGATGTGAGATATTTGCCTGCCTTATTAGAAACAAAAGGCCCCCAATACTAAATTGTGCCAAATGTGTGACGTTAAAGGAAGATGCTGAAGTTAGCATGTTGAAAGCTTTAGTCGCAGAGCTTGGCAGCAGATTCTGGGGTGGAGGGTACAGTCTGCTGAGGGTGTGGCTAGTTGTGTTGGGGCCAAAAGCTCCTCACCCTTCATCTTATCCCCATGTGTGTGGGGGCAAACCTAGAAGTGTAGCACCTCCAGCCAGGCAAAAGTAGAGAGAGCCAGGACAGGGTTTCTCCACAGGCTTTCCACCACTGTCTGGTTGGGGATGGAGGAACCTCAGTTTCTCCAGGCCTCATTTGGAAAAGTGGAGTATAGAGCGAAGAACAGAGTGGGTGAATCTTGTCTCTACCTCCCTTCCCAGACTGTGGCGCTCTTAGGGCTGGGAGGGCTAGCTCTGCCTTTGCCTCATTTCCTCATACCACACGGAATTAAGAGCTGATGTAGACTTTTTGTCTTGAAGGGCTGGCTAATACTTTAATTAGACCAGATCCCCTAGATTCCTGTTAAATTAGTAAATGAAAAGGCAGTTGAATGGCAGATTAATCTCTTCCAGCTGTTTTGTTCTTTTAGCAGATTCTTGTCAAGGTTCTCAGAGGAAGGGGATGATTTTCATAAATAACTGACAGAAATATTTTAGGTTAACAAATTCACAGCACGTTTTGGGCTACAAACGTCATACACTTCTGATTGGGGTGATTGGTATATATTATTCATTGTTACTAGTAAAAATAGATGGTTTAGCCCTAGCTGGTTTGGCTCAGTGGATAGAGTGTTGGCCTGTGGACTCAAAGGTCCCAGGTTCAATTCTGGCCAAGGGCACATGCCTGGGTCGCTGACTCGATCCTCCTCAGTTGGGGGGTGTTCAGGAGGCAGATTCTGGGATGGATTCTTATCATTGATGTTTTTTATCCCTCTGTCTCTCTCCCTTCCTCTCTGAAATCAATAAAAATATATATTTTTTAAAAATATAATAAAATAAAAAATATTTTTTTTAAAAAATTAAATGGTTAAGTGCCCTAAGCAAGCAAGCCAACCAGTTTAAAATATTTTTTTAAAACTTTTTATTTGCCTTGGGCAGCAAACTAATTACCCCATCCTGCTCTTCCCACCTCCCCATGCTATCTTGCCTCATCATTATTATTGAAATTTGGTGCCCAGCAATAAAGCAGCATCAGGCACTTCCATTCACTTGGCCTAGACAAAGCTGCTATTCTGCATGCGATAACAGGCTCTGAAGTGCAGCCCTCTCTGATTGAGATTTTCATGGAAGGACGTTCACTCTCCTGATTTTTGTGACTGTGCAAAAATATACAGCCGTCTTCAGCTTCTGAGACAGTTTCCCAACTATAAAGTAGATATCCGGCTTTCAGCATTTCTGCCCACGAGTGAATGAGAAGCAAAAGGCAGTGCCCATTAATTTATAATTAAACTGGTTGGGAAAAGGGAAGCACATGCTAGCAGATTGGTCCTCGGTGACGGATATGCTCGCTGCCACATAGCCGCCGCTGGGGGATGATTTATTATTTTTCCTAATGTTTCTCATTCTCATTTCAGCCGAGAAGGTCACCCACAAAAAGGCAGGCTCCAGAAAAAGAGGCGACACAATTTGACTTTGGGTGACTGCCTTTTCCTCCTTCCTTTCTCTTAAATTTCAGTATTTACAGCTTGTCAGCCTTAAATTTGACACTCAGCAGACATAAACTGTATTCTTGAGAGGATTAGAGGATTATTCACTCACCAGCTTAATCAGATTAATCAGAGATTTTTTTTTTTTGAACAAGATATCTAATGCCATTCACAAGATGAGATGTGTGATCACTGCCTGCTAGGTGAATTTGGCTTGAGCAAACACACACACACACACACACACACACACACACATATGTGCACATGCACATACACAAACACTCATTAATTCTTATCTTTCATTATAATTATTTAAAAATATTAAAATACCTATTTTGTAATTATGATCAATTCCCTTCTAATGTCTGCTTTCTCTATTGACAGAGAAAAAAGTCCATGTGCCTATATGTTTTCTAATGCTATTTAGATTTGGATTACTTTAATATAGGTTATTTTAGTTTATTTTTTTTAAATGCCTTTTTATTGTCATACCGTTCTTCCAAAGACTCTCTGGAATTTAAAAGAAAATCATTATTTTTATATTTTATATTCCTATGAAATAAATCTTGAAATTTGAACACTACTAAATTACAGTGCAAGAATGAGAAATACCCTAAAAATAAATGTATTGTTTTTATTATTACATTAATTATTGCTCTTCCATTTAGATTAGGAGCTTAGATTCTATTCCACATTTGTTTTAATAAGTTCCCCTTTTCCCCCCATAGAAACAGGAGGCAGCAAAGACCCTTTGTACTGCAGACATATTAAACCAGGATTGGGACCAACTGTCCCATTGTATGAACTCTTATTTTAAAGCAGCCTGAGTTAAGCAGATTTGGTTGGATTTACTTTCATTTGGGTCTTATGTTATTTGGGGGGGGGTTAGACATTTTAATATTGGAAATATTCTCAAAGATAGGAAGAAGCGAAATTAAAATGTGAGCCCCATTCGTCCACTATTAATCAGAATCACTTGATCCAGGAGCCCCGGAGACCCCCTGGGAGTAGAATTTAGCTCTGTCTCCAGACTGGCATGGGGGTTCAGAGTACAATGGAGTTTGAGTCTCTTGCTTGCCAGCTAGAGTCTACGTTGTTTCTGACAGTTACACATTTATCACAAAGTCTTCATTAATCTGTTTATAATATGTATTGTTTGGTAATGATCCTGTCTCTAATACATAATACTGATATTGAAGCTTGGCTAGCGTTTCGTATTTTTTTCCACGGCCTTTCACAGCAGCCCCGTGAAATGAAAGGGCAATCCAATATCTATTTTACAAATATAGAAAGGGTAAGTGCTTTACCCAAGGTTAAGTGATGGAATTAGGACCAATAGCCAAGCCTTTTAGTTTTGAGACCAAAATAATGTCTCTCCTTATAATGGTGTTCCTGGGGTGTTTTCTCAGGAATAGCCGTGGGTTTGGATAGTTCCAGGGGACACCCACCCTGCATGGGGAATGGTGTGTGTGTGTGTGTGTGTGTGTGTGTGTGTGTGTGTGTGTGAGAGAGAGAGAGAGAGAGAGAGACAGACAGACAGACAGACAGACAGACAGAGACAGAGACAGAGGTGACACAGCTTACTAAGTTTATAGGTATGGTTTGCAGCAATGAAATAAACTAAATAAGAGTGCCAAGTTAGCAAACACTGAATATCAAAAACAGCAAATAAAAGTGAACAATGAATGTTGGTCAGTTTCCTGGGCTTTTGAGCAGCATTGAGATTTTATTGCTATATCACACCCCAAAGTTAGTGAAGGATGAAATCACGAGCTATTATTTCACAGCTATACGAGCATTCGGAACGCTGGCTAACTTTTATAGTGCTTATCGTATGACCTGTATTACCCCATCTCATCCTGAAGTGGGTTCCTTACTGTCCCTCCTCTTTTCAGGTGACAGAAACTGAAACACAGAGACTTTAAGTAACACGCACAAGGTCACCTCGGGTCTCTATTCTTCACCACCATTCCCACTCTCCCGGCTGCTTTACCAAATTTGATGCCCACGTTGGCCCCCAGTAATCTTGACGATGGCATGATCGATGTGTTTGCAGCACTGTCTTGTAGCAAAAGTGGCAATGTTTGCTCTGGTTTAGTTTCAGTTGTAGCATGCTTTCTGGGCTTAGTACCTGCCAGATCCATGTGAGATGTTCTCCCATTCGTCACAGCTAATCCTCATTGGGGAGATTGGAATTGTTTTACTCACCGACAGAGAGAGAATATTAGGCAGGGAGAAAGCAAGCAATTTATGAAAGCACAGGGCTCCGTAAAAAAGCTGTGATTCAACTCCAGCCTGAATCCATGCTCTCTGGCCTTTCCCCGGCCCTGAACACGAGGTCATGGCCCGGAGGCACTGCACGGAGCTTGTGATCCTTAGCTTCCCTGGAAGTGACAGAACCAGAAATAAAAACGTGTAACAAATTTGGATTTGCAGCATTGTCTTCCCCCCACGTGCGGGCCAGGAAACCTTCCTGTGTCTTAGCACACGTCCCTAACGTGAAGGTAATCAAACCCCGTGTCCCATTCCTTTTCCTGGGCCTTAGCGATCTTTCTCACTTTTCAAAACCACGTTTTCATTTGTAATCAAAAGCACTTATGCTATTTCTGATGATCGTCCTTCCTTTTGGAGAGTGTGGGTTGTATTTGGTGACTTGGCTTGCCATGTGCATTCCTGTCAATGGTGTTTGTAAGTGATGTTTGTTCCAAAAGCACAGAACAATGTGACGCTCTAAAGGTCAGGCTCATGTGTGCATGTAAGTACAGCTAATCCCAAACTTATTCCTGTCTGTGCTGGGCAGGAAAATGCTATACACGGAGGAGAATGCCGATCTTTCAAAAATCCGTGTGCTTGGGTACAATCTATTTGAAGCTCATGTTCAGGGATTAGGAATTATTTTAGGTGGGCATGGCTATGTTTTCCCCCCATTTGTGCCTTTAAATATCATTTGCAATATATCTCAAGTAGGGTGAGTATATAAGCCTATAAAATGCATAGGTTTTTCTGCATACACCCACACCTTCACACAGCATTAGAGACACAAATCCCCGATACTACAAAGTTAAAAAAAAAAAAAAAGCGAGTTTAAGACTGGGATCATCAACCTCTCCTCTCAAAACACATTTGTGTTTGATTAAAACCACACTAAATGTCTTCCCCTTAAAATTTTTTGGTAGTGACTTTATTTCATCAAGAGCAGTTGTTTTGTAAAAAAATCAATAAAATATATTTAAAATATAATAAATAAAAAAATACATAAATATCTACTGGAAAGGTCCCTACTGTGTAAACTAAACATGCAGAATAACTCTTAGACTTGTATTTAGAAAGTGAGTTGGACTTGGTTGCCTTTTGAGGAAACATGGATATGCAAGCAGCATGTGTGTGTGTGTGTGTGTGTGTGTGTGTGTGTGTGTGTGTGTTTTCCCAGTGGGATCTCTCATAGTCTTTTTAATTTTTTCTCACAACTACATTGTAGCTTATTCTGCACTCCCAACAAAGGCTGATTCTTCTGAAAGAGCCAGGCCCTTGAGAAACTGTGTAACGGAGATTGTGTGTAAGACTTAGCACTTCACGGAGAGAGAAATCCCATGCCATTTTAACCTAAACCATAAGGGATTGTGTGACTGTGTGAGCAGGCGCCTGGATCACTTAGATTTAGTGTCTGAGCAAAGATATTGGAGTTTGGTAATTGCAGCCATTGGGCTAACATGGCAGTTATTTTAAATGAATGACTCATGTAGGTGAGATTTCAAGGTCATGGGTCACTGGAAACCTTTTCCTGGTTTCTGCATCCAGCTGCTCACTGGTGGGGCTTTCCCACATAGCGGGGTTGTTGGTGCTCGGTCTCTTTCTCTCTTACATGTGTGTGTTGCTGTGTGTGTGTGTGTGTGTGTGTGTGAGAGAGAGAGAGAGAGAGAGAGAGAGAGAGAGAGAGAGAGAAGAAATAAAAAAGACAGAGAGTTAGAGAGAGAGAAGGGCTTGGACTTCAATGCTTGGGTGTACTGTAAGGCAGTGGAGGCAAGGGGGGGGCTTCTGCGTATGAGCATTTGTTTATGTATTTACCCCATGTTTGCCAGAGTTCTGGAAATGTCCTATATCTTGGCCTGGGTGGAGTATTTATACATAAGAAAACAAAATGAACATCTGCTATGTATGTGCCATTCACATATATGATATCTATGAAATAAAAACGTTGAGAATTGCTTTCTTTACAACGAATGTGTATTCATTTAGTCAGTATTGAGCTTTGCACGTGTTATGGTTCCCTTTGGGGTTCCTTTAGGACCTCCGAGTCCCTAATAGTAAGTGACCGTGGTGGTTTAGGAGAAAACACGCGTTTTTACCAGGCATCCCTTGACCTGGTCAGATGGTTCTCTGAGTTGTGTTTGCTCAGTTCCGCAGACCTGTTCCCAGCCCTGCGCACTGTCTTTCCCGGTGGAGAGTTTACTGAAAGGAATTTTCTAGAATGCCACTACACTTGGGATTTCCCGTTCTTTATTGAAACACAGGTTCTTTATTGAAACACAGGTTCCCTTCTTGGGGTTACTGCAGAACACTGTAGAATGTAAAAATAATGTAAAATAAATTTTAAAAATCCTTAAATGAAAAAAAACCCCAAACAAAAACAAAACGAGGCCAATCCAATGGAAGCCATAATCCCCCAAAACAAAACCTAGGATCACATTATTTCCAAACAGTGGCCCCCCTCCTGATATCTTTAAAAAAAAAAAAATCAGCACGTTCCTGATGCATTTGCAAACACACTCGTTTTTGCCCAGTGCTGACAGCCAGGCATGCAGGGGGGTTAGAGGAAAGAAGGGGAGGCCAGGCGAGGGGATCGCTGTGCTGCTCCGTCTTGGTTCCCGGGTCCCGGGCTGGTGGAATTATTGTTTATTTTTTTTTAATTTTCAGAGGTAGGCCGATGACAGCTGAAGAAGACTGTATTTGCCGAGGAGCAGCATGCGGGCAGAGAGGCGCGGGGCTCCTGAGGGAGGCCTAATGGTGCCTCTCCTTCCTGCACGGAGATAAAGACTTATAATAAGCGTGCATGTTCACCATCTGGCTCCGCGCATGTGGTCCTTATGGAGGGGAGAGCGGCGCAATCTGCAAATGATCGGGAGCCACGGCGCGCTCTCCAGAGAGCCCGCGATGCAATCAAGGTGACAGATGGCACGGCCACTGCTGTGGCCTCGTGGAGAAGATCAAAATCACCTTCAATAAACCCTGACTGAAATGGGCACGAGCACCTCAAAAAAAAAAGTCAGTTTGTCAGTCAAACGGCGACAGCCGAGCTGCACTGGGGGGAGACACATCGCGGCCCAGCTCCCCGCTTCCAATCGTTTCCGTCTGACTGGGCCTGAACTGTGATCTCCCTCAAATTGTCCTCTCTGTGTAGCTGGAGCAGGCCAGCAAATTGCCAGGCTCATTGCTTTATTGAAGAAAATTGAAAAACACGATGTCCTCAATTGCGGGGACCCGCGGCTGGCAGGTGCCGGGACCCCCAAGCGCGGACAGAGAGCGGGCCCCAGGTTTTCAGCCCGAGCTCGCTCAGCGTTAGGCAGCTTTTTGGATCCGGAAAAAATGGGATGCACACAGGCCGGCCCGGCCGGAAAAGATCCGCTTGGCAGAGGATGCGAAAAGGGTATTAGGTGTCCGATCCATGAGTGTAGAATAAACAAATGGTTGAAGAGGGAGCGAGGGAGGGAGGCAGGGAGGAATTCTCAGGATTTTGACAGCAGGCAGGCTGCTGCCCGGATGATAGATCAGATGCGTTTCCATGTCTATGCCGGTCACTGCACATGGGTTCCTGGGAGCTTGAGGCCTTGGACATGATGGCAATGAAATACAGACGTATTATTTTGTCCTACATATTTTACATACAATGTGTAGGGGTCAGCGAGGTTAGACGCATTTCCATTTTTGCCACCCCCCACCCCCCAAAAATTTTTTTTAAAAAAGCTCCAACTGCTCTTAGAACTAGAGGGCAATGAGTGAAAGTTACTCGAAGGAGGAAAAAAAAATATCCTGCCGTCTTTTGAGAGGTAAGGGCACTTATTTCAGGTCAAAGATGACAGATCTTAATGAGAGGGCGCTCCCCCTCCTCCCGCCTCCTCCCTTGGCAGAGTTCCACTGTTGTTCTTCCTCCCAAGCCCTGGGAAATGCACATTTCAAGCCGAAGCCGACCTCCCCGGCCTCGTGTGCCTCCAAGCGCCCACTGCCTGCTCCCAGACGCCAGTGTTGGACACGATAAACCTGCGAGGAGACCTCGACCTTCCAGCTTCCTCATTTTCCCGTTTGAAACGCTCATCTTCTGCTTTTGCGTACTTGCTTTATTTAAAAATCCAAACCCCGCTCCTGCCCCCGTCCTTATCCTGCAGGTTGTAAATGATTTGCTCGACAGCTGAGAGGTATCTTACTATCGGGTCCTGCATTTGCATAAAGTTTTTACTGGTGTCTGGGTGTCTGCTCTAGAGACTCAAAAACACAAAGAAAGGGCTTCATTCCTAATCTGCATGCCCTCATCCTGAGTACCAGGAGGAGCCAGGACTTTGGACAGGGACTGTCTTTTTTCCACAGGGCACGTTAAGTGTGGCTGACTTGTTACGGATCAGTTAGGTGTGGTCTCTTAGGAGCTGAGGACTCAACTTCCTCAGGAGGAAATATCTACAGAACACTTGTATGCAGGCTACGCTAGCAGCTGAGAGATAACTCTTCATGAAGGGAACGGAGGTATCAGACAACATTTACACGGATGCTGTGCTCTGCCTGCCCTTTCTCCCCTCCGTCTGGCTCTCTGGTGCGCAGGCTTTTGCGTCGCTGTCACTAATGGCTGTTGTGGAACAGCAGGGCCCAGACGCAGGCCGGTGGGAGCGTGCCGGCCCGTCACAGGAGACCCCGCTGTGTTCTCCTCCCTCCTGGCCGCTGGCTCTCTGGACTGACCGGCTCTGTAACGGACAAGTTCATCAACATGGCCACAAGGAGGGGTGGCAGGACGGGTCATCTCCGTCTTCCTGTGGCAGCTGACTCTTCTCCTGGCTCCGGACTTCAGTTGCCATGGGGAATGATGCTTCGGAAAGGCAAATGGGTCTCACCTGTCCTTGAGGCGAGAGCGTATAGGAAAATTCAGCAGGGGCTACCAGGGGTGGGCAAACTTTTTTGACTCGAGGGTCACAATGGGTTCTTAAACTGGACCGGAGGGCCGGAACAAAAGCAACCTGACCATGCTGGTTGGTCTCATCTTGGGCTGCTGGTGAAGGAGCGGAGGGGAGAGCAAGAGAACCCTCCGCTCTTTCAGCTCCGTGGGCCGGATCCGGCCGGCGGGCCATAGTTTGCCCACGGCTGGGCTAGACCGTTACAAGAGTTTACATTGGACTGTGAATACTCTAAGACATGCAACTAGCATTGAAATTTAGTAATCAGAGCTTGGCCTAAATTCAGAGGATTGCTCTAGCCCTGTCTGGCATGAAGTTTCACCTGATCACATACATCCTCGTATATCATTAATCTCTTTTGTGTCCTATTGTTCCTAAAGAGTAAATTGCCTAGAAAGGGTTTCTTGTGGGAATTTGAGAACTCATGCCTGTCAACAGGGCTTTCCTTTACACGCCGTGTATATGCATGAGCTCTGTCTAGGCTGTGGCAGGTGAGAGAGTGTGCAAGTCTTTAGACTCCTCCAGCCTTTGGCATTCGCCAACAACCATAGGAGGATGGTTTGTGGTCACCATGACAGCAGCTCCAAGATGGACTACATAATTTTTATTTTAAAAATATTTTAAAATAATTTTCAATTATTGTCAACTTTTTTGAAAGATAGATACGCTGCTGAAAAAAGAGGTTCCACCGAAATTTAATAGCATGCTCATATATGATTTTCCTGACAGCTCAGATCTCCAAAACATGCCACTGGCTTGAGCTGGGCTGGCCATCAACAATAATGAATGAGCATTAATAACACACACACACACACACACACACACACACACTCCCCCATCCACCAGGATGTTTGGTCTTCCTTTCAAGAGGACTATGCTGTCTTATGCCAAATGAGAGTATAGATGGCTCACCATGCAATTTTATCTCTATTGGTTAAAAAAAACCAAAACCACAAATAAAGAAAGAAACAACACCTCAGACATAGCTGTATTGATTTTGAAACAAAGAAATGGGAGATGGTTTTGCATGTGAAGAATGTCACTATATGAGCACAGACCAGCTTTAAATTGGGTTTTGGATGCTACTGCATTTTTGGATCAGATTCCAGCTGGAACCCTCCCTGTCTGCATTTTTTCTGTCCCTGCACACCTGGACAAGAGATGGCGAATGAGGCTGATACCCAGCATCAAATCCTGCCCACACTGCTGGTGTGTATCATTCAGCTTTCATGACTTTTTAAAACCAGATTGATGACTTAAAAACACACACCAAAAAACACACAACTCTCCGTGAAAGATTTCTGTTATATCATGAAGTCTTGCTTAGAAAGATCCATAAATAATTTACAGAATGTACCCATATTTTGTTCTCTGATATCTTGGCATCCATTTGAATTTACACCAGGCAATGGCAGTTTGGATTGGGCCAATGTAGTGTGGTTTTCTGACCCCTACTTTAACAAAAGTTTGAAATAGTATTTAGTTCCCTTAACATGCTATGTCGCTTCATGCTTCTGGTCTTATTTACATGTCTTGTCCTCTAAATCAATATCTTCTTGGTTAGTTTGGCTGTCGAACTTGTAGTCAACCTTTGGAACATCATCAAAGACCCAGGGAAAGTGTTACCTTGTTTCCATACATTTTATCGGGGAAGTGGGGGAGGGGGGGTCTTCACCAAAATGTTCTTCATTCTCCTGTTTTACCTTGGAACGACCTTTCTTTTAATTAATAAAAACCGTGTTGGCCATCTGCATATCATTTCTCTCAATAGCAATGAGGGAAATAGCCGTTTTCTTGAGGGAAGGGAGATTTCATTTTTTAAATTTAGCTCTTCTCATGTGTTTCTTGAGACTGTTTTGTTTTGTTTGTTGAAGGATTGAATGTATGAATGTATAAATGATATATATGCATTATGCCTTTCTGGAAGAAAAAAAAACAAAACAAACAAACAAAACACAAATCTTCAGCAGCCTAGCAGAGAGCTAATGGTTCCTGTTTCCCACTAGATCGCCCCAGCCGCCATAATGAACGAACTGTTGGTTTGATTTTTATGAATTCTCTGTGTTTAACAGTCCACTATAACACATGCCTTCCTTGGCCATAAAATCATTTATCCTCCATTAGAAAAAGCTGCTTGGGGGCACATAGTTCTCCTGTGGTCACTATAGTCAGCAACAACCTGCTTTCCCCCATTCCCTGTGACACACAAAACATTTTTAAGGACGTTTTTCTGGAGTTCTCCATGAGTGAAAACTTCTCAAGGAGTGGAGATAAAACTGTATCATCCATGAGACATCATGGAAGCCACAAATGTGAGCTACATACGGAATTCTTATCTTCTAAGAGCCATGTTGTCAAAAAGAACCAAATGAAGTTAACTTTGATAATAGATTTTTATTTTGGTAATAGGTCTTATTTAACCCATTGGATACATAAAATGTAGAACATTCAAACAGCTGAATATTATTCAGTCATAAAAGGAATGAAATTCTTATACATGCTATAACATGAACGACCCATTGAAAACCAGCTCAATGAAGTAAGCCAGTCACAGAGGGAAAATATTGTATGTTTCCACTTATATGAGGTACCCAGAGTCGTCAAATTCACAAAGACAAACAGTAGGATAATGGTTACCAGAAAGGAGAATGGGGAGTTGGTGTTTAATGGGCACCAAACCTTAATTTGGAAAGATGGAGATGGATAATGGTGGTGATTGCATAACATGATGAATATTCTCAATGCCATTGAATTGCACACTTAAAATGACTAAAATTAGGCATTTTATATTGTGTTAATTTTAACCACACATACACAAAAAAGGGGTCAGGTCATATTACTTTGCTCAGAAACCTCCAGTGCCTTCCTATCACTATGGAAAAGCATCCAGGTGTCCTTTCCATGATCTTTGCATTCCTGTGACCCGGCACCTGGATAACTTTTCTTGCCTTTATTACTTACAAACTATGTGACCTTCTGTAACAACCTGCTTAAACGTCAGGTTTTTTTTTATGTATTAATTGGTGACACCAAGTATTCTAGTATCTATCAGCTACATGGGATGGGTGACAATTAAATGAAATAATGCCTGTAAAATGCTCATGAAATGCCTGGCACCTAGTCAAGTCTAAATAAAGAGTAGCTATTAAATTCTGTAGTTTGTAGTATGTATTATTTTTGTCTTATCTAAGAAAAGTAGCCTTCTGGTGTGATTTGTAAGTCATGAGCAGAGTGAGCATGTACAGACATGGAAAGGATGCCGTGGGTCTAGAACTCAGCACCTCAGACTCAGTTTTTAGAAAGTGTTTCTCTGATGGGCATTTCCTGCCCGACAGACCCAGAGGCTTAGGGAAGTGCCTGGCTCCAAGCACTTTCCGTGTGTACATTGTGGCTCTGCGGCCCAACTCCAGGCGCATCTGACATGTGGAAAAGGCTGCCAGAAAAACAACAGCACCAAAGTGCTTATGTTTTAACCATTTAGGTCTGTGTCATGTTCAGCTCTTCTGAATAGGGTATAACTGTTTTTTTTAAAAAAATATATTTTATTGATTTTTTACAGAGAGAAAGAGAGAGGGATAGAGAGTTAGAAACATCAATGAGAGAGAATCATCTAACAGCTGCCTCTTGCACACCCCCTACTGGGGATGTGTCCGCAACCAAGGTACATGCCCTTGACCGGAATTGAACCTGGGACCTTTCAGTCCGCAGATCGATGCTCTATCCGCTGAGCCAAACCAGTTTCGGCGGGTATAACTGTTTTTACACTCGCTTCCAGTGGCCAATGCAGACGGGGGACCGTTGAGTCATATGTAGCTCAGCCAATACTGCACAGAAGAAATACCTCTCGGTACAATAAAGGCGCTTTCTCTAGCAGACACTCCTTTTGTGTGCACATCATCCAGATGGCTATTCCATTGGTCTCCGGGCGGTGAACCAAGCAATCCAGCAGCATAAAGAGGCTAACAGCAATATATTCTCCAAACGTCATTCCCCCCAACCTTACCCCATTTTTATTTCAACACATTAAACACTATTAGAAACTAACTCGCTTCGCAAATTTTTGCTTTATCCATTGTTTTTGGGGATTTGGAGGAATAGGTTCCTGAAGCCTGTAAGGCATATAGATTTCCTCTCCCAGGTACAATTAACTTCATGTATAGGACGATGTTACAAAAGAGAAAAGTTTGAATACTATGTGATAAGACGTTCCTAGTGAGCCGAGGAGAGCTCAAAGTTATTTAATATATTCATGTTAGAATGTTTCTTTAAAAAAATGTTTTTATTGACCTTTTTTTTTTTTTTAAGAGAGAAAGGAAGGGAGAGGGATAGAGAGAGACACTGATGAGAAAGAATCATCGATCAGCTTCCTCCTGATGCCCTCTACTGGGGATTGAACCCGCAACCTGGGTGTGTGCCCTGAACAGGAATGGAACTTGGGACCACTTGCTCAACCAACTGAGCCACGCCGCCAGGGCTAGAATGTTTCTTTATTAATTACTTTAGAGTGAGGAATATGCATCAGAGGGAGCATAACCTGTTAAGATAAATATTAAAAGTAGTTAATGGCAATAAATTCATAGCTTTTCATGGTATTCTCTCTTGTAAATAGTAAGATAGCAATATTATAAACATAAGTAAGAAAATGCAAAAGTGAAACATCTGACAGACACATTATTATTCCTATTTTACTTACTCAACTTATTTTAGAATATTAGATTGCAAAATACTCACCTGAGCTGCATATAGAAGGAGTCTTACTTTATTATAAAAGCACTAAACCTGTGGTCGGCAAACTGTGGCTCGAAAGCCACATGTGTCTCTTTGGCCCCTTGAGTGTGGCTCTTCCACAAAATACCACGGCCTGGGCGAGTCTATTTTGAACTAGTGACATTAGAAGAAGTTTAAGTTTTAAAAATTTGGCTCTCAAAAGAAATTTCAATTGTTGTACTGTTGATATTTGGCTCTGTTGACTAATGAGTTTGCCGACCACTGGACTAAACTATTTTAAAAAAGTAGAATCTCGAACTAACCGGTTAAATAATACAGTGAATTTTGGAACAGAATAAAAATACCTCAAGAACATGTATATTCTTCCTTCCTATCTCCATTTTATAATACCACAAGTGTAGTTTTCTTTCTTTCTCTGCTCTGCTTCATGAGGAGAGGGTAAGAGGGTGGGGCAGGAACCCACGAAGATGGGTAACTTAATTAGGTTAAGGACAGAGACCAAGAGCAAGGATTCCAAGTCCTAGTCTGGGCTCTAGTCTAGTCTCAATAGTCAGTATTGAGATAGTAGCATGCAGAGAGAAAAAGTACAGCCTTGAGAAATACATATACCTGATTGGAATCTTCATTTCAGCTCTTACTAGCCATGCGACCTTGGGACAGGACTCAACCTCCTTGAGCCTGTCTTCCCTCGTTTTCAAAACGTGGCCATCAATAGCCGCCCACTGGGGCTGCTTGGAGAAGCCAATAGAATTAATGTTGATAAAACCTTTGACACAGTGTTTGGTACATGGCACAACTCAATAAAAATAGAGCTTTTCGTTACCTTTAAAGAAAGTGGTGACATCAATTGTCTCTGTAGTATTCTGTGATTCAGGAGCTGTTGACTGGCATCCAATTTTTGGTTCAACAAGAGGTAATTTGCTGACAACCCAGCCCCATCACATACATGATAGCCATACCCTCGTAGAGCTCCCGGTCACATAGAGCAGGTCACGTTAAAGGCACGGACGTTGAACGGGGTCAGTTCTGTGCCTGGCTTGGAAGCAGGATTTCGCAGTGTTGTTCACACACCCAGTTGCTTGAGCCACAGCTTCATCCTCCGCCGTGACTGAGTGACCTATTTTTTCCCAAGGCTGCTACAAATCAGAGACAGAAGCTAACACCGAATCAAAGCCCTGTGGTTTCCTGTCATAACCACTCTCTTGGTTTCTCTCCAGCCTCATTTTAAATATCCCTAGGGATGCTCTTTCTTTCCTTTTCTTGAAGATTTATCTCTTTAAAAAAAAATTTAATTCTTTACTGGTTAAAGTATTACGTATGTCTCCTTCCTTCCTCCCCCCATTGACCTCTCCCTGGCTGTTCCCACTCCCCAAGGATTTCTCTTAATACTTTTTACTGTTAGAAAGTTTTCTCTCTCATTCAGAGTAAATTTTCCTTTTTTTTATTCTCTTCCAGCTACCCCAAACCTGATTAAATAATTCCTCCTGCCTGTTCAGTATTTCTTCTGTCAGATTTTTTGTAGTCAATTATTGGTCCCCCCTCAGCCATTACTTAGCAACACCAGACATAATCTTTATCTTTAATCATTTCTCATAACTCATTCCCCCATCACCACAATCATTACTCTCGCCTCTCTGAATGAATCCATTTGCTCTTTGGAAGGGAACCTCAGTGCCTGAGGGGCATGCTCCCTCGGAAGTGAAACACAGAAGCATATTTACTTGAAAATTTTATTAAAATAAGAAGACAATATGGGCAATTTTGGGAAAATAGAAAGACTGATATGTGGGTTATTGTTCTTTCATTTATTTATAAAATGAGGGTTATTGTTCTTTCATTTATTTCCATTTTTATCTTTTCAAGTTAGAGGAAATTATGTGTCAGGCACTGTGCTAACTCCCTCTATGGGCATTATCCTGGTTACCACCCTAGCAGTCCTGTGAACTTGTGATAGGCATTTAGACAGGCCTGAGCAGAATGGCTACAGTAAGCCCAGTATGGAATGTCGCCAGGGCAGAAAGCCCCAGGCAACAGGTAAACCTGGGAGATCAAAGACCTCACTCCTAGGGTGACCTTTTCTCCCGCATATCACTGATCATACAATTGTAGACCCCCTGACCTTTCATATCTCTGGTCATGTGGTTCGGACCCTCCCCTGCCGTTTCCTCCCCAAGCATGCCACTAGTCATGTGGCAGACCCCCTTCGAGGAGGAACAAGGGGGCTGGAGAATAGCCTCAAATGACTCCCATACAAGCCTTGCACAACCACTCCCTTAAGCATTAAGACTTCGGGACAATGGAGCGCTGACCCACATTAGATGTTCTTAGGAACAAAGCCTTGGTGCTGGGGATACCACAAAAATAAAGCATATCTAATTCTCTATCCCGAGGCTTGCTTTCCAGTAGCAACTCTGGAGCAGATACAGCCACAAGGCTGATCTGCTCTTCCCCGTTAAATTGTGAGGGGTGGAAAAGCAAGGAAATGGGTGATAGTGAAATTGGGCACAGTGGGAAGAAATGATGGAAAAGAGCTGAGGGGAGAGGCCTGGGAGGGACTCTGGAGAGAAAACATCAGGGAAATATGGAGCCAAAGGGGCCACATACGGGATGGCGGGTTACTTACTCTCTTCCTCTACACACTGCATCTTTTAAATCGTCCAACAAGTAGAAATTAAACGCAACCTCAGACCAAAGGCTGCACTTGAATGGCTGTGAGTGTGGGAGGGTAAGTGAGCAGCAGCAAAAGGAAGTGCACATCTGGGTAACATCTGCCTCCATCTTGCTTGTGCGTGTAGTGATCTTAGAAAGAGTTGTTAAGATGTTTCATCTTCATCTCTGGGCAATTAGGGACATTTTTCTACATTATACGTTTCAGCATTAGTTCCCTTCCCTTCCCCCTTCCCTTCCCCCTTCCCTCCCCCTCTTCCTTCTCCTCCCCCTCTCCCTTCCCTTCTTCCTTCCCCTCTCCCTTCCCCTCTCCCTTCCCCTCTCCCTTCCCTTCTCCCTTCCCCCTTCCCCCTTCCCCTCCCCCTTCCCCTCCCTTTCCCCTCCCCTCCCCTTCCCTTCCCCTCCCCCTTCCCCTCCCCTTCCCTTCCCCTCCCCCTTCCCCTCCCCCTTCCCCTCCCCCTTCCCTTCCCCTCCCCCTTCTCCTCCCCCTTCCCTTCCCCTCCCCCTTCCCCTCCCCCTTCCCCTCCCCCTTCCCTTCCCCTCCCCCTTCCCTTCCCCTCCCCCTTCCCCTCCCCCTTCCCCTCCCCCTTCCCCTCCCCCTTCCCTTCCCCTCCCCCTTCCCCTCCCCCTTCCCCTCCCCCTTCCCTTCCCCTCCCCCTTCCCCTCCCCCTTCCCCTCCCCCTTCCCCTCCCCCTTCCCCTCCCCCTTCCCCTCCCCCTTCCCCTCCCCCTTCCCCTCCCCCTTCCCCTCCCCCTTCCCCTCCCCCTTCCTCTCCCCCTTCCCCTCCCCCTTCCCTTCCCCCCCTTCCCTTCCCCCTTCCCCTCTCCTTCCCCTCCCCCTTCCCTCCCCCTTCCCCTTTCTCTTCCCCTCTCCCTTCCCTTCCCTTCCCTTCCCTTCCCTTCCCTTACCCCTTCCCTCCCCCTTCCCCTTCCTTCCCCTTCCCCTCCCCCTTCCCCTCTCCCTTCCCTTCTCCCTTCCCTTCCCTTCCCTTCCTTTCCCTTCCCTTCCCTTCTCCCTTCTCCCTTCTCCCTTCTCCCTTCCCTTCCCTTCCCTTCTCCCTCCTCCCTCCTCCCTTCTCCCTTCTCCCTTCTCTTCCCTTCCCTTCCCCCTTCCCCTCTCCTTTCCCCTCTCCCTTCCCCCTTCCCTTCCCCCTTTCCTTCTCCCTTCCCTTCCCCCTTCCTTCCCCCCTTCCCTTCCCTTCCCTTCCCTTCCCTTCCCTTCCCTTCCCTTCCCTTCCCTTCCCTTCCCTTCCCTTCCCTTCCCTTCCCTTCCCTTCCCTTCCCTTCCCTTCCCTTCCCTTCTTCTCTTCCTTCCCTTCCCTTCCCTTCCCTTCCCTTCCCTTCCCTTCCCTTCCCTTCCCTTCCCTTCCCTTCCCTTCCCTTCCCTTCCCTTCCCTTCCCTTCCCTTCACAATTAGCTTGTATTATCTCTACAAAGAGAAACAATAGCTTAAAATTGCATTCAGAATTTTGCTTTCTATTAACTTAAGATTTCTATGATGGTTCTCATTTTTTATCTCCTTAATGGAAATTTGGGTTTTATAAATGCTTATGATTGTAGAAGGGAGTTTTTTATGTCACTTTGTTCTGTTTCTTCCTTTATAAACATGAGTTTTCCTAATTTAATTACTAAAGGGAAGTTTATAATTTTGCTGATTGCTCACAAAGTAAGATGAATTTGGAGAATTTTAATCCAGAAAAATAATTACAGTGATTATAAGGTGGGAAGTAAGAACTCTACTGAAAAAGTGTAAGACGTGATATCATTTCATCAAAAGATAGTAAAAACTATTCTAAAGCTTGGCTGGTGTGCTCAGGATGTCATGGTTTGATTCTCAGTCAGAGTACATACCCTGGTTGTTTGCTTGATTCCCACCTCGTAGGAGAGTGTGCAGGAGGCAGCTGACCAGTGATTCTCTGTCATCATTGATGCTTCTGTCTCTTCTTTCCTCTCTGAAATCAATAAAAATATATTTTAAAAATATACTATTGTTTAATTCATTGTTTCTCATATTTTGGTCTCCACTCTCAAATAAATTAATCTGATTTTAGAAAAACAATCCTTAGAATTCCAGTTAGAACTTTTATTTTCACAACCCCTATTTCTAAACCTTTGTTCCTCCATCATTATTTATGTAACACTGGTGATAAATATCTAATATTATAAATTGTCTTGTATACAAAGTATGTGGTTTACAGAAATAAGTGAATGAGTAATGACTCAAATGTTTTACATCTAGAAAAAGCTGATCCCCAGATGTTTTTAGTTTGCACTCATAAATAGATAAGAGGAAATTGCTTCAAAGTGCAGCCTAAAATACTTCGGTTTTATACAGTTTGGAATTACCAACAGTTAAGTTTGTTCAGTGTGAGAATGAGGTCATCCTCTTTCTGGAAGGAATCAGTGTGGTCCTCCTCACGCTGGAATAATCTCTTGTGTGTTGCAAGAAACTGGTCTTTCCCTGCTGCTCCCATTCTGGTGCTGCGGGGAAAAGTTTTAGGTCTCTGCTCTTTTTGAATTTCTCATTCCACTTCTTAATGCCATTTTTAACATCCATGAGAAGGGTATATTTCCATGCATGCAAAAATCACTTAGAATTGCTTGAATTTCAAAATAATATTAGGGTTTATTCAATTAATATTCAGATTTTAATAACAAAATGAGAACAGTTACTCTAATCTACTTTATAGTGGGTTGTAAACAACGTTTCTATTGTATATTTTCTACCTTCTTGAAGGTCTTTGTTTTGGTATTATATAAATTAAGACTTAAAATAAATAAATTAACAGTGAACTAAAATTGTGATATTAAGGAGAGTACAATTAAACAGAGTACAATTTACAACTTAGTTACTTAAATTTCCTAAAACATTTAAAATTACATATTTAAAACCGATGATTTACTGATTTTAAAATGGAATTAAAAGGCAAATCCCTCAGAATCTCAATATGCAAAAAGCCTATCAATTTTGAATGGATTAATGTTGAATTTAAAGCAGAATTTTAATATATGGGTTGGTTTATGTCATTGACTATAACCTGCTAAACCTTCTCAAGGTTGGAAATGTCTACTAAGACAATATTTTTATCTTAAAAAAATTTAAATATATTATCCCAAATCCGGTACAGAAACCATTCCAGCAGAAGTAGATACACCTGAAAATGGGTAGAGGTTGTTTTTCTGGATTTCAGTTACCTATGTTGGGTAAAAAACTTCCCCCAACTTAGTGGTATGAAACAACCATGTTGTTCTGCTCCATGATCTGTTAGTCAGAGGCTGGCTACCTCTGCTCCATGATATCATGCTGTCTGGACTGCTCTCTGAGGACTGGCTGTAGGTAGGAATCACCCGAAGGTGTGTTCACTTGTCAAAGCAGTCACAACTCTGCTCAGGTTCAAAGGAAAGGGACATAGACTCCCATCTCTTAATGGCAGCAATGACAGATCATTTGTAGCCACTAACAAAATAATAATTCTGCATTCTGCCAGACCTTTAGAAGCAGATATGAGACTTTGGACTGCATGTATCCACTGCAACTCTTCTCCCCCCCAAATGGGAACACTGGGACTACTTTACAGTTGTTCTGAAAATAGGCGTCTCCAAGTCTGTAACCTTTAGAGGGAGATTTCACAATCCTCTGAGTTCTAATGATCTCTTAAATGTTCTTCCAGTAACTTTCAAAATGTTGCCTGATTTGAGCAGTGAAATTCAGTAATGTCTATGCTGGTCGCTTCCTGATCTAATTGTTACTGCACTAATCTATATTTTCTGTCTCTTTTATTGGTCACAGTATTAGGGCTATTCTAGTGATAGTATTTTTCCAGAGAAAGCAGTTGCTAGAACTTTAGTGTCCTTTCCTCTTTTTTTATTATCTGAGATACATATTTTTTATTGCATCATCATCAACATCCCCCAACTTTCACCTTTTTTTTTTTTTTACACTTTGTGTAGCTTTATACTTAGAGCTATAAAGTGGGACATAGGCACACACCTGTGAAACTGGTGCCACAATTGAGATAGTGAATGTGTCCATCATTCCTGTGCTGGGGCTGTTGGAACGAATATCACAGACTGAGTGGCTTGAACAGCAGAGAAATATTCCCTTATAGTTCCGGAGGCTGACAGTCTGAGATCAGCGTGCCAGCAGGGCCAGTGTGTTCTGAAACCTCTTCTCTGTGGCTTGTACATGGCCGCCTTCTCTCACTGTGTCCTCACATGGTTGTCCCCTTGCAAGTGTCCATGGTCTAATCTCTCTTTTATTCCCAAGGCATTGCTTTTGCTCCTTTCCTCTTCTCTTTATATCTTCTGGACGGATGCTCTCTGGAATGAGCTCTCCTAACCCTGTGAGTCAAGAGTCAGAGGGAGGTTGTATCATACTCAAAAAAGTGATAACCTACCCTTCCACAGAGATGTTTATTAAGGAGCAAATTATCCTCATCCCCAAGTCAGTTCATTATCGTTCTTGAGAGCACCATTTTGGGATAAACAAAGTGAAACTGCACTTAACTAAATGCTAGCATCTGTTTAATTGTTTCAAATCTACAAAATGTGGCCATTTGTAAAAATCCTCTGCCACAATACACTGTTTATACATTTCTACAGCTGTAATCATAATTTATTAATTCATTCCCTTAATTTGTTTTTCAATAAACGTTTATTGAATGCTCATTAATTCACCAAGCACAGTACCTAGGTAGTGGATTATAAAGATAAAATAATTAAAAAAAAACACTTTTGTTGAATTTTTTAAATGAAACATAAGAGAAAGCTATTTAAATAAAGTCGCTTTTGAAGTGCCTGTAATATATCTAGACGCTGAGGCTTACTGCTTTGATGCTGGGAATAAGATAGGGGTGTCATTTAGAGTTTAGCCAGAGAAGCAGACCTTTAGGACATTTACATGAAGACACTGGCAGAGTTGGCTAGGCAAGTGCTTTGGGCTGTAGCTGCTGTTGTGGGCAGAATTCCTTCTTCAGGGAAGTCCCATCTCTGCTCTCAAGGCCTTTCAACTGAGTCAGGCCCACATTGATAATCTAGGATAATCAACATTTGATTAAAAATATTTTTATTGAATTCGGAGAGGGAGAGAGAGACAGAAACATCAATGATGATGAGAGAGAATCATCGTTCGGCTACCTCCTGCACGCCCCACACTGGGGATGGAGCCCGCAACCCGGGCATGTGCCCTGACCAGAACCAAACCGTGACTTCCAGGTTCATAGGTCAATGCTCAACCACTGAGCCACACTGGCCCTGCAAGAGGTAATCAACCGCCGAAACCGACGTTTCTAGCTCTCTATCTCTCTCCCTTCCTCTCTGTAAAATATCAATAAAATATTTTAAAAAAAAGAGGTAATCAACCTTTAAAAGTTAACTGATTATAGCTGGAACCAGTTTGGCCCAGTGGAGAGAGCGTCGGTCTGTGGACTGAAAGGTCCCAGGTTCGATTCGGTCAAGGGCATGTACATTGGTTGCGGGCACATCCCCAGTGGGGGGTGTGCAGAAGGCGGCTGGTCGATGTCTCTTTCTCATCGACGTTTCTAGCTCTATCCCTCTCTCTTCCTCTCTGTAAAAAATCAATAAAAATACATTAAAACTTTTTTTTAAGTTAACTGATTATAGACTTGAATCACATCTATAAAACACCTCCACAGCAACACCCAACATTGGTTTTTAGCTGAATGACTGGCGACCATAACCTAGCCACGTTGACATTTAAAACATTTCATTCAAAATTTATCTACTTGGCATCTATACGTACCTCTTTAATTCATACTCATTCTCCAAATAAAGATGATAACGAAGTCATCCTTCTGCCTAACAACCTTCTGTGTATAACCAAAATGTGACTTCTAGTTTATTCTTGTTAGAGGAAACTTGTTAAGTTTTTGGGTCATATTTGTGAATTTACTTTGATATTCCATAACTTAAACACTGTAGCATAAAGTAAATGATTATTAACATATCTCATGTTAGATGATAAGGTGATGAGAAAGAAAAGAAAACAAAAGTATTTGGTATATATATTTATGTATTTATATAAATGTAACTGATCAGACAGTGGTAGCTGGTATTTTTACTGTAAAAGTGGGCCCTGTTTGGGACCCTCAGATAGGGATGGGAGCTCACCCGTTGGGCTGGCCAACACTGTCCTATCTGCATCGGTGTCTGAGGCTCTCCGGCTCAATTCTGCCTCCTTCTGACTATTGTGTTATAGATGTCAGATGTGTCTCATGTCTTGCAGGCTTTCCCTGACGAATTCTGCTTGTCCCCCTTTATCTTTCCCAAGCACCATCTAGCCTCAAACTGTACCACGGCATTTGCATCTGTGCAACCCATTGCTTGTCTGCAACAATGTAGATTTCACGATGTTCATCTCATGTCTCCATTTTTTGATTTTTACTTGTTGAAGTATTTTAAAGCAAATCCGAGTGGCATCATGCCATTTCATCTCTTTGCCCTGTGTTGTACATCTCTTAAAAGTTTGGAAAATCTATTATACGAACACATAGCAACATTAACAATTATTCCTCAACTAGTGGCCCCGTACACGGATTTATGCTCATTGAAAGGAAATTAATTAGAATAATTAATGGGTGGGGCAGGACTGGGCGAGACGGGCCAGACATACCCTGGAGCCAACCTCCTGTGGTCTCTACCCAGTGGGCCACACCTGGGGTGGCCTCAAGGCTCAAAAGGCATCCAAGGAGTGAGTGGATTCCCTTCTGCAGGTGGGGTCCCTGCAGGGATAGAGTCAAAACTGACTCCAACATTCCATGCATCACAAACCTGTGTTTGGTACAGTCCCCTCTGGATGCATATTATGTTTTGCTTTTCCCCTGCTCTCTCATGAGATCTAATGGAAAAGGCAACAGGTTCTATTTATATCATTTTTTTTTCCTTCTTTGCCTTATCTTTCTCCTTTGAAATACAAATTATACAGTTTTTTCCTTCTAAATTGTGCGTTTCATTTATCATATTACTTTTCTATCCTCTGGCAGAATCCTGCAAATAAAGGGCAATGATGGTATTTATAGACATTCAGGTTAAAATGGAATCATGCCTAAAACATTTCTGCTCAACCTCCCATTAAAATACCCATGGAGCTATCAAAAAAAAGACAAAAACTGACAACTGCATCAGAGTAGCTACAAGAGAAGATGGCATGTCACAGTCCAGGTGGAATGTGCAATAGTTGCAGTGTTGATTAAGATGACTTCATCCACACAGTTTCCCGAATGGTAACACTTGCAAAGCTATAGTAGAAATCACAACCGGGATAGTGACTTTGATGCAGTCAAGATACAGAACAGTTCTGTCACCACTGGATCCCTCTTGAAGCTCTGTTTTAGCCACATCCATTTCCCTTTAACCTTCTTATCAGGCTCACCCACTCCCAATCCGTTGTTGATGTCTATAGTTTTGTCATTTGATTAATGTTATGTAAATTGAATCACACAGTTTATGACTGACAATGGCTTTTTTTCATCTAGCATAATGCTCTGGAGATTCATCCAGGTTGTGTGTGTATCAATAGTTCACTCCTTTTTGTTGCTTAGCTTGTGTCTTCCATGATGTGGATAAACTATTGTTTGTTTACCCAATTACTTGTTGAAGGGCTACTGGATATTTTTGATTTTTTTTTTTTTTTTTTTTTTTTTTGCTATTAGGAATGAAGCTGTTATAAATATTCATGTATAGGTGTTTTTTTTGTTTTTTTTTTTTGAGAGGGAATGATATTCAGGATTATTATTGCTGGGTCATATGGGAGTTACAATTAAGTGTTGTTGTTTTTTTTAAAAAAAGAAACTGTCAAGTGGTTTCCTAGGATGACTGCACCTTTTTACATGCCCTCCAGTAGTGTTTCTTCTGTTCTCCACGTCAGTTCTAGCTCGTGGTGTTGCCACTGTTTCTTGTGCAGTAATACCTCACTGTGGTTTTCATATGTATTTGCTTTGTGGCACATGATTTTGAGTATCTTTTCATGAGCTAATTTTCCATCTGTATATCCTCTTTGGTAAAATAGCTCTTTATGTGCTTTGCCTATTTTGTAATTAGATTGTGTATTTTTACTCTTGAGCTTTGAGAGTTCTTTGTATATTGTAGATACTAGTCCTCTGTTGGATAGGTGGTTTGTGAATATTTTCTCCCATATTGTACTTATTTTTCATCATCTTTACAGATCGCAAGTTTTTATTTGATAAAGTCCAATTTATCACTTTTTTTGGGAGAAAAATCTTTATACTTTAGAATTAGACAAAGAGTTTGTAGAATAATACCAAAGCATAATCCATAAGAGGAAAAACTGATCAACTGGACTTCAAAAAAAAAACAAACAAAAACACCTGTATTCTATGACATATCCTATTGAGAGGATAAAAAGATAAGCAAGATGTAGGAGAAAATATTTGCAAACTACTTATTCAACAAGGGCTAATATGAAGAATATACAAAAAAATTTAATTATAAACACACCAAAAAAAAAAAAAGATGCCTTGACCATAAAATTCTATTCTACACTATTAAAAACTATAAAGTGACATGTAAAAAATAACATATTTACATTTCAGGTAAAATATCTATTGCCCAAGAATTCTATATTCACAACCAAAGGACTTGTATGCATGCATATAAGCCTAACCAATGGACACAGACAACAGAGGCGGGTGAGGGCATAAGTGGGGGTGGGGGTAAGAACACATATGTAACACCTTAATAAAGAAATTAAAAAAAGAATTCTATATTCAGCTTGTTGTGATTGATGAGTACCTCAGGGACATCCTTAGATAATCAAGGGCTCAGAAAATGTATCACCTATATTTTAAGATATAATCCTGCAACCAAGATATGAGTCACACTTCGGGAAATCATGGCAAGAAAACATGGTTGATAGCACTGAAGACATTTAAATATTAATTAGTCCAAAAAATGTCATAAATATGTTTAGAAAGTAGAATGTAGTTACCACAAATAGATCTGGAAGAGAAGATAAATAATGTAAAGAATAATTTGGCAATAATACCTAAGTCTTAAATTTCAGTAAGCCAAGCATGTGAAGAAGCATGAAAAGAAGATGTGGAAGAAAGAATGCAAAAAGGCTCAATTAAGGTCAATGTTGATCTTTGTCAGGGAAAATACCGGCTTAAGACATGACTACCCGTCATAGACTGCTTTTTAATGAAAATGTTTTCATTTTCAGACCATCCTTTGTGGTCACTTTAGGTCTCCAAGTTTGCAAGGGCCCCATGCAGGCCTTCCCTGAGCTTGTCAGATTAGCATGTGGCCCCTTTTTGTCTGCACCATTATGTAATCTGTTCATTAAAATCCAGACTAGCAATTTCTCATATAATAGATTTTCTTAAGAGACCTGTTTTGCTTAACGATAAGAATGTTTTGGGACTTGAATTCGTTAATTGCCTGAAAGCAAAATGTTTCTTATGTACTTAACTTCAGTTGGTCTCTATGAACTTATTAATAACCCCATTGCAATTTTGTTTATGAAGTTCACAATAGTGCATGATAAAAGAAGTTTAATTTCAGTTTAGACTTCACATAAAATTGCAAGTAGTCTGGACTATTTAAGAATGACTTTATGAAATGCTACCCAAAATATAGTAATTGACAAATGAGAGAGCGGTATGAGTAAAAAGATGTTTTAAATGTCTTGTGCAGTTTCTAGAAGAAGAGATCAGGAACCGGGTTTAATTTGTATGAAGCACAGCGTTCTCCTTTGTTCTGCGCCCCTCCTAGTCTTTATCCAAGTGATGTCTATCGACCATTTCAAAAGTGAGCAGATAGGAGTGAGTTTCTTTGAGAATGGGGTCTTTGTGGTTTATTTACCTTTGCATTTCAACATCTAGCAATGTTGCTTGGCAACTAGTACCCAGTACTTGTTTTAACTACATTAAATTTAAATGATTGTAAAACTCATATCTTGAATGTCCTTATTACCACCTCATCCTTTTACTGTAATAGGCCTGAGGAAAATATCTCTCAAAAGACAGTGTTTGTGAATTGGCCGTTTGATAGAGGACAGGCTTTAAAATAATGGGCAGCCGAAACTGGTTTGGCTCAGTGGTAGAGCGTCGGTCTGCGGACTGGAAGGTCCCGGGTTCGATTCCGGTCAAGGGCATGTACCTTGGTTGCGGGCACATCCCCGGTGGGGGTGTGCAGGAGGCGGCTGGTTGATATTTCTCTCTCATCGACGTTTCTAGCTCTCTATCTCTCTCCCTTCCTCTCTGTAAAAAAAAAAAAAAATCAATAAAATATATATTTTTTAAAAATGATGGGCAGATAGCCATGCCATCCTTCTTTCTCTTGTTTAGGAGTAATAAGAAAATGTAAACACATCTCAACTCTTCTTTCTAAAATGTAAAATTTAATACTCTCTGACAATGGTTTTGTTACTGCTGTATTTGAATGTGGGTTTCTCAGAGATTGGAGAGAGTTTGATATTCTGTCAAAATTATGGTCAATACCTCCCCAGCCCCCCCCCCCAAAAAAAAAAAAAAAAACCTAAAAGAGGGCTAGATTTTTTTATTTTATTTTTTGTCTCTAAAAAGATTGTAGATATTTCCATTTAATGTGTGGTTCATTTATTTAAACATTGAAGGGAAGTTTTCTAAAAGATCCATTGTGATTGTGGGCTTCAAAATGATTTTCATTTAGATTTGAATGTATCTCTCTCTGCTTTTAGGATGTATGTATATAAACATTGCTTTGTGAAAAACATTGGCAGTGGAGTGTTCATAATGAAAATAATTCATTATATTTATTGAAACCATATCTTCTGTAATGGCAACATCCTTAGGGAGGGGATGGAAGATAGTACTCATTAGATACTTTTCTTCATTTGTGAGCCAGACAGTATATTAGTTTTACCCAATTGCCATCTGCCATCCATTTTATATACAGTATGCCTAAAGAGCTCACTCCATATAAGGGTCTAGGAGATAAAGGTAGACCATATTGTATTTATATTTGTAAATACTGTATGCATTAAATTACAAATATTTATGTGCCATTAAGGTTGGAATAAAAGAAATACAGCTGAAACAGACATGCCTTTGCTGCTCAAAGCTGGAGGTTGAGGATAAAGTTTGGCTGGAAGCATGGTTCTTTTGTGTACACAGTTACAGTTGTCATAACTATTTGAATGTGTCACTTTGATTTCATTTTATCTTACTTTGCTCAGTCCCACCACTTGTAAAGTATTACAAGGAATTTCTATATAAATTGAGCCAGTTTAAAGAGAGCACACTAATTGAAATAGGTAGGGTATGAGCTCAATGAGTCAACAGATCTAACGTGAAAACACATTTAATCCACTTTTAAACATTTAAATAATTTTTATTGTGTGACATTATGTAATGACATTATGCAATTGCTAAAACAATAGATTCTTTAAACAAAAGGATTTTGTTTTGAAATGGGAAGTACAAAGTTGTGTATTTTTTTTGCAATTGTATGCTTTCAATCACACATTGTAACATTAGTTTTCAGTAGAAACTATTGGCCCCATTTCAGAAAAACTAGATTTTTTAAAAATAAGGAGTGAAAAATAAGCCCTAATCTCAACAGTCAAAAATACTTTTGTTCAAAGAATATATGTAGATTATTAATAAAGGAAATTCTCATTCATTTTGAAATTTTGAAAACAAAATCTCAATGTTATCTGTTAATTGATGAATTATTGTGAAACTCCACCCAGGCAGGGATAAGATCACTTTAATGGACCTGTTGGGATTGAGTGGAGTAAGCAGTACTATTATAACATGACAAAGATGTGTGTGTGTGTGTGTGTGTGTGTGTGTGTGTGTGTGTGTGGTTGCACATGAATGTGATTGTGCATGTGTATACAGGCAACAAGGCACTCAAGAAAATCAAAGGAAATGAGCCAGAAAGTTCTCACATTCTGCTGGCATCTGTGGAGTGTCGCCATATGATAACCATATGACTGCTGGCAGATTGGCATGTCAGTTCAGGCATGTTAAACTTGACCATACTGCGCTTGGGGTTTATCAGTTTATCACAGGAATACTGGTACAACTGTAACTGCACTCATTTTGTGCAAGGCCATTTTGTCCTTTCACAATGCCAGCTCTAATCCCAGCCCCAACCTTTGAAACCATGTTCAAGCCAAAACAACACATATCTGTTTTTCCAATGGAATTTCAAATGAACTGCTGGAAATAGCAGCAATGGTGTTTTTTTGTGTTATTTTTAAAGGTGATAAAACTGGCTCTCCGGTGTTATAAATCAGAGATGAATTTTCAAAAGCAAATCATTTTAATATGATGATTACATAGGGCTAGAAAACAGGACCAAAAACCTTCCTCTAAGTTAAATGGAGGAGTCCTATCTTGACGTGATCTATACTTTCCACACGGGGAAACTTTTGGTGAATTGAGTCTTTAGTATCTTTGGACAATAAGAACATGGTCTCAATTACTAATGTTTGCAGGGTAAGGGAATAGTGGGTATAAAGGAAGCCATTTTTATTATCCACGTTGTCAAAAAGAAAAGCTGCTTTCTGTAGGAACAGTCTAAGCTGGTCTGCCTGTTAGTTAGGGGCTGTTTTGAAATAGAAGGTTATATTTAGTCTCCATAGCCAGGGAACACCAAACAGAGATAATGAATCTATTTTCCATGGGGGTCTACTAAAATCATGATGCGTCTGATTATTAATATGAATGAAAGACTCAGGTGTAGTCCTTGACACATCTGTCCGGTGGGAGGACCAGGCATGCTTGCTGAGCTCTATGCCTCATCTCGTCCGGCTGCCTCCCTTCAGCACAGGGGTGGCAGGTAGCCTCATGCACTGGGTCCCATATCAAGCGTAGCCACTTGATCTTGGCTTTGCATCCTTGAGCCTTTCTCCAAAGCCAACCACTAGTGAGCTCTAGAAGAGAGGTTAATGCCTGGGGGGGGGGGCAACCTGCAAACAGAGGCATGGGAGTAGGTGGGTGAATGCTCCATTCTTCCTGTCCTTTAGTGGGCCAAGCTTAAGGCACATTCTTTATGTTTCCTCAGAGGGTCCCCAGAGGTATTGAGTTGCGGGTGCCCAGAATATATAACATATTCCCTAGCATAACCTTTATGGGCTCCCCCCCCCCATTCTCTGTCTTAGTTCCCACTTCCTCACTACCATTTTCTGGCATCAAATTCCAATAAACTGCTTACACCCAGTACTTTATCTCAGGCTCTGCTTTGGGGAGAACCCAAACTAAGACAGGAAGTCTGTCCCGGGTGCCCCATCTCCTTTTCCGTCCTCACTAGGAATACCTGTGATCCAATGAGAATTGCATTCCTTGACCAACAGGGATTTTGGCTTTCTGTCCTGCTATTTTTAGTCATTCCCCAGCTCTACTCTTTATCTAATTCTTTCACACCTTACAGAAATCTCTCATCTTGTTTTTGTTTAATTACCTTAGGACTCCTGAATTCTTTGGGTAAAAGGTCCTCCACGCGTGTTCTCAAATGGCCTTGACTGGCTATTTGCCTTGTGGCACTTTATATATCACACTGATATTTTATCAGCCTTAAGCCCAAAGCAGTGAGTCCACTGGTAAGAATTTGGGTTCCCTCCAATTCCTGTCAAAGAAGCTGACACCAATGCTACTGACATTGGAACTTGCCCTGCCAATACCCTTCTGCAAGAAACAAATCCCCAAAGGTGGGAGTCAAATAGGAAACTGGAAGGCATGATGAAATGCATGATTCAAGGATCATTGTGTGAGTTATGTTTATTCAAGAAAATCTTGTTAGAATTATTGAGTAGAGCACCTGGTAGAGAAAAATACATAATTATGCACTTGGTGAAGGTATGACTCTACTCATAACAAAAAGTTTCTGTGCTTTGCAAACCATTGTCCCACTTTATGGCCTTCTTTACAATGTAAATATACAATATAATATTTTCTATAGTTATTTTCCCTATAACTGGATGCTCCTAGAGGTGTGGGAAGATCTCATTATATTTCTATCACCTAATTTCTGCTTAGAGAGGACATTCAGCAAACATTTATGGAAACAAATGTGAAATACCTAAACTCTTCTGTTACTTATATAGCACTAACTATTCAGCAAAAGTTTAGGGTTGATGAGTGATCTCATGGTGACATGTAAAATAACATTAGACAGTAATATCAGCTGAAGAACACTTAGAAATAACCCATATTTTTTGGAGCTGAAATAGACCCAGGGCATGTCAAGCATCACATAATAGTTAGAAGACATGCATTTTGATCCTGGTTCTACCAATTATGAGCTGGGTGACTTGAAACAATGTACTTAATATCTCCAAATCTCATCTTAAAAATGGGGTAATAATAATAATAATACTTATATTTTTTGGCAAAAGTTAAATGAGATAAGGCACACAAAGATCTTAACACATACCACCCTTAGTCTGTACTCACTAATTGGTCACTACCAATACTCGTTTTTATTACTTTTATTTAACTTTCCCAGCACTAGTGAGTAATAGAACTAGGACAAGAATCTGGCTTAATGATTTTCAAGCCAGTGTTCTTTTCATTGTAAAACATTAGATCAAAACATCATCACTGATATGACAGTCTTAGTTGATAAGGATATAGGATTTGATGTATTGGCATTTTTCTGAGACACAACTAAGGCCTAAAGGGTCCTATAGGTTGATCTAGTCCATTGTGAGACTCACAGACTACCAGGTGAGGTGAATGACAAACGTCAGGGTCCTGTTTGGGACCTGAGGGACCAATTTTTAACCTTTACCTCATAATATGGATGTCACCAAATGTCTCTTCCCTTAAGAAAGTACTAGCCTAAATCATGTCCTTGGCATGACAACTTAAGGCACACTTGGCCCAGCTGCTTGGTCCCCCCACATGTGGAGTCCCTGTATGTAGTGCTGCTATGGCAGCTGCTACATGGTGGCCCTTTGTACCACCATCTCCTAAAGGATCCTACAGCTTCAGGATCTGCTCGCATCAGAGCTTAGCTTCACATTGCCATTTGTCCCAACTAACAAGAGGATCATTGCTTCTCCCAATGAGCTAGACTTGAGAGTTTTCTTTGTCTAAATTAAGATTCACTATTGGCATAAAATCTAGAGCTGGAGCAGTGAATGTCTGTTATGGCAATAAAATATAAATCTAGAAATCCAGAGTCAGATATTTAAAAAAGTGTATCTACAACCATGGGTCCAAATCTAGTTGTGCATTAGAGTCAGATGGGGATTCTGTTAAAAACTCCTCCTGTTGCCGAAACCAGTTTGGCTCAGTGGATAGAGCGTCTGTCTGTGGACTGAAGAGTCCCAGGTTCGATTCTGGTCAAAGGCATGTACATTGGTTGTGGGCATATCCCCGGTGGGGTGTGTGCAGGAGGCAGCTGATTGATGATTCTCTCTCATCCACATTTCTAGCTCTCTATTCCTCTCCCTTCCTCTCTGTAAAAAATCAATAAAATATATTAAAACAAAAACTCCTCCTGATGCCTGGCCCTACTCAGA
This sequence comes from Vespertilio murinus, assembly GCA_963924515.1. NCBI lineage: Eukaryota > Metazoa > Chordata > Mammalia > Chiroptera > Vespertilionidae > Vespertilio > Vespertilio murinus. The sequence continues at coordinate 31,571,388 of OZ004717.1, read as the reverse complement.
TGCTTTAAATCAGAATCTCTGGAGTGGAGGCCCAGCTACTTGTTTCGAAGCTCCGGCACGTGACTTAGTGTGCACTCAGGGCTCAGAACCCCTGCCGTAGGAGAAGGGCTTTACGTGACCTTCCCTCTCACTGCCACACCAAGGCACAGACTCCGTGTTGTGTGGCCATCGGGGGTCTGCCTCAACACTGACTCTGGAAGTGCTGGGCTCTGAGATTCCAAGTCGCTTGGGCCAGTGAGTTTCAGCAATCTGAGAAAACTCCAGGCTAAATCAACTTCTAATTAACTAGTTTACTTTCAGCAAAGCAAAGCCATCGGCGCTCGCAGTGCTCAGAGCTGCAGAACACTGAGTTGCAAGACCTTCCGTGCGTAAGGGGGATGCTGACGTGGCTTGCAGAATGATGTGTACCAGAAACATGCTGGAGAAAGTGTGATCCTTCATTTTTTTTAAAAGATGTCATCAAAAATTACTGTGTACATCCAAGATATTTGGAACTGTCTTGCCCCCACCTCCCCCACCTCCCGCCTTTCTCCTGCAGTAGAAGCAATAAGAACATCCGTGAGCTCAGTTCAACCTCTTCTAAGCTGAGCGGAATGATGGAGCTTCCTTCCCTCTTTGTACATCTTTACCTGCTCCTTCCTCTGGGCTCCTTCCTCTTGTAACGCCTCCTTGTAGACAAACTACCCAGACTGAGGAGTCACTGTCCACTCTCCTGAAGCCCAGCACCACAGACACACCCCAGCTCTCTCCGTGGACCGTGATTGGTCTAAATCTGCAAGACACAGGCTCACACAGCCTGTTATCAAAGGTGTGGGTTTTGCGAGTAAACCCATTCAGAAAGATCAGGATACCCCCTTTTGGAAGAAACATGAAGTCATATTGCAACAATAAAAATCTGCCTCAAAAAAAAGCTATTTCTACAGAATCTGTTCAATATGTATCAATGAATGGAATTACACCCATAGGGAGCGATGCATGCGAATAAAAGAGCTGCAGGAGACAGCGGACCGCAGCCACAGTGCTGCTCACAGCAAACAAAGAAATGCTGGGTGCATCAACAGGCAGGGCCCCTTTTGATTAAAAAGTACTTACAAGAAGAGGACAAATCAAGCTCTTAGGCCTCCTGGTTCTTTTCATAAGGTGAGGGTGGTGGGGGAGAGGGGGCAGCTGGACAGTCTGAGTAATTCATACAGGGGGAAAAATCATTCTCACTGGCCTGTGGACGGCTTTGAATGCGAACAGATTTCCATGCAGAAATGATCTATGGGCCAGGGATTACACCCCTTTTTGCTCACAAGGACTGATTGCATGGCCCACAGCTGGAGCTAATCCAGATATCTGTTTAATTAAATAGGAGCTGTCATTCTGTTGCATTACATCAAAGCCCCGGAAGGTGACATGGAGGAGAGATGGCAAATGTAAATGTTTAGTCCTTCATTTCTTCTATAGCAAAGGGATAAAAATTCTGGTTTTCAGTAAGCTGTGTGTGTGTGTGTGTGTGTGTGTGTGTGTGTGGTGTGTGAAAATAGAAAAATAATTGAGACATCTGTGACTAGTTCAATTTCCCATTAAGATCATTCTTTCTAAAATCATATGTTTTTCTGGGACAGGATGTTTGGTTGGGTAAATCTAAAGAGATTATCAGTGAGGCAATCCTTTCTTTCGAGAAAAATCCACTGAGTGCCTCCTGTAGAAATGGCATTACAGGGACCCATTATGGACCCAGCCAAGAATACAATTTGCTCAAAAAGTGTACTGTAAGGGCACTGTTTACATGGCTGAACAATTCTGGGCAACAGAATGTTTACTAAAATTGCTGTTTGCAGTTCAGATTTTATAATGAATATGTTTACATTCAAGATCTAACAAATGAAAGATGATTTCATTATGAGAATTAAGTCAACATTTAAAAATAAGGACTACCCATAATTTAATAAATAAACTTAACATGATGGACATACATCAGATATATCAAACAGAAACTTGTATAAATGTGATTCTGATATCAGCTATCTTCCACTAAGTGATTATAAAAACTTTTCCCTAGCTGTGGCTAAGAGAAAACTTTGTTAGAGAACTTCATCTAAGAACAAAAGATGCTGATAGCATTACCCTCTTTTAAGTTCTCATTGATAAGGTTTTTATTTTTTTAATTTATTTTTTAATTTTGAAAAATGTTTTCATTTACAGTTAACATTCAGTATTATGTTGTACGAGAGGCCTGGTGCACACAATTTGTGGGGGCTTTGGGAGGTGTCCCTCAGCCTGGCCTGCACCCTCTTGCCATCCACACCCCCTGGGTAGGGTCCCTAGGCCTACCCAGTGATCAGGGCCTATCAGGCCTTCCCTTCCCCTGGATGCAGGCAGCTGGTCCCGCCCCTGCCGCTGCCACTGCTTGCCATCTGTGTGGCGCTGCCCACCCTTCCCCGCCACTGGTTCCTTTCCTCTGGGGTGCGATCGCTTGGCTGGCCTGGGCCTTCCTCTTTGGGGTGATTGAGGAGCTCCCCCCTCCTCATCAACCACCCTGGTGACAGTGCATGTCATAGCGTGGTCATCCAGATGGTCGTTCTGCTGTTTGGGCAATTTGCGTATTACACTTTTATTATTATAGATTAGTTTCAGGTGTGCTGCAGAGTGGTTAGGCAATCATATACTTTACAAAGTGTTCACCCCCCCCCGCCCCAATATTTCCAGTACCCACCTGGCTCCACCAAAGTTATTACGATATTATTGAATATATTCCCTATGCTGTACTTTACATCCCCATGACCATTTTGTAACTACCCCTGTTTCCCCGAAAATAAGACATCCTCCGAAAATAAGACCTACTTAATGGAAACATAATACATCCCCTGAAAATAAGACCTAGCGCATCTTTGGGAGCAAAAGTTAATATAAGACACTGTCTTATTTTTGGGAAAACAGGGTACTAACCTGTATTTCCCAATCTCTTCACCTTTTTCACCCAGTCTCTCAACCCCTCCCCCCCCCGCCCTTCACTAACCACCAGTCTGTCCTCTGTATCTATGAATCTGTTTCTGTTTTGTTTGTTTATGTTCGTTAGATTCCACATGTAAGTGAAATCACATGGTGTTTTCTTTCTCTGTCTAAGAAGGTTTTTATGAGGATACACTTGATCTGTGCAGATTCCTTATCATAAACTGATCTATAAATCACGGCTCCCTTGGAGAGTAGAAATTGGTAACTAACATCAAGATTAAGGAGATATAAAAAAAATGAGGACATCCTGAAAATATGCAGCTTCCTCGGGCTTACTTATCCATCACCCATAGTGATTACCCGGTAATCCAAAACCAGTGTGTGTCTCAGTCCAGAAGAAGGTAGCTCCATCCCGTAGTCCAGGGACTTCCAGATTTTTCTGCTGTGTCAGTGATGGTGACGTCTTTCTTGTTACTTTCACCGGTCCTTCGTAAAGCTCGGCGTGTTGGCTAAAACTTGTATTGAATGTGATTCTATTTGGGCAGTGCATTTTCTTATAGGTTTGTTGCAAGGAGTAAATTAGTTAATATACGAAAAGCTCTTAGAATGGTGTTTAACATGAGTGTGCTATGCAAGGGTCAGCTATTTGATAGTATTATAGTTAAATTATTTTCTGTAACAGAATTGTAGAGGTTCCTTTGGATCCTTGGTGTGAGTGTTAGATTTGCAAATAGTCTCTTAACATAATAATTATAATTCGGAAGAAAAACATATATAACACCAGCCAGTAGTACCACGAACAGTGCTGTGAGAGGTCCCCCTTTATTTCTTCACTGTTTCGGTGTGAGTTTCCCCAGAGCAGACCCAGAGACAAAGAGAGAATGTAAGTAGCTTATTTTGGAGATGATACTAGGGAATAGCAGTAGGTGAGTAGGGAAGTGAGACAAGGATGGCAAAAGCAGCCGATAATGGGTGAGTGATCAGATTTCCATTGTGAATAACTGGGACTTACCCCCACCGGGCAATTCTTCAAACCAGCGCAGATGCAGAGCATGCACCTCTGAGCTACCCTGACCAGAGCAGGAGGAAACTAGTGTATTTATATACCGCCTCCTACCAGCCAGCCATTGGTTAAAAGGAGTAGTTAATTGTCTAGTACTTCTGCCTTTCCATGCAGGGGCAGCTTGCGCTCAGAGAAGGCCCTCAGGCAAGAAGGCACAGAAGCTGACAGCTGGCAATTGGCCAGTACAACTACAACAAGGATAAGGCCAGAAGGGAAATGCATGAGCCATGGGCAGAGGCTGTCGTATTCTACAATTTCAGGCATTTTATTCCTGAACATAGAAGAGAATCCCCATTAAAGAAGGTTAAGACTTGATTCATCTGAGACCTATACAATTTTATTAACCAATGTCACCCCAATAAATTAAATAAAATTTTTAAAAATATATTTTATTGATTTTCCACAGAGAGGAAGGGAGAAGGATAGAGAGCTGGAAACATTGATGAGAGAGATACATTGACCAGCTGCCTCCTGCACACCCCCCACCGGGGATGTGCCCGCAACTAAGGTACATGCCCTTGACCAGAATCGAACCTGGGACTCTTCAGTCCACAGATGGACGCTCTATCCACTGAGCCAAACCGGTTTCGGCAAATTAAATAAAAATTTAAAAAATGAAATAAAAATAAAAAGTTTAATACCTGATTAAAACAAAACATAGAGTGGATGGGACTTAAGTCAAGAGAGTGTATATGAAACTTGTGATAAATAATTGTCCATGGAAACAAAATAAGAAATGCTCCACTACAGACAATACAAATACTTGATACAGTTTATAGTAGTATGATGGAATTCTGTGCTCAGAAACATTAATTTCCAATTATAGGCACTATCAAATGGCAACTATTTGGATCTTCATCTATGGTCTCAATTAAGTGTTCATTTTAATTTATTATTATTTCATTATCAATTATATGCACAGTTATTTGAATCTTGCATCTGGTCTCCCATCTAAATTGCAAAAGCATTTCTGCTTTTATGACCTGGGAGTTGTTTTCTTCTGCTTCAGGGATCCTGGGGACCCACTTCTTGTCTCCCAAGTTTTACTTCTTAAAACCACAGGTCATTCCCCCATATCTTTCACCTCCCTGACCCCATGTCAGTAAGTACCAATTCCATGTTGTAGCTTCATACATTTCAGATCCCACTGAAGAACTGATCCATCATGAGCTACATTCTCTCTCATTTGGTTTCACTACACAAATGTCTTCTTCCTTACTCCCATATTACACCCTTTTGCTGCCCTCAGTACCAGTTTTAAGTTTTAATTATGCAAAATAGAGCCTGATGTGGAGGTATCAGAGAGGATTCTTGGACAATACCCTTGACATTTGAGCTGCCATCTGAAGGATGAATGGATTTAATACCTTCCAGGCAGAAATGCTCCATGTGGAGAGAACCGGAATGCGCATGGTCCTGGGGTGGAAAAGAGCCTGGTGCCTGGGATGAATTGAAAGGCAGGGATGGCTGGAGCTCAGGGGACAAGTGCAGGTGTCAAATAAGAGAAAGCTCAAAGGACAGGTGGGGACTGATATCAGATTGAAAACTAGGGGTGTCTGTCTGTCTTCATCAAAAGACAAATGAGAAGCCATTAATGAATTTTAAATAAAGAAGTGGTCTGATTGGGATTTTGTTTTAAACTTATGCTCCTGGCCTGACCAGCGTGGCTCAGTGGTTAAGCATTGACCTATGAACCAGGAGGTCATGGTTCAATTCCTGGTCCCGGCACATGCCAAGATAGCAGGCTCCATCCCCAGTGTGGGGCATACAGGAGGAAGCTGATCAACGATTCTCTTTCCTCATTGATGTTTCTCTCTCTCCCTCTCCCATTTTCCCTGAAATCAATAAAAATATATTTTAAAAAATAAACTGAGTGCTCCTCAATGGATTGGAGGAGTACGAAAATGAAAACAGAAAGACTCGTTGACAAAGTTTGTTGTGAGAGGTGACAGTATTGTAGATTAGCCTCGTGGGCAAAAATGGAGGAGATTAAGCCTGCAGAAATACCACAGAAGGCCCCCTAAATACCAAAATGTATACAGAATAAGATTCTGAACTATTTCATACTTTATGGTATAAAGTGTCGCATTTTTCATTTTTCAAATAAAATAAACACTAAGTGAAAACCCCTGAGGCCTTGTTGGAAGGAGGTTTATTATCACACTCTTGGGTTTACCTGGAATACTGAGGGACCCCAAGCATTACACAGGCCAACCGTGAGGTACACTAGTCAGCTGTGACTACCTTCCCTCCTCAGCGCACCGCAAGGCCTGGTCTGAAAAATCCAGTGCTGCTTGTTCTTGCCTAGGGAGTCCTTGGAAGCCATCCGTCCCTGAGAAATGTGGTCACTTAGCTGCTATCACTTTCACTGCCCGGAACTTTCAGGTGTATGTATTCCTACTCTTCTCCAAAGTCCTGCCAATTAAACCGTGCTCGGTCTGAGTGAATGTGGGCATCTGTTCTCTGAGGAGCATGCAAACACTAACTAACCCTTTGTTAATCCCAGGCAGCTACCCAGGGAGCTGGCTGCTCTCCTTTATCAACTCACACACACAAAGGATGTATTCAGTGATTTCCTTCTACAGAGAGCTTGATTTCCTTTTAGGAAGCCTCCAGTCATTAAAAATATATAAAAATCTCGCAGAAAATGAGATTTCCTTGTACTTTCCTGCAGAAGGAATGCAGAACAAACCATGATTTGATTATCAGGTCACTGAGAATACAGTGGATCCTAGGTATGCTCATGTTTCATGTGCTGTGGTTGAGGAATTAATATGTACAAATAAGTTGCTATGGGGTTCAGAGGAAGAATCTGTGGGCTGCCCTTGGGGTGGGTGGGGGTTGAGGGTCTAAAGAACAGAATTTGAGTTTGACCTTGCAGGCTGAATAGGAGCTTGCAATGAATAGAAGGAAAAGCAAAACTGGCAAGCAGAGGCAACAACTTGTACAAGGGATTGAGAAATAAACAGTGAGTAACCTGCTATGGCTAGAACATAAGAGGATGTGTGACTGGGGTGCAGAGTGTCAGGATGATTCTAGAAAGATAGATAGAACCATATTGTAGAGGGCTTATAATGGCATATTGAAGAACTCAGGCTTTTTTGTACCTTATCAATGAGAAAATATCTTACATTTTTAAATATTTATTTTAAAATTAGAGAGAAAAAATCAGATTGGCATTTCAGAGATTTGGTCCTAGGAAAAACTTGCACCTCCTGATATAAGCAGGTGCACAAGGGAAATCACATTACAAACCTAAATATTTCTTTATAATCCTACAATTGGAGAAGTATAGATTGTCCTAGGGCAGTGGTTGGCAAACTCATTAGTCAACGGAGCCAAATATCAACAGTAAAACGATTGAAATTTCTTTTGAGAGTCAAATTTTTTAACTTAAACTTCTTCTAATGCCACTTCTTCAAAATTGTCTCACTCAGGCCGTGGTATTTTGTGGAAGAGCCACACTCAAGGGGCCAAAGAGCCATAATTTGCCGACCATGGTAGGGGGTATACTTTTCTACATAAATTACTCTTTATTCTAGTAAAGGCACTCTCCCTCTGCCCCAGGCCATGCTGAAATCATAAAAGCTTTGCCTGACAGCAGATGGGTTAGGGTTGGGAAGCCAGGAGACCAGTTAGGAGGCATTATAGTAATGCAGATGAGAAATAGCTTGAAGTAAGATTCTACACTTGGGGAAGAAGAGCAGATTCAAGTGATACTTAAGAGGCAGACAGTAAAGATGGATTACATGTGGAAGGTGAAGCTAAAGAAGTTGGGGCTGATTTTTAGATTTTTGTTTGTTTGTTTGTTTGTTTGTATGCTTTGTTTTTTTTTTGTTCTGGACACATAAAGTTACAGCTAACTATGAGACATTCAGGAAACCAGTAGGCTTTGGATGAGGGAGGCAGATTAGTAAATCATCATTATATCCATCTCTCTGAATGAGGATGATATTTCTCAGGAAGTGTGTGTAGAACAAAAGAAGCAGACGGTAATGCGTAGAACTTAAGAGCACACCAACATTTAAGGGGCCGAGGGAGAAGAGGAATCCAGCAAATGGACTGAGAAAAGAACAGCCAAAGAGATAAGAACAACCAGAGAGGAATAATACCACACAAGAGGATTGAAAATATTTTTTTCAATAAAGAATGAGTTCTCTTTAAAAACTCTCCAAAAAATGTGTTCTTATCAAGCCAAATGCCACAAAGTGGCCCCAAATGAGAAGGACCCCCTCAATGTGCTTCTTGTACATAACTACAAGGAGGTCCTCCGCTGTTTTTGACTGGTGAAGCTGAAAGATTGTAATGAGTAAGAAAGTGAGTGAAGATGTCAAAGCATTAATTTGAGGCTACCCTTTCAAGAAATTTGGTTGTAAAAGAAATAAGACTTGGCAGATAGTTTGGGATTGCATTGGGCTTTATAAGATGGTTAGGTTTGAGTTTGTTTTAAGCTATGTACACATATAATACCTTAATAAAAAATAATTAATTAATTTAAAAAATGATAACAGAAAAAGTTGTAGAATATGCAGAATAGGAGACTAAAACATGCTTTTCCAACAAATGACGATTCAATGTAGACTCATGGGTTGCTATGCAACCTCTTTAGTAAACAAAACGTGAAATTTTAAAAGCTACTAAGGCTAGGTCATTAAGGGTAGTCCTGATCCTGAAATTAAAATTTTAGGGATAGGACAGAAGCAGGTAAACTATATGCGGATGTGTGATTAATTTTATGAAATGAGATTAGGTCAGTCAATTTCCATATTTAATTTGGATATACAAATAAATATAAAATATGGAATATAAATTTAAAATATCTACATAGTATAAATTGAAAAAAGAGTATTGTAACATTGTCTAAATTAATTTATTCATTCAACAAACATGTATTGAACCATCTACTCAGTGACCGTCTTGGTCCTGGGATTTCAGATTAACAGACAAGAATTTTTGCCCTCTTGAATGAATGCTATTTATTGAAAAACCTTTTTTTTGACATGTCAGGTGATATAATATGCTAGTTTTCTGAAATAGTTGCTTTTTCAATACTTCATAAAGTGCTTCAATGACAATATTTTAAATAATGCAAACTATGTCATTTCTTAAATATAAGGTCAACCAGATGACAGAATTTCCAGAACACATGCTTATGTGTGGAAGAGAATTGACAAGGGGATTATTTGGAAAGGAAAGGAAGAGTTACAAAGATAAAGCAGAGTGTGTCTTTGAGAGAAAAGTCACTTGTGTGGAAGTGGCCTACCAGAATACTGTCCTTAGTATTTTTTAAGTTCATCAATTAAACATTTTCTTTATGATTTAAGTTCTTAATTTTATGCTGAATCTCTGCTTAAATCCAAGAAGTATTAAACTCTAAAGGAATATTTCTGACTATAGATATTAAAATTACCTTCTTGTGAAATAATAAATGCACCAAGGTTATACTTAGCATGTCATTTTGAAGGAATAGTAATGCTTTCCTAGTTTGGCCTTATGCTTTGTTGAAGCTCTATATCTTTTAACCCACCAAGAAAAATGTTATAATATCTCATTTGATATCTTCTTTAAAGATTTTTTTTAAAGAGAAAGAGAGAGAAGAACATTGATGTGAGCGCATAACATTGACCTGCTGTTTCCTACATGCTCCCTACTGGCGATCAAGCCAGAAACCTGGGCATGTGCTCTGACCAGAACATAACAGGCAATGCTTCTGTGCATGGGATGACACTCAAGTAACTGAGCCACTCACATTTGGGGGGAAAAAGTAGTATTGTACTACTATTAAAACTGTTGCTTTATTGGAAAAGAAGTGCTTTGTGGACACCAAAATAAAGAGAAGTATAATGAGAAAGACCTGAAATATTAAATAAAGACTATGCAGTTCAGAAGGTGATACTACTGACTAGGGAAATGACATAAAACACCATGCTTAGCAAAGTCCCCTGGTGCATTGTGGGAGCTCAGACAATGGAAAATAGCAAATTTACAGTACCTTTATGGTATTTTCACACCCAGAATCTGCTAAACTACCCAGGAATTTATGAGTACATTTAGGAAGAAAAATGCAAGTCAAATATATTTCTCTCACGTCTGTTTACACTGTTGGTACTGCAAGATCTTTTCTCTCTTATGGAAGTTAAGAGACTTGATTATTTTGGTTCATACATCTTATAAAAAATTAAACAAACATGATTTTATTAATTGCATTTTAGCTATTTAAAATCCCAAGCTTGGTTTATTTATAGGAAAAAACAAAAAAAGTCATGCAAACCTGGGTCTACATTATAAAGAAAAGTAACTGCTACTCTATTTGAGGAGACTGTCGCTCATCAGCTAGCCTGGTTATTCAAGCGAACAGGTTAACAAACGTTAACTGAAAGGTAATGCTTTTACCTATCTAGTTTAGCACTGCATAATCTAGCCAAAATGGCCTTTGAAAACAAACTGGCCACCCATCCATGCCACTGCCTGTGCTGTTACACTGGGCCTCGCGGGAACAGCATGCACTGTGAGGAGAGCCAGCAGAGGTCACTCCAGGAAGCAGAACCGGAGGGGAAAGACCATGACTTACCTAGGAAGAGCCAAGCACTCTGTCATATTAATAGCTCACTAATTCCAGAAAGCTTTAACACTTAATGGCCTTGAAGCTTAATTACTCTCATTTGTCTTTCTAATAAATGATGCCAGAACTTAGATATGCAGGAGATTTACCCATGGTAAAAATCAATAAATGAATTTGGGGCCACGGCTATCTTGGAACGCCAGATCTATACCTGACTTAGATCGCCTTGATGCCAAAATAGTAAGTGTAAACACTCAACCCAGAGGCCACTGGGCCTGTCCGGCGATTGCCACACTTCCAATTGATTTCCCAATGGAGTCGGCTGGGCCTACATCTGCTGGCACAGTGCAATGTCAGTAGTTAAATAAACATATACAGAGACGAGTAAAATCAATCAATCAACGTAATAATTCCAAGAATGAGAGGTGCAGACAGATTTGGTTTTAGCTGTCCCCATTGCAACGTAATAGAAACAACTACAAAAATGGAAAAGAACTAACTAAATAAAGATACTAAAATTTTTTTTAAAAAGTGGATTAAGTGGAAGGAGCTGTAGAGATTATGAAACTCAATGACCAGCTCAAGTCAAAGGGGGGAAAGGTTCGAGGAGCAAGAAGGATGCACTCTGCATGGGAATGCAGCCTGGGGCTGCAGAATCTGGAAACGTTCATTTAGTAAACTAACGCGATGCTCTACTTTTTCTTAAAAAAAAACCTATGAGTTCAGGAAAATGGCAGTGAAATGTTAAAAATGCTTATTAAAATTGAACGGGCATTGCAGACATCTTCTGCACAGATACTCAAGCTCTTCTCTTAATTATGTTTCTATTTTCAGTCATAACGACACACATTTGCATATGGTGAGCATTAGTTTGAAGTGGTCTGTTAGCTTTTGTTCAGTCCTCTCATTAAATTCCTTGGATGGATTCCTATCCAGCTTATCCTACCAAGTCTAAAGTTTGCTCAGGTGTAGAAAGTGAAGAATTTCTAAAGCAAGTGAACAGCCTCCTGTGCTGTCACTAGACCATGAGAACCATCCAGAAGCCTCATGTGTCCTCTGTGGATGTTGGAGGGGGAAAAACAGTAAACAGAGGCCCAACAGCGAGAAGTGTGGAAAAAAACACAAAACACATGAGAAAGACTATCGCAAAAAGGCCCACCACAGAATGGGGCTGGGGAGCATTTTACCGAACTCTGAAAATCGAGATTCTATTGGATTTTTGTGATAACTAACAACAGTTAACATTTATTGAGCATTTCCTCTATCAAACACTGCTCTAAGAGCTTTGCCATGTGTTAGCTCAGTTTATCTTCACAGCAACCCCAAAAGGTGAAAGCTTCTATTAGTCTCACTTTACAGACAGAAAGATTGAGGCAAAGGGGTGCAAAGTCATTTGTCCAAAGCAACATAACTAGTTAGTGGCAGAGCTGGGACTAGTAACCAGGAACAGGTGAAGCCCATTACATAGTAGTCCATTCCAGGGTGTGTCCTGAGAGGGATGGTTTTCTGTGCATAAATTGGTATTGGAAGAGTGAGGCTGTGTTCTTAAGTTTGTAGCTGGGCATATGAGAGTTTTGACCAAATTCTGCCAATTCAATTTCATACATTTACTAAACACCCACTGTATGTAAAGGACACTTCTAAGTATAGAGGATAAGAAGATGAATCATTTGATAAATTTCACTTTCAAGGTTCACAGGCTAAGTTTTTGAGTAAATTAATCGGAAGACTATGGCAAACAAAAGGGAACCACAACAATTAGAGCAACAATAGCTGCTACTTACTGAGCACCCACCATGAACACTGCATTATGCTTGGTGCACAACACAATTTATTTCATGCACTCTTCATAGCCATGCTATGGCATAGAAAGAATCGAGCTTATCTTACCAATGTTGAAATAAGACTCAGGTAGGTTAAAGCAACTTGGTCAGCCTCATACAGGTAGTAAATGACCAAGCCAAGGTTTGAACACCAGAGTACAAATGGATCTAGAGAGTTTGTGTGGAGGTTCCAGCAGGGGAGTGAAGCTACTCTTGTACCTATGACCAAATGGTCCTTCTTTGTCTGGCAATTCCATCCTCTTTAATGGAGTGGGCAATTCTCAGAAGAAAGCATATAACTCTGTTGGAAGGGAGGGGACAGCCACTTAATTATATCAGCTAAGTAATGGGCAAACAACGTTTGTTACTTGTATTTAGTGGCTAGAGAAAGTGAAACATGCCAGAGGCAGGATTTAGCAATAAGCTAGTATATTACATAGTTTTATGTATAAACTAGAGGCCTGATGCAGGAAATTTGTGCATGGGGGATGGAGGGAGGTTGGTGGTTCAGTGTACATCCATTTAAGGTGCCTGGGTAGGTGTTCAGGAATGTTCGGACTGCAGGTGGAGTTTACATCATTCTTCGTCCATCAGTTGGTGGAAGGGAGGATCTATCATTTATCTTTTTTGAAGTTTTCTTGTATGTGATGAGTCACTTCTCTTTTTCTTATTTATAAGATTTCACAGATAAATCTCATTTGACATTTGAATTTGCTGATTTTTTTTTTTGCCCAGATCTGCTGTTGAGCCCCACTGAGTTTCTTATTTTTAGTTATTGTACTTGTGAACTCCAGACTTTCTATTTGAGTCTTTTAATTTCTGTCTTTTTATTGATAACTCCTATTTGGTGAGGCATAATTTTCATGGTTTTTTTTAGTTATTTAGCCATGTTATTTCCTTTAGTTTTTTAATGATACTTAAAATAGGTTATTTAAAGTCTCTGTCTAGTAAATTCAACATCTGTATTTCCTAAGGAAAACTTTCTATTGATTGCTTTTAATCCTGTCTCTAGATCATACTTTCTTGTTTCTTTGCATGCTTCATAATTTCTTTTTTTTTTGAAAACTGGACACTTTGAACATTATAATATGGCATTCTTGGAAGTTAGATTCTATTTCATCCTAAGGTTTGTTTTGTTCTTCGTTGCAGTTGTTAACTTTCGAAGGGATTTTTCTGAACTAATTTTGTAAAATCTGTATTCTTTGTCATGTATGGCCACTGAAATCTCTGTTCCATTTGCTTAGTGGTCAGCTAATGACTGAACAGAGATTTTCCTTAAGTACTTTGAACCACAAAACTCCACCGTCTTTGCAGAGGGTTTCTGTATTTATTGGGGTGAATATATTCAGTACTTCTCTAGGCAGTTTACAACTCTGCCTTAGTCTTTACTTTTTTCTTGCACATAGCCTCAAGGTTAGCCATAGCCGAGACTTTGGAGTCTTCTTAGGCCTTTTCTGAGCATGTGTGTGGTCTTCTGGATTCTCAGGACAGTTTTAGAGCCTTTCAAAGCTGTTACTTTCAAAAGCCTCCAAGATTTTGGTTAGTCTATTGTTTACTTCAACAGTGACTCATTTATTGCTTCTGACAATAGCAACGAAAACATTTGCTTATGTATGTTTTCAACAAATGGACCAACCTCAACCTCCTACCTCTAGCCAACACCCATTGCACATTTTGCACTGAGCATGTTCTGAGTCAGGTGAAATATAGACAAGTCTTTTGAGCCAGACTGGTCAAAACAACAACAACTCTTTGCAATAAATTTTGTTCTCTCTTTGTATGAGCACTGGGAATGCAGGCTGTTATTTTCAAGTCTACCATTGAGCTGGGAAACTGGAGATGAAACTAGAATAAATTAAAATGCCACAATTCTCAATGTCCTTAACCATAATCAGCCATTTTTCTTAAACAAGTACTTCCTGATTACTATAAGCTTTTACTTAGTTTCCAAAGTTAAAGAAGTAAATATTTTGCCAATTTTTTCCAGGTTTGTGGTTGCTGCCCTTATGAAAAGGTGGACTTTTGGAATTCCTTATCAACCATTTACTCTGGTCTCGGGCCAAAACATTCTCTTTTGTACCCATATTTGTATTTGCAATTTCATTTTCCTGAGAGCATCCCCCAAATTATGACATGAAGCCCCATAAGACCCGAATCTGTCCATACACAGAAACAATGGGAAGAAGGCAGTATTGTAGAAGAAAGAAAATATTTTGAGATGAGGGGATTAAAGGAGGAATTTAAAGTAAGCTTTCATGGAAAAATTATTTTCACAAAATAGAGATGGAAGGTGGTGTGGAGAAGCTGAAAAGATATTCCAGGCCAAGAAAAGCAGAAAATATAGATTGTGGGAAAGGTGACATAGCTGAGAAAAAGCAATGGATTCACTCTGACTTGGGTGAAGAATGTTTGAAGAGTTGTGAGGGAGATAAGGTTGAGAAGGTAGCTTAGGGCTGCAAATGCCTAAACTCGAGGGTGTTATAGCAAACCTCATTATAAAGAAATGATATACGGTATATATTTTTTTACCCTGCATGTTATTTTTACCCTCAGGTTAGAACCTTACAGGCTATTATTTGTGACATGTATCTCTATTACCTTCTGAAAGCCATGTCTTACATAGTATACTGTACCCTTACACAACACAGTTGTGAGTGAGTTATAGGGCTTTCTTGAATGTAAAGATAATTTAAAAACCCTGTACATCTGAGGGAGGTTCCATTTCACCATCTCGCTGGATAAACTTTTAAGTACTGAGCATCCTGATTCTGGAGTCAAAACAGAGCATGACTAGAAAAGAGAAAGAGGTGTGTGTGTGCGTGACAGATTTAGAAGAAGCAATAGAGATTAATTACTCAGAGCAAAAGGAAGCACAAAATTCTAAGGTCTAATTTTTGGAGCTGGTGAGGCTTTATAATAGCTATTCACTTCTAATCATCCTCAAATAATAAATGAATAGAACAGTCAATGCTATTAGAATAATTTACCATTCATCAAGAATAATAAATGAGGGGGAATAGGTTGTTATTCAAATTTCTCTAAAAATAGCAAAGAAGAAGGAAGAAGAAGAACTACTTCTGTTTTTCAGTCTGATAACAACTTGTGCAGCGGTGGCGGGATTGCTGGGGCACCCGGGGGGCAGAGGAGGGGATGGAGCCAAATGCGCTTGAAGTCAGTGCCTCTGACTTGGCCGGACACCAAAGTCAGCTGTAACAATGATGAATCCTCCTGGTTATTCCAGCTCTAAAAGGCAAAAGACCTTCCTGCTTTACTAATGCCTTTGCCCCAGTGAGTTGCCTCTTCTTCCCATTAATCTTTAGTTTGTGAACTCTGTTGGCAAGAGCCACAGGAAATCATCCACAAGTAACACACATAACAGAGGTAGACGGCGTTGACAGCTCCTGGTCACATAGGTCTGTTCACTCATTGGCAGTAGCTCCGAATCAGTCAATTTCTATATTCCTAGTTTAGCCACGCAAAGCAGATGTGAAGCAGATGCGATTTGGTTGTGTTCTTTATCCACAGCTCACTTCCAAATACTCTCAATTTAAAAAAAGAGGTGGAGGTGAGCACTGGGAGACAAAGCTGGGCACAGGAAGCATGGGTGTGAAGGCTAGATTAGCCTCCCACCCTAAACTATCATTAGCGTCTTCACTTGGCTGCTGAGCACTAAGCTGAAGCCCCAGGAAGGAACTATTCCAGATGCATCCTTTGCTGCCATGAGTTAAGACCTTGAGAAGTTGCACAGCCTGAGGGGGACTGTGTCAGACAATCCAGACCTGCACTCACCCACTTCTTTCTGTGAGGGGGGCCACATCAACAGGCCTGATTCCTTCAACATCAATGATGAGTTTTCCTACCAGGGACTCAGTTGTGTGGTTTTTTTTTTAAATTTCTTTATTGATTAAGGTATCACATATTTGCCCTCAACCTCCCCCATTTTAACCCCCACCCCTCCCCACTCCTGCCCCCACTCCCCCCTATTGTCCTTGACCACTGGTTAGGCTCATATGTGTGCACTTAAGTCCTTTGGTTGATCTCTCCCTTTTATCCCCACCCTCCCTTTGTCTGACCCATGGCTCCTTATCTCTGGGTCTGTTCTTGTTCACCAGTCTATGTTGTTCACCATTTCACCTAGATGAGTGAGATCATGTCCTACAGAAATATACGTATAAGAATAAAAAATGAGACAAGCAATCATTATGCTAAAAGGCATACATTTGTCCACCATCCAGTTGTGTTTTTCTACAACACAGTCTTATGGGCTGCCAGTCACTCTTTTTATTTTTTTAATAATTAAAATTCCTAGGAGACTAATGAAGTTTTAAATTGGGATTTAAATCCCTTTACACCCAAATGGAAGGGGATTTGCTGAGGACGAGATGTTGATAACTTAAGGCATCTATAAATTCATGTTTCTGAAGTGAAATTTCTTTATGGCTTGTACTAGTTTAAAATGTTTATGGTTGAATATTTTTAAAAGTAGACAACAACTTTATCTTTTTAGCACGAAGGGGCAGTTTGGCAGATAAGATACAGGGTGTCCAATGAAATTTAAATTCAGATAAACAATAAGGAATTGTTTATCTGAATTTAAAGTATACACCCAATATTGCAAGTATACACCCAATATTGCAAGTATACACCCAATATTGCACTAGACATACTTTATATTAAAAATTCATTGTCTATCAGAAATTCAAATTTAACTTAGTGTACTGTATTTTAATTTGCTAAATCTGGCAACCTACAAAGGAGACTGCGTATTATACACATATCTTCTCAATTGTGAAAGAAATTATTCTTTGTAAATAAGATTAGGAGCCTTTCCTAGATATGTGTACCTTGTGGAATTACTCATAAACTTGTTATTTTACACATGAAAAGGCAATACTCTAAAGCCTGTTAAACTGTTATCAACATGTGACTTATATTATGAATAAAACACCAATAAACATGTATTATGCTAAATAAATAGCATACACAAATGGTTTTAAACACAATATCACTTGATTCCCAATGCCAGAATCAAATGGTTTCATGCAAATGAAATGGCCCCAGTAGTTATCAGTGTAATGATGTTGTGAAACAGCCCTACTGTCAGATAACCTTATCATTTATGTACTTTTCAAAAAGCCTAATATGTCACACTAAAGCCCTTTTAAAATTAAATAAATGCCTTACTATTTCTAAGATGAGATACCTGAGTTTAAATCATTAAAAAAAAATATAGAAATGTTGGTAAATTTCCAACAAAACCAGATAGCTATCTGGTTTTGTGAAAGAAATATAATAACATATTTTGTTTAGTTACAACAATCAATATTTCAAAATAAAGATCATTTCAAAGATGGCAAAAGGTTGAACTTTAGAGGCTGAATATCTGTATAAATATGCAGAAGGTCTTAAAAAATAAAACTAACAGTAACCATTGCTCACTGAAGAGTTTTCTACTTTTTTTGGCTCTAACTCCTTGAACCTCTTATCTTCTTCATCCTTCATTTGGAGACACTTGATATCCTCTTGCTAGGCCCACCTAGGCCCACCCCCACATCAGTCTCAAGTACCACAAGCCCAGAATCCCAATCTAAGGCAGGAGAACATCAAGGAAATCTGGCCAATAGTTGGTGATTGTGCATTCCATCACAATCAGAGCCTGTCCATCTCTGATCTTGTGCCCCAGTAAAGATTATCATGATTAGTTGGATCCCTAGATATGAAACTTAAAGTAGGTGTCTACCTACACCGTATCAATAGGTGATTTCTTGAGTTTCCAACACTCAAAGTGATCTTTTTCACCCAGTTACCTCTTCTATTTTTCAAGTGAATTTCCTAACAAGTAGAGTAAGATGCCAATAGCATGGAGAGGTAAAGAGGAGTTTCATATAGCAATAGGGATGGGGAAGGTTTTGTAGCTTTAGCCTTTCCTCATTTATCAGATTAGCTAGTTGCAAACTTGAGAGAAGAGAAAGAACCTAGGTAAACAAGACTATTAAGAAAGATCAAACAAGTTAGGTATACAAGAAGAGAGAATGCTGCTGTGTGGAACTTACGACTTACTTGATATCTTTAAGGCTTGTTTTCAAACTTTGCTTAGGGAAGTGTAGATTAGTTTTCTTCGTGGGCTAGTTTGGCACTACTCCTAATGCATGACTTTGGTGTGGTCTCTATTGAGTTTATCTGGTGTTCAAGGAAATCTCTTCATTCTGGTTAGTCAGGGCAGTTGTGTGAAAGCTTGGGTAATTTTCTAGCTTATTGCTCTCAAATAGTTGTTCTATTTGGGTTTTTTGGGGACTCTTTCTCTTAAACTCATCCATTCAAATTCTAGCAATCTCTGCTTTCCCAATTTTTGATCTGCCTCCTCAGCCTAAAAGCATTTCTTCAACCACCCAATAAATATTGATTGTGCACCCAGTGTATGCCAGGAATATTGTTCTAAATGCTTGGACATATTAGTGCAAAAAAATACAAAAGCCCTAATTTTGCAGGGATATAACTTTTACATATGTGGGAGGCAATCAATAGAATAAAAACAGAAAAATATAAAAATCCCAGGTAGTAGGTTAAAAGACAATAAACTCTATAGAAAACAGGTTCTGAGGCCTCAGGACATAAGGGATTTCTATTTTCAATAGGTGGTCTGGGTAGAAATTAAAAAAATATGACTTTTGAACAATGATGTAAAGGAATTAGCATGTGAATATTTAAGAGGAAAGTCTAGAACTGAGTGAACTATGTGAGGCCTTGTCAGCCATTATAAGAACTTTGGCTTCTACTCTGAGTAAAATGGGAAGCCAATTCATCGAGAAAATTGGAGCAATTAGAAGAGAACTTCCACAGACTCCAAGAAGAGTGCATTCAGGAGGGCACTGGAGGTTGAGGAGAAATAAGAGGGCGGTCTAGGAGAGAATGAGTGGACTAGGGAAACTGACATGACTGCCAGGCAACATTATGGGTGCACCTGAGGTGTTACAAATATAAAGGCAGGCCAGTTAGGGCAGTTGTAAATCTTTCTCCATCCACACACTGTCCAAAGGCAGGCAAGAACTAGGAAGACATATGGATTTAACTCTCAGCCGTCGTTTTGCTCTAAAGAGTTGGGATAGAATTATAATGGAATTTAAGAGTTAAAGAGTTTAGAGGATTAATGGATTGCAGGTGCCAGGGAGCGACTTGCCTAGCTATGGCTCAAAGTCAAACTTGGGTGAGCACCACACCCATTTGAGCTAATGCTGGTCCTTTAGAAATCTGATCTGGAAAGAAGGGCATGGCAGCCCTTATCCAGGGAGCAGAGAAAAATGAGCAAAATTGTCACCCAGGCACTAGTTTCTCAGACGCATTAACACATTTTTGAGAAATAAAAATCTGTCAAATCACAGGGAGAAAAAGGACTGAAGATGGATAAACGTTCTATGGCAAAAAAAAAAAAAAAAGATCACAAGGACCCTTTTTAATACACTTTCTATTAATGCCAATTTAACACTTCTTATTTAATAAACGAAGAACAATGCAGGAGCCATAATGATTCCACCTCTGGCCGCCTCCATTTCCTCCGGTCACTTAACGATGAGTTTTTAAAAATAGATTTTTAAAACTTACTTTAGTGTACAAACTCTCAGCTAAAGTTGAAGCCAATATAGGCATCAGAATTAAAATGTGAGCTTTACCAAAAAGCTAAAAGAATAGCAAGAAGAGAGAAAAAAGTGACTGAGTGAATATTTTAATTAACTCACATGCAATTTTAATTAAAAACATAATGTGTCAGGAAAATGAGTAATGCCTTAGGGCAATAAAATAACTGGGTTTCTTGCTTAATCTTCCGCTTCATCTCTCTCACAGCACATGCATGTTTTTGTTACAAAAAGATTTCCTTCCCCCCCCCTGTTTCATTGTCAGGGAGAACCCCTGCTAACAAAATGAGTTGAGTAAAATAAGAAAGCTGTAGAGAAAGAGCCTGTGTGAGCCCTCTCGTTTTCTTTCCAAATGTTCTTAGGCTAGTTGACTTCCTTTCTCAGAACACACCCTTTTCAGGAGAGCTGATGAACTGGCTTAATCAGGGCTTCCTAACTTATTCTAATCAAAACTTGTTATTTTTTTTTTAAAAAATACATATTTTTATTGATTTCAGAGAGGAAGGGAGAGAGAGATAGCAACATCAATGATGAGAGAGAATCATCGCTTGGCTGCCTCCTGTGAACCCGATACTGGGATTCAACCCCGCAACCTTGGCATGTGCCCTGACTGGGAATCGAACCGTGACCTCCCGGTTCATAGTTCGACACTCAAACCACTGAGCCATGCCGGCTGGGAAAATTTTCTTATCTTTTCGTGCTTAGGATTATAATGAAATGCCAATAATCTCTTCCCTTCCCTTAGATGTTGTGTCCAAGAGTGCCTGGTTCCCTGTGGGGTACAAAAGTAATCCTGACTTGGAGTCATATGATTTAGATTTCATTTCATCTCTTTTTGTAAACTAACTGTGACATTTTTTGGAGGAAGTTTTCTGAAGGATGAACCATGGAGAAAAAGGCCTGCCTCCCATGACTGTAAATAAGAGTAAATGGTACTACACACAAGGAAGTGGTCCCTTCGCCTTAAGGACTTTGTTCTGGTGTAATAAGAATGTTTTGTTGCTCTTGTTGTAGAACTCACTGCCTTCTAAGAAATGAGTCTTGGTAACTACATGGTAAATTGGGGAAGATGGGAACACAGTGGAAAATGCCTGCATACTATGAGGGGACAGCTAACATATAAATTTCACTAGGATTGTGACAACAACCTGACCCTTAAAACTAAAAAAAACTCACCATCATAACACTCCACCTGCTAATTCGAGTGACAGCTCCAGTAGTAATGAAGTCATCACTGCAGCATATGCAGGGGACTTGATTTTATCCTTCCTTATTCTTTTCCATATGTTAGCCATAAAGCACTTACATAAAGTTCCCCATACAATCCTAGCTATCCTAAACTCAATCTGTACATATCAAATCCTAATACTTTCCCCCCAGTTTTCCTAAGAAACACAAATTCTATCTTTAATGCGATTTGGGGGCTCCTTGCTCACTGTTGCCATTCCACTGTAATTGTATTTCCACCTAAATGTATTGGACGGATCAATAAGAATAGGCAGACACCTTGGAGATTTACTGGGGTGACTCTGCCAAATAATATGACAAGTTAGAGATAAAAGTTGACTTGAATTGGTTACCTGAAAAGATCCGATCAAGTTTTATATTAGAGTTCCTGCTATCATCATCCCTGATTTCCACTTCCTCCTGTTCAGGTGGAAGTTTGCTCTAAGAACTATTGATTCAGTACCAGCTCACTCTCCTGAGGGCTAAAGATAAAGACATGAATGCAAAGGAGTCACTAGTCTACTTTCTATTTTTTTAAAATATATTTTATTGATATTTTACAGAGAGGAAGGGAGATAGAGAGCTAGAAACATCGATGAGAGAGAAACATCAACCAGCTGCCTCTTGCACACCCCCTACTGGGGACATGCCCGAAACCAATGTACATGCCCTTGACCGGAATCGAACCCGGGACCTTTCAGTCCGCAGACCAACGCTCTACCACTGAGCCAAACCGGTTTCGGCACTAGTCTACTTTCTAAATTGTGCTTTCCCAAAAGTGGCCAGTTTACTGTCTTGGAATTTATATCTTTTTTGGTTCCCAATCTTATTTTCAAATCCACTGTGCAGCACAAGAGGTTTCCCTTGAGTGTCAAAAGTCACCAATCATGGCAAAGAAAACTCATAAAGTTTCACAGTTGCCTCCATAGAAACAACAGCAATGCTTTTCTGCCAGCATGGTGACTGTTTTACAATGCAGTTCCTCACTCATCCGGGCACCGATTCACAATGTGGCATTTGTGAGACGGAGAGTCTGAGCCCTTGAGATTTTTGCACGGTTGCCTTGAGCCCCCGAGCCCCAGGTGACCTTACGACGTCCTCCTTCAAGTCTGTTTCCTGTAACAGCCCAGAAAAGCAAGGGGTTGGTCAAAAGAGTAATTCTGCTGACCTTTCCCTTCCATGGCTACTCTGATCTCTGTGTGTTCACCTGGGGTTTGTCCACCTCTTCTTTTGAAATGAACCTTACTCTGTTCCGATCAATGAGAGGTAGATCTTTAAAATTTTAAATGTGGAACTTTCTATTTACCGAAACAGCCCTTAAATCATTCTGTTCATCAGAACTATTAAGCAATTTAAAAATATTGCACAATCTGGATGTTGCAGAACACATAAACAAAGGACAGACTTTGATATTAGTGTTGAGATACTTCTTTCTTATTCATTTACCACAAAATTTTTATTTAAAAAAATCATCTGGTTTTTCTTCCATTGCCTCCTTTCTGTAATTCAGATTTCAACAGGGTCCTCATCACTATTAGAATAAATCAATAAAAAATATTTTAACCCCCTTATTTATTTTTTCTACTATGTTTTCTTTTAAAAAATATATTTTATTGATATTTCACAGAGAGGAAGGGAGAGAGATAGAGAGCTAGAAACGTCGATGAGAGAGAAACATCGACCAGCTGCCTCTTGCACACCCCCTACCGGGGATGTACCTGCAACCAAGGTACATGCCCTTGATTGGAATCGAACCCGGGACCTTTCAGTCCGCAGACCAACGCTCTACCACTGAGCCAAACCGGTTTCGGCTCTACTATGTTTTCATCAGCACTTTTAAGAAGCTACTCCGTTGTGTAGTATTTGGACCCTATAACCTTTACAGATAAACGAGGCTGGTAAATGCATGTTAACCTCTATCACTTATACTTGGCTACATGCCCACACTTCCTTCCTCCAGGAGACCTTTAGTAGGTCAGCTTGGAGGGATTTGATCCCGTTAAAATGGAAATAGCCCTTAGTTTTCTGTCTCTCCCCTATAGTGTAGCTCAATTCCTGAAACTGTCCTGAGCTCAGCTTTGGTAGAAGAGCAAAAAAACAAAATGTGCCAGGCTCAGTGGAGACCAAATAAGTAGAGCGTGTCAGGCAGAGAAGTGGTTGGAACTGTGGGGCTGGGGATCATGTGACCTCACATTCATCACAATATTTACTATGCCTAGTCTGAAATCAGGAGTTTGCCAGGCAATCACAAATAGATGTTTCAGAGTTTCTTTAGCAAATACTTGGTGCTTTCTGGACGACCAAGGCCCGGATGGTCCTTCAGGACTCCCATGGCTTCACCCAATCTCCTAAGGCAGGTAACGCAGCATTGTTATTTGAAGAATTAGAAATCCCAACTTAAGAACAGTAACTGGTATAAGAATGCATTCACTAAATATTATTAAACTAGATGGAACAGTCACAAACAGAATGGATTCATAAACAGAATAAACGAGATAATGAGATAACAGCTTATCTCTGAGGACAGATTATAAGAGCGCAAATGTACCACTTCCCTCGATGCCACCATGGGCAAGTGACTTTTCACTCTTTTTTAAAAACTTTACTTTTATTGTGGACACTATTACAAGTGCCCTCACTTGCCTCCTTTCCCCCCTCCATGCAACCATGCTCTTCTCTCTGGCCATCACTGTTGTCTGTGCCTATAGGTTTTGCATAAATGTTCTTTGGCTAATCTCTTCACCTTCTTTCATCAAGTCCTCTCTCTCCCCCTTGCCAGCGGTCAACCTATTCTCTGTATCCATGCCTCTGTTTATTTTGTTCAGTAGATTCCACATATAAGTGAGGTCATATGATATTTCTATGATTGGCTTATTTCACTTAGCATAATACTCTCCAGGTCCATCCATGCTGTCTTACAGGGTAAGACCCTTCTTTCTCATAGCCATACAGTATTCCATTGTGTAAATATACCACAACTTTTTTATCCATGCATTGATCGATGGGCACTTGACTGCTATAAATAATGCTGCTATGAACATAGGAGTGCATATACTCTTTCGAACTGGTGTTTCGGAATTCTGAAGATACAGTCCCAGAGGGGATCACTGGGTCAAAAGGCAGTTCTGTTTTTATTTTTTTTAAATGTAACTCCATTCTGTTTCCTACAGTGACTGTAGCAGTCTGCACTAGGTTCCCTTTCCTCAACATCCTTGCCAGCACTTGTTATTTGTTGACCTGTTGATGGTAGAAAGCAGCATGGTTTACTACGGATTTGATTTCTTGTTATTACTGCTGAAGAGGATGTTGGTAAGTGGCTATCTGTTTGTCCTTCTTTGAATCCATGAAAAGAAAGTTACTTTCCTGACTGCCTAGAAGACAGCCTGTGGAGAAAGGGGAACATAAGAAGAGAAGTCTAAGGTACAGACACTTCAGGCTGCTTTTGTGTGGCTCTTTGTTACTTCAATTTTATCACTGCTATGGCAATAGAAATAAAATCATTTTTCCAAACACAGGAGACTTTCTCCTTCCACTAGATATAAAGTATTTTTTATTAGATTATTATCATTTTAATGGGTACTAATCAGCTGGTAAACATACGGGCAAAGC
Source organism: Vespertilio murinus (assembly GCA_963924515.1). Taxonomy (NCBI): domain Eukaryota; kingdom Metazoa; phylum Chordata; class Mammalia; order Chiroptera; family Vespertilionidae; genus Vespertilio; species Vespertilio murinus. The sequence continues at coordinate 31,546,533 of OZ004717.1, read as the reverse complement.
TTCTACCAACACCTGTTCTCCGCTGGTATGAAGATCTCTTTGCAGCGTTTCACACGCTTAGGCTTAGTTCATTAAATACTAAATACTGTATTAATAATTGACTTCCTTGGAAACAAATTGGCCCCAATGCTGTGTGTTCTGTTTTAATTTTCCTTGTAGAGGCACAAAAAATGTAGAGAGCTTCTCGTGCGGGTATTTTAACCAAGTAATCACAATTATTACTGAAAACAACAGTTCTGACGCTTTTTTTGCAGGTTTCTAGGGACTCGTGAAAAATTCCATTTTTTCCCTTTGCAAGACTATTCATTTCATTTAGCTTTTAAAAGCTATTTCTATCCTGTCTCAACTGCAGGATCTCGCTTTCTGAAGCCAAAACACCACCAACTTTCCTTCCTTCCTTCCTTCCTTCCTTCCTTCCTTCCTTCCTTCCTTCCTTCCCTCCCTCCCTCCCTCCCTCCATTTTTTCTTTCTTTTCTTCTTTTTTGTAGGCAAATAAGAAGAAATCAGAATCTGCCCTAACCAGTTTTTAGAGTGGATAGTGCCTTGGCCAGTGGACTGAAAGGTCCCAGGTTTGATTCCAGTCAAGGGCATGTACCTTGGTTGCGAGCACATCCCCAGTAGAGGGTGTGCAGGAGGCAGCTGATTGAAATTTCTCTCTCATTGATGTTTCTAACTCTATCCCTCTCCCTTCCTCTCTGTAAAAAATCAATAAAATATATTTTTAAAAATTCCAAGCATTAAAAAGAAAAAGAAATCAGAATCCTAATCTATTTAGCACACTTTACTAATAAATGCCTGCAATTTGGATTCAACATTATTTAAAAAAATAATTTTAGCTCTTCATTTGATATTTAAATAGCCTCTACAAATAAGGATAAACCGAGGCAACTAAAGTAGACAAATGAAGTCAAATAAAGCCAGTAAAATAGGGTAACCTCATTTTTTAACCAGCAAGTCACTGTAGCTATGTTCCTCCGGAGCTTCTATTAGGGAAGCTTAATCTAATATTAGTAATTCCAATGATGATGGTCTTTTATTTAGTGACCACTACATGAAATATACACTATGTCAAGTGCACTCTTTAAATGAAAAATATTCCATAAGGTAGCTGCTATTATTTCCATTTTTTAAGAGGAGTGCACAAAGGTCCAATGAGCTTAAATTCTATAAACTACTAAGAGCTGAAGTCAGATTTAACCCAGGGTTTGATTATACTATTCTTTGTTTTTTCCTTTTCCTGATAATAAGTTATATTTATTAAGCAGCTACTATGTCTTCTATGTGTACACATATCATCTCTAACCTTTATAGCAACCCTATCAGATAGCTATTTTAATCTACCTTTAACAGGGAAAGAAATAGAGGTTTAGGGACATACCATTTCTTGTCCAGATTTGCATACTTAGGAAGAAGCAAAACAAGATTTCAAATATGGATCCACCTGACACCAGGTGGATTTGGGTTCTTTCCATTTTGCATTATCACCTTATCAAGGATCAATGGTGGATTGACAGGGAAGAACACATTTTTCAAGATTGCTGTTGCAGCTCATTGCCAATGATAAATTACAATATTATGAAATCAACACTCTGTCTATAGGATATCTGGTTTACCAGATATTTACAGACCCAGTACGTTAATCAGAAAAGCTGTGAAAGGCAAAGCTTTTGGATAGGATAAAATGTATGCAATAATTTATAACTACATTAAATATTTAAGTCTTATATTTCATTTTATCACCAGCTCTCTTGATCTTAGTATCTTGTTCACTATCTACTTGGATATTGGGTAACTTACTGAACATCATAGAATGAGTAGAGAAGCTCAGTCTCAAACATTAGGGTCTTGATTCTCAAGACCACTGGTTCTATAGTGTGACTGATCTTTTCTATCAACTATTTGGTCTAGAATAATGTAATTAATGCCTTGGGAATAGAGAAACCAACCTCTATCCTTTAGGATACACGTTTCAAAGGAGATGTGTATTATAAAAGTATGTTTTTGAACTCTGAAGATAGTAAACAATAATGACATAATTCTGTTTTCTCATTTTGTTCCCATAAGAAGACTGGTATCGCTATGTGTATGGGGGATGGGCAGTGCACACAGAGAAGATTGGTCTTTCTTAATAGAGCCTTCTAGCTGCACAGCCTACATTATGTCAGTCCTCACCTCATTTCCTAAGCCTCTGCCTCACAATTTGAACGTGAAGTTCTGCCTGGTTCCACAGACAATTTTGATGTGCAGAGAACCGTATTGCATTAACTTTAGTTCTCCCCACTGGGTTAGAGAGTGGCCACCAAATGAAGGCATCCCAGTGATGACCTGTGGTCTCACTGCCTTTTCAGTCCCAGCTCTCCCCACCCATAAGGCATCCAATGGCCAGACTGGAGCCTGCTCCCTTAGGGGTGAGTCCAGATGGTGCCTGCCTCCTCCTGATTCTTATTTGTGGTCACTTCCTTGTTGTGGTGACTTTGCTGCTACTTCTACAAATTATAATGCTACTTGTTGCCTGAATTACTATTAAGCTCGCCTTATCCCTAAGACACTTTCTTTGGCCACTTAGTAGAACCTGTTAGTCATCTACCAAGCCCATTCATTCTAGTGAGCCTCATTTACTGTCTCTCTCTGCCTATGGATGCCCCAATGGTACTCCATGCATCAGTCTCAAGATAGAAAAATAACTGTAATTCTCACTCTCTCAGCCCACCAGCATGAGTCCCACTTGTAGGTATTTTAAAAAATACATTTTCTTTTCTTCTTTCTTATTAGCCTCAGTTTTCCCTGATGTATTCGTCAAAATGAAAAGGAAGCAGTTAAAACCTCTGAAGAGAGACTATATACTCTGAGTTTGGTATGGCAGTTTAATTCTCCAGGGAAGAAACTTGTATCCAAGTACTTAATGTGTGACAGCACCCACCCAAGAGAATCACAATAGGTTGAGGCTGCCAATTTATTACTACTGATAAGAAGGTGTGAGTTGCCGCCCCTCAAAGGCTCAATGAACAAAATATGTTCATTATCTATGTTTACACAGAACTTGTGTGGCTCACAATATTTTATTTATTGAATTAATTTCCAGTTAGGATTTCTCAAGTGTAAACAGAGATGAAAGTCCTAAAGGCTTTCTTGTGAAATGTGAATAATTCCTAGCATGTACATTTAAACAGTAAGAAGACAAGGAACATAACTTTAGTGGGCAGTGTAGTATTTGTCTGCCTAATCAGATCAAACCCACAGCTATTCAGTGAGTACTAACTATGTACAAGGCATCGTGTTAAACACAGAAAAAGGCCTGTGCCGTGTTCAAGAGGAGAAGAGTTATGCTGACTTGCATGACGCAATAGATTTATAACCAAGGCTTTGTCATCAGTAGGGAGAGCTGCATTTCTAAAGCATCCATCTAAATAGTCTCTGCATACTCTGAAATCTAAACTTGATCTTTTGAAAAACTGCCCTTGAGCCATGATGAAAAAAAAAGTTAGCAGGGACTATTAATAATGAACATAACAGTAAAACTTTAAGGTGTTGATCACTTGAGTAATGCTTAGCAATTTAAAGACATACATCAATTCCATTTTACTTACATTCCATAATGGGACCTTAAACAGAAGATTCTTAGGAATTTTCTATGGGACACCTACATAAGTAGACAACTACCATCCAAAACCTTGGAGTGAGCTGGTGATCACAAAAGTAGACAGCTTCCATGGAGACAATACAAGTAATTTCCTGATTTCGCAGCAACTTTTTTGGGGTACTTTTTGCTTTATCACTAATGTTGCCTATTATTAGACTTTGCATTCTTTATTAACTAAATAAAAACCTCTCAAAAATATCTTTTAAAGATTTTAAAATTAACTTTAATTAACTTCCTGTGGACTTTTGCCACTTTAAACAAAAACTCACTGGCACATTTTCTAAATTAATAGCTACTGTTTTGATTTGACCTATTCCCCCCCCAAAATTAATAATTATTAAACAGTTCAGATGATAGAGTCCCTTTTTCAATTCCCTCTTGATACATAAGTATACCTCATATCATTTAAGCCCAACTTTAATCTTACAAAAAGTGAACCTTGACCTCATGTCAACTAAAGGAACCTGTCAAAGACATTATAACCATATCAGCAAAATCTAGTTCATCAGAAATAAAAATTAATGTTGGGGATATTGCCAGTATAATAGTTAACTTGTTCATGCCGAAACCGGTTTGGCTCAGTGGTAGAGCATTGGTCTGTGGACTAAAAGGTCCCGGGTTCGATTCCGGTCAAGGGCATGTACATTGGTTGCGGGCACATCCCCGGTAGGAGGTGTGCAAGAGGCAGCTGGTCGATGTTTCTCTCTCATCGACGTTTCTAGCTCTCTATCCCTCTCCCTTTCTCTCTGTAAAATATCAATAAAATATTTTAAAAAATTAGTTAACTTGTTCTCATCAGAGACACTCAATCCTGTTTTGAAGGAATTGTTTAATGCCACTCAAGAAATTATATACCCTTGAAAAAAATGGTTCATGCCTGTTATCCTAAATGCAATTTTTACTTTCAATATAGTTCTTGCCCAATAGGACACTATTCCTCTGGATAATATTATTGTAAAAGATGGTCTAAAGTATGTCCCTGATCTTAGCAAACATCATAAATGACATAAATTATGCCCTAGAAATCCAACAAGCAATTTTAAATGTATTAGCCAGCATTGTCATAAATAGCTCAATAGCCATTGGTTTTCTTTTAGTTAACTAAGGATGAGGCATCCTAGAGTACATACTTCTTTGCCTGACCTATGTGTGTTACAAGGCAAGTAAAACAACCATGACTAAGAAAAACAACAGGCACAATTGGATTCTGGCACACGCTTTCATTGCCTAGGTTTTAGAATCTAAATTCCTGGATTCAAGGCTTGTTACAAGGACTAATAATGTTTGTGTGTGTGTTTTTTCCCCCTGTGATAATTGTGTTATAGTTGGCTGGTGTATTTTATTCAGAGTCTGAAATGCTAAAGCACAGCCATGGTTACATAAGGTAACTCGTCCTACAATAAAAGGAAAGAAGGGAAAAAAATGGATTTAACCCTTGTATGTGATTGACTACCTTCTCTGGACACCTCCTGATCTTAATCAGCAAATCTTGTGAAGGGAGAAAATCTGAATATCATGGATTGATATCCCATAGCCTGTCTTTGTCTTCCCTGGGTTAAAAAGGAGGCCTGAAAAGAAAAAGCAGGACCTGACAGCTAAAAACTGGCCCAGCACAATCAGGCTCTGGTGTTGCTAGGAGCTGGCCTGGCACTCCCAGCGAGGCATTTTTGTTCCCCAGTTAAACACCAACAATTCACAGAACACCAACAATTCACAGAACACCAACAATTCACCAGTATCAGACAAGGCCACTTCTAGGACCATGAAGGATCAAAACAAAAGCACAGCATACTGATGTCTGAATACAAACAAAACAGGAACATTTTTAAACCACGAAAATGAAGAATCCCCATATCATGTCTAATATATGTGACTACTGATTCTTTAAAAATTACAACTTTAACTTCTATCTATATTTTTCTCCTCCTAGTTGAGCTTTTTTTTTAAAGATTGCTAATCAGCATTACCTCCATTTCAAGTCAGCATCAAATCCAAAAAACAAAGCCTTATTTCCTTAAATACTCACCAAAAGCACGTAATACAAAGCCAAATACTCCATATTAATTAGTTCTAACTCTCCAACATGCCCCATGGCAAGTGAGTATTCTTTCTCTTTGAAATATCAATAAACCCAACTTCAACTGTAGGTATGTTCTGGGTAGTCTTTGATTGGAGCACACTGACAGCCAATCAATAAAATTCAGTTCCTTGATTTAAGAAGTGTACAATCTAAGATGGAAACAGGAAACAATTTGTCAGCATCTTACTAATAAAAGCCTAGGTGATCCTCATGCTGTAATGCCTTCATGCCATCACAAGATGGCTGCAGGCACAGTGGAGGTGGGGTTCCCATGGCCCTGTGCACATGCCACAAGGACAGGGCCTACCTCTTTGGGGCGACCAATGGCAGGCCTCCTCCACTGTGAGAGAGCATAGGCCAGGCTGGGGGATACCCACCGTCCCTGAGCACACACATTTTGTGCACCGGGCCTCTAGTTTATTATATAAAATGATAGGCAATTAATATGGTCAAAAGCAGTATCATTATCAAGATGACGACATCATTTGCTCTGTTGCTGGAGTAGGTACCAGAATAGTTTCATAAAAGAGAAGTCATTTGAGGTGGACTTTGAAAGATGAAGAGAAAAAAGCAACAAAATGAAAGCTAATGCTAATAAAGAGGGAGGAACGTATCAATAGAAGGTGGTAGCATGAGCAATGACATTGCAGTGTGAAAGTTGATGGGTTTTCCAATGACAAAAATAGGTATAATGCAACCAGATCTGGCACAGGAAACAATGGAATATGAACTTTATAGCATGTATTTTTGTGTATGTTTGTGGAAGCAATTAAAGGCACTAACAAAGCAGTATATAAACAGAGTGCACTTCAGGAAGACACTCCTGGTGAGAGAGTGAGGGAATAGAGTAACCTAGAAGAGAGACAGATGAAAGCTATAAAAGCACTGCAAGTGTCCTGAACTCAGGCAGGCAGTGGGAAGCGACCAAATTCAAAATGAAACATTTTTGAATTGAAAATATTACTGAACTCAGTGACCAGTAGGATGTGTGACTTGAAGATACAGAGAGAATCCAAAGATACCTCTAGCATGAAGTGTGGAGAAGATACATATCTCACTATGGACCTGTTAAGATTGCTATACACTGGGACACTTTGATGGGCATATGCAAAGGCTTCTAGAAATCTAGATTTAGAATTTAGATGAGAAGTCTTGTCTGGAGAAAGAGACATGGAGGTCAGAAATGAAGGTGATGGGGGAGAACCAAGATGGCGGCCTAGGTAAGCATCTAAGCTGCTGCCTTGCACAACAATTTCAAAAACAACAATTAAAATCAGAACGAAATTCATCCAAAAACACAGGAAAGCTGGTGGAGTGGGAAATCTATAACCAGAAAGAAGGAGAGAGGCTCACGGATTGGACTGGGAGCTGCAAAGTGCTGAGGTAGGGAGTCACTCGTTCAGAGAGAAAGTGCGGCCAAATGCCTGGCTGGCAGGAGGGGAAAGGAATTCCCTGCGTGCACTGAACCCTTTCTGACTGTACTGAACCCCAACCCCGGCCGAAAGCCTGTGGACCCAGGCTCATACGGGTGGAGTCTAGACTGTAGAGAAAGGCACCCAGAGACTCAGAGACTGGGAGACTGGGGGAGCTGGGAGCTGCAGCGGGCAGGGACTACAGTCACGTGCAAGTGAGTGAGAGCAGAGAGGTCTGACCTCGGAGGTTGCCTCAGCCTCTCCATAGCAGAAGGAGTCAGAAGCTTCAGACTACAGAGACCCAACCCAATTCCAGGCGAGCCCCTGGGGCACCCACACTCTTGCATGGTGAATCTGGGATGGTCAGGCGGAAACTCAGGGGAGCCTTGGAAGGCAGAGGTCAGGCGGAAACTCAGGTGAGCGCACAAAGGCAGGGCTGACGGGAAGCCAAGACTGTCAGCTCAGCCCTGATACTCCACCCCATCTAAGCTGAGCACAGAGGCTTCTGAAATTTTGCAAGTCTTATCCTATAAGATTGTCTCTAATACAGAAGGTATCCCAGAGTAGACACTGCTGATACCCACATCCAATTGGCCTGAAGTTCAATTCCTGCAAGGGATAGCAACAAAATTAAAGACTTAGCTATAACAGGGCTGTACATGCAGTCCACAAAGGGGAGCACCAAGAGTGTCCACTTCAGGTAACTGAGGAGGCTGACCCACTGGGCCATATAGAACACCAAACACACAAAGCCATTCTACTAACTCTGGGAAGCAGTGAAAATGCCAAGACAAGGAAATAGATCTCAAAGAAAAGAGATGGAGGATATAGAGTTCCAAACCATGGTTATAAGATTATGCAAGAATTTCTTGGAAAAGGCTGATAAATTTAATGAGACCCAACTAAAAATTAAACATAAACTGACTGAAATGGAAAATATTATGCAGAGATCCAACAGCAGAATGGAGGAACACAAGAATTAGGTCAAAGAGTTAGAATACAAAGAGCCAAAGGACACTCCTCTGGAGAAGCAAGAAGAAAAGAGAATCCAGAAAGTTGAAGATAGTATAAGGAGTCTCTGGGACAACTTTAAGCAGACCAACATCAGAATTTTGGGGGTGCCAGAAGAAGAGAGAGTGCAAGATACTGAAACATATTTGAAGAAATAATATCAGAAAACTTCCCCCACCTGGTGAAAGAAATAGACTTACAAGTACAGGAAGCATACAGAACCCCAAACAAGAGGAATCCAAAGAGGAACACACCAAAACACATCATAATTAAAATGCCAAGGGCAAAAGACAAAAAGAGGATCTTACAAGCAGCAAGAGAAAAACAGTTGGTTACCTATAAGGGAGCACCCATATGACTATCAGCTGATTTCTCAACAGAAACTATGCAGGCCAGAAGGGAATGGCAAAAAATATTCAAAGTGATGAATAGCGAGAACCTACAACCAAGATTCCTGTATCCAGCAAAGTTATCATTCAGAATTGAAGGGCATATAAAGAGCTTCACAGATAAGGAAAAGTTAAAGGAGTTCATCATCACCAAACCAGTATTATATGAAATGCTAAAAGGTATTATTTAAGAAGATGAAGAAGATCAAGTGAATTAAAAATCTGAGGAACAGAATACACTGGTGAATATAATAGAATTAGGGGCAAAGAAAGGGAGTGGTTTGATAATTATCAGTGGGAAAGGAGTGTGGGGGTGCAGGAAGAGACTGGATTAAAATCGTACACCTATGGATGAGGACAATGGTGTGGAGAGGAGTGGGAGGTAAAGGCAGAGGGTGGGGTGAGAACCGGGTAGAAGGGAGCTATGGCGGGGAAAAGGAGAAACAATTGTAATAATCTGAGCAATTAAGATTTATTTTTAAAAAAAGAAATGAAGATGAGGCTTGTCATGAAGAGATGGCAAAGTAAGGAGAAAGTTGAGGACAAATCTGGGGTTCTGGACAAACCCACCAGTTAAGGGGCCAACAGAGATGAAATGGAATGTTCAGCAATGAGAATAAGGAGATAAAAGGACACTTAAATCAGTATATATATGGAACGTAGTAAGCACACAGTACTTTCTGAATAAGTAAGTTATAATTTTATTTATTTATTGAATTAATGAGAGTTATAATTTCCAATTCCATTTTTTCTCTTTCAGAATAACCCTTATTTCTCCACTCTTGGTGAAATTTCCTCTTGTGATTTTTCTGCGACCATCAGTTAATAAAAAAAAATCTTGTCACGATATATGTCAGACTCTTACACTTCCCCTCTGTAAGAAACACTGGCAAAACAAATACACTTAATCTTATTTATACTTCTTAAATTACTTTTCCTGCAGTGTACCGCCTGAGTAGTCAAGAGGCCCCAGGCTTTTTAAAATACATAAACAAAGAAACAGGAGATAGTTAATGGGCTGCTTCTACAGCAGCTCAGTAACTTAGAGTAATCAAACGCATCTTGGAGTAAACACATGTGCACATAGCTGTAAACAGTAATTTCCATTCTTTGGAAAGTGCAAATCATCTACTGCAACAATTCATAATCCATCTCTTTAGTTATAGATGAGAATGAGTCATAATGAGAGAGCTTGTACTTTCTAATCAGAGTTGATTTTTAAAGCAGAAAAATAGAATGGTGACGTCTATAATTAATTGAAGAAAAGAAAAGAGAACTTAGAACACATCCAAATCAAGTAGAGATTTAAAAAGTTTCACTCATTCAGGGAAATCCACAAAGCACGCATCCTTTCTCCCAGAATCCCACAGACTCTGAATAATGGGGTAAGACAGTACCATGAACTGCTGGGGAAGAGGACTTTGGTGAGCTGGTCATGCTTTGAAAAGGCCTCCCTTTTGGGTGTGTGCCAGGTTTCCCTGAGCACCCAGTGCACACAATTACTGCATTTGCATGTGTAAATTGGGTAATGGCGTGCCTAACTATCAGATTTGTATGTGAAAATGCCATCAGCATATGCACTATTGGTTGTGTGCCCACTGAAAGAGGACTTTTAATGGGGTTGTGTTAGTTGGGGAGCAAAACTTCTAAAAATTTGAGACCAGGTTCTACATCCCTGGCTCCAGTGTAGATGGTGCCCCTATGGATAATTGGCACCCCCCAATAATTACTTTGTTTTTGTATATCCTCTCAAATTCTATCTAGGGGAGGAAATTCATCAGAGGATCATTTGACCAACTCTAATTAGCACAGAGCAAAATTGTACCCAAGTTACTCTTGGCAGTGCCTATCTGAGCCAAATGAACAGACTGCGGCACAACCAACCCATTCGTCTTGACTATCTTAACAATCAACATGGATCTATGCAAAATGGACTTAGGTTTGCTTTTCCTTTTTCCTCCCTAAGACACAATATTCCTCAAACATCATTTTGGTCATGTCATTTTACTTTTCTGAAGACTTCAGTGCTTCTCAGTTGCATCATAGAAGTAGACAAAACTATTGTCCCTCCCCCCGACCCCACCTTCCAAAATAGGTAAGACATAATGGATACTTCTTTCACCTTACCTCAGTGGATTTCTTCCTTATGGAAGCTTCCATACTTATTAGTACCCTAGAATGTGAAACATAATCTGAGAATTTGCCCAAGAAACACAGCAATCACATTGCTAGAGTCAAAAATCGATGCACGCGGTATGGGGATAATGGAACTGAATATGTCAAATTGGAATTTACTGGGAAAGATCTGAAAGGTTTGGCTGTTGTAGCTAAACAGTGCCTGACTCCAGGCAGCTCCCTATTTGATCTGCCTTATTTCCCGTCTCCCCCAAATACTTCAATTTTAAATACTGTCATAATACATCCTTCTAGAACCCTGCTGTCTCAAGTGTCAATTTTTTTTGTTGTTGTTGCACAAATTGCTCATCCCAACTCTGGATTTAATCTTTTGATAAAATCTCTTGTCAAACTGCTAAAAACAAGGAATTATGAATCACGTAGTCTTCTTTCCACCCATTATCTTCCCAGCAGTCTCTCTCAAAGTCTGTTATGCGTAACATTTAATAAGAACCACCCGGAGAACTCATGCGAAAGGCAAATCCCACGTCACATTCCAGACCTACCGACTTAGAAACCGGGGGAGTGAGGCCTGGAAATCTGTCCTTTAACAAGTGCCTCAGGTGACCGGCCGACTAAGGCATGTGTGTCATGCAGTTCTATCTTAGTTTTGTCATTGAACTTCTCGGGTTTAGCTGCAAGTGTTCTCAGGACTAAGTTGTAAACTATCAAAGGCATGCATTGCATACCCCCTCCTTTAATACAGACAGGATCATCGCACTGGTTTGTAGTTACGAGCGTGACACCTTAGCAAGAAAATACAACATGAATATTCACAATAAATGTCACAACATAAAACACACTTCCGTCCGGGAAGATCACTGCGTTACTCAATCTGTCTGCTTCACCTACAGATATTAAAAAAAAAAAATTGGCGACCTGAAGGACCCAACATCACCTCTACGTAAGGTCTGCCACGTAATGGGCATCTCTCTAGCAGTTCTCCCTGCCCCAAGAATGCATGCAGTAGGTGATAAGAACAGACTGATTTATGGTCACTCAATATCGGAAAGGTGTAGCATTCCATTTCACAAATAGTATTCTGCTAGATTAGAAAATATCATAAACACATTGGAGACTCCTCAGCCCAGGAGCCATAAACCACTGCCTTCCCCCCTACCCCACATTTTAATTTAGCTATCTGTTTTGAATTACATAAATAAAAATGAGCCTGTATTTTCTTTATAAAATAAATCAGTCTCTGTACGCAGGAATCACTGGTGATACGGAACATTAGGGCATGTATAAAATTGCACCCTCAAAAGACACGAAAACATTTCTCAATGAGAAAGAAGCTGCTCACGGTGACCTTCCTGTCGAACAGCGGGGGGTCAGTTCTGGCACTCAATCATTTTGATTCACAGATGAGATCAACATATTCATATTTGTTTGCCAAATGTGTATTTTAATTTAGCTTTCTCTGATGGATGCCTGTAATTTATGCTGCTCAGAACTAAAGGCATCATATTTTTCTTTTTTCCCTAACTAACAGGGGGAGCCTTTCTTGGAAACAGATAAAGGAAAGAGTCCAGTAATTTGTAGCAATGCGACTACAGCCACACATGTCCTAGAATTAATGTTCTTCATTAGGGTGAGTAGGATCAGCTGTATGTATACATCAGGTTTTTAATTAACTCGGTCCCCACAACAGGGCTCATGATTCAAACTGTTAGTATTTTTTTAATCTTAAATCACAAAATAAAAAAAAATGGGGTGGTACATCTTTTCACACACACACACACACACACACACACACACACACACACACATACACACACGTGCGCACGCACACCGGAGGGGGAATCTCAGAGAAATGAAAGACTCTTTGTACTACCCTGAGAGTGCTCAGAAGGTCTTTATAATCCTCTGTTAATCAGATGTAGGAGAGCCTGGCATGGAAGGATTCCACTGATATGCTGAAAATCCAATCACTGTGACAGTATTTTCTCCGTAGACTAGATATGGTTTCAGTTTATTCGCACAGATCTCTTCAGACTAACATTTGGAATTTGGTAGGAATTTTAAATTGCCTTGTTCTTGCAGTTAAACCGACCTGGTTTTACTAAGACACTTTAATAAGACACTACTAATTTAAAGGAATGTCAATACAACAATATGAGGCGCTTCAGCAAGGGGTGAGAAACTTTTTATAGCAGCCTCATTCTCTGAGCTCATATTAACATAAAGTTGACAGTTAATCTCCATATTGCAAAAAAGGCTGCCCAGACTTATTTAATTAAACTTAGAACAAATATGTTTCTTTATCTGCCAGGTACGGCTTTTATCTTAAAATATCCACTTCCAATTAGGAGGCTGTGGCGTAGGACAGGAGCTCGGGGCTGTGGGTGGTCAGAGCAGTGCAGACGGAGGGACGGGCTGCTAAGGAGAGAGTCTGGCCGCGGCTGCAGTGATCCTGCTTCCCAGGATCCTGCAGGAATCTTGCAAAAGATGCTGACGATTTGTGAAACCTATTTTTTTTTTTGCTTTAGATTTTAAATGATAGCATTAAGTTTGATCAAGATTTCTTCCCCCCGCAAATACATTTAAAATCTATTCTTTAATAAATATTTGTTGAACAAACGTCCAAGCTATTTATCCAGAGTACTCACTCAAAGGTTACACATGAAAACAAAACAAAACAAACAAACAAACAAACACTGTGGAGGAAGGAGCAAGGCCTTTGACATGGAAAGGCAATGAATTTATACTTTGGATCTGTACCATACTGCAAATAATTTAACCTGTATGAGCCTCATGCTCCTCTTCTGCTAACCAAGATGAAGAATAGCTCATAATTTTTGGAAAAATGAAATATGATGTTTCATTCATTCCATAACTACTCATGGGACCCTTTGTCCCTGCCTTCATGGAGCTTACATTCTAGTGAAGGAAATAGGAATTGATAAATGAATCCCATTATGTCGGGCCATTTTAAATCCCATGAAGCAACACCAAGAATAAGAGGATAAAGCACAGTCAACAGGGGGGTGGAGGCATTAGTGGAGGGATTGGGGGGGGGTGTTGGGGAATAAGGACACATACGTAACACCTTGATCAATAAAAACATTTTTTTAAAAAAGAGGATAAACCATAGTGGCAGTGCACAGGTGATATTTAGCTAGGGGACAGGCAAGGATCTCTGAGAAAGTGACATTTGAGCAGGCTGGGATGAAGTGAGAGAGCAAAGCCTGAGAATTAAGGGGAAATAGAGTTTCAGGGAGAGGGAGTGGAAAGCTCAGAGTTCCTAAATGGGAGCTGGCTTTGCTTATTGACGTTATAAGTCAGGCCAGCAGAGGGTGAGGCTTGAGAAGGATGCTGACCATCCCAGGTTGACTTCATCACCTCATTTTCTACCTCCAACCCTCTTAGCATCCACAGGCCTCGAGGACTTCCATCTGACTGTGATGGGATATCACTGAAGGACCCAGGCAGGGAAGTGACAAGACCTGATTTGCATTTTACCCACATCACTGGCTGCCTTGTGGAGCACAGACTGTATGTACTAAGGCGATGGGAGAATAGGAAAGACGTGGGAGACAACTGCTGCTTTCTAGGCAAGAAGGTGGCTCGGGACTACAATAGGGATGGAGGAGATGAAAGTGGTCAGATTCAAGATATATTTTGAAAGTAGAGCAGCCTGGATTTGCTAATGGATCGGCTCTCAAGCTTCTTGGACAAACAAAGAACATATTTACTCAAAGTCACTCTACTATAAAATAAACCAAAAAGAAAGCCAACAAGTTTCAGAAATGCAGCAAACAAGCAAGCCTTCCCAAGAGAGACAATAGTGCAGTGGGTGTCCCACAGGACTTCCCACAATGCCCCTGTGGTGTAAAGGTATAGACAGCCTCAGCCTTTAACTGTTAAAATCATGAAGTACAAGGAAAACTTTGGAAATTCCCCACAGGGGTTCCTGTGTATGCACATGATCAAAGCTATGATAGATGTAAAACTCCACTCAGCAAACAGAGGCAGCCAATGTCAGGAAATGAACCTGATGGTGCTCAGGTAGAAGTAAGAGGACAAGCCGACTCAGAGGAAATTTCACCCCGACAGAGGATAATCTTCCACCTTATAAATCCCAGGAGGACAAGACTGTTCTTCCTCTTTATTTCACTAGGGCCTTCTTCATGCTCAATGGCCTTGTCATATGTATTGGAATGAAGAACAGTGAAAAATATAAGGGCTTTTAAGGAAAAGCTCATAAATACAACTTTCAGGCATCTAGCCTTTAGAAGCAACATTTTGGGTCCTTCTGAGACTTGAGGCAATTACCATTTACCAGTTCCAGATGCAAAATGTTTGTGGTCTTTTTATTCCTCTCAATAAAACTTCCTACTGTCAACTCACAGCCTGGGCATTTGCATAAATTTGAACTATTGCCAATCAAGTTGGATGCCTAGTTTCCACGTTTCTCAGGGTGGCCAAAAGCCAGTGCAAGTGTCATTTGTCTATAGATGAACCCTCCACACCACAAAGACCTCTAACACATGGTTTCAGTGATAACAATTCTAGTAATCTGTCACAAGTGAAGAGCAGGAGGTGGTGACCCTCAGGAGAGAAGACACACTGGAGGGAGGTGGGTTTTTTTTTTATGCCATGAGTGGGATGGCCATGAACTTCATTGCCCTACATGTGCATCTCAAGCTCAATGGCCTGTTTTCTAATATCCTCAAAACAGACTGCTGGGTTATGAATATCCTGTTCCCCTGTGTACCCTAATCTCTGATGTTCTTCTACACTGAGTTTCAAGCTCCAGTAACACATTGGCCTCTCCAACACACAGAAGACTGGCTCAGTAGTTTTCTGGGGACATCTTAGTTCCTTTCAGAGGAACTGGAAGGAATAAATAGAATTTTCTCTCTTTCCTTGAACAATATTGAGCCATTGTTACTTAAGAATACTGAAGAGGATAACAGAATATAAAAGTCTGAAATTAATTTTCCCTCTTAGAATGACATCCAAAAGCAAATACGCAGGTTTTTTAAATTTATTTGTTTTGTTCTGTTTTGTTTTGGTTGTTGTTGTTTTTTTTTTGTTTGTTTGTTTGTTTTACCAATTGGTAAAATTTCTATATATTAAAAGGCAGTGACCATAATGACCAAAGGCTCGACCAAACACCATAAGTCAGTCCTGCAATCAGTGCTGAGTTGCCATGGTTGCTGCAGGTGCAGTGTGACCCAGCACTGATTGCTGAGGGGGCTACGGATCAGGCCTGAAGAGAGAAGCAGGGTCTGATCTGTAGCCTCCATGGCAGCTATTGATCAGCCCTTGCCTCTCTACTTTTCTCCTAGCCTGGCCAGCAGCCATGCCTCTCTTTCTCTCTGGGCCTCCACGGGCTGCTGATCAGCCCTGCCTCTCTGATCAGGCCCAGAGATAGACCAGAGACATTGATTGGCATAGAAACTGACCAGTCAGAACCAAGTCTTGGTGAACTACAAGGAGCCAATGGCTGTCTAGGAGGTGGAGCTTTTGATACTGACTGGCATGGAAACTGGCCAATCCGAACCTAATCTGGGTGAACTGTGAAGGCAGAACCTAAGGTGGGGGCTGAGGAGGGATTTTAAGGCAGTTGCAGGGTGAAATCAGGCCAGCAGGGGAGGGCAGTTAGGAGTGATCAGGCAGAGGCAGTTAGGGGCAATCAGGCAGGCAGGCAGAGGGATTAGGGGCAATCAGACAGGCAGGCAGAGGCAGCTAGGGGTGATTGTACAGGAAGGCAGGTGAGCTGTTAGAGGCCAGTGGTCCCAGATTGCGAGAGGGATGTCCAGCTGCCGGTTTAGGCCCCATCCCTAACCCGGTAGTCAGACAACCCCCAAGGGGTCCCCGATGGAGAGGGTGCAGACTGGGCTGAGGAAACCCCCCTTACCCCGTGCATGAATTTTGTGCACCAGACCACTAGTATGAAATAAAAATAACCATCATACTTTGGGTAAACAATACTTTCACTTCTATAACATAAGTCACTTAACATATGACAGCAATTTTACATATATTTATTTGTTTGCTAAAGATTGATGGAATAGAAATTGTTTCTGCAATTCTATGGTTATGAAACATGTTCATCCAGGTTAAGAGACATGTTCAAGGATACATGATATGTAATGAGCCAGGACTCTGATGTGGCTCCACACAGTTGACTATGTACAGAAACTTTGCATCTATTTACTAAAAATTACTGTATTAGGGTTCTTAGTAGCCCACATCAGTTTGGGCTGATTTAAGCAGAAAGGCATTTATTTTTCCAAAGGCTCTTGGGTGGTTCCCTGGGTTGCCAAAAGGTCTGAGAAATAGTTTCATTTATGTGCCCCAAATCTTTGATGAAAAAGACTTTTGTCATATCCATTAGTCGTCACACTGATCATTAAATATCCACTTAAGGAATGCTTTGTTCACAGAAATATTTAACTATTACTCATGGGCGAATAGTCTAGCATAATCTGTCTTTTCTCTTCCTCCCCTCAGTAGTACTTAGTGAACTCAAAGACAGAGGAACTCTATGACATGTTGTTTTCGTCTAACTCCTGCACAACAATCTACAAAAATCAGAAGATTAAGAACCATGAGATCTGTTTTGAGTTCAAAATCAACACTCACTGCCCATGTGACTTCAATTCTCAGATTCCTTACCTTTCCTATTTGTCTCAAAGAGTTGATTGTTCATTAGTTCTGAAAATATTTATTGAGGGGCTAAGATTAATACGGTGAGAGTGATTTGTAGACTATAAAGTTCCATGACAATTATTGTTACCACACAATTTAGTGCTTAATTTTATCCCAGCACTTATTTATAACTGTTTCCTATTTCTGTTCTTTCCTTTTGGATTGTAATATTCTTTACCATAGTCCATTCTTCTTTTAATATGCAAGGAGAGCGTTAATTCACAGTAAGTTCAACTATGGGACACACTGAAGTCCCAAGTTGATCTGCATAAGGTGCAGCTCTGACTTTCATTCTCAGCTGTTTCAAGACATCTAACTTTCCCATTGCTCAGAGTCACAGCTGAACTCCTTAGACCAGTGGTCGGCAAACTCATTAGTCAACAGAGCAGCAACCCGTGGCTCGAGAGCTGCAGTTTGCTGACCATTGCCTTAGACCATCATTCAGAACCCTTCACAATCTGGCCTTTACGTACCTATCTTTTCCCTCTTGTTTTCTTCACCAAACCTCAACTTTCTCTGACCAAATTAACGTAAAACCTCTCACCACTGGAAATGCCCTGTGCTCACTTCCCATCAAACTTGTCTTACTTTTGCTATTTCTTTCCTGTGGAAACACCCCATCCAATTGAATCTCCACATTTCAAAGCCCAGCTCAAATGCTAACTCCTAAATTACTCTAAATGGGCACAATGCCTTTGTTTCACAAACAAATAGCAATGTGTGTATCTATAAAATGATTGTTGTTATGAAGCCATTTTTCATAGGGCATCTTAGCCATCTCATGGGGACGTGTTCCAGGAAATTGCATCTTCTGTGTCAGGACAAAATTCTCAAAGCTTATTGCATTTCCTATTTTGACAAATTTTTGATGCATTATTACTTACATTTCATAGATAGAAAAGTTAAAATGTAGGCTGTAATAAAATCAGGTAGTAATGATGGAAACAGCATTAGAA
Organism: Vespertilio murinus; assembly: GCA_963924515.1. NCBI lineage: Eukaryota > Metazoa > Chordata > Mammalia > Chiroptera > Vespertilionidae > Vespertilio > Vespertilio murinus. The sequence continues at coordinate 31,528,210 of OZ004717.1, read as the reverse complement.
GCCAGGTTCCTTCCATATAAGCTTTACATTGCTCATATTTAGGCTTTGTCTAACTTTCTTCCTAGGAGTTAGAAAACTAAAATAATAATAATTGCAGATAAGTTAATATTTACAGTTGATGTAGTTTCTAAGTGACAGTGTGGGATTGAATCACAGAGTACTTACTGGGCTTTGTGGAAATTGTACTTTTGAATTGATAAAAAGTGAACCAGGAATCTTCCTGGTCATCTGGGGAGATAAATCTGTAATGCTTGTGGCTGATATAATAAGATGCTACAGTAAATCTACCCTAGAGGTGGTGCCTTCAAGCTCTTTCTGCAACTGAAAACTGGGTCACATACTTCCTTTGTTTAAGAAAGTTAGGCACTCCACTTCCAGCTATTAAAACAGATATTATCGACCAAGTGTAGGAAAAGGATTATCATTCTGGAACTATGATTTTATATATGTTTCTGGTCTCCGATACTAGAGAATGTTGTCAAATATTTCTGAGAAAGCTCACACTGTTCTCTGTGGGTTGATTAGACGAGCTTTCCTGCGTTGGAAACCTGAGTACTTTCCAACAACTTGATTTCACAAATGGAAAAACAGCATCTGTTTTCCCGCAGCTTCGCATATGGCGATCATTGTTGCTAAGACAAGCTGAAGCAGGTAGACCGTGTGTCAGTCCCCCTCTAAGTGCTGCAGGCTCCTGGGACCAGGGAACGCTGGTCTGCTGTGCGGGCTCTGGCTCCCCAGGCAGCGGAAAGTGTATATTTAATTAACATATGCAAAGCATCCCTATGAACAGAAAATCACAGAAAAATGATCAATGTAATATTTAGAACCGTTGTTTGCATGTTCAGTGGCTAATTTGGATGGGTGTACTTTATGCCATATTCTCCTAGTTTGAATACTTAAAAAAAAATCAGCCACTGATTTGCATAGGGGAAGGCGTTGAAATGCTTGTCTATATGCAGGAAGGGGCTGGGAGTATTTGTTATGGGAGAATGAGACTTTGTCACATTAGCCAGCAATGAAGAATGAAAAAGAGAACCAGCGTTGGACAGAGATGGGAAATGTATTTTGCATATGAAAAGACTGGACACCTCTAGAATTTCATTAAGAGGGGTCTCTGTCCCTCTGGATTCTCTGTGTTTTAAAATTTTCAATGTATGTAATATAAACAAGATTCCTTAACTTGGTGGCCCATTTGGGGAAAAGAATAGCCATGAACTTGAACGACAAAACCCTTCTTCTAGGACCAGTGTTTGTGTTTTAAAGGTCAAGAGATTGGCGGCAGCAGAAATTAAATTCTAGGCTACATCCACCAGCCAGGTAGATTGCAACCAGATGTTCTTTCTCCAAAGTTGCCACGCCAGTCACCTTAATCCTGATTTGAAAGGACAACTCAATCAACTATGGAAAGAAGAACCATTAGTGATTCCGGAGCAGTGTTGGACTTTTGAATATTATTAAACAAATTATTGTTTATCAAGAGCTGTTTCTCCAGCTGATCTCTACCACAGGCTCATAATAGATGGGAACTGGAAAATCTCAAAGTGTTCAATCTTTAATTATCAAGCAAAAGCCCATCTTTTTGTGTGGGAGATCAACTTTATTCTGAAAAAAATGTCCAGTGAGACACCGATAAATTTGGAGCCTTTTGCAAAGTTAAACAGGAACTCTCTTTTGACATGAGAATTAGGAAGATACAGGGAAAAGGCAGAAATTAAAGGCAAGTTAGAAGAAGCATATCAAGTTAAAGGCTAAGAGTGACATATAGGTTAAAAGATGTCAGGAAGAAGACAGCAGAGGCTACTGTTCCTTAGCAAGAACTGCAAAATCAAATCCCTACATGCAGATCAATAGGACACCTGCATAGGGCTGCCTTACAAATTAGAAACTCATACCCTTTAGGACTTGTACCCCCAAAGTGCACAATCTGAACACTATTGGATGTCAGACTTCATGTGATCCTGTGACCTCAGGCTGCCCATGAATTGCATTCATAAAAAGCAAGTTTCAACGATTGCCATCCATGAGTCTCTTACCCATATTCTCAAGCTGCAAGAGGAGTTTTCAAGCCTGGTCAGTTTTCTTCTCAGATCACACCCGAGCCTCTTGTCCTGGGAAGCACCCCTTCCTCAGTTTGGCCTCTACATGCCAGTGGCCCGTGCTACTCCCAGATGCTGACCTCACATTCCCATTCTTGACCCAGGATATTTGCCCATACCTGTGTTACTGGGTTTGCCCAAAGCCTGTTCTGGGCTTATTGTTTCTCCTAGCCAGTCTGGGTTCTAGTAAAAATAATCTGGAGATAATGCTATGTGTATTCTATTTTCAACTCTGCACCTAATTAGCAATGTAACTATGGGAAGACAATTTCTTCATCTCACATAGCCTCTGTCTTCTCAACTGTACAATGAGGAGAAGTGAAATTCATGTTGAAAAGCTCCTCAAAGACACAGGGAAAGAGTTGCTTCCATGCACTCACTCCTTCAGCCAGATTTCATTTAGTAATATTTGGATTTCTGTTAAAAAATTTGTTTAAAACAAGGTTTAGTCACCAAAAAAAAAAAAATAAATAATAATCCTTAAACATCTGTACTAGAGGGTTGCCAAATTCCATTTTTGATTCAATAGTTTACTTCTTTTTTCCAATACTTTACTCTCATAGTCAATCTTCAATTGAAAATTGAGGATCTAGCATCCCGCAAAATTGCCTGATGAAAATGTTTGGGACCAAGGTGAATTGCAAGCAACTTTAGAACAAATGAAATATATTTTAGTGTTCTGCATTTCTTTTTCTTTTTGTTCTTTTTTTTGTATCATGGGATAAATTATACTGCAGGCACTTAATACAATTCGATAAACACGTACTGAGTGCATGTTTTATATCAACACCTTCTATGTTTGGGAATGCAAGGCATTCTTTAACAGATCCCGTGGTGAAGTGTTGTCAGGATAAAGAAATATCACTAGCAGAAGAGTGGAAACTCAGAGCAAAATTTTTGCAAAGTTGACATGAGATATACTACAAAGATTGGGAAACCCATTTAATGCTGTACTGTATTTTATTATTTTTTATGACAATTAAAATCCTAATAAGATTTACAAATTGCCCTGCTAGTGTGGCTTAGTAGTCCCTGGTTTGATTCCCAGTCAGGGCCTGGATTGTAGGCTTGATCCACATGCAGAAGGCAGCTGATAAATGTTTCTCTGTCATCAATGTGTCTGTCTCTATCCATCTCCCTTCCTCTCTCGAAAATCAATTAAAAAATATACTTAGGAAAGATTTACTATATTAAAGGAAAAAATATGCTTGAGGAAAAAATCTCCTTTCTTGGTTTTTTTCAAACTTAGTAAACGTCTTAACTGTTTTATTCTACCCTGCAAAAGAATAAGCATCATGGCTGAGACCTGACCCCTGACTACTCACAAATCTTACAGATCAGTTGGGGAGAAGTTTTGACATTTAGTGTTTGTTCTGCGGGCTGCTGCACTCTTCCCCTGCCTTTCCTCTTGAACTCAGCCTTGAAGCACCCTCCAAACAACTACTTGTCCAATGTCTAGTGGTAATTATCACAATACCACCAAGCATACGCCAAAGGCAAGCTTTCAGTTCCATAAAGTCCTGACAGTCTGCTTGTTTTTTCAGCCAAATGACTCCCAGAAACAGTATAAGGCATGCACTGATATAAAGCCTGGCCTCTATTGAAGTCACACTATTGTTCAAATTCTAGTTTTTCCTTAGTTTCCTAATCTGAGTAGAGATAATAATGGCATGTAATTGATAAGCTGTTTGAGGCTATAGCAAATATAAAACAGAATGTTTTTGCACTCAAGACAGCAGCTACTATTAGAATGTGTGTGTGTGTGTGTGTGTGTGTGTGTGTGTGTGTGTGTGTGTGTAAGTGAGGTCAGTAAGAGGCTTGACAAGTCTCTGAGGAAGATAGTTCGTACCTGTCTTAGGAAACACACCGAAACATCTGTGGGCCCTCTGGATGAAAGTGATCTTTCCAGAGTAGGAAAGAGCAAGGGCTTGGAAGTCACTATGCTTGAGGATTGGACCTCTTCTACCACACTCAAGACTCACCAGAGATTTGTAGAATGCAGATTCCAGGGCCCCACCTTAACCTCCAGAGTCAGAATCGCCGCCATTGGAGCCCAGGAGGTTCATATCCACCACAGACTCTAGTGCAGCCATGGGCTAACTACGGCCCGTGGGCCAGATCCGGCCCATTCGGCTGTTCTATCCGGCCCTCAGAGCCGAAAGAGTGGAGGGTTCTCTTGCTCTCCCCTCCGCTCCTTCACCAGCAGCCCAAGATGAGAGTGCCAGCATGGTCAGGTTGCTTTCGTTCCGGCCCTCCGGTCCAGTTTAAGAACCCATTGTGGCCCTCGAGTCAAAAAGTTTGCCCACCCCTGCGCTAGTGCATAATCTGCCACCCAGGGTTCAGGCACCAGCTCTGCCATTTACCTGATTTGAGCTTGTGATATTGGGCATGTCACTGGATCTCTTCAAAACCTGCTTCCTCACCTATAAAATGGAGCTTATTGCTCTAAACACATTGTGGAAATTACATGAAACAATGCAGGGAAAATGCTTTGCTGGTCTGACTCAGAGGAAGTGTTTGAAACACGATGGATGTTAGCTTCTTTAAGCTTTATCCCTGATTTGAATTAAAATCATCAGAAAGCATTGAAAACTATTTGGACAGTACTAACGTCTGCATTGAGTTCCTTAGAGACGTGAGTGTCCAGATAACTTTTTTCTCCTAGCCATGAATCTTTCCTGTGGTAAGGTTGGAGGTGGGCTGGGGAGACACACATTTTGTGTAATAAACTAAAATGAGAGTGCGGCTTTGGTTGTGTTACAGCAAAATACCAAAAGTTTGAGTACCAAGATGGACTTGTTTGGTGGGTTTTTTTTTTGTTTTTTTTTTGACAGTATCATCCAACTCCGCATCCTCGATTCAGTCTTTGCTCTTCCACTCTTAGGAACTTGGTACCCAATTAGAATAACTCACTCATCCCAGATCCCTGGTTCATCCCTTTGTCTAGTGTCTTTTTAAAATATATATATATATATATATATATATATATATATATATATATATATTATTGATTTTTTACAGAGAGGAAGGGAGAGGGATAGAGAGTTAGAAACATTGATGAGAGAGAAACATCTATCAGCCGCCTCCTGCACACTCCCCCTACTGGGGATGTGCCTGCAACCAAGGTACATGCCCTTGACCAGAATCAAACTTGGGACCTTTCAGTCCGAAGGTTGACGCTCTATCCACTGAGCCAAACCGGTTTTGGCCAGTGAATGATTTTTAATTATTCTTTTCTAAGTGATGCCAAAATGCATATTAACAAATAGCTGAATGATTGAATGTTTTGGTTTTCATCTGTATGTTTGGTATCAGGTAGATAAATAATCAATCTAGAATCATATTAGCAAATTGAAAAGCAAAGCAGCAACTCATTAAAGAAATGATGAAGGATTTTCACTCTGTTTTACACATAAATGCCATAGACAAATTTCCAAATTAGAACAGCATTATTTCTAAACCTTCATTGTGCTTTTGCTGCACTGATGAATCTTTCTTGAACACGCAATACTCCTATCCTACTCCTATTTAAATTATAATGTTGTGCCCTAGCCAGTTTGGCTCAGTAGACAGAGTGTGGGCTTACAGACTGTAGGGTCTGTGTTCGATTTCAGTCAGGAGCACGTAGTTGGGTTGCAGGCTCAAACCCCAGTGGGGGCCATTTAGGAGGTAGCCAGTCAATGATTCTCTCTTATCATTGATGTTTCTGTCTCTCTCTCCCTCTCCCTTCCTCTCTGAAATCAATAAAAATATTTTTTAAAAATTAAAAAATAAATAAATTTTAGTAATTAGTTTATATGTTCCATGGGATGAAAATGGTTATATATTCTAATGCAGCAATTTTCAGCCATTTTCATCCCATGGAACATATAAACTAATTACTACAATTCTGCAGCACACTAAAAATATATTACATATTTTGCTTATCTGGCCAAAAAATAGGAATAATTTTTATTTATTCATACCAGATGGGTATTGTGTTGGCTGTTGTCATTTTTTAAAATTTGACAATCTAAGGAAAAAGAAGTCAAAGCCCCTGACTAAATAGTCAAATATTGCATGTTTTAAAGATTCTTGGGGCACACCAGTTGGAAATTGCTGTCATAATGTGTATTTGTTAGTCAAGCTCCAGATGCAGATTGCATAAATCTTCAATTGTGTTAAGGCTTGCATGCAAGGCTGCTGTAAAAATGGGGTTTCTTTTGTTTTTGAAAAGCATAAGTAGCAAAATATCTCTACAATTTGACAAGGACTACAAAAGAGAAAACAGTATACATATGAATGTTTGAAGGGTGGCTGGTCCTCTATTGATATTCTAAGGTAAATATACATATGTATGAATATTAGAGCTGGCATTTCTGTATTTGAAGTAGTGAGGTATTTTTGGGGGGCAGGGGGAATAAGAAGTTCTTTCTGGGGGGGAAAATAAAATTCCTCTTTTGTCCTTCCCTCATGTTCATCTCTCCCCCTTTTCTCTTCCTTTCTACCATCACAGACTGCTACATGCACAAAATATGGAATGCCAGGTGAGATCAATGGATATCACCAGTTGGCAGAGGGTAAGCAGTCTCCTCATCAGTTCACTCATAATTTGGGCACAGAGATATTGAGTATCAACACATGCATTTGCATGGGAACTTTCCCCCACCAATTAATCCAAATGCAATGAGAAATCGTAGTATATTTGAATGTTGTTTTCAAAAAGAGGGTCATGTCACTGGCACAGCAGATTAAAACTAAAGGGAATTTGTATGAAGTAGACAATAATAGGCAGAGTCAATTCCCAGTTCTCTGTGCTGATGGATGATACAGACTCTCCCAAATTATAGCTGATCTAATAGCCATTTGTGCCTGGTACAAATTCCAAGGCATTTTTGTTTTTCACAGCTCCACCATTTTTTATTATTTAACTTTTATTCATAGTTGAGTACGTTGAAGGGTTCCTTCACATAATATTTTTAAGACTGCATGGATATTTATTTTTCTAAATTCATGTAAACTTGATAAAGTCTTTGCTGCTATACATGTTCATTTAATTTACAGAGTTAACTTTTCCCTACCAGCATTCTGTAAATATCTGTTGACTTTTCCCCATCCATATAGTTCAGTTGAGTAAGGTTTGAGGCTAGCCTGATTTAGCTGTTTTTATAGATAAGCTGTTCTTACTGCATGAGTGCTTAGAGAATATTTTCATGTCCTTGCAACCCCCAAATTTTAGTGGAAATGCTGGGACTTTCAATGTGCCTACTCTTGTCTTCTGTAGCTCAGGAAACTTCCAGTATTGTTCCATAATCACTGATATTTAATTTCTCTTCTTCTTCAAAAGCATTATTTGCATATTGAATCTCCAGGTTATATCTGAAAAAAATGATCTCATTTGTTTTATTTTTATATATTTTGGGGGTGGGGGGAGGGACAGTTTCTCTGAGTTCTGGGAAAGCTTTTCCATTTTATCCTTCATATTACTGGGTCTAGTTTTTACATTGGCCACTCTGCTTTTTATTGGCCCAGTTATTTTTGTATTTCTTCAATTAAATTATCACTTAAAATAAATTTATACAATTTGTATATGAATGAACATACTTAAAACCTCTACATTTGTTATCAATTTTTAAATTTTCCAATCTCTAATTCATCTCATTAGCTCCTTTCCTCTTCAGCTCAGCCCATTGACGTCTCAGGTCTACTTTTACCTACTTGTTGTTAGATAATTCATTGCAGTATACAGAGGGTTTGAGAAAAAGATACATGTGAAAGCAGTTAAATGCATGCAAGTGACAGAAGGAGCAATTTAGAATTAAATGGTACTGTGACAGCTCAGTCTTTACAAGACAACTTAAGAATCCCACGTATTCTAGCTAATGGTTAAGTTAACTGAGGAGGAAGACAGGAGAAAAATGGCGTTAGAGGCTTCTAGTGAACTCTACAGGAACGTAAAACCCTAAAGTAAAAATCTAGACCCTGTCTTGGCAATAGAAATGGTGTACATATGATCAATATCCCATCAATAATCTAGAAAAACTCTACTTAGATGGAAGCCTGATGTTAGTCAGATGGGCAGGCAGAACTTGGAAATTAATGTAAATGTAACATCATTTGTATCATAGTTATCAGGATCTAAGGGTATAGGGGCTGTGCCATTAATCCTGACACTATAATACATTCTATTAAAATATCCCAAACATTCTTTGCTCTGATGCTTCAGCTTCCCTAACATCAAAATTCCCAACCTTCTCTCCCCATGGAGATCAGCGAGGCCTGGAATGGGATTGAGGCACTGGGTGTGAACTGCAGCTTCCACCATAGCCACTAGTCCCACTGCTGGTTTGCTTTTCTCAATTTTGAAAATGTCTACTTCAGCTTATCTCCCTTTCTATGTTTATTACTCTTCTATGTGAGAAACTGGACAAATCTGTAAAATGGACTTCAAAGCTTTACCTTTCTCTCCTATTTATTGTCCTTCTCTATGTTCCTCCTGGAGTAAATATTGTTGAATCTGAGCTAGGAGCTGAAACAACTGGAAAACACTCATCGCCTCTAAAAGTTGTTGGCCCTCCCCTTTTGCATCACATTCTTGCTCATGTGTAGACTCAGTTGTAGCAGGAAGTAAGGAAATGAATCACTTCTCCAGAACGTTCATGAGGCAGTGCCCCCTTGTGCAACTTGCTAAGGACCCGCATGGCAGGGATCCAAGAGAAAGAAAAAAGGCTCAACTAGGACTCTTTTAGGGATTTTGTTTCCAAATATACAGAGGAGCCAAAATGCATTTTCACACGGCAGTTATCCCTCCTCCCCCCATTCATTGCCTATGTAAAGGAAAACACTTTGTTTTTAAAAAGGGGAAATCCACCTCTGAAATTATGGAACACTGACACAGCATCATTCATCTTGGCAAAAGTTGATTGAGCAGATGATGTAGATCCACTTAACTTGGACTCAATCAAAGGTTTTGCTATTTTCATTTCACAGGCCAGATGTAGCTCATCATCGGTTGGAATCAATTCCAGAAGAGGTGTTAGAGTCTGTTGGTCCAAGTGAAAAGCTGATCCAGGCACCAAAAAGAGCCACGAGGAAAACGGATACTATCTCCACCGATGGCCCAGCAACTTAGTCCAATATCCAGTTCAGAGTAAGCTGAAGGGTAACCTAGAAGTGATGCTATTTTATTTTTTATTTTATTTTACTTTTTGATGCAAAAAAAAGCCTTATTGTTTCCATTTGGTCCAATGCATGGGAGAGGGCTTCAGGTGGTTAAAAGAAGGGCTAGTGGTTTCAGGGAGAGGCCCAGGCAAAAGCCAGACACCATGGGATGCAGAGGGGCCCCTCAAAGGCCTCAGGGCTCCAAAGGCTCCTAGTCATGCTTGAGGGTGAGCCTTTGGAAGAGCTATTCGCCCAGCCCAGCCAGGGAGCCAACCAAATGGCAGAGGTGAGTCAGGTGGAGCCCATCTTCTTGAGTTTCACCTCCTCACCCCGGAAGTGGTTCTCCAGGAAGTCAGAGAGAGGAGGGGTGTGAGTGGGCAGAACGCAGGGCCTGCAGCTCCAAAAGGGCCTGGTTCTGGTTCCTCTCCGAGGCTATGGCCCCTTCCATGGCATCCTGAGTTTTGCCCATTCATCTTGGGGAGGCTTCAGCACGTCCTGAGTCCAGCAGCCACCGCACTGGTTTTGCATCTTTAAGAGACGCCTTTTGCTCTTTCTCGACCAACTTGCTGAGGAACTGCCCATGCCCTCCAGAGCCACATCTTAGGTGTCCCAGTGGAAGCCCAGAGAGAGAGAGGTAGGTGTGAGAGGCCTGCAGATGCAGGCTGGCCAGGCGGTTGATGGTAGCTTCCACCTCGGTGGAATAATGCTGACAAATTTGGGAGCTCGTGGTTGTTTGGCAATAAGGAGTTAAGGTAGGGAAAAAAATGGTGTGTTGGCTGGTCTCAGAGGTGGTTCCAAAGGTGGTGGCTGGATAAGTCGCTGGAGAGTGGTCGGAGGCTGGAAGAAGGGGTGGCCCCGGGTCTTTTCCTTCCAAACACTGTTGAAGCAAGAGATAGAACCGGGACCACCAAGAACACTGTGAGAACTGGTGCTATTTCACAATCCCCAGTCATTGTGAAATCATCTCTCATGCCTTACTCCTGTGACTACACTGTTATATCTGAATGGATAGGAAAACTGAATAACTAATAATAATACACTTGGGTTTCTGATATGTAGAAAAAGCCAGAAACCAATTATAAGCTAGGGATGTGTTTAATTGGGCTACTGGAGTCATCTGTGTTGACTTGAATCTGACTACTGAATAAATGCTTTATAATTTATCATAGCTCCTACAATTCAAATGAAAACAAATTCTTAATTTATTGAATACAATGAATCAATGTCACCTGCTTCAGATAAATTTAAAAGAAGTTTAGAATCTTTATATTCATCTTGTTATATATTACAATATAGATTTCCCATTCCCATAAGATAACTGTGGGTACTCAAATTTGGATTTCTCTACACATCCTTCATAAATCAAATAAGACCAGCCACAACTAATGCCTACCGCATAACTAGGAAACAGAAAGAACTGTACATTTCTATACCTTAATACGGAAACAACACTCTTTCAAAAAATTCTGAGATGTTGTGAGTACCATCTACTGATGTTATGAATTGAATTTTTTTCCCCTAAAGGATGTTGAAGTCCTGACTTTTAGTATTTATGAATGTGATTTTTTGGAAGTAGTTTTTGTAGATGATTGCGATTTCACTAGGTTAGATCTTAATACAATGGGACTAGTATTTTTATAAAAAGAAGAAATTGGGACAAGACAAGCATCTCCATTCTCCCCCATGTCCTCTTCTACCTCCTCTTACCCACCCCTCAGACATGAAAGATATTAAATTATATTATAAAGCTATAGAAAGTAAAATAGTTTGATACTGGTACATGAATAGATAAAATGATCAATAAACCAGAGTCCAGAAACATATAGATGAATACAATATAAATGCTTATCAGCAGAGGAATAAGAAAAATTTAAATAATGTATTTATAAAATTGAAGACTATACAGCAGTTAAAATATATATAGCCAGAGCTACCTGTGTTAACATAGTTATATCTAAAAAAACTTAATGGAGTGTGAAGATAAAAACAATTAAGAATTAAAATGATATAATGTACTACCATATATGCAAAATTTTAAACATACAAATAATACTACATGATTTTGGATACACATAAGTAATAAAAATGTAAAAATAAGGCCATGAAAAAATACACAACCTAGTTGTTAGGAGGTAATACACTGCCTTACTCTTCCTTTATGCTAGTATTTACCTGATAAGTCTTTTGCTGTTAATTAGTTTTCAGATAGTCTTTTTCCTTTTTGAAAATTGTTTCTCTCCTAAGTGGTATATAGCTAGATTTTGTTGTTATTTTAAAATATATTTTATTGATATTTTACAGAGAGGAAAGGAGAGAGATAGAGAGCCAGAAATGTCGATGAGAGAGAAACATCGATCAGCTGCCTCTTGCACACCCCCTACCAGGGATGTGCCCACAACCAATGTACATGCCCTTGGCCGGAATCGAACCCGGGACCTTTCAGTCCGCAGACCAATGCTCTACCACTGAGCCAAACCGACCTCGGCATAGATTTTGTTGTTATTTTAAACCAGTCTGATAGCTATTTATTTACTGACTTTTGATTGATTGTTGATACTATTAAAGTCCCCCCATTTCCCCTTTCACCCACCTCCACCCAGCCTTCCCTCTCCCCCAAACTCCTCTAGCCATTACCACACTGTTTTTATCAAATAAAAAACCAAAAGCACCCAGATACCCAGATCTCCGAAGGTGCCTCAACTGCACAGCTGCTTGTGCAGCTGCTGGGAGTCTGCCAGGAGCCAGATGAGGTCTTTGCTTCTCACAGTTGGCTCCCTGAGGTTGGGGGTGGGGGTAGGGTGGGGGAATGGTTGGTGGTGCTGGTGTTGGGCAAGGGGGGGAGGGTTGTCACATGATGCTTTGCATCCCTCGGATGCTGTTTGGGAACAGGATCACAAAACTCCCATGACACTATTGGGGGAAGACACACTTTGGGGGGAAAGTAGCATAAGGAAAAATCTATTAGAATCCTCACCTCATGTTTAGTCATAATGCATGTGATTTGTTGCAGCTCAAATTATGTCCTTATACAAACTGTACATGCCTTTTTCCATAATGCGGAAAGGCAGCTGCATAGCATTATCTAATGCCACATTGCTTCACTCAGCACCAATGAGGTACAGGACTCTGCACAGGCCACCATGCGGATGTAACACTAAGACTGACCTGACCGTGACCTTCAGGAGTTTACCACTGATCAGAGAGATTAAGTACACAAATACACCACCTTCCATTCGTATAGCACTGTTGAGTTCCTTGATTGCTTTCCAATATTTTTTTCCAATTAATTCTCATCACGCGCTATGAGATAATTTCCTCCCCGAGGAAAATGAGCAGCGAATAAATCACCTGGATGGTAAGCTGCGGGGGGATGGAAGCCGGTGTGGATCTCTCTTCAGATCTCAATGTGGACTCCCGCCGGGAAGCAGCATGCCCCTGAGCCAGGCCACAGATGGCTCACTGACCCTGAGCAGCCGTGCATGCTCTCCCCTCTGTCCCATGCTCCGCCACTCTGGGCTTACGGTTCCCCTACACCTAACCCGGACATATCATCTTCAAGCCCCGCCATGAAACACACCCAGAGGTCAGAGGTAAGAATTAATTGCCACCCTTCCTGATTTTCAGATGCTTTTTTGACCCTTCTCCCAGGTGAGGAATTCAATCCCAACATTACTAAATGTCAGGAACACAGGAGTGCTATGAGGTGTTATCTTTACCATACGAAAGATCACTTAGAGCAGTAATTGAAAATGCAGGTTCTGTAAGCAGTCTTCACAAGTCCCAGTGCCGGCAGCAGGTTATGTGCCCCTCAGGAAGATGGGATAATAAAAACACCCAGCTCCAAGAGCTTTTGAAAGGATGAAATCAAGTGATACAAATAAAATGTCTGATGTAGCCCGGCCGGCCGGCATGGCTCAGTGGTTGTGCGTCAACCTAGGAACCAGGGGGTCATGGTTTGATTCCTGGTCAGGGCACATGCCCAGGTTGCCGGATCAATCCTAGTGTGGGGTGCATTGGAGGCAGCCAATAATTTTCTCTCATCATTGATGTTTCTATCTCTTTCTTCCTCATCCTTCCTCTCTGAAATCAATTAAAAATATAAAAATAAAAATAAAAAAATAAAATGTCTGATGCACACCACATGTTATACAAAGAAATTGAAGCTAGTAAAAGTTAAGTCCGAGTTATTCAACCCTCCTTTGGCTAGTAGGATAGTAAATGGTAGAGACTGGATTGAGAACAGATCTGTCCAGCTCCAGCCTTGGAAATATGCTCCTTCCTTGAGAACAATTATACTCAAAATTTTAAGTTACATTCTCATATCAGTAGGAAAAAAGAGAGCATGTTCCCAATATTTATTACAAATTTTATCTGTAATATTTCGATAATAGATTATGCACACTATAAATAACACACAAAACATAAAGGCTATAAAACTAGAAATAAAGTTACACTAAATTTTCTCTCACTTCAGGTTATTCTTGCTACCTCCATATGAGTGTTTGTCTAATTTTACTTTGTATGCCTGTCCCCAGTATAAAATATAGTATCTTTCCTATAGCAGATGCTCAATAAACATAGCAAATAAAAGAGAATGAGGTTGAATTCTGTGTTGTTATAAGAGACTCACTGCTGTAACATACTGACATATTTGAATGCAAATGTGTTCAGAAGCAGCGTCCTTGAATTGCTTTTTAATATAACCACTGGCTTTCAGCTGCTAAAGGTCAAGCTTCAGTCGTCTTCCTCCGAGCATTAGTTAAAAGAGGGAGTTAGTTATACAGCATGAACAGCTGGTATCCCAGAAGGGACATTTGCAAGGAGGAAGATCTTCAAAGGCATACATATCCCATTCAGAATTGTTTGTTTAATTCTCCTATCCATACAATCTTACAGAAAATAAATGCCACTGCTGTCTCTTTAAAAGCCCTGGACCTGCTGGGGAATTTGCAATTGCTTAATAACCGTGGCTCTTAATTGTTTTTCTTTTTCCCCTTGATGAATGGAATAAACTATAGGTGTAGATCTTCAACTTGGAGGTGATTGCCTGTGGACTGGATGAGCGTGTGTGTTTTATTTCCTTCCCCACCAGATGAGAGGGCATAAAAGCAGTCACCTGTCAACCCACTCCAGCAATGAAATTCAGCAGCCTATTGTCCCAATCACTGCTCTCAATCACTCTAAACGGCCTCCAGAGGCCATCATTATTATAGGACATGTTCCTAAGAGCAGATAAATGGAGCTCCACCTGCCAGCCTGCATAGGGAAAGATGGACACTCCTGGCCAAAAATATGAAAGGGCCTGGAGCTTTATTGACATTTACATCAAAAATAGTTAGCAATGAAAGCAGCTGTTGTGGCGTGCTTTCACCACGACGTGTCTGGAATATGCTGTGAATTGAAATACAGACCTCCTGACAAGCAATTTACCTTCTGTCAGTCTCCATGTGCTTGCAGCATTACCGGGTACTCGCTGTGATAGGCCACTTACAGCTGCACATGTGTACAGTTTGGATGAAAGATTAACTACAATTTGAGACAGGAAGTAAGGAATTGCGGAGTGTCATTCATAATGGCTTACGTTGTCATCTGCAGGGTGACACCGGAGCAAGAAGGTCCCTCTGCTGTGACTGCCTTATGGAATCGGATGTCATTCATTTTAATGAAGATCTGACTACAGTTCTAATAAGCAGAGAGCAAGGCAGCTCCGGACGGGAAGCATTAATCTGCCTTGTTTGTTGACATTACGGTGACGACTAAAATGCCATTATGCAAGAAATTCTTTCAGAAGTGATTCGATAGAAGCAATGGTAACACAGCGTATAACAGCCCAGAAAAAAAAGAAAGAAAAAAAAAGATGTGCCAGGAGATCATTTCTGTATTTATTCTTCTCAGCCTATTCACTACATTGAACTCCCTCCCCGTCCCTTGAAAAATTTCTCTGAGATGAAATATGACGATGTCTCATTAGTAAAGTACTGATTGCTTTGTCTAAGAATCCCAGGATCCTCAAGGCAAAATTCTGTACCAAGTTTTGGTGGGCATTTTCAGAAATCAATGGAGCATTTCTTATGAGTAAGAGCAGATTACCTACTTAGCAGCTCTTTCCCTAAAACTGTCGCCCTGCACCATGCTATCTGCAGCTCGAGAAGGAATAGTTAGTCATGTGTAAAGAGAACTAAATAACTGATTGGGTTTTCTCTCCCTTGGCTGAGGAGTTCATCATGTTCAATCTGGTAAGCTGCTTAACAATGTGGGGCCAGTGGTCAACTGCCAAAGCTGATTTCTATAGAAACCCAGCGCCTTTTGAGTCATGACCAAGCCCACGAGTCATTCCACATTTCTTTTGAAAAGACGACAGCGTTTCCTTTTCCTCACTAAGTGTTGGGAAGATGCTCTCTGTCTCTTCTCTTTCACTAGCATTTGGTTTGGGAAATTCCTGGGAGGGGAGCTGATGAGGGAAGAAAGCAATGAGGAAATGAGTCAGGACAGTGGATTTTCACAAATCCCTGGGAAGAAGGCAGTGAGGAAATGACGCCTCAAATACCCAGCACACTTGCTCTTAGGATCATGCGTGTATCATTGGCAATGCTTGAGCCATCTGGTCTCTAATTCTTCAGTTTCACCCCTTTTCACCACTAGAGTCGCAGGCTGTGTGTGGCCAGCATTTCTACTTCTGCTTCAGATCCAAAAGTGATCTGAAGTCCTTGGTAAGCTTAGAAATCTACGCTTTCAACCTCTTCGTGTTAGCCAGACTGCTCTGAACATCTAAAACTACCTGCAAAATCAAGTGGGTTTTTTGTTTTGTTTTGTTTTTAAACTTTTTTATTTTAATTTAAAGAAGGCAGATCTTATTACTGACTTCTAATGTATGCTGAACGATGTAACTGAGCTTACTCCGGAAGCATATCCCTGCGAGTAACAACTCCAAGCACGTTGCTATGACTGTACACTTACACATGTATTCCAATAAATTCACGGAATCATTTGTTGTGATTGGCTGTTGGGCATTTGGCGGCCACTGCTGGCTCAGCACGGAAAATTTATGTGAGGCGAGTTCTGACGGGCCTGTGTGTACCCAAGCAGAGGCGGTGCTGTGGGCGACTCACTTTCAGGGAAACTGCCTGAATTGAGTCTTTTGGTAGCTTCCAGCCGGTAAATGGCGGGAGGAAATCACCGGCAGCTGCCCGGCTGCTGGCAGGCGGAGGCTTTAAGGCAGCCATGCAAATTAACGCATTCCTGGAGCCCCTCCCGAAAAAACAGGCAGCAAACATCAAACTTTCTCTGAATGACTTTCTTTTGCCTTTCTGTTAACTCAGCCTCGTCCCCATGCCTATTCCTATTCCTGCTGTAAAACTTGATCACAAATGGAGTGGCTTACAACCCCATGGATTTGTGGCCGTACAGTGCTGCAGGTCAGAGTATGAAATGAGTCTTGCTGGCCCAAAGTCGAGGTGTCACCAGAATTGCATTCCTTCCGGAGGCTCTAGGGCAGAACTCTCTCCCTGCCTGTCCCAGTTTCTAGAGGACACCTGCATTCTTTGGCTTGTGGTCCCTTCTTCCATCTTCAAAGCCAGCAAGCCAACACTGCTCTCTGACGCTGACCCTTGCCTCCCTCCTTCCCATAGGACACCTGTGATTACATTGAGCTCACCGGGACAACCTCCCCAGCCGAGAATCCTTAGCTTAATCACATCTGCAGAGTTCCCTCGGCTGAGTAGGGTGACACAGTCACAGGTTCTGGGGATTAGGATGGGGACATCTTTGAGGAGCCATTATTCCTGCTTCCCACGCCTACTTTACAGGCATGCTCTCTGTGTTCATTGTCTTTTCCTCCCTTACAAGCTTGAGAGGTAGATGCTGTAAGGAAGGGCTATCACTTCCCCGGGGCCAGTGAGGAAACTGAGCCTCAGAAATGTTGGTGACTTGCCCAGCTCTATACTGGTTTGTGCAGAAGTCTATGCTGGGAAAGGAGTTTAAAACTCATCCCTTTTTAAAAAACAACTTGGATCACATGACCTCACACATCTAGAGGAAATAATGAACAACATAGACTGATGAACAAAAATAGACCCAGAGAAAGAGAAGCAGCGATCAGACTCTCAAACCTCAGAGGGAAAGTAGGGGAGGATGGGGGTAAAGGGAAGAGATCAACCAAAAGACTTGTGTGCATGCGCCATGGACAACAGTGGGGGGAGGGATATGTAGGGAGGGGTTTGGGATGGGAATGGGGGGATGAGGACAATTATGTGATACCATAATCAATAAAAATAAATTTAAAAATTTTTTAAAATAAAATCAGAAAGGAGAACAGAGGTTACTGGAGACCGAAGGGAGGGAGTAATGAGAACTTATTATTGCTTAATGGGAACGAGGTTCTGTATAGAATGACAAAATAGTTCTGGAAATTGATAGTGCAGATGGTTGCACAACATTGTAAATGTACTTAATGCCATGAAATTTTACACTTAAAATGCTTAAAATGCTAAATTTTATTTATGTATATTTAAGCACAATAAAAAGTATAAAGGACTGCAAAAACAAAAAAAAAACACACACAACAACTCTCACTTTTGAATCCTTATGAGCATATCACAAAGGCATGGAGAGAGTGCCTGGTCCCAATGATGACCTTGCATTTCTGCTATCGTTCTCTCCATGCCAGCCTCCCACAGCCTGAGTCTCTGCTTCTTTAGAATCCAAAGGTGGGTCTAACAGAGAGCAAATCTGCTTCCCTCTATTAAACCTCCTATCTGCTCTTCCTGTTAGGCCTATCCTCCCCAAAGCACACATGCTCTTAAACAACCCTTCAGTTCAGACCAGTAAAAATCTTAAAAATAAATATTGTTAATGGGCCACTGCCTTAGGTTAAGCTTTTCAGCAGAGGAAGGTAAACAGTCACAACATTACAATTCTCATAGTAGAGTGGTGAGGCCTGGATTCAAATCTGAAATTCTTTTTTTATCTAAATGACCTTGGCTAGATTACTTTTGCTTCTCTAAACTTTAATGCCATTTTTTTTTAAAAAAGGGGGCATTTGTGATTAATGGCATAATTATTAGGGATTAAAAAGGATGACATATAATAGTACCATGCTGGTGTGGTACTGTGATGTTTCCCTGAAAATAAAACATCCTCTGAAAATAAGACCTACTTCATGGAAACACAATACATCCCCTGAAAATAAGACCTAGTGCATCTTTGGGAGCAAAAATTAATATAAGACACTGTCTTATTTTTGGGAAAACAGGGTAGTATATGTTTAACCTGTGTTCTTTCTCTTTTACTGCCCAAGAGAAACAGGACAGCTGAATCATGGATCCTAATTAGGTGCATTTGAACATTAAAGAAAACAGGAGGGGAATTTTGGGGGCAATATCTAAAAATTTGAAATCTCAAATGGTATGGCAGGTGCAGAGGTGTTTCTAAGTGAGCACCTTCCAATATTTGTCAAATTTTATCACATTGGTGTAGATCCCAGATCACAGGGAATAACAGTCATTATAATAAATTACATGGGAGATCCCCTCAAATATATGATAAAAATGACTGAGTAATACAAATCTTTTTAAAAAAACAAATTTACCTTTATTGGTGAAAGTATTACAGATTCTCCCTTTCTTCCCCAGTAACCCACACACACAACTCACCCACCCTCCTAATACAATTTTTTTACCAGAGGATCATGGAAAATTGAAAAAATAGTAAGCCAGCAGTCCTTGTCTTATCTCCTTCATTCAACCAAAGCTCATAATAAATAGGAAAGAAAGAGGAATTGAATGAAAAATGATTATCACAGGCCAAGGAAAAATATCACATAAAATTACAATGAAAAGTACAGCAGACACCACATAAAATCGGCAATAAGCAGGACAAACTTAAGATTGGTCTTAATACAAAAGGGATAAAATTACAAAGGGCTAACACAAATAAGAGACCAGGTGATGGTGAATGCAAAATAGCAACATAGCTTCCAAGTTGTATTACTGCTTAAGGAATAAATCAGAACAAACATACAAAAAGCAAAAATTCAAAGACAAATTTCAGAGTTTACTATGAATTTCAGGTGGTTGTCAAGTGGAAGACTTTTTTTCTGAGGAGGTCTTACTCTTGACAGGAATCCGGGTACCAATGCCTATTGTACTGGTGATCATCCAAATAAATGTCTAATGTAGGACTAAAGAGTTACAGGAAAGTTTGAAAGTTTAAAGGTCAAAGATATATGTATTGTTTTTTCCTCAAGCTTTCAGGTTCTTTAATAATTGAGTAGTAAGATTGGGAAGAGACACAATTTTTTTTTCTAGCTCAACTCTTTCCTCAGAATGTTTGAAAGAAAAATAATAGAATACACTATACCAGGCAAATGCTAAGCAAAAGGAAATGGATAGGTTGATATCAGAATAGGATTTAATGTGATATGATGAGAAATATTTCACCAAGAAGATATGACAATCATAACCTGCATTCATTGCAACCTCATATACAAAGCAAAAGTTGTCAGAATAACAAGGAAAAATCAGCAAATCTACTATCATACTTGTAGATGTTAATGTATGTTCAGAGCCCAAATTAATAAGGATAAATATTTTAACAGCCTAATTCATAAATCTAATCCAATGGATTATTCTAAAGACACTTCTATATTTCCAAAACAGAGAAAACACTTTTTTTCTTTATTGATTAAGGTATCACATATGTGTCCTTATTGCCCTATTGCCCTCTCACCCCCCAACTCATGCCCTCACCCCCCTATTATCTGTTTCCAGTGGTTAGGCTCATATACATACATACAAGTCTTTTGATTGATCTCTCCCCCTTACCCTCACCCTCCCCTACCTTCCCCTCTGAGGTTTGACGGTCTGATCAATGCTCCTTTGTCTCTGGATCTGCTTTTGTTCAGTTTATGTTATTCATTATATTCCATAAATGAGTGAGATCATGTGATATTTATCTTTCTCTGATGGCTTATTTCACTTAGCATAATGTTCTCCAGGTCCATCCATGCTGTTGCAAATGGTAAGAATTCCTTCTTTTTTTTTTTACCACAGAGTAGTATTCTATTGTGTAGATGTACCACATTTTTCTAATCCATTCATCTGCTGATGGGCACGTAGGCTGTTTCCAAATCTTAGCTCTGGTAAATTGTGCCCCTATGAACATAGGGATACATATATCCGAGAAAACACTCTTCCCCCACTTAGAGTTGGAATAATCACAAAAATCGATCATATATTAGAGCCCTAAAGGATCTCACAAAATTCTAAAAAACCAGGAATCGGGGCCTCTAGTCAATAATGGAAATATGTTCTTCCAAATCCATGCATTTGGAAACGAAAGCGAGTCTAAATAATTCAGAGTTAGAAGGAAACAATCCTAATGGAAATTTCAAAGTATTCAGATTCTACTAATTGGTCACAAAGGAAGATGAAACCCTCTCACTGTATCTGGTTACTTTAGAAGCCCACTGTTTTTCTGAGTTTTAGATTATTCTACATCTAAATGCCTCTTTGCAAGGCCTGAATCTCCACCAGGCTGTTCTGTCCTCCAGCTTCTCTGAGCCCTCCGGGAGATCTGGAGATTGCTCCTCTGCAGCCCCTGTCCTCATCCACCCATCCAGCAGAGGTTTGCCCAGATTAGTGTTCAACGGCCAAATGCAGGACCCTGTGGATCTCTGGAGTTCTTTCTCTGTGGCCTTGTCCCCTCTGGTTCTCTGCTCCACACATTCCAGCTGCCAAACCCCCCCTCACTCCAGCCTCTGTCCCTCTGCCTCAGCCAGGGTGCCCTCTGGCACCCCTGCCCTACAGGCTGGTCAGGAGAGTGCCTCCAGGAAGAAAGCCAGGGCGGCCATCCCCAGGGGTCACAGCTCTGCACGGCTGTTGTGCAATGTCTGAAAACAGTCTCATATATTTTTGTCCAGTTTTTAATACTTAGCAGTAGGAAGGCAAGTCCAGTTCCATTTACTCCCTCAGAGCTAGAAGCAGTAATATAACCCAAATCATTTTAGCATTTCTTCCCATGTGCTATTTTTTAAATATATTTTTTATTGAGTTCAGAAGAGGGAGGGAGGAAAGGAGGAAGAGGAGAGAGGGAAAGAGAGAGAGAGAAACATCAATGCTGAGAATCATTGGTTGTTTGCCTCCTGCATGCCCCCTCCTGGGGACTGAGCCCACAATTTGGGCATGTACCCTAGATCAGAATTGAACCCGGAACTCTTCAGACCAGCCGGTGCTCTATCTACTGAGCCAAACCAGCTAGCACAGGGCTCCCCATGTGCTATTTGAATGCAAAAATGCTCTTTGTGTGAGCTTTTCTTATTTCTTTCTTATTTCCCTCCAAATTCAAGACGATTTGAAATTTGATTTCTTATTAAACTCTAGTTAAACTGTGAATCCAGGATGACAGAACTCTTTAGAATCTAGACACTAAGCAAACTGAAAGTAGAAGGAAACATCATTTAACTCATTTAAGATGAAGACAGAGTTATTATCCACATAACACTCTTACTCCTTCACCACCAAGAAAGTAACTAGAAATTCTGAGAAAGCGCACAGCCCCTTTTCGTGGCCCCCATTATGTGATTCCCACTCAAATCTCAAGGGGCAACAAGTGATAAGCCTGACCTGTGCATGCTAACCTTCTGCATGAGACCACGCTCACATGCATCTTCACTTTGAGATTTCATCTGGACAGCAACACAAAGACTTGCATGGCCACATAACTAACTGAATCAAGTTAAGTTACTATAATTTGCATAGTTGAGTTTCTATACTACATAGTCTTTTTGTTGTTACTGGTTCAACTCCCCCATTTGAGACAGACCAAAAATTGGCTTTCCTCGTGGTGGGACATTGCTCTATTGGGGGGTGGGAGGGGTATGGGTGGGTTGGAGGCCCTGGCCATAGGGCCACTTGGTGTTATGCTCCTGCCCCTGAGTGCTCACACAAGTGCAAGTTTCCCAGCAGGTGCCCCATAACTCCCTTACTCATCTGCCTTAACCAGCCCTGCTTACTCCCACATCCTTCACAATGAGAAAACCCCATGGAAGCCCCTTTCTCTCACCCCTGACTTCCAGTGTGTCAGGAGCCTTCCCTGGCTTCTGCCCAATACATTGCCATGCAGGCTGGCCAGCAAATGCGCTGGCAGCCAGCCTTTCAGGTAGGTCAGACCTTCCCTTTCGGTGATTTATTACATGACCAGTGTTTCATTTAGATGAAAAAGCGCCATGTGCTGATGAAGGAGTGAGTGTCCTTAGTCCTCTGGCTAAATTCTAAACGTGCTCTGTTCTCATCCCTTAGCTTCAGAAAAACCATGCAAAGTAGGCAACATGCATAAGCATGATTGTCCCAATGGAAAATTAGGCAGGGCAAGAAAGAAGCCACATGTCCGAGGTATATTTGGTTATGTTTATAATAGCTTATATTACAAGGTAAGCCCCTACTTGGTAACAGGAAAACCTTCCTATTTTGCCTTGTGCGTATTAGCTTTTGTTTTATTTTGGTTGGTAGGTAGCATTTTGTAAGATTTAGGTTTATGATGTTATAAAAACATTAACAACTGATATTTTAAAAATTTCTTTAAATCATCCAAAATTATTTCCTTGTTTTTGTCTAAACGATTGAAATTAAACATACTATCTTGTATGCCTCGTGTTATTTTCAATTTTTAGGGACGATCAAAATAATATGTAGCCTGTATTTACTCACTCTTTGTTGGAGAACATAGCAGTAAAGTTTATTCAGACAGAGCATTTTAAAGTATAATACCAACCAAGATAAAGACAACAATTTACTTATTTACTTATGAAATTGGCTAGTAGAATCTTCTAAATTGTAGAGTTTTTTTTTCTTATGAGATTCCCGAAGATACTTCATAATAACATTTGCAAGTGTTTCCATAAAAAAGGAAGTTTATGAAACATGTTTAAATATTTATGGAATGTTAAAAATGAGGCATTAATTGGCAAACAGCTTAATTAAAATGCTTTCTCAAGTAATTAGCAAAAAAAACTACTTCCCTATCTGCTTTGCATGCAATTTGTCTTGTGTTTGTTAAACCCGCCTGTCAGTCAAACGTTGCTTCAGGTAATTTTTTCTTTTTCCTCTGTGGGGAAAAATCTTCAAAAAATTACATCTGCATTTAAAATATTTTGATTATCATTTTTTTTAATCTAACAAATTCTCTTTTTTTTACTTCGTCTCCTATATGTCCCAGTAAACCACCATCCCGGGAATTTAAGGGCCTGAAGATGAAATTTCGCATCAAGGCATTACCGGAGTTTCCAAAAACACTCTCGAGAGAACAAACGGAGTCAATCTAGAATCAACAAACAGTGCAGTTAATTAATGAGAACACCATGAGGGAGCTTTTCTAAACAATGTTGACGGGCTGCTGCCTCAGGACCAATAGCACCAGAAGTTATTGCTGGTTTGAAAGGAGTGACTCTTAGGGTTCCCCCAAGGCACCTCTGGCTTACATTAGCGATTTACCACAACTTTTCCTTTCAGTTGCACCCGAGGGGAAGTATACTTATTTCCTAAATGACTTTTTAAGTGATGCTTATCCCTGCCAGTAGCCTGAGGTACACAGAGTGAAGGTACCACAGAGTAAACAAAACAGAAATCAAGTCTGAAAGAGCACACTGAACAAGTGTGCAGGAAAAAAAAATCTCTGTCCCGTAGAGTTGTTTGCCAAACCGCAAGTGCTCAGGTGGCTCATGGAGTGTGGGGGCTTCTTCCTTGGGCCCGGTCTCCCCGGGAGGGGTGGAGAGGAGGGGGCGAGGGTAGGAGGGAATCTCAGAAGCAGGTGTTGGTGTTGCCTGTGAACAGTTAGGAAGATGTAAATAGTCATTTTGGGCAACAAGCCTCATTAAAACGGAAGTGACTAAAAGATAGTCAGATCTTATGATAAGATCTCGCTACATCTGAGTGTTCAAAGGCATCAACCTACAAAATTTACTGTCCACAGAATGTAAATTCTTCAAAAACAGGCATCTGACTTTCGTTTGCTGTCTATTCCCAGTTCCTAAAACAGTGTCTGCTGCATAATAACCATTCAAAAAAATAGTTGTTGAATGAATGATTAAATGATTAATGATTGAAGTGAGTGGAATTTGAGAAAAGAAAAATCTTAACTCAGTTATTAATTGCCCTAGCAATTATTAGTTTTTATTTTAATTATTTTAATTTTAATTTTTTATTGATTTTCCACAGAGAGGAAGGAAGAGGGATAGAGAACTAGAAACGTCGATGAGAGAGAAACATCAACCAGCTGCCTCCTACACACCCCCTGCAGGGGATGTGCCCGCAACCAACGTGTACATGCCCTTGACTGGAATTGAACCTGGGCCCTTTCAGTCTGCAGACCGACGCTCTATCCACTGAGCCAAATTGGTTTTGGCCAATTATTAGTTTTTATAATCAGCCATTAGCCATCGATGTCTAGTGCCTGGTAAAAGAAATGTCCTATAAAGTTTAGTCATTCAGTAAGTATTGGTAGAAATCTATTAGATATCATGTATTGTATTAAACTTGGAGATCAACAGTTACATAACAGATTTGGTGTTTGCCTTGTGTTTGTAGTCTGATGGGGAGATCGGATAGTAATCTAATAATTATATCAATATTTAATTGAGAAATGTGACAAGTGCCCTGAAAAATGATACTGGGTTCTATGAAAGCATATAAAAGGGTCCAGAAGATTGAAGTAGTCATATAAGGCCATTTTTAATATAATGAAAATATTTTAAGTGTAGAAGGGGTAATTTAAGATGTGGGATTTAGGGATTCACAAAACTAGACTATTCACTTCTGCATCTTGTGAGTTACAATGTCATCCAAAACTCTGAAATACGGAGTTATTCAAAATGTCAGCTGCTTCAAGTCATATTATGCAGTTTTAAAACTTTCAAAACTTATACACCCACATAATTCTATTTGAGTAGAATAAGTAGGCATTAAATTTAGTAAGTCTTAATTCCTTTTTCTATAACTAAGATTTTTAAACACCTTAGCAAAAAGAAGAAAAAAAGATTAGTCTTTTAAGTAATGAATAACCAAATGAAGAATCTAAACTTTTTGAATTTAAAAACATTTAGGTTTCATATTAAGCACAATAACAGAAAAAAATATTTATTGACTGCTTTCTATGCCTCAAGAACTACATTAGATTCATTTACTAAATTTCAGTATTCAATTATATTTTAGTAGTTTTATTAAACTAAAAAATGTGGGTTATCTTGCCCAACAAGATTCCTGTTTTTATGCTGTTCGTTTTATTTATAGTTTTTCTATATAAATGAATAAGATGAAAGACTATAAGCCATCCTGAACTTTTTTTTTAATTAAAAAAATTTGGACACAGACACACAAACAATGCCTCTACCATGGGTTATATTTATGATTTTGTGCCTAATGCATAAACATATTGGGCTAATATAGGTTCTCCATTCTTAGAAAAGGTGAATCCTTGATTTTTATAGCTGTGTGTGTGTGTGTGTCAGAGAGAGAGAAAGAGAGAATATGCATGTTTAATTATTTCCAATTCCTTTATTATATAGGCTGTCACCTAAAAAAAAATTGAATTTCATCACTAGATAATGCTAATGAAGTTGGTTAAAAGCTATATTTAAAAAATTGATGGTGCCATGAGAGTTGGATAAAACAAAAAAGGCAAAAACAAGAGCAGCTTGGATTTTTAGGCATAATCCATGGTACACATAGCCAAATATTAGAGAAGTTATATGATAAGGTAGCAACCTTCCAGCAGTGGAGTTTGGGAGGGCAGGTCTACATAAATGCTCCATTTTACTTTACATATTGCATCTCTATTCAGAAATACTCAATTGCTTATGTCTTAGTGAACGTGGTACTTCTCTTCACCTTGGTCTTCATACATCCTCCTGATCTCTTTTACAAATTCCAGATGGTAAGGGAAGACATCTAAAGTAAAGAGACATTCAGATTACATTAGAATTAAAGAAATATAAGAGCTGGAAAGCCACATATCTGAAGAGTCTAATTTACTAAAATAAATGTTTTTTGTTTTGTTTTGTTTACCAGAAGGGAGCCAATATGGCGGCAGAGTAGGTGGATGTTACATTTATCTCCTCCTAGGACCAAATTGGAATTGCAACTAAAATATAGAACTATCAACCTGAATAGCCAACTGAAGACCAATTGATCAGAAATCTTATAACCAAGGATTTATAGAAGAAGCCACATTGAGACTGATAGGACAGATATATGGAAAGGGCTAGTCCTACTCCAATGGAAGATCTCAGCTATAAAAGTTCCACCTAGGGATCTGGAGTCTCAGACCCATGAGGGGTTCCCAAAACCAGAGCACCAGAGCTGGGAAGAGGCGCCCACATAATATTTGGCTGTAAAAATCCTCAGGGATTCCCATTATCTGCCAAGGAGAGGTGATAGTCTGATAGAGACACTGGAACCCTCTTAAAGGGCTAGCACACAAAATCTTGTTTGCTTCCACTCTGTGCTCTGTCAGAGAGAGGTCAGAAAAGACTAGAATCATGTGGGAAGAGATTGAGGTCTGTAGTTCTGGGGAGAAAGGTAGAAGGGCCAGCTACCAGGACCTTTATTCTTAGTGATTCTCCCACACTGCAGAAACCGTCTTTCTTAAGTGGAACACTCCCCTCTTTATGGCCTCAGCCTGGGGGAATGCAGTAGCCCGGCCCTTTGGACTCCCTATCACCCCACCCTACAGGGATCAAGCCATGAGGGGGAGTCAACTGCCCGGTCTGGAGTGTAGAGGTCTGGGCAGAGTCAGGAGGTGTCAGTGACTGAATGGTATGGCTTTGGGGTGGGGGCTCTTTCCCCACTTTCCCATTAACCTGACTGGTGCCTCACCCTCATGAGAGATCCACTAGCCCCACCCTTTGAGGTCCCAGTGGCCCCACACTCCCAACTTCTAGTAGCCCCCACACATACTAATAATGACTAAACACTTATCCTCATCTCCCTCTAGTAACAAATCATAAATTAAGGAACTGAATTTAGTTGTATGGCTCTGGGCCGGGGGCCATTCATTTTTACTTTCTTCCAAGCCTGACCTGAACCTCCCTACCCTAGAAACCCACCAGCCCTACCCTTCCAACTTCAGGCGGCTCTGGCTGAGCTCCAGCTTCTAGCAGAATCTGGGACAGACTGAGTTGTGTGGCTCTAGGACAGGGGCCATTGTTTACTTGCATGCCCAAGTAGTGCAGAGCCCTCCATTCATGTGGCCACATCTCAGCCTCTTTGGAACTGCTGAACTCAGCTGATATCACACCGATGACTCCCTGAGGCCCCGCCACCCCACAAAGGTCTGTGAGCACCCAGAAGTCAGCCAAACAATATATCCTGGGTCATTTGCTGAGTAACCTCAGACCCAACACTGGCACTGAGTGTAAACCTCTATCAATCTGTTGAACACCACTCACCCCTGCCTGGGGTCTCACTAAAATCCTACTTTATGCAACTTGAGTACTGCCAGAGGCTCTTTCATTGATTGCCACTAACAGGCAGCCGGCAGGTGGAGGCAGGCCTTGGGTGCTTTAAGGCTTTTGCGGATCTTCCCCGGAGACCTATGTTGGTAAAAGCTGGCCTTGGTGCACACCTTGGTCCTCCCTGTGCACAGCCAGGCCCAGCAGGGACAGCCACAACGTGTGGATTGCTTTGTAGCTCCAAACAGGTTGCCCAGGCCAGTCATGGGCAGGATCTGACAATGGCTGGCACCAGAGTCCCTCCCAAGATGCCTCAGAGCCAACATACCCTATGGCCAACTTCAGAAAACACCAGAGCAGAATCTAATTAGCTTCATAATTGGCATATCCAAAAATAAAAAAATAAAAAAACCACCAAACTCATAGAGACAACAGTATGGTGATGATTAGAGGAAGGGGTGGTGGTGGAAGGTGGATAAGGTAAAGGGAGAATAAATGGTGACTAACTGGGACTTGGGTTTGGGGTTATGAGCACACAATACAACACACAGAGGACGTGCTATAGAATTGTACGCCTGAAACATGTTATTTTATTAGCCAATGTCAATACAAATTCTTTAAAATAAAGTATTTTTAGAAGTAAAAACTTACCTACTTAGTCTCTAAAGAATATAATGTATACCATTCAGTGGTGTAAAAAGTGAAGACTGTAGAGAAATAATAAACATGCCACAGAAAAGGAGACCTGGAGAACAAAAGTAAAAATTAAGGCATTTGAAAAGTAATTTTTAAGGTGACAATTTTTAGGAAAAGCACACAATGAAGTAAGTATTGGCTGAAACAAGCGTTAAGACACCAAAAATGATAGAATTGCATAGGATGAAGAATATAGAAGAACAGAGGGGAGACAAAATGTATTAAGATAAACAAGGGAGAAGAGTGTTAAAAATTGTTTTTGGCTCTTATTTATTTATATAAACAAGCTATTCTCTAGCAAAGAGGAAGATTAATGTAATGCTCCTGAGCAATAAAAATGAACAGGAAGGAAGTATGTTTCAGCAGCAAAAATAAAAGTCATATTTTTATGAAACTAATAATGACTAAACATATTCTCATCTCCCTCTAGTAACAAATCACAAATCAAGGAACTGTATTTAGTAGTAGCAGATTTCCAAAGGAACCAAGCAAGTAGCATTCAGCCACAGTATATTTTGGCATGTAATATTTAGTCTAAAAATAATGAAGCGATGTCAGACACCAGAGGTAATCTATTAAGTGGAGGGGGGAAAAAAGTAGAACTATAGGTGCAATAGTCCTCATCTCTGTTAAGAGCAGATAATTTTTGGTTGTCTGTGTAAATATTAGTGAATAACTAAATACCCTTAATCTTAGAAGTTCCTAGGAAGGAAGAATATATTCAGTGTAACTAATTCTGAAAAATCAACCCAGCTCTATCATTCTGCAGGTTCATTCTTGAGTACCACATTTAAAAGCCTACAGTTCTGGGACAAGTCTAGGTTATTTTCCTATTATAGGCTAATTTGTATCTGATTTAAACTTATAAGATTTCCGTTAGCTTTACAGCAAGATCTGAGTGATGCTGTGGATTTGGATCAAATTAGAATCCCAGATAGCCTCTTTGTTTGTGGGTGACTTGCTCATTTCTCTAATTCTATTGTTGGGGCTTGGCCAGAATTTAGCCAAACTCCATGGTGGCAAGGACATCTGGGCATTTACCTCAATGTGTTCAACACATTGTCAGATCGAGAGATATATATGCATCACAGAATGGAAAGTTTTGGTTTCACAGAGCATGGAAATACCTCCTAAGAAGAGAAGTGTCTGTTTGGATTAGATGGTTTCCAGTTAAACAGATGGGGTACCAGCCTCCTGGGTTTAAAACTGGCAGAACCTTTTAGGGCATTCAATAAAAGAATCCACAGTGTTTAAAGAGGAGGGAGAAACAGTAGGGTCAAAAACATGACATATTTTTGCATGCCAAATAAAAAACTTAACATATCTACAAGTTCAATGTGCCAATACATTTGATTCTTTGACAAAGTAAAATTATATAAATTAATGGAAATTTTGACTTTTTTTTAGATTTCAACATTTTGTCCTACAGTCAATGAATTTGGCATAAAATTTTTATAGAAATTTTTTTCCTGTGGTTTAACATTGTGATTATCTATGACAAATGGTGGTTTCTTTCTCCTACCATAAAACCAAGTCTCAAGCTACAAGTAAAGCTCAACCAAAAGTGAGTTCAAATTAATTTAATAATCACATACTTGTTACTTAATATGCTTAAGTACCACATTTAAAAGTCCTGTGCTAGTTTCAAAAGGCGAATAATACTCTGTCTCTGCCTGCAAGGACTTACTATCCAAAATATCCGTTCTCCACATCTTGTTTCCACATTCATCATCTGGGCAAGACTTCCAGGAATGAATCCTAACCTAGAGGTATGACCTTCTTAAGAGTCTGACATGCTATGGATCTTCATAACTGCTTGTCATTTGCATATTATTGATTTCTAGGGCAGTGGTCAGGAAAACTGCAGCTCATGAGCCACATGCGGCTCTTTGGCCCCTTGAGTTTTTAGTAAAGGCCGGCTTAGGAGTACCCTAATTAAGTTAATAACAATGTACCTACCTATATAGTTTAAATTTAAAAAAATTGGCTCTCAAAAGAAATTTCAATTGTTGTACTGTTGATGTTTGGCTCTGTTGACTAATGAGTTTGCCGACCACTGATCTAGGAGAAGAAAAGCAATCTAGAATTCAACAGATAAAGCAAAGGCATTCAGGCATTATTTAGAAATCTAAAGCAAATAAAGCGGAGGGAAGACAATTGAGTTAGTCTTGCATGATTTTCTTAGGTTCTTTTGGTCTGTCCACATAGACTATTGATCATTCTGTGTTCTGGAATTCAGGAGAGAAACTTACCTTAAATATACGGATTGCAGGATGAGCCACACATGGGTAGAAGTTGAAGATATACAGATAAACTTGTGTGGATAATGGGCATACAGAGGAGACAAAATGACCAAGGAAGTGAATATGTTGGAAAAGTCAAAGGATAAAGTATTTCCATGAAAGAATAAAATAATTTTACATATAGAAGAGACCACATAACATAAGACCTGACAAGAACGTATTGGGTATGATAATTTGGGTACAATTGGTGACATTTGCCTGACCAAATGAGGTGAGGAAGGAGCTTAGATTTTAGAAAGAAGTACAGAAAAAAAGGTGAGCGTGAGGAACTGGTGGTTATAAAAGACTATCTTTTGTGCAACTTATAAAATATCAAAAAGTATAAAGTGAGGACTAAAAGTTCAAGTGTAAGTAAGACATTGAAGAGAGGAGTTGTTTGTTGATTTGCTTTGGTTTATTTACTATTGTTATCTGGTTAAGATTAACTTTAGTAGAATAAGTAGAAAGAACTAGTTAGTAGGAGGTTGAAAATGGAAAACAGAAACCCATGAAAGAAGAAAACACATTTTACAGAACTCCCCTCCATGATAACAAAGAAAATTATAGGAAAAAAACAAAAATAAAGAAAAATACTTATTTAAGCCAAAACTTTAACAATCTCTGACATCTGATGACAAACTACAGGATATATCACATTTTAGAACAAAAATGTTTAACACTAAGTAGAAATTACTCATCCAATGAATTAAAATTCATTTTAAAAAAGCAACAAAAGTCATTAACCTTTGTATATCCAATGACATTGCATTTTAATGCATACAACAAAAGGTGTTAAAATATAAACACAATTAAACAAAGCCATGTTGGTAGTGGAACACATTAAAACACTTTTCCAGTGGGTAGGAGCAGAAAGGAGGGGAGAAGTAGGGGGGAAATGGGAGATATCTATAATACTATCAACTATTTAAAAAAATACATATTTTTTTTTAAAAAAACACACTTTTCCAGAATTCAGTAGGTCAAAAAATCAACAAATAAGTAAATATACAAATGATTTGAACAACAGGTTTGATTCTGTTCACAAATGCTACTCAACTTATGAGGTTAGTCTCGATAAACCCATTGTATATTGAAAATATCCTAAGTCAAAATGCATTTAATATACCTAACCTACCGAACATCATAGCTTAGTCTAGCACACATCATAGCTTAGCCTCGCCTAAACATGCTCAGAACACTTACATGAGCACACATTTGGGCAGTTATATTGAGTTTCATGAGTAATTGCCTTCCTCTTCTCACCAAAAGCAGGAAACAGAGATGGGCATTTTGTAGACTTGATGGAATGCAAAAACACCAAACACAATATCCAAAAATGTTGAAAACACAGTGTACTGTAGAGTACTGGTTGTTTACCCTCGTGATTGCATGGATGGTTAGGAAGAGCAGCTCTCTGGCACTGCCCAGCATCACAAGAATATTGTACCGCATTTTGCTAGCCTGGGAAAAGATCAAAATTCAAAATTTGAAGGTTTATGGGTATTGCTTTTACACCATAGTAAAGTAAAAAAAAATTCATAAGTAGAAACATGGTAGGTTGGGGACCATCTGTACATGAAATATTGCAAAATTTAATCATGAACTAAAAAGTAAATCATCTTATCATAAAACTGAAAAAAAAAGTCATGAAGAGGAAATTTCCAGAACAAGAAATATAAATGGCCTGGCCAGGGTGGCTCAGTGATTGAGCATTAACCTATGAACTAGGAGGTTCATAGGGGTTCAATCCCCAATGTTGGCTTGTGGGAGGCAACCAATCAATGATTCTCTCTCATCATTGATGCTTCTCTCTCTCTCTCTTCCTCTCTGAAATAAAAATGTATATTTTTAAAAAGAAAATAAATATAAATAGCTAATTAAATAAGAAATATGATCAGCCTTATTAATAAAAAATGTGCAAAATAAAAACAATGAGATACCTTATCTTAAGATCTAAAAAGATTAAAAAAACAATGTCTAATGATGATGAGAATTTGGGAAACTATGGAGTAATTTACCTTATTGCTATGAGTATAAATTGGCATTTTTTTCTGGAGATAATTTGGCAATAAAACTAAATGTTAAATATTTACATATTTTGGTCAAGAGATTTCACTTATAATAATTTTTTCAGGAAATAGCAGCTTAAAGTTGTATGTTCAAGAATGTTTCCTTCAGTGATGTTTAAAATAGTCATAAATTGAAATCAAGTAGAGAGTTTAAAAATAAAATGGCAGCTTTGTAATAATTAAAGAGAATAAATCAACTATGTACTGACATAGGACAAAAGATAGTAAGGAAAGTAGATAGTCAATAAATTATAATTCCACTTATATAAATTAAAAATTTACATATATATGTAGCATATATTTTTTTAATTGAAAAAATTTACTTTTACTTGGGGGCAGAGAGTACTTAAGTGTCTTGGGCAAGTATGTAGCTTTTTATGATTCAGTTAAGATTATTTCCCGGTAGCAAAGATGGCTGCATCTTAGGTCACCAATTGCACAAGATTCAGATCTGTTCCCTGAAATATAAAGTTACCTAGACCCAGCGAGGTGGACCAGCATTGCCTCTTCAAGGCCCATGTCAGAGAAGGCTTCTGAAATAAAATTACCTCGAGGAAATAGTGAATATAGTCTCATGGACAGGGCTGAAAACGTGAATCCCTTGTGAAGATCACTCCAGCAGAGCTTTTAGCTGGCCAAAGAAACAACTTGAGGCCTCACCACACATGTGTTTGTTTTCAGGAAACCATGGAATGTAGTTAGAAGAGGGAGACAAAGCAGCTATTCAAGAAATATTTTTCTGAATGCTATCTCCATGGCAGTTACTGTTCAAGGGGTCTTTGCTACAGCAGTGAACCAAAAATACAAATATCCTGGCCTTCACAGAGCTTGCAGTCTGGTAGGGAGAAACAAACATTATTCCTATATTGGTGACCTTATGAATTATAAAGTGAAATATTGCCAGGAGTATAGGGGCTGGATAGGAGGATTGCTATTTTTTATACAAAGTTGTTATTGAAGGCCTACCAAGATAAATTTTGAGGAGGTAATCTAAAATAAGTGAGGAAACTATCTGGGGGAAAAGGATTCCAGCTTGAACCACAGAGCCAGATACCCTAAATGTGTTTCTTATGCAAGAAATATAAAGAGGCTAGTAAAGCTAAGATGAAATTAAGGAGGGGGAAGTAATCGGAAATGAGAGACTGGTGGGCTAAGCCATTTTTAGATTTTTGGCTTTCATTCTGCAGAAGAGAAGAGAGGAACTCACTAGAGGATTCTGAGTAAAGGAGAACCCTTGGCTGAGGTCTGCACTGACGAACTGGGAGTGTTAAAGGACAACAGTGTGGTCTCTGTCAGCTACCTTCAGGAGGCTATTAAGGGTGTCCTACAAGAGACTACTACACAGAAGAAGAAAACAATAGCGACAGCTGATTTCTGAAAAAAAAGTCTTAATGTTTAATATGGGTGGAGAATAAATTTTACTCTTCCAGAGACTTTAATCTTTTGCAATAATTATATTATCAGACAAAATGATAAAGGTACAGTAACAAGAAAAATATAGTAAAAGAAAAATGTAACAGCTGGAACCGGTTTGGCTCAGTGGATAAAGCGTCAGCCTGCGGACTGAAAGGTCCCGGGTTCGATTCCAGTCAAGGGCACGTACCTTGGTTGTGGGCATATCCCCAGTAGGGGGTGTGCAAGAAGCAGCTGGTCGGTGATTCTCTCTCATCGATGTTTCTAACTTTCTATCCCTCTCTCTTCCTCTCTATAAAAAGTCAATAAAATATATTTAAAAACAAAACAAAACAAAAAAATGTAACAGAAAAGAAGCTATTTGTAATTAAAAATGTAACAGAAAAGAATGAAAATATATAATGAGTACAGAGGAAGTATGTGATTTGAACGGGCAAATAACACATCTCCCCCGCCCCCCAATTTATTTTTTAAAGAATGTTGATGGAAGATTTGAGTAATTTCCATGAACATATCCCTTATCTCCTCTGTAACATATAAAAAAGGATAGGTTGCTTAGACAATGCTTCTAGATGTTGGAATCGGCAGGGACCTAAATAGGTTGGCAAGCATTTGAAATAGCAATAATGGGAAATGGTGCTGAGAAGGCAGAAGGCAGCTGAAATCGAGAACCATCTATCTATATAAAAGCCTAAGTGACCATTGCAACCAAATGGATGACCAAACAGGCTGCATGGGGTGGCAGTGAGGGGGTGATCAGGCTGGCAGGCAGAGGCAGTTAGGGGTGATCAGGCAGGCAGGCAGGTGAGCAGTTAGGAGCCAGCAGTCCAGGATTGTGAGAGGGATGTCCGACTGCCAATTTAAACCAGCAGTCGACATCTCCCAAGGGGTCCTAGATTGGAGAGGGTGCAGGATGGGCTGAGGGGACCCTCATCTCCCATGCATGAATTTAATGCACTGGGCCTCTCCGTGCATGAAATTGTGACAATACCAAGGAATTTGCATGACTAATATACAAAGTAGTCCCCTCAGGAGTTTTACCAGAAGAACGGAAGTTTGATTACTCACTATGACATGTACTGACCACCCAGGGGTGGCATGGAACATGGTGGGCAACCAGCTGTGGTGGGTGCTGAGGAAACAAGGGAAGGAACAGGCAGGGAGCTGGGGAACCATACAGTGGCAGCCCAAGGGTTGTGGTGAGGGAAGGAGAACCTGATCGGCCCTAACTCCTAACCCTCAATCTCCTTGATTAAAAACCACTGGTGAGTTTGGGTTTTAAGCAATAGTTTCCCCTTCTCCTGGCTTGGTGCCCTGCCAATAAACTGCTCTGATTTTTTTCACTGCAAAACTCGGGATTCAGTGTTTGGCTCTGCTGCACATCACATGGGAGGACTTTCTTCAGTTCAGTAACGCTAGCACAGAAGTGTGGGACCCATGGGAGCCACGGACACAGGGACAACATCAACTCATCAGTAGGCTCTTCCCCATGGAGCTCACCAAGTGCTTGAAAGATTGGCAACAGAGCAAGGAACCTGAAAAAGCCTCTTGTGTGCATGTCTAAGAGGAAGGAAGCAGAAGCTGTTGTGGAAAGGGCTCAAAGTTGCCCTGATCCTTCTATTCTTTCTCTTCTATAGAAAAAAAAAGGGGGTGGGGGGGGCTTCAAGCCAGCGAGGGAAACCACATGTCACTTCAGGACATAGGCGAATACCCATGAGAGCTAGAAAAGGGGAACATAAAATAAAGCACCTCTACTCCCGGGGAAAAAGCAGGGAAATATCCTGAACCCAAATCATTAGAGAATCTTCACTGGAAGAGATACACGATCCTGAGAAGGCCCTGACTCACCTTAAGATCCAAGTACCTCCCCTTACACACACCCCCGTTGCCAAGGCATATACCTGTCTAAGATGGAAGCTCTACCAGGACTCTAGAGAGTGCTCCCTGTCCACCAACACCTGGCTGGCTGGAAGGTCTGCTGGAGAGGGTTCTGTGTTTATTTTTTTTTCATTTAAAAAATTTTTATTAAGGTATTATATGTGTACATAGCTTACCATTGCCCCCCCCACCTCCCATTCATACCCTCCCTTCCCAGAGTTCTGTGTTCGTTGGTTGTACTTATATGCATGCATACCAGTCCTTCGGTTGATCTCTTATCTCCCTCCCAGGTCTCCTTCCCCTCCCCGCTGTCATTTGGCAGTCTGCTTGTTTTATGGTGACTATCTCAGGACCACACGAATAGAATCTGCTCCTCCTCTGGTTCACACACCCCCCCCTAGGTCCCACCACTTCCCCAGGCACACGGTTCTCCTGGGACACACGGCCCCCTGGGGCACACGGCTCTCCCGGGACAGGTTCTGTGTTTATTAGATTTACCAGTTGGAAGGTCCTTCCTTGGTTAAGGCAGTTTCAGTAGAGGGGTGGAGGCAAATAAATAAATAAATAAATCCCACAACATATTCCAATAAATGAGAGCTGTCAAAGGAAAGTGGGAAGTAAAGTAACACATCCACACTGCTCTTCGGAGGCTTAGTTTGAAAGAGAGAAGCTAGATGGGGCTAGAGAGAAGATGTCAGAGAGTGGTGTATAGGCTCAACCCAGTAAGTATATCAGTTCAGTAAGAAGTGATTACAAGTAAATTCATGTAAATCATGTTGTTTTGGCCTTGAAAATTTCAGTGCCATTTTTTTTTTTTTTTTTTTTACAAAAGTTGAAGTAACATTCCCCATCCTCCAATGGGATTGGGGCTTCTCAGTTAATTGCCATTCATTTAAGTGATGGATTGGGATTTTGAAAGATTAAACCTTACCACTAAAACTTATCTCAAAGTAATATTTCTAAATATTTTGCTTAACACATCTTCACCCGATTACAAGAAAACTTCAATAGAAATATTAAGGAATCTTCAGGGTGAGTCTTGTGAAAAGCTGTGATAAAAGCAAAATTTGTCTGTAGTGCCCACCTTCTGCATGAAGCACCAAATATTTCTTAGATAAATCACTAAAATCACAATCCAAAATCAAAACAATGACACATTTGATTACATCAAATTTAAAGATTTAAATTCTTTGAAATTATGAAAAGATAAGTCACAGACAAAAATAA
Source organism: Vespertilio murinus (assembly GCA_963924515.1). Classification (NCBI taxonomy): domain Eukaryota; kingdom Metazoa; phylum Chordata; class Mammalia; order Chiroptera; family Vespertilionidae; genus Vespertilio; species Vespertilio murinus. The sequence goes on along the minus strand of OZ004717.1, from coordinate 31,490,970 downwards.
TATATATTTAGAAATCATTACCTGATAAGGACTGATGTCCAAAATTTATAGAAACACTCAAACACCAAAAATAAGAAAACAATTCCATTTTTAAAATGATGAAATATCTGAATAAACATATTATCAAAGAAAAGATACAAAATGACAAAAATATGTTTAACATCATTAGTTGTTAGGAAAATGCACACTAAAGTAATGGGTTACCACTATACAACTACTAGAATGATTGAAATTTTAAAAAGCAACAAGTGACAATACAAAGGAATGATGAGAATACAGAGCACCAAGAACTCTCACTAATTGCTGTTGGGAAAGCAAAATGGTAAAGACATTTTGGAATACAATATGACATTTTCTCATAAAGTTAAACTCAATACCATCTGATTAAGACCTTCTAATCCTGTATATTTTCCCAAGAGAAAGAACACTTAAGCTCATGCAAAACCTTTAGGCAAACATAGTAGCTGTATTCATAAGCGCTAAATCTGAGGACAACCAGATGTCCTATGGCTGGTGAACAGGTAAACTGTGGTACAACCATACAGTTGCATATTACTGAGCAATAGAAAGGAATGAATGGCTGCTATAAGCAACAGGATGAATGAATTTCAAAGGCTTCATACTAAATACCAAAGCTACCTACTGTTTGACTTCATTTATGTGGTATTATGGAAATGGCATACTATAGGGAAAGGTCTCTGGAGAAGAGGGTTGACCTCAGTTCATGAAGGAAGTTTTGGGTTGGTGGAACAGTTCTTTGTCTTGACCGTGGTGGTGACTGTACAGCTATGTGCATGCATCAAAGCTCGTTGAACTTTTAACAAGTGAATAGTATATCTTAGTACATTTTAACAAGTGTATATAAATTATAACTCAATAAAAGTGAAAAAAAAAACAGTAACTATAGAGATCATTATAAATAAGTGTAAACCTATAGGTCAATATTTTGGAACCTAGATTTTTTTAATTCACCTAATAAAAAAATACACACATAGCACAATTTACAATAGCTAGGATTTGGAAACAGCCTAGGTGCCTGTCAGCAGATGAATGGATCAGAAAACTATGGTACATCTACACAATGGAATATTATGCTGCCATAAAAAGGGAGGAATTCTCATCATTTGCAGTAACCTGGATGGAATTGGAGAACATCATGCTGAGTGAAATAAGCCAGTCAATGAAAGAGAAACACCACATGACTTCACTCATTTATGGATATTAAAGAACATTATAAACTAATGAACAGAAAGATAGATATAGAGACAGTAAAACAACAAGCACTGTCAAATGACAGCGGGGGAGAGGGGGGAAGGGTAGAGAGATCTGGGGGAGATAAGAGATCAACCGAAGGACTGGTATGCATTCAGTCAAAAAGATACCCGCACCTCTGAAAATCTTTGATACAGACATTCATTAGTAACACATGGAGATAGAAGTATAAACATGTCTATTACCTTATTGTTTGGATTAGGAAAAATAATCAAATTAATGAATAAAAATTAGAATGGTTAAATAAATTATGATATATGCATATATATCATGTGTGTAGATATATGTGGTATATCAGTACTATATATACTGTATAATATATATACACATTATAGAATACTTTGCTTTTAAGCTGCAGAATAACATGATCCCCTTTGCAGGTTAAGAAAGAACAGAATGAAATAGTTTACATTAATGAAGTCAACACTCCTTGATATTTGCTACTGTCAAATATCTCTACTTTACAGCTTTAACTTATTAGACTACCAGTTACAGCATGGTCAAGAGTATGAATTCTTGAGCCAGAGTTTTCTGTTCAAATGCTGGTTCTACTACTATGAGCTCTGTGACCTTAGAGAAATTACTTAACCACTCTGTGCCTCAATTTACTCTTCTATAAAATAGAAATAACAGTAAATGTCTAACTCAGGATTTTTGTAAGGATTAAATGTGTTACTACATAATAAAGAGCTAAGGATAGCACTTCACTGCTACATAGTAAACATTAAATATTTGCTGTTATTAATAATGAAGTCTGAGATTTCAACTCATTCTAGAATCTGAAGTAAAAGAGAATTAAGATCATAATTGCTTTAACTAGATTATCAGACTCTGACCACATTTCTTTTGCTTTATTATTCAAGGAAAGAAATAACCAAAAACCCATAACCAGCATTCTCCACAATGTCACTTTAAAAAATAAAACCATAATAAAACCATAATACTAAAGGTGCCTTTTCACAAAAAGGTAAAAGTATGCCTTACTCATCATATCATTCTATATTTTAAGCCTGACACGTTTTTTTTCTTCACCTCCTTATCCAAAATTGTGCCCAGGTGCAGAAAGGGATTTGAGTTAGTGAAAGGGAATTCACTGCCATCTAAGCTCCATATGGTCACAAGAGATACCAGAAAATGAAAGAAGTTTCAGTCAAAAAGACACTCGCAGTAAAACTGAATTTTTAAAACTACATCTGTCATATTATTTGTGCCACATGAATCATGTGGTCGCAGTGAGGACAAAAGGAACTCAGTGCTAGGACTGGAGGATGTGTGTGCATTTCCTGTGTGTGTGTGTGTGTGTGTGTGTGTGTGTGTGTGTCTTTCTCACAGAACATATGTCATCCCACTTGGGTTCTGGCAAAGGTGAAGTTGGACCATGTAATAAAATGTAGTGTTACACCATCAAAATGTTGGGGTTCAGTCCTTATCTGGAGAAAAGCATTTGATTTGAATTTGGATTACGCGGCTGTGTTGACATTTCAGCGAGGCCCATAAAAAAAGATGCTTTCCTCTTTTCCAAACCAGCTCTTCTTTCTCCCCTCCTCCCCTGGTGTGTGGCACTCAACAACGGGAAGGGAAACTTTGCAGACAATAAATGCAGCCGAACCATGAAAAAAAATAAAAATAAAATGGAATCGCTCTGCGACGCACATGGTGTGGCTACAGCAAGGCAGATCCCACAGAGTTGGAAGCGTATCACCCTGAGCATCTGCACCACTCCTCCTTGGAGAGTGCATACTAATCATCTCTCTTCATGGTCAGTAACCACATAAGGACACCACCAGACGATGCCAGTGGTTTTGATCCCGCAGCATTTATATGCTTCCCTGCAAAGATAGCCATGCCAGATAATATCCGTCAACCTTGTCCTTGGTCTTCTCTCTTGATTGAGGCAGATGTTTATTTTCCATCTGTACTGTATGTCGGCGCAACGGCAGCCCTCCTCTGGCAAAGGGTGCCTGTGCTATTATGAGGCCATCACATAAGCTGCTGGAGAGATTACTCTGGTGAATAAAACCAGTTTATGGCTAGAAACATTTATTCTTCATTTTGATAAGCTCCTAACAAATGGAAATTTGCTCCCTTCCACTTTTGCCAAGCATAGGACCATGTTTATTTCTCGCTATATGGGTCACGGAGGATTCCCAGCTGTTAGCTAGAGTCAGTTGTGCATTGCTGCACTCAACAACATCTGTTTCACAAAAACAGTATCCAGCTTTTAGCGCTCAAATGGAGGCTATACCATATGCCGGCAGACCACTTAGTTTTTACCTTGGGAACTAACTTTGCTCTAGTCAAGGTAACAGAGGAAAATCGGAGTATTCAAATGTTACCCAGCTTCAGTCACATCTTCATGTGGGCTTTGTCATTTCCGACAATATATAGTAAAATTAGTTGCAAGCATATACCACAAGCTGTTCCTCTGTTTAATTATTAATTGGAAGAAAGTTTGTTTGCAAAACAGTCGAAATGTAGTTCGTGATAGACCCTGATGTTGAAAGTAGTGCCATCAGATGATTTTGCAAACAGAGCGCATTAGTGACTGTGATAACCTAGTATGTCGTCTTAGACTTTTTTCGTGTAATGAATATTTTAACAATAATACTAAAGAACATTGAAATTCTAATTTTCTTAGTTTAAAAAAAAATGAAGACATTGGTCCCATGTCTCCCAAAAGGCCCATTTCAAGTGCTGTGATTCTACAATAATGATTACTCAGAGAAGTCTGTGTATTTTCTCTATGGGCAGAAGCATTAGTTTTTTAAGGTTTCTTTGATGGTATGACAAATGCTAAGAGATTTTTCTGAGTCCAAACTTTAATTATGAAGCTGGAGCATCAAGAAGGACTTATCTCCTCCGAAACCGGTTTGACTCAGTGGATAGAGCGTCGGCCTTCAGATTGAAAGGTCCCAGGTTCGATTCCAGTCAAGGGCTTGTACCTTGGTTGCGGGCACATCCCCAGTGGGGGGTGTGCAAGAGGCAGCTGGTCGATGATTCTCTCTCATCGATGTTTCTGGCTCTCTATTCCTCTCTCTTCCTCTCTGTAAAAAATCAATAAAATATAATGTATTAAAAAAAAAGAAGAAGGACTTATCTGGACCTCAGTTGGAGAACATCTTAAGTCTCCTAGTTTCATTTTCAGAGACAGTAAGAAATATGTCCATCTGGGGACTGAATTTCTATAGAGACTCTAGAACAGCCGTGGGCAAACTATGGCCCGCGAGCTGGATACAGCCCGTTCGGCTGTTCTATCCAGCCCTTGGAGCTGAAAGAGTGGAGGGTTCTCTTGCTCTCCCCTCCGCTCCTTCACCAGCAGCCCAAGATGAGAGTGCCAGCATAGTCAGGTTGCTTTTGTTCCGGTTCAGTTTAAGAACCCATTGTGGCCCTTGAGTCAAAAAGTTTGCCCACCCCTGCCCTAGAGCAACCAAGTTAGAAACCTGATGAATAATTACCACAACTAATTGTTAGGTTATTCAGATTTTTCATCTGTGAACTTGCATATATTATAAATCCACCTCTGGATTAATCACCCAATTAAAAGGAAGAAATAAATAGGCTAATAGCATGAGCAGGCTGTTCCAATCCTTAACTTTGGCTACCTTCTTCTTTAGAGAATTGCCTGTTTTTAAAAACTAAGTCAGGGTTTGTGGCTTTGGGGAGAAAAGTGGAGGAATATTTGCCAGGATCCTGGTGCTGAGACATCTTCCAATAACACTGCAGCCATATTTCTTGGGCGGAGCAATCCTGCATGAGTGGGATCAGCCTGGGGAAAAGCATTGATTCCACTCTCTGGAATCCTGATCGCCCCACCCTGTGGATCTTAAGCCCTGCTGAGGAGTCCGCAGCATTGACTGTGGAGTAGAGGTCTGGGCAGACTCAGGGGATGTCAGTGACTGGCTTTGGGTCTGGGCCATTCCCCCCACTTTGACATAAAGCTGACTGCCACTTTCTCCTCGTGGGGAGATCTGAAAGATCTCCTGGTTTTGGACAGACCCAACCTCTAGGCTCCAGAGGTCCTACCCATCTGGCTACTAGGGGCTCCACCCTGCAACTTCAGGGAAAAATCTGGAACAGATACAAAGGTGTGACTCTGGGGCAATGGATCACACCCACCATCTTCCCAGAAGCTGAATGACACCTCCCCCTCATGGGGGATCCATCAGCTCCATCCTCCCAGTTCTGTCAGAGACTCTAAGCCGAGCAGGCAGCCAGCAGGTAGAGACCGGCAGAGGTGGGTCCTAGGATGCCTTGGGACGTTTGTTGACCCACCCGTGGGCCCGGTGCTGTGAAAAGCCAGCCTTGGAGTGTAGCTTGGTCCTTCCCATGTGAAGCCAAGCCCAACAGAGGTAGCCACAAACTGCAGATTGTTGTAGTTACAAACTAGTTGTTGAGGGACAGGCGTAGATAGCATCTGACTTTGTCTTATACCATAGTCACTCCCAAGAAGCCCAGGACCAATACACCAAGTGGTCAGGTTCAGAAAACATCAGAGTAGGATCCAACAAGCTCCACCAACAGCACATCCAATGGACAATCACAACAGGCAATATGACTGCTGAGGCCAGCTCCACTTTTTTCTTTTTTATTATTTTCTTTTTTCTTTTCTACTTAATTTTTCCCTTTCTACTTATTTCTTTTTTCCTTTTATTACTCTACTCTTTACTTATTTTCCTCCAATTTTTTATTTTCTTATTCTTTATTTTTTTCCTTTTGATCTTCCTCCTCCTCTTCCTCCTCCTCCTGTCTCTTCCTTCTCCTTCTCCTTATGTTTTGTTTTCTCAGAACCTGTATAGGACCTTGCAAGCCATGGTTGGAGTTGAGCCTCACAGTCAGCTTGAGGGTTGATCCCACCCTCAAATGGGCCAATAGTGATCAATACCCAATTACAACAGGAGAGCCCACACGCATTCATGGCCTCATAATTCAAAAGATCTGAATGGTAATTTCATGACTAGGGTGTAACTAAAGCAAGATAAAACATAATCTTTTATTCCACTTGGGGTAATTTTACTCAGCTTGAGGTGTCTATTGCATAATTAATTTCTTCTATGAAAACAAACTCCCATTTAAAGTACTTTTCATCCATGTTATAGAGACAGATGAGCTCATCAAATGGGATCATTTCAACTAAAGATTCAAGAAATGAACACATAGCAAAAGGTTAATAGACCTTATAAAAATTAAATCTTTTATGTTTCCAAAAAGTTGATGCTATTAGTTCTTAAGTTAAATTAATCCACCTGCATTTCTACTGTTTACTGAGGTCAGTTTCAAGGGAGGGAATGTGGTTCTCAGAATTGTGTTTTAATATTGTGAACCAGCAAAGATACTCTCAAAGCAACCACTTAGTTACAATATAGTCTTTTGTGTGTATCAATTTTTTTTAATTAACAATTAGCTGCAACCAAGAGAGGATGAAAAACAAAAGACAACCTAAAATAATAAAACTTACTTTCTAGGCTTTTGAAAAAAACTCTGGGAAACATTAGTCTTTAGCTGTTAATTGAAAATAATCTTACTTTCCCATAAATATTTATCTTTGAGTTACTTCTAAAGACTGAGAGTAACTTCTTAAGAAGCTCTAACAAAATCACTTTCTTCCCTTTTATCATTAATGATGACTGTGCAAAGCTCTGAGCAAATTTAAGTTTTATCATTGACAAACTAGGATTAGGATGTGCCATTGGCTTTGTGTGCATATTATATTTTCAAAAATAAAGGAAAACTTCTGTATGTGTCTGTAATTCTTTTTCCTCTTTTTATTCTCAAATATTTAGACATAGAATGATTATATAATTTGTTGTAAAAATAAATTAAAAACTTTTTAAAAGAAAAAGGGGTATAACTAAGAATTATTCTAGGACAACTGGTATAACTGTAATATAGTATTACCCTGTTTAAAGACTACTTTGAGCTCATCTTTCTTTTATTGTTAACTATAGAAAATGGGTTATAAACTCTTTTGATAGTATTTATGTCAAGTTCAAAGTTTTTCTTCTCACTCAGTCCCAATTTGAAAATTACATGTAAGAAGATATGTCTTTAGGAGCTTGATCCATGAGCACAAATGCTACTAAAAAAATAATTATAGAAAACACATTCTTTAATCTTAATGACATAGTCACCTGTTTCCCCATTTATTTATTCATTCTTGGGCTAATTATTGGGAACATACTAGATTTGGTCTATATTGATCAAAAAGACCCACAATTCATTGCCTCACTAAGTCTGTCATTTGGTAAGCAAATATTTAGAAAATGTGGATAAAAGGGTTGTGTTGAGGATAGCTCATGGTGCCATGGCAATACCTACGAGGGGCACCAAGCTTGTAGGTGGGGTGAGGGAATGTTCCAGGGATGGCTTCCTGGAGAAGTAAGAACTCAATGATAACTTCATAGTCAAGTGGAAGAACATTTACAGGGATGGGCTGTAGATGGAGAAGAAAGAGTGGGATGAAAAGGTTTTCAGAAAGCGGGAACAGCATGCACACAGGCCCAAGGCCACAGAGATCAAGGGAACTAAAGGTCGTTCGATGTAAGGGAGAATGTAGTTGGGGAGAATGAGGAGACAGCAGGTAACTGGGGTTGGAGAGGGTGACCAATTTGGAGCCCCAGGCCTACCCCAGGCAAGAAATAGCAGTGGGCTGAATCAAGGAAGTGAGAATGAAGACACCAGGTCTCCAGCTTGAGGGAACTTCCAAATACCATACTGTAGTCTTTACATTAGGCTGGACCACAGAGAACATTTGCTCCCAGTTGTGTTAAACTAGATAGTTCTGCCTGTGATTTCTAGTGCGTGCTCAGCTGCAAAGCAAATGTCTCTCAACCAAAGCACCGATAGATGATACCTAACACCCACCCCCAGTGGAGAGAAGCTGGTTTTCTTCCATACCTGAGCACTTCACAGAAGTCCTCCAGTCATCCCAATGCCCTGATCAGGGGTATAGGGAAGTGTTTAGTTACCTCTACCTTTTGTATTGTATTTTAATAGTAAATTTTGTTTTTAAAATCCCTGGGAATTTTTGAAAGTTCATTTGAGAACCAAAACTTTTATTTGCCACTTACTATACCAAATAATGGGGTCAAAGGGCACTGCTAGTCCAATTTTGGGAACTCAACGCCTGCTAGGGGGATTGCAACAACACACCAGCAGATCACGCACAGGGCAGGGAGGGCATTGGGTGATGTTCTATAGAAGATCCAGAAAAACCCTTTCTTATGAAAGTGAAAGTACTTTTGCTGAAATTTTTAGTATCAATTCCCTTTTTCATTGGCATAGATAGGGGTATGTGTATGTGTGTATACCTTTTAAAAATATGGTGGGGTTTGGCTGAAGAAAGGGAAAGAAGTGAAAGAATTGTGTGATAAAATAGTACTTGGGCTCTAAAGAAACGTCAGATTTCTAGTACACCTCAACACCTATCAGCTGCTGTTTCCATTTTAGACCAAGACCCTCTAATCTGTGCACAAAGTCATCTTTATAGACCAATGGTGCTTCCTTTGTTTTCAATCACTGGCCCCATGATAATCAGGTAAAACCGGAAATCCTTTCCTTAGGAAAAAAAATCTAATCCAAATTTTTGCACAGATTTAGAGAATATTTTTTTTCTCCTCCAAATTTTTATATAGAATTTATGGACTCCCTAGATCCCATCTATTGAATCCTATTAAAGAACCTCTGCTCCAGCCAAAACCGGTTTGGCTCGGTGGATAGAGCCTGCCGACTGAAAGGTCCCAGGTTTGATTCCGGTCAAGGGCATGTACCTTGGTTGTGGGCACATCCCCAGTGGGAGATGTGCAGGAGGCAGCTGATCGATGTTTCTCTCTCATCAATGTTTCTAACTCTCTCTTTCTCTCTGTAAAAAATCAATAAAATATATTGGTGGGGGGGGGGGGAAGAACCTCTGCTCCATACTGAACTCCCTGAGGGTAGGGGGCAGATGAGGGATATCATCATATTCATGCTTTATTTTCACCTTCTGGCTGAGGGTAAGACAAAAAAAATTTTTTAACAACTAGCAACTAGTGATAATAAAACTGATTTTATCATCTAGCATGTATTAAGTGCTTACTAATTGCAGCCATTTTTTCTAAGCATTATATAGCTAATTAAATTCATAGCAACCTTTGAGGTAGACTTTATTATTTCTCTTTTACAGATGAGAAGTGGTTCAGAAAAGTGGTGTCACTTCTTCATGGCATAAGCCCAGAAGTGATAAAGCAAAGTTTCATACCCAGACATATTGGCACCAAAATCAGTGCTTTTCACAATTATGTTAGGGAAGAAATAAATGAATGAATATAAGCCTTTTCAAATGTCATAAATATAGCAGACCAAGGTTTAAGTTGTATCTTCTTTAAATTCTTAAGTATTTACCTAAGATTAGCTCAGAGATAGTAATTCAGATTGCCTACAGTTCAAATGCATGAGAAAAGAACTTCGGTTCTGCAGCTAAGGAAAAAAAAAAGTGCCAGGAAATCCCAGCTTTTCCTATTCTATAGATTATGAATACCAGTAACTTCCCTATAGGTCTTCTCATTCATCCCTTGTTATTAAAAACCCGTGATTCCCAAGGCAAAAAAGTTCCAAACACCTAAGATAAGCAAATGTCACCATGGAGTTATTTTTAAAGGTAGATCACGGGTTCTTCCAAATCAACTACTATTTTCCAACAGAGAAATGCACACTGCTACTAGATTTTTTTACTCCCATTTTCCTTCTCAATTGGTATTTTTATTGTGATTTGTTGCTGCTCTATTTCTCCCATTTTTAGTTCTCTGTTACTTCCCTTTTAAGTTCTCCCTAACCTGTAAGCCTGATGAGCTTTCTATAAAGAAAGCGGGAAAGATATTAAAAATAAGAGGATTTTCCAGGTGGGTTCTCCCAAGCTCTCGGTTCTCTCATTATAATAAAGATTTTACAGTTACATCTGCAAGGTTCTTTAAAAAAGATAAAGGTATATAAAGGGGAATGATAAAAAATGAGCCCGAGATATGCCATCACTCTTCTCCCACCACCAACCAGATGTGCAGAGGCATTAGAGGATGGTACGGAGACCATGGTGAGATGGAACGGGCATGACTAGAACATTCCATCTCCTTTCATCAAAACACCAGATCCGCCTTTCCTTACAACACGGATGTCCTTACCTATAAGTGAGCCCACTGAAAAGTATCCATCCCATATTTATATATGGTAATACATTTTTTTTGAGATTCGATTAATTACCAAGAATTAAGGAAAGCACACCATCATTGGTCTCTAGACACCCAACGTCTAGCTGAAATAAGACAAGGGGACAAGGGGAGAAAGTCCATTTCATTTCACGTTGCTGTTAAATTGCTCTAAGAGTTATTTTTATTAAAATTCTCTAACTTTTATATCTGCTGAATAGATATGTCAATGTAACAAACATCCAAACCTGTAGAGAATATTTATGAGTTTGTTTGAGCCAAACACTGATGACAATTGCTGGGAAGCAAAATCTCAGCAGATTGAGAAAATGTTCCAAAGAAGGGCAGTTTTGTAGCTGATTTTATACATTGCAATCAAAGCAGGGGGCGCAAGGAGGGTTACAGGGAATCCATTAGTGGTAGGATAAGAGGGTGGGAGATAGCAAAATGGGGAGGAAATCTCTGGGATTGATTAAAAAGGGAAATAAAAAGAGACACGTGCTTCTTTTACATTGGTGGGTATAGATAGTTAGCAATTAGCATTTATGGCACATAGAGATTGTGGGAGGGGAACACAATAGCAATGAACAAAATAACAATGAGGAGTTCTGTGGTTTCTGGCTTTTGTGTGGAGATTGTGCCCTGAGGGGTCTGGGAAGGATTACTCTGACACTCCCACGGTTTGTTATCTTAGATACAAAAAGATAGTAATTGACAGGCTCACAGTAAGGTGAAGAAGGTTGGCTTTGTCAAGGCAGCTACTGGCCTACCAGGTTTCCCCAAAAGTAAGACATCCTCTGAAAATAAGACCTACTTACAGGTTTCCTTCTGAGTGAAATATAAGGCATCCCCCCAAAATAAGGCCCCCAGGCTCTGTCTCAGAATGAAAATTAATTTACCCTAAACTGGTCGCTAGGGCCACCCCGACTGACGTCTAGCAACCAGTGACCTTACGCAGAGTCCTGACCTTACTGCTGTGTGAATGGAGAGAAATCAGCATGGAAACTTTGTGAAACCTAAACTGCAAGAAGTTGTGACTTGGGTGAAGAATTCATGGGAGAAAATCACTGACAGTTGCATTGCAAATGCACTGCGAGCAGGCTACCTTGACAAGAAGTACCCATTTAAAGACAGTGCTATTGCTAAACATGAGAGATTTGGTCCACTGATTCTGAAAGACATGGAGTCACAAGAAATTCACCAGGAAATTCAGGAATTGGATTGTTATGATGATGTTCCAGAAGATGATGACATGATTGTCATTGAATAAATGAGTAAATTCTTGATACTGTAGGATCCACAGTTTGTCTAGTTTGTGTTGACAACTACCATACTACCGTACCATAGACAGGTAATAGATTTCCTTTATTTTCATTTAACAATAAATGTGTACCGTATTCTTCTCCATGGAAAAATAAGACATCCCCTGAAAATAAGATCTAGCGCATCTTTGGGAGCAAAAATTAATATAAGACACTGTCTTATTTTCGGGGAAACAAGGTACCTATCATGACTCACTTTTAGTTAGGAATGTTTATGTTCAGATCAGTAACCTATGTGCTTACTATCAGTCTCTGAGTTTGTCTGGTTTAGTATGTGTTCCCCCTTTTCATCCACAGATAAATGCTGTCCAATATTTGTCTAGCTGTAAGTATGAACATCTGTATAGAATTGTTAAATAAATGGGCAAGTGACTAAGATTATGACACAGGCTCGGAGGGACTTGTGCTTTCAAATGAACATTTCACATTATGCATTTTTGTATCAAGAAAACTTAACCAGACATGTGAAACCAGCCGAGGATATTTTAAAATCATCTTTCCTTTGGCTTCTTGTCTTGATCCACTTGCTATAGGACAGGAATGACAGGAAAAATAAATAAAAACACTTAAATGTTTACAATTAAGAATGTTCTCATAAGTTAGAAAGTTGACATTTGAAATTATCCTCATATTACATTAACTGAAGGAGCAGTTATAAAGCAAATAATGTGTCTGGGAGTTGTCATTCTCATGCCTGAATTACTAGTAGTGTCATTATTTTATTTACAGAAAAATAATAAATCAATACCCTGAAGAAAAGAAGGCAGTTTTCTACTTACTAGATTTTCCATGGGCATGAATGAAAGCCTTCAAAGGAATTTTTTGTTGTGCTTACATCATTAAAACACATGCTTATCTAGTTGAAGAAATCCTTCACTAGAAGACCTACATATTGCTAAGAGTAGAAACAATGCACCTAGCTCTCAGAGCAAGGGCCTCAGTGACAAACCTACTAGGCTCGATGCAACCGTAATATAGAGAATTATGCTATAACAATTACGTTTGGAAAACATGAATTCCATAGAAAACAATTCATAATAGAGGAATGAGAGAGAGAGAGAAAGTGACTTATTTTCCCTCCAGATTTACTCTCAAACTTACTCCACAGTGTGGTGATAGAGCCTATTTGCCCTTCTCTCTTCCATCTATCCAGAGATGGACACTGAACATGATCTCTGCCCCCAGATGTCCTACCATGTGTGAGAGAGAGGCTAGAAAGACAGGTGTGCCTGTGGGGCTGAGACACACATCAGGGTAGAGGCTTGGTAAACAGGTCACCAGAGAAGCAAGGTCATTTCAGCAGATGACAGGTTCCACTGGAAAGTGACACAAGGAACTGGGATAGTGTCGAGGGGAGGCCAAACTGGCTTGAGATTGTCAAAGAACACAATTCAGCCAAGAAAATCTAAAGATCTAATTGACTCTATTAAGTGAATTGGGCAGCACCCCCTCTAGCAACTAGACGGGTGCTCCCAGGGATAATAAAAAAATAAATTTAAAAAATGGAAGGATTTTATAGAAAGGGGGAGGAAGCATTAACAAAATAATAGGAAAGGGCCAAAACCGGTTTGGCTCAGTGGTAGAGCGTCGGTCTGCGGACTGAAAGGTCCTGGGTTCAATTCCGGTCAAGGGCATGTACCTTGGTTGCGGGCACATCCCCAGTAGGGGGTGTGCAGGAGGCAGCTGGTCGATGTTTCTCTCTCATCGACGTTTCTAGCTCTCTATCTCTCTCCCTTCCTCTCTGTAAAATATCAATAAAATATATATTTTAAAAAAATAATAGGAAAGGTTATTTTTAGGCCAGGACATTTTCTTTTTGGGGGAAGGAACTGCAAGGGTATTTTTTAAATTTTTTAAAATTAATTTCTTTATTGATTAAAGTATCACATATTTGTCCTCAACCCCCCATTCCAATCTCCCAACCCCCCACCCCTTTGCCCCCACCCCCCTATTGTCCTTGACCACTGGTTAGGCTCCTATGTGTGCACATAAGTCCTTTGATTGGTCTCTCCCTTTTATCCCCACCCTCCCTTTGAGGTCCAACAGTCTGAACCATGGCTCCTTATCTCTGGGTCTGTTCTTGTTCATCAGTCTATGTTGTTCACCATTTCCCCTAGATGAGTGAGATCATGTCCTACTGGAAATATATTTCTAAGAATTAAAAATGAGACAGGCAATAATCGTTATGCTGAAAGGCATATGAATCAGTCTGTAGTGAGCTTCTTTCTGGGCCAGAAAATGTAACTAAGACCTGGTCTATAGAAAAAGAAATGGACAGCCAGTGTGAAATGGAATTGCCATGGCCTAGAACAGAGAATATCCTTACATGATATTACTCTACAATGTCATGAAAAAGGTTTTTTTAAAAAAATATATTTTATTGATTTTTTACAGAGAGGAAGAGAGAGGGATAGAGAGTTAGAAACATCAATGAGAGAGAATCATTGATCAGCAGCTGCCTCTTGCACACCCCCTATTGGGGATGTGCCCGCAACCAAGGTACATGCCCTTGACTGGAATTGAACCCAGGACCGTTCAGTCCGCAGACCGATGCTCTATCCACTGAGCCAAACCGGTTTCGGCATGAAAAGGGGTTTTTATCAGACAGGTTGACCCTTCTTCCTATGGGGAAAGGGGATGGAGAGGGCTCACATGACAGATTACCTCATTAGTACTGACCTGAAAATTCCAGATTGGTTGATTAAGATTATATTTCTAAGAAAGGTTGAGATAGCAATTAGGTCAAGTATTAAATCTAGGTTTGTTGTCACGTAATGCCATTTTGGGCTTGTGATTTTCTCTGTAACAGAATTTAGGAAAAGACCTCTCAAAGGAATGAGATTGGAGTTGGAAGGAGCCAACTATGCAAAGATCTGGAGAAGGCACATTTCAGGCAGAAGGCAGAGCAGATACCCAGATGGTGGGGTGGGAAAAGGCAGCAGGATAGAGGAAAACCAAAGGGACTCAATGAGTGAATAAAGGTGAGAAATGATGCAGTGAGGTCAGAAAGGGAGCTAAGAAATAAAAGCCACTCTGTCCATTCTGACACAATTCTCATGGGTGGCTCATGGGAGAGGTCATACTGGGATATACAGAGCTAGATAGAGCTCTTCAAGTTGAACTCAGCCCACGCCATACATAAACAGCCCGACAATAAGCCCTGACCCAATACCTCTCATACTTGCCAAGACAATGATGCAACTCACCTTTTACTACATGCTCTTTCTCTAATTTTTTCCAGTTGTCTCTCTAAACCCTGGTCTACCACTCTGTAATTCACCCCGAGGCTCCTTGACTACCTAGCTTCAACCAACAATGCTTTCTCAAACACGATTTTGTCCTGATTCTCGAATTCCAAACAATATGCTGGAAAGACCTATCTCTGCCCGTAACATGGGCCAGAAGGCACCAGGGTAGCCCAGCCTATCACTCAGTTCACTGCTGAGGGAAGGGAAGTGGATAAAAGGAAGACACCCTCACTCCCCACTGTAGCCAGGTAACTGCTTAATGGAATAAGGAGCAATGAGCAGGAAGAGTGATTGCCATGGAATAGAATCCAGAGTCACATGGGAGCCCAGAGAAGGCAACAAATGCTAGTAAGAGGCAAAGACCATGGCTGTGGCCTGGCATCATGACCCTGTTCTTCCTCTCTCTCAGAGAGAGGATGGCAGCTTTGGTTAGTGTATCAAGTTCCATGCTCTTTGGTGATGCAGCTGTTGGAAGTTATCTCCATCACTAGACTAAGTTGCAAGAACTATACGTCCTCATCTTTGCATCTTTAGTGGGTAGCATAGCTTAGTTGCTCAAGTAATCGTTATTAAATGATTTATGTGCAATGATGTTCATCACAGCATTTTAATGGAATAATCAGAGACTGCTTAAGCATCCTGTTTTGATACAGCCATAATATAGAGAATTACACAATAAAATTATGTTTTAGAAAATATTCATTCTATAGAAAATAATTCATAACAGAGGGGAATAGAGAGAGGGGGGGGGATAGAGAAGAGAGTTTGCCTCCAGATTCATTCTCAACTTTACTCCACAGGGTGGTGATAGAGCTTTGTTTGCCTGGGACAGTCCCAGTTTCTGCTACTGTCCTGGGTTTATTGGCATTATGAGTAACTCACTCCTTCCCACTCTCAAAAGAATCCCATCCTTGCAATACATTTTAAAGTCACCTTTGGTTCTGAGTCCCTCAAAAAGTCCCCAGTGTAATAGGCACGACAGCCTTGTCTCTTGCTCCCTGGTGGCTAGGTGAGTTGGTGCAGAAGGAGCACTGACCGGTGATTGACAGTAGGGAGGAGGCTATGGAGGAACAAAAGTTTATTCCCCCAGCTCCCTCTCTGCAAAGCCAGTCTGGGCCTGTTGTATCTCTCTGCCCAAAGGCCAGGCAGCTGATTTCACACCTGGAGTCTCTCTACCTCCAGGTCCCAGGACCTCTTCCTCCCATTACCTCATTAGGCTTCTAGATAAAACCAGGCTCCCTGCTGTTTCAACTGTCTCTTCCAGTTTCCCTACAAGCAGCCCACATCTTTGTAAACAGTCTCTTTATGAAACTCTCCTCACAGTGTCCCAATGTGAGTGTGCCATCTGTTTTCTGCTGGCAACGTGGTTGATTATCAGAGACAGCAACAGAGACACACAGAGACAAAGAGAAAGAGAAAAATGCATCACCAAAATGTTCTCAGGGATTATCTCTGTGGGGCAAAAGTATAAGTGGTGTTCATCAGGACGCCTTTGTTTGTGTTTTGATGTTTTCTAATTTTTCTCCATTCAGCATGTATTTGTATTTAGAGAAATGATACAAAATAAGGTGCAAATTTGCTGAAGAAACTAGTAAGTTATTGAAATACCCTTTCCCTACCTCTAGAATCAGAGTTCATGTTCAAGCTTGATTCATGTTCAAACTAAAATGTGCTTCTTATGAGCATATGTTCAGTTTAAAGAGCATTGCTATCATGCTTGCTATTTATTGAACCATCGCTATGACATTCTATGTCCGTTATTTTATTTAATCCTTACAAACTTAGATGTTAAGGAAAGCTCGGAGAAATTATGTCATCTTCCCACAGCCATTCAGGTAAGAAGAGGCAAAGCCAAGGTTTAATTCCATGCTCCCAGCCACTTCCTCCCATAAATTATATAGACCTGCGCATAGACACATTAATTAAAGCATGGCATAAAATCCCTTTGAGAACAGAGTGTTCTTTTGTCCTAAAAAAGTTAATTGGCCTTTTGATTATGCAAATGTAAAGTAAGAAAACATTCTATTCTCCCTGTCTTTAGAGAGCGGGCCTGGGGAAAGCTGGGCTTGAGGGGACTCCTCTCCGCAGTGACCCCAGAGCTTAGAGACAGGGTGGCACCCAACACGAAGGAGAAAAGCTACCAGCTGGCTACCCTAGTAGCAAAGCCACGCCTCTAATTTCCTAGAGTCCCTATCTCATCGTAGGTGTGGTTTGCATGTGTGTGTGTGTGTGTGTGTGTGTGTGTGTGTGTGTGTGTGTTCCCACTGTAATACCTGTTTGGTGTTTCCCAGTCTTTGGTACACCTAGTTAAGTGAGCTTTGTTCTTATCTAGGCTGAGGTGAATTAACTGTAATCTGTTTCCTTGCATAGGATAAAGTGATTTAAGGATTAAAGTGACTGAAGGCCTGCAGGGCTATGGAGCAGTGTTCTAGAGCTAGACCACGGGCTGGGTCAGGTGACCTCCAGAACCAATCTTTGGAGCATGTATGCATTCCCTGGGGATTTCCAGTAAGACTAGTGCTTCTTCTGTCAGTGCATTTAGATTCTTTTTATGAGTAGGTGCTGTTGTGTCTGTCAACTGGAGGTGAGGGGCTGTGTCTTGTTTCGTATTTGTATTCCTTGTCCCTAGCACAGTGCTTAGCATATAGGAAGAACTCAATATACTTCTTTTAAACTAAAGGAGAAAAAAAACATACAGAAAAAAATATACTTTAAAAATAAATTATTCAGACTTATTTTCTCATTTTAGGAATTCTGTAGCAACTTATACACCAGGAGTTACATCCAAAATCGTAAGATTTTATTTTACAACATACATTTCTGAAGTTTTTTTCTTCCAAATCAAATATTAAAGTGTTTTCCCGATTGATTACATTTTTGGGAAATATTAAATTTACTCTAAGTTGTAATCAAATGGGTTTCCATAAAATAGAAAACTTAGCCCTTTTGAAAAAGGGAAATGAATATTTTGGATTCAATATTGATAGTATTTCATATTAGACAGTGATATTTAATCATTTAATTTAGTCACATCATGTTAATATTAAAAGTTAACATCTTATTTTGGCATATCAATGTTTAATGGATTCTAGAAAAATGGCCATCCATAAACAACATTTACAAAGCATTTATTATGTATCATGCTCAGTGCTTTATAATAAACTTAATCCTCAGAAAGTGTCTGGTCGTTGAGTGCCATTATTCTAATTTGAAAATGAGGAAATTGAGTCTCAGAAAGGTCAAATGACTCATTCCTGGAAGCATTATCCCACCTCTTTTTTGGAGGTAGATTTGCCAAAATAAATAACCATGTTCGAAAATATCTTCTACTTCCTTATTCTTACCTCCGAAGCCATACATCCTGCTTACTAAGAACTTCCCTTTTTTTCTTTTTACTCAGAACTTTGTTATGGAGATCAAAAGGGCTGGTTTATGCAACCAACTATTAAAAAAATCGGGGGAAAAATAACATTTGTCGGAATAGTTCCCTCTACCTGTGCCTTGGGAATGACAGGTGGACCTAGGAGTCTTTCAGCGGTATCACTGGAACGGCCCCTCCCTCATAATGCACTCATTGGATCCTTCCTTCAATGCATGAAGTCTTTCTTGATAGAAAGATTTATCTCCCCTATACATAGTTCAAACATCAGCAAGCTCTACTCATCTGAAACATAGGCAACCAACAGAAAGCAACCAACCTTCTTCGAACCTCTCAGGGGCATATCAACCAGAAGAAGGCACATCGGAGTTCATTCACGTTGCTGATGGGTAAAACCTCCCTTCCTCACTCCGAGCATATTTGTGCCTATGTAGCATTTGCCTTTAGCACATTTCTGTGTATTGTTTTAAAATCCTCTTCACGTAAATAGCAGAAAATCGCCACACAGAAAAACAAGTCACTCCTCTTAGATGCAATGACAGTCACAAGAAATGGCAGCCGAGAGCAAGGGAAGACACCAGGAAACTGCAGAAGCAGGTAGAATGTTAATATCAATTAGTGAAATATTTAAGGAGAAGCTTTTCTAGGACCAACATACTACACTCTCTTTTCATTTGAAAAGCTCAGATAAGGATGCCATGAGAACAAAGACTCCCGAGCAGAGCTTACTGCTTTAGCCCAGGATTCTACTCACCGGTCCTCCCCTGGAAATGCCATGTCAAAATCACATTCAAGCTTTTTAAGCCCCAGTAAAAGGCAGATCTCAAACAGTCCTGCAGTATTACAGGTAAGGACTCACCGCAGATGACAAATATGTTTTAATTAAAATAGGGAAGCAAATGGTCTCAAACTAAATCTTGCAGTGAATCAAGCCCTAGACATTAGCTTCACAGGCAAGTGGGACATGGCTGACTTTCCTCCTTTTTCAAGTTTGCTTAAGGCTAAATAGCATTCCTCACCTGTTACTGTATGCAATAAGGATGTTGTGGTGCTTTAAAATAGCTGTCAGGTAGGGTGTGTACACATGTGTTTGAGCATGTGTGTGTGGTTAACTAGTTTTTTTTTTTTAGTGTGGCAAGGAACTACTTCATTGATGAACCGATTTCATTTAACCAAATTAACTGTTAGTTACATGAAAGATTAGGCGTTATTATCTTATACTGGTATGCAGAGAGTTATATAGAAGTATAACATGTACATCGAGGGCCCATTACACATGAACTACTGATAATTATGAGAGCTGGTTAATACTTCTGAATTACTAAGTCTGACAGCGTAATCCTGCTTTCTGTGTTGTTTTGGTCTGTTGATACCAGATGCTTAATGCATAGTAAAATGTGACAGTTCAGTAGAAGTTAATGCTATCCTGCAAAATAAAGAAAATTACTTGGTGCAATATGAAATGCGGCGAACAGAAGCTGAAAAGTTACAATGGGCTTTAAACTAAAGGGTAGCTGTAAGTCTGAAAGCGTATTCAGTTTCAAACATTGTTGTCTCTCATTCCCGCGGGCAGTGGGGGTCTGAGGGCTGTGGTGGCCTTCCACCACGACAGCTGGTTAGAGATTGCCCCTTCTCCTGTTGTTACGTTTGACATCATAACATCCCTTCCCTCAAATGTCCAAACTGCCATGCATCCCTTCTGATAGTTCATGTCCCAGTGTCACTGGAACTCTCCCACCTGTGAGGGTGTTTTGGGGTCATGGGTCGTTTGCCATCAAGCTGATGTTTCATACTGGTTCACTGAGGGTGCTGCTAAACTTTTTAGTACTCAAAAGCGGTTTCTACGAAGCGGCATCAGAGATAAGTGAGGACCATGCACTTGGCTAGATTTAAAAAAATACTAATTGTGAAATCCACTGAGTGGCACAAGAGAGAAAAATTCGCATGGGCCAATTATGCATGATATACCATAGGTGTGGGTTAATGTTCTTGAATTATTAACTCTGACAGTACAATCATCTTTTTTTTTCTTGATTCTTCTGATGAAACCAGATGTTCAATGCACAGCAAAATGTGACTGTTTCACTATATGTTTTACTTACGGCTAGAAAACAAAAAAAGTACATGCTATCGTTGTGACAATGAAAAACATATGTATCATAAAAGACAAAACAGATGTCTTCTTCAGGATTTTCACTCCCAGTTAAAGTAGGTGAATTTCCATAGAGTGTATTGGTAAGAGGGAATTTCCTATGACAAACAGGATTGCATTTCATTGCTTGGGTAATAAAATGTGTCACTTTTGTTAATTGGTGTTATTAGTTGCAGAGGTGATGGGATGGGATGCATCAGACTCTGCCCACATAAACTGAAATTTCAGTTGTATCAACCCTGGTCAGTGAAATGTCTTAATGATAATAGCTAACCAATGACATGAGATATGCTAAGTGTATTACATGTGTTATATTAATATTTATACTTACCCTCGTGAGGTGGGAATTATCACTATCCTCATTTTTCAGATAAAGAATAGACACAATAGGTTAAGCAAGTTGCCCAAGATCATACAAATATAAAGTGGCAGAACTGACATTTGAACCCAAGGGGTTTGGTTTCTAGGCCGCACTCAAAATACATGCTAATACCATCACTATAGCCAGCTTGGCCCCAACACCCTCAATCTTCCCTTTCCCTTACCACCAACCAGCCCAACTGTCGCTTAGATAACAACATCATGGCTCTAGCTCAGCCGTGGGCAAACTACGGCCCGCAGGCCGCATCTGGCCCGTTCGGCTGTTCTGTCTGGCCTGAGGATCCTAAAGAGTGGAGGGTTCTCTTCCTCTCCCCTCTGCTCCTTCACCAGCAGCCCAAGATGAGAGTGCCAGCATGGTCAGGGTGCTTTTGTTCCTGCCCTCCGGTCCAGTTTAAGAACCCATTGTGGCCCTTGAGTCAAAAAGGTTGTCCACCCCTGCTCTAGCTGATGCTAGTGGATCACAAAGAGCCTCTGGGAAAAAAAGCCTCTGGCAAAATTACTAGCTAGTTACCCATACCTTATCATTTACTCATATCCTATTTAATAAAAGAGTAATATGCAAATTACTATTTAATAAAAGAGTAATATGCAAAGTAATGCCACATTGGCATTCTTTGTGACTAGTCGGTATTGAGAACAACAGTACCACCTATTTCAGTGGCTTTCTACTGACCATACTGTAGCTGTTTGAGTGTTTATTCTTCCTTATTGATTATGTAGAATTGTAACCTAGAGAATTAAAAAACTTTCACAGATTGAGAAACTAATTTAAGAATTTCAAACAAACCTTGGTTTGCTTGAAATATTGCTTGAATATTATTTTAATTTCCATTGTTATTAAAAACAAGGAAGGTGCATTATGTAATAAGCTTATTCATTTGCATTTTTGATAAAAAAAATTTCCTGATAATGCAAGTGTTATCCTGTAAACTTAAATATTCCAATCTCTGGTAAAGTTAAAGAAGGGTATAACTGGAAATTTGCCCAAATGCAAAGCACAGTTTAAAAGTGGATATCTTCTAGAAGCTGGTGATATATAAGTAATAGAATTTGTAATGAGAAAATAATGTTTTCTTTAGTTAGAAAAATTAAATTATAACTTCTTCACTTTTTGATAACCATATTACCTAGTGCATTATCTTATTAGTTGACAACTTTAGGATAAAATTAGATATTCAGATTTTAATTTGATTTTTAATCTGAGGATCTTAACCCAGATAGGTTATTTTGAAGTTTAGGTATGGGTAGAGTGAGGTAAATTTGGTATACTGGAAGCAAATATAAAGTACTCCCCAATACCTACAGATCAAATTGTTCTGAAACAAGATAAGATGATAAAAGGTTGATCATTTTTTTTTGGGGGGGGGATCTCACAAATTAAATCCCCAGAAAATCTTATTGACTTTTTCTTTAAAATATGTCCAGAATGTGACTACTTCTCACTTCAACCTGCCAGACAACACACCTGAGATCACCTTCCGTTCTAACCGAATATGCCAAGAAGGTAAGGCCCTGACCAGTCCTCACTCAGGACAGCTCTCGGGGTTGTGCTTGTAGTAAGCACCCTGAAGTGATGGGGCAATGTCACCCTCCAGGACAAGGAGCAGCTTTGCTTGCTGCCTACTGCTATAAAAGAGATAGATTTCCCGAGCTCAGTGTTCCTCAGCTGCAGCACATGCCCACCAATTATGTAGCACTCATCTGGGCCCGTCCATATTGCCTCCAAGGGACTTGGCAGGACAAGGGGAGCTAACACAAACAGGAAGCTTGTGCCGCTTGCTGTGCCATGAGTAATAAAGTCCTTTGTTTCTGACCCAAGAGTCTCCCGTCTTTGCCAGAATCTATGAAAGTTACAGTTTAATATATTACCTTATAAGTAGGATAAAATAAAATCCTAGATTCCAATCTCGTCAAATGCCACCCTAACTGAAGACACCATCATTTCTGACCTGGATGACTGCAATCGTTTCCTCCTTGGTCTCCCTGCTTACGCCCCTTTGCTGTCTGTTTTCAGCACAGTACTCAGAATAATTCTGTTAAATGTCTCATTCTGTCACTCCTCTGTGTAGAACTCTTCAGGGATTCCTATCTTCTTCAGAATGAAATTCAAAGTTTTTACAATGAGACAAAGCCCAACATTATCCCTCTTGACTTTATCTCTTACGACTTTCACCTTTGACCTAGAGGCCCTGTCCTCTTTCCCACCAGGCACATTCCACTGTCCCTCAGTTGCTCACGAGGTCAGCCATTGCACCTCCTGCAGGTATTAACTCATTTCCTGAGGAAAGCCTTTCCTGCCCATCCAATGCAAAATTTCCACAACTCAACTATCCTTCAACATTTAATGTTCTCCTTCCTTATTTTTATTTTAAATCTTAGTCCTTAGAACTCACTTATTGCCGAAACCGGTTTGGCTCAGTGAATAGAGCATCGGTCTGCGGACTGAAAGGTCCCAGGTTCGATTCCGGTCAAGGGCATGTACCTTGGTTGCTGGCACATCCCGAGTAGGGGGTGTGCAGGAGGCAGCTGGCCGATATTTCTCTCACATCGATGTTTCTAGCTCTCTATCTCTCTCCCTTCTTCTCTGTGGAAAATCAGTAAAATATATATATATTATTAAAAAAGAACTCACTTATTATGACTACTGTCTTTCTCCCTATCTTAGATAAGATATAAGCTCTATGAAGGAACGGAATTTTTTTTTTACTTCGGTATATTTCCAGGATCTATCACAGGACCTGATATATACTAGCAACACATATTTATTGTCTGAGTGACTGAAAAGGGCTTGTGGAAGTAACTAGTAATAACTGAATACAAAAGGATGAAAAGATCATTTAATATCCTACTCTACTCGCAGAAAAAGATAGGCCGGGGAATGGTAGATGGTGGTTTCTACAATCTATTGCTGCATAATTTATCATCACAGAACTTGGTGGCCCAAAGCAACCATTTATTATTACTCCCCCATAGTTCTGTGGTTTGACTGTCCTCAGCTGGACAGCTGTTGATTAAGGTCTGTCATGCGCTTGTGGTCAGCTAACAGATGGGGCTACAGTTATCTAACGTGGGCTGGACATTCAAGATGGCTCACTCGTAGCACCGGCAGATGATGCTGGCTCTCGGCTGGGCGGTCAGCTGAGAGTGCCCCTGGAGCACCTAACTATGGCAGCTAGGTTCTGAGAGGAACATCCTGAAAGTCAGTGTTTCAAGAGTCAGGAAGAAGTAACAGCAAGCCCGATGAAGGGATACATCCAGAAATAGCTCAGTGTCACTTCTGTGATATCCCATTGCCTGGAGTAGTCACAGAGCTCATCCAGACTTGAAAGGGATACACACCATGGTCTCTAAATAAGAATAGAGTATGAGAATAAGGAGCATACATTTAGCAATCTTCACATAGCCCGAGTAAGGGGGAATGACCCTGTTTTTATTTTTATTTATTTATTTTAAAAATATATATTTTATTGATTTTTTTTTTTACAGAAAGGAAGGGAGAGAGATAGAGAGTTAGAAACATCAATGAGAGAGAATCATTGATAGATCAGCTGCCTCTTGCACACCCCCTACTGGGATGTGCCCACAACCAAAGTACATGCCCTTGACCGGAATCGAACCTGGGACCCTTCAGTCTGCAGGCTGACACTCTATGCACTGAGCTAAACCGGTTTCGGCAAAGACCCTGTTTTTAGAAGGAGTGTTCCATTAATTAGAAAGTTGGACTTTGCTTTGATACAGGAAAAGTCTGTGAGATTTTTTTTTTTCTGGTTTAAGAGCTATTTCTCTTCAAATCACCCATTTCCTAACGCCTTTTTCTCTATCCTTACCAGGTCACACATCTGATTCGCTATTGATATCCTCAATATAGAGTTAAAGCACTTCTTACTTGAGAAGAAAAATGAACACATTGACATTTTGATTCACATATCCATCTCTGTCACAGAATACAGTGTGAATCTGCTCTAGACAGTGAGATCTAGTCTGATATACATAAAATCAACTTTCTCCACTTATAAAACCAGGCCCGCTGACCCCACTAATAATGTGCCACCTTGTGAGGTGTCCTACCAGCAGCCACCCCTATGCCATATTTATCTTACCTCAACCTAAGGTTCTAGGAGTTTCAATATTAGGTATCATTTTTATTATAGAGTAGAGGACAGTTCTATGGAAGACTATCCTTTTAGATATAGAAGGTGTCTAGAGATGCAGCTTTATTTGTTGATTTAATTAATTAATCAATTAATTTTTTACCAAAAGATAAGATTGAAAGAAAATAATTTTGGTACTCCTTCATTAGAGGTAACCTATGGTCTTGGGAAGATTAGTCTGCCTCATCTATTTTATTTATACTCCAAAAATTCAGGGAGAAACAAAACACAGCTGTTTTATAGCAGTTTAATGTTCAAAACATGTGATCAAACTAGTTACTTATAAGGTAAGTAAAAATATAAAAGCTATTGGAAATAATGGTATCAGTGCTCTTATAAATCTTTACCTCCATGGGTTTGGATGGGATCCGAGAAGCAGGCTTGTATGATATTTGGAAGCTCCTAGGATTCTTCCACTGCTCAATATGCTCTGATACTTGTTTGGTGAGAGGTTGTATGTGTATGTGTGTGTGTGTGGGGGGGGGTTCTCTTGACATAATGTACCCAATCAGAAGATTCGTTACTCATAATTTTGATTTGGGGTTATGTTCTTTTCAAAATGAAAGTTTTAGTAATTTACTGCAATATCAAGGTGCAGTAACACAACTTTCATTGAAACTAAGTGGAAAAGCACAAGGAGTCCTAATTAATGATCGGCTGAGATCTACACAGGTATCCCCTACTGCTCATTCTTTACTGGGCATCACACTCAAACTTATAGGGACAATGCAGTTGCCCATTTTACTTCTTAACTTGGAATGGGACCCATTATTTCTGATGCATTCCCTTAACCGCTTGCATAGGCACTGTTTTAGTAGGATTTCTGCCTCCATATGGCTGAGATTAAAAATGAGCACAACTACACATCTGTCAGATGCAACTCATTTTTTAATGAGGCCTTGGAATGTTATATTTCTGTTCACTTGCTTTGCTCAGAAGTTATGTGACATTACTTCTCCTAGGAGCTCAGTAAACTGGCCATTTTTCTTTTTCTCGTCTATTTTCTTTAATTTGTTTTCATAAAGATGTCAAAATCGAATGCATCCCTCATGCCCTGTGGTATGTGACGCATACATTTGCATCATCACACACCACCTTCCCCTTTTCCATTCCCTGAAAGTAATAGTATTTACAAGAACTGACCAACTTTTCAGCTTTGTGGTGTGAAAAAATAGTTACTTGAAGATGCTCAGAAGGCAAATATAAAAATAAGAATCATCAGTGAGTTCTCATAGGTATTTCATTTTACCCATGCATGTACAAAGTGTGTTTAAACACCAAGTGATTCTATGAGCAGTTCAAATATACAGTATATAATGGCATGTCACAGGGGGACATTTAGTCCAATCTACATAGAGTGATTGTGATTCAAAAATCACATTGAAAAGAACTGGAATATTTCTGTTCTAAAAAGTCTTCCTCTACTGATCATCCAGTTTTGGGGGACTGGGGGAAACCCAAGGAAGAAATCCATGACAGTCAGTTGCTGTTCTTGCACAAGCCACATAAATCCTTCTGCGTGATCATCAACATGCTATAAACAAACAGCCTTTTACCTTCCTCCCCAGTCTCAGTTGGCAGGGATGTACATTCCAACTGATTAGGATGAGACGGCCTACTTAAAAAGATGTGCATTTTTATGATTCCCCAGGGACCACCACTGGGAGACTTGTGTGAGGATGAGTTTCATCACTTTTATGATTGCTGGTCACGCTCTGGAAGACTGATTATTTCCAGAAGTCATAAGAGTGTGTGGTGGGACGTTTATTTACCTTTGAGTAACTGTGCATCTTACAAGGAATATACTGTGACTATTTCACTTTGCCATTTTAGGTTTTGGGGCAACCTTCTCCCCAGTCACACTGACCATGTTCTTTGCTTCTTAACGTCTTACCATGCTTAACTTATAAATTTACTTTTCCACAAATAGTAAGAGAAGGCGTCACAGTTATTCTAGTAATTTTTTCATAGTAAAGATTTTTGCATTATGGTCTTTTATACACATAGCAGCAAAATTTGGGCAGGGAAGGAGAGTCTTAGCAGCTTTTTGTGGAAGACACAAACTGCAGGGAGTGCTGTCAATGACCCAAGTTGCAGGTCTCAGCTCCTCCAAAATATGCCTCCGCTGCAGAGAGGGCCTCTCCCAAGAGTATCCCTCACCCCCAAGTTGTCCACACTCAGTGCCTATCTGAGATAGTTATATAAAAGCCTGGACAACTTGACCCAACTAGGGTCACTCTGATGGTTGACCAGTAATCCAGAGTTCCATATAGGTTGACCATGACTTTACAGGTGTAATACAGCAGTTGGATTTCTTCTTCTGCCCAATCTGCTTCCTCCCCCTTCCTTGTTAGGTGTTGATATCTAAAAACATCTTGCACCCAAAACTGCATCTCGGCATCTGCCTCTAGAGAGCCCAACCTGTGACAATTATTGTATCTATGCATGTATATCTTCCTGTATCCCTGTACATTTGAAGAAACGCTTTCTATGACCCTGATATTAAACACTGGGAATAAAAACTGAGGACAAAGATGCCAACAATCCAGTATCAAAGAATTGGGGGACCAGGGTGCCCTCTTCCCAGCCTTGCTTGGGTGACCAAACTGGCCTTGTTTCACCTATCACCCCAGAACTCTCTCTCCCCAGTCCTTGTAAGCTGAAGGCAAGTAGGACAGGAAGGAAGTGTCCGGCAGGATAGCTGCTTTTGTTTCCATCCCCTTTATTGTGGGAGAGAGGAGGAGAGTGTGCCCTCTGCCCTAAATAGGGTGTCAAGAAAATCAATCATGGATATTTGGGAAACTTGCAGAGAGAAGACTCAGAGCTCATTCCCCAACTGATCGGCCATTGTGCTTCTTTACAAGGGTAGGGACATAGGAAGAGATCTGGAAAATGGGCAAAACGAAACAGCTTGCAGTAACGCACCTTGTTTCGACAAGGGTGTCAGACTTCCATGTTTGTCAAATTGGCACAGCTCAGATGCCATACTAGGTCCATCTTATAAGTCTTCAATTTGATCCGAGAGGGAGAAAGATCTACAGGAGGAAAATCTATCACTGAACCAGTAGGGAAGGGGGCCGAGAGGACAGAGGTCCTCCCAGAGAACATCTTCTGCCCAGGAGCTGGGCAGCAAGGAGTCTTTGTCCAGCCCTTGGAGAAACACACACAAGAGCCTCACAGGAGGACGGGATGTCTTCCACACAAAGGATAATGATGCCTGTCTGTGCCATCCCTGGTTGAATGAAGAGTGCAATACCAGAGTCACAGGATACATGTGTGCTTTCCACCAGTCCCACCCTTTTCCTGAGTCAACACTAGAGAGAAGTAAAGAGCTGTAGGTGGGAGTGGGGTGCAGGAGGCGTAAAGAAGAGGTATTCCAGGGGCAGGCCTTGCCCCTCCCCAGTCACGTCCCTCCATGGAAGCCTGCTGGACTCTGGAGAAAAGGGAAGGGGTGAAGTGCATAAAGTTGCATGTAAGACCGGAGGTTTAAATTGGATTACACTGGTTTGGAATTTTTAGGCCTTAAAGTGACGTGACTCTAAAGTTTGTGGCAGACATCATTAAAAGACCTGAGTAACAAATGGAGATGAGTTTTATTGGTATTGATCTTTCATCAGTAAGATGTTAGTTTCTATAAATGAAGGTTTTATCTTTTTAACTCTTTTAAGCCATAACTTATAAAAAAAAAAGAAGATAGATTTTTAAATGAAATTTTAAGAGTATGTTTACAGTGTTCTGATTTAAAATATAAATTATATACTACATATGGTCACACAAATTACATGTAGGGTTTGAAGGAGCATTTTAAAGACTTCAATTTTGTATATTGTTTGTACTTTGGAAAAAAAAAGATGTGTTTTAAATAAAGGGGACTCCAAATGTTCATGAATTTTCTAACATGATTAATTTAAATATTCTTTTGGCCATGGGCATGAGAAATTGTATCAGATAAAAGGCAAGCTCAAAAATTAGCAAATCTTAGTTCCACATCATCAAAAGCCTGAAAACAAAAATGAGAATTCAAAGTGAGCCCAAAGGCCATGTGGAGAGGACGGCCACTTGTGGACACTCAGGAGAGGCCTGTTCTGTCAAGGAGACCTGAGACTGATGCACAAAGCGAGGGACAGCTGACCACCAAGGACAGGCGTCTTCTGGAGCAGCTGAAACCGAAGCATGCCCGAATGCCCCTGTGACTGCAGGTCCAGACGGGCTGCCACCGGTAGTTAAAAGTCCAGCCTGAGGGAAATTTGGCCGCTACTCAGGAGAGACATGCTGTGCATATTAAGATCTCACGGACAGAGAAAACAAACAATGATTTTAAATATGAACCTCGAACCAAAAAAAAATGTACTATCAGTTATGTTCGAAATGTGCTATGGATACATATTGAAAATAAAGGATCAGTGCAAAGGTTTCATTAATGAGCCTTTTAATTCACTAAAATGGTAATTAACAGGACAACAACAAAAAACCCTACAGAATTTTGAAAACGGCATCAAGATAACAAGTATTATATTTAATGCAGAGGGTGCATTAAAAGGAAAACTGTTTTATATGCTGGATCCAACTGTTTCCTTGGACCACCCTTTTTTGAACCTTCCCAGTTCCTATAGAGCATTTCCTTCAGCCTAGACGTTATGAGGCCACAAGTGTAGATGCTACAAATTACAGGCACTGATTGATGATTGAGCTGCTTCCCTATGTCATGTGCTTCACACAGAGACTAGCATTCATGTGTGCATTGTATAGAAAATGTTTGTATGTATGAAAACATTTTAAAGCTATAAGTTATTATAGGTTTGTTTTAATTAAAAACATTGTACTGCCGAAACCGGTTTGGCTCAGTGGATAGAGCGTCAGCCTGCAGACTGAAAGGTCCCAGGTTCGATTCCTGTCAAGGGCATGTACCTTGCTTGCGAGCATATCCCCAGAAGGGGGTGTGCAGGAGGCAGCTGATTGATGTTTCTCTCCCATCGATGTTTCTAGCTCTCTCTCTCTCTCCTTTCCTCTCTGTAAAAAATCAATAAAGTATATTTTTTAAAAATAAAAAAATTGTACTATTTTAATTAAAATTATAAAAACATTGCAACATTGACTTTTTTAAAAAAATACATAAGGATGATTAAGGATCCTCTTAAGAAAAGCTGAACAATATGGATGAATATAAAAGAAAGAAAGAGAAACAGCAGAAGAAAATACCAGAAGAGGGAGAAGGGGAGGGTGAAGAGGAGGAACTGAAACAATTTTAAAATTTAAACTAATAAACTGGCTTTTATATAAGAATATGAACCATATACAGATTTTGGTTCTTTGTTGAAAATTGCAGTGGACATTTCTACCCCAAATACACTTTTTCTCTCCCTTCCAGAAGAAACCCTACACTCCCTCCTTTTTAACCTTTAAGAAACTTCATTCTTTGTGATTATGGTGGAACTACCAATGACAGTCACATGACTGTTCCCAGAGATGGAAAAAAGGACTCAAGCAACATCAACTATATTCATGCCCTCGGGGATTTAAGTTAGAACAAATATTCATAGGTGAAGAAGGTATCTGGATGATCTATTAAAGTCATTTCATTTCAAAAACTGGGTTCTCAGGTTCCTGAAGCTGAAAGGCATAGATACCCTAGACTCTGTCTTTCACTTTGGCAAGCTCATCTATAATTCTGAAAGTGGATTCCATTTTCTTGCTTAAGTTATGGTTCCTTTTGCTTTCAATAAAAGGATTCTAGACAGTATCTCCATCTAATTTCACTCACTCTTACATCCCCATGTTTGTCTCTACTGAGTTTTTGTAGGCATTTGCCAAATGTTGAAACATGAGTAAATAAGTATATCCCAACTCCTAAAAATACTTCCTGCCTATAAGATGTATAGAGTAATTTACATCTTAAGTCTAAATAGTTGAGGTAATTTTCACTAAACGCCTAAAATGATATGACAGAGATGAGTTGAATATTAATATGAAAAGTTGTGTTTTAGGAGGCAAACAATTTTACAGAAATGTTTATAGTTTCCATTATATGTTCTATTTTATGGAAGTCAAGTGTAATTTATGCCCAATGCCTACTCATTCTCACTAATTAATGACATCTTAACATCTTTTTATTCTTACTTATGCACATTGTTGGCTTATCTGTATGAATTATATTTCTTCACAGCCTTCAATTTACTAAAATGTATTGGCAATTTCATTTTTTTATGAACACCATTATAAATAATCTTTGGATCCTCCTGCCCCAATTTATGTGTTGAAATATAATCTCCAATATGATGGTATTTGAAGGTGGGTCTTTGGGAGCTAATTTGGTCATGAGATTAGTGCTCTTCTAAGAATATGCCACAGACACTCTTCCCACTGTGTGAGGATATAGCAAGGATTTGGCAGTCTGTAACTCAAAAGAGGGCTCTTCCCAGAATCTGACCATGCTGGTACCCTGACCTCGAACTTTTAGCCTTGAGAACTGTGAAATATGAATTTCTATTATTTATAAGCTGGTATTGTGTTATTAGTACCATATTGCTAAGACAAGCACATAGGCCATTAATTAGCAAATTTGGTGCCAGTGCCTTTAAGGATCCATGAAGGTTTTCCAAAAAATTTGAAGGCAGTGAAAATTTTTTTAAAAAAAATCCATTTTTCATAGCCTCAAGTTCTACTTTTTGCTAAAACTGATCTGCCTGTGGTCAAGGAATTAGTGTATCTTTCCCATTTTCCCTTCTCACAGTGAAAAGTTCCCTCATATTACAAAAGAAAGGATTGTGTTTCACCCACCCCAACTTTTATCAAAAAGTGTCTGAAAGCTTCTTTAACCAAGTTACCATAAACTTTTGATAAGGCTTTTGTCTTTCACTTTCTCATCATTTTTCAGGTTTAAAGTAGTTCATTAGAAATAGGGGTATTTTGTCTGTGTTGGAACATTTTGAAATCAGAAATATTTCAATCAGAGTTAGATTAAAATAGTGACAGTTTTCTTTTAAAGACATATCTTATTTTCCCTCCCTAATTTATGTCAAAGAAATTGTCAGAGCAAATACTAGAGGGCATTGTGGGTTATTTCACCTAGGTGAGAAACTCATCGACTGTGTCCTTCCTGTCATCTATATCTATCTATCTATCATCTATCTATCTATCTATCTATCTATCTATCTATCTATCTATCTATATATCAGTCTATCTATCTATCTATCTATCTATCTATCTATCTATCTATCCATCCCAGAATTAAAAGAGTTAAGATTTGTAAAAACACATGCTTTCTTTCCCGTTCTTATCTCATTTCCTTTCAGAATACTTTAGTCCAAAAGTCAGTAGCTGAGGCACAGCAAAATAACACAAAGAGGGGAAGTAGAAATGCAAGCCGAGCCCTGGGTGAAGGAGGCATCTGCACGATGGCCATGTGTCAGGTGTCAGAGAGGAGGTTGTGGGAATGGGGAAGTGCTGGTGGTGGTGAAGGGAAGGTCCACATAGAGATGGGATGGGTCAAATAAGTAAATATATTTAGGGTGATGAGATCCAAGTTTCTCATTTTCAGAGAAGAGAGTTACATACGCATAGCCATTCATATACATATTTAAATGTGCATTTCTAATTAAATGTTACTTTTTGTCAACTTCTGAAATACATTTAAGTTTCTTTGATCAACAATGTGCCAATAATAATGGTAATGATAACTTAATCCAGATGAAAGAAAAAATAGCATTTAGGTCAGTCACCAGGTCATAAAGAATATAAAAAAATAAATTTTAACTTATATACATATCTTTATAGCAGAAAGATAAAATGTTACCAATAAAATATCTTCAGGCATAAAAAATATGTTAGAATAAAAGTCTGTGAGAGAAATGGAATGGAAATATGAGTTCAAGGAGAAAATATAAAATGTAAAGTTCAAAGAAGAACTTATTCATGGGTTTTTGAATAATGGATGATTGTGGGCATTAAGCCACTCTAGTATTTATATTGTATTGCATAGATAAGTTAAAAAGAACATCCAGTTTTTAAATAAAATGTCAACAATTTAAATATGCCTGGGATTAAGCCCTTTGACATTTACCGATCAAGTAGAGGAAGGACTGGCTAAAGAGATTAGGAAACAATCAGAGAATTAAGAGTACAATCAGGACAGCCACAGGAGTGCCAAGAACAGCCATAGGATAGCCACAGGAGTGCCAAGAAGAAAGTATTTCTTGAGAGAGCTGTTGACAGGACAGTTTTCTTCTTAAAGACCTGTCTTCTTTTCTCTCCCTAACTTTTGTCAAAGACATTGTTGATGCTGAAGAAGACCCTAAGAAGAAAGCAATAAAATAATGAATACTAGAGGGCATTGCAGGGCCAGAATTCAAGCTCTAATCATTGACCAGACAGAGAACAGAGACAGAGGCTGATAGCTGGCAGGTAAGGGTCCCCTGAGCTGGTGAAGTAGGATCCATCATCTGGATTTCACAGCTCACACTGTAGCGTCTCCAGTGTTTCCTCCTCAGCTCTCAATTCTTTGTTTTAGTTTTGTTTTTTCCCTTATATTTCTCTATCTCCATGTGTCTCAAAGCCACTGTAGTCTGAAGAAAAGCCAGTTGCTATCTGTACTGATCCATGTCCATGTTTGGACACCTCAGAGCCTAAGGGCTAACCCCTGACTTTCTTAGGCCTGACTGTTGGCCCCGGTCTAGTTAGGTACACAAGGCAGTAACGCTGGAGCGTGATGTTGAAGGAACAATTTGTGGCTGGTTTCTGAAGTGGACAGTTGGGCAGGTAGAATCTTATAGTTGCTTTGCCTGTATGCCTTATGAACCCTTGTGTTGGAATTAAGCTAGAGTTGCCAGGTTTAGCCAATAAAAAGAAAGAACCCCCAGTTAATTTTGACTTCCACGTAAGCAAAAGTAATACTAAAGGCAGTATTTGGGACGTACCTATATGTGCTAATTGGGCCACTTGAGTTTCAGGCATATAGTTCACAATCTGACCAGCAGGATAAAGAAAAGGCAGCTTAGGGCCTGCCCATTCCTGTTAAGGGTTCTTTGCTGGAGTAATGTTACACTTGGCCTACTGGATAGAATTTAGTCACATGGTCACGGCTAACTACAATAAGAAAGACTGATAAAGCAGTGTTTATAACAGACAGCTGCATTCTTAGCTAAAAATGGAGAGCTATTCCTGAGGAGGAAAGAGAAAGTAGACATGGAGGGTCAATGAGTCATCTCCATCAGAGAAGTGATGTGGATCAAGACATGCATATGA
Source organism: Vespertilio murinus (assembly GCA_963924515.1). Classification (NCBI taxonomy): domain Eukaryota; kingdom Metazoa; phylum Chordata; class Mammalia; order Chiroptera; family Vespertilionidae; genus Vespertilio; species Vespertilio murinus. The sequence goes on along the minus strand of OZ004717.1, from coordinate 31,456,649 downwards.
GGTAAAATAAATTGAACTGAGTTGAATATAATGATGCAAAAAGAGGAATAAAAGATGACTTCTGATTTTATTTCAACCAGGTCAGTTTACAGAATGAAGGCTCCTTTGAACAGAAATGAAAGACACAAGAAAAAGCATATTCAGAAAGTAGTAAGCCTGTACCATAATCTTCTAAGTAAGGTACTATGCAGATACCACAGGAATACGACATCAGTTGTTAACCAAATCTTCTCCGTTCCACCTCCAGGGGACAGTGTGTTTAACTGCAGGGGTTTGCTGTTATTGCTTAATAAAAAAACCAAAATGTTTAGTATTAGTAAATGTTCCCAAAAAATTGGCTAATGCCTGATATTTTTACCTATATTTTCAAACAGAAAAGGCTTCCAGGTGACCAAATGGAAAATAAAATCATGAAAGTGGAGGCTTCTTGTGAAAATCAGCAAGAGGGGCTTGCTGCCATGGTTACCGAAATGCACAACATGGCTGAAATCGGTTTGGCTCTGTGAATAAGAACATCGGCCTGCGGACTGAAGGGTCCCGGGTTCGATTCCTGTCAGGGGCATGTACCTTGGTTGTGGGCGCATCCCCAGTGGGAGGTGTGCAGGAGGCAGCTGATCGATGTTTCTTTCTCATTGATGTTTCTAGCTCTCTATCTCTCTCCCTTCCTCTCTGTAAAAAATCAATAAAATATACGAAATAAATAAATAAATAAAGAAAGAAAGAAAGAAAGAAAGAAAGAAAGAAAGAAAGAAAGAAAGAAAGGAGAAAGAAAGAAAGGAAGAAAGAGAGAAAGAAAGAAAGAAATGAACAACATCCTGTGAGTGAGCTCTGCTGGCCATCAGCGATGCAAACCAATTCGCTTTCTTTGGGAGAAGACAAAGTAGCTATTGGCTCCCTGTACTTTATCATATTTCCTGGAAAACGGAATCCTCCACAGGAGGAAGGAGAAGCTTCAGAAGGACCGTGGAATAAGCCAGAGATGAAGATACTTATAAACATAAGGGCTCCAGGGCTGGCTCAGCCCTGCACAGCTCTCAGGCCAAGGACAGCAGCACAGCAGTAATTCAGTTCTGGAGCGCGGACCAAGAGCCGGGCAGAGGCCAAGTCCTCCCAGCTATGCGCTCCGAGGCCGTGGGATGAAGGGCTGGGGCTAGAGAGGGCGCAGACGTGGCTGTCTAAGAGATGGCTTCCACCTGCTGCAGCAGGAGAGACAGACTGAGGTAAACTCAGATCTACTAGCAGTGGGACAATGTGATGGGGTGAAGAGCAGAGATAGTGTTAGAAGTATGGAGGAGGAAGAGATCCAAAGAAGAGTGAGGGCCACTTCTAGGAGGAAGGGGGATTTGACCTGAGCCTTGAGAGGGAGCTAGAGTTTCAGCGTCCAGAGAAGAGAGGAGGCGTTTTCAGGCGGGATGAATGTAGTGAGTTGTGAAAGGGCTGACGGTGAGGGACATATTGGCTCAGGCTTTAGTGTATATGGAACTGTACTAGCCGTGGCAGTTGTACCGAAAAGGGAAACTGTGGACAGCTTCTCACTGCAGAGTGAGGATCTATGCCTTTATCACAAAGGCAGCCATTAAGCATGTTGAACGGTCAGAGCAGACCAGGTCCGCGTTGTAGGGCGGTGGCAAGGGAGAGGAGGGCTGGAAAGGTCAAAGGTATGGAGGCCACTTCTGAAGCGATAATAGTTGAGAGAACCCTTGAAATAAAAATGTTGCAAAAAAAAGGAAGAAAAACACACACACACATGGTTGTCTGGAATAGCCTTGGTTAGAATGGTTACTATTATTTTTTATTTATCGACTAACCTGGGTAAATCACGTAACCGAAGTCTCCTTGTATGTTCTCTAACGGGACGCTAAAAAATGACACCCATCACAAGCTTGGTGTGGGGAGGGAATAAACGTGTGTGAAACGGCAGGAAAAGTTTCCCCATTGCTTTAAAAGTGTCTCCCCTTGTTCTTTCTGAGCACAACCTTCTTTTCTGCACCACTCCTAGTTTGGCCTTTTGTGCTGTTCTGCAGGTTTGCTTCTGTCTTCTCCCTTCCTGGACTGTGTGCATCATCGGGGCTTCTCTCTCTGTGTGTATTCCTGGTCTCTGTAGCACACAGTAGGCTCTCAAGGTGAACAAGCAGACAGGATGTGCAGGGTGAGGAGGCAGGCGCGGGGCAGCGCGCTCTGCAGGGCTCCGGGGCCCTAAGCGATGCCCCAAGTGGGGCCGGGACGCGGCGGGCTCAGTCCCACCCTCTTCGGGGGCCAGTAGGGTCCCTCCCGAGGGGCGCGGGCTCTGGGACGGGGAACCCACGTCACACACTCCCAACTTGGAACAACTCTCTCTCCCCCTCCCCCCCCAATCACACCCCCCATTCCCCCGCGCCCCCTCCGGGCCTTCCGAGGCCGGCTCGCGGGAAATCCCAACCCCTTCCCCCTCTTGGCTGCTCTTCCCGCCCCGTTTTCCAGGAGCCGGCCCGGGAGCAGGGCGGTGCGCGTGGGTGGGGGCTGGGCGGGGGAGGGGAGGGGAGCCGGGAACTTTAGGACCCGGGCTCCGGGGCCCCCGCCGGGACATTCCGGGCAGGCAGCCGCTCGGGCCGGACCGGATCGGACCGAGGGGGGCGCAGCCCAGACACCACGCGGGGCTGCAGAGCCGCCGTCGCTCCGCTCGGAGGGAGTCGGCAGCTCACCCGCCGCGCCAGCCGGACTGACGGAGGCCGTGACGGCGGCGGGCATGGGCCGCTTCCCGCTGGAGCCCTGGCTGCAGCCGCTGCTCAGCGCCCCGGGCCTGGCCCTGGCCGCGGCCCTGCTGCTCCTGCTGCTCTGCCTGCGCGGCCGGCGCACCAGGTAGGCGCCCCCGACCGACAGACCGACCGACCCACCTCCCCGCGCGGCCGGCCCCGCGGCCCGGGCCACGCATGCGCCCTGGGGCGCCGCTCCGGTGGCCAAGACGGTCCCCTCCACGGTTTAGGAGGGGGGAAGATCGCCAATACTTATAGGGGGGAGGCTCCGACGTCTTTGGGGGATCCTGGGCAATGGCAGAGGCTTCTGAGGTCTCTCTTCCCTGCACGTACGCATCCAGGGGAAAGCGTGGGCCGGATAGGATTTGCAGGTTGCAAGGGTTGCGTTGCGCATTGTGCGTCATGCACGGATCCCGAAGGCATGCCGGTGCCCTGTTACAGCCTGCGGATGCTCTAGGGCCCAGGATTCGCAGGTCATGTAGGGAGGGAACTTTGCTTACAGACACTTCATTCCGTGCGAAGTGGCAGGCTTTAGGAAAGTGCATGGTGTGAAGAGTAGTCACTCCCGGGTGCCTCTCGGTGCCTCCATTTACCTCACTGTAACCTCGTCTTGGGGGGGAAAATATATATATAATAGTACCTCCTGGGATTTTTGTGAGTACTAAATGAGTTGGCAGCGTGATTCTTATGCGTTTGCCCTATTATTTTTTTATTAGGACGAAACAAACCCCAGAAGTGGGTCGCTTCTTTTATGGGATATCAAGTGTGGAAGTAGATTAGAAGTTCGAACTAGAAGTATTCGTTTTGAAATCAGTCTGCTTTCCCTTTTTACCGGGTTATTTTTCCTTTCCCACCAGGTTCTTTATAGCTTTTGGGAAACAAGCAGGCATGTTTTACAGGATAGTAGTAACTACTCTGTGATTAGATATCATACACACCCACATTCTCACACATTATGTGCATATGTAGGTAAGTATAGTTACACACACACTTATATGTATCTGTATACAACTAATATATCCTATAGAATAAAAGGCTAATAGCAAATCAACTGAACAACAGAACACCCAGTCGCTATGATGTGCACTGACTACCAGGGGGCAGACACTCAGCACAGGAGCTGCCCCTGGTGGTAAGTGTGCTTTCACAGGGGGAGTGCTGGCTGCTCAGCCAGAAGCTGGACTCAGGGCTGGCGAGCAGCACTAAGGATGTCCAACTGATAGCCAGCGGGGAGCGGGCCTAAGTCATCAGTCAGACATCCCCAAGGTCTCTAGGACTGTGAGAGGGCACAGGCCAGTCTGAGGGACCCCCCTGAGTGCACAAATTCATGCACCAGGCCTCTAGTATATCTATATATGTGTGTGTGTGTGTGTGATCTAGGTTACTTCTCAGTCGTTTTGGGGAAATAGGGTAAAAACTTTTATGCCCACAGCCACTTTGGAGACTTGCCACTTTTCCAAAGTAATCATACTAGTAATTTCCATCAGTGCTATATGTGAGTCCCAGTTGTTGCACATCCTCGCTCATATTTAATATGGCCATTCTATTGGTTATAAGCACTATCTTTTCTAGATTCTGGACTCCATTATCCTCCCCTGAAGAATGCTGGGTTTTGTTTCAGTGTGCAGATACCTTTCTGGCTATCTTGATAGGGCTACTACATTCCTTTTGGTGGGGCTTGCCTTCTCCAGATTCTAGAGGCCACCGGAATTTAAATCTCTTTTCTGTATGCTGACACTTCTGCCTCTTTCTTAAAGGGACCCGTGTGATTACATTGAACCAGTCCATATAATCTAGGATAATCTTTCCATCTCCGGGTCCTTAATTTAGTCATATCTGCAAAGTTCTTTCTTCTACATAAGGTAACATGTTCACAGGTTTGGGGATTAAGACATAGACATCTTTGTGGGATATTCTTCCTGCTACAGTGCGTCCACTAACCTCCAAAGATTTGTTATGTCCATCTTACACGCAAAATGCATTCACCCTATCCCAGCAGCCACAAAAGTCACCAAGGTCTCAAACCATGAAACTGAATATTCCAAGTTCACACTGTTTACAAACGTTGCTTTCCACACAACTTCGGGGCACATTACAGCTAAGCTTTCTGCAGTCGTCGTATAAAGGGATTTTTTTCCCCCCAGTGTCCAATAACATGCTCCTCATTTCATCTGGGTCCTTGTCAGAAGTGCCTTTGATGTTAATATTTCTACTTGCAGTCTATTTATGACCATGTGGATATTCTTTAAGATGATATATCGGTATCTGTTCTTTACCGCACTCGTCACTTCAGAGTCCTCACTAGGGGAGCTGTTAACATTCATATTTGTACTTAGCATCTGTTCAAGGCAATCTGGGAGTTTTCTGTTGTCCTCCTCGGAATTCTCCCAGCCTCTGCTCATTGCCAAACTCCCAAGCCACTTCTACACTCTAAGGTGTTCAGCACTTCCAGGTACCAAACTGTGCATGAGTTTCCTACTGCTGCTGTAACAAATAGCCACACGTTTAGTGGTGTGAAACAGCACAGACTCTCTCATAGTTCTGGAGGTCAGTGTCCTACGGGCTAATGTCAGGGTCTTAGCAAGCCTCAGACCCTTCTGGAGGCTGTAAGAGAAAACACTAGATTTTGAGAACACAACTGAACTTGTGCTAGATGAACAGTCTTTTTTATTTTTTAAATATATTTTATTAATTTTTTTTACAAAGAGAAAGGAAGAGGGATAGAGAGCTAGAAACATTGATGAGAGAAAAACATCAATCAACTGCCTCCTGCACACTCCCTACTGGGGATGTGCCCACAACCAAGGTACATGCCCTTGACCGGAATCGAACCTGGGACCTTTCAGTCCGCAGGCCGATGCTCTGTCCACTGAGCCAAGCCGGTTTTGGCTAGATGAACAGTCTTTAACTAGAAAAAAGATATCAAAGATTGAGCCATGAAGAGGTTGTCTCACCCAGTGACATTTTCCAGGTGACCTCAGAGAGGAACCCCTTCCTCAGCAGGAGATTCAAAGGGTCCAGGAACTCCGTGACCGATGACCAGTTTGACTATCTAGTTAAGGAAGATGACAATAACAGCTAACTCACAAAGCAGACGTGAGAAGCAAAGGGCATGAGAAATGGGGAGACATTTTGTAGAGTGGGAAGTCGCTTAGGAGACAGTTGGGCCTGGGAATGGTGGGTGTCGGGTGAAGGGGGTCAGTAGGGGAAGAGAAGAGCACATCAGGAATACGTTCAACAATAAAGACAAACAGAAAGAAGGCAGTTGCATGGTCAGGTCTCTGTGGCACTTCCCAGAGACCCTTCTTCTCCTGGCTGCTGGTTTCCTTTCCTCTTTCATCTTGTTCCCCAACATATCTAACTCCACACCCCGAAATGCTGTAATAGGTAAGCCATAAGATTTAAATGCTGTTAAGATACATTTTAATCAAAGTAAAAATTCAGCGATTTTTAAAAAAAAATTGTACGATGTCAAAGTTATGTTGATAACGAGTTGTTTTGAAACGTTGCTTTGTTTACATCACCGTATCACGTAAATCGATTATTTTCTCTATGTAATTTGTAATTACTTAAGTAATTTCAGACATGACCGCTGGTGTTCCAGGTCCCTCACATGGTTACTACTACTGCCTAGAGAAGAGCTAGGATGCCATCGTGAGTGGATCTTTCTCCTTTTGTCCACTGTTCGCACACCACCGTTAGGAAAAGGGTGCGGGCAGCTGGGCGCCACATCGTTTTCTGCCAAAGGGTTTGCTGAATGTACCAGGTGGACGTCGGGAGGTGATAGGGAGGTTCTTTAATCAAGGCACCTCTGTGGCTCTTGGTGGAAGGACTAAGCAGTCACTGCATACTTCTCCTTGTTCAGCTGCAGCGTTTGGGTTGGTCTTGCTACCGTCTGAGACAGATTTCAGACTGGCTTCAATGTGTTATTTTGTATCTTGCAGAAAGGAGGAAAAAAAAAGTTCTTGAACACCCAGAACATTCCTGTTGTGTTGTTCTGGGAACATGTGAGCCCCGGGGGGAAAAACAAAACACTTTGGCTGTTTATTTTGTGGGTCAATTAAAATGACCATTTAATGCTTTGTGAGATGGTCAGGACTGCTAATGTCATCTGCATGGAGGACTGGTCAGAGCTGTAATCATATTCAGCTGATAAATCCTGGTTTCCTCTTTACGGTGATCAAATATTTGCATAAGAGAAGTCAGTTCAGAATCCGTGCTGGATCAGCCTGAATCTCTTACCTCCATCGGAATAAAGCCTCGGAGTGTTCACCTTAGTAACTAACACAGGGCCATTCGGGTATGTAAGGCCGTGGGTGGCTCAGCATTCCCCAGCAATAAAACCTCCGCGTGGGAGGCAGGGTAGTGTAAGACAACAGGCGTGGCTAGAAGCCAAAGTGGACCCAGATCCAAAATCCAGCTCCCCCACGAGGATGTTGACTTCTGAGAGGAAGATAAGAGAAGATCAAAATTATAAGACAGAAATACTTAAAGTCCGCAGCTGAACCCCCCCCCCCCTTTTTTTTCTTTTTTAAACCACACCAATCAAACAGGGTTTATTACAGACGTGGAGAGACAGGGGCCAGAATATAATCTCAACAGCACTATTCATGGTTAATTACGTAGTTCAGACTCTTAAGCGCCAGGAGAGCAGTGGCTATAGAAACAAATGCTGCAGGATGCAGCCTTGAAATACGGGCTCCCCTAAGGAATTACCATGTAAGATTTTAATTTGTAAAAAACAAGCATTTATATGACAGCCTTCTGTATGCATGTGAAGGGTTGTTTCTCTCATGTCTTAGGTATGGTGCTCAGCTACGGGGTCCCTGATGGGCGGGAGGTGACGGAGCCTGGGGACACTGAGAGCATAAATAGGAGGCAGGGGGGCCATCCAGGGGCAGGTTGAGGGGTGTGAGGTCTAAACCAGCAGCAGCGTGGGTGGGTGGAGAGGGCGGCACGCCCACCATCCCGGAGTTGACGGCGCTCTGTCACAGGTGGAGTTTGGGGGAGAGCGATGAAAGCCGTTTTGAAAGAATTTGCATTGGCTGCAGAGAAGGTGGGCAGAATAAGGTGAAGTGAGGGCAGTTCTCGGATAGGGGCACAACCCAAAAGGGAGGAGTGTTTGCTCCTTTGGATTGGTTGTGGGCAACAGTTAGAAAGCTCGTGGGAAAGCAGGAAGCGGGGGCTCCTGGGTGGGTGGCAGCTGGCCGTTCCCTTGTAGACATCTGGAACAGCCACCTGGAAGTCAGTGGAAAGTTTCATCATAGGCTCCGGAGTGTGAGCAGTCTTTTGTTGGTTTTGCCCTGTAGGTGTTAACTGATTAACTCCTTCCCCTTCCTTCTCTCCTCTGGGCTGCAGTGATTTAATTAAGGTTACCTCAGAACGTTTTCCTTATCACAGTCTACAATGTCCGGGCCCTCCTTACACCAGGCTCAGGTGCTTAGATGTTTTGCGTCTATCATCTCATTTAATCTTTATTGTGGTTGTTGAGATAGTTATAATGAAGCTATTTTTTTTTTTTCAGAAGAGACTAATGCAATAGAAGGTTGCCTAATTTACCCCAGGTTGCAGAGCTCTTGGGAGCAGGATAGTTTTTACTGCAGGTCCAGGACAGCTGCGGTGGAATAAAGCTCGCTTCATCCCGCAGTTGTTCACACCTTAATGCCCAAGCCTGCGACTCAGTGCCAGGAAGCTCCGACTGTGTTGGGTTATGTGGCAAAGAGGATGATAGCTGCAGAGGGCAAGGAGGTTGCTAATAAGCTAACCTTAAAATGTGAGATCAGCCGAAACCGGTGTGGCTCAGTGGATAGAGCGTCGGCTTGCAGACTGAAAGGTCCCGGGTTCGATTCCGGTCAAGAACATGTACCTTGGTTGCGGGCACGTCCCCAATAGGGGGTGTGCAAGAGGCAGCTGATCAGTGATCCTCTCTCATCGATGTTTCTAACTCTCTATCTCTCTCTCTTCCTCTCTGTAAAAAATCAATAAAATATATATTTAAAAAACAATTAAGAAAAAATGTGAGATCATCCTGACTGTTCTTGTGGGCTCCGGGTAGTCACACATTCAAACTGGGAGAGGATAGGAGAGGGGGTCAATCAACCATTGCTTTGGGGATGGATTAAAGAGTCCAAACGCCAAAAAATGGGCAGCCTCTGGAAGCTGGAAAGACAAGAAAATAGATTCCCTTCTAGAGCCTCCTAAAAGGAATCCAGCCCTGAGAACACCTCGATTTTAGCCAGGGGAGACTCGTGGTGGGCTTCTGGCCCACAGATCCATAAGATAATACATTTGTATTGGTCAAGCCACACATCTGTGGTAGTTTGTTACAGAGGCCATAGAAAGCTAACACAATGGCTATATCCCCCATGCTCTCTGTACTAAACTCTTCTGCCTCTTGTAAGAAGAGGCAAAGCGTGGGGAAGGCTGGGACTCAGATGACTTTGCTGATTGCCCATGATAAGCAGGGTGGAGAGTAAATATTTCTAAATACTCAGTGCCTTCATCCCTATGTCAATATATAATAACTTGAGAGTTTTTGGTCCCAAGCTTCACAGATTATCATGGGCTATGCATCAGTGCCTCTCTTTTTTAACCCTTAATTCATGAGTAAGTTTTGAATGGTTGTGTTGTAGCTAATAACTCCATGAATCGTTATGAAAAGAAGGCATAGGTGGTAGGCTTTGTGATCCACATGTGATTTGGTCAGGAAACTCTTTATTTTCCAGTCTTGGTGGGTTCCTCCTTCCTGCTGCCCATGGCCTGGAACGAGAGCTGAGGATGACTCTGAGGATTTTTAAAAAATTACTATTGCCGAAACCGGTTTGGTTCAGTGGATAGAGCACTGGCCTGCGGACTGAAAGGTCCCAGATTCGATTCCAGTCAAGGGCATGTACCTTGGTTGCGGGCACATCCCCAGTGGGGGGTGTGCAAGAGGCAGCTGATTGATGTTTCTCTCTCATCGATGTTTCTAATTCTCTATCCCTCTCTCTTCCTCTCTGTAAAGAATCAATAAAATATAAAAAAAAATTAAAAATTACTATTATTTTATTTTTATTTTTCAATTACAGTGTACTTTCAATATTATTTTGCATTGGTTTCAGGGGTTCAGCCTAGTGTCTGACAATCCTATACTTTACAAAATGGTCCCTCTAATGTTTTCCAGACTCGAGGGTTTGAAGAGATCTAGGAAATGGGATGCTGTACTTCACTGATTTCCCCCCAAAAGAGTAGAGCAGAAAGAACCATCAGCTCGAGAGGAAAGATTAACAGCTTCTTGTAGGAGAATATTTTTGTACTTTATCCAAAGTAAAATCCCACTGAAACGACTTCAGGTTACTGTTCTGTGAAAGGCAAAGGACAAAATTATAGAAAGTACCTTGACGAATGAGAGAAGGTGACATCTATTATATCATGCATTTTTATAGCTACAGTGCTCATTTTTATGGCTTTGGCTTTTTTTTTTTTCAACCCAGAGGTATTTGGGATAGGATCTTTTTTTTCCTTAGGAAAGTGGAAAGCATTAATTAAGTCTATAATTGGGTAATACAAAAATTAATAGAAATTTTAATAAAGGTGCAACCATAACAGGATTTAAACCCTTTGTCGTTTCTCTTCATAACTTTATCCTAAATAGTTGGGAGTAACGAAGAGGGAATTTTAGAGCTTTCTTTTAGGTTTAGCACCTCCTAGCACAACACTAGACACTGAGTAGGTCCCAGTGAATATTTGTTATCAGAGAGAAGGATGCATGAATGAGTAAACTGCTGGGTGCAGTAATTGTCATCTACTTCCAATGTGATATTGTAGGGTTGTAGATATCGATATCAAACTATTCAAACTTCAAATAAAAAGGATAAATAAAATATCTCCCAAATCAAGTTTTCTGCTGTTTTAATTAAAAAGTAAAAGTTTTAGAAGCAAGTGCTTACCTCTTATGAATATTTAAAGTGGAAGACATATTGGTGCAACAATTATTCTTTAGTGTACACCTCCCCGAAAAACACAGCAGTTAGGGTGCCGTCAATTCCTAAAATTATTGCTTCTGAAAATTCAGAGTTAAAAAATATGTGTTGTTAACTTTCAGGTCCTGGGTTTGTGTAAGTGTGCTCAGGACTCCCCTCCCTGGGGCAGGTGGACGTCACTTGATGGAACAGGCCGGAGCTGCTTTGTGCAAGGGCCCAGCCTGATGTGCGTTAATCACATAGGATCACACACATTTTTATTTTCACACACTTTTAACAAATAACGGTAGGATGATTTCTCATACATATTAAAGAGGTCACGTCTTCTGTTTGAAAATCAGAGTTCCCCTCGTGAAAGCATTGCTTTGTTTTAGAACTATGGACACCCAATCCACTTGATCCCAGAAAGACAAGCGGCTTATTGTTCAGTCACATCCAGTGAGAAATGTGTGTCCTGCCATAATCTTCAGCGGTGCTGTCCCTTCGGGGCAGGATGTGGCGAGATTAACATCTTTGGAAGATGGACAGTTACCACTTTAGGTTTACCTACTTCAACATTCTGGACTCTTTTACATATTTTTGTGTATTGAGTCAATACTAGCCTAGAGTTGTTTTTGACTTGTTGTAACGACAGCCAGTATTTCTGAGCACTTCCAATATGCCTACCAGACATAGAGGCAAGTACTTGATATTATTACGAATTTCGTGAACTGGGATGACGGTGTCCCTCGGCCTAGCCTGTATCCTATCCAATCTGGGATCCATTAAGCAGGCAGTCAGACATCCTGCTCACAACCCAGGGCTGCAGGCTCCCAACCGCTCACCTGCCTATCTGCCTGCCTGATTGCCCCTAACTGCTTCTGCCCGCCAGCCTGATCACCGCCTAACCACTCCCCTGCCAGCCTGATCAACACCTAACTGTTGCCCTGTGGCCTGATTGACCCCAACTGCTCTCTCTTGCTGGCCAGGTCACCCCCAATTGCCCTCCCCTGCAGGCCTGGTAGCCCCCCCCCCCAACTACCCGCCCCTCCTGGCCTGATTGTCCACAATTGCCTTCCCCTGCTGGCCATCTTGTGGCGGCCATCTTGTGTCCACATGGAGTGGCTATCTTTGCCTACATGGGAAGGCCATCTTGTGTGTTGGAGTGATGGTCAATTTGCATATTATCTCTTTATTATATAGGATTATTATATAGGATTACATGGAATTTATTGAATCCTCCTTCAAAGCTTTTTTCTCAATTTTATAGAGGTAAAAAGTAAGTCTTATTTAAATAATGTTCTCAAAAATCATAAAACTAGAATATAATGCAGTTACAGTTCAAATGTAGTGTTTAACTTCAAGTCCTAACATTTAATACTTTTTTCTTTTTTTATTATCCTTTTTTAGTTTTCTCATAATAATGTGCTGACCTTTACACTTACTCATTACTAAAATAAAAGTCTTAAGATCTCATACAACTTTTAAGCATTTCTAGTAGAAATTGAACCAAGTTATGACTATATAACTATATGCATTTGGACTTTAAAATGATACATTGTCTGAAAAAAAGCAGGCACAAATAGCCTGACATCTTCCTCTGACAGTAGGTTGTATGAAAATTTTATTTAATGGACAATGTGAAAAAAACACCTCCTTTTCTCAATCCCATCTACTGGCTTCTGCATCCACTCACTTAATGGCGCAGCAGAGGATTTGAGGATATTGTGGACCCATTTTATTCAGATGCAATGGAAAATAGCCTCCTTTTTTTGACATACATATTTAATATATACAATTTGATGAGTCTGGAGATAGTTATACATTATTGAAACCATCACCAAAATCTATACCCCAACTACATCTATCACCTGCAAAAGTTTCCTCCCATCTTCTTTATCCGTGATAATGATGATGATGAATACTTAACATAATATCAGCCCTCTTAGCAAATTTTTAAAATATACAATACAGTATTATTATAGGTACTATGCTGTACATCAGGTATTTAGGATTTATTTATCTTCTATAATTGAAACTTTGTAGCCTTTGATGACTATCTCTCTATTTCACCTTCCCCCTAGCCTCTGTTAACCACTATTTTATGTTTTTCTCTGAGTTTGGTTATTTTAGTGAGATTTTTCATGTAAGTGGTATCATGTACTATTTGACCTCTTGTGTCTGGCATAGTTTACTCTGCATATTGTTTATCAGGTTCATCCATATTGTCGCAAATAGTGAGATTTCTTTTTTAAAGTTGAATAATATTCCATTGAATATACATAACACTTTTTAAAAATCCATTTCTACATTGATAGACATTTAAGTTGCTTCCACATGTCTTAGCTATTGTGAATAATTCTTTCACGAACAGGAGAGTGCAGATAACTCTTTGGGATCCTGATTTCAAATTTTTGGGGGGTTTTATACCCAGAAGTGGAGTTGCTGGATCATATGGTTGTCCTATTTTTAATTTTTTGAGGAACTTCCTTAATGTTTTCCATAGTGACTGTACCGACTTACATTCCCACCAATAGTGCGCAAGCATTCCATTTTCTCCACATCCTCACCAACGCTTATTTTATTTTTTTCATAGTACCCATCCTGACAGATGAGACGTGATATCTTGTGATTTTGATTTGCATTTCCCTGATGGTTCATGATATTGCACAGCTTTTCGTATACCTGTTGGCCTTTTATGTCTTTTTTGGAAAATTGTGTATTCACTTTTTTTGCCCATTTTTTAAATTGGGTTATTTGTTGTTGTTGTTGTTGTTTTTTTTTTTTTTTTACTGATGAGTTGTAGGAGTTCTCTATAGATTTTGGGTATTAATGCTTTATCAGCTATACAGTTTGTAGATACTTTCTCTCATTTCATAGATTGCCTTTTCATTGTGTTGATAGTTTTCTTTGTCGTGCAGAAGTTTTTCAGTTTGATGTAACCCCACTAGTTTATTTTTGCTTTTGTTGCCTGTATTTTTAGTATCAAATTTAATAAGTCATTCTTAGGGAGCTTTTCTCCTATGCCCCCCCAGGGACTGTGTCTCTTGATACAAAGACTGGTGAACAGGCCGAGAGTGACAACGCAATCTTTCTGGAAACGTGTAAAATTTGATTTAGAATCTCTGTTTTCCAAAGGAAAACCATGTTGAAGCAGCCTGGAACCAGAGAGAAGAATATAGTCACCCTCTAGGAATCCATTAAAGACAGTTTAGTGTGTTTCTCCTTTGAACATTTCTTCCTAAATGTATTATACAAGCTGTCACGCCATCACTGCAGTTCCTATTGCACATGGAAAACCAGCATTAAATATTGTGTGAGAAAGTGCTACAGGCAGTTCAAAGATTACTTGATGTAGCAAAGCACGGTGGTTCCTGATATGTCTCTTGAATGCGTTCAGACCTACAGTGAGCGCTTAATCTTGCTTTGGATTTTGAATGACCTTTTTCACGCGGGCAGAGACTCTCAGTACTGTGTGTAGAATGTGAAGCTTGGCTCTCATTTCTTCTCAGGCATACATGCAAGTTCTTTCACTATACATGCAGTGTATGTGTGTGTGTGTGAATATATAAATGTGTAAATATATGTGTGTATATATGTGTATAGATTTCAAACTAGTTCTACCCTTTTTGCTTGTCAGTGTGTTGTACCATATGGTATAGAGCATCATGCCAAAAGATAAAAATACTCCGAGAACATATGAAATCACCAGTCAGCTACAGAAGGGTAAAGACTTTTGGCCACAGCGTTTGTGACTGTGATGCATTTATGGACAGTGGTCCATGGCAGAGTACCCCAAGTGTAAAAACAGGACATATTTTGAAATCAAAGTGGCTTTTACTTTTTTTAAGAGAAGGAATCCAAAAGTACCATCCCTGAACATTTTCTTTTTCTAAAGGAATTGATCCAAGTCAGTGTTTTCTTTCTACATGGAAAATCTCCATATTTATACATAAAACTTTCCCATCTTATTTACTCCGCAGACTTGCCATACAGGGAGGCCTGAGAGATGCAGCCTACTCGACTGCAGGTGGGTGGAGTTTCTTGGTTGTAGATGACATGGCCACTACAGAATAATTTTTCTAATTATTCTGTGGGTGGGCTATCAACCAAAGAAAGAAAGGTAGAGAAAATCAAATTCCACAGCATTCCTAGGGTCCATGGGATACAGTCACAATGACAGTGTAATTCAGGACTGTTTATTCCTTAAGAATAAAGAGTCTTCAGGTGGTCCACAATATGCCTTACCTGTGCTACTCAGATTTTACTCATTGTAGGTCTCAAGTAGACCTGGGGTCATGTGTGTCACATTGAATATTGTTTTAAACTAATTAAGTCTACCAATTTTGAGGGTGGAGTGGGGTTCGGTAGTAAATTTTCTGAGGACTGGGTATTTAAAAAAAATTTTTATTGATTTCAGAGAGGAAGGGAAGGGGGAGGGAGGGAGAGAGAGAGAGAGAGAGAGAGATCAATGGTGATGAGAGAGAATCATAGTCAGCTGCTTCCTGCACATCCCTACTGGGGTTTGAGCCTGCAACCTGGGCATGTGCCCTTGACCAGAATCAAACCTAGGACCTTCCAGTCCACAGGCCAATGCTCTATTCATTGAGCCAAACCAGCTAGGGTAGGACTGAGTATTTTTTACTAGAGAGAGAAATCCTCCTATATAATAAAAGCCTAATATGCAAATTGTCCCTTGAGCCGGGAAATTGACTGGGAGATTGACCAGGGGGTGGGGCCAGCCCACCAACCGGTGTTGGCCCCTCCCCCCAGCTGGCCCCACCCCCAATTGGCTCCCAACACCCCAAGATCAATTCCTTTGGGGGTGAGGCTGGCTGGGCAACCTCACGGATCCTCTCCCCCTGGCTGGCCCAGCCTGATCAGCCCCAATCTGGGCAGGCCGGCTATACCCCACCCATGCACGAATTTGTGCACCAGGCCTCTAGTTAATACATAAAACAGAGTAAGTGCTATTGTCATAAAATTTCTGGGAAATAGTTCTATAAATAGTACTCATGTAACTTGACAAATATGCAATCTTAGTTTTTCATCTCTTCACTAATGATTCTTCTCCTTTTGTATTTAACCCTCATTTTTTGTTTAACAAAATGATCCTACCTGAGCTTTTTTTTTACAGGATAGATCTAAAATGGAATAGTCTTGCTAGACTAGACTGCATTTTAGCAATGTCCTTCCTCATTTGACGATTTCTCCTTGAATACTGCTGTTTTGCAACTGATTTCCTACCTTGAGACTAACATAGATCTCAAGACAGTTCAAGCAAACGTCTTAGTCCAGAAGCATCTACATATTTTGTTTGTTTTTGTGCTTTCCCCTGCCCTTTGTTTGCTGGAGATCTACCATGCAGCAGTTATTTCAGTCTCAAATATAAATATAAAGTTAATAAAACTGAGTAAGTAGGGAAAAATGTTCTTAATGACACTACATTGGAAGATACATGCAAATTGCATTCCACTTTATCGGCCACTGTAATATTTTTAAAGGGCTAGTCTTTCATTTTTAGGAGCCAAAGTGATGGATTCATATCAGTTTCCTTAATCTGCTTAAGTGAGACTAAGGTAACCCAGACCCTCTTTGGAACTCTGCATTTGTCCTCTTAAAAGAGTCATGTTTGAGAAGAAGTTCTGGCCAAACAGAACCAAAGGCTGGACTGGTGTCTGTTTTGGGACTTTAAAAATTGTTACTCTGTTATAAAAAGGAACACATAAATTAAGAGTCTCAAGCACTGCTTATATGATAGGGTAAAAGGGCCTTTTAGTATGTTAAGTTGACTCAGATTTGTAGGACATCTCATGACCTGTGTCACAGATTTAGGATAAACTTAAAATGGGTCATTCTTCATTTGTAAATCATTTTGAGCAGTGACAGTGTTATAACTATTTATGATTATACATAGATGTATTTTCAGATTCACCCCCTTCCATAGAAATCCATGATTATTTACAAAAGGAAAAAGAAGGAAGCAACCATCAGGGACATTGTTTCTGTCTGTCACAGGATGACTTTGGAAAATGGCTATAATCTTGAGCGCGTGCT
The DNA here is from genome assembly GCA_963924515.1 of Vespertilio murinus. Taxonomy (NCBI): domain Eukaryota; kingdom Metazoa; phylum Chordata; class Mammalia; order Chiroptera; family Vespertilionidae; genus Vespertilio; species Vespertilio murinus. The sequence goes on along the minus strand of OZ004717.1, from coordinate 31,439,920 downwards.
TTCCCAGGGTCTCGGAAGCCTTAAGATGAGGAAAGGAGGAGTCCATAGCAGTGAGTGCTCTCTTTTTCCAACTGCTGCTTCCAAGTTTCCATTGGAATGCTGAAGTTACAGTCAGGTCAAGGAAATAATTTAGAGGACTTATTCCTATTAAAGGAAAGCAGCCAGGGTCGTGATATTTGTGAAGAAGGCAATGATAGAACCGATTCCCACAGAGAAATGGCACGATATTGTTTCTCACTAACTCTCTCTGCGACTTAGTTTTCTCATAAATAAGAAAGTCAGACCAGATAATCACTTTGGAAATGATATTATTCTACAAGGATATTGCCATTCTCAAATTAACACCACCACAAGATTTATATTTCAGCTATCCAGAAGGTAGGTGTCTTCAAACAGGGACAAGTCTTTTATTATGATAATTATTCCCTTGAAATATCTTTCTTTCAACCTTTTTGACTGGAGTTTTTCTAGCTCTTTCCCAGACAGAATTCACCATCTTCTGTCCCAGCACCTCAAAATTCCCATCACCACGTATTTTAATTATCAGCCAGTAGACATCGCTCCAGGCCATTATGTCAGGAACCAATATGAGAATCAGAGTCTGCTTTTTATTAATCTCTATATCCTCAGCTCCTAGGAAAAAAATGTCTGGTACATTATAGGTAGTCAATCAGTGAAACATTAATCATTTTAAAAAGAGCTGTCCTTAAATAAAATCAGTGCTCATCACATCGTGGAAAATAAAGCATGTGGACAATTTTCTTTGTGGTCATTATTGGTTCATAAAATGCTAGGAAACCTGACACACAGTTGACTATAAAGAATATGAGTCACAGCTCCACATGATTCAGAGAGCTGAGCCAGTTGTTGGAAATTCCTGTTGGACCACTTTTCAGCTACATGAGTAGTTTCAGGGTCGAACATAAAAGGATCACAAGATCCTGAATCCCATAGAGAGTCTGGGGCGATGAGACACAGCTCATTCCTGAAGACTGAATGGGATTAACACTGTTTCGGGGAATTAGAGAAAAGAGTTGTTTGAGTGGGGTTGGGTAAGGACATTTGCAAATCAAAGCATGCCTCCAGAACTCAGATCAGAGGCAACAAGACCATTTCAAAACACAAATCAGGTGGAGCTCTTGCTACAAAAAACAAACAAACAGTATTGCAGAGGGTGACCATCCATGTTTACCTTTGTTCAGAATACTTCAGATGGCAATATAGCAGAATGGCAAAGAACTAGGGCTCTAGAACCAGAGAGAGAAGGAGTTTGAGTACTAGCTCTGCTACTTATAAGATCTTCCACAATTTATTTTACCTCTGAGGATAGAAGTAGTTTTGGAGGCAGGTGGATGAGTTTTGAAAATGCTTTATTGCTTATCCCCTTTAAGAAAAGTAGGTATGCACTATTTAATTAAATAGTTACCAAATTCCTGCAATATTAAAACTCTGAAATAAGGTACCATTCCTACCTGCAAGGGGAATATAGCTGCATTAGGAAGACATGTAAATACACCCCAATCTTCAGATGTTCACACTTTTCTGCCATATTAATTGAAGATTGCTTAATGCTCATATTTGTCAGTGTAAACACACTTAGTGTCTTTCACAGTTCTGACAGGTCAAGTTAAATGATCCCTTAAGATTATGACCTGCACTGGGAGAAATTGAGGCCACTCATGCCAACTGTTACTATTTACATGAATTACCCAGCAATCACCAAGGCAAAAGAAACCCTTGTCTCTCAGATCCAATAGCTTTCCCTTTCACGTGTTCTTTTCAGTCCATTTCAACAAGTGTGTGTTTTAGTTGTCTACTATATTCATGCTTTTTGGCTGCTGGATGTATAGAGATGAAAATTGGTCTCTATCCTCAACCCAGAATTTATAGAGATACATGATGAATCCAGCAATTTCATTACATGGTGTGAGAGATAGTCAGGATAGAGATAAGCCCCTTAACCAACTAACCAAACAAACAGAAAACAGCAACAACAACAAACCCCCAAACAATTGTTGATAGGAGTGCTAGAATTGAGAAATACTCCTGGACTTGGTATTGGGTTGCGTATGGATGGAGAAAAGGGGTAAGGTATAAAGATGATTTGGGGGCTTTTAGTCTGAGTGACTATACCTGAGCCATTCAACAAGATAGAAACTGTTTAGAAAGATTAGGTTTGGGGCCAGAGGATGAGGCCACTTTGTTGGACATAAAGAATGGGCAGTGCCTATGGGATAACCTGTTGTACTATTGTCTTTGGCAATTATATATGTGAACACTATTTTTTTTATTCAATTATAACTTAACTAGAGGCCTGGTGCATGAAATTTGTGCACAGGATGGAGGGTATCCCTCAGCCCGACCTGCATCCTATCATAGTCTCAGACACCTTAGGGGATGTCTGCCTGCTGGCTTAGGCCTGATCCCCCCTCGCAATCTGGTATCCCTTGCTACTTAGTGCCTGACTGCTTGCTCCCTACGGCTCGGCTCACTTCTCCTTAGCGCTGCTGTGGAGGTGGGAGAGGTTCCCACCACTGTCACTGTGCTCGCCAGCTGTGAGCCTGGGTTCTGACTATGCAGCTGCTCCCCAGCCGGTCAGGAACACACTGACCACCAGAGGGCAACTCCTGCGTTGAGCATCTGCCCCTGTTGGTTAGTACACATCATAGTGAGCAGTCATTCCGGTTGTTCCACCATAAGATTCACTTAGGCTTTTGTCATATAGATGATTTTTATGAGGAGAAGGGAAAGAATGATGGGTAGGTTAGTAGAAATAAATTGAGGTAGGTGTCAGCTTAAGACAATTCTCCCAGATATCACATATTCCCCGACATTCCATGTGACATATAAAAGTTATCTACCATCCTTTCACAACATATGTCCTTAGGGCCATCATATTTGGCTTAAGGGTAGGCATGACACCTACAATTCTTTCACTTGATTTTTTTTTAATTACAGTTGACATGGAAGACCCCATTCATATATGGTCCTAGAGTTGTAAAGATATGAACCTGGAAATGGCTAGCAGCCATTTGCCTCATCTTGAGGGAAGGAGATCAACATCTTGAGAGAAAGTTTAGTTGTCTAGCAGAAGAAAAACCAAAAACAAAAAGAGAGAAGATAGCTAAAGATCACCCTCATTTATTTAATCAACAAATATGACTTTATACTTTTACTAGAGGCTCAGTGCATGAAATTTGTGCACTGGTAGGTCCTTAGGCCTGGCTGGCAATTGGGGCCAATAAGGGCCTTCTGGCTGCTGGCTGAGGCCTTCCTTCATTCTGTGCCATCCCCGATGGTCAGTGCATGTCATAGCAAGTGATTGGTCTCCCGGTTGAACTTCTCTGGGGACAAATTGCATATTAGGCATATATATATATATATATATATATATATATATATATATATATAAACTTATTTTTATTAAATTTATTGGGGTGATATTCTATATAATAAAGAGCTAATATGCAAATAGTTATACACATACACACACACACACACACACACACACACACATATATATATATAATCTTTTAATTTATTTATTGGGGTGATATCCTATATAATAAAGAGCTAATATGCAAATAGTCCTCACACCCTCGCACCCTCACACTGGGGCTGGAGGACCTGAGGCTGCACTGGGGGACCTGAGGCCATGCCCTCTGTCTTGTGCCGAGCTGGGGGATCTGAGGCTAAACCTCTCGTCCAGCAGGGCTTGATGGGGAACCTGAAGCTGCATCACCACCCCGTGGGGCTCGACAGGGGTAGGGGCAGCCAGGTCTGGGTCTCACACCATTTTGAGGCACACATGAGTGGACGGGGACCTGACTCTGGGTTCCACAGTGTGCCCCAGACTCTGACTGGAGGGAGATTTTCACACACTTTACTAAATTTCTTTCATCTCTGACACTTTTAGTATAGAGAAAGGGCAAATAGCAATATTAAAATATTTCCTCTAATTCCCTTTTAATGTGCATGAATTTTGTGCACCAGGCCACTAGTTAGTTGATAAAATTATATAGCTTGCATGGGTACAATTCTATAATACCTCATCTGTGTATCGTATTGTGTGTTCACCATTCCAAGTTAAATCTCATTTTATCACCGTTTATCCCCCCAATAACCTCTTCTACTTCTTCCCCAACTCCCTCTCCCTCTGGTAATCATCATACTGTTGTCTGTGTCTATGAGGCTTTATTTTATTTTTCTTAATCCCTTTGCCTTTTTCAACCAGCCTCATAACTCTCCCCAACCCCTCTCTGACAACTATAAATCTCTTCTTTGTGTTTATGGGTCTGTTTCTATTTTGTTTGTTAGTTTATTTTGTTCATTGGATTCCACATGTAAGTGAAATCATATGGTACTTGTCTTTCTCTGACTGGCTTATTTCAACATTTCTGAGAGTCAAATATATGCCAGACATTGTTTTAAATGCTTGGGAAACACCAGCGAACAAACCATACAAAAATAATCTGCACATAAGGAGCTCACATTGGACTCAAGAGATTAAATAACACAATAAAAAGGTAAATTCTGTATCGTGTTAGGAATGAGTGCTGCAGAAAGATAGAGCAGAATAAGAAGGATCTGGAAGTGGAACTAGCTGTAACTTTTCGTGGGTTAATCCTCACCGAGGAGGTAACATTTGACAGAACTGAAGACAGTGAGAAGGAACAACCAGTGCAAAGGCAGGGAAGTGGAAGCATGCCTAATGTCTCCAGGGGACGGTATGCAGCCCAGTGTTGTGGGAGTGGAGTGAGTGATGCGAAACGCTGTTGAAAAATCAGTCAGAGGAATGACACATGGCCGGGTTGTGAGAGGCTTTGAGGACCATTGCACGGCTTTGGCTTTTATTTTTAGGGGAACAGTAGACATTGTATGATCGGGCACAGTGGGGTCAGGTCATCTGATTCACATTTTTAAATGATTACTCTGGCTGCAAGGTACTGAGCAGGTTGGAAATCAGGCACCTGTAGGGGGTTAAGACGTGATACTGGCTCAGGTCAGACAGGTGGTGGTAAGTACTTAGAATCTGAATATGTTTTGAAGGTAGAACGGACAGGTTTTTCCAAAAGAGGGAAGGAACTGCTAAGAGATGATGTAGACAACTGTGAATGAGTGTGTTTGGAAGGGGAGATCAATGGCTCAGTTTTAGTGGTGTTACATTTCAGAGTTCTAATTACATGTCCCGTGGGAAGTCACATATTTAAAGATCAAGTTGAGAAGAGGGGCTTTTGGGTCCTTGGCAGATAGATAGAAAATTAAGGCAATAGAGTCGCTAAGATTGAAGGGGTAGTGTGGATATGAAAAAGCAGAGGGCCAAGAACTGAGGCTTGGGCACTCCTGCACTCAGAACTTAGGCAAAAGAGGTCAGATAAGGGGTTATCAGTGAGGTAGAGGAAGACTTGAGAGTGGGCTGTTCAAGTGAAGAAAGCGTGTCAAGGAAGAGAGACCAATGAACTGTGTCAAATGCTGCTGGTCAGTCAAGTAAGATGAGGACCAAGAAATCTGTTGATTTTAGCAAAGTAGAGATCATTGCTGATCAGTGATTGCAGATAAATATTTATAAAATTTTTGTTGGGGAGGGAATAAAAAATAAATAATTGCTATCTCACCCTCAAAGAGCTTCCCTACCCTCAAAGATGACAGTGCCCACAGCCAATAAGGAGATAATATGCTAATTGGCTACCATGCCCTCAAAGATGGGGGCACCCACAGCCACCAGATGGCAGCTCCCAGTCCCCTTAGCTGTGCTGGGGCAGCAGGCATGCAGCTGTCCACCCTCAGATGCTCCGCATGCCTGCTTCCAGGATCCCTCAACCCCCCAGCCACCTCAGATGGTGGCTGCCCAGCTTCCCAGGGCTGCCTGAGGCTCAGGTAACCAAGGCCGGCTGAGGCTTGCTCTGCTGGCAGTAGCAGCAGCAGAGGTGTAATGGGGTGTTGCCTTCCCCTGATCGCCAGGTCACCTCCTACCCCTGAGGGCTCCTGGACTGTGAGAGGGGACAGGCCAGGCTGAGGGACCCCCCTCCTCCAGTGCATGACTTTTCATGCACTGGGCCTCTACTGTATACGTGTGTGTGTGTGTGTGTGTGTGTGTGTGTAGTGACAGTATATCTGAATATAAATGGAAAAGATCCTATAGGAAAATAATTTAGACAAGAGAGGTGGGAATTTCCAGAGACAATTCCTAGCATTAATGGGAGAGATGGTCTTTAGAGAAACAGAATCAATAGAGGGGTGTGTGTGTGTGTGTGTGTGTGTGTGTGTGTGTGTGTGTGTGTATTATAAAGAATTGGCTCATTTGATTAAGGAAGCTTGCATGTCCAAAATCCAAGATTTTCAGAATAGGCCACATCAGGCTGAAAAACCAGGAAAAAGCCAATGTTGAAATTCAGGTCCGAGAGCCATGGGCTGCAAATTCTTTTTTGCTAGGAGGAGGTCAGCGTTTGTGTTCTATTCGGGCCTTTAACTGATTAGATAAAGCATTATGGAGGGCAATCCACAAATTGAAGTGTTAATCTCATTCAAAAACCCTCACAGAAACATCCAGAATAGTGTTTCATTTGACCCAGCCACGTTAAAATATAAAACAAACAATCACAGATGGGGTCTTGTGTGCCAGAGAGTAAGGTAGGAAGGCAGAGCATGGGTGTGCGATGCTGGTTGGTGGGCGGCTACGATGCTGAGAGTCTGTGACAGCTCTGCAGATTATTTCAGTTTCCTCGAAGGAAGGAACTGAAGTAATCTGAAGAAGAAGTAGGAAGCAAGTCATCTGATGAAAGTGAATAGGGGGGATTAGATAGGTTTTGGGAGTTTGAAGAACAAAGCAAAGGGAAGGTGTGAATTAGTTGTCTGGACCCATGGGAGAGTGAATGGAGTAGGGAAATGTGGCATAATTACTGACAAAATTCAGGATCACTGGAGGGTCATTTATTTAAAGTGAGACCTGTTAGTAGAATTGTGTATTTTTCTCCAGCCATGTTCACTGCCCAGGCTGTGTGTGGAGAAGGCAGTGTCACTGATGGAGCGATGGTTTTGCCCATGAGCTCCCTGTAGGGTGAGAGGTTCAAGGTAGTTGAAGGGTAAGCCAGGAGTGAATATGATGACTGACCATGGTATTCAAGCAGGGAAACAGGAAGAAAGTACATCAAATGGGAGAGGGTCTCAAAAGGCGAATGATCTGAGGGCATAAAGCCCCTAGCTCCTGTCATTCCTGGGGCCAGTTTCATTTCTGACATTGGTTATCTGAGCAAATTCCCCTTTGAGTAGGTTGGGTTTCTGTCATTTGAATTTTTTTAAAAAATATATTTTATTGATATTTTACAGAGAGGAAGGGAGAGAGATAGAGAGCTAGAAACGTCGATGAGAGAGAAACATCGACCAGCTGCCTCTTGCATACCCCCCGCCGGGGATGTGCCCGCAACCAATGTACATGCCCTTGACCGGAATCGAACCTGGGACCTTTCAGTCCACAGACCAACGCTCTACCACTGAGCCAAACCGGTTTTGGCTGTCATTTGAATTTTTAAAGGTCCTGCCAATTTTGGAAGAAATATAAAGAAAAATAAAGGGAATAATATGACAAAACTTTCACTCTCCTCAAAGAAGTAGTTCTTAATTCTCACAGAGCTGAAGTGTATCGATTTTTTTAAAAAAAATGATGCTCAGATTTCACCCCTGTGGTTCTGATTCAGTGGGTGAGGATGAAGGAAGCTGTTTTCAAAACTCCCCAGGATAATCAGATGGTCAGCCTGGGTTGAGAATGATAATTCTAGACACTCTCAACTATGGTCTTTAGTGACAGCATCAAATTATTTAGATGCTGCAGATTAATCTTGGAATTCAGTGATCGGTTAATTTTTGGATTATCTCTGCCTGTCACTGGGAGAGTTATGGGGGAAGGAGAGGTGTTCAGATAGTTTTGACAGCTCTAGAGACCAGCCGTGTATGAAGTCAGAGGCCAGCAATGGACTGTGGGTGACTGGTGTGCCGGGCACTGTGCAAACGGAAGCATGGCTGCCCCTTTCCAGGAACTCACTGTGGGTTTTTATCTGTGATTTTGTTTGTGTAACGTGTATTGTGAGGAGTATATTGGTTTTAGATTTATGGTTCAGTGGTTTTATTCTTTATGGTAGTCTAACACTTTATTGCAAATTAAGGCTCCTTAAATAACTGGTGTGTAAAGTATGCCCTTTGTAATAGGCATTTAGAGGAGGGTAATAGAATATACTAGAAAGGGCTTTGGTCTGGGTATCATCAGAGCTGTGCTCAAGTTCCATCCCCACCCTACCCCAGCTCTGAAGTTCAGGGCAAGTTTCTCACCCTCTCTGTGCCTTCGGAGTCATCACCTGTAAAATGAGGAGGATGTCAGCTGTCTTGTCCCCCTCACACTACCATAACTTTATTGGTATGACATTCTGCCTTCTCCACACATAGCCTGTGTAGTGAACGGAACTCTAAAATCTGTTTCCAGCCCCGAAACTCTATGACTTAAGCTATAGTTTTATTTTTTCCACAATTAATTTTGATATAAAGTTGCATTATTTTCTGTTTTATAACACACTATTGATCTCACCTATGGTTCACTGGAATATTGCATGGTGCCAGATAGAAAACATGAATGGGATTGATGACAATCTGCTTTCCAAGATGGCGGTTAGGGATGCATTGTGGGAAATTATGATGCCTGTCCACAAAACAATGTCATTGAGGATACTAAATGATAAAGATGAGGTGAAGAAGAATGATAAGAACACTGGTTCTTACTGGACTTCAGAAAGGAGGATAGAGCGAGTTTCTTTGTTGTTCTGGGAAGACTTCAGGCAAAACGTTATAATTGACCCAACGTTTGCAGGTTGAGCTGGCTCTCAATATCCAAAGGAGAAGAGGACTTTCTCTTGTGTGCTTGGCTGGAATGATGGAATGAAGGTGGAGGTCTGGGATAAGACATGGAGTGAGAGAAGTGAGGATTGAATTTGATGGATGAAGGGAGAGGATCAATTTGCCTTGCAGGAGCAGAAGAAAGGACTGGGAAATAAAGAATTGTAGACATTGAACTGCATAGCAGCAGTTGACAGGACTGTGGGATACAATGGATGGTCATATTCTAGTATTAATACTTAATGTTTGTGTAAAAGGTTGAACAATTAAAATTTAATGGGGAATGGAGACTTAGGAGGGGGCAGAAATCTCTAGAAAAAGTAATACAAAGTGGGGTTTGCACATTCCTTGGAGGACATGCAGGGGATAGTGTGAAGGTAGTTTCTGGGCTCTTAACTTTCATACACTGTATAAACTTTTAACCTAAATTGTTAGATTCCTTGGCATCATGCTTGGCTGCCAAGGAGCCGGTCCTGCCTCCTCTTTTTATAATTTTCCAACTCTTGTTGAATCTTAACATTATCTTAAGGCATAAAATTCTCTTTGGTGGGGGAACAAAGTGAAAATTCAAAATTTAATGTGTTTGTCAAGACTTCTTTAATCAAGGCACTATTCCACCCCCTCCTATGAATTTCATTAGGGATTGGATGCCAATAAAATTTTTTTTAGGTTTAATAATAATTTATAAAGTATATAATCATGTAACTTATTTTGTTTAATCGTGTGCTGCTAATGATTGTGATAACAATAATAATTTAAACTCATAAGAATGCTTTTAATAGCATATAATGGTCATAAACATGAAAAACAATATTTTAAATTTTAATACACCAATATTTCTGCAGAGATGTACAATGGGTGATCTATAAAAACAAAACAAACGGATGTGTAGCTAATAATCCTGTGCCACTAATCTCATCTAGTTTGCATTCTGTTTTGGAAAATTTATCAGGAATTACTCAAAGGTAGATGATTCTTTTATCGGGAGATTTGCTTTAATTTGGTTTGGCTTTTTGAATGGTCAAGTTAAGCATATGGGTAGGCCTATGTCAGACACATCTTTGAGTCCAAACACAGCCACCTACCAACTATAAAATCTTAGATAAATTACTTACCTTTTCTGGGCCTCAGTTTTCTCCTGAGTAAACTGGGAGTAATAAGGCATACCACATAGTTTTGACTTGAGTAGTAAATGAGATAGTGATGTTGAGTGCATAGTACAGTGTCAGGTGTACACAAGACTCTCAGTCAATTGTCTCTCCAGTTGTCACCCTCTCATTATATATAAACAATTCAAGTTGATTGTAGGTCAATCACTAAGTTAAATGTGACTTTATAAAGTAGCCTCACTTGGAAAATTGACACAGAAAAATATGAGTAAATTAGTTTTTCAAAATAATTGAAATACTAGAAATGCATCAGAAAATTACAAAATAATTGCTCGTTGAAATATAAATAATGCCTCTTAGTTCACCTCCTGTATTTTAGATTTTTGTGTGTTGTTTATGAATAGCTATCTAAATATATAACTACGTACTTATTAAGATAAGGAATATCTTTAAAAGCACTTATTATCCTCTAATGATTATGACAATGAATAACAAAATACAGATGGAAGATGTTTTGGAGAGAAGAATAATATGGAGCTTTTGGTTAATTTTGGTTTATAAGATTAATGCATAAAGCAGTTATATGAAAGCTCATTGGAAGGATTTGAACTTTTATGTGAATAATGACCATCAACAATAGTTTTCTCTCAAAAAGGATATGAACTACTAATATATATGCTTTTAATACTGTGTAGATTTGTGCTATAGCAAACAGTCATTTTATCATTAACCAAGGTTTCAAATGAATGATTAGTGAAGTAACCTATTTTCTTACCTTTTTGCATTACCTTCTCAATGAATTCCACCCAAGTATTCATAATTCATTGTCACATTTTCCTGGTGTGCAACTTGTTATCAATATTACAGACATTCTAGATATTTGAGGAACGGGTAGTTGTTTGGGGTATATAAGTAGAAATTGACCATTAATCCTGTATCTGAAGAGGAGTCAGAAAAGAAAATCAACATGATGACTCATGAACAGGTAAGTTTATTCTCAAAAATCTTTTTAATACATCCCCAGGGACCCTGTTCAGACTTGCGTAGCTTTGCGAATGATTCTTTTAGATGAGATAAAATTACTAATTTAACATTCTTACTGACGCATTAAAATCTATTACAGTAGATTTTTAAGCTGTAGTGAGGAGAGCCACCATCTTGATGACTCTCCATAAGCTGAATGTGTATGTTCAGTGCTATCATTTATAACAGTTTTTGCAAACTTAAAGAAATTTTCACGTTGGAAAATTTGGAAAGCAGTTCAGAATCTCAGCTTTGGAAAAGGCCTGTCTTTCCCAGTTCCTGCCTCCCTCCATAGCCCTCCATTCCTCCTCACCATGGGACATGCATAGGAGCGAGTGGCTAGAAGACAGTACTGTACACGGTTCACACGAGGTCTTGTTAAGAAGACGGGAGGGACTGCATCTTCAGCCATATGGAGCGCTGGAATTTTGGGGAACAAACCAAAATGGTAATCCGAAGTCTTCTTTAGGAAACAAAACTTGTGTGACTAGAAATAGACCAGCTCCTAAATATATTCTGGTTTATGTGCATTCTGTTGTAAACCACATGCCACTAGGTAGGATTTTAGGTGGTCAGTAGAGAGCAGGTATATTTTCTACCTAAAGAATGTGTCTACCAGTCCGAAAAGCTGATTGTATTCTTTTCTAGTTTGATCATTTTAAGTCTTTTCTACCCCTGTGACAAATTTGTGCATCATTTTTAATATTGTCAATCCCTTTGAGGCAGTGAATGTTCATCTTCAGACAGTTTTAATTATGAGTTAAGGTTTTAGAAATCTCATTTTTTACATTTTCAAATTTTAAAAGTATCATATAAGATGGTCTCTGAAATATTGGTTCCCAGCTTGGACTGAAACAACTGAAATAAAATTATAAACTCTTGTTGGAAATTTTCTATATTTTCCCAAAATAATCCATGATGCTTATGTTATGTAGCTGTGATAGAGTGGGTTCAAATCTCTAGACCAGTGTTTCCCAAACTTTTGACATACGTGTACCCCTTCTATAATTTTCGTGATGCTGAGTACCCCTCATAAAAAAAAGAGATGTATTTTAATAACAATCAAAATATATTTATTTTTATTTTTTGTACACTCACAAAATAATAATAAATGAAAAATAAAATTATTCATAATAAAATATAAATAAAAGTTATATTATAAATAACATTTATTTGGATCAATGAGAAGGATGAAATTGACTTGACTCATGAGAACGTAGAATTAGGCGCAGCTAAGCATGGTGCATTGCATACCCCCACCAAACTCCGGTGTAACATGTACCCCCACCAAACTCTTCCTGTACCCCTGGGGGTATGCTTATCACACTTTGGGAAACACTGCTATAGACTTTCAAGAACCAATAGCTTTCCTCTCTAGCTGCTATATCTTAATGCAAATTATTTAACCACTTGGAGCTTCAGTGTCACAAACTAAAGATTTTTATATTTCATGACCTTAAAGAATTTTTATTTTTACAAAAGTTTAACATCCCATACTCATAGTTTGACCATTTTCCATATTTTTTCTTATAAATCACTTACCTGTCAGCTTCTTTGTTGGCTGCTTTCTATAATTTGGCATATGCTTACTCTTTGTTCCTTTGTTCCTTGGTACATTTCTTTGGCAGTTGATAGAGGAAACCCAGTGGAATGTATTTTTGTAAAAAAAATATAAGAATTATAGATATTTAGAGATGTAAGTAATCATAAACAGCATCAAACTCATACATTAAAAATAAGAGAAGCAGCCGAAACCGGTTTGGCTCAGCGGTAGAGCGTCGATCTGTGGACTGAAAGGTCCCGGGTTCGATTCCGGTCAAGGGTATGCACATTGGTTGCGGGCACATCCTTCTGGGGATGTGCAAGAGGCAGCTGGTCAATGTTTCTCTCTCATTGATGTTTCTAGCTCTCTATCTCTCTCCTTTCCTTTCTGTAAAATATCAATAAAAATATATTTTTTTAAAATAAGAGAAGTAATAGCTGGATTGTTCAGGTCCCTGATTTCGGTTTAGAAGGAGGATGTAGGAACTCAGAAATTACCAGACTGATGACCTCTCATATTGCATCCTGTGTATCGTCAGCAGTGATGTTTCTACTCTGATATAACTGGTGTGTGATGTTTGAGAACAAAACTGTGATTCTGGGAGATAAAACAGTTCGAGATTTCTGTAGCCAAGGTCCCCAGCCAGTTCCTTCTTCCATCTTGGGTTTGGAGCGGACCAGGCTGAAAAGGCCACCCTATCAGTAATGTATCCTCCTCCTCCTCCGTCTTCCCATGGTGCAGCAGGAACCCATGGTGCTTGGCCAACTCCTTGGTTAGCACTTGTTTGGCAGCAGACCCTGCCTTGGGCTTGTCCTCCTGTAGGTGGTGATCAGGATGGTCTGATGGCCTCGATGGGAGGCAGCTTGGTGTGAAAGGAAGAGCAGGGCTCTGCCTTTAACTAGGCAGGCGTCATGGATCTCTTAGCCTCATTGTTCTAAAATGTAGGCTTTATTATTTTTCAGGTTTGGTGAATAATACCACACCACAGAGGGACACACAGAGCAGCATCAGGCTGGTCAGGAGACAGAGCAAGGAAAAACCTAAAGGAGGGACCCTTATTATGGTTTCTGCTGGAAGGAAAGCCCGGACAGGGTAGGCAGGCTGAGGATTGGCTAGTCTGAATGACGTTAGCAGGCTCTGGGGCCTATGAGCGCTCCCTGGTTGTCTGGCACCTGGCCCTGTGGTAATTAGGGCAGAGGAGTAGTCCCCCAGACGGTGAGACCCCAAGATAAAGGAGGTGGTTGAGACAGAGTCTCTGAGTCAGTTGGTTTGCTTATGAAAAGTATGCTTTTGAGTGAGTCATTAGCGCTAGGAATTTGCTAAGCCTGGGAAGGCGGGATCCTCCAGTGCCCACAAGGCCTCAAGATGCCAAAAATACCAAAAATATAGACTAAGAAGACATGCTTAATACACTCACTAGTCCTCAGGATCTTTTATTTGAAATAATGTAGGTAATTATTACTAATGTAATGTTAGTACTTAATAACCTTACTATAACTACTGCAAACAGTGATGTGGTCTATTCACTTTTTTATTTGATTCTTGCCATAATGAGGGGTAATTATTATATCCTTTTCACAGAGGTACAAAATGAAGATAAGGGGTTTACTTGCCAAGTTTACACAGTGAGTAACTGTGTAGCTATGCCTGCTCATTGCACTTCAAAATAAAAGGAGAACGGAATTACATGTATTGAATATCGACTGTGTGTCCAATATCTTCTTAGGTACTTTAGTTGTTAAATATTAGATACATAAAAATATTGTTAAATATTAGATACATAAAAATATTTCAATGCTATTAAATATTTTCAATAACAACACAAAAAGGAATGGGCCGAAACTGGTTTGGCTCAGTGGATAGAGCGTCGGACTGCGGACTGAAAGGTCCCGGGTTCGATTCTGGTCGAGGGCATGTACATTGGTTGCGGGCACATTCCCCGGTAGGGGGTGTGCAAGAGGCAGCTGGTTGATGTTTCTCTCTCATCAACGTTTCTAACTCTCTATCTCTCTCCCTTCCTCTCTGTAAAATATCAATAAAAAATTTTTTTTTTTTTAAAAAGGAGTGGTTATGCCATTTTATAGATGGGATAAATGAGGTTCATAAAAATTATCGAAATTGTTTCAAGGCTGCAGACCTACCCTCTTTCCCCGAAAATAAGACAGTGTCTTATATTAATTTTTGCTCCCAACGATGCGCTAGGTCTTATTTTCAGGGGGTGTGTTATGTTTCCATGAAGTAGGTCTTATTTTCGGAGGATGTCTTATTTTCGGGGAAACACGGTAGTAAGTGGCAGAACTGAGGTTTGAATGGGCGGTCTGTTGGACCCAGGGTAGCAAATGAATTTTACCTCAAGCATCAGCCTCAGTGAGCTGGTGGAGGTTGGCTACAGCGACGTGGAGAAGGAGTGTGAGGCTGTGTCTGGACTCCCTGGGAAAGAATATCACGTTTCGTAGTGACTTTTGTCACAGGGGTGAGGGGAGAGAGGCAGCACCCAGCCATTTATTTCTCGTCTTCGAAGTAAACTCTTTTTAGTGTCTGCCACCTCCACAAACCCGTTGTTCTAGGTCGTCATGACCTGGGGAGACGCCGCGATCCTTGTGAAGGCTGTACTTATTCTAGGAAGATGCTAACGACATCTGTTCTTGGTACTTCCTGAACCTTCCTTCTCTCCACTGTTTTTCTGATGGTAAGATGGGATTACAAATAGCTGCCTGTTTGTAAGAGAGCAAGTAGGTTAAGCGCGAGTGATCCTACTCAGTGGAGTTTCTTTTTCAAAATATATTTTTATTGATTTCAGAGAAGAAGGGAGAGAGAAATAGAAACATCAGTGATGAGAGGGAATCCTTGATTGGCTGCCTCCTGCACGCCCCCACACTGGGGATCGAGCCTGAAACCCAGGCATGTGCCCTGACCTGGAATCGAACTGTGACCTCCTGGTTCTTAAGCTGACGCTCAACCGCTGAGCCATGCCAGCCGGGCAAATTGAGCATCTTTTATTTGCCAGTCTCCATGAACCCAGGATCTCATTCAGCCTTGAACTGCGCTCTTCAGAAGGAGGTTTTATCCCCTTGCCTTGCACAGAGCAGATCACTCTAGGAGCCCAACTGAATTGCCTAAGACAAGTCCTGCCAAGCAGTTGAGCTGCAATCCACGCACGCCTCCAGCTGCTGCCTAAGCCCATCACCATTTCACTCTGCAGTTGTCTAATGGGAAAAAGCAGGGAGGGTTGGCTCTGGTTTGACCAGTGTTTGAGCTCTCTCCCTGGGACTCTACAGAATGGCTTACATGTGGGCCCCGGGCCCGCCAGCATCCTCCACTTGAGTCAACTGGAGACTGGCCGTTCTCACGAAAAGTGCTGGAAATCCCCAGTGCATCCCTTGAGCCCGTGGATCTTACAGCTGGGTAAGCACCAACTGAGGTTGTTGAAAGTCCCTAGAAACTGTACCCTTTCCCCCTAGAAGGCCACATCTTCTCTAGTACTCAGAAGCATAAAATGAAACGGCAAATCACGTTACAAAGAAAATTAGCGTCAGCCTCTCTGGATGCCAGTGTTCTCATTTGCGAAACAAGGCCGTGGGTTTTATGATCTCGAAGGTGCCTTCCAAGCTCACTTTTATGAGGCCAAGGCTTCCCTGAGCAGGTTTCCAGAAGCCAGCGGGTGGGGGCCTGGTCTCAACATTTTTTTCTCCAGTTGTCAGTGCACAGTGAACCCTGACCTGTTTGCCTGGTGACAGCTGGCAGGCCCCCTTCTGCATGCCTTTCTTCCACCTTGATAGTCCTTCACCCTGTCCCAGCACCTGTAAATTCTGCTTCCGAAACAAACTGTGTGTAAAAATTGGTGGGGGCATTTCGCGTAAAGGATCTCAGGTCAGTTTGTTTTCTCCCCCAAGTATATTTGCAAATTGAGATTTATACCTAATTGTGAAATTAAAGGAATTTCATCTACCAGCCAGTTTCAATTCTGAAAAGATAGGGCTCTTCCAAGGTTCTAAAATCATCCCATTGAACGTAAAACCCAAATTGTCTGTATGGCTCAGAGGGAAGGGAAAGAAGGGGGAAAGGAGGAAGATGAGTGAAGAATTGGAGATGAAGGGAAGCCAGTCTCTCTCTGGTTGTGGCTGCAAACCCACCGGGTACAAAGCACACAGGGTGGGCATGGCGGGAGAGGTTAGAGCAGGAATTTGAAGCTACAGCCGGTGGGCCAAGTCCAGCCCAACCCCTGTGCCTTCCGGTGGTGTGCGAGCTGGGAGAGGTTGGGGTGAATATTTGTAACTGATGTGACGATTGAGAACACTAACTTTGAAATTTAATTGCGTGAAATGCTAACCCTCCAAAAAAAGAATTCCATTTCTTTCCTTAGTAGGCTTAGATTATTTCAAAAATTGTGCTCTATTATTATTATTACTATT
Source organism: Vespertilio murinus (assembly GCA_963924515.1). Taxonomy (NCBI): domain Eukaryota; kingdom Metazoa; phylum Chordata; class Mammalia; order Chiroptera; family Vespertilionidae; genus Vespertilio; species Vespertilio murinus. Next base: position 31,422,953 of record OZ004717.1, on the reverse strand, counting down.
ATTATTATTGTATTTTAAATTTTATCAATGAGAAACATGTGAAAATTGTGTCCCTTCTTATTATGTAAATACATGTGTAATTGATTTTGCCTCTTGGCCCACAGAGCTTAAAATTTTTACTCTCCATCTCTTTACAAAAAATATTTGCCAGGCCTTCGTTAAGGGGAAAAGAAGCCAGACAGTGGGAAGATGAATAGGGCTATGAGAGAGGATAAAAGGGAAACTGAGGAAAAGTGAAGTGATGTTACAAATGAAATGAAAGAAATAGGATGTTCTGTCTCCAGTCATGTGAAGCACCTACATAGCATCTTTAAGGACTAGCCACTTTGTCCCTATTCCAGAAAAAAAACAACAACAACTCTCTTCTGTGTTAAACATACACAGGGCACTTGCACACACAGACATGGCACATGTACACACAAGTGTGCACACACCCGCACACACGGCTGGCTATGAGGACAATGTCACCCTGAACCCAAATCACAGCTCTGTCTTGAACTCATTGTGGGATTTGGTGAGTTATTGCCTCTCTGGCCTCCCCACTAACATACAGTTGCCAGTTAGAACTTGGAATCATAAAAGCCAAAGGGTTTTCCCACATCTCAGCCTCCTTAAAACTTTATCTCTGGGTCTCATGTGCTGCTCTCACAATTCTTCAGTGACTCCAATTTTATCCTGAAAATTTCTACATAAACATAGGCCTCGCCCAAGGTCTGTTCTCAGATCTCTGCCTCCTTTTTTTTTTTTTTTTTTTAACATATTCCTTCAAAGTTCTCATTTCTTCTCCAGTCTGATCATGACACTCCTTTGTATTATGCATCAATCACCTGACCAAACAAAGGTCAGGTGACTGCTGCAGAAGAGACACTTAGGTCTTCACCTCTCTCCTGCCAGCCCTAACAGATGCACACTTATTACTTATTATGTCTTCTTGCCTTGCTAAATACTCGCCCCCGATTCCAGGACTCACTCCTGCTTGCCTGCTTGTCCACAAATCCTGCCTGCCCCCTCCCACCTTTGCTGGGCTAACTTCTGGTCCTTCCCATCCCCATCTGCCTTGTCCCCTGTCTGTTAGATTATGACAAGCATTGAGACATTGGTTTGAATTAAATATATCAGCTTATCTTTTGAAGCCCTTCAAATTACTATCAGGGCAATCAATCACAACCCCAGTGTGAGGATACTCCCAAACACTGAGACCTCGTGCAGATCTTAAAAATGAAATTGGTCAACGTACTGCATCAAGTCTGCACAAACATTCCAATACTAAAAATATTCAACTGATTTGCATGAGAGCCTACATTTTTTGGGACAGGCTTTCTATAATGTAATCAAATCATGCGTGTCACTTCCTGGCTTTCTTCTTTTCTCAGAAGGGAGAGTACTTCCTTGTTGGGGTGAGTGAGCCCTTACAGAGGCCTCCTCCCATCCTCTGCTGCCCTGGGCATGGGCACCAGCCACACTGGCCTCTTTGTTCTTCAGCTATGCCAAGCTGGCTCACCTTTGCCCCCTTGCACTTTTGACTGGGTGCACATATCCATGACGTGCTCAAGCTTGTCATCCAAGTGTGGCTCAAATGGCAACTCCTCAGGAAAGACTTTCCTCACCACCCTAACGCTGTCTTCTCAGTCTCACCTAAATCTATTTCACTTGCTCTTTAGACTCTTCACAGTCTGAAACTTTCTGGCTCATGCACTTGTGTACATATTCTTTTCTGTTTACAATTCCTATGATACAAGCTTCAGGAGAGCAGAAATCCTCTCTGTTTGGCCATTACTGTGCCTCCTCAGTTGACCTGCCCCATATTCATTCCCTCAGGGTGTCAGTATGAAAGGTCTGATTCATTCTTTGCTGGGAGTGGGTTGTTTTGGTGTAACAAAGATACATGTTTGGGTTCAAAGGAGTTATATGCATGCATTCCTAATATGAAGAGCAAGGATTGTTTGCCGAGCAACGGGAGCTGATGCAATGCTAAATATTAGCATAGTGCTTCAGAGTTCAACAAAAACAATTATTTTATAGGCTCAGCAAATTAAAATAAAAAACAGCCCTTGAAAGTGGGCATTTGGCATTGTTTTTGTTTTGCAAAATTAGTATAATCTTTTTTTTTATGAGAAACTCCTGTCAGTCTATTCAAATCTGAGTTCATCAACTTAATTTTAAGAATGTTAACTGTTTAAAGGGAACCATTGAATTCTGGTACATTCTAAACAGAAGTCTTCTCTTTGAATCTTCCATGAAAAATAACATTTCAAACACTGGGAGACCTTAGTAATTTCTATTTGACCTCTGCTTTTTGTACACGCTGTTAACTTTTCCAGATTGTTAATCCAGGTTGTTAATTGTGTGTGCTATCTGTAGGTCCTCTAAAATTTAATCTCATCCCTTTATGTGTAATAGAAGGAGTTTATGCAGAGTGAATTTACCAAAGCTTTTATAATTCCTGTCTAGAAAACCTAAACCAAAGTATTTGTAAGAAGACATTGATAGGTACCATTCAAGTATATAAGATTCTAATATTTTACTTTCTTCATATATTGGAAGAAAAATTATACATATGTATATATAGAGTGGGACAAAAGTAGGTTTATAATTGTGAGTACATGAAACAGAATTAATACTTGTATTATTATTTATTAATTACTAGTGGTCTGGTGCACGAAATTCACGCATGGGTGGTGCTCCTCAGACCAGCCTGCACCATCTCCAATCTGGGACTCCTTGTGGGGTATATGACTGCTGGTTTAGGCCTGATCCCTATGGAGCATCCCTCTCGCTGACTCCTAACGACTCACCTGCCTGCCTGCCTGATTGCCCCTAACCACTCTTCCTGCCAGCCTGATCACCATCAACTGCCCCTCTACCGGACTGATCGTCCCCAACTGCCCCCCATGCTGTCCTGCTCACCCCCAACTGGCCCCCACCAGGCTGCTCATACCAGCTGCCCCCCTGCCGGCCTGCTTCCCCCCAACTGCTCTCCCCTGCTGGCCTGATCACCCACAACTGCCCTCCTTTCCTGGCCTGATTGCCCTTAACTGCCTCTGCTTTGTTCTGCCACCATGGCTTTGTGTGGAAGGACATCCAGAAGGTCTCCTGGTCTAATTAGCATATTACACTTTTACTAGTATAAATTACATTATTTCCATACAAACAACTGCAGACCTGCTTTTGCCCCATCATATATATATATATATATATATATATATATATATATATATGGACAAGGTTCAAGCATATATATAATATATGTGTACATACATATAGAAAAAGACATAAGGTATTTCAGTTTTCTTTCAAATAGTATAGTGTATAATTTCACACAGAGAACATAGGGAAAAATATTCTCTCCTTGAGTCCCATTCTGTATCTCTTACCACCTACTTCAACTCTACATAATATCCCATATGTCTTTCCTCATTACTGGCATATTTTAAAGTCATTAGAACTTGGTGGGCAACCGAGATACATTGGAGAATAGCTCATAATTAATATAAACCCCTTGAGGGAACTTTTATACATACACACACACATGTGCGCACACATATGCGCACACATGATTTAGTTTAATAGAAAATTGGACGTTGTATTTAATTATGAAAATATATGGCAAAGACTATAGCTCTGCTTATAAGTAAACTTTGCTCCCGTAGTTTTGCTGTAACCTCAGCTGGGCACTATCTATGATCTAGCTAGCACTTTGGTTTGCTTACAGGTCCTGAAATCTTAGATTTAAAGACTTTTTTTCTGCTTATACATCATGGATCAGGTAGTGGCATCTGCTGGCAGTGAGTGATATTGCTTTCTAATCCTATAGGCGGCCTGGCTTTTCATAACAATATATCCCTGGATAGCAGATCATGATGTTGTTTTTGGGTGTGCATGTGTTTTTTAGAATGGACATATACCTGAAAACATAAATAACAAAACAGAGTGGCGAAAACAATTTACACGTCAGCTGGTATGTCACACATGGAAGGAAGAAAAACTTTTATTGTGAATTTACTGTGCCCATGTTCTTTCACATACTATCAGAGGTTAAGAGATCAGCGAGGGTAAGAGACTTGCCTAGGTTCACAGGCTGGGAAGGCAGGTATCACTTAAAATCTGGCCTAAGTAGTTAGGATAGCCTAGTTTATGAGCAAAACAGAAAGGGTATTCAGAAAAGGATTTGGGTGGCAATGAGCACTCTCATATACTGCTTCAGTTTTTCTGGAGAGCAATTTCCCCTTTTGCATGGAAAGCCCTCGAAATGTGCATGTCAGCTGATTAAGCAATTTCAATTCTGGTAATTTATTCTCAGGAAATAATAGTAGAGATGCTTGAAGATTTATTAATAAATGACTATTTATCTCTATATGTACATACTATATATGACAACATTTACTAGAAACCATGAAAAATAAATGCTCCACATAACAACCAGTAGCAAAGAGTGGGTATCATAGATTATCGTATATCCCTATAAGGGAGTGATATTCATTCATTAAAATATGTCGTATAGGGGTATCATTGACATGGAAAAATGTTTATACCATATTATTAGGTAAAAGAGCCGGGGTTTTTTTTGGTGCTGTGTGGTGTCATTTTCAAGTAAAACTCTATATATGTCCATGTGAAGATATATTAAAATACCAACAGTGGTTACTTTTGAGAGATAAGATGACAGGTCACATTTATTTTCTCCTTTTCCTCATCTCCATTTCATAAATGTTCTAAGGGGTCCAGGTTACAGAGACCCAACAGGGATGGAACTGGAGAGGAACAAGTTTCTCCAGTCAATGGGATGCGATATTAAGTAAGACCTGGCGTTGGCCTAAGGATGATATCCTGCCATGCCAGAAAGGAAGAGGCAAGAGGCCTGAGGCACCTGCTTAGGTGCACAAGTCTCATCAGAGATGTTCAAATGGCAGTCGTGGTGCCAAGAGAGAGGCCAGGCACCATGATATGTAAATAATGTTTGTCCCAGAGAAATTGGTGGGCCAGGAAGGGAACTAAAGACAGGAATTGGGGTTGGCTCTGGGAGGTGGATGCAAACCCAGGGCAGTGGAGGAAGCACGTCCAACTCAGTATGAAGTTATCAAACAATTGTCCCTCCTTGGGATAGTTCTTCACATTTCCCTTTGATCATGCTCCAGACCAGCTCTGTTCCCCGTCACAGCACCGCACTCAAGATTTGGAGACTCATTTGTTTTCAGATAGATGAGGCACAATGTCTGGTACACTAAAAGTTGCTTAAGGCTACTAATGTACTTGGAACAAGTTGGGAAACATACAAATAAAACCAAATCATCAGATTCCCCCCTTCCACCCCACACACTTATTTTTTTTCCTAGGAGGCAAAGGTGCTTACATTTATGCCTTTGACTTCAAACATGCCCATACGTTAGGATTATCTACAACATCTAGATGTTTTAAACTTTGTGAAAACGTTGGATTGTCAAGTTTTGGAGGGAAGAAGACCATCAGATCTAGATCATGTTGTGCTGCCATGCCTGACTGAGAAAGTCACTGCACATTCTTTTTTATCTCAGTTCCCTCATCTGTTGAGTGAGAGCAAGTGAGATAAAGGTAGAGGGTCCTTTGGCCCTGAAACTCCAGGACACACTGGCCCTGAAACGTTGCTCTTATTTTCATTCCCATATTGTTTTTCCTGTCTATCCACTCCAGCCCCCGAATACAAGAGCAATGAAAGGGAAATCCAGAAGGTCAGACTGAGGGAAGAGCTGGTTCTTTTCTCTTTGTCTGGAGTATTCCTACCGACTGACTGCATGATGAAAGGAGCATTTTCACATTCTTTATTCATCTATACTCATTTATTCAAGGAACACTGAATACCCAGGTTTGTTCTAAATATTGCACTATGTCTCAGTTAAACAGTGTTTTAACAGATACCTCTTCTGCTGTCAGGAAACTTCCTGTGTAGAGAGGATTTTCAGTTCTCCTGCTGTATATTCCCCTAGAGATTCTGAATTTCCTCCCTCTTCTCCTCCCTAGTCCGCCCACACTGTTCAAATAGGAAATATTATGGTGGAACTTGATTGGATATATGGATAGTATGGATGTAGAAAAACACTTGAAAACCACAGTCTGGTGCAGGAGACAGACTCATACTTGGGAAATTAGGAATTGCCATTGTATAATCTATAGCAGGTGATATTCTTTTGAGCCATAGAAACACAGCCACATGAACATACATGATCCCATGTTTCCAGGAGAGTCTTACATATCCAGCTTTAATCAATAAGCATTACAAATCTATTAAATAAATTTCTCTGAAGTCTATCTAATTTCTGTTGTTCTGGTTCTCACTGCCTCTACCATAATCCAGTTTTCCCCCATTGTTTACCTGGATTACTATAGCACCTCCTAACTCATCTCCCTGCCCTCTTTGAATTCATTACAGTCAAAGTGATCTTTCTAAAACAGAAATTTGATGATGTCTCTCTCCTTGTTACACTTTTTAAAATATATATTTTTATTGATTTCCGAGAGGAAGGGAGAGGGAGAGGGAGAGAGAGAATCTTTCATTGGCTGCACACCCCCAACTGGGGATTGAGACTGCAACTTGACCAGAATCAAACCTGGGACCCTTCAGTCCAAAGCTGGACGCTCTATCCACTGAGCCAAACTGGCTAGGGCCATATTTTTTTTTGGGGGGGGGCATATATTTTTAAGTCTAAACCCTCAGTGCAAATTAGGTTAACCTTCTCTATGCACATCTCTGTGTAGTTATCTTTCTTCTAAACAACACTAAACTGAAGACTAGTCAGTTAGCAATCAATGAATGAGCCTAGCCCTATGCCTGACACGGAATAAATGCTTAATGGTGTTTTTAAAATGAATGTAGGATGTCATTTTGGAGTTTGTATTTAACTGGTCATAGGCATGGGTAAAATTTAGTAAAGGAGGTGCTTACTGAGGGTTTTGTTGAATGAGCTGATAGATAATGAAGATTAGTAGACCAAGAACAGACACAGACAATAGAGCTCTGAGGGACACTGACAGTTTACTAAGTGGTAAGGAAGGAAAATCTGCGAGCGTGATTGAAAAGATGGGAGCAAAGATAGGAGAGAATGCGGGAGGGTTGACCAAAAGCAGACAATTCAATAAATGCTTCTTTGTATCCCCAGAACCCAGCACCGGGGTAGGTGAATGAATGGGTTAAATGAATGATGGTCAGCAGATTAGGGTTAAGTACATTCCACAAAAGGCAGTTTGTAAGAATATGTCAAATCTCCTCTTAATCCCTCTTGTGTCCTGATTCTGCAGCAAAGTAGAATATCCTCGGGACTGAGAAGTGTTCACTGGATTGGGCAATTAGGGGATCCTCGCCAATCAACCGGATCATTATTATGGTTTTAGCGGAGCATGTGGTACAGAAGCCCAGGGTGGGAATGGAGGTGAGGAAGGAGGGAAGCAAGCACAGGCCATTCTTAGAAGGAAAGGGAAGCAGTCATATAGTTTTGGGCAATAACTGAAATGTGACTCAGAGGAAGGGAAGTTTCTGTTGGTTTGTACTTGTAGGTGGGAGGCATGTGAGGATATGTGTACAGGGAGTGGAAAAGCTCCGCCTCCCACCTCAGTGCTCCCCAGTGTCCTAGCCCCTCAGCAGATGCTTTGGTCCCGGGCAAAGGCTACCGAGTGGGTGGGTAACTTGTGGGTTCAGGGGGTGCAGATGTTTACTAGGCAACATCAAGGAGTCAAGAAGGTGGAGGTGAGAACCACCTCAACATTGTCTGTACTTGTAAGGCCTGAGAAGCATCTAAGAGTCCCCAGAAGAGGAGTTTGGTGAGAAGGGGCAAGCACAGGTCCTGAGGTGGTGAGGGGCCAAGTGCAGAGGGTCACGGGCCAGGCCCGGGCCTTAATTTTCTCCCTTTCAAGTGTTCAGCTTTGCCCATTGGGTGACTTATTTAGGTTGTTTTTTTTCCTGCTGTATATTTTCTTTATATTTCTCTAGTAATGATGAAGATGATAATAGTGACAATGATAATAATCATAAGCCAGGTACTGTGTTAGGTGCTTTTATAAGCACTGATTTCATCCAGTTAATAACTCAGTGATAAAGATAACATTATTATGGTCATTTTTACAGACCAGTAAAATTAGTTTAATAAATGAATACTTTCTGCTAATTTCTAATAAAGTCAATGATAACAATGGAATCATTTTTGTACTCAAATTTTAAGGAAAATGTCTTTCCTAAAATGAGAATATATACAAGATTATAGATTTGTAAGTTCAGATTGGGGTCTAAACATTCCTCAAAAAGCAATTGATAACAAGAGTATGTCAAAATGTCCATTTAATCTCTTTTGTGTCCTTAGAGAATAATGCTATAAACAACTGGAATCGAGAACATATGTAGTATTGGGTTGGGTATCTTTTCCAAAACTTTATATCTTAAATAAAGAAAAAAATGTTTAAGTTGTTTACTCTTCTGTTTCTAATAATTTGTTTTTGAAATTGAAATATTTCTCCTGGCTCATGAGTACACATTTTTTTCTCTCTTGATGTATACTGTAAAATGCAAAAAAAGTAAAATAGTTTAGCAATATTAGCTTGCACATAAAATCTAGTTATTGTTTCTTCTAAAGCACCAAAATAAAAATGCATTTAGGATCCGTACTTGAGCCTTCCAAGCAATTACGACCAAGTGAATATAAAATATATCTTAATACATTCTATACATGAGCGATGGTAACACACAAGAAGAACAGTGTCTCTTGTGTGATTCCCCATATGATTCTCAGAACTGATTTTTTTTTCTGTGGTAAAACAAAATCAGGGGAGAATATGCATGCTTCTAACGTATCCTGAAAGGCCTCCTTTTAAATAGACAACAGAAGCTAAGGGAATCAACACTGGGGGATCTTTTGTGTTGCAGGATTACAACACATAACATACATGAGGGTGTACCCTGAAGTTTTAACAAAAGACCTTAGCTAGACTGACTTTAAAAAAAGTGGGGGGGAGGATTTTATTCTCACTTTTGAAATACCTCCTTTTTTTTCTTTTTTTTCAAATCAACTTAGATTTAGGAAGAGAATTCAAATATATTTGAAAAGTTCCGTGGAGAGAAACACTCCTTACTCTCAAGTAGATTAAAAATATGCGTTGAATGGTTGACTCAGGGGCTTTCACCAAACTGGCCATGAATGCTGAAACCATCTGTTTTTCTGGACGTTGTCAGGGTGAGTGTGGCGGAGGCAGCTGTTTGCAAAGGGGACGCTTTGGATGATGAACCAGCCCATTGTTTCTGAGCAATTCCCTCGCATTCAGAGGCTCTAGCCAAGCGTGCTATGGAGTAATCAAAATCAAACTATTGTTTGTACCAATCATATTGATCTGAAAAGAACGTGGTGGGATGACCCCATTGTAGATGCAAATAGTTGTTCTGAGCAGCTGTATGCTGGCCAATATGTACCTCAGTAGGAAACAGGCGTGGAGGCTAGAGGGCTCTCTGCACCCTACTGGGGGAGGGAGAAAAGATTATACCAGATTGAGCTGCAGTTTAAGGGGACTGGAGGGAACGAAGACAAGTCTGTTGGCATTAGTGGTAATTTTCTCTTGCAAAAAAAAAAAATTGTCAACATTAACTCTATGGTGGCGAAGCTCTTTTTGTACTAAAGCCTCTGCCAACTAGAAATCCAGAATCCCCATAAAATTAGATAATGACTTAAAACTGTATAGTGCAAGAGTGATTTGCTCTGGTTGAAAATGTCAAGTCCTGACCAGTTCTGCAAGTTAGAAAATGCACCATCTTGCCTTATGTGGAATTTTTTTCATACCATGTTTAAAGTTTCATAGTGTGTTTACCACTCAGAAAATGGAGACACAATCTTGATGTGGCAATATTTGCATGGATATTAAAGCAGACATTTTGTCTAAGGAAAGAGGGCAAATGGAAGCACACAGAATGAAAATTATGCTGTCTAGTTTTTAATATAACCTAAATGCTATCTTTTACCCATTAACATTTAAGCTTTTTGGTTGTCCTTGTCACTTCATTGCATGCATGCTAATATCTTCTCATATAAAATTTAATCTGCTGAACTAAATGAAGGAATTAGTATCTGAAAGACATCTTTCATTAAGCAATTAACGAATCTCTCCAACAAATCTACAAAAGCATATGTGTTTATATTTAATAATTATTTGTGTGATCAGGCAGCTATAACACATGCATACACTTTGTTTTAGTCATGACATTACTACACCTAAACTTATTGTCATTGTACTATGGAGTCCTAATAAAAATGTGGTTAGATATGGTTACTTGTTAAAGAAGATACACACCTATAGTTTATCAACTTTCAAAATTCCTCTGTTGTTCCCTATCGAGCAGTGACAATTCTCTCAAACAGCAATGTGGCTGTGGATGCAATTTTGCATTATACTGCAGTTAAAACCAGAAATAACAGGATAAAGTTAAGACAGTTCATAAGTTTGTGGGTTGTGGTTAAAAGAAGGCTCAATACCCAATATGCCAACCAACCTTCATTGTTCAAATATAGGGGCCATGATAAGACTTGAATCCTATATAATAAAAGCTTAATATGCAAATTGTCCCCTTAACCAGGAGTTCGTCCAGGGGGCGTGGCTGGCCAACTGCCATGGCCCCTCCCACCAGCTGGCTCCACCTCTTCCAGTGGTGGCAGCAGGCAGCTGGGGAAGGGAGGCCCTGACTGGCAGCCAGCAGGCAGCCGCTAGGGACCTTATCCATGCATGAATTTCATGCACTGGGCCTCTAGTATGAAAATAAAAGAAAATATCTAAGCTATCCACAAATTTCATTGCTTAAATAATTCTTTCTGAGCAGCACTTTAATTAGTAACCTATTCTATTTCTCCTGAATTTGTTCATTTGTTTTGGTGTCACTGTGAGATTGATATGGGGTAGAGCCTATGAAACATTCAATTATGGAAAATTCAATTCATCATTAGTTTGGCAGGCCTATATTATATGAAAGAAAAATACTAACATCTATTTTTTAATTAAATTTGGTTTTTACTTGAATTGTATATCTGGATGGAATGGCTATATAAAGTACCTGAAAATAAACTCCATTGGTTCAAATTCTTAAATGTTTTATGTATACAATTAAGAGCAATACTTCATTATTCTGACACTTAGTTGATTTTCCTTCTGCTTTTAGGAGAATGAGACCAATTACAATAAAAAAGGGGGGGGGGAACAATATACAGGTTTTATTCCAAAAGCAATTTCCACATTTTTTCCCAGTATAAGTAAATATTTGGCCAAATTCCCCATGCCTGTCTGTAGAAATATCTATAGTGGTGGTAAGTGATAGTCTGAATGATGACCTGCATGCAGTACCATAATGACATGTCAGCCAGCAGATAATCTCTCTCTATATATATATGTAAAAGGCTAATATGCTAATTGTCCAACCATCTTGGTAATGATGTCATGTAGCAATGCCCGGCTTCCTTTCCCTAGCAACTAGCCTCCTTGCAGTTCCTTCAGCCCAGGAACACAACTTGCTTTATAGCCAGGTGGAAGCACTTTACACTGTAACCAAATGTCTGTGAAGCGTTTTTCCGTGCCTCATCTCATTTGGTCCACACAGAAGTCCTAGAGTAGGTAGATAGGAAACTCAGTAGAATCCTATTTTCTTTTCATTAGCCAGAAAACAGAGACTTAGAAAGCTTAGAAACTTGGCCCAACTGAAAAGAGGGAAGAAATGATGGACCTTGAAAATGACTTCAGGTTTTCTCACTGAGCAGAATATAGTCAAACACTGCTGTAGTTAAACAATTTACTCTTTGTTCTCCCTGCGTGATCTACAATGATAATCTGCTTCATGTTGACATTTACTACTGTGTTGCTGATAATTACCTGAAAGAGAAGTTGAGGTGCTTCACTGGGCTGGAAAAAGTTTAGCTACATCAGAAAGGAGGTCTAATTAAGCAAGTTTATTCTATATCTATAAAAGGCTAAGTTGACTTGTGCATGCATGATACATATGTATAAAGCTCTTGCTGGCACTATTTGCACATGTGTGTTTCCATCTGTCATTGTTGATCATGAATTTGGTTGACACTTCTATTATAAAAAAAGGGGGAATCATGATATTAAAATATTTCTTCTAATTAATTTCCTTTTAATGTGCATGAATTCATGCACCGGGCCACTAATAATGACACAATGTTCACAACATTGTACTTAATAATAGTTACTTATTATTGGATTTTTCTATGTGTCCATGGGTTGTTAAATTTTTTAATATGGAAACAATTTACTATTCTAAACCAATAACATAAAAAAATATATTATGGGCTGAATTGTGTCCCCCCGAAATTCATATGTTGAAGCTCTAACTTCCCGCATCTCTGAATGTGATTATATTCAGAGATAGAGCCTTTGAAGAGGTAATTAAGATTTGATGAGGTCATATGGGTGGAGCCCAATTCAACCTGTGTGCTTGACCTCGTATCAAAAGGAATTTGGGCATATAAAGGGATGAATATGCACAGAGCAAAGACAGTGAGGACATGGTGAGAGGTGGCTATCTGAAACCTAAGGAGAGAGACTTCAGAAGAAATGAAACCTGCAGGTATGGTGTTTGCATTTTAGTACAGGAGAGGAAGAAGATAGAGGCTTAAAAAGATTCAGATTTGCCATGGATCTAACAACTGAATACAGGGAAACTTGATTTTGAACCCAGGTCTGTGAGTCTCCAAAGCCTTTTTCTAATCAGCATGCTGCCCTCTTTCTCGAGTAAGGAAAGAAGTCTATCAATGCCATTTAGAAAGAATTGCAGCAATAAATGTAGAACTATAAAAACTCTCTAAAATTTCAACCCCCATTAGTTAACAAAAATGGTCTATTACGTACCTAAGAATTTTATTAATAGAGGTTAATATTACGTATTGACTATCTCACTTTGAATTTGTTGGAAAAAATCCACCTGTATCAGTTCTCCAATGTAAATCAACAAAACAAATTAAATTTCTCCAGGAGATGCTAACTGAAAAAGTTTAAGTTTATAAGAAAAAGGTGTGACAGATAAAATATTGTATATGTGCTCACAGGGAAGTTCAACTTCCTTCTATGGAAAGAAACAACTGGATGCTCCAACTTTATAAAATGGAACATGTATCATTTACTCAAAGGCCATATCATTTACCCTGTGGGTTTTTTTCTTCTTTTTTATTGGACTGAACTATGTGATTCAGGGGAGTGGCTAGAAGTTGAAGTCAATAAAACAAGAAAACAGTCCACTTGATATTTGCTCATATATACTTGGGGAGGGGCACTATTTATGGGGGGGGGGGACAAACAAACTATGGACACCATGATGCCTTTTCTTTCACCCTTTTCCACTATGTCATCATCTGATACCTTCCTACTGGACAAAAAGAAGCACATTCAGAAAGCTTATAGACTTGCTTTTTATTTTTAAACATGTAAAGAACTCTTACTTTAAGTTTGGGGGAAAACATGCCTATTAAAGATTGGAGTTAGATCCAGGGAATGAGAAAGGCTACATCTTGCACACACCAGCAAAGAGAGCATTAAAAAAGAATATCGACAATATTGCAAAACAAGTAGCCGAAGTCGGCTCTCCCTCATCCATTCCTATGGACTTTTTATCTCCTTGGTCATGGGTCAGCAGTTGGCTTTTCTTAAAATAACCTGCTTCTGGGCTCAAAACAGAGTTCCAGCAATTTGACCCAGTATGTTGTGCCAGCCATCCAGGCAATGTCAGCTCAGAAGCTTGGACCCATATTCTAATAATTGAAATGTCAATAGTTTAAAAGGTATCTAGTACTTTCCATCACAGTTCTGAGGCTGTGCTTTGTTAATGGCACAATTTTCAGCCTGTAGTCTATAGCAGAGCCTTCGGACTCACATGAGAAGAAAGCAGAAACCATCTGCTAGCCGACAGTATCAACTGTCTTTGGTCCATGATTACGGTAAGGAATATAATATTAGAAAGTAGGAGAGTAAAATTTTCTATTTATTTACAAATAACATTTTGCCACTTTGATAAATAAGTAGCCGTTTTAACGCCATTCTTTCCAGGCAATTCTGACCCCCTCTTAATCAAGTGACCAAATTTCCCCTAACAACTCTTGAATTTGCCTTTCCCAAGATTAGACCGTAGATTAAACACAAAAACGATCTCTGATTTCTGTAGTTTTAATATGATATGCCTAGTTGTAGATTCTCAGGATAACTGCTTGATGCTCCTTGAGGTTCCTGCTTACATAGTTTGGTGTTTATCATTTAATTGTTGTGAAAATTCTTCATCATTTTTACATAAAATATTTCTCTGTTTTGTTCCCTCTTTTCCTCTGGTATTCCAATTATACGTATGTTACATATTTTGAAATTATTTCACAGTTCCTTTTAATGCTTTGGCCTTGTTTTTTCATTCTTTTCTTTTGCTTTATTTAAGTTTGGTAAGTTCCATTGAACTATGTTTAAGCTCACTGACTCTTTCCTTTGCTCTGTCTAGTCTATAGGTGAGCCCATCAAAAGCATTCTTTGTTTCTGTTACACTGTGTTTTATTTTTTTTAATTTCTAGTATTTACTTTTGATTCTTAGAGTTTTCATCTGTCTATGGATCTGTTCTTCCATGTTGTGTACTTTTTCCATCAGAGCCATTAATAGAGTCATCACAGTTATTATATAAATTCCCTGTCTTATAATTTCACCAGAAGCCTGGTGCATGAAATTCATGCATGAGGGAGGGGGTCCCTCAGCCCAGCCTGCACCCTCTCCAATCTGGGACCCCTCAAGGAATGTCTGACTCCCTAAGTGGGCATCCCTCTCACAATACAGGACTGCTGGCCACTGCCTGCCTTCCTGATTGCCCCTAACCACTTCTGCCTGCCAGCCTGATCACCCCCTAACCACTGCCCTGCCAGCCTGATTGTCTAACTGCTCCCTGCTAGCCTGTTTGCCTCCAACTGCCCTCCTCTGCTGGCCCGGTCACCCCTAACTGCCCTTCCCTGCAGGCTTGATTGCCCCCAGCTGCCCTCCCCTGCTGGCCGTCTTGTGGTGGCCCTCTTGTGTCCACATGGGGGCAGGATGTTTGACCACATGGGGGCAGCTATCTTGATCTTGTGTGTTGGAGTGATGGTCAGTCTGCATATTACTGTTCTATTAGATAGGATAGTGTCATATTGGAATCTGGTTTTTATGCTTGCTATGTCTGATCAGATTGTTTTTCCTATAGATTATTAAGTTCATTTTGCACAGCGTCAGCTTTTATAATTACTTTTGTGGTTCTGCACCACTGTGAATAGTGAGGACTGCCTCTATGTGTGTGCGAGTGGGCGGAGGGGGCGTGTATAGGTATTCTGGTCAAGTAATGAACTACTTAGCACAAGAAGTCTTAGGCTAAGATTTTTACTTTGCTTTGATATACCAAATAACTTGAGCATATATCTTTAAATTACTATTATCTTTCTCCTTGTCTTCGATTTAGTTGTGAAGCTTTCTTTCCTTGTCTCAGATTGTTTATTGAGCTAGAATTCCTTTTGTGACATTTCATCTCTTAGGAAATAGCAAACATTCCCTAGACACTTTGAAGTTGAATTTCTATTGTTTTCTGGATATTTTTTTAGAGCCATGTAATCATTCCCTGGAGACTTCCTTAATTATAGTAATAATTATAATAATAGCATCTAACATTTACTGAGTATTTGACACATGTCAGCTTCTTTGCAGAACACTATATATCTATTGAAGAGCATAATGCTTTTCTTCTTCTCAGCACATATAATAACACATTTTGAATACATACGGAAGAAAAGTCTTTTATTAAGTTTTTCCCATTAATGTTGTTGATGTAAATTACATCAGACTTTTTTCCAGCTGAGACAAGGGGCCAGCACTGTGTGGGTAGGGATCTGTGTAAGACCCAAGCACTTCCTACTGTCTGCATGGGACCCGGAGGCTCCAGTGGCCTGAGACTTGTCCTCTGGCCACTGAAAGCAACAAGGGAATAGATGTTGCTTTTATATTATACTAGAGGCCTGGTGCATGGATTTGTGCACCAGTGGGGTCCCTTGGCCTGGCCTGTGGGGATCTGGCCAAAACCGGCTCTCCGACAACCCCCGAGGTGTCCCGGATTGCCAAAGGGCAGTTCTCAGGTGATCCACCCGAAATCGGGCTTCCTCCTCTCTGGTTCTGGGACCATCACTGGAGAATCGCAGTTGCCAAGTCACTACAGCTCAACAGCTCCTGGGTTGAGCACCTACCCCCTGGTGGTCAGTGCGTGTCATAGTTACTGGTCAGATGGTGGAATGGTCCACCAGTTGGCCTGTCGCTTAGGCTTTTGTATATGTAGATTTAGTCAGAACATACGTGCTAACTTGGTTGTATGGTATAAAAACTTAAACACGTCCCTCGTCTAGAGAAGGCACCAGCCCACTGCCTGAAGATACTGGCAATTCATGATAATTATCCTTTCCAAGTCCTCCCATACAAAACTCAATGAGCTGTATTTACTTCTTTCTGGCGTTATAAAAGTTATGTATCCTTTTATGGGGAGAGACACTTCCTTGAGGATAAAGAGTTATGCATGCTCATTAACAGAAGAATATGTACCACAGCAGGTACTGCGTGCTAAACCCAAGACTTATGACCCTATTGTCCACATGAGTGGCAAGCATAACTTCTCCACTGTGGTGGCAAATGAAAGGATGAAGAGGTAATGATGATAATGAAAGAGGATAATTTAAATGTTCTTGCTCCATTCTTTGGTTAAATATTCAGATACATTTCAAATTAGCATGCTTCCTCAAAGGTTGGAATGCAGGTGTGATTAAAGCATTGTCTGTTTTGCTAAATTTCCTATGTTCGGAAAAATGGGAGATATCTTTGGAACTCTGCCTTAGAGTTGGCAAAGTATATTGCCCTGGCTGTGAACCTTGAGTATAGGTTTTAAGCCTTTCAGTCTAAAAGGGCTTTAGATTGTTCTTCTTAGTCTTTCTGGACTGATTTTCCTGGACTCTGTTAGCAAGTATCTTAGTATGATCTTTGCCAAAAGACTGCCGCTTGGCCAGCTGTTCCCTATAGTCCTTGTCAGTTTAGAAGAAGGAAGTAGTGGTACAGAGGTGGTCACTTTGATGTTGGAATCTTCCTGATAATAATTCTTTTCAAGGATTGAGGTCTTCTGTGTCATTTGCTAGAATGGTCAACGTATATATAGTGTGAAAACCTTATTCATGAGAATTACTATGGAATTGGTTCATTGGTTACATATACATTAAAAGATCTCAAGTGAATAGAAAATAATTTGTGCAGAACAATAACAAGGAGGCAGTGAATGCTCAGAATTATGTCATTAGGAAATGTAATCAGCAAAGGGAAATGCTGTTTAAATCAGAGGTATGACAATTTAGGCTCAAATTAAGTAAAATAAATTATAAGCAAATTTATAATATCATGTTTTCTTAGATCAGGGTCTTTGGAAGTGAAACCCAGTGCAGGGCCTCACAGGGGAAACTTTAGGGGGATCAGGAAAGCAAGACAGAGAAGGGACAAAGGTGAAGAAGTGGGCAGCAGTTTCAGTTGGCAAACTGCGGCTCACAAGCCACATGTGGCTCTTTGGCCCCTTGAGTGTGGCTTTTCCACAAAATATTAGGGCCTGGGAGAGTCTGTTTTGAAGAAATGACATTAGAAGTTTAAGTTTAAAAATTTTGGCCCTCAAAATAAATTTCAATTGTTTTACTATTGATATTTGGCTCTGTGGACTAATGAGTTTGCCGACCACTGTCCCAGAGGATGGGCTTCAACCTAATCCTGCAAAGAACTTCGGCATTATTTATATGTGTTGAAGGTTTATACTCCCTCATTGCATGACTGGTTGACAGCCACAGGGTATGTGGGAAGGTCATAGGCCCTCAGGCCCTTCCCACTTTCTGTACCTGCAGCAGAGCGGCCCCAGTAGACTGAGAGTCATCCCCTGAAGAGCTGCGGGCCTGGCCATTGAGGATAGGAGATGACAATTTCAGGGCATGGTGTGCGTCCAGGAATGGTAAAAAGGATTTGGGGGTGAGGGGTTTCAGCATTGTCTGCTGTGCATGTATCTTAAATTACTTAGGAGTAATATGAACCCTAGCTGATTTGGCACAGTGGACAGAGAGCATCGACCTGCGGACTGAAGGGTACTGGGTTTGATTCTGGTCAAGGGCACATGCTGGGGTTGGGGGCTCCATCCCCAGTAGAGGGCAGCTGATCAATGATTCTCTCTCATCATGATGTTTTTCTCTCTCTCTCTCCATCTCCCATGTTCTCTGAAATCAATAAAAATATATATATTTTTAAAAAGAGTAATATGAAAACTGTATATAAAAATTCAATAAGGATATTTCAAATCTGTATAGTTTCTCCGATTAAAGTTCAGTGCTCTTTCCAGAAAAGGAGGTTGTTTTGGTTATTTCCTTTTTTCATGCTGTGAGTTTCCCAGAAGGATTCAAAGTATTTGATGAAACTGGGTTATTTTAGGATGATTAGCCAATACACATTTTTCTAAGCTGAGTTCTATGAGATTGCATTCAAACGGAAGCCTTTCTGATCTCCGAGGTACCTATTCAGTCTCTTGTTTCCCAGATACATGCAGTATGGGGATGGCCTGTGGTTCATTTTAAATCTTCAACAATTTTGCTAATTAAAAACTGAAAAGGTTAGCAAATATGAGAAACAATGGGGAATATTTTTGTTAGTTGTTTATCTTTTTGTTTTTCTTCTTTTAAAGGTCATTAGGGCTAAAAGAAGGTTTTTATTCTACATACTTGTTCCACGAAAGGGATATATATATATTTTTTTGTTTCCACTTTCAAGAAGACACCACCTTAATTAAACCCCAGTGGGCCAGTTTAATTAAAAACTGTCAGTAAGATCCTCACAAGGGAACCAGATATCCATGAAGCACACCGTCTGCTTCCTTTGTGATTACTCAGAAATCTCTGACCCCACGCCCACCAGGACAGCCCTGCGGCCATGGGTCGACCTGGTGAGTGCCTGCTGCTCAAGGAAGACTCGGCCTTTGGTGAGCCCGTGAGCCAGGCCGGGTCACACTGAAGAAGAGACACCAGGTGGATCATCAGGCCCCAGAGTTTAAACATTTAGAAACTTTCTTTTCTCTCACTATTATGTACTAACTAGGGGCCAGTGCATGAATTCACACATCTTGAAAGGAACTGTGGGCCACAAAGCTGCAGTGGGCACAGGGACGGTCTCGTCCCATCCTCCATGCCCCTACCCAGCCCCCTGTCTGCGGTCAGCCTGCTCCTCCTGACTCTGCTCCCACGTGCTGACGGCACCAGCCCTGCTCATACCCACTGACAGTGTGCAGTGATTGGGGCCGGTGGCAGCAGCGGGTGCGAATGGGGCCAGTGCGGTCAGCAGGTGCGAGCGGCAGCTGCTGCTCTGATTACCCTTCAGGAGCAGGGGGGAGGTGGAGAATCTTTTAGGGGTGATCAGGGCTGGTTCTGGGCATCGGCAGTGGGTGCGAGCAGTGGCTCCAGCACTGGCAGCAGGTGGGAGTATCGGACAGGACTGCAGTGTGCAGAAGCATTGAATTTTCAGTAGTCACCACAGGCTTGCCCCAATGACAATGACCAGTGCCTGCCTTAGTCTGGCACCCCTGCTCACCTGCTTCACCATCCTGCCGTGGCCAACGCCTGCCATGTTCCGTATGCGTCCCCTGGTGGTCAGCGCACGCCATAGCAACCGGTTGTTTGGTTGTTCGGTTGTTCCGCCATTCGGTTTATATGCATATTAGCCTTTTATTTTATAGGAAGGGTCTATCATCATAGTTCCTATTCTCTTCACCAAATAGATAACCAAGGAAGAATTACTCTTTATCTCTGTTCTACTTCCTGTCCCCCTGTTTTTCTTTCTCTGGTCTGGTGGGAGTCACAGAACTCAGTTTTGTGTATATCTGAGAACCTTCTAGTGCAGGGGTGGGCAAACTTTTTGACTCCAGGGCCACAATGGGTTCTTAAACTGGACCGGAGGGCCGGAACAAAAGCAACCTGACCATGCTGGCACTCTCATCTTGGGCTGCTGGTGAAGGAGCAGAGGGGAGAGCAAGAGAACCCTCTACTCTTTAGGCTCCTTGGGCCGGATAGAACAGCCGAACGGGCCGGATCCGGCCTGCAGGCCGTAGTTTGCCCACAGCTGTTCTAGTGGCTACTTCAGCCTGAACTCAAATACCCCTGTCAGCAAGGAAGCCAGTTCCCTAAACCCTAGAGTGAGAGTGTGGTGAAGGATTTCCAAATCACAATGCATTGAGGGCCTCCTGTAATCATTTCCCCTTCTAGTTGCTTTCAATACATGATTTCATTTAATTCCTACTTCGTTATTAATTCACTTTACACAGGTGTGGAAATGGGAGCTTAGGGAAATTCAGTGATTTCCCCAAAATTAAAAAGCAAGCATATGGAAAAATGAGGAATTGACCTGCAAAGCAATCCATGACCTGAAAAGTTTCCACCTAGACTTGCTTCTCAGCTATCTCTTCTTTATTTATTGTTTTAATCTGGTTATATAAATACTAGAGGCATAAAATTCTTGCACTCGGGGGCAGGGGGTGTCCCTCAACCTGGATTGAGATAGGGTGCCAGCCACCAAGGGACCATACCAGTTCACAATTGGGGCTGGGGAGGGACACAGGAGGCTGGCCAGCTGGGGAGGGACCTTGAGAGGGCTACAGGGCATGTCCTGCCTATCTCACTCAGTCCCATCGGCTGGATCCCAGCACCAAGCTAACCTACTAGTCTGAGTGTCTGCCCCCTGGTGGTCAGCGCACATGACAGTGACTGGTCAACCAGTTGACTGCCTCCTCGAGGTCAGTGCACATCATAATGAGTGGTTGATCAGCCTTAGCATGTTATTAGAATATTACACTTTGATTAGTGGAATGGATGACTGGACAACTGGACACTTAGCCTATTAGGCTTTTATTATATAGGATTACATGCTTAATATGTAATATTCCATAGTATGGACAGTCCATAGTTTTGGTTTATGTTTGTTTTGCCGCAAGAGAAAAATTTATACTAAATATTTTTATTATATCTGATTTAACATTGGTGCTTTTACTTCTATGGGATAGATTTCCTCAAGGTGAGGATGTGAGATTGAAGAGCATGTGCCTTTCTATTTTAATAGATATTTTCAGATTGCCTCAGCAGTGATTATCCTTTTTTATTAAAAACCCATCAGACATACTTAAGAATGGATATAATGTGTTCCCAACTAAAATTTGACTTTCACAAACCTGACCTGGATTAGGTACAGATAGGAACCCACAGGATCAAAGCGAAAACAAATTGCCAGAGATAGTATGTGTACTTGTAAATGCCCCTACTGAATTCTGGGTTACTATTCATTTTACTTAGTGGGCATTTGGATGCACATTGTGACATGGCAAATCCACATGACCTTTATGTATAAAAACTCTCCCTCTGATGTAACGTGTAGAGTCAGAGGACCTCAGAGCCAGAACTGCTGCGGGGATGGCCCCTCCATGTACTGTGTAGAATCTCTGGGACTCATGTCTTGGCGGGATGACCGCTACGATGTTATCTCGCTTGGTGTTTCGCCGAATACCTGTTTCCAAAATAGTTTTCAAAATGTTCCAATTTTTAAAAAGAATGAGACATTTATTTAAATTTACTTTAAAGACTACTGATTCAGGGCTAATGATTTTATTAATCAAATTGTATTTAGCAGTGGGGAGGGGGGGTGTAAAGCCAGCTACAATTCACTTACAATTGAGATTTTACTCTATTTTAACATTATTTTAATGAGCTACAGATTTGAATGTGGGCTTTGTTCATCTGTTGCTTCCGCTCAATTGCAGTTTTGCCCTGAGAAGACACAAGACAGATTGACCGGGCACCCAGTCATTGTGAGGCTTCAATGAAGTGAACGGGGCCTTATGTTTCTAAACCAAATGAGAGGATTAAGGCACAAAGGAAAAGAAGGGGGAACATTTTCACCTCCCCCCTCCCCCCAAACACTCCGCACATCCTTTCAGTCAGCTGTTTGCTATTCTTAATTTTGCTACTCTATAGTTTCCCCGTGTTCCTAGGAGAGCACCAGAAGGTGACATCGCAACATGAAAATCTCGAACATCCCCAGAAACTGTGAGCACACGTAAAAGGAAGGGGAAAGATACTCTCCCATCTCATTTTCCAACACATAACAATTTCAATGCAAAAGCAAAGCACTTTAATCACGTTAGATTTTCTTTAGGAGATAACACTGTTATGTGCACATTTTAAAAGCTATTTCTCACCTAATACTTTATTGAAAGTTATATTGCATTTATATGATTTATTTAAATGAAAGAAAAATTTGTTTGAACTAAAGTGATTTTTGTGGTTAATGTTTGCAGCCATAATTTCAACACTGGGTATGTTTTGGGAACTCATCTGAGGGGTCGTATAAGGTCAGGCAAGCATATCCTGGACAGGTTTTGGCTGCTCCTGTCACCCATGTTCCTAGGTGGCCTAGAGAGGCCAGAGCTCCCAAATGCAGTTTCCCATTGTACTCATACACTAGCCATGCTGCTGACGACGAAAAAAAGAACTTCACATTCAGAAGACAGAACTTCCAGAGAGGTCTTCTTAAAGCTGTGGGGAGCTTTGGCCAATTTCATTAAACAAGAAATCAATCATAGTTTCCAAACTTTTATACTCAACTTCTGATATTAAGGAAGAATGAACGCCCCATTATGTTATATTACAAAATAGAAATGGCTTATATTAAATTCAAGTTGCATAAGTTATCTTTTTAGGTAAGCACAGTGTCTAATTAACAATAATCAATTTTTTTATGAATAAAGTTTCTTGGTGGAATAATCCATATTTCTAAAGTGTGCATTACAAACATGAGTCTTTTAGTCACCCTTCACCCCTCATTTACATGCTGATTTTGCTTAAAATGAAGCAGAACTATATGAATTTTCCCCTAGACCTTATTGCTTATTATTATTATTATTATTATTATTGTTATTTTGCAGTGAAAGGATCTTATTGGGCAAAGCTGCATAAATTTTTATCTAAAAATGCACATCAAAGTTTGAACAACTCTTTACATGAGAAAACATTATATTAAACCTATCAGATTAGTTGACACACATTATTAATAAAAGCAAAAAAATCTTTTAACTTTCTTCTTTGAGATGATGAAAACATCTCTTTTAGGTTGCCATAGGCTAATCCTTAAATCATGGAAAAATTCCCCAATAAAAACATAGGGTCTGGAAGGAAAGTCAACTGGCCCAAAATTCTACACATGTGTGTTTAGAAGGATTTAAGATTATGTGCTTCACAGAAAATATATACTTCTAATTTAGATTTTTAGCTTAAGTTGTTAACTGTATTTCTGCTTCCGAAAACAGAAAATTCAATCTATAATAGAAACTTAAGTGGCTCTATATGTGGAAGGACATGCGTGGCAAGAGCAGAAACAAAGTTTATTCCCCAGTTGGAGTGGTCCAGAGCCCAAGGACAGACTGTGCCCAAAGGCCAGAGGAAAGTGAGCCAAGTCATGATGGAGAGAGAGAAGTTGATGACCTCAGTGTGCACAGGAAAAGAGGAGCAGAGACTGGAGCAACTATAAACAAAGAACATTTATTAAGTATGAGAGTCAGAAGATGATGGGAGGAAGAACAGAGCATATTTTATTATGAAATATTTCAACTATACAGAAAAGTCCAAAAAAATAATAAAGCTCAAGTAACATATTGGTAATAGGGTAGGTGTTGTAAAACCAAAAAATATTTAAAATAAAATCTAGAAATTAAGGTATTAAAAAAAAAAGAATTGAAGAAACAATGTGATTTTGGCTGAGCAAAGCACAGGATTCCCTTAGAGTAAGTTTTTAACAGCCAGCACAAATGTTTATCTTGTACTTGAGCTAGTTGTGTAACTTGGTGAATGACAGGGTTGTTTCTAATCTTACTGGCAGTGGGTTTTGTTTTGTTGTTTGTTAGTTTAATGTTCAAGTTCTGACCCTAGCCAGTTTGGCTCAGTGGATAGAGCGTTGGCCTGCAGACTGAAGGGTCTCAGCTTCCACTCCTGTCAAAAGCACATGCCCAAGTTGTGGGCTTGATCGCCAGTGGGGCGTGTGCAGAAGGCAGCCAATCAATGATGTGTCTTATCTCTCTCTCCCTTTCCCTTCCTCTCTGAAAGAAATAACAATATATATATATTTTTTAAATTAATGTTGAAGTTTTAATACATTTCCTATTAAAAGCAAAAACAACCACAAAACAAAAATATGCAGGAAAGTTGAGATTGACTTTATAGATAAAGAACTAAGCATTAGGAAACAAAATTAAACTGAGTGAATTTTGAAGATCTTAGTAGCTTTATTCAGGGATTTATGAATCCAGCAAGCAGATAGAAAGGAATTCCAAAGAGTTGGACAAAATGAAAGACTTCTCTGGGCAGAAGGAGGTTGTACACCGGAAACAGCCGGTGGTGGTGAGGTCACCTTTCTTTTGGGGACAGCAGGGGTCTCTCAGGCCCATGACCTCACTAGTGCTGGTCAGGTGATGATGTCAGATTGTCAGGGCTGAAAGTGTAATTGAAGTAGGTATTAGGTCTTGGTTTAGTGATATGGGGCTTAGCAGAGTGACTCCATTTGGGGCCTGTTGCCTTGTTTTTAACATAAGTGAGCATCAAATATTTCCCCATAGTTTGTCATTTGTGATGACATGTGGCTCTGTACTATGTTAGGCTGTTTTATTTTAAAGAATAGATTTTTTTAAAGAAAATGATTTTATTTAGATCGTTAAATGTTAATAAATTTTTGCATAAAGAAAATTCTAGTTGAGAGTAACTTACACATAGATTAAATTAAGAATATAATGGAGAGGCTTTTAGCAAACTCTGCTAAAAATTTTTTTGCTGAAAAATTATATAACACTTCCATTACACAGAGACCGTTGCGCTAGTTCTTAATTATGCTAAAATTTAAATCATCCACATGTAGTTTTATAATTACATAATTTAAAGGGATATTTTTATCCTAAGAGATCTGTATTTTTTTAACTAGTATGTCTTTTAAAATATGCACATGACATACATTTTGGCCTCAGACAGAGGAAGTCTGAATTAGAATTATTTAATGGCATGAAACCGGTTTTAAAGAGCTTAATTTCCTTTTGATAGCATGTGTGTACAACCACTGTGTGCATGTTTATGCATTGCTTCGAACATTAACATTTTCTCTGAATATTCTGTGTATGTAAGTAACCATGATTGTGGTTCATTTCACTTAATGGTCATTCATATAAAATTAAAGCTTTGAGAATATTATTATTTGCTTCAGCTACTACCAGTTACATTACTCTTTTATAGGATGGCTTACATTTTAACATAACAGAGATTTTTCTCAGTCTCTTGACTTTTTCATTTTGTGTTGTTTTCACTGAAAAGAGCTCATGATAAGTTCAAGGTGAAGTTTTCAGGCTCAAAGCTGTAAGGCAGTTTTCATGGACACAATTGGCAACAGCCATCTTTGTCACCGTCCTTTAATTCATTCTTCTTTGCATTCTGTTGCCTAAATGACCGTACCTGCATGTTTTCAAAAAGCACTATTTCTAATGAGCGCATTAAAAAATCCTTAGGTATTCAATGCTTTTCTGCGAATACATGTAAAGTGGGTGTATTGTGCCTTGGATTAAAGGCCAGTAAGGCAGACAAAAAGGGACACCATTGCAAATTACACCATAAAGGTCTGAAGTATTATTAAGAGATTCACAGATACTATGTTCCAATCAGGCTCAATAAGGGATGAATTCCCATTATGTTTCCTCCAAAAAAGACATGGGAAGGGACTCAAAGTTAAAGTCATCAAATAAAAAGCTCTTAGGCCAAGAGCACATGAATGTATGACTGGCTAATGGGTCTTTCATCTTCGAAATAAAAAAACCGTTCAGTTCAATTGGAACTGAAGTTTCCCCCTTTGAGAAAGTTTATTTTAATGAGTTTCCATTTTATGCGCGGGCTGCTCTCTAATCCAGGCTGTGCCATTGAAGTCTTACCCAATAAAGACGCAAGACAGATTGTCCAAGCTTGCGGCTATTGTGAGGGGTTGATGAAGTGTATGGGCCCTTATGGTTGATAACAGAAGTAGATGGTCAAAGCCAATAAATAAAACGTTAACTCTGATTGTTGGGGTGCTTCATGCTGAAAGGGGCTCCATTAGCATGGATCTTTGGTTGTGAAGGACTTGTGAACCCAAAGGCAGCGTGTAGCCCTGTCACACGAACTGAGTCCCTGGGACAAGCAACAGTCTGTCCTAGCTAATCAGCTCAGTTTGGCTTCTGAAATTCTAGGCTTCTTTTTTTTTTAGAAATCAATAAAGTGGACATCTTGACAATCAACAATTTGTGTATCTGCTGTGTATAGATTTGTCACACTTGTGGTATAAAGTGAGCTAGTTTGGGCTTTATTTTGTGGGGTCTTAATATCAATTTTAGAATGATATAGTGCATGTTAAGTAGATGATATTTGAATATGTGAGGAGAGCAGGATATTATTTGGACAAAGGGAGTCACAGAACCATCTCAAGTGTCAGAAATGTTGGTTGCCCACCCAAGTATCCTTCATGTGCTCTCTACAAATTTGTATTCTTCTAAATCCCATTTGATCCAATTTTTGAGTGATGGATATGGCCAGTTGTATATTCAAAGTTGTCTTAAAACCTACCGTAACCATTTGCCACAAGTTTAAATTCTTTAAAAATATGCCTTAAAATTACACAGCACTGACTTAGTGCTTTAGAAACCACTGCGCCTTATGAGTATTTAAATAACGATTATTGTAGCACAATAGATGGATGGGACCTTGATGGCCTTGAAGGAGTAACCCCACCATCACTGTCTTGACCCTGGAATGCAAGTTAGACCCTTGGGGGAAGTCTATCTCATATTCACCTTTGCAGTTACCCTGAGGAACATCTATCTCTGATATATATTAAAATGTATTTTATTGATTTTTTTACAGAGAGGAAGGGAAAGGAGAGAGATAGAGAGCTAGAAACATCGATGAGAGAGAGACATCGACCAGCTGCCTCCTGCACACCCCACACCAGGGATGTGCCCACAACCAAGGTACATGCCCCTGACCGGAATGGAACGTGGGACCTTTCAGTCTGCAGACCAACGCTCTATCCACTGAGCCAAACCGGTTTCAGCTATCTATGATATTTTTGAGTCAAGGATACAGATGTCTGCCTTTATACCATATCCTGAATATGCCATTCTACAAGGAACCTCACATGCCTCACTCTACCCCAGAAGCAACACACACACACACACACACACACACACACACACACCAAACAACCACCATCAGCTAACTTCAGACCTAGAGATGAACTAATGGCTGCATTCTGGAAAAATAGAAGCAGGATCCCATAATTGTGGCAGAAGGAGATATTCTCTTCTATATATTTTGTAGTAAAATCTATATATTTTGTAGTGGAGTGACTAACAAGGATAATAATGAGAGAATGAGGAAATGAAAGAAGGTGGGTTAGGAAGCCTAATGAGGAAAGGGCAGCATAAATGTTGTTTGATAATTTATGTAAATTATCCAATGGGTATCCTTTTATGTCCCCTTTCCCCTTTGAAGAATACAGTTTATAACCATGTTCACATCTCTTCCTAATTCAGTAATTTACAGTTATTTTATAGTCTCAGTATATTTCAGTGGTGTCAGACGTTTTAAGAAATAGCAAACAATTTTCAGACTCTTTTTCTTTCAGAAAGGACAATTTAATTATTATATGCCCATTGTTTTGTTTTGTTTTTTCTTGAAAGAATAATATAAATTCTAATTTCTTCCAAATCTCAAGGCAGATACATTGGAAAGAAACAGGGATGCTTTCAGAGTTCTAGCCTGTAATTCTTTGGTTGGAGCCATCAGGGTCTCAGGTCTGTTACTGAAGTCTCCTATTCCCTCTTTCCTAAATTTGATTTTTTTTAAAAAAAATTGTTTTTATTGGTTTTAGAGAGAAAGGAAGGGAGAGGGAGAGAGAGATAGAAACATCAATTGGCTACCTCCTTCACACCCCCTATTGGAGAATCTCCTTCACACCCCCCTATTGGAGAGCTTCCTTCACACCCCCTATTGGAGAGTCTCCTTCACACCCCCTATTGGAGAGTCTCCTTCACACCCCCTGTGGAGATGGAGCCGGAAACCAGGGCATTGTGCCCTGACCCAGAATCAAACCAGGACCTCTTTGTTCACAGGTTAATGCTCAACCACTGATCAACACTAGATTTGATTTTTTTTAAATGGTTTGAATTCCCAAACAAGGAGCATGGACATAGGAAGAAAGGATTCTACATCTTTCTATAAGACAACCTTTCTCTGCACCATTAGATTACATATTTGTTTTAAATATGATTAAATGTTGAATTTATCCTGTGATTTTTGTAACCTTTAAAAATCTCATTATTGTTGTAGGCAGCTATTTATCCTGAGAGTAGAGTGACGGGGACATCAGTTTTCATACGGTATGTGACACAGAACCACAAATGGGACGCTGTCGTGTCCAGATCTGTCCATCACTGAGGAATGGCCTTAGACTTCCTGATCGGGTCTGACAAGTCGCTGACAGTTTGCAGGAGAAGCACATATGTGACAAAGGACAAGCAGAGGTTGCATGTGTCAGCGAGAACTCTCTGATTCTGACTACAAGGAGTATAGTTATTGACAACTCTGGTATTCAGATGTGCTTGGTTTTCTTTTGAAAGGTGGCCTCAGAAAATCCCAGGTGCTCATTCTTCCAGACACACACGGTTGTTTACTGTTGATTTAGTCAGTGGCAGGTCACACTGATTTATTATTTTTAATATATTTTATTGATTTTTTTTACAGAGAGGAAAGGAGAGGGAGAAAGAGTTAGAAACATCCATAAGAGAGAAGCATCAGTCAGCTGCCTCCTGCACACCCCCTACTGGGGATGTGCCCGCAACCAAGGTACATGCCCTTGACCGGAATTGAACCTGGGACCCTTGAGTCCACAGATTGAGCCAAACCGGTTAGGGCAGGTCACACTGATTTAAATGCTAATATGTTCTTGGTCTTTTGGCCACTTTGTTTATTAATTTGCACATACTTAATTGACATCATTCTGGATCCTGGACGATAAGGAGTAAATTGATATTATGTGAAGAACCACAATTGAACTGAATTATTTTTAAAATAATGTTTAGCATAACAATGTGCACCTCTAACTTAAGTTTTAGTATGTTAATGTCTGTCCTTGGCACAGATGGCACACAGGCTGGGTTGTACAGTGGTTAGGGACTTGTCAGATCTCCTAGATTTGAGACCTGGATTCATTTAAGAGTTCAGATACATTGAGCACACTACCTAATATTTCTGGGAATCAGTGTCCTTATCTGTTTATATAAGTGCTTGCAATTATTATTGAATTGTGTTGTTGAATTTTTATATAGCTAATAAGCAATTTCTATGTATCATGATAATGATAGTGATAGCATAATATAAAAGGAAAGGATCTGTGACTTTATAATTTTGATAAGATTTGGAAAAATTTGGGCCATTATTCCTTGAAAATATTTTTGCCTTCCCTTCTCTCTTCTCTTTTTCTGGAATTCTAATTACTGCATTATATTGTCCCACAGGTCATTACAACTCTTTCGTTTCTTTTTAAATCTTTTATCTGTTTTTAGTTCCTTTTGGATATTTTCTATTGTCCTTTCTCCAAGCTGACTGATCTTTTCTTGTACAGTATCGACTCCAATCTGCTGTTGGTCTCATCCAGCATAGTTTTATTTGATATTTTATTTTCCATCTCTAAAATTTCTATTTTCTATACCATTTTTTAAAAATTCATCTTTTCTTGAAAAAAATAAGCATGTTTATATTTACCATTTTAACACTCTTGTCTGCTAATGCTTTCTCCTTCGTTTTGGGGGGCCTTTTTAATAGATTTTTTTTCATATATTTTCCTGCTTCTTTGCATGCTTGATAGCTTTTTAAAAAATATATATTTTTTTGATTTTTTACAGAGTAGAAGAGAGAGGGATAGAGAGTTAGAAACATCGATGAGAGAGAAACATCAACCAGCTGCCTCCTGCACACCCCCTACTGGGGATGTGCCCGCAACCAATGTACATGCCCTTGACCAGAATCGAACCTGGGACCTTTTCAGTCCACAGACCGACACTCTATCCACTGAGCCAAACCAGTTTCTGCGCTTGATAGCTTTTATTGCATGCTGGACATTGATGATTTTATTTTGGGGTACTGAATGTTATATTTCTTTATTAATAGTGTTGTACTTTGTTCTGGCATCCAGTTAAGCTTCTTGGTATCAGTGTGATTAATTTGAAACTAGCTTTTAAACTTCATAAGGTTGGGTCCTCAAACATATCATTGGACAAGTCTCACACAATTCACTGGTAATTTTTATTTGCTGGTAGTACTTAATAATTAATTCACTAATCAACTCTATTCATCCAACTAATATTTTATTGAATGTCTCTGATATAATGAAGATGAGTAAAAATCCTCAAGGAGCTAATAGTTACAAGATCAACATAGATATAAAATATTTTCAGTCAGTGATATGCACTGATAGCATTATATGCAAAGGACTGCAGAATCCACTGGTGCATGCTGTCACATATAATGGACGGTCAAGCAAAGTGTCCTCTCTTACACTGAATTTTCTTTTCTCTCTTGACTTCACAATGCTTAAAAAATTTTTATTATGGTCAATATATGTCATGAGGAAGAAAGATATCTATTTTTATAAACACTCAGGCATTTTTTTTCAACAAATATATCTTGATTAGCTGTAATGTGCCGGTTCACAGCTGGAGCTACAACAAGGAACAAAACAAAGCCCTTTCAAAATGCAAATTCAAAAGGCACAATCAAGCGGTGGTAATATATACCATATTACAAAATTATGTCTCTGTATTTATCTTCCTGCTCTTAAAGTGGAATGATGATCCTCTCATTGAATTAATGGCAGAAAAATTGCCCGCTTGTTTCCTGTCCCCAGCTCCAGGTTATAAGTGCTTCTGAAAAAAAAGCTAGTTCCAGGGAAGGGATTAAATGGATTGCTGATAGATTTGTATTTTTGTCTGTGAAAGTGCTATTTTTGTAGGCATAAGTTCGATTTCCTTTTTCTTTCTTTTCTCTTTTTTATTATTTTTTTTTAGAGTTTTATGATATGAATTTCAAGAAGATTCTTAATTGCAAAAGGGAAGTCAGACTAGGAGCAACTACTATAAATGCTACTGCTGCTGGAATTGTCAACATCTGCCCGTGTCCTGTGAAGTCCTTTTCCTAATCTCTTTTCATCCTCAGAAGAATCCTATTGAGGATTATAATAGTACAGAAGAGAAAAGTGAGGATGGCCATAAAATTATTTTTAAGTATTCATGAAAATGAGACAGAGCCACCAAGACAAAAATAATTTTAAACCTGCATTATTGAAAGGACTATAATAAGACGATTAGCGCATGCTACATTGCACATTGTAAATTGCAATTAGCATTGTTGATTTGATGACTGAGTAGATGGCTTTCTGAGCAAGCCTTGTTTGGAGGATTCAAATCAAATTCTACGTTATTTTCTGGAAGGAAGGCATAGTATAAGAATATTTGGAATTTAAAGTAACCCTCACAATAGTGCCTTCTTGGTATCTTTGCCTCATGGAATGGCAAACATCCCACTTAGCTAGCTTTCCAAAGAACTGACTAGATGTTGAGTTGGAAACAAGGTTAGGACAGTCAGTGGAGGTGTACATGGGGATCCTTTTCTGCTGACCTTGTCCTCCTTCTCCAAGGCAAGGCTCCTTTCCGAGAGTGACAGATGACAAGGTCACCCCTCACCCTCTTTTAGTGCCACCATGTGCCCCTTCCTAGAGAGTTATGGTGACTGGCCACCCTGCATTGACTGGTCCCAGAGCAGTAGGGCCACTGGCCTGAAGAGACACCAGTAGGTTGACTGTGCAGCTGTGAAATCACTTGCGCTCATCTATGAAGTATTTAAAGATAGAGCACTGGTGCATGGTGGTTCTGCTGTTCAGGAAGTCATGGCAGATCCCTTACATCTTTTATACGAATATAGTATATACATTTGTATAAACATATAAGAAATTGATATAAGTGGAAACATATGTTATCCGTATTTCACAAAGTGACCCCTCCCCTCACTGCCCACCAAACACTCATGTATATCTCTCTCTTTTTAGATATACTTTTGTAGTGAGTCATAAAAAAATGGCCTCATCTCATTTCCCTATGTACACTGACCAACAACCCTTCTTCAGAAGTCCAGAGTTTGTGATTGGTCAGACTACAATTTTACTTTGGACTCTGGATTTTAAGTCTTTAGGAAAACAAGTTAGAATCCAAGAAAACAGATTGAGTTAACAAATGTTAATGTTAATCGTGAAATGGTTTATTTCACTAGCACAACTTGGAAATAACTGACTATCCAATAGAGCCCCGCCATCTTAGGGACTGGGGGACTTTTCATTTACAATGATGGTTGGATTTCATCCCCGGAGAAGAACTTCTGGTTGCAAGTTACCTTTGCAGTAGAGTGTATTGAGTCTTAAACAGCTACAGTCTGAATGAGTTGGTGAGATCTCTGTTCACTCAAAAGAGAGGAAGAGGTTACTCTTTAGTACCAACTAGACACAACGCAGTTTACATTTTTGCGTAGAAAAGAACTTTTTCCTGGGGATGACATCAGAAAGCTGGCTGACTGGTTGGTCATTGGGAGAATGCGGCTTTGATGCAGGCAACTAGATTGAAATAGATACGAGGCTCTGGAATTTGGGAAATAATGTTGGCTTGGATATTCATTTAGTTGGTCTTGGGAATCCTCAACACTAAATGGAAATGCACTCCATTGAGGCTGAAAGTATCCTCTTAGTAGGGCTCTCAGACTTTTATTTTCTCTCTTGAAGGCTTGTTGGGTATACAAATATGTTGAATGGCATGTGCATTTTAAGTTAGCCGCATGTAGGTTCTAAATGCACACTAATGTGTTATTATTTAAAACTGACCCAGTCAGGGTTTCTAATACATTTAGATTTTGTAAGCTACTAGATGGAATTAAGTAGATGGATTGCTCAATCCTGTCTTTGATATAATCTAAGTAACCTTCTTTTAAGAAAACATTTTTTTTCTTATTTTAATCTTTGCTCTCATTTCTAGAGGGCTTACTAGGTGCCAGTGGAACATTACTATTATTGTGATTCAAAGAGGTAAGGCACATGCGCAATGTGAACAGCTGAGACCGGTGCAACCTAGATCTTCCTTGTAAGCCTGTTCATGGCAGTGATGCTGGACGGCCTCTCTGGCAGGCAACATCTTTGTTTATGGGGTTATTTTAATATTTTAATAGGGGATGAAATGGACCCAATTTGATCCTATTGACAAGAACACTAGAGCTGTTATTTATGACAAGTACTAATTTCTATTGTCCTGAGGCAACCAAGATTTCTTGCTGCAACTTGCTTATCAGAACCCAAACAAGTGAAGGAAGCTTTCATAATTGTTAAACTTTTGACAATTATTTCTATTCCATTAGAATTAGGATATTAATAACTAAAGATAGGAAAATGAGAAGTTATGTACCTAACAATTTCTCAGTTAGTATGTGGGAATAATTATTGTTTGGAGAATAACTATCTTCCTAACTTGAATATAAAAGAGTTCCTAAATTAAGATATTGGCCTCTTTTACTCATTATTAACACGTTTTACTCAGAGTCCCATAGTCAATTTTACCAATTTTACTCTAACTCCAGCCCTACCTTTGTACTCTAAAATTTCCTCGAGTTAGGGTTAAGTTTACAGCTAAATAGGGTGTACGTCTTTTTCAAAGACAATTCTACTAAATATATTTTCAGAGAGAAATGTTATATGCATGTAATCTATTAGAATTTAAAGAGAGGACTTCTTAGTTCTGTTTTATTTTTCTAGAAAAGTATCTTCAAGTAGATATTTAACATAAAAGTAGTTTTATATAACTAAATTTAAGGCTGACTTTAGACTTTCTGGGTTACAATAACCTAGTGGAGTTCAGAAGACACACACATATATATACACACCATGGTGTTAAATGCTCCAAATAGCAAAGTAACCTATTCTTGAAATTTATTGTTCTTGCTGAATCACTGTATTAACTTGATACTTTCTGGCATTTTCAGTACAATTATTAAAACAGTTATAGTGGCTCTAAAGGAATGTAATTGGGGAAGAAAGATGGCCTGTACTGGATGAAATTCTTAATTAATCTTTCACTGTTAAATTGTTCAAAATTAATCAAGTATATTGCCTATAAGAAGGCAACTACACTTTACATATCTCAGTATTATCATCACCACCAAGCCATATATTAAAAGTTAATTTCTGATTTAAAAGTGTGCTTTAACTGTACAAAACCATCAATCCTAAATAATTCTATTACCCCCAAAATTGTATAACACCAGAGAACATGATAGAGTACTTTGTGCTTAACATTTTAATTGTGTGTGTGTGTGTGTGTGTGTGTGTGTGTGTGTGTGTGCGTGTGTGTGCGCGCTTTGCAGCATCAAATTAGGACATATATTTTTATAAAATAACTAATCTGTTTTGGAGGATACCATTCATTCACTCATTGATTCATTCATTTATTCAACACATATTCATTGAAAAACAGTTAAGTGTTAGGTATTGAGAATAATGCCTGTGAAATGCATAAGCAATTTTCTGGTGCATAAGGAGACAATAAACAACTGGAATTCTAATCATGTTAGTCGATAAATGTCCTTGGGGCTATTTGAGAAAATTATGGAAAGGTGATTCTCCCCCAGCACACACACTCAAATTGTTTTGATTTATGTGCAGTTCACTCTCCACTGGTTCTCAGCATTTTACCACCCGAACACCCCAGAGTGACAAGACACAACCCATCAGACGCACTTGGTCCCTAGGACAGTGCTTCTCAGCTGGAGGGAGGTGGTCCCTTGTCCCTTTGCTGGAGCTGGAGATGAGTGAAAGGCTCCCTGGGATCTCTGCCCCATCCCGAGGTTGAGAGTCACCAGGAAATGTGATTGTGCTAAATTGCTGAGCAGACCACAGAGATCCATGTCTGAATACATCAATGCAACGTCCATGTGGTCCTTCCATAGTCAAGTAAGTCCAGCTAAATTTAGTTGATACCCCCCATTAAATCAACTATTTCTGATTTAATAAATTAACTAGATGTTTTTGTGTCACACAGATGCAATCTATATCCACATAAATATATTATTTGACTGGATAGCGTGTTAAGGTGTGATTGTAATTAAGACCATTTTAAGATAAATGTGAATGGATGTGCCTCAAAGCCAGAATAGCATGAAATGTTGCCTCTCATTGAATGCAAGAGTCAAGAAGAGTCAAGTCTAAGATGCTTTAATGCTGGCATTCTCTTGATCTTACCAATGGTACCGACTGTGAGAAGCTATTCCAAAGAGGTGTAAGATGTGAAAAATGCGCTATTCTTAGAATTAATGAAATAGACTAATACCTTTCCCTAAAAATGCTCTATGTCCTGATATATATTATATTCTTAAATCTAAGTGTGAAACACACACACACACACACACACACACACACAAACACACACACACACACAAGACTTAAGTTACTCTGGTAAGGAGTCTAATATGTATCCAATGGGGAACTTGCTGCGATTATTAAGATCTATCCATGGAACTCACAGACATTATTAAACCAACAGATATGCCTTTTGATAGGGTATCCTGAAATACCAGGTCTGATTAAATGACTCAAAATTGGGTAAAAATCTTTTCTGTATTAAACTACCCATAAAATCCAGTGGCATGATGCATGAGTAGAATGGACAAGCTACTTAATGCCATGATCTGAGGAGCTGAAATATAAGTTTTAAAAAAACAGCCTTCATGTTTAGGATTACCTCAGCTTTGCCTTTTCTTTAAAATAGTAGTGCTTCTCTGAGAGTTAATATGTTGTATCCCTAACAACTTAGTATGAGTCAGCTGTTTTTATTGCTTTCCCCCCTGACTAGGAGTATAGGAAGAAAAATTCAGAAAACCAAAGGATAACACAAGAAAAACTTGAGCTGTTTCTCTGGCTTGCCTCATCTCCTATTAGGACTTCATGGATTACTTACAATAATGATGTTAGAAAACCACTTGGAGAAGCCAGCAAACAAAAAGTTAGAGAAAGAAGATGAGGTCCTTCCATAGATAATGTCGCTCCTGTAATTTGACATGGGGGATCGGACCATCCATTGAAATGTTTTTTTTAACAAGGTGGATTATTGCATTCACGGTTAGTTCAATCTACTCTAACGTTTTCCAAATACACATTTTTGCTGTAAACGCAAGAGGACATTAAAACAATCATACATGGCAGTGTGCTTTCTCAATATTCATATATTCTCTTCCTTTCTGAGTGAAAGAGCTCGTAGACAATAGCTCTTCGTTTTTTGTTTGTTTGTTTTATAATATGTTTTATTGATTTCAGTGAGGAAGGGAGAAGAAGGGAGAAACATTAATGATGAGAGGGAATCATTGATTGGCTGCCTCCTGCACGCCCCCTACTGGGGACCAGCTCACATGTACCTTGGACCGGAATTGAACCTGGGACCCTTGGGTCCACAGGCTCTATACACTGAGCCAAACTGGCTAGGGCCACGCAGCCATTTTTATTATGTGGTTTGGGGTATGTTGCTTTCTCTTGTTCTCCCTCTGAACCATTGGGGTTTCTTATGCTTCATGCTTGAGACCAGGGTTTGTCCTGATGGCCTAACTGCTACGTAGATTTTCCTTTGTGTGGTCTTAAATACGATTTAGAGGTGTCACCAAATTGCATTTGCATTGAAGGGGAAAAAATAAGCATGCAAGAGTCAAAGAGTTTTATAAGAACAGTGGAGTATCATGATGAGGGAGATTATTCTGTGCTTCTGCTACCTGATTAAGCAATTCATGCAAATCAAGAAAATTTGTCTTAGAAACTATATGTCTGTTTTTCTCCTATCAAATAGGGATTATTTTTTACTTTGTCCAAAAAAAAATGCATCCTTACCTTATAATTTGGAACAGAGCAGACACATTTAAAAAGACAGACTTTTGTCTTGTCGAAAGCGGTGGGAGACAAAGCCCCCAACCCCTCCCTCAGCCCCCAACAGCCCGTCTCCAACACGGTGACATTGGCGCAGACAGCGTTTGTCACCCATAAATCCACAGCTTATTCCGGTCTCTTCATAAATTGACTAAATTTTTTGAAAGAAAAAAAAATATATATATATATAGGTGTATAAAATACCCAGTCACAGGTTGTGTTCTATTTAGCCCCTGATTGAAACGTATTGCTCCTCAGTATCTTTTAGCTATGAAAATTATAATATGGAACAGAGATTAGAATGAAATTATCATGGCTCGAAGGCATTTACTCAGTGGTGGCAGCCGCATAAACCTGGGTGCCGAGAATGATGATAATACATTAGGTTCTGCATGCCCGATATTATTGCCGTACATTATGTATGTTTCATTTATACTATTTCGCACACACCAGCAGCGCTGACAGATAGGTAATTACTCTCTGCGCCAATGAGCAGTTATCAGCACCGCCGCTGTTTATTGCCGGGATGAAGTGCGTTTGTCAGTCAAGGTCACTTGTTTGTGTGTCCTCTTTAATAGTTCCTTCACAGTTGTTGAACTTTGCACGCCATTCTTATTGCGGGGTTGCCAGAGGTTACTTGACTGCATAATGCGTTTCTGGCGTGATCGGAGGAGCCTCTTGTATTTATCACGTTAATTGATAAACAACTAAGTTGCAGGAAGGCAGAACTAAGGGTGTGAAAGAACATATTTTGCTAGTCAGCTGATCCCGCGTAGGTGCTCAGTAATGAATGACCCCGAGAAGATGTATTCAGCACAGACCCTCTTAGCCGCTGTCACCCCGCCAGCCCGGGCTGGGGAAATTTCATGTAATAACGTTAACCTAAATTTCAGCCACTGATGGGCTCGGGCACAATCTCATGAGTACTAGGGGCTTATGTGGACCCCCGAGATGTATTTTTCTTTGTTCCTTTCCTGTGTGGGGCAGAGGTTATTTTCACGGTTGCTATTTCCATACTTACCTAACGAGCTAAATCCATTTGGGTTGACTTTGAACCAGTCATGTTTATTTCTTTTTTTTAGATATGTACCATGAAGCCCCCCCCCTTCCCATAAAAAAAAAGTGTCATCTGTCTAAGGCTGGTTATCATCGCTGTGTGAAAGCACCGGGCTTGTTCCGAACTGAACATGGCACGGGGCATGCTTGAGAGCAAGCATGAATCCAGGACCCTTGTGTCTATCCTGTGAGGCCGATAGTGTCATCTGTGGTGTGAAATAAAGAGAATGGTGGGTCCCGTTATTTTTGTTTGTTAGCCACAGTGCTGGATTGGAAACTGGAACAACCTCTAGGATGTCATCATTTTTTTCCAGGCAAGATAACTGGAGCCATTTCCTTAAGCCTGTGATCAGCTTGAGTTTGTGAGGTGGGAGATTTATGCTTCCGTTGCTTATTACCGAAGAAACACTTAAAAAGGATTTATGGTAGTGTGCGTTTGTGTGTGTGTGTGTGGAATTTTTGTGTACTTAACATCTCTTCCCCGCATTTCTCTCTTTTTTTTCCTGCGTTAACATTATTAAGTAGAGAGAATATCTGTACCTACTATGAAACGCACATTTTATCCAAGCATTTAAGCAGACTCACATTCATTCATTAAACCAGTGATTCTTTTATTTGGGGGGAAAAGCGCATCAGCACATGGTGAAATCCCACCCTGCTTACAAGGGACTATCGTTCCCCAATCGGTGCAAAAGTTTGCTATTTTCATTATTAAGGGATTAAACTCTGGCAAAGAGGTGTGCCTGGTGACCATGGATGTTGGAGTTAATTTGATTATACCCATAAAGAAAGAATTTCATTCCACCGCAGCCACTGGGTCGCATGCCTGTCAGCGCGGCTCCAACACGTTCCAGGTTTGATCTCACCCCGGGAGGGACGGGGACCGCCGTGTGGGCGCGGCGTGGAGCGAGAGGTGATGAGCGATTCGACTCACCCACGCGCCCAGTTAACACCGAGCCTCGACGTTTTCCGAAAACGCTTCCTTCCCTCGGTTCTTAGTTACCAGAGTGCTACAAAGGAAGGGTTTTGATCTCATGTAGATAGCATAGCATTAATTACCCTGACACTAATTAAACTGCATCAAACAAATACCACCGCGTTCCTCAGGGGGACAACAGAAGGCAGTTTAAAATAATTACTGGAGCTTCATGCATGTGTGATGTTTTCATTACTCTTAGGACACGAGCGAAAGAGATTTCGCTATCATTAAAATAGCCACCCTTTA
Organism: Vespertilio murinus; assembly: GCA_963924515.1. Taxonomy (NCBI): domain Eukaryota; kingdom Metazoa; phylum Chordata; class Mammalia; order Chiroptera; family Vespertilionidae; genus Vespertilio; species Vespertilio murinus. The sequence continues at coordinate 31,383,528 of OZ004717.1, read as the reverse complement.
GTGGTTGCGACAACGACGAGAAGGGGGTGAGCATGTCTCTGGGTGGGGATGTCTGCCTAGCAGCGGCTTCCATGCCCGAGAAGGGTAACTTTGCCTTAAGAACCGCCAGCCTGGGAAGCGGGAACAGGTGTGCCGGTCCCCATCCTGGTATGATTATGTATTAGCTTATGTTTGTCGGACCGTTTCATTAACCACCCACTGCTATCACATATACATATACTTTGTTCTTTCTGAACCATGAAATGAAATGCATATATCTTCCCTAATGCCCGCCATCGATGTAAATGAGAAAAATAAGCTTATTACCAATCAGGGCTGCTGCGGAGCCCCACACCCCCGCACCCTTACAGGTAATAAACATCTTTTTGTAAGTGGGCCACGAGATAGATGGAGTTCTCCCTGCAGTGAGAAATGGCGGTCTTGTTCTAGTTTTGCATGAATGGGTGGCACTTCCCAGACACATGCAGGCACGATGCCGTGGCACTGGTTCGAAGCGGGCGTCTACTCTCAGACCTGGAAGTGTGGTCGTTACGTTTGATATCTTTTGTCATTCCGGAGGTAAGCAAGCCTTTCAGGTCACAGAGAATGGACTTTTCTTTTTTTCCCCCCGCAACTCGATGAGTGCACCGAGTTCAGTAGCTGCCGTTATGGAGATTGTAGATGGTCTCTGGAAGGGCAGCTTTTAGAAGGGACTGCTGTAAAAATTGCTAGATCATAGCCAAATGAAATAGTGCAAGTGATCCACAGAATCATGGATGGTTACAGTGAGTGTGGAATTATACCTTTGATTCCTGGTTCGGGTGTACGTGAGCCTGTTCATGCCTGTGTGCCTGTGCGTGTGTGTCCACATGTGTGTATGCATGTGTCCCTATACATGTGTGCAGTGAGTATGTGTGGAGGATTATATGTATTTTCCCTCTTATCTGCTCTGTATATACACACATTTTCCAGTCGATGACCTTTATATCACAAGGTCACTTGTCCTGTTCATTTCAGAGACACATGAGGAATCAAGTGTCGTGGGTTCGAGCACCAGGTGCAGCCGTCCCCCCCTGAAAGGTGCTGGGAATTAAAATGGGAGAGAGGTCATCTCCAGATTTATGCAACTCATATTTCACCTGGTGAATGGCCCTCTGACTGTGATTATGGAGTGGTTCTGCGTATGCAGTACTTTATTTATTTATTTTTTTTACTTTTCTCTGAAAGCAATAATTTCAGGGAAGTATGTATCATGAGGCTTTTTCCAATGATTTTTGTTTTGTTAAAGTAATACCAGCTATCTTAGGAAACTTGTTTAGGAAAATAATACTGAATTAAGTGTTTTATCATTGTCACACTAAGCAAAATAAATAAATAATTTTTTTTTAAAAAAAAGGATCAAAACTGATTGTAGAAGAGTAAAATTCAATCTAGTTGTAGAAATTTGGTGGGTCCAGAAAATTGGCAAAAAATATACTTTTGTTCCTCTGTAGCCAGATGGTTTGTCCTATTTTAAGCCGATAGTATCTCCATACATCTCTCTTGAATGTCATTGGTTTTAGCTGGGATACAGTGACTACTATTAGCATTTTCCTTATTCCTGCATGATCTAAAGTATACGCTTGGAACATTTGGATGATCATACTGTACATCAAAAAATCTTTTATTACACCTAACTCATATTCAAAAAGGTATTTATATAATTTTAAAAAACCTCTTAAAATGAACAGTTCTTTTGGCACGATGATGACAGAAGTCACTTTGATGTAGTTTGGAGTCATGAATTTTCTATCTGTTCCATTTTTCCTGGGGCTCCACTGACTCAGACAGCCTGACCTGTCATTTTGCAACTCTTGCTGACGGCCTTGACAGAGAGAGGTTTTGACAAGTGCTGGACATCAGCAGCAATGCAGAATGAGCCGTGGGTATTTCTCCAGGTAAAGTGACAAAATGTCTAAAAGCGTCAGAAGAACCGTGTGGTCTTCAATCGTATCTAATATGATAAAGCAAGCCGCTGTTTATGGCCCGTGTGTCAGCACTGTGCGGTGGCAAAGACTAAAACTTCTGTCAGGATAGAAGATTCGAGATCTCCTGCCTTATTTATGGGTGTTTACAATAATAAGAACATTTGGGTCGCTAGAAAAGAAGTTTTAAAATTCCTATTGAGTGAATGAACCATGGCACTATTGCATGATGGGATAGGAGTCTTTCAAAGACTCGTGACACGGCATTACGAATTCTTGTGGTGTCTGCAGGACTGATTGGAGTAATTCTGCTTGATTAGGAAACACTTCCTTCAGTGTTGTGGATTCGGGGTTCAAGGTAGAACTTCCACTGGGCACTGATTAGACCTGTTGACAGGGCATTAACTTCTCACACATGCCCGAGTCTTTCTCGGTGACGTCCTCTGTTGATGACCATGCACGGAATGTAAACATCGTCCCGCGTACTGAATGTGCTGTTCTTTTTTTTATATATATAATTATTTTGTGTCTGTATTCACTCAAGAAGCAGCTGTTGAAAGTTTCGTGGGGATGCGGAGTGGCACCGCCCGGAGGTGTTCTCGCTCACGCAGCTGGCTCCGCTCTGATGTGATAGCCACTGGCAGGCCCGTGTGGTGACCTCGGCTTCCCTGACAGCCGTCAGCGCCGCTGACCAGTGGTCTCGGGTTCCGCAGCAACGGGGGGAAAGAGTAGGGAGGGATCCCGTGGTTGAGCGTTTTTCCCCCTGCTGCTGGATCTACAGCTTCTGCCAACAGCCATCTACATCAACACCACGCCAGTGTGCTCTGCCGACCAGAGGTCACCCCAACATCTGGCCCCACTGTTGGCTTCTTTCAGGACTGTCGCTGGGCAGCATCTGCTTATAGATTCTTTCCCAACCCCTCTTTGATCTCTCTGACAGTAGAAAGAAGCTTCCATCACCCGTCATGTGTTAGGATTAAAAAAAACACACACACACATTCAAAAGCATGGACATTGGGAAAACGGGTGGGATTTTGTGTATTTTCTGCTGCTTCTTATTTTTGTATTAAGCTGCGCGTGTTGTTTGATATAGGAGCATGGAGTAGGGTGGTTCTACTCTTGATTTCCAAAAGTATTGTCCCAGTCAATGAGGCTGACGTGTAAGGACAGCTCATCGAAGGGAGCCCTGTCCTGTGTCTCTTGGTCATTCTTTAAAGAATAAAGGGTGAGCTGAAACCGGTTTGGCTCAGTGGTAGAGCATCGGTCTGCGGACCGAAAGGTCCCAGGTTCGATTCCGGTCAAGGGCATGTACCTTGGCTGCGGGCACATCCCCGGTAGGGGGTGTGCAAGAGGCAGCTGGCCGATGTTTCTCTCTCATCGACGTTTCTAGCTCTCTATCCCTCTCCCTTCCTCTCTGTGAAATATCAATAAAAAATATTTTTTAAAAAGAGTAAAGGGTGAATAGTGCAAAGAGTGAAGAGTGAAAAATAAAGGCTTTATGCGTGCGTGTTTTGTATGCACTCGGAAGAACCACTGTTGGTTCCTACTGTCCGCTTTTCTGACATTTCTATCAGAGATCCAGATCTCGTGTGTGTTTTTTTTCTCCATCCACCAACTTGGAATACAGGGGACAGTTTGGGGATGCTGCCTAACCTCTGGGTAAGTGTTGGGGGATGGAGGCCATGTTCTCCCGCCTGAAAATGGGAGCCCAGCGGAGTGTCTGCCCCCGGCAGCAGGCGGCGAGGTAGCACACTGTGTATACACCCTGCAGGTCTCCCACACAAAGCACTCACTGGAGTATCCCCATCACCATTAGCTCAGTTCCCTTCTCTGCTGTCTCCAGTTTTCAGTCCACATTCAGCAAACATGCATTGAATGCCTACTCTGCACCTGGCGTCATCCTAAGTGCTGGGCATGCAGACGTGCACACGACAGAGACGTCCCTGGATTGATAAGGAGGAGGTGGGGGCTTAGAGATGTTCATGTCATGGAGGATCTCAGTGATATACGCGTGTTTGGCCTTTTCCCGAGAATTGGCAACCCATTACTGTATCTGTATGTGAATGTAATTATGATAGATCACAGCGATGATTATAATAAGATTTTAATTCCACTCCAAATCAAACGCCACACTCTCAGGAGGAAGCTATCATGCACCCTCCATCATGCATCACTGCCACTCAGTATGCATTTGGGGGGAGAATTTGTGATTTTTTTCTATTTTCATTCATTCTCACACAAAAAAAGGCTATTTCCCTTGATCTTTTAGGAAACCAAAGCAATACCTAAAATCTGGGGTTTTACTTTGTCTAAATAAAACAAGAATTTGTTTTTAAAGCATTTACCCCAATTTCAAAGCACTTTTGCTGGTTTGGCATCATTTGTTTTTCTCAAAATCCTAGAGATTTATAAGACAAAGTTTAACTCATGTAAGTTTGTACTGATGAGGAGAGAGCATTAGGGCCGGAATCTGCATGTATTATTGTTATCATTATCGTCTCATTTTCATTCTATAAACGGGATCCTTCAGGAGTGTGTTCTGCCAGTTTATGAAAGCCTCTGAAAGTATTTTAATAATAGATAAAATGTAAAAAAAAATTTGAGATATTTAAAGGATGAATTAGTCTAAATCCTTCATAATCACAATTCAGTGCTAAGGTGCAAACTTAGGAAGGAACACGACAAGAAGAGGACTATTTCTCCCAGGTCCCGCCTCTGCTAACCGGTTCAGTGACCAGGAGTGAGTCATTGGAGTTCCTGGTTCCCAAGTTTTTTATATTTTATCTGTAAAACAAGGTCTCAGGATTAGATGGCAAAATCATCATCATCATCATCATCATCATCATCATCATCTTATCAGAGGTTTTTCTTTATTTAGCAGTTTGTAGAATTTACACATATATTATCTCTTTTAACCAGAACTTTTAGTTCTCACATTTCAGGAATTGATCATTTCACTTTAAAGGATACTTACCTGTTACGTTCGATAAAGCCTTCGTTGCAAGCTTCAGATCACAAAGCATTCTCTGTAATGACTGGTGATACCTGTCTGTGGAAATCACGTCACCCAGATGTTAAGCGCTCATGTTGGTAAAGAATTATCATGGTTCTATTAAGAAACTTGGTAACAGTTCTTTGTTCTGAACGTTTGCTGTTACACATTCAGGATGTTGTAGTAGTGTCTAATCAATTATAAGAATTATTACTAAATATAACACTTACTATATCCACTGAAAGAATTTGCATATTTTTGGTGTATGTATAGTTACCTTATTTGAAGTACTACCAAAATGAAAACATATACAAAAAAAAAAAAAACACATTTTCTTTTAAAAATAGATGGATCACAAACATAACCTTTTTTTGTTTTGTTTACAAACCTGTGGATTTACGTGTATTATTTTGGCCACTAGAGGGAGTCTGCATTGTCGCAAATGCCTGAGAAACCTAGGAGAACAGGAAATAGACTGTTGGATATTTGTGTTGAAAACACATCCATTGTCTGCCCTTGAAAGTACAAGCCTACAAACTATCTTGGTAATCAAATTCAATTGTATTATGTCTATTATTCACCCGGCCCAAACAAAAAGGAATTATCCATCATATTTTATTTTGTTCTTTTTCTTTTTTAAAGTACAACTTTCAAAAAGATGATAACTTAAAACGCTTCCTCCAAAATGACAGACTTAACAATCTAAAAGAACATGAGGGATTCAAGAAAATATACGCGTGATAACCCGATCACTGATTTTCCTAAGTTGATTTCAGCACTGGTGAAAGAAGTGATCCGAAAAGGAAAATCTTCTCTTCCTCCCTCCGGTCCTCCCCACACAGGCAGCAGCTGCGCTGGCTGTTTTCATCCTGACCTACTGATGTACATCGCCCCTAACCTGCAGGGGCCTCCTGCTAGGGCGAGAGGGTAATTGTGTCTCATGTCCGGTCAGTCCTCAGCCCCTCTTCTGAGACCGCCGAACAAGTGGCTTTGCGTGTCTGTGCTCGCAGAGCCAGTTTACAGATGAGGAGCTGACCTGAAACCACCTGCTCACCCCCCGCCCCCACCTCCCAAAGAGCAGAGGGAGGGCAGCGCGGCCATCCCTTTCTCCGCGCGGCTGGTTCTCCTCGGCAGCATTCAAGTTTAAAATGTCCTGTTGTCAATAGGGCATCTTGGGTTTGGCTTAAATATCTTACTGTACACATGATTGGAATTTGGCTTCATCCATTTCTGCATTGCTTGCTTCTCATTGCCCAGGTGTGCAACAGTTAGCCGGAGGACCACAACACAGTGGATGATTGAAATGTACGTGGTCACGACAGATGCGTACAGGGAGGGGCAAAAGGAGGCTTATAGTTGTTCATATGGAAAATAACACAATCTATACACTGAGTGGCCAGATTATTATGATCACTGAACGCATAATAATATGGCCACTCAGTGCATAGCCTATATAATAAAAGGCTAATATGCAAATTGTCCCCTCGACCAGGAGTTCCACCAGCAGGCAGGCCGGCCAACTGCCCATGTCCCCTCCCCTGGCCAGGCTGGCCAGAACCCGCCCATGCACAAATTCATGCACCAGACCTCTAATGTATATTGAGTGGCCAGATTATTATGCTTTCAGAAATCATAATAATCTGGCCACTCAGTGTATATATAAAAAGAGTTAATAGTAAGGTGACCAGACGTCCCACTTTTGGCGGGACAGTCCCGATTTTTAACAATTTGTCCCACATCCCGTGTTGTTTTTAAAAAGTCCCGATTTTTTGAAAGATTCAAAATTGGGACTTTTTTAAAACATCACATGACAAATTGTTAAAAATCGGGCTGTCCCGCCAAAAGTGGGATGTCTGGCCACCTTAGTTAATATGCAAATTAGGCCAGGACGCCGTAATGGATCAGGACTGGACAGGAGGAGGTTGCACACACAGGAGAGGCCTGGAGCAGAGATGGAGACAGAGACAAGGGGGCCTGCCCAAGCCGGAGCGGGCACAGGCAGGGGAGGCAGGGAGGGCCTGGGACAGAAGGCAGGTGCGGGTCCCAGACACCCCTGGCGCCAGCCCAGCCTGATTCCTGCAGCGTCCCAGGGCAACCGGTCACCAGGAGGTGCATGGAGCACCTCTCCCCGCAGCGCCCCGCAGGGGCCTCCTTGCATGGTGGGAGGCGGGGTGCCTCCTCGCGCAATTTCAGTCACACACTGGGCCTCTAGTAATTAATGAATAATAATACAAGAATAAATAGTTTCACATACTCAGAGCTTTAAACCTACTTTTGCCCCCACCGTGTATTTATATATTTTTCATTAATTTTTTAAAATCAATTTTATTTTGTATTGGTTTCAAGTACATAGTTTAGTGGTTAGACTACCATATGCGTTACATAGTGTTCCCCTTGATATTCCCAGTGCACCACTGGCACCATGCGTAGTTATTGCAATATTACTGACTTTATTTCCTGTGCTTTTCTTACTTCCCCATGGCTGTTGTGTTACTATCAACCTGTGCTTCTCAGTCCCTTCACTTCTTTCGCCCAGCCCCCCAACACCCCTCCCCTCTGGCAACCATCACTTCTCCCTCTGTGTGTCTGTGAGTCTGTTTCAATTTTGTTTGTTCGTTTATTTTGTTCTTTAGGTCCCACATATGAGTGAAACCATATTGTATTTGTCTTTCTCTGACTAACTTATTTCACTTAGCGTAATACCCTCTTGGTTCATCCATGCTGTAACAAATGGTAAGATTTCATCGTTTTCTACGGTCAAGTACTTTTCCTTTGGTTATATGTACCACAGCTCTTTTATCAGCTTGTCTATTGATGGTCACCTGGGTTGCTTTCATATTTTGCCTGTTGTAAGTAATGCTGCAATGTGGGACATGTACTCTTTCAAATTGGTGTTGTGGGTTCCTTCACATAAATCCCCAGAAGTGGTCGAATCACTGGGCCATAAGACAGATCCATTTTTAATTTTTTTTGAGGAAACTCCATACTGTTTTCCCTGTGTTTAGTGGCTGCACCAGATGTGTATTTATATTTACCTTTTGTTCTCTCGTTGAGATTATCTTTGCTCTTCTAGAAAATCTTTATATCCCTCCCAAATAACACCTGACTCAGAAGGCTTGGTGGACTGGCCTAGCATGGTGCATCTCAGACTGTCTGGGGCAATGGACCAGTCCTTTTGTTCCTTTTCCAGTTTGTTGTGGGTCCATACTTGTGCAAAACACAATAAAAAATAAATGATGAGAAAAGTGAAATAAAAAGCATTGGAAATACTACCTCATTTTTTAATATTATATTCAGCAGACACAATACTCTGTGAAATTGCTGGGAGAGTTTCTGAACAACTTCCTTTCATTTTCCTGGCTTCTTTGTGGTCCGGCATGGACCCGGTCCACAGGCTGCATTGGTGTTGCTGTGGCCTTGTGGCATTCTCAGTTTTCACCAAAGCTCCACCATACCTTCCTAACGATCCAGCCGGAGAACAGGTGGCATTGCTCTTCAGGCCAATACGTGCGGGACAGCAGCTATATCAGAACTCCTTATTCTCCTTTATCCTGACCGAGGGAGGCGTTGGAAGGTTCTGCTTCTGAGCTGAGTATATATATATAGGGTAGGGATAAATAGGAAAAAAAAGAGCTGAATTAAAAAATAAAAAGCAGAGTTGATGATAGTGCCAGTTTAATGAAAACAAGGTTCCAAATGTTTGACCCCGAGCATATAATTAAAGTGTGTTGAAGATGATATTTTCTAATCACATCACACCACAAAAGGTTCAAAATTAAATGATTTTTGTCTTGGAGTTTGGGGCAGGAATGAAGCAATTAAAGTGGGGCTCCATGTTCATGAAATATTCAATAGTTAAAGAACCTGGACAGTTCAGTAAAATAACCGACTGAAGACATTGCCTTATTTTTTTTCTCTTTCTTTTTAGTTGCCCTTTTGTAATGGAGCTGTTGGTGATTTAGTCTCCCAAACCTCGACACACATTGAGGATAGATTAACTCAACAAACACACTGGTCTGTGAACCAAGAGACCTAGTCATCCTCTTGTCATATGTAACTAGCCACCTGGCCTTCAGCAAATCGCGTTAGACCTCAGTCTTCTCTCCTTTAAATGGGAAGACCGCCCTTTTCTCTTTCTCAGGGAGCACGAGGTCGATGAGCCAGTGGGCTTTGAAAACCATCATGCTATCAACAGGGGTGGGGAGCAAATGGCTGGCCTGTGGGCCGTATAGAGCCCGCAAAATCATTTGGTCTGGCCCAGCCAAGGCTTTAGCAGTGAGTTCATGAAATGTTTGACCAAATATAGCAGACTAATTAAAAAAAAATCCTCATTGTTGAAAGCAAGCTAATTTTTAGGTTGATAATTGTGTATAGCCGGAGAATGATGTTATAAATATCCAAAAAACCCTTGGCAGAAAAAAAGTTTCACTACCCCTATTATAGACACTTGCATGTGTAACTATGTAAATGTATATATCTGTGTGTGTGTGATTATTCTTTCTTTTTCTTTTCTTTTTTTTTATTCTTTCTTTTTCTTAATCAAACATTGATCTTCCTGAACTCTCTTGAAATATGCATTCTAAGTTCATTGTGAGCCCACGCAATGTATATGTTATGGTCTTTTCTCACTCCAGCCCCAGTCTGTCTGTAACTTTAAGTGTATAGTGGTTTTCATTCTAGTTTTCTAAAGAGGAATTTTTAAATAATGTCTCTAAAATTTAGCCTCACTTATCCATTGATGCTAATGATTGCTTCGGTGCTGAGCCTGCAGGTCTGGGTTAAAGGGAGTCCTGCCTCGGAATGCTCAGTGTCCTCATCCCTCCCCACCAGCCTTGCCACACACACACACACACACACACACACACACACACACACACACACGTGCACATACATGCCCAAGCCCTTGACACTCAGCTGTCTCCCTGTAGTCACAGTCAGGCCTCGGACCTCGGGTTTCTGCATGACAATACTCGATCCTCCTGGTTATGCTCCATGAACGGTCATAATGTGGCCTCCTTTGGAGAACAGTGAGTGCATGACCGCACAAGGTCATTACCCTCAGAGCAAAGAAGAGGAGGTCTGAAGACCGTCCCAATCAGCCTCTTCAGTCCCTGGAGAGACAGGACTGAACAACTTGAATCTCAATATGAAGTTATGGAGATGGAAAAGTATCTGTCACCCCAGTAAACTATAAAAGTCTGTATTAGTCCCTGGAAGAGTCACTTGTGCTTGAGAATAGGTTAGAAGAATTGCGGGACAGGTTAGAAGAACTATGGAACCTCATTCACTCATTCATTCACACATCCACCCATCCACATACTTACTGAGCACACACCATGAAACCACCAGCCTAGTATGTGGTGCCCAGTACACAGAAACAATAAAAAAAAAAATCTGGGTCTATTGCTCTTGTGAAAAACACAGGGTGTGGGAATAGCTTCAGGAGACCTTATCCCTTCTTCTGCTGTCTTCGAAGGTGTATACAGTGCGATGGGGAAGTTGCAGGAAACCAGCTTGACTTTATATGTTTGCCCTTACACTGGGCAAAAATAGCGGTGGCCCCGCTTCTGCTCTCTCCTTTCACTCCACTAAGACATTCTTTAAAATGTCTCTGGCTTATTTCTGTCGCTCTTTGAGAAGGCCGAGCTAGCGATGTTGAGGGAAATGTCTGGCAGGCCAGAGCGTGGCCCTGGCTCTCTCCCTCTGCTCCAGGGCCTGGTTCTGGTTCTGATCAACTCCGTTCTTCAGGACAAACAGCTGACTTTATCTGTGAATACAGACTATCCTCCTGTGGCCTGAGGCTCACTTACAGTCTCACAAGAGGCTTGGTTAAATGAGAATGCCCACTGACTAATTTACCAGAGGCCCGGGGCACGGGATTCGTGCACTGGTGGGGGACATGACCTGCGGGGATAGGCCCACTGTGGGACCACTGCTCATCACCGTCAGCCCAGTGGTGCTCCCACTGTGGGAGTGACTGACCACCAGGGGGCAGCTCCTGCATTGATCATCTGCTCCCTGGTGGTCAGTGTGCATCATAGCGACTGGACGAGAGGTCATTCTGGTTGTTAAGCCATTAGGCTGCTGGACTTTTAATATATAGATATAGATGTAGATGTAGATAGATATAGATATAGATATAGATATAGATATAGATATAGATATAGATATTAGTGAGGGGTGACCAAACAACTGAACAGCAGGCTGCATGGGCAACCAGGCCACATGGGGGGGGGCAGTGAGGGGTGACCAGGCTGGCAGAGGGGGGGGCAGTTATGGATGGCCAGACTGGTGGGGGGGGCAGTAAGGGGCGACCAGGCCAGTGGGGGAGGGGTCAGTTGTGGACAACCAGGCTGGCAGGTGGGGGCATAAGAGGAGACCATTCTGGCAGGGGGGAGCGGCAGTTAGGGGCAACCAGGCCAGTGGGGGTGGGCAGTTGGGGTCGACTAGGCCAGCAGGGTGGGCAATTGGGGGTGAACAGGCCAGCAGGGGGGGAAGTTTGGGGTGATCAAGCAGGTAGGTAGGTGAGCAGTTAGGAGCCAGTGGTCCCAGCTAGTGAGAGGGATCCTGGATTGGATAGAGTGCAGGCTGGGCTGAGCAACGCCCCCCCCATGCACAAATTTCGTGCACCGCGCCTCTATTTTAGGATAATTGGGATGAACTCTTTGAGAGGCAGAAATACTTGTATATCCTAACCAGGGCATCCCTTTGCAGATATCCAGGTAACTGGAGATCACACTGGTCTTTTAGAGGCCGCTTCAGGAGAATGGAATCAGAAGCAACGGAAGGTTGAGAGTCTTGGGGCTCTTTTGGGCTGGCACCTATTGTCAGTGGATTGTGTATTCTTTTCCATTATCCTTCCTCTTTACTCCATCTGTGAGTTTCTTTGCTAAGAATGTTTTGCCTACAGACGACACTAGATGAATGCTGAATGATTCCATTATTTGAGATAGACCCTAGATATCTGAACTCCGTACCTTCCCGTGTAAACACATCCTAGGTATGTCAGAAAGTACAGCAATTCTTTATAAGTGGTCAGAATTGAGGAGTTGGTGGAGAAGGCACACGACCTAAAAGTTATGAGGCATGAGGCTTGCTTTGGCCCTGCCCCTCTCTGCTGTAGTCAGTTGCCTCTTCGTTAGGTGGGGGAGCATAGATGGGGAAGCAGTAAGGGCCTCTCCAGTCTTAAGGCTTTGATGATCCCAGGTCTTGCTGGTGCTAGAGGAAGACTTGTTCGTCTCTCAGGGTGCACTGAAGTGGAAGGCAATTTTGTACCATTACTGTTGTGTTTAAGGCTTTCCTTTCTGCACCTCCTATGTCTCGGGCACTTGGGAATCCCCAGTGAGCAGAAACAAGCCTATTGCATGTAGACCTGAAAAGGACATAGGAGGCCATCCACATCCCAACTGTAATCACCAGCATTCCCCACCTCAGTTGCCATCACAACCATATGTTTATATCGGTGCCTGTTTATACATATGTTGGGTGCATGTGGCAGTGGGACCCCTGCTTCTCTGGCAGTCTGCATCCTTTGACGGTGGTCAAAATAGGACAAGTGGATATCCATTTGGCTTCCTCCGTCTTTACTTCAGAGCTTTTCGGAAAAGCTTATGCGTCACTTTCTGCTACAGGCACTAAGCCAATTTTACTTGCCCAAACTCTGTGACCTATTTTGAGGGTTGAATGAGTGTTGACAAACTAGGACACGTATACTTTTTGGTAAAGAATACGACTTTGACAAACGTTTATGTCGAGTTAGAAGCTATGGATATTGATGTGCAATGTTTAAATAATACTTAACTGTTTAGATGACTTTTCTCACTCTCATTGCTGAAATGCCTCCACCCTTACCCCTCAACAGCATTTACTCCTGGAGCTGTCTGCTCCGTGCCAAAGCACTGAATTGTTCAATAAACCAGGAGGAGGGTCGGGGGTGGAGTGGTGAAGTTTGTGCACAGTGACACATGTGCAATCCCTTCATAGTGTGAGTGTTTAGTTCCATTTCTTACTGGAAGGCGTAAAACTAATTGCTCATGTGCATGTTTAAACCCCAAGAATGTCCTGGCAGAAAGTGAGTGCCTGGGGGTATTGGTATCCACACCCCACAGTGGAGCGAATAGGATAAGTGGTTCCAGCTAATGGAGAAACACAGCCTTCCTTGAAAAACAATCTCTTCAGTGTCCAATTTTTTAAATATGTTCATTTTCAGTAGTACAAGTCTCAAGTAGCTCTTCATCCACAGTTCTTCAACATATGTATTATTGAAAATGCATGTTATTTCTTTAAATAGGGGAAAGAATAAAACATAGGGTTTTTATTGGTGATTGTGTGTGTTATGTGCCCTGTGTTTAACCATAATTTTCTAAGCAGAAAGGGGCCTTATGGTTTCTTGACTTGAAAGTAGGCTACAAATAAGCTTAGCTCTATCACTCCTCAAGTGCATAACATCTGGATTTGTTCACTTTTTAAAAATTGTTGACACTATTACAGATGTCCCCATTCCCCCACCCCCTTTGCCCACCTTCATCCAGATCCCAACCTCCCGTCCCTCTGACCCTCACCGCTTGTCTGTGTCCATGGGCTATGCATATATGCTCTTTGGCTATTTTCTTCACCTTGTTTCATTCGGTCTGTCCCACCCACCTCCTCTCTGATAACTGTCAGTCTGTTCTATGAATCCATGTCTCCGCTTCTATTTTGTTCATTAGCTTATTTTGTTCATTGTATTCCACAGATAAGTGAGATCACATGGTATTTGTCTTTCTCTGACTGTTTTATTTTGATTAGGATAATAATGTCCAGGTTTATCCATGCTGTCAAAAAAGGGTAACAGTTCCTTCCTTTTTATAGCTGTATGGTATTCCATTGTGTAAATGTACCACAGCTTTTTTTACCCACTCATGTATTGATGGGCACTTTGGCTGTTTCCAGATCTTGGCTAATTGTAAACAATGCCACTATGAACACAGGGATGCATATTTTCCTTCTCCTTGGTGTTTTCTGATTGGTGATTAGTGTTCATTACCTTATGAATAGTACATTTTATCCTAAACATGGGAAATTCAATGGTGTTGAATAGTTGGTTTTATTTTAAAGAATATTTAGTGTTGGGACTCTTTTCTAGAATTAGAAAAAAAGAGTATTACAGCAAGATCTATTTCTCCTTATTAATGAGGGAAATATATATTTTAAGATAGTAACATAGCTGCAGTTAACCTGAGGCATTTTCCAAGAGTGGAGATGCCTGTTGAAACTCAGAACCAAATAATTCTGCTAGACATTACTCAATTATGGGTTGGATATAATCAGTAGAGACAATGAATATTTCGACATGGACTGATGTAATTAATAAATAATAGTAGAGAGGAAAGAATGTATTATGCTTTTCATGGTTTGGGGGATAATAATATCTCTGTCTGTTTGTGTTAGTGTATAAGCTAGGTCCTCATGGTTCCTTGTCAATAAAGCAGAGCTATGTGTGTGGGTGCATTGTCAGGGCATTCAAGTATTAATTTCCCCTCCTCTTTAAAGAAATTATAAAAATAAGATTGAATTCAGTTATGAGTATTTTGAGTGTATATAAGTATTTACTTCATTATTTCTTAAGTATTGTGCTTTGGTAGGACTCTCTCTCTCTCTCTCTCTCTCTCTCTATATATATATATATATATATATATATATACATACATATATGTATATATATATCACGTATTTATACATATATAGATATAGATATGCATATATATATACATATATATGTGTGTATACACACATAGATAGATAGATAGATAGATAGATAGATAGAGATAATCCCTATTAGAGAGAGTGAGAGAAACATCAGTGTGAGAATATCAAACCCACAACTTTTTGGTATATGGGACTATGCTCCAACCAACTGAGCCACCCAACCAGGGCAACTTATATTTTAAAGCTTGACGTTCATATGTCTTTTAGAGAATATATCTCAAAGGGATGTAACATATTTGGAAACAAATAAGAATATTTTTAAAGGTAAAAAAATTGTACATAGCTATTTTTATAAAACCAATGTAACACTAGGAGAGAAATGAAAGGCATTTTAACTAAATTACCAATATCTCAGAATTTATTTTTAAATGAACAGCTTTTTAGCACCCAGTGCCTAGAAAACCAGAACTCCAGAAACCTGCACTTCCGCAGAAGTTGGACCCAGGAAAGCTTACTGGGAGCGGTGCATTTTAGAGAAAGTATAAATTCCTTGTAGGGGTGAAATTTCACTCAGTGTATCCTTGACACCTAGCATCGGGTCTGGCATGTAGTCTATAAAATAAGTATTCATTGCAGAATAAATGAGTGAATTTTCAGAAGGCAAGGAAGGGAGGGAAGAAGGAATGAAGAGGGGCCTGGAAGGTGGAAGCACTTCACAGGAAGCTCGTTTGACATGCTTTTCCCGTGTTCCGTGTAGTCACTGCAGGCACCCACGTCTCTCGGGCTTTGCTGGGCAGCGGCAGCTGTAGAAGGGCCCGGCGTTCTCGCAGGAGTGGCTGCAGGCCTGTCCCAGGCACAGCGACCAGCTGCAATGTGGGGTGCAGAGTGCAGACATCTATATCATCCCCATGGCTCTCCCCGAGTCAGGAAGTGAATTTTATTCTGACTACCAGCGCGGACGGCAGAAGGGACGATGGCTGAGTACAGTCATCTGGGACTTAATATACTTGTCCCTGTGGTGATATAGATGGGATGGCCGGGAAGGGGGTGTGACCTGCAGCGGGTTAGGTCCATTGAACCAGCGTGCCCGGTCTCCCTTCCCTGCGCTATCTGCTTCAGTTAGCAGACACCTCACGCTGGAGAATCCTGCGGACAACCTTAGGTGGATGTAGTGAAATTACTTTAAAAGACCTTCCGTGAACGAGTGAGGCTTTATTATTTATTACTTCTTCCACAATGCCGAAAGCAGGTGGAGCTGTTTTCCCAGCTATGCAGAGTAACACACACTTGAAAAATACTTGAAGAAACTTTGAATTATCCGAGGAGTGCATTTTTTAAAGAAGAATTTACATTTCGGGAGCATCTGTTATATGCCACATACTTTTAGATGCTATAGAACGGAGTGGGGTGGATTTATTTGTTTATTAAATTGTGATGTAACTCACATACTGTAAAATTCACTTTTTGAAGGTGTACAATTCATCAGATTTTAGTATATTCAGAAGGGTGTACAACCGACAGCACTGTCTAATTCTGGGACATTTTCATTTGTTCCCAAAAGATACTCTGTTATCAGTTATCCCCAATTCTCCCTCCCCTCATTTCTAGGAAATCACTAATCTACTTTCTATTTCTATATGACCCTGCCTATTCTAGATATTTTGTATGAATAGAATCATACAATATACGACCTTTTGTGTCCAGCTTCTTTTACTTAGCAAGATGTTTTTAAGGTCCACCCATGTGGTAGCATGTATCTGTGCTTCATTCCTGTTTATGGGTGACTAATAGGCCATTTTGTGGATATACCACATTGGTCTATCCATTCATCAATTTAACATTTGGATTACTTTCACTTTTTGACTAACGTGAATAATGCCGATATGAGCATTTATGTGTCTACTTTTTGCATGGAGGTGTGTTTTTATTTCTCTTGGGTATACCTAGGCGTGGAATGAATGGGTCATATGATAATGTTATGTTTAGCTTTTTTGAGGATCAGCCAGTCAGTTTTCCATAAAGCGATAGCTCATCATGCTTTTGATTTGCATTTCTCTGGTGACCAGTGATACTGAACATCTCTGCCTGTGCTGATTGGTCATTTGCGTATCTTCTTTAGAGAAACGTCTAGGAGTAATTTTGTTTGGCATTTATTATGCATTTCTGAATTAATCGGGAGACAAAAATGAAGGCAGTTTAATTCAAACAATTCTCCAAACAATGAAATAATTTCTACTATAAAAGGGGGAGATTTTGCGTGTGGGGTGGATGTTGGGTGACATCGGGTCACAGAGGAGGTAGGTAGTGTGGGCTTGGAGGCAGGCACAGAGAGAGTGGACCTCCTGGGCGTTGACTGCAGAGCACAGAGTCTACAATGGCGTGAGCACATGGTAGAAAATGGGAGTGGAGGATGCTTGAGAAAATCTTACTCACAAACGTAACATAGCATTATTAAATATTGCTTCAGATTTTAATTTCGATCTTAAAAGCTCCGGAAAAGTGAAAGCATGTAATAGTCAGGATCATCTGTATCTTTTTATTGCCATACAATGTGCTTTATTAGAACCATATTTCTGGCTGGAGCAGTGGAAATTTGTGTCACGGACAACTGTCAACACCTTTATTTTCTGTGTTTTTAATTCTCAGCAGGCCCGTGCACTGGTTTATTGTGAATTCTTATCAATCATAGAAAAGTTCCATGTTTTCCATAAAACAGTGCCCCAGTGCTGCTGGGCACAGGTTTGATTTCATGTTTTTAATTTAAAGGAAGTAGAAAATGTGGTGATTTCTTCCTTCATTCACAGACCTGGGTCAGGCAGAGACTGTCACTTTTTTTCTCTGATAAGAAGACAAGGGAAAAGACCAGTTTATCACTGGGATTAGCCTAAAGGAGCATCTGAGGAAAATAAGAGTTTATTCAAAAGGAAGACTCAACTGGTTCCAGGGGTGGGCAAACTTTTTGACTCGAGGGCCACAATGGGTTCTTAAACTGGACCGGAGGGCCGGAACAAAAGCAACCTGACCATGCTGGCACTCTCATCTTGGGCTGCTGGTGAAGGAGCAGAGGGAAGAGCAAGAGAACCCTCCGCTCTTTCACCTCCGCGGACCAGATAGAACAGCCAAATGGGCCAGATCCGGCCCGCAGGCAGTAGTTTGCCCAGGCCTGGAGACAGACTGAAATAGGCATGTACAACTTTGGAGAGGAAAATGAAGGTCTGAATAAATAATGTTTGAAGGGGAGAGAGTTGTTTTTTTATATTCTTTTCAGTGGGGAATAAAATCTATACTTGGGGAGGAGGTTTTCTGTTTTCTTGAAAATAAAACAAAAGTTAAATAGAAGTAGAAATTAGAAAGCAAATAAAAAGTTGAAAAACACAACAATTTCCATTAAGAAGAACTGAGCCGTCTCTGCAAGCATTCACAGAGTTGAGCTTTTTTGCCTCAAATATGTGTTGTTGTTTTTTTTAAGAATCATATTTAAGTTAGAGCAATAAAACTATTTTCAAAAGCAAGAACATATTTGTACGGTTGTTTCCACCTATCTACATAGCACACATCCGAGGGAAGGATGCCTGCTTAGTTTGGGGGCTTCGGGAACCATGAAAGGCGGTCAAGACTAACAAATGTCTGCTTCAGTTGGGCATGTATTTATAGCCTCACAATCTCTTCCTTTTACAAATGGCTTCCTCATTGTTTCCTGTTAGTGAACCCTCGTCACTGGTCAGGGAAGTAGCAATGATAGAAGAAATCTCTATCTGTCGACTTCCATAAGTCAGGAATCTCTATCCAAAGCAGAGACTGTGCTTGGCCAGGCCTTTATCCCTCACGCTGGCTGTTGAATGAATGAATGAATGCATACATGAAGAAAAATAGGCATTCTAGTTTTTTGAAGTTGAAGTTCAACAAAAAAAAGTTATGAATGTTTTGATGAAGTTGAAGTTAATATCTTAATGAAGTTGAAGTTCAACAGAAAAGGTTATGAGTGTTTCGCAGGTCTGTGAACCATCAACTCTAAGCTTTCCTGCCCCTAAAAACTCAATACATACAAGGATTGTCATAGGAATGCAACCACATGCATTCTTTTTTAAATTTTATTTTCAGTTACAGTTTACATTCAGTAATTTTTTGTATAAGTTCCCGGTGCACAGCATAATGGTTAACAATCATATAATTTACATAGTGTTCCTAGTCCAATTGCCATTATGTTCTCTTCCTTTTCAGAAACTGACATCACAATCTCTTTGCTTCTCTCTCTTTCTTTAAAAAAAAATATTTTATTTATTTTTTACAGAGAGGAAGAGAGAGGGATAGAGAGTTAGAAACATCAATGAGAGAGAATCATCAATTAGCTGCCTCTTGCACACCCCCTACTGGGGATATGACTGCAACCAAGGTACATGTCCTTGACCGGAATCGAACCTGGGACCTTTCAGTCCACAGGCTGACACTCTATCCACTGAGCCAAACAGGTTTCAGCTTCTCTCTCTCTTTCTGACTCAAATAGATAGATAGATAGATAGATAGATAGATAGACATATAGATGATAGATAAATAGATAGACAGACATGCACGTGTGTGTGTGTGTGTGTGTGTGTGTGTGTGTGTAGTGGCTTTGGGTATATATCACTTTACTCTTTAACAAAAGCAGCTTCCCCAAGCTCTAATAATATAATAGTTCTGATTTCTTGGGATATGAAAGACCTATCCAGGACTCATAACATATGGATAGGATCCCTCCTGACACATCAGTTATGTTTGCATACAGACATGGTTATCACCACATACTCTGTACCTCTTCACTTTCCTCTTTGTTTCTCTGTAGAGAGAACAGTCATCCCCAGCAGCAGCTGTGCGACCACATACTGGCTGTTGATACTGTTTTGCTTTCCTCTGAATATCACCACATGTGCTCCACCTCTTAGCGTGTCCAAAAGGCTCAGCTTGGCTCAGCATGGGTGAGATACCCAAGCTGGACCAATCAGCTGAAACCCGAATCACACTGCACATGGCAGCTCCCGTGAGGATGGTGGTTATGGGATGCCATGGGTGTCTCCTGCATCCCAGCAAATGAGCCAGCATCTTATTGGTAACTGAGAAGTTGGCTTTGTTGTCACAGAAGGAGTTTGTGTTTCAATCGGGATAAGGTACCTTCTGTTCTGACTTTTCGGCTGGAATTTGAGCATAGCCCTGGGCTATGTGGCAGATTTTCGCCCATAGTTCCTGAGATTGATAGTGACCTGCAAGAGAGAGTTTGGGTGAAATGAACAATAAAAGCAACACATACAGTTCAAACCTTCAGTCCTAAGCATCTAGGCCAAGTGGGAGCATTTAGGTAGATCAGAGGTTGGAACTAGAGTGCCAAATCAGAGCAAAAAAAAAAAATATCCAGGAAGGAAGGTGGAGACAGAATCAACTGGAAGTATATGGCTTAGCCACAAGAAATCCTTCTAGGGTTCCTTTAAACCTTGGGGGAAGGAGCCATGAAAGGCAATGAGCTGATTCTGACATCCCAATAATAATGATAATAAGATCAGCTAACATTATCAAACACTTCCTGCGTGCCAAAATGTATGCTAGCTGCCTCTAACAATGAGCTCATCCGGCAGGCCATATTTTACAGTTAAGTTTAAAACGTAGATTCTACAGTACATTTTCTGTGGAAAGAAATCAAGGGGTGCGTTTCCTTCTTATGCATTCCTTTCAGCGCATGACCTTTGGGAATATTTTGATGAATCCTTAATTTTCTGACATGCTATGATTTTAGATGAGATTTTTAATGCGATGGCGATAGAGCCTTTACAGTTTGTCCTCCTCAGTTGCTTGAGAACATTCTGGTGAGCTGTTAGTCTTGTACTTGTACGGAATTGTCATTTTTCTGGCAATTTGCTAATATAATCATCAGGAAAGCATTGTGTGTGTGTTTTTTGTTTTTTTTTAAAAAGCCCTTAAAAATGTGCTGTTTACCTCATTTCTATCATTTTTCTCTAAGAACTTTCAGTTCTTATTTAGCAATTATTTCAATGTTACTGTTGTGCCTATGACAACATATTCCAGCATATCATTTTGGTCAGCTTTAAAAAGGTTTAGTTTTTTTCCTTAGGATTGTGATTATCCGGTGAGCCCATGAGACTGCTTTGTTCTGAATTTCAGTGGCCAGTTAGGGAGGAGGGATTCACCATCTTTTTTAATATATTTTGCCATGAGTGTATATTTTTCCCCCTGTAACTCAAAATATTGTATGTGTATTGGGCTTATCACAAGCTTCATTCAAGTCTTAACATGTAAATATATTTTGTCTGGTGGGCTTTTCTGTTAACATTCCTGAGTTTTTGTCCTAGCATCCTAATGCGCCGCCTTGTACATTAGAACAAAAGCCCCCAAATGTTGGTTCATCAGCTGACAATACCAGTTTTGTCTCTTAATTAGAAAAGAGAATAAAGCTGTTTAGGGGTGTCAATAAAATGACAGATGCATCATTAGCAGACGGCTATGGTGGATCAGTTCTGTGCAAATACTTGGAAGGGAATTAATAGGAATTTCTGCTCGCATATTTAACTTGCAAGCTTGTGTGGAGAGAGCAGTGTTCTAATGCAGTGAAACTAGTCCAAGAAAACGGGCGTGAACGACCATTTAAGACTGAGCGAAGAGTTTCCATTGCAACACATCAAGTTGCAATAGAAACTATATCATGGAGAATGTTATATATTATTCATGTATCGCATATTATATGATTAATTCATTTAATAAGTATTTATTGAGGGCCTACTACCTGCCAGGTGGTAAATTTAATGAGAGAGTGCAAGCTCTGAGTCCAAGCCCAACGTGACTGTCCCTTATAATTAGTAGGACGCAACTTCAGACCCAGCATAAATCTCGGAGGAGGTTCTCCGAAGGTTGTGCATGGGGTGGCTTCACACCGTGTAAAACCCAGATCACTCAGTGCCACTCGGAGGAGAGTTCCATTGAGTGCCTGGTTCCCGAGTGGTTGGCGGGGTTGCTTAGCCAGTGCAGGCGGGTGCACGTGGGTGTGTCCCACACAAGCTGTTAGGTCATGTAACTCTGTGATCAGGAAGCACTTTCCCCACGGTCTGAGCACTGCTCGTCCGGCTATTATATTCCCAGTGCTTAAAATCGTGCCACCCCGGAATAGGTACCGACAAATATTTATTAATGCAGGGCTGAGGAAAGAATGCATGTAAAACTGAAGACAAAGTAAGCTCGTTGGATGCATTTTAAGAAAGACAGGAATTCTTGTGCTAGAAGCCCTTCGTTTTCCTTGAAGTCTATTCATTTGCTTATTCATCCTGGCAGTACCTTAGCTGGTCCATGTATTACGATAGAACCGGCAGGGTCAGGAATGAAACGTGCAGTCCTGCCCTCAGGGAGCTCCCAGGGTAGCTTTTGCTTGCTGAGCGATTCTGGTCATATGAGAGGTCTCCCTCTGATGGATCAGCACCATGTAGAAGAGTACAAAATGTCACAGATGTCTAAGGCTTGGCCTTGGAGCTGTGTTTTAAAAAAGTCATTTTTAGGTTTATTTGTGTGGGTGTTGTTATTGTTGTTTGTAAATTTCAGCAGGAAAAATGTGCCTGCCCTCACTCTGAACGCAGATATGTAACATTTTGGGTCTCAGGAGCTGCCATGTTCTCACTTCTTGCTCTCAGACTCCCCATGCCAACCACCTTTATTCAAACAGTATCATAACTAGTGTATTTAACATGCAAATATATTTCTATGGATTTCAGAGAGGAAAGGAGAGGGAGAGATAGAAACACAATGATGAAAGAGAATCACTGATTGGCCACCTCCTACTGGGAATCAAACCCACAACCCAGGTGTGCTCTTAACTGGAATCAAACCGGGACCCTTCAGTCCAAAGGTCGAAGCTCTATCTACTGAGCCAAACCAGCAGGGCCCCAGAGGGGAATTTTAATACTCCTTTCTCTCTATGATAATGCCATTTAATGATAAAGTATGTAACAATCTAATAGGTATTTTCTTAATATTTTAATTGTTTACATTAATAAAAATAAATTTCAATTTAATAGATCCTGTGCAAAATTAGAAAATGCTTCATGTATGAACTGAAATTTGCACTTATCAAATGAAAATACTATACCTTGCAGTTTGCGTTGATTCATTGTTTAACCTGTGAAGCACAAATAAAAACCCCAAGGTGTTACATCAAATGAATTGTGACACAGACTCTTTCTTCACCATACAAGCACTGGGCTATCATATTTACTTAGAATTTATTATTTAAACAAAGGACTATGTAGAATGCCTTGGTTAGGAGTTACATTCAAAGTTAATGTACTCCTTTCGAACAATTGAGAACTTGCTCTTGAAATAGCTGGGTGTAACTGAGTCTGGGTGTGTCAGAAGGGACAGCTGGTTCACTGGTGGTTCTCCTAATTTTACTTTCTTGCAGAATACCATGTTCATGAAGGAAATGTAACAAAAATTAGCTAATTCTCGTAAGCCCAACAACTGCTTAGAATTTAGATCAACAAAAATTTATTGAGGATGAGTATTTGATCATGAGCGTTGTGTAGAATTGTCAGCTCATGGTACTAAGAAAGACCAACTTCCAGTAGGTTTGTCATTATCTTTCAATTCTCTGCAGAGAGTGCAAACTTAGCGCTTGTGCCCAGGGTGGGCACACACCCCCCCCCACCATCCTGCCCTTGTGCTGCCACCACACTTGACCACCTGCCTCCACATTGAATGCAAAAGCAGGGTTTTCTCAGACAGACCTTATGAGTGTTCGGTGGTCCTTACCCAGACCCCATCTGGACCCTGATCTCAGTCCATCTGACCTACATGCCCCCAGAGTGTAGGTCTC
Organism: Vespertilio murinus; assembly: GCA_963924515.1. Classification (NCBI taxonomy): domain Eukaryota; kingdom Metazoa; phylum Chordata; class Mammalia; order Chiroptera; family Vespertilionidae; genus Vespertilio; species Vespertilio murinus. Next base: position 31,360,061 of record OZ004717.1, on the reverse strand, counting down.
AGTTATTTCTCTATCCTGGTGCAACTCCGTGATTTACTTGACATCCTAGGCTTTGTAACTTGTCAGCCTAAACCTGCCATGCTTACCTGCCTGTCCTTGCCCTCATTGACACTGGTCTTCCTATCTTATGTTGCCCATCAGCTCTCCACCCTTTTTGCTTTTGTCCACATTCTGACCGTGGCCCGGCTTCATCATGACACAATCTATTTCCTTGGCTTTGGTGGTCTGCAATTAAGGAGTTGCCATTGTTAAGTCAAGGTATGTTTGTGTAGATTTCTCCCAGTAGGTCTATGGGTAGAGGGGAGATGCTGCTTTGCCTTAATCAGCCAAAAGCCCTGGGACATGCCAGCTGAGGCAAAAGACAATGAGAGCAGCTGCTGGCACTGCCCAGCTCCCCTGTGCTGGTTCACGGAAGCCACCGGGCAGGGGGCTCCGGGGGCTCTCCCAGGATTTTCCAGCCTTTCCTCTCTCTTGCCCATTTTTCTCAGTGGTGCCACAGGGATTTAAAAACCTGTCCTTAATCAGACTTACTGCCTTTCCCCTTCCAGTCTGGTCTAGATCTTTTTAGCTGGTTTCCAGACTGTCTTCTCCCCCTACCCCCCACACCGTGTTCTATATCCACCCACACCCAGTTCTACCCCCATGCTCAGTTTGTGCTGATTCCTTCTCTTCAGTCTTCTACCCCATCTGCTGAAACCCTGCTTACTCTCCAAGGTGCCATTGTCCTGTGATGCCTCCTCCACCCCCCTCCTTACCCCACGAGGGTCCCTGCTGTCTTCTCTCCCACTGCCAGTAGACTCCTCCTCAGAGCAACTGCTACGTTGTACAATAATATGGTTTTATTGCTTCCCCTATCAGCTGCAGACCTCTCAGAGGAAAGACTGTGTTTTGTTCATTACACATATGTCCAGTGTCTGGCACTGTTGTTGGCGATGTGCTGTAGATACTTTTTAAAAAGTTAAGACACTTTTAAAGAATAAAAGTCAGTGCAAGAACAAACCCTATAGTGACTTTTGGGAATTACCGCTCTTATTTATTTACTTAGTCAGATTAGCAACAAGATGGCGGCAGAGGTAAATGCCTAACTGCAGCCGCACTCAACAATTTCAAAAAATACAACTAAAATATAGAGTGGACATTATTTATTTACTTAGAGATATGATTTGTCCTAAAGTTTGAAGATAAAGTAGCCTAAACTGCCAAGTTTAAAGGAATCAAAAAGAATACCTCAAGCATCCTATGAAACTCAGTCGATTGAAACTCAGTCGATTGTTATTGTGCAGAATATTATCTACTAGTTACTATTCATGGTTAAGACCTCCAGCTATAAAAAAACAAACCAACCATAAAAAAACCTTTAAGTTATGATCATTGTATAATGATATTAAGCCAGGGAAACTTGTGATAAAACTTACAAATATTGCTTTCCTGAACATTTGTATAATTGCCTAATTGTACATACATGTAGTTGAATACTTGTAGACAGCTGTATATATAGTTGAATAGTTGTGTATAGCTGTATATTAAGATGTACAAAGCTGACTCATAAAAAGATTTCAATTCTCTCTGATCCAAAACAAAGGTATTGCTTTATTTTTCATTACTAGAACCTCAGGTGTACCTGGAATTGATAGGGAGTCTGCTCAGAGTTAGGTCTTGCTACATAAGATAGTAAACATCAGTTTGCTTAGTTTCTGTAAAGATGAAAATGCCCATTTTTATTTTATCTTTTGTCTCTTTTCATGGAATAACCACAGGTGAGGGAAGTAAGCTGGAACATGAATGCCATCGCTTATTGCCACCAATTTTTAAAGTTATAATTATTTACTCATTCACATGTTCATTCTTTCAGCAAACACGCATCAAACACTTGCCATATGCCAGACAAGCCAGGTGCATCAAGATCAAGGGTAGATGGTGTGACAGACAAGGGCATCTCCTGCAGTACAGGGTTGCCCATGCAGTACAGGGTTGCCCATCTCCTGCAGTACAGGGTTGCCCATGCCGATGGCAGAGGTGGGCAGTCTCAGCTTTGGCAAACTGAGGCTCTTTTGAAAACGGAAATAGCAAAGCACACAGGAGAAAAGTGAAAATGAATGTAAAATATCTGACTCTGTGAATATCTGAGCTATAGTCAGCAGTCAGCTGTTCAATCCAGCAAAAAAAAAATCCTTTGCTTTAATTAATTCCTTTGTGCTGATTCTCCCCAGTAAGCCTCAATCTTAACAAATTAATTAGGTTGAAGATTAAAAGTCCCATTAGTGTCGATCATTCGCTTCTTGGCTCTGGCAACAAGATAGTGAAACTTTGCTTCGTTTCGGAGGGGCAGAGGAGGGGAGGACTGAACGGAGCTCACGTGGGCTGCCTGCTGTTCTGGGGATCGGATATTGTTTGCTGTTTTTAAGACTTCAGATGGATATCAGCTACCATTATCTTTTTAAAGCATATTTGCGTACTTTTCCCAAACGTTACTCACCTCAAATCCTTCAGACCTGTGTTGTTTGTTCTCTGTGTGGTCCATGGCCTTGGTGTGTATTTGTGAGAAACCGCCCCGTCTACTCTGATTATCTAATTTGCAGGTTTGCAGGGCATTGATTTTTAATCAAGGACCTGTTTCCACTGTCACCTCATCTGCCCGTTTATTATGGCTAAAGACGCAATGGTGGCTAATATCTCAGCCAGAGCAGGAAAGCACAAACCATTAGTAGAATCGTGAATTACCTGCAGGTCACAATTCTGTTCAAAACACTGGTTTGTTTGACTTATGCTTTCTGCTTTGGCTTCCACACCCGATTTACAATGGCGAGAACTGCAGAGATTCAAACAGGTGTTGTTAACACTCACTCCTGGGAAGTGACTGCAGCGCTAATAGTAAGCAGATGGGGACCAAGAACGGGGCAAGGGAGCACAGGATGCGCGCCTACATTCTGGCCATAGGTCATTGCTCAGTCACATAGTATCACATTGACAGTGGGAAGTTATCAATGGGAAGGAACCAAGAGAGTGTGGAAGAGGCAGGAGGCCATCTGAAATCAAGTTCAGACAAGGATACATAGCAGGGGCATTTCACTTCCTGCAGAGTTGAAGGCCCGGAGGAATTTGGTCAAGAGTTGGGATTAGAAAAATTGTAGAAACATTATGCAGAACAGTGTTTTTCAAGCTGATTTATGTAAAAACAAGAGACGGAATATCAGAATAGAGCACAGCCCCATGAAACTTGTCTGGGACACCAGGCCCAGGAAAGATGGAGACACTCCCAAGAGACTAGAGCAAATGGGAGGTCAAGGTAGATAGCTTAAGCTCTGTGTGTGTGTGTGTGTGTGTGTGTGTGTGTGTGTGTGTGTATTTGGGGCAGGAAAGGGCTGTGCTGTGCATAGAATACTGTGACCATAGTGGACCATCAGAAGTATTGGGTTCACAGAGAAATGCCTAGTATCTTTAACTATTGCATGTAAATCCATTCCATTGGTGTTGTTGTTATTATTATTATTAATGTGCATATACTGAACCACTGTGGCTAAGAGGGACTACAAAAAGCTGACACATAAAATGCAAAACAAATCAAAACAAAACAAGACCAGAAATTTTATTTGTAAATGGTCTTTTGCTATAATATTATTGAAAACTAGGCCCTAGGGCAAGTTCTGCAAAGATGATGTTCTGTCAAGAACCTGTTGATAGACGTGGGCTGCCTCCACCTAGAGAACAGAAGTACCTGCTCCTGGCAGGAGGAAGGAGGACTTTCTTCAGGTGAAATGTGTTTCTCGCTGAGCTTCAAGTTTATCATTGATCTAATAGAGGTGAGAAATTAATTTCTGTGGACAATTTTAATCTAAAAATCGATGATCCTTGACTCTGTACAAGCGTTGTTTCTGTTGAACTGATCATGGCCTTTCTCTTTTCCTCTTTCTTTGCTGACAAGAAGCTGTTCAGGTCTGTCACCTATGGACCTACCCCAAACCAGACCCTGCTACCGTGAAAATCCTGCTCATGCTTGTTGGGCAAAATATTCCATCTGTTTCTCAGAGCCTTGGTGTTAAAGAAATCTTTAGCACCGCCTCTTATCTCCTCACACACTCCCTGCTCTGTCAACCTCTCCTGCCTACGAGAGCCTGCTTGAAAATGCTCCAGAAGTACCTTCTCTGTTCAGAAGCATCGGCTTCTACTCACACTTTTCAAATCACAACTCAAGACAGGGAGGACAGAGGTCTCAGAGTGACAACTGCAAAGGGACCAACAGCACGGTCCTAACTCACTCAGTTCATGCCTCCCCACAGGAGTCACCACCGCTTTAAGTCAATTTTAAGGCATAATTCCTTTACTGAAAACTTTTTGAACCTTTAAAAAAAGCCAACATATTATTCTCCACCATTCCAAGTATCCTTGGAATGTGTGTGTGTAAAGTTCTGGGTGGCTTCACACAAGATGTAGCTTATCTAGGCTCCTACATTTGCGTTGGTGGAGGGCAGGGACAGTACCTCATGGATGTAACTGGAGACACTGAGTGTCTTTCTTGTGTACAGCTTCTGAAATGGATGTTGTCATATTTGCCGTTGGACCTCTTTTGCTTTTTTCTTTCTCTCCTTTAGTCTTGAACGTGACTACTCTGTTCATCTCTGACCCTCATGAAACCCAGCTAGCCAGAATGACTATTTTTAAGCCATGTTAAACACCAGCTCTTACATATCACTTGAAATCCAGTAATCCAAGAAACCGTGGTAGAAACAAACTAGCTGATGATGATCCTAGCTTTTGCATACATTTAGTCTTTAGCTACAACACGTATCTCATATACTTTCATTCAGAAGTCAGCTTATCTGTGCTAATAAATATAAACTTCTAGTCTGCATTCCTTCAGAGGCAGATCTGGGTCTCACTGCACTATCTGAAGTGGTTGTCAGATATCTCCTCACTGGTTGGAGGTACAGCTCTTGGAAGCTAAGGTTATCTCTTGGGTTAAGGTTTGAAAGAATTTCAACTTTTCCCTCCTCCATGTGCCCCCCTATACACACACACACACACACACACACACACACACACACCATTGAATAATAAAGAGTAAACAAAAGTGGTCAGATATAATTGATAAGAAAGGAAGGAAAGAAGAAAAGAGAAGAGAAGAGAAGAGAAGAGAAGAGAAGAGAAGAGAAGAGAAGAGAAGAGAAGAGAAGAGAAGAGAAAATACAGGATCTTTTCTCCCTGATAAATAACCCATAAAATCTGGCCAGTTGTGTATACTCTCATTATTCAAGTGTGTGTGTGTGTGTGTGTGTGTGTGTGTGTGTGTGTGTGTAGGGGGCACATGGTGGGTGAGTGTTTATGTGCTTTGAAGGAAAGGAGGAGGAGAAGTAGGCAAGAAGAGGCAGTTTGGGGTCAGAAAGTGGTATTTGTTGTGCTTTGTACCTTATCTACCAACTGGGTTATATCTACATTGTTTTCAAATTAGTGCAGGTAAAAGGAATTGCATGCCCAGCACAACTTAATCAGTCTCCTCCGTTCATTAATCAAGTCAGAAACAAGAGCTTCCAGCTCCAAGTTGATGTAATTGCAGCTTGGAGAAAAGACTTTCTTCTCATTAAGGTCTTAAACTCGGCTTGTTTCTTAGTTGCCTAAAATTAGAATGGCCAATCTTCTATAAAATCATGCTATTAATCTGCTCATTATTTATTCAAAATAATTGAGTGCATACTATGTAAATCACTTTAAACAGGCTCTGTGGAATAAACACAAAAGTAATGAGACTATCAACTCCTGTTTCAGCTTAAATGCCACCACTTCAGAGAAGCCTTCCCAGACCACCCAGCTTAACTGTAGCTCTCTAGCTGCTTGCAATCGTATTTGTCTTGCTTTATTTTCTTCGCAGCCTGTCATTCGCTATTGATTAGTGATTAGTTTTTCCTAGAAGAATTTAAGCTTCATTATAACAGAATCTTGAATCTTGTTCAATGCTTGTATTAACCCAGGTTCTCTAAAGAAACAGAACACATATATAAGATATGTATATATGACATGTGACATATGTGAAATGTATATTTGATGTATGTGTATAAGATACATATATTTTTTTAATTGGCTTACAGGATTGTAGGAGCTATCACTTCTACTAGCATCATCCATAGGGCAGGAAGGCAGGCTGGTGAATTTTAGACAAGAATCGATACTATAATCTTAAGGCAGAATTTCTGCTTTCTCAAGGAAAATTCAGTTTTCCTTTCAAGGCCTTCAACAGATTAGACAAGGCCAACCTCATTATTGATGGTAATTTCTTTTACTGAAAGTCAGGTGTTTGTAGATGTTCACCTCATTCACAAAATACCTTCACAGCAACACCTAGATGACCGTTGTTTGATCAAGTGACTTGGTACTATGGCCTAACCAAGTTGACACATCTCTAGCCATTAGGATAGCGCTTGGCACATAGTGGGTAGCCAGTATCTATGCCAATATCTATTGGCTACCTACTAATTAATTCATTGTGTAGGCCTAACAGATACCCTGACCAGAGGCAGTCTTCATTCCTTCTCCCAAAGGGACTCTAGAAAGTTCTTAAGGCTTCAGAATATATAGTTTACAAGCCATAAAGTCAATGAAATGTAAGGATGTGTTTGCCTGCTCTGAAATTCTATGAACAGTCTATGCTATCAGTCTTTGAAATGTTTCATATCAAAATGTTTCATATTTGAAGTCTTCCTTTATAGTTTTTATTTATTTTCTCTGATTTGAGCACTAAACATTGGCAAGGTAAATTTCCCATACAACCTTCCCCTCCTATGCTTATGATCTGGATGGAAAGCTGTATCTCACACAAGTTAATAATTAAGCCACAGAACTGAGCAATGTATAATTCAAAGCTAAAATAAGTGATACTTACATAACTTAAAAAACAGCAGACGAGGCATTCTGAGAAGGAAAGATTGCTGTTAGTGGGAGTCTGGTTGTCTGTGTCAGGTTGTCATCTTATTGCCATTCTTTTTTTGACTTTTCAAATATGTTTTTATTTTACGAATGAAGAGTCACATTCTGCTTAAAAATCCAAGAGGCATTTTTTCCTTCAAGATATAAACACAAGGAAGTAAAGAGACACAATGAAGGAAGATCGCCAGGAGACTCAGAGATAACTTACAGTTTCTTTTTAAAATACTACTAAAAGTTATGGGCAGTACGAGCATACATACAGACAATAATGCTAGAATGATGGAAAGAACATAATTCAGACAATTTCCTGACTGTTGGCTCAGAGTTTCTATTGTATCTTTAAGTTCCATGTTCTTTTTTAATTGAATTTGTTGGGGTGACATTGGTTAATAAAATTATACAGCTTTCAGGGGCACAGTTCTATAATACATCACCTCCATATTGTATTGTGTGTTCACCAACCCAAGTCATGTCTCCTTCCATCACCATTTATTCCCTTGTTACCCTCGTCTTCCTCCTCCCACCCCCTTTCCCCCTGCTTCACTGCCATTTTTCATTGTGTGATCATACCTAACAGCCCAGCGAGATGCTTTCCCTGTGCCCTCCACAGCTTGGCTCCTGCAGAATGACTGGCCCTCCTGCCCCCTTTGAGCGATTATCCTGTTGGATCCTGTGGGTCAGCTCTTAATTGGATGGGGAGGTGACTCAGTTAAGCTATTTTGTACTCAAAATAGCTTTAGTGACTTTAGTGTTATATATTCACTGACTCTAATAACTGTGCTTTATTAATTAGGTTGGCAATCTTTTTATCTCGAGGAAAATAGTGGGAACTGACCTTTTTCTTATTTTGCATATTATTCAGGTTATTTTCTCCGAAAACCATCCTTCTTAAAGGAAACCAGGAGACTTCAAATGATTCCACTGTATTGCAGGATGAATATACATTGAGGTAGAAATGAATTGGAAACCTAGTGTGGACTGAGGCGTGCTCACCACTTTGCACCTACTGCTGGCTACTGCCGGTTTCCAAGGAAGGGGAGCATGTGACTTGCATATGACGTGGGGGTACAGTACCCCCAGGATATGATGAGGCCATGTGGTACAGGGCACCAGGGAGGGAGAGAGACCTACTGTCTGGGCTCTGCCTGTCGGGTAGGGGTGGGCAAACTTTTTGACTCGAGGGCCACAATGGGTTCTTAAACTGGACCGGAGGGCCAGAACAAAAGCAACCTGACCATGCTGGCACTCTCATCTTGGGCTGCTGGTGAAGGAGCGGAGGGGAGAGCAAGAGAACCCTCCGCTCTTTCGTCTTCGCGGGCCGGATAGAACAACCCAACGGGGCCGTAGTTTGCCCTCGGCTGCTTTAGGGTGTGGCCTTGGGCAAATCACTTTGTCATTGTGGGAACAAATTCAAAGTGGAGGTAGAATAGCCCTGAAGTATCTCTAAGTCCTGAAACACTGCTCACACAAAATCTTACATTTAATTCTAATTTGTGAAACAGAAAGGCAAAGCTGGAGACCAGAGATGGCAGGGTGGTATGTCTGACTGTATGTGTGAGAGCGTCTGAAGCCCACCAGTGGCAGTCTTCATTCCTTCCCCCAAAGGGACTCTAGAAAGTTCTTGAGGCTTCAGAATATAGTTTACAAGCTATAAAGTCAATGAAATGGAAGGATGTGTTTGCCTGCTCTGAAATTCTATGAACAGTTGTACACAGGTAATTTATAAATTTTTATAAAGCTGTGATTTCTTTAAAATAGTGACTACCTAAAAAATGTGAGGGCATAGGCTGCTAAACAATATTTAACTGAAATAGGACCATCTAGAGTAAAAATGTGAAAAGCCCCTTCTTCTCACATCCCATTTTCACTTACCCAATCTCTGTTTCACGTTTGGTAGGGAGTTTAATTTGAAGCCTCCTAGATGTTTGTTTTTGCATTTATTTTATATATACATGAGGGGAGGAAGCATTTACATAAATTGTAGCATGGGAAGTGTAGAATTATTTTTCTATAACTTCTTTCTCTCAACCACATGCCTGAGAAATCTTTGGGTCAGTAAGACATACTTAATTCTTTCTAAGACCTAAATGTATATGAGAATTCCCATTTACCCCATGCTATCAACAGCTTTGAAAATGGTCAGTCTCTGAAATGTTTCATATCAAAATGTTTCATATTTGAAGTCTTCTTATTTATTTTCTCTGATTTGAGCACTAAACATTGGCAAGGTACATTTCCCATTATTGGTTATGCTGAATATCACTTAAGGTCTAAAAAGTAGTGAACATTTTAACCATGGAATCTGCTTAACAGAACTATTGACTGTTATGTCTTATGTCTCTGATGAGAAATTTAGGCCCTATAATCTGTAAAGTAATTTGCTTCTGGGATTCAAACATGTTTTCATGCATTCATAGTCATTAGTGGCCTTGGAGAGAGAACATTTTATTAATTAGAGGAAACTTGTCATTCTCATAGAATTTTAATGAATAAATGCAATAATTATAATTTCCACCTTGATTTTAATTGCCAGGTCTAGCAATTATAAAGCCATAGTATTCTCTTTTTAACTGCTTTTAAAAAAATCTATTTTATTTATTTTTTACAGAGAGAAAGGGAGAGGGATAGAGAGTTAGAGACATAGATGAGAACACCCCCTACTGGGGATGTGCCCCCACAACCAAGGTACATGCCCTTGACTGGAATCTAACCTGAGACCCTTCAATCTGCAGGCCGATGCTCTATCCACTGAGCCAAAGCAGTCAGGGCTGTTTTTTGTTTTTGTTTTTGTTTTTTTTGTCAATTTAATAGAGACTTCTTTTTCCTTTAAAAAGGAAGCAAAGCAAAACGGAGTATCAAGCTCCCAACTTCTTATTTCATGGACTAGGATGTCAAGTAAGTTGCCAAACCAATCCATCATAAAGAAGCACGGATCTCCTAAGGAAATGACAGTAAAAAAGGGATAGATTTAGTAAGATTAATAATCACTTTAATTTATAGCACTCTTTCTCCCAAAAACGCTTGGGAAGCATTGCAGACATTTGAACCAAAGTGCAGTTGAAGCCACTGAAAAACAGATATGTAAACTTGCTAAAAAAATAAAATATGAGCCTCATATAGTGGTCCTTCATATTCAGTGATGACACATTCATATTATATAGATATCAGTTCAACAAGTTTTTACTGCATTTTATTTGTTCCCCCCAAAGCCTTATTTTTGATAGATGATGCCTAAGATATACAGGGAGCGTCCTTTCAATAACGTGTGAGTGATGAAAGGCAAAACAAAACAATTTATCAAATCACACTGCATACATCCCTATAAATTTGGAGAGTGATGAATCTGTAAGATCCATAGAACTTGGCATGTCATGTAGTCATCAAAGGTAAAGCCCCTAACATCTCAAACACTGCTGGTGACAGGAAGGCTGACTTACTTGGGGAAAAAAGTAATTACCCTTTGAAACTATTCCTATACTATAACAATCTTTGGGAAATTGAGCAGTTTTCTGCCGAGTTTGGTGCTCAGAGTTGTATAGAGAACTTGATATGAATATTTCAACAGAGGTTGACATCGTTATATTCTTTCCTTATGTAGCACAGTTAAATGCCTTTACAAAAAATAGTATAAAATGCCCACTATGTGATGCTATGTCTAGTATTTATAGTTGCTAATGAAAATCCGAATAAGTAACTTGTTTAGAATGTTAAAAAAATAAAAAAGGTCTAGATACACATCCCCCCCCCGTCCCTCCTACTCCAAAGAACCATCACAGATATTTTGTAAATATAGATAAGAAGCATAATGACCTAATATCATTCTATAATGGCAAGGCACCCATCTGATACCCAGTTAGCAATGAGTCTCATCCCTTGTAATTGGATGAGTAGACAAATTAATCATTATGGTGTGCTTAATGCAAAAATGATCAGAGGAGAATTGTCTTTCTTCTTTAAGAACTCAAGATTTTTATCTTTTAAAATATATTTCTATTTATTTCAGAGAGAGAAAGGGACATCAGTAATGAGAGAAAACCATTGGCCGCTGCCTCCTGCACACCCCCTACTGGGGATCAAGCTGGAAATCCCTGCATATGCCCTGAGTGGAAATTGAACCGTGACCTCTTGGTTCACAGAGCGACACTCACTCAACAAGTGAGCCACACCAGCTGATCAAGAGCTCAAGATATTTCAAAGGTCACTATTGTCACCAAGTCCTAAAACATTTAAGTTGTTTCCTGGGAACATTAGAAGAATGTTGTAGGGGAGTGGTTTGCTGCTCTGTTGACTAGTGAGTTTGCCGACCACTTGGTTTAGGGTCTTCTGTGCTTGTGTGTAAAATAGAAGATAATTAGGCTTCACCAGCTCCTGGTCTAGTTCTCCTGGTCAACACGCTCAGAGGAAACACACACCTTGCTACTGCTAGGAAGTTAATATGGTGACCCCTATGGATGTATAATTCGGCCCAATTTCAGATTACTTAGTTATTAGGAAACCCTCACTTCAAAAGCCTTTTTAGTTTGTTTCTTTCAACTCTGTAATTCTATTTGCATAGTTTAGTACATGGTAATAGGATTTGGGTTTTTCCCCCTTCCGTTTCCCCCTGTCATTCAGTGTGTTTTTGTTTGTTTTTTCCCTTGGAGGGGAAAAAATAGCTATATTTTTAATTAAGAAAAATATTTTGAAACTCAACCAGAAACTTTACTTTGGTGGACAGGCCCAGCTCACATGAGAACCCTAGTTCCTTTCTGCAATATCTGATAACTGAAGTTGTTTGAGTGAGAAACTGGATGGTCATAATGGAATCACCCACCCATAGGGTTAGAAAGGACATTAGAAGTAGAACAAGCTGACATTCTGGGGTAGATACCTTTTCACCTGAATTTTACAGATCAAATAGTAATACCACCTTAACACAACTTTTACTTTATTTTTTAATATACAGTGTTTTTATTGATTTCAGAGAGGAAGGGAGAGGGAGAGAGAGAGAAAGAAACAGGAATGATGAGAGAGAATCATTGATCAGCTGCCTCCGCATGCCCCACACTGGGGATGGAGCCCACAACCCAGATGTGCCCTGACTAGGAATCGAACCATGACTTCCTGGTTCATGGGTCAGTGCTCAACAACTGAGCAATGCCAAGCATGCAACACAACTTTTATTTTAAATAGCCAACAGTGTTTGTGTAGTTTTTTAAAGCAGATAATGGCTAAAGCAAACCAACTCATCATGATGGTAAATAACAATCACCAGCAATACTGTTGAAGGGGGGAAATCCCAACAAGTAATTAGATACTTGACTATTTTTCTCTTTAATTCAGTGTTCTGATTACTTCTCCTCGTCATTCTCTTTCAATTGTCAGGTATGAGTTAGCATCATCATCAAATCCATTTTCAGAATGCAAACACACTCTTCTAAGGAGGTCATTTCAGAGTTCTCTCTTTCCTCTAGAAGACAAATCTTTTGGGTTAGATCCTTTCTAACATGCATTTGTGGTAACATGAGAAAGTAGGTTTTCCCAGCAGTATAAAATATATTTGTTTAGCCTGAGCCGAGTTAAATTTAATGATGCAAACCTAAAACAGTCTTTCAAAAGAGAAAATTGGTATGTGTGTGCATGTGTGTTTGGATGGAGGTATGATTATATTTATACAAGCTTATTTATTTTTAATCAAAAACTGATGCCCTAAAATGAGACCCTTTAATTATGTATCTTTCTTAGTTATATACTGACTCATTTTGCTTTTAACCTAATACATATTACTTTTGCTTTCATCTCTAAAAAAAGAAGACGTGGAAAGGATTTTGATAACCAAGATGTTGCTCGGTAATAATCATAATTTATTTTTAAGTTGATTACTATAGTATATTTAGGCACTGTTCTCCAAATACATTATCTCTTGTATTTGAAGATTACTTAGTATAAGAAACCCTACTACAGAAGTAGAGGCTAGTCATTTTACATTTAGTCATTTTACAGATGACTAAAGTGGGTTTTAGGGAGACTGGGCTGGAGCATCTCCCAGGTGAGCCTGAGTTTTATGCCAAGTCTGGCTGCCTCCAGCATCTGAGTTCTTTGCCCCTGTCTTTCATTGCCTTGAGTTCCCTTAGTCCTGCCCCCAACACTACTTATTCTTGAGAGCAGAGCTACAGCTGCTGGCAGGAAAGAGCCTGCAAGTTCCCATGAGACTTGGACCTTCTCCATCTCTCACATCCAGTCCATCTTCCCCCTCAGAGGGTCTCGCCCTGCCACTCCTCCCCTGTTTTCCACCCCATGCGCCCAGCACCCTGGCTCACCTCGCCTGGACACTCTTCTTCCTCTGCCTGACCCTGCTCACCCTGCAGATCTGGCCCCAAATGTCCCTTACTCGGAGCCTTCCTCCATAGCCCCTCCCTGGCACCAATTTAATTGTGTCTGTTCCCAATACTCCCTTTCACGGGACCCTGCTCCTTCCTTTCCCCTCAAGTCATAATTACATATTTCTAATTTATCTGAGCCATTTAATTTCTTTTCCCTCAGTAGGCTGCAAACTCTGTAAGGGGACTTGCCTCACATCTACCATCCATGATGACAAGGACACTGCCTGGCATGTGAGTGGGACTCACATGTTTATAAAATTTGTGAACTGAGTTCATGTCTGTGTGTCAGTGAGAACCAATATTTTAGGAATAGGAAGTCATTTAAAATTTTTGAAGAAATTGTATTAATTTTAAAAAATATATATATATTTTATTGGTATTTCACAGAGAAGAAGAGAGAGGGATAGAGAGCTAGAAACATCGATGAGAGAGAACCATCGATCAGCTGCCTCTTGCACACCCCCCGCTGGGGATGTGCCTGCAACCAAGGTACATGCCCTTGACTGGAATTGAACCTGGGACCCTTCAGTCCGTAGGCCAAAGCTCTATCCACTGAGCCAAACTGGTTTCGGCAGATTGTATTAATTTTTTAATTTAAGCTGTTCTAAAAGTGAAGCAGTTTGTCTAAGTTAATACAATATGCCCAAACTCTGCCTACTCTAGTTGGTATAGCTTGTTAAATATTGACATTTTCTTTTTTTAGACTGCCTTCCACCAACCTTTCTGCCTTTTGATGTAATGTGTCTTCTCTTCCTTGAAGCCTTCCCTGATCACCTCCTAAGAACATGACCCTAATCTCCAAAGCTCAGAAGTACTAGCTGCTCCAGTAACCTAATCTCTAGCCCTCTTAACCCCCTGATTTTATAGCCCCTCTTCTTGGTAATGGATGCTGAGGGGAGAGCAAAATTCATAGCTTTTCATCTAGATATTGTACATAGAGCCTGACCCCATACCTATAATACAGTAGTCTTTCAGTTAATCTTATATAAATTGCCAGAGTCCAATTCTCTGGCCAGCCGTGGCCTGGGTTCCTATTTTATAATGATGCCAATGTGATTGGCAGGGACAAATTTTAATTCCATGCATAACCAAGCCAAATTGCTCTTGGCTGGGGTTCCTTTGGACAAACTAATTAGGCCATTGTTCTGTCAGTATTTCCACTCTATATTCTGTCTCTATGTTTCTCATGCTTCAGTGCTTTCAGGACAGACAGATAAAGGACAGATGCAACAGAGGGGACGCCCTCATGACAATTATGGCTCAGCTCCCTGCCTTGTCTTCATCGCAGGTCTCTCAAATGTTAGCGTATGCACCCCTTAGTTATATGCACAAGTGAAAGTCAATGGCCGAAACTGATTTGGCTCGGTGGATAGAGCATCGGTCTGCGGACTGGAAGATCCCAGGTTCGATTCCGGTCAAGGGCATGTACATTGGTTGCAGACATGTCCTCGGTAGGGGGCATGCAAAACGCAGCTGATCGATGTTTCTCTCTCATAGATGTTTCTAGCTCTCTACCCCTCTCTCTCCCTATCTGTGAAAAATCAATAAAATATATTAATTTAAAAAAAAAAAGTCAATGAAATGTAGGTGCAAGGGCATCGGCTTAATGGAATAACAATTCTGGGCGTGGCTTTTGTGTCGCCTCCAGCCTGCAACCAGAGCCGATCTTCTCACTCAAGTGTGGGGAGGCCCAGCCCCACTCAAACCCTGCTTCCCTGCTGTGCAGCGGGAGGCACACTTGGTACCTCTCCCAAATCTTGGTTTCTCTCTGTATCAAAGAGGGTCATGATAAAAAAAATCTGCTTCAGAAGGTGACTGTAAAGATTAAAGGAGATAGTCCATTCAAAGCATTTAGCACAGTGTCTAACATAAATGGATTCCATAAATAATAGGTATTATTATTATTATTATTATTATTGAGCCAGAAGCAATAGGGGTGTGTGTGTGTGTGTGTGTGTGTGTGTGTGTGTGTGTGTGTAAATATACATGGTATGGCATAAAAGATAGTGAATCTTGTTGGCTGATTGTACTGCCTCAGAACCACACAACACACACACACACACACACACACACACACACACATGCACGCACGCGCGCGCACGCACACTCACACCCCACAGCTGACCTCAGTCATGGACGGTGTGTGTGAGTCGAGACACAGCCACAAGAAACAGTACAAGTATCTCTCCCTTCCCAGGCCTGGGAGAATCCTGACACTTCCCAGTGGCGATCTGAATTTCCACTCTGTGGGGAAGAGTGGGTCTGACCAGGAAGAGCAGTGACAGGGACAGTATTGCTGAGAGCCAAGGAGTATTGGGCAGCTGAGGGGGAAAGGGTGGGTGTCAGGGGACAAGCAAGAGAGAAGCATGGCCCTGTCAGATTAGAGTGGCCAGGAATGACATTCTTGGTCCTCAGGATCTAGGGGTGAAGCTGAACTCAACCTCATGTCTTTGTGGAGATGCAGTCACTGAAACTTAGCAGAGAAATGATGGTGAGAGCAGCCATCCCAGTCCCTTCCCCAGTCCATTCTCCTAGACATGCCTGCATGCTGTAGTTCACATACTGGTTGACAGCTTAGATACAGGGTAGGCGAGAGGAGAGCCCAGGACTTGAAGGGGCACTGTTGGAACTATCGAGCAAAGTTGCCTTTGCCTTGGTAACTTTCAGGAGTTAGAAGGGTTCCTTGACTATTTAATGCATCTTTTAAAATAGTTTAAAGCAAGGAGGCCCTGTTCACGAAAGGAGAAGGCAAGTGAATCATGGAAAGCCACACTTCAGGAGCTTTATAGTCTGAACCAGAAAGGACTGCTGTTGATTCAGTACTGCACGTTCCTCTGTGAAGCTTCCATTTAGTCATCCATTTATACAGCCATTTAAAAAAAGTGTTTACATGTCAAGCACGGTGCTAAGAGCTGGGAAAACAGAGATAAATATAAGACACATCAGTAGGCATTCAGGAATAATTAGTTGACCAAAATGAATCATGTATATGATTGCTCATCACTGTCTATTATAAATAAACATTTGTAATAAAATAAGGCAGCAGCCTCCTCACAATCATTTACAAAGTGTCTTTGAAAATAAAGTAAATATCATCTTTTAATAGTGAGAGATTGGAGGGGGGAAGATAAAAAAGAAGGTTCATGAGAAGAGAATTGATTAAGTTGAGTCTTAAATATATCTGGAAGCTTTCCATGTGGATAAGGACGGAAAATATCTGGGTTATGGGGAGACTATATTTCAGAATTACCTGAATGCAGGAGTGGATGAAGGGGGTGGGAGGTGCAAAAGAGGAAGTCTTATAGGTTGGTGATGAGAAAGGCAGAGTGTGAGGGGAGAGTCCAGGATTGGGGTCAAACAGACCTGGTTTGAACCCCACTGCTACCGATTAACAATAGCGGTGTGACCCTGGCAATCGCCTTCCAGATTTCATTTCTTCATTCGCCACAATGAGAAGCACACTTACCTCGTAGCATTGGGGTAAGGATTGGTAATCATGTGGGCGAAATTCTGGACACCTAGAAAGTACTTAGTATTTGACTGTGACCATATAATTTAAATGCCATGCAAAGGAATTCGTGCTTCATTTTGATTGTTCCAAGGAGCCAGTCTGGATTTAATCAGTGAAGTGAGATGATTAGCATTCACGTTCTGGTTGGATGGGAAGAATAGAATTGATTTGATTTGGGCAAATTTGCCAAATCTTACTTTACTCACCTGTAAAATGGAGCTGGTAATAGAACTTATCTCCTCATTTGACTATGAAGATTAAATGAGATTGTACCAGCATTTGGCACTGTGCCTATGCCAGTAGTAACCTATCAAAACATGTTAGGTATTTTTATTCTCTTTATAGGAGTGAGGTTGACATTAAAGAGACAAGCCAGCTGGGAAGCCTTCATTAGGGTCTGATTGGGAAGCAAGGGAAAACCAGGTGTAGGATGGGCTGAAGCGATTTTTGAATGAAAATTGACAGGCCTGGGATTCTTGAATGTAGAAGAATCTCTTGCTATTGACATTCTTTCCATTATCACATATTTTGTCCTCTACAGAATGAACACTGTGGTGAAATGATTTTTTGTAAAATATGCACTTTAGCCCCACTGGTTTGGCTCAGTGGATAGAGTGTTGGCCTGCGGACTGAGAGGTCCCAAGTTCGATTCTGGTCAAGGGCATGTATCTTGGTTGCGGGCACATCCCCAGTAAGGGGTGTGCAGGTGGCAGCTGATTGATGTTTCTCTCTCATTGATGTTTCTGACTCTCTATCCTTCTCCCTTCCTCTCTGTAAAAAAAAATCAATTAAAAATATGTTTAAAATGAATAAATAAAATATGCACTTTATAATAAAGGCATGCATTTTCAAAAGAGTCAGGTCCACATTCCCTGATTGTCCCTGTGAGCGAACCATCTCAATGGAGTGTCACAGCTTAAAGGAAGAGGTTACTTGGAGTTCGTCAAAATTGGAACAAGTACTGGAGACCGCAGCTGGATTTAACAAACCCACAGACGTCCAGCAGGAGCTGCGACTTTCAGTCTGCACCAGATCTTCCCCCTTTAGCCTGCACACAAATTTAAATATATTAAGGGGATTATTAACATCATTAAACAGTTTAACAAACATTAGCCGAGGCAATGCGAACCATCTGGATAGAGCGAGGATCAGCGGCTCCAGCTCCACTCCCAGAGAAACACGGTGGGAATCATCGCTGGTTCTCCAAGAGAAAAGGACACGGAACTAAAGCTGGCTCCCTTACACACAAATGGCAATAACTCATGTTGGAGTTCTTTTGCTGGCAGAAACTAACTTCCAAGAACAGTCAAAGTGGCCAGACACAGAAGATTGGGCTGCCTTCATCCAAATGTTCATAGAATCCAGGAAAAAACCTATCACAACCCTCATGTTCAGGAAGCTCTCCCCACCACTCCCTACTACGTTCAGAATTATAAGAATGTGTGCAATTTTCGCTGTCCTCCTATTCTTGTACTTAACAGTAATTCCCACCAAGGCTTTATCCTTTATGCTTATGAGAAATCCTACATGTGCCGTTTAAGGCCGCTGTGTTTTACTCTCATTTACATTGAAGAACTACAAGTCATCATACATCATCATTCTTTGCAGGCCTCTGTTGAGTTTCTTCTCAATTTTCTGAAAATTTCAATGGTTTTTGTAAAATATGCATTTTACAAAATATGCATTTCTGAGTTTCTCATTACATTTTTCAGGTTAAACTCTCTCCTCATAGAAGGACAAAGAGGTAAAATGATAAGCCTGGATTATAGAGTATTGCTCAGGAATGTGTAGGTACCAACCCCTTGGTTCCTGAGACCTTGTAGTTAGCCTAATCTGACACGTGAGGAATGGTGTGATAGGCATCCTCTAAGGTGATCCTTGACTCCTTATAGTTATACCCTTGTGTTTTTCCTTCTCCTTAAATGTGGGCTGGACTTTGTGATTTGCTTCTAACAAATAGAATAAGCAGAAATAACGGTATGTCACTTTCAAGATCCAATTATGAAAAAAAGACTATGGCTTTCCTCTTGGATCACTGACTCTGATGAAGCCAGCTCCCGTGTCCTGAAGCTGCCCTGCTGAGAGGCCCGTGTGGCTAGCGACTGAGGCCTGTGACAGCCCTGCCCCACTGACCCTTCCAATGAGACCACACCCTAACCAATGCTTGAGTCAGAGGCACCCTGAGCCTTGCCCAGCTTCTGGACACACAGGTATTATGAGATAATCAGTGTTTATTGTTGTAAGCCTCTCAGTTTGGGGTTATTTATTACACAGCAATAATAATGAACACCAAAGGCTAAGATCCTAGAAACAGTGTTATGTGTGGAAATCCTGCCTGCATCATGTTTTAATTTAGTAATGGCCACAGGCTAGTTAACTAACTTTTGTAAGCTTTAACTTTCTAATCTATGAAAAGGCAATTAATAATAATAATAATAATAATACTTTCCTTAGGTAGATGATTATTTGGGCATTAATAGAGATATAAAGTGCTTGACAGTCTATCTGGCTCATAGTAAGGGCTCAATGAAGTTTTATTGTTACTATTATCTTTAATGTTTATCATTTTTAAATGCTGAGTTTTGACTAGGGTCTGTCCTTTAGTGTCTTTCCTTTGACTCTACCTGGTGGATCTCACACTCTAGGACTTTACTTCCCACCACACATCTACATCTGTTACAAACCAAGGTGTATATTTATTGTTCCCTGTCTAATAACTCTACCAGGCTGTCCCATCCACAAGTACCTCAACTCAGAAATTCAGAGTTCCATATTCCACCTTTCCTCTCCACCACAGACTAGCGGTTGATTGCTTCTGTATTATCTTGGGAAAAGTCATGATTTAAGAACCATGTATGAATAGTTGTGTATGAGTAGCTGAGACTGTGCTAAACTTCTAAAACAACCATTTCATGCATACAGTGGTCTAGGTACCAAAATATTCATCATAATGTTGTGCTAAAATTAGGAACTTTTTCCTGTCTAAGCTCTCTTCAATAGGAAACTAATTAAATTGTGCTCACAAATAATAATAATTATTATTCAATCCTTGCTATGTGGTAGACTCACTTCTAAAAACAATACAGGGGTGGGGAAAAGTAGGTTACAGTTGTAGTACTATAAGCCTACTTTACTTTAGCCCACCCCTGTATAGAGATTGTGTCATTTGAATCAGTACAATCACCCTGTTTGTATTCATTCAGTGGAATACATGCAATGCATTTTAGAAGATGCTATAGGTATACACTGAATGGCCAGATTATTATGATTTCTGAATGCATAATATTCTGACCATTCAGCATGTGTGTGCATGTGTGTGTGTGTGTGTGTGTGTATTAGAGGCCCCGTGCATGAATTCGTGCATGGGTGGGGTCCAGTCAGCCTGGCCAGTGGGAAGGGGCATGGGCAGTTGGCCAGCCTGCCTGCTGGTCAAACTCCTGGTCAAGGGGACAATTTGCCTATTAGCCTTTTATTATATTGGATATACACTGAGTGGCCAGATTATTATGGGTTCAGAAATCATAATAATCTGGCCACTCAGTGTATATTTACTGGTATACAAAGCTACTTATGAAATACTATAACATGAGTAAAGAAAATTATGAAAGATACATACTAGCATACTGTTAAAACACATCTATGCATAGATGTGAGTATATATAATAGTTTTTCATTTCAGGCACTTTTCATAGTTTCAACATGCACAAATGTTCAGTTCCCCCAATTTAGTTAAATAACAGCAGTTCCCAAACAACACAGTTCAAATTTTAGTTGATACAGTGTGTTACTGTGAAAAATAAAGTACAAGTTTCACTATTAGCTCTTCAATTCAGAAACCACCATGCAGATAACAGATGCACATCATGTTCACTGGCCAGCCACTTCTCTTTCAAAGCGTGTCTGTTATGGGTCACTACACACCTGTACCTCAGGACACGCAAGGGTGTCATGATTAGCATCCTTGTCTCCTAGTGATAAACCCATATGAAAAGTTGGATACTTGCTGGAACCGGTTTGGCTCAGTGGATAGAGTGTCGGCCTGCAGACTGAAAGGTCCCAGGTTCGATTCCTGACAAGGGCTGTATCCTGGTTGCAGGCACATCCCCAGTGGGGGGTGTGCAGGAGGCAGCTGATTGATGATTCTCTCATCGATGTTTCTAACTCTCTGTCCCTCTCTCTACCTCTCTGTAAAAAAATCAATAAAATATATATTTTTTTTAAAAAGAAAAGTTGGATACTTGAGAGAGGGAATTGACCAAGAAAGATCTGCAAGAAAACAAAAAATGATGCAGCCGGAAGTGAGATTTGGATCTAATACAAGTAGTTACAGAAAGAATAGCTGGCCCTGGGAATGGTGAGCCAGCCACCATGCTAGAGACCGGAAATGTCCATCAGAGGGGTTGAGTGAAGGGAACTGAACATAAATGAGGACAGTGGTAGTGATGAAAAGAATGACCTCCCAGGAGACTGGACCGTGCAACTAACTTATTTCACATTAAAGGAGCTCACAGATATTTTACAGCATGGAAAGCACAAAGGATAAAATGTTGGAAGCTGATCTAAACTTAAAAAAATGAATGTGCCGGTTCACCAAGGCATAGGAAAGCTGTTCGCTCCATGTAGTAAGTTACATGACAGAAGGAAGAAGGCAACCACTGTTCACACTATGCTTGATAAGTTTTAATATTTCAGAAATGTTATTCTCAGTGTTTCTAATGTTTTAAATTACAATATACCAAGTAAATGTTTTTATCCCCCTATACATGTATAAGCAACATCAAGAGAGATTTTAGTGTTTTGACCAAAACTTTTAAAGATTACAGAATAAACATATTTTTCCTTATTGATTAAACTCATTTTTCACAGTTTTGTCTTGCACAGTTTTATGGTCCTACACCATTATGCAAAGCAAGGACTGTATATATATGAAAATATGCTGAAAAATGAAAATATGAAAAATATGCCTCCAAGTGGGGGGTAGTCTTATACGGCGAGTATATAACAAACTCTGTATTTTGAGTGGAAATGTTAGGGGGTCGTCTTATACGCCCAGTCTCTTATACGCCGGCAAATACGGTATTTTTCAGGGCCAAAAAATCGTCTTATACGCCGGCAAATACGATATTAGTAAAAACAAAAACAAAACAAAGCAAAAAAATAGTCCTTAGTACTTACATTAATAGATGCTAATAATATTACTTTGGGGTGGTTGAATACAGGTGACTTTTTGATTACATCCACTTTACAATGTCTCTATAATGAATATAGATTTTAAAAACCTAATCTAGCTAGGTAAGTACCTCTTTGGTTGACATACATTTTTTTGAGCCCTGCTAATGAAAGGACTTTGGTGAGTACTGGTCATTTAAGGAAGAAAAAGATATTGTCATTTCCAACAAGACGGTCGTGGAGTAGTGCAAACATTTGCCACATTGCACAGATTTTTACACTGCAGATTTAATAGAGATGCATACAAAAGGCAGGAGAGTACCCAAAAGAAAGCCCGTCTCCTCCTAGAGATTAGGGAGAGAGCCTCAGGCTCTATATACTCCAGTGTTTCAGCTTTCTTCCCCACCCCAGGCCTCCCCCCTCCAACACACACACCCTGGAAAAATGTATACTAGTTGGCTACACCAGTTTATACTGGAAATTGCTGAAACCTGTAGCCCTATTTCTAGAACACCAATATTATTAGTTCTGGGCCTCACTTACAAAAAAAAGACAAAGCTAATAAGGTGATGGGAAAATACCCTGACTGTTTTGCCTGAAATTATTCAGATACTTGCTTTATCGGCTTCCTTCTGTTATTGAAGCTTGATCAAAGGGTTCTCACCTGGATGGGTCTTTGTCTTTGTTCCTCACGCTGCTTTTTATAAAATGCCAAACCTGTGCAATCAAAATCGGTAGCAGCAAGGGGCGCCGGCACAGGAAGGGCTGTGACTGACGCCGACAGCTCCTGTGCCACTGGTCTGCGTTGTTGCTGTCTGTGCTTCGCCTTCAGTTTTGAGGGCTTTAAAATTAAAGCTTAATGAGTGGATGGTGGCTCACAATGTAATTACTTTCCCAGTCACAGTGCAGTTGTGAGATCCCCTTATAAAGCTGACAGCGCTGAGCTGAGCAGGAATACTTCCGAACGTACATATAGAGACAAAAATTCTGAATACTGTATGAAAGGTTTGTGCCATTGGGCTTCCCCCCCTGATGCCCTGGTGTCTCCAGTTAGTTCTTGTTTGTTAAAATGGTTTTATCTTTGATCTTGTGACCTCATCTAGAACACTCCTTTCTACCCAGTGCATCGCGATCTGGCGGTGAGTGAGAAACTTCAGTGATGTCTTTGGCAAGCCCAGCCTTCCCTTCCCTCTGCTTCTCTGACGTTGGCCCATCGGGGCCTTCCTTCCGAGGCAGGCCAGGGTATGTAGACAGCTTTTCCCAGGGTGCCACGGTGGGCAGATGGGCTTATCCTGGTCAGGAGGCCATGATGAGTGTGGCATCGACATTGAATCGTCTTGTGAGGAAGTTAACCCTTTGCAGTTTCTTTAAAGCTTTTTAAGTCAATGACTGAGTCTCCACTCCCTAATAATCTCCCATTTAGACCAAGAACAGGCCTTGGGCTTGGAGCTGTCAGCACACTAGAGTGTCTAGCTAGAATTTAATAGCAATGTTTTCTGCCGAAACCGGTCTGGCTCCGTGGATAGAGCGTCAGCCTGCGGACTGAAAGGCCCCAGGTTCGATTCCGGTCAAGAGCATGTACCTTGGTTTGCGGGCACATCCCCAGTGGGGAATGTGCAAGAGGCAGCAGATCGATGATTCTCTCTCATCAGTGTTTCTAACTCTCTATCCCTCTCTCTTCCTCTCTGTAAAAAAATCAATAAAATATGTATTTTTAAAAAATAACAATGTTTTCTGTTTTCTCTCTTTTTTTCTGAATGGTGGTGATTTGTTTATCTAAAGTAAAGTAAATGAGTCAACTTAAAGAAAGAAACTAAGGAAATAGTCTGAGCAGTGTTTCATAGATACGTCTAAACAAAATGTGCCAGTGTGCCAATCTGTCTTTGAAGAACTAAAGTTGAGAAATATCAGTAATTTGGAAAAATCTTGGCTAGGAGTCACGAGGCCCAGATTTATATTTTGGGTCTTTGTCATCTTAGGATGCTTGCAAGTCATCAGCACATCTATATCTCAATTGTCCTCGTCTGTTAACTTTCAGGTTGATTTTATGTGATGCACAATGACAGCTGTCATTTAATAGAGCCTTTCTCTTGAACTTGAATGTTCCTAAATATGCTCTATACATCATTGGGTCCTCACAACCATCCCTTGAGGTAGGAAGAATTACCAGGCATACTTGCAGACAATGGAGTCAGGGAACAGAGATCTAAGACGCCTGAAGAGAATACAGGGAGTAGGTGGAAACCAGGAATCAACCCCAGATAGACCCCAGCTCCTGTGCTCTTCAACCACATCTGAGTTGCCATCTTGGGTTCTTGGGAAGCATAGCAACATTCCTTTCCAGTTCAGAATCTAAATATGTTCACCTGCTTCCCCCAGATGACCTTCCAGCCACTTTTATTCCGTGCTATTAGCTTAAACCTGGACCTTGTGGGTCAAGCAGGACAGCCAAGTGGCCTGGGGGGAAATATCTCCATCTGCCAGCTGCAACGTGGAAAAATGAGCCGCAGCTTCGTTAGTTTCCAGATTTACAGAGGATTTTCAATGTGGGGGACTTCTCGATGTGTGGAAATAGGAAAAGAACAGTGGAGCCACCTGATAGCTCATAAAGCTGCTGCTAGGAAGTGGCTTGTGCCACCGCTGCTCATGGTTCATTGGCTAAAGGAGGTCACGTGCCTCAGCCAGGCCTCAGTCACTGTCCATGAATAATGCTCCTGGAAAGGAATGGTGGAATATATATATATATATATATATATATATATATATATATATATATATATATTTCAGAGAGGGGGAGAGAGATAGAAACTTCAATGACGAGAGAGAGTCATTAATTGGCAGCTGCCTCCTGCACACCCTCTACTAGGGATGGAGCCCACAACCCTGGGAATGTGACCTTGACCGGAATTGAACCCGGGATCTTCAGTTCGCAGGCTGACACTCTATCCATTGAGCCAAACTGTCCAGGGCGACTTTTTGAACATTACTACAATTTATCACAGCT
Organism: Vespertilio murinus; assembly: GCA_963924515.1. Lineage (NCBI taxonomy): Eukaryota > Metazoa > Chordata > Mammalia > Chiroptera > Vespertilionidae > Vespertilio > Vespertilio murinus. Next base: position 31,335,100 of record OZ004717.1, on the reverse strand, counting down.
CTTATTATTTCCTTAAAAATGTATCCTCATATTCCTTGTTTTCAGGGCTTTACTGAGGTTTTGCTAAGATAAGTTTGTCCGAGCCTTTGGAGGTAAATACTCCTGGTTCTAGCCTCTGAAGAACTTTGGTGCGATAAATTTTTTTATTACACTTTACCGTCACTTTGCAACATATAAGGCATCTGTCTGAGTTGGTGATATTGAAGACTACAATGTTCTGAGTCTCAGATGTCCTCATCTTTTCTTGTGCTTCCGATGCCAAACTTGGGACCCTGGATTATACTTCCATCAACCAGGGGTGATTCAAAAAAGCAAGCCTTGCACTAGACTAAGATTCCATGTCAGAAGTTTCTAAAGGTGCCTCTTAGAATCTGGAGATGGGGAAAGGGGTTCAATGGGCTGTAGAATTTGCAACCCTTTAGCTACCACCACGCTCTGGCTGGTGTCGAGTGGCTCGTTTTGTTTCCAGAGATTTAATGTTGTTTCCAAAAATTAGCTCTCGCATGGCTCGTTCAGGTAACCAGTGTTGAATATGGAAATTAGATTTTTGTTCGTACGAGTTTATTACATTATAGTTTATGAATCACGGTGGCCCTGTGCCAGACTCCCTTTCAAGCTAAGCAGCCCCTTTGCTGTGTTATTCCAGCTGAGTCTTTTATTTGAAGGGTTTCTTCATCTTGGCTCATTTAGCCACAAACAGAAGTTGCCCTGTGGGAGATAACATCTTATGTTTATTTACTTTATAGGATTATCACCTCTGGGCTCACTGCAAGTGCAAAAGCTATCAGGGAAGAGAAAATTTGATTTCCGGAAGTCAGGACTCCCTTAACCCTGGCCCTTGCCTGGCTTTCGTTGGATCGTGTGTGGCAGAGAAATCAAGCCATTGGACGGGCAGGCAGACCTGGTTCCTGATCTTGTTTTGCTGCTTTGTGGCCATGTGACTTCGGGCAGGTTACTTTACTTCTCTGGTTCTGTTTCCTTATTTAGGAGACACAATAATGAATCTCCCAGAACTCTTTCAAGTTTAGGACCCTGCAAGAAGTCATATGGGCCAAAACTGGTTTGGCTCAGCAGTAGAGCGTCGGTCTGCGGACTGAGGGGTCCCGGGTTCAATTCCGGTCAGGGGCATGTGCCTTGGTTGCGGGCGCATCCCCGGTGGGGGGTGTGCAGGAGGCAGCTGGTCAATGTTTCTCTCTCATCGACGTTTCTAGCTCTCTATCTCTCTCCCTTCCTCTCTGTAAAATATCAATAAAAATATATATTTTTTTAAAAAGAATTAATATGGATTGTTCTAATAAATCACTGAAGATGAGATTCTTATTTCGAACACATGAAAATAAAAATTTCTTTCTTGGATGTATAGTAACGGTGTGGAAATTACCAATCACACCTAAGTTTAAGCCTAATGCTTATGTTCTGTTAAATCCTTAAAGTGACTTCCCATCACGATGTGGTGAAGTCCACCAGTCCCACGGACACAGGCACATTTTCAAGTGGGAAAGGAAACTAAGGATCATACACCATTGGGGAAATAAAGCTTACATTATGAGCGAGAGAAAAACCATAACAAAGAAATAAGGGGGAATAGGAGACTTGGGGGAAACAGGTAATTCAGAGACAGGAAAAACAACCCAAAGAACTTATGCTTAACCCTCATAGAGAAGAAATCGCCTTCATAAAACAAGAATGGACTGCCATTTGTGTAAATTACAATCGGACAGCACAGAAGAACTCTTGGGAATTAGAAATCTAAGGGCAGAAATAAAGTAATCTGTGAAACGGATAAAATCGAGAAAGTCTTATGAAATGGAACAAAGGAAAAATGGACGGGAAATAGGAAAGGAGCTATATGAAAAGTACAGGACCATGTGTCTGACTGCATTTAGAGAGATTTTTAGTACTGAAAGAGCTTGATAATAATTAGTGATGGATACACAAAAAACAAGGCAAACACAAAAGCAAAGCCACTGAGCACGACCTAAGTAATGATTGTGCTATAAACACTAAAAACTGTTTTCACAAATCAAGTGGGGAGATGCTTGTATGATGGAGTAGCATAAGCAAACACACCATAAGAATTAATTTTAAAATATGTAAAAAGGTGCCTGGCCAGCATGGCTCAATGGTTGGAAATTGACCTATGAACCAGAAGGTCATGGTTTGATTCCCAGTCAGGCCATAATACCCGTGTTGCAGGCTTGATGCCAAATAGGGGTTGTGCAGGAGACAGCCAATCGATTATTCTCTCTGATCGATGTTTCTAGCTCTCTCCCCCTCTCCCTTCCTCTCTGAAATCAATAAAAATATATTTTAAAAACAAAATTAAATATGCGAAAGGTGATCTAGATACTAGAATTTTAAGTGTGATCTGGTGTGACCACTAGATCACACATTTTCAGTGTGATTACTATAAAGGTGATCTAGTATAGAATTTTAGACCTCTAAAAACCTTAGTGATTTCTGTATATAAACATGGTGCTCTTTCTTCTATGTCCCATGTTCTAATATTAATGATGATGGACTTCCTGAAATCACTTCTTTTATGCAGTGACCTAAAATCACCAGCTCAAGTTAGAAACCAATATTTGGGAAAGAATGGTATTTTCCCTTCTGAAAAGCCTTCTAATTCATAACAGGATTCAAACCTTGCCTTTCTCGGTGCCATGTACTGTGTTACCAGTGTAGAGATACTATTACTTATGCTATGTTAATAGTTTATCCCAATTAAAATATGATTATGAACGATATTATGAAACAAACGTGACATACAGTCTTCAGGCCACTTAGCTCCCCACCTCAGCAAACCAAGTACCCTTTAGTTCTTTTCCTATGGTTCTGATAAGCTGTGTTTGCTTATTTTAGTGCTGTCCTTTAAAATTTGGAACTGTCTTTTTTTATTGGCTCAGGTTGGTGAAATGGCATTTGGTAAGCTGACTACGCGTTTATATATGGTTGGCATTGATCTCCACATTGTCATTTCCAAGGCTTTTCCAGGCCAGTCCTCTGCTATTATTTGGTTTCCACAATTCTGGGAGTTCTGATCTTTGATTAAACATTCAAAATCAAAATGATTTAATCCAATGTAAGAAATGATGAGTTAATGGAATTGATATCTCTTCCATTGGAGTCCAATCAAATCCTGACGGTAAAATAAATTAGCAACTGATCATTTCAGAAATTACAAATTCAGTTGCATGGCTTTCTATTTTAATTAAGGAGTTGAAATAACTTTCAATTATGAGTTAATTTCTCCCTTTTAGAATTGTCTGGGCCCTTTAAACACTCTTGACTGGCCTTCTCCTAAGACCCAGTGCTCTCTGAGGCAGTTTTGTGGCTTGCGGTGTGTTCAGAGAATACAAAACCAGAAAATTGTAGTTTCTTTCAAAGTAAGAAGGTAATGCTGGTGCCCCATTTCTTGACTAACAGATCACAGCTGGTAGCCCTAAAGTCTAAAATAGGGAAATAAAGGAAATATGAAATCGAAAGAAAACTATCTTAAAAATTGGTGCTCTAATGAAAACTTACAGGAAAAAAAGAGGTCAGAAGAGAACCATTATGGAATGTGTATCTTACATGACCACATGGAGAGTATAATAGTACTGAGCAGAATAGCAGCTAACATTGAGTGCTTACTGTGTGCAAGTCATTGCCTTCAGTTCTTTGCAGGCATCTGATTAATTCTCACATGAGGAAAGTGTGCTAGTGTATCTATTTTACAGATGAGGAACCCAGGGCACAGATAGGTTAAATTAATTGGCCAAAATTGCCAAGCCAGTGATAGTTGGCACAGCCTGAAATTTGAGTCATGCCTTATGGCAAAAGTAATCAGAAGGCTTTGCCATAAAACTTGTGAGAATGGATAAGGATTTGAACTATGCACTATTGACTATAAAGAAACGTGCTCCGGTAGCGTAGTCATTGTTTGTGAAGTCTGCTGGAGACTCATTTGAATGTTAGATGATAGCTTCTTAAAAATATGCTTTGACGTTATTTCCATGGTGCCAATGTAGGTATCTCTCAGTAAAAAAAACAACAAACAAACATAAAAAAATAAAAGAAAGAAAGCTCAATCATAGGCTTCTCTGAGCAACGTGGATGTGGTTTGGCTTCTCATCCACAGAAGCATTTACAAATCACTCACTTGATCAAAGCATTAGTATAAATCGGCTAATGGAATTGAGTTTACAAGGCACATTCTACAGACAAAGCTTTGTTCGGATCGCACAATTGCAGAGATGAGCTGACGGCTAGAAATTGAACTGCAATATGGCTGGCAGAGTCGCGTCCTAGGGTGTGAGGATATATTTAGTCATGTTCATATGGGGTTTGCTCTAATTCCATTCCAATAATAGAAAATTTGTGACCACTCAGTATTGTTTGCTTTTACATCGCCATTACGTTTAATGCTTTGATCGAAAGTGCTTGAGCAGTGCATATCCTGGCTCCTGGGAAATTAAATCAAGTTTTAAGCCAGTTGCCATCCTGATAAAACCCAAACATTTCAAGACCAACGGCCTTATTTATGACCTGCAGGGTTAACAGATCTTTCTAGAGTGGTACAAAAGTTGCCAGAGAACAGAGTGAAAACACTGAGAGACTGAAAAGTGGCATTTTCATCCAGGGATTTTGTTTGTTTGTTTGTTTGTTTGTTTGTTTATTCTTGTGAGGCAGAGGCTGTGAACACCACATACCAATCACTCAGCACCAGTGGATTTGCAGGGTTACGGGACTGGGGGAAATAATGAAGGTTAAGTGCAGGGTACAAGAGCGATTACTTATGATAATGAATTATGTAATTTTTCTAGACAGAGTTGGATTAGCATTCATCCTGAAAAGAGATTACAGTAAGTCCGATTCTTGCAGGAAACAAATATTAAGCAGGTCATTTATGTTCAACATGTGAACTGCGAGTCCTAAAGAATATATGATTTATCATATATGAGGGGGGTCGAGGAGAAGACAATTAACCCGTTCCCAAACTGCGCACATGAGATGCCCCAGGGTTTTGTGAGGGAGTGGAGGCCGTGAACCCTGTGCTACAAGGCTTCTTCCTTCCAGTGGACATCAGTGTCACAGTCTGGCAGCTGCACCCCCTGTGTGAAGAGCACCCCTACTCTCCCTCCCAGGGATGTCGCAGAAACCAACTCTGCCTGCCTCATTAGCATGTCCCCTAGGCCCCGATGGGAGAGATGGGGCATCCTGGTGACACCCTGTGTCACACTTGTACAGTTTTACAGTCAGATCCCCGGCGTCTGCTCCTCGTGTGCACGTGTGGGTGGGTGGGTCTGCTTGTCCGTATGGTAAATCCCAGGCGGTTTCTCCGTGCACCGCCGTGGAGACTGTTGCGCTCATTTTTAGAGCCAGCCTTTGATTCATTTGTAGAGTGTATTTTTTGCCACCCTCTTCTTTTTAGAAGACAGAGCCTTCTGTACGCGGCTTTCGTGTTAGCACGAGAATAGCATTTTCTTGAAATTTCAAAAAACAACAATGCGCTTGAGAAGAAGGGCGGATCGCTTCTGTGGGATCGTTTCCCAAAACGTTACAACCTCAATCTAATCACGAGAAACCATCAAACAGCCCAAACTGAAGTACCTTCTACAAAAAATAAATGAGAAGCACTCTGCGAAGGCACGATGTTCATGTCCGGGCAAATCAGAAGATACCAGCATCTCACCACCCAGAAGTAGCAGCCATTATAGAGTAAAACATACTGGGCATTTCTCTTTGCATTTATAGTCACATCATTTTTAAGGAACACGGAAACACGGTATGGGTCTGTGGTGATTTAACCACCTATTCATTTAAAAGAATACCACGACCAAGTTGCTCTGGAAAGTAAATATAGATGGACTCTGTCACGCAGCACCCCCTGCTGTCTCTGTCTGGGGTAAGGACCCAGGGAAGTCAATCTTTACTCATGTCATCGCTTCTCCCCACCCCTCCTCACTGATGGAGCCCATGGGAACCATCAGCTCAGTCCACCAGGGTCCTTGGATTCGAAGTGGCTCCGTGTAAGCCTTTATTTTTCCAGTGCCTTTAGTAAAGTTATTGCGTCCATAGGTATCTGGGTATCTTCACTCAGCCAAAAATTCAAAGGATGGAGAGGTGCTTCCCTGTCAGCTGAGCAACAGCTCTATCCAAGGTAGAGATGTGCCGGGAGGGTTGGCCAATGAGCCCAATTCAGGCAGAGAATGGGCGGGCAAAACCCCCGAGGTGCAATTGCCTATAGTGCATCAATAACAGGGAAAACTAATCCTGCTCTGTGTACCAGCTACTTTCAAATAATCCAGCCCGAATGGTAAACCTCTTACGGCATGGGGTACGATTCCCATTTTCAGATGAAACTGGAGGTCTACATAGCCAGCCAACTGGACTTAACATTTCCCTGTAAGAGTCAGATGTGCAGAAATGGGACTTCCTTTCTCTACAACTAAATTCAAATTTTTCATGAGCCCCTATGGCTGCTGATGGCAGAACACACTAAATATTTTCAGTGAAAAGTTTGTTCCATCACTTCTAGTTTAAAACCTAGTCTCTTTTTTCATAGCTATTCACTGAGATTTAGGATTCTCCCTTCCCCTTCCTTTCTGTTGATCTGGTGAAGCCTGTTGGGGTAACCAGATGTTCAGGTTAGATGTCTTTGTTGTCCCAGAGTGCCTCCTGGCTTTCCACAGGGTCCTCCACCTTTGCATTCGTGACTGCAGTGCCCCCAGTTGGCCGTAACTCCCTTCTGGTTTCCCAGCAAAGTAATGCATGTGGTTCTCTGCTTCCTTGACCCCATCTGGGATCTCACCGAGGGTGCTGGCAGCGTGGAGTACCACTCCTCCTCTTTCAGGATCTTTCACCCATAACCTTGCAAAGAAGTCCCCTCTTCCCAGTGTCCTGAAGAGCATGTCAATTCACAGTTGTCAAGAGTTGTGGGAACATGTTAGCCATCCTCATGCTCACATTGGAGCCAAGGAAGAGTGGAGAAATAAAGAATATTTCAAGAACACAGTTCTAAGAAGCACTGTGAGGCAAATTCCATTTTCCAAATAAGTGGCTTCCAAAGTAATTCAAGGAAAGGGGAAGCAGACCAACATCAAAAGCCCCTTGCTCAACAACAGTTTATTCAAAAAGGTCACCATTATAACCAAATGCTGCCATGCACATCAGCTGTGTAGTTTCTGAAATCTTGACTGCATGTACACAAAAATCTTCATTAATCAGGAATATTATTTTAAAACTTACAAACCACTATCACAGACATTAGGTGTCCTGATACAAATGGATTACATCTTTGAGAAACTTTCCATCAGCACATACTTCTATTTTTGCTGAACTATTTGTACGTATGTAAAGGTTGCTCACAACTTACTTAGGAGGTTGTTGCGATAACCTGGACTCCTAGTCTAGAATGCTCACAGAAAAAAAAATGGAAAAGAAGGAATTATGTTTACAAATACAGAGTATAGATTGCTGAGGAAAGTGCTGGGCTCTAAATGTCAATGGGAACAATGTATGATAGGTCACTAGCCAAATTTTTACATATGTATGTAACCATACAGGTAGCATAAAGACAAACAACAAACTTCAAATGTCATTAGAAACCAACTATTCTTTGATTCACTCTTTTCAGTTTTAAATGCTTCTTTTTAATGAAAGAGAGAGAGAGAGAGAGAGAGAGAGAGAGAGAGAGTCATAGATGTTTATTTAAGAGAGAGAGAGAGAGTCATAGATGTTTATTCTAATTTATGTACACATTTTATGTCATTGGATTATTCTCCATTCTTTGCTTCTATATAAATCTGGGCCATATTGACACTTCAATTAAACTTGAAGTGTCAACTTGTACAGAAGAAATTGCTAGCAGTGATGCAATAGTTTCTGCACAGATCTTGGGTTTAATATTTGAGAAGCTTTGTAAGCTCTCATTTGTACACTTTCTGAGATGTGTTCCCATCATCTCTTAGAGAGTACAGAGGATGTATGAGAGAGCATATATTGTTTGGGTGGGATGAAGAGGGGGTATGGACCAAGTCATTTGGGTTTTTTTGTTGTTTTTGTTGCCCATCATTGTTTCTGGATCTACCCATTTCAAGCTTCAGAGCTCGGTATTTCCCCAAAAGCATTAAGTGTCCTCTCCCCTCAACTCAGCAGTGGGCAGTGGGTCTTTTCAAAGTCTCAGAGCATGGGAGAAATAAATCGCAGTATTTGTAGTGTGCCAGGTGCAAGTGGGATTTTCCGGATCGTTACGGTGATAGTATTCTCCCCTAAATAATTCTTTTTATGAATATACTGATGAAGACAGATTTCTGTTATCTCTCTTCAATGGGTCATAAGTTGAGCAGGCACTATATTTTTTCTGGGAAATATGCAAAGTTGTGACATAGTGTTTAACAGTTTTAAGCTATTGCTGCCAAAATAAACACAGCTGTAAAGAATGATGACCCTCTCATCTTTGTCGCAATAAAATGGCCTCCTAATGCGTTTCCCTGACTCTGGACATGAAGTTACTAACCCCCTGGATCTCTGAGCTCCATCCTTTCCCCTAGTGGAAACTTCATGCAGAATATAGCTTCTGACTGAACCAAAGAACATAGAGGATGAAATTTGTTGCATTGCATTAGGATATGACAAAAAGCCTTCGAAAATCTTTGTCCCAATACAACATTCCCACAATATTAAACAGAGTAAAAGTAGGCTGAGAGAGAGAGTTAATACCGTGAAAGGAAATTTTGTGAACCAGTTCGCCTGCTAATTTTGAAAGGGTCATTATGGACAGCCTGTACGCTGTGGCAATTGCCAGCATGGGGATCCTGCTCTACAATCATGTGTGCAAGTTCTTCTTGTTAAATCTTAGGATATAAGAGTAGCTGCTATTATATTTTCTTGGTACACTTTTATATGTCTCAAAAAAACCAAGTCTCCATTGCTAGAGTTTGCATTCCAGGAAACAATGAGGGAAGGGGTGAAGAATAAGATTCATTTCTATGCAATGTTTCCTGTCTTCCTATTTCTAGGTAGATGTACTTAAATAACAGCATATATTTTGTACATTTTTATAGAGAAAAATTGTCTTCTAAAAACAGAAAACATAGTTCCTTGATTTCTATCACACTCTGGATTTTTTATTTTATTTTATTATTTTTTTAGTATAATTTCCCCCCCAAAAGACCTGATGTTTGTTTTTTTAAGTTTAATTCGACCATCTTGGATTGTGGGAAGATAAGATAGGGTTAATCTAGTGTCATAAAAGTCCATGTTGCATATGATCATAATCTTTATCTTTGATTAGATCTGAGCTAGTAATATCTGGTGATTAATCAAAATGGGTTGCACTTCATGTAGTATGTCACTTCACAGATGGAGCAGAGAATCACCTGTGTTTTCTTGAATATCTGTTTTAATCTCTTTTAGAATAAAATGGCTTTGAATACTTTTATTTTTACTTTAAATCAGATTGAGTTCCCCAACTAAATGACTAGGAAGAAATTTTGAATTCCAGTTTGCTAGAATTGTAAGTTAAGTATTTCAATGTTTCATTGAACATACTTCATGTTTTAAAAATTCCTCTTATAAAATTTAAATATTTCCATTCACTGTAGTTTAAATAAAAATGTTCATAAAATAATATAACAGAATATACTTTGTGGGAATTATATTCAGGTTTTGATTGTTCTTCACAGCATAAAACATTTTTCAAGACTATTAATTTCACCTTTTGTAATTACCTAATTCCAGTGTGATCAAGATCTGATAACAAAGAGCTTTATTTTGATTACTAAAATACCTGACATCTACCACCCAGACTCAGCAAGAGCTCTCGGAACAAGATGTGAATTATATGTACCTGTTTCAGCCAGCCATTTGGGCCTTACACACACAATTTCTTGAAAAAGTTGCTTACGCTGAAACCGGTGGACTCAAGGGTCCCGGGTTTGATTCCAGTCTAGGGCATGTGCCTTGGTTGCAGGCGCATCCCCGGTGGGGGGTGTGTAGGAGGCGGCTGATGGATGTTTCTCTCTCATTGATGTTTCTGACTTTCTGTCCCTCTCCCTTCCTCTCTGTAAAAAATCAATAAAATATATTTTTTTTAAAAGAAAGAAAAGAAAAAGTTGCTTACGAAAAGCTCAGAATTGACCAGTCTGCCCAGAGCTACACATAATAGAGGCTCAATAAGTATATTTCTATGATTATATAGGAATCATTAAATTTTAAAAATGGAAAGAAGCTGTGCAGTTCATTCAATGCACTTCTAGACTGCATTGATAACACACATGTATTAAAATAAGAATGATTTAATATAACTCCCCTTTTTTTTCTTACAGGAGACCTGGTGAACCTCCGTTGCTAAAAGGCTGGCTTCCTTACTTTGGACTGGCCCTGAAATTACAAAAAGATCCCATCGGTTTCATGAGAACTCTTCAAAATCAACATGGTGACACGTTCACTCTTCTCCTTGGAGGTAATCAGCACTTCATATACCATAAATTCTCCCCTGTTCTTCAATGTCCTTATATTTTTCTCTAGGCAAATTATGTAAAGTATTGTTTAATTTGTAGATCTAATACAAAAGGAAACTATGTTCTTGAGTATATTAATCCTCACATTAAAAAACGAATTATAGAACACTTTGAGGGTACCTAGGGAACCCCACTCACCTGCTGCCATCACCTTTCATTATAGTTTGGTTTGGCTTGGTTTTAAGAATTGTTTTTAAAAAGCTACAATGCCCGAGACTGGCTTGGCTCAGTGGATAGAGCGTCAGCCTGTGGACTGAGGGGTCCCAGGTTTGATTCCCATCAAGAGCATGTACCTTGGTTGCGGGTACATCCCCAGTGGGGGGTGTGCGGGAGGCAGCTGATCGATGTTTCTCTCTCATCGATGTTTCTAACTCTCTATCTCTCTCTCTTCCTCTCTGTAAAAAAATAAATAAAATATATTTTTAAAAAGCTAAAATGTATATGCATAGCCTATGGACACAAGCAATAGGGTAGTGAAGACCTGGGTGGGTAGGTAGGAGCTAGGAGAGGGGGATAAAAGGGGGGATGGAAAATATCTGTAATACTATCAACAATAAAAATATATATTTTTAAAAAGCTACAATATATTAATAGACTTTATTTTGTAAAACTGGTCTATTTTGTAGACCAGTTTTAGATTTATAAGGAAATTGATCAGATAGTACTGAGAATTCTCATATCCCTTTCCCCCCATCATAGTTTCCCCTATTATTAACATATTTTTTACAATATAATTCCACTTTCTTTTTTAAGATGTCAAACTTTAAAAAAATCTTTATTGTTGCAAGTATTATATATGTCCCCCCTTCCCCCCATTGACCCTTTGTAGCCTGCCCCCACCCCATTCCGATATTATTAACATTTTATATCAGCATTTTTTACAGCTGATGAGTCAGTGTTGATACATTATTAACATCCCTGGTTTACATTAGGATTTGCTCTTTGTGATGTACAAGTTCTTTGAGTTTTGACATAATGTAAAAAAATGCATAATGTCATGTATCCACCATTACAGTATCACACAGAATAGTTTTCCCTGCCCTAAAATTCCCCCGTATTTCACTTATTCATCCCTCTTCCCCTCTCTGACCCCCTAGCAACCACTGATCTAACACAAGTTAGAATGTATTTTTTTTAAGTCCAAAAGGTTCATTACCCTTCTACTTTTATAAAGTATTTACAAAACAAGAGACCAAAACAACATAGCAAGGTTACTACATACCCCAACCTCATAGGGCTAAGAAGAGAAGCTAGAATATTCTTAGGGAATCTCCTTTAAGGCCCCTGCAGTCCAGATGCATCACGATCTATTGCTGCATAAGGAACTCCCCACAGATTTAAAGCCGTACAGCAGCCTCGCTGGAGTCACTGGCGTGGCTTGAGTCGTGGCTGCTGGATCGGGGCTAGATGGTCCGTGCTGGCTTTATTTACATGCCTGCCTGGGCCTCTTTGTCCTCGTGCTGTTTCATCCTCAGGCAGACATCCTTGCTGCATGTCAGCTAGTGTTTCCAGAGGGTATGAGGAAATGTGGCAAGGCCTCTTGATCCGATAAAACCTCACTTCCACCACATTCCATCGGTCAGCTCAAGTCACAGTCAGCCCGGACTCATAGGTAGGGAATTAGAGTCCACCTCTCCCTCGACTGTCAGGTTGCAAAAGAGCACATGTAGAGAGTTAGCAGGAATTTATTGCGGCCACCTTTGCACAGTCTTCCACATCAGCTTGTCACCCGGGCTAGCTATTCCGTCTGCGGACTTCTGTCTGTCCTGTCTATGCTCCGGAAGGCTGAGCTCTGCAGCCTAAATTCTCCACACTCCGTTGCCCTCTGACTGCCGGTTGGGTGTGCTAGTGAGAAGGCAGGTGTGTTCTAGTTCCCTGTCTCTCACTGGGCTCTGGCACACGGTTCACTCTCCTTCCTAAGGAAATGGAACACATGAGGTATGACCTCACTCCGATCTCCACATGCCTATGGAACGTACCATGTCTCTCAGTTGTTCTTAACACCTTTCCTCCCATTTCAAAGAATGTTCAAGACAACCCGGCCCTTGTCTCTGTGACCCTCACTTCCTGCTTCCTCTCGGCTGGCATTTCATTATTTATTCCTCTCATACATGTGTCTTCATTTTTTTTTTCCTCTCTGGGGTCCTTATCCTTGGCTTATAACCATGCTTCATTAAGCTTCTTCTAGGTTCTCTGTCTAGTTATTTTCCAAGTCTTTTTTTTCCTTTTAGTATCCAGATTTTTCAAGAATTACCTAAACTGTATGCTCTATGTAGGTCATTTCTTCTTACTGTAATTACTTAGCTGAGTATCAGAAGCAACCTTTTGTACACAGAGCAACTTCCCTCCATCGCTACCATGTTAATGTAATTGGGAGGAAAAATGGTCCGAGTAGATGAAATTGTGAGCATAGTTGAGTTCTCACATGAGCGAGCAGGCAGTATCCATTTCATCACAACTGCCTCCTTTCCCGGGCAGCTGGCGAGTCTCTTCCAAAAGTAATTGTACGCACTCTGATTTCAGAAAAATTGAAGTGGAAAAAAAAATCATCATCTTAGAAAAAGAGATATCATACTGTATAAACATGATCCTTGCAAGGACTCCCAAAGCCTGGGATCCACCTACCTCTCCAGCCTCATCTCTTGCTACTGCTCGCCTTGTGCTTAATGGGCCATCAAAGCGCCAAGTGGTTTGAGATTTCCTCTGCATACCCCGCACCCTTTGGTGCCTCTTTGCTGTTTGTTCTGCCAGAATGCCGTTTTTCTCTTTGTGAGGCATCTTTCCAAGATGGCTGCCATGGACTCATCCTCTGAGGCCGGAGTCACATATCACTTCCTCCCCAAAGCCTTCACTGGCCATTGCCCCTTTCCCTGTTTTGTTGATGCTTCTTCTCCAGTCTCCAGTTACTCCCATATCACTTCTCTCATAGCTTTTAATAAATTGTGAATGTATAGCCAATTTGGTTGTCTGTTTTCTTTCATTATTCTTTAGTTTCTTCATTGCCAACATTTTTAAAATTTATTTTTATTGATTATGGTATCACATAATTGTCTTATCCCCCCATTCCTATCCCAAACCCTCCCTACATATTACACCCCCCCCCCCCCGTTGTCCATGGCCACTGGCTAGGCCCATGTGCATGCACACAAGTCCTTTGGTTGATTTCTTCCCCTTACCCCCACCCTCCCCTACTTTCCCTCTGAGGTTTGAGAATCTGATCGCTGCTTCTCTTTCTCTGGGTCTGTTTTTGTTCAACAGTCTATGTTGTTCATTATTTCCTCTAGATGTGTGAGATCGTGTGATCCAAGAAATACCCTTGTAAGAACCTAAACTGTGACAAGCCTTAATGGTTATGCTGAGAGGCAAATGAATCAGTCTGTAGTGAGTTCCTTTCTGGGCCAACAGTTCTTTTTTGAGTCCCAATTTCATTCATTTGCCAACTTTTAATCCGGAGCTCACCATGGATTGATTCACAATAAGTAATTGATGAGGAATTTCCCAATACCTCAGAGCTGATGAAATACTTACCAGAATACAATTAAAGGCCATAGCTGGTTCTTCTACTCTAAGTGAGCTTTTGGCTTCATAATACAAAACTGTATTCTTCACTTAAAAAAAAATTCAACTGTATGTTCTAATGAGCTAGATACAACACATCATTGAAATTTTTACTTTTCTTTTTTAAGTGAGTTATACAGAAATAACCTCAGATAATTAAGCAGAAACTTGTAGCAAATTTGAATACTTGCATTTACTTTTCACAAAGCAACCGATTTCTGCCGACACTTGGTATCTGGTATCTTAGTTTTAGATACTGAGAAGCTTGCAGAATTTCTACCATCTAAGTAATTTGACCATGGTTATGTTTTTTAACTCAACAGTAGACAACAGTAGTTGAATATGTACTGCTATTTCTCTATGACTTCTTACTAGGGTTTGAATAAATTCCTGCCAACATATCCTATTAATGTATATGATTTTAATAATCATTTTGCCAAATAGCTCATTTGGAAAATGTGAAATGAGGAGCAGTCTTCCACAGTTGTCCCATAATGTGATTTCAGTGAGTAATGTTCTTGTGTGATGAGCAAATGATTGTCATCCCAAAAAGTCTCAAGGGACACGGATGTCATCTTAATAAAGAAATTAAAAGGTACATCTTTTCATGAGAAACCACGTAAATTTGTGGCCTGTCGCAGAAAATAGTTCTCTAATTGGTTTTGTGTGGTGGTGCAGCAGAATCATTTTCCCTAGATGTCACCCCACTGAAACAGCCCTGTACATCATTGTCAACAGCTAGTGAAATCTCTCTAATAAGAGGGGGAGTGTGTCATGTGGTCAGCCTCATACAATAAAAAGTTGATTTCTATTCCACTCCTTCAACTAATATTTTCAACTTAATGTTTTTTTAAAAATCTATTGAAGAACAAGCTAAACATGGAAGTTAAAAGCTTGTAATTATGGAAAACTTTTTAAAATTCAGAAATATAAGATTTGTTGACTGAGCATTTCTATTTCAAAAAGTCAAGTAATTGTCCTGAATTCCCATGGATGTGTCTCTGTAAAGCACAAATATATGAAATAAAACATCAAAATTCAATTTATGATTATCCAGGTGTCAAACTTGCTATGTATATAAGATATCAGTGTGAGTGACCTTATTTGTTTTTTGGCATTTGCTGGTATACTTTGCATCATGAGTTTCATCTTCCTGAAAGAACTAAATTTGAAGGAAGTGAAAAGACTATTGAGTTACAAAAGTATCATGCAGAGGATATATGGGAATGCTGGAGTTGATACCTTGAGGCCCAGGCAGCTCCTAAAAAGGGAAGATGATGAAATTGTCATAAAGAAAACATTCAAATTCTTTACCTTATTTTAAATATATATATATATATATATATATATATATATATATATATAGAATAAGTATATGTGTATCATATGTATATGATATATATTTTAAAAGTGAGCCTCATTTTAACATTGATATTTAGACACCATTCATCTCTTTTTAAAAAACATGGCAAAATATATTGTTTCTACCTTGTGATCTTTGTGAACTAGGCAACTTGCTTGTTGACACTTGGTATTCATTTACATAAAATTATACTAGAGGGAAAGCTAATTTTGCTCCCAAGAATCCATGGCCTTCGAAATAACTTTTCAAGTTCCCTTTGTTAAGAAATTTAAATTTATTTTATGAATGTATATGTGTTTTCCTAACTGCCTGATTAAAGATTACAAAGAAACTCTGGTTTTGCATCTCACATTAGCAGATGGTGAACAGATGGTTTAAATTAATATTAATTTTGGAAAACTTAGCTTAAATTGTTTATACTGAAGATTAAAAGTTGGAAAGCCAGCTAACATCTCCAGGGTTACTAGTACTTCCAAACCCAGATGAAGAGTAAAATCCAGAAAATCAAAACATCCACTTTTAAAGGAATCCACATCTTACTCAGAGAGAGAGATAAAACACAATGCCTTGATGTGGAAGAAAATTAAAATAAGAATGAGAAAGAGAAAATTCAGATTCTAGAATGTAAAAAGCCTTGAAAACAGTGAGAATTTTATCTACAAATTGCTTTAAACCGATCAGTAATGATTTTTACATCAGAGAGGCTATATGTAACAACTCCTTAATTAAAAAAATAATAATTGGATGCTAACCAGAATGCTTTTACACGTTTAGCCTTTATTAATTTTATTTAAAATTAATGTTACAGTTTCTCCCCATCTCCTCACCCCTAAAGAGAGAGAGAGAAAGAAAAAGAGAGGGGGTAAATATGTGTTTGTGATGAATTATAGACAAAAACTCTACTCGGCATTCGGCTTGTACTTCAGGAGGCCAGCAGCCAGTAGCTCACGCTCTCATAGCGGAATAAAGTTTTGTCTTTCCACTTAGATTTTGATGATTGTGGAAAATTCACAGAAAACATTTCAAAATATACTCTGATAATTATGTGTATCACAAACTGAATCTTTCATGCATTCTCTGAACTCTAGTGACAAATTGAAAATAACCCTAAAGATACGTAGTAAAATTATTTCATTTAGTGAAAGGAGAAAAGATTGAATCTTCACCTGTGAAAATACACAGCTTTGCCTGAAATTATGTCTTCTGTAAAATAAGAGAATTGATTTTTTTTCTTCAATTATTCATCAGGCAGATGCTGGCAAGTTTATTTAATTAAGCTGCTATGGTATAAGGCAGGTGTAATAAAATATGCCCAAATCCAGTTGAGTCCTTTTTCCTTTCCCCAGCGGGAAAAACAAATGAGTGGATTTTATAGATGCAGCTTAGGGATCTGACAAGAATGAGTAGTCATTTCTAGCTTACTCTCATTCTTTTACTGGCCCCTCCTTATTATGTAAGTCAATAGGAAATAGAGTGAATAAAATTTAAGTGACATGGTTCACTTTTAGAAAAAAAATAATAGCACATGTATCTCCATGTATATCAAAAACTTGAATGACGCTATAAAATTGTAAAACAAAGAGAAAACATTTATCTTTTTAAAAATGCACTTTAGGTAATATATTTAACATTGAGATAAATGATTATTTTTAATATATCATTATTGCTGAACGTATTACATATGTCCCTTTTTTTTCCCATTGCCCTCTTTTCCCCTCTCTGCCCCCAAGCTTTTACCAGGATTAGGTTGAAAATTATTCAAAACTTTTCCTAAATCTTTACCAAATTAAACTTAAGTTCTTCGATGCTGTTGGAGTTACCATAAGTAGTAAGTGAGAAGTCATGAATCTCAGAGAGCTACGCAAACATACCTGCACCCACACAGAGAAATGTTAAGTTTAAGAGGAAAGAGTAGATGATCCTCCATTCTGCGAGGTCTAATTATTTATTGTTTTTCTGGAAGACAATAAATAGGTATCAAAGTATATAGGAGCATCTAAACTTCATGTGTTAAAACAGTATTAGGTACTTCAAGCTTCATGAATCAGAATCAGGAAGGAATTGTATATTTGACCAGAACCTTACATCTTTTAATTAGTAAGGTTGGACAACACTAATGTATGAAAAGACCACATGTCACCACCTCAACCATTTCTAGTAACTTCTGAAAGCAGACTGAAGCAGATACCACTTTCTACCTCATACATCTTCTATATCACTATCCATCTACATAATACAATGTTTTCTTTACATCTTTATACCTCAAGAGGAACAAGATCCAACCAAATGTCTATATTTATTAAATATAAATGAATGAATGAATGAATTCTAATTGGACATTCTGTTTCAGTATGTGATCTTGACATGTTACTAAATCTTTGTGAGCCACTATTTTCTCATCTATACAAATGAAAATGCTGGCCTTTTGTGATTTTGTTGTTAGTGTTGAATTAAGAATTCATCTATGAGTACCTACTTCATACCACATCTTCATTTATTTGAGTGAAAATTATTGTATCCAGCCCTGACCGGTTTGGCTCAGTGGATAGAGCGTCAGCCTGCAGACTCAAAGGTCCCGGGTTTGATTCCAGTCAAGGGCATGTACCTTGGAGAAAAACATGCAGCTGATTGATGTTTTTCTCTCATCAATGTTTCTAACACTCTCTCTCCCTCTCCCTTGCTCTCTGAAAAAAAAATCAATAAAATATATTTTAAAAATATTGTATCCAGCCAAAACTAAGATGATACCAACTATGAAAAAGCTCTTGATGAAGTATAAATAAAAAATCAATAGTGGAATGTCATATTACCAATTTGATATTTTTGGTATTTGTTTATGTTATTGGAGAGAAAATATGAGAAATGTTTAAGTCAAAGCATTCTGAATATATTTAAAGGATAATTTAAATATTTGGGTAGTTAAAATAAAATTTTGATGAGTACCTACCTTAAACATTTTTAATTGATTTTTACAGAGAGAGAGAGAGAGAGAGAGAGAGAGAAAATATTGATTTGTTGTTCCATCCATCTATGCATTCATTGGTTGATTATTGTATATACCCTGACAAGGGATCAAACCTGTAACCTTGATAGTATGGGGGCAGTGCTCTAACCAACTGAGCTACCTGGCCAGAGCTTGTTTTATTAATTCATTAAGATTTCAGAATATTTAACTTCAAGCTTCTAGAGTTTTCCCCATTATCTTTCATTTTAAAAGGAAACCTGTAGTGGACCTTTGAATGAAATGGATTTTTATTAAACTTTGCACGTTCCTAGATGTTAGCTACTAAGATCTAATTTTCATTAAGATACTGTCAAATTTTGGAGTGGGGGGACTGTTTACTTTGCTAACAAATGAGCTCATATTCTCATTTCTTTTAGGAAAGTACATAACATTTATTCTGGACCCTTACCAGTACCAGTCAGTGATGAAAAATCAGAAATTAAGCTTTCGGATGTTTAGTAAGAATATTTTAAAGAAAGTTTTTTCCATCCAAAAGTTGATGACGGATGATGACCTGAACGACGAGCTTCATGACTGCTATAAACTTTTACAAGGGAAATCTTTGGACCTTCTCATGGAAAACGTGACGCAGAACCTGCACCAAGTTTTTGAACCCAAACTGTTTAAAACCACAAATTGGGAAATGGCCTACCTGTTGACCTTCTGCAGCTCAGTAATATTTGAGACCACATTTGCAACCATATATGGGAAATCTGCTGCTGGTGATAGGAAGGAATTCATTACTGAACTTAAAGATGACTTTTTTAAATTTGATGCCAAATTCATATATTTACTCTCAGATATACCCATTGAGCTTCTAGGAAATGTCAAGTCTATTCAAAAGAAACTTATAAAACACCTGACCTCGGAAAACTTGGCTAATATACAAGGATGGTCAGAAGTTGTCCAAATGAGGCAAGATATCCTGGAGAAATACTATACATTCAAGGACTTTGAAATAGGAGGTAAGAAACTTCTGGATGATTACTTGTCTAAAATAGAATAATTTACAATAGACCTTTGATATAAAAAGACAAAATGGCGACCTTGAAAAATTTTATGCTCGCTCTAATTGGCTAATGATAAAATGTTTTACTCTGAAACAACCCTCTGTGATAATTGATTTTTTTTTTTTTTTTTGCTGAGGTGGTAAAACAAGATACTTAGTGGTGATAATGAGACAGAGTATAGCTAAGCTGCATTTGCTCCTCTTATCTCATTCCCCCATCTCCCCACCCCACCCCCCACACACATTACATTTTAAACTATTCTCATTAAGCAGAAAATTAGACTTCAGAAGCCTATTGGTCCTCATTAGCATGCACTGATCCTTGGCTGGGTCTGTGTCCTAACATCTTTTAATTAGCACACTGCAAATCTAATCAGTGTAATAAACGCTATTAATCTTCCTTTTCACTTATTTTCTCCCAGCACATCATTTAGGCTTTCTCTGGGCCTCTGTGGCAAACACTATTCCAACTATGTTCTGGACGATCTATTACCTTCTGCGGCACCCAGGAGCCATGGCAGTGCTGCGTGACGAGATTGACCATTTGCTGCAGTCAACAGGTCAAAAGCAAGGGTCTGGATTTTCCATCCACATCACCAGAGAACAATTGGACAGCCTGGTCTACCTAGGTAATTTATTTTTATCTGTTCCGAAGAAAAGAAGGTTACTTCTCTGCTAGCTCGGTTTATCACTCAAAGCTGTTTACCAAGAGGTGGAGGACACAGCTGTCTAATTGACATAATAACACCCATTTACATCAGTTATAAATTATGTAGTTTATAGTTGTAGATACTCTCATTGCATGTAAACATTAAGGCCTAGGTAATTAACTATGCAAGGTATGCAAAAGGCTAGACCAAAGCTTTGCAATTATTTGGGGGGGAAAAAATAGTTTCTGCCTATTAAGTCATTTGATTCTGAGCATCTGTTGGCATGCGGATGCTTTCCAAACACTGCTGCTCTGTCTTGTCAAGAAAGGTATTTGGAGCTTGAAAAAAAAAGAATGTATTTCAGGAATGCAACTTATATACAAAACATATTTATTCTACCCTAAAATGATGTCTATATTTTCATGCAGCAATTAGGATGTTTTATATAGCTTGGAGTACATGATTCTCAAAAATGTAGTACAAGTGATTTCCACCGAAAGTTCACGATTTAAACCCACTTAGGGGTGAAAAAGAAAAGAAGAAAGGAAGGGAGAGAGCAAAGGAAAAGAAAAAAAACTACAAATTACTTCATATGAAATGTCAATATTCTATAAAACATTCACTGACTCATGATATACGCATGACCTCTGTGTTAAATACATTTGAGGTCAGGAGTGACTAAGGTGTTTTTCTGTTTCTACATATACCCGTGTACCGGTGACGTGAACTTTTGACCACAGTGGATTGCATTCTACTTTGCTCGTTTTGATAAGACCACTGTGGTTATGTGATGAACTTTATTTTTTTTAAACATATTTTATTGATTTTAAACAAAGAGGAAGGGAGAGGAATAGAGAGGTAGAAACATGGATGAGAGAGAAACATCAATCAGCTGCCTCCTGCACACCCCCTGCTGGGGATGTGCCTGCAACCAAGGTACATGCCCTTGACCAGAATCGAACCTGGGACCCTTGAGTCTATTCACTGAGCCAAACCAGTCAGGGTATATGTGATGAACTTTGATTCCCAAAGGTAAATTCCATATTGATGAGTTATCCTCTGTCCCTTCTGTAGTGATATTTCATCCTATGGTATCATTTACTATATACTAGTCCCTCTGGACAAATGGAGGAGTAAGTCTTTATATTTCACTGTTGCTTCACTCATTTGACAATGTAGGGAAGTATTTTAACCCATGTAGGCCTCAATATTTTATCTTCTAAATATGTTCCAGGTATTTTGGTGGGATCTTGTGCACGTAAAGGCCCTACAGGCCTTAAATGCCAGTTGGTTTCCACTGGTTAGGATAAAGCCCACCAGAGGCATAGCCAGAAGCTGGCCTTCCATTGACAGCTGGTTAGCTTGTTCTGTCAATTAGGAAAAATATGTCACCTCACAGTTTGCTGTTGGGAGCACATATTATCAAAGTTATTGTGAATTTTCTTCGTGAAAGAAAATAATCCCACAATGTTAAAATTCAAAGATTATTTTATTTTTCTTTTGAGAATTAATGGGGAAGAAATGCACAAACTTTGTGTATAGCTCTGGGCAATTGCCTTCACTTGGATACACAGTATATTATGAATAGAAGGTTTGTGGTTCTGTGAAGATCGAGGTTGCATTTTATGAATCAGATTATGTATATGAAAAGTAAAGCAAATAAATTTCAAGGAATAGGTATTTGTATTCATAGACAGTTATTACTCATAAAAATTCAGTTGAAATTCATCAACTCTTTTTATTCAGCTTCTCATTATTGAAAAAAAAGGATCATTTTAAAAGTATATATTAAAAGAGGAAAGTTTAAATTTATTTGACCAAAATAAATGGCAGGTTCCAGAGTTATAATTTGGAGTAAAAGGAAGTGCTGTAAAACTAGGGCTTGGCAAATTTTTAATACTCTTTTAAAGGAGGAAATTGTGTATTATAGTAACTCTAGCATTATAAGCTTGTGTGATCCTCAGTAAAATTCTATGAGACATTTCTAAGCCCATTTTTTTGTGAGTAGTTGGAAGGGGACATAAAGAAACAATTAATTGGAAAAAATAAAGATTACTAACAAATAATAGTGATTATTAGGCATAGTCCCTATTAAATCTATTGATGATTTCAATATTTCAGAGCAACTTAATGGGCTTATGTTGTTTTTTGTGATCTTCACCAAGATATAGGGAGACTGGGGCAGCTCTTATTTTGCCATTATTTATACAGATGATAAAATTCTCAGGGTGCTAAATGACTTCCCTCAGGTCACGGAGGTAAAGGAGAGAGGCAGGAATTTAACTTGGGTTCTCTGCCCACACCCAGCCTTTTCCTCTCAGACCTGTCTGACACAGAAATCACCGGAGTCCTTTTCACTGTCCCAACTGAGAGGGAAGAGGAAGTCTTTGTATCATGATTCAACAAAGCCAGCCATGCTACTCTCATGGCAAGATCTGAAAATGTGGGCTAGGTGATGACGGAGTCAACTTGACGTTTCATTTCAGGATGAGGCATTAGGAACAAGGGTATTAATCAGTATTTTACTATGTAGCAGGCACTGTATTAACTGCTTTATGTAATTAGCTTGTTTAAGCCTCAAGAGTTATCTTTAATGCTTGGGGAACAAGGTTCAGAAGGGTTAGTTAACCACCCCCAAATCATACAACTTAGATAGTGGAGGAGCCAGAAATTGATGCCAGGCCTAGCTTCAGTGCTCACCTATAAACACTGCCACTTCCTGAAAAAAGAATGCTCTAGAGATGTACCAGAGACCTAGTGTTTGTCTGATATGTATCACTGATTCTCAAATATAATTGGGTTTGAGTGTGAAGTTGGGGCTAGAGGTTCACATCAGAATTTTATGGAGGTTTTTTTAAAAAAAATAAAAATAAACTTTGCATTTTAGAGTAGTTTTGGATTTACAGAAAAGTTACAAAGATAATAGAGTTTCCATATATCCCTGACACATGGTTATCAACATGTGAATGTGGTATATTTGGCACAATTTTAGGTACTATATTGAAAAAAAACTTATTTAATGTTATATAATAATTGTAATTGAGAAATTAAAATTGTACATGATTTAGACAACAGTAAGAAAGCTTACAAAATCCTTTCTTCCAGTGGGGATGCGCAAGCAGTATCAATTCTGCTTCATATTAGAAACTTCTAACTGGAGCTGGGGGGAGAGACATCTTCCATAAAAGGGTACATAAGGTAGTGAAATCTGTGGAGAGCGGCCACAGTGTTAGGAAGGGTTCCAGCCTCGGACTAATGAGAAGGCACAGTCCACGCACTGCCATGTGCAATCCCAGCTTGGAGGGCAAAGCCTTCCCAGCACAATGATAGCCAATAGCTACCCTGTTTCCCCCAAAATAAGATAGTGTCTTATATTAATTTTTGCTCCCAAAGATGCCCTAGGTCTTATTTTCAGGGGAGGTATTATTTTTCCATGAAGTAGGTCTTATTTTTGAGGAAACACGATAGAGTTGTAAGCTTGAACCTGTGGTCCGAACACGTGGCCCCATGTGCTTGAGTGATTTGGGCTTGAGAGAGTTCAGGTGCCTGTAATTGAGTAGGATCAAAACCCACAAGAACGTTGTAAACATCTTGACCACACCCTTACTTTGCCTCGTGGCATCGGCTATAAAATAAAGACATGGCTTGTAGCCCGTGGCACTGTCGCTAGCTCTCCATCAGGGAGGACAGTGTCTCACCATGCCCCGCTTTCATTCTCTTGTCTGTTTTTTCTCAGTCCTTCACCGCCCCCTCTCAGGGTCACCCTTGGCCACGTTGGCGCGGCACAGACTATTTTATACATAATATAAGGCAACATTGGTTAAAAAGTAAAATATACTGATTTGGATGTTTATCACATTTCCAGCTCAGCACAAAGCTAAGAGGGTTAGATAATCTAATGAATGCTGGAAGCAGGAGTTGAAAGGATTGAAAGGGAAATTTAATGAGAATGCAGATTATTGTATTTAGGTCTGGAAATCAACTGCGAAAGGATAGGATGAGGAAATGTGTGGCTGAGCAGAAAAGGGTTTAAAGCCCTGGTTCTCAGCCTGGATTCCTCATTGGAATCATCTGGGAAGCTTCAAAACCACTCACACCCGGTCCCACCTACAGAGTTCTGATGTCAGGGGCCCCAGCACAAGCTCATGATTCTAACGTGCAACCAAGGTTTAAAAGCATGAAAGTACAGTGTTTGTGAAAGCAGTGATTCTGACTGCATTGATCTAGGATGAGTATTATTATTATTAATTTAACCATCTCAGGTGATTCTAATAGACAGCCAGCACTGATAACCTCTGGGATATCGGGAAGCTTAAAACAAGTCAGTGGTGATATCTCAAAAATATGTCCTTCATCTGCTTCCAACAAAGCATGAATGCAAATATGGTACTAGGGCAGAGAAAGCAATTCCTCTCTACGTTTCCAATGGAAGTAGCACACCCACTTCCACCACATTTTAGTGGCACATTTATTAATTGAATTCATCCAGAACGTCACAAAACTGAAAGCCATAATCTTCTCTGACTTACAACTTCAAAATGACATGAGAGTGCTCCTTAAATATTTTTAAAGGGCTGTTATGTGGAAGAGGAATTGGGATTTTTATTTTTTTAAATATATTTTATTGATTTTTTACAGAGAGGAAGGGAGAGGGATAGAGAGTTAGAAACATCGATCAGCTACCTCCTGCATGCCCACCACTGGGGATGTGCCCGCGACCAAGGTACATGCCCTTGACCGGAATCGAACCTGGGACCTTTCAGTCTGCAGGCTGACACTCTATCCACTGAGCCAAACCGGTTTCGGCAGATTTTTGTCTTTTCTAGAGGCCCAGTGCATGGATTCGTGCACAGGTAGGGTCCGTTGGCCTGGCCTGTGGGGATCAGGCAGCTACCAGTCCAACAGTCAGACACTTAGAATATTAGCCTTTTATATAAATATATTTGGCCTTTGAGTTTTCTAAAGGGAATAAATGAAAGACTATTTTAGCCCAGTAAACAAACAAACAAACAAAAAAACACCTTTGTAATAAAATGGACTTTCTGAATGCCATCATTGGAGATAGCCAATCAGAAATTGTACAATATCTTCACTGGGATTTTCGGAAGCATTTCTGTTTATATGTACTTTCCAGCGGTGAACTACCTAAGCTGCAGCAGCCTTGAAGGCCAAATCCACAGGCTGTTTTCTTTCTTTCCTACATATGTCAGCTACCATTTCACACCAGCAGCAGTAGCCCAGTGCCTTGCTGAGTAGGCCCTGGGTAAAATGTTCACGGAATATATGAATGTTGGCGTTACATGTTTATATCTTAGCAGTAAACCAAAGGGTATGTCTGCAACGCATAGCGAAAGTAGGCATTCATTTCTACCAATTCCTATGTATTTTTAACTATACTTAAAATATACAGTTGTTGAGCCCAAAATTACTTCTTTTACTTTGAATGATCTGATTACCATTTCAGATCTACCTTCTGTCTCGAAGGTGGTTGAATAAAATCACCCACCTATCTGGGCCCTCCCTCTATCTCCTCACACCCTCTAGAGCACACACTTCCTCCACATCCCCCTCCCTTTCTGTCTCACCTACCTTCTTCCTGAGACCATCCAAGTAGATTGTGGCAGGGCCTGGCTGTTCATTTCGCTCCAGTCCTCGCTGCTATCCACTGATCACCATGCTAATCAGATGGCATCACCGTCTGCACCAATCACGAAGATGACCCATATTAACAGCCTGGCCATGTCACCCTGCATTCATTCCACATACACAGACGTGGCTTATGTGGGAGGCGGAAACTTGGATGTGCTTATTTGTGTTTGCGTTGTAACATGCATTATTGATGGTCCGACGCTGCTTCCTCTCTTTAAATCTGCAAATGAGAATCATCTGTCAATTATTACAGCGAGAATTGAGATCCGAGGGCCAAAGAGAAAGTGCATGTGCCTTTTTTCCCCCCCTACAACCATTTCTTTCATCTGCCCGTTTTCTTCACACTGACATTGTACGTAAAGCTTCTTAGCGCAGCCCAGTCCCCAGCTTTCTGCCTACAGCGGATTCTGGATCGGAATATTTTTATAACCTAAAGATAAACAAACCTTCCCCAGCCAGGTGAAGAGGGCAGTGCAGGCTCTGTCTTGCAAGCTGCTTGTGGGGATGTCGGTAAACCAATTTCCTTGCGTGTACTGGTCAGTAAAGCTCAGTACGTAAAATGAGGGCAACCTCACCTAAATCGCCTTTGCCGTTGTTGGCATCTTACAGTACCTGGTGTAAATTATCCCCCAAATATTTACATTCCTGAGAGCCATTTTTTCACCAATGCATTTCATAAGCGGAAGTTCCTATTACCTGCTGAACGTTAGTGTACATTAAACAATCCATTATGCACGATAAGTTTTATAAAACACTTGCAGAGAGGGATCATGTTTAATTAAGATTAACGTGCCCATGAAAGCCAAGTGCACTCATGATCACAATGACCTTTGATTACCTGCAGCCCCTCGGTTTGCCCAGAAATGATTGACAGCTTGCTGTTTGGCCACCATGTTGAATTTCCGCTGACAAGACTTTTCATTTTAACTCAATTTGCCCGCCCATCACAAGCTGGTGGCAGGCCAGACCCAAGTCACCCAGCTCTGCCTCGGCAGCTTGCTCTAGTTCTCATTAGTACGCATTTATTCAGTGGAAATTGGAAGACAAATGCTTGAAGGCATGTGAACTAAGTATAGCAAATTAGGTTTAAAGACTGAATATTTATAAGTATATGGAAAGTTGTGTGTGTGCGCGTGGTGTTTTTTTTTTTTTTTTTAATTCTAGAACGAATTAGGGAACTGAGTGCTAGCTTTGGCATAAAAGAAATAAAGATAGTAGGGGGAAGGAAGATTCTAAGAATAACAATACTATATGCTTTTCTCCTTTCCGTTTTGGAGCTCTGTAGAATGCCTCTGACAATACCTTCTCCGATAGCAACCCGGCCTCTCTTTCGTGGCGCGCTCGCTGCACAACAAAGTTTAGCACCTCGAGCGTGAGAAGGAGGCGGGGGGGTGTGGGGGGGCGCGGAAGGAGGGTCATGTTCAATTGTTGCTCGGTTATCCCTTGGTATGTTTTAAATTGCCTTGTTTGTTCGGCGCTAGCACAGAAACAGATGTTGCTCCACCGCGAAGGATAATTTACTGTACCTCCTGGTGCAGCATGGAAGGCCTCCCAGCGCCCAGCTGGCCTGTCAGTGGCACTGGCTGGTGTCTGCTCAACTATGACAACTACAAGTAGAGGCTGCACATTTTTTTGTGTGTGTTTTTTTTAATGGTGCAATTGTCATTCTTCTCAACATATAGCTCTGCCCGCGTTCTTACCGGGGCGGGGGGGGGGGGGGGCGGGGGGGAAGCTGCTGGCTTTTGCGCCTGTCGGTGGCAACCCAGAGCCACAGAAGGCCTCGCTGGCTCTCCATTGTTAAAAATAATGCATCTCATTACTTCCGCCCTCTAATGATTATCGGCACGATCGCTCAGAGCAAGAGCCAGCCTCGCGGCGCACACATAACTGGTCCTGGAAGGTAAAACAGATTTGTCATTTGTGAGCTGACCGCTAAGCCACACTTTGTGCTCCATTATTGTGATTAACTTCTGCATAAGATGTGCTTGCCCAATTGTCATTTGCGATACTGCAGTGGGCACAAGCTGCCATGCTTGCCCCCTCCCCAACCCCCCATCCCTCCGAGCACCGTCAGCCAATCAGATGGGACCGTGTTATTTGGACTGTTAAATGCCTGTCCTGTCACAGCAGCCGTGGCATCATTATTTTGCTTTTGTATTTCTTCTTCCCACACCCCTACTGGACTTCGCGGGGGAACAGGCTGCTGCATATGTCAGCCACCATTTCACACCGCACGCTGAAAGGACGCTGAGCTATTGTTGACCCAACAAAGCCAGCAGCCATCCAGGGGAAGCCGGCCCTCGGTTGTCACCACAGAAATGCTGGTCGCCGGTGTCCTGCCAGCTAAAATCCACCCTTGATCAGGTGCCTCGTGGCTATCTGCGGGAGAGCTCACGTTCCAAAACCGAAGTTCTTTTCTGGCCTCATCGCCAACGCACCGATCTGACTCTTCCTGATTACAATAGCGAAGGCAGTCCAGGAGAGTATGCGCAGCCCCCCTGTCCGTCACATCGAATCACCTCACTGCCCACACACAGCTGACCACAGCCTCATTTCTTTAGACAAATGCATGTGTAGGAGACACCTCCTGGGAGAAAGGCACCCAAAGCTACTTGATACCACTATGCAAGCCTTGCATAGATTTAAATTTTAGTGAAGGAGCATCTATTTTTATTTTTTATTTTTTATTTTTTATTTTTATTTTTTGGTTGATACAAGCCCTCACTGACCAGTCTGCTTGTATAATCTAATAATAGGTACCCATCTTTCAGTTCTTCGCTGAACACTAGGACACTGGGCTGTGTGTGTGTGTGTGTGTGTGTGTGTGTACGCGTGTTTCTACATCACAAGCCATAAACGCAACCATTTGTTACCATGTGAAGGGGGAAAAATACTCAATTTGGAGCTCCTTTTCACATTTCTGATTAGAAGGAAGCAAGCTTTATATTCTAGGACCCATTCACGCTGGTGCAAACATAGTCAGTTTTGATTATGAAGGCAGAGATGCAGACCCAGACGGGAGCTACATGCTGATATGCATGCTATCAGAATGATTTATGCAAATTATGCATATTATTCCCAAAGGAATTCCTCCTCAAACTGCCAGGATAAATTGCCGGAAATTAGCCATAAAATCTGTCGTGCTAGGAGCAAAAGGTGAAGGCCACTGGGAAAGCAAGGACATTCAGCTTCTGGAATCTTCCAGGTTATGATGATGGTTGCTATTTGCCCTGGAAGTGGGGGGGGATTGGGGTTTTTCTTCTGAATCCTGTAGAAGTATTTCCCCTTTGAAATTTCTCCAGAGAATGCTGACTCACACTGTATTTACAGATAGCATAAAAGAAATTAAGTGTTAAGCTGTCTCAGGAAACACCACTACAATCACTTTACTATTAACTGCCTAAGTGGTTATTAAATGCCTCAGTCTGGCTTGAAAGGCAGAGCTTTCCGGAAGGTTGGTGAAATAACACACCAGCGGTTGTTTAACTGAGACGTGCTTTTAATTTACAATGGGTATGCCCATGGCACAGCATTGCTCTCTTCCAAACTATTCCTTCCGACAAAAATCCTAGCAGCTGACATTCTACCCAAACACAGCACTGCTGCTCCCGTCTGTGAAATGTCCCCAAGCCGTGGTGAGGACAGACCACAGCTGTCTCGCTTACCCTCTTCTCACTCTGGTCATGCCAGGCCACCGTCCTGGTGCTCGGTGATCTGATTAGGAAAGGGTTTTCTTTTCAGTCAGAGCTATTGGTGGTGAACTTTACTGGTGAATTGTAGGCAATCCACAGGAGCAGTCATATTTTAAGAAGCTGTTGCTTGTAAAAAAATAAAAGAGAGAGAGAGGGAAGGAAGGAAGGAAGGAAGGAAGGAAGGAAGGAAGGAAAGAAGGAAGGAAGGAAGGAAGGAAGGAAGGAAGGAAGGAAGGAAGGAAGGAAGGAAGGAAAAAGAGAGAAAGAGCTACTTATGGACACTCACAATAGTATGCTGATTGGGGAGGGAGAAGGGGGTGGGTGGAAGTGGAGGAGGATAATAGGGAAAAATAAATGGTGATGGAAATAAATAAATAAACAAACAAATAAATAGCTATTAAAAATTATTTTAAAAAGCTGTTGCTTGTTTTCCTTCAGAAAGTGCCATTCTCGAGGCTTTGCGACTCTGCTCCTTTTCGTCCATCATTCGTTTTGTTCAGGAGGATCTGACTCTGCCTTCAGAGACCGGGGACTACCTCCTACGAAAGGGAGACCTGGTCGCCATATTCCCTCCGCTCATGCATCACGACCCCGAAATCTTTGAAGCCCCCGAGGTAAGTAGCCACCGGGCTGGCCATTGCTATTCTTACATGCTGCAAGCACATTCCTCTTCCTCCTGAGCTCTTTCTGTCTCTGCCTTTCACCCCCATGTCCAGGGGGCATTTGTGAGAGTTTGATGGTTTCTGTTTTTCCTCCAGTGGGGAAGTGTTCCCCTTTACTGAAGTGTTTGCTAAGGATCTCTCTTTCAAAGTTTCCCTGACCTATAAATCGGAATGCAGTGATGAGACTCAGTGCTGGCCTCATCAAATGAGACGGACCCTGTACCTTGGCCATCATCACCTTTAGGGCATAATTAGGTTCCCTTGGCAGAGAATTGCTGAAAGGGCAAGCTATATTGACAGGCGGCTGAGAGAATAAATAACGATGACACTTAGATTTTTGCTACGTGTTTCCAGAATGGGGTTGATGTCCCAAAGTTAAATACCATCATCGTCGTGGTTAGGTCCACATACGTTTTCACCTCTTACTAAAGATACGTGCCCCTTCTTGATCAATTAGGATGGCATCATGAACGTGAGATTGTAAAGCTGCTGCTCACGGATGAAGCGCTGAGGGTAATTGTGTCATCTCCTTGTATTATTTCCCCCCCAAAAGCTGGAGTTAATGAATATCAAAGACTGGAAATTAATCCACCCTGGCTCATCCCTTAATACCACTTCAGAGGTTCACCACCTGCATGCAAATTGAATGCACTCATATTCTGCCTGTGCGAGTCAGGAAGTGGTGCTGGTGCGGCAGTGGCCTTTGTATGTGAGATGCCATTTTTTTTAAAGGGAAACCTCTGTTCTCCTTGGGAGCAGTTCAAGAGCTGAACCACTTCTAAACTCAGTTTCTACGTGAGATGTCACTCAGTCACGCCGGATTAAAATAGGGTTGAATTTGGGGAACTGATAAGAAGGGGACCACTTCAAATACAATGAGATAATTTGCATTGGTTTTAGGCAAAAATTTTAGGCAAGGGAGAACGTACATATGGTTCCTATGTGTTTCGGAAGGGACATTAAGTGTATGATGATAGTAAGTCAGAAGTAAGGTGTTAGTGAGTGACTGGACATTTCCCAGACAATAAGCTTTTATTTCCACATTTGTTAGGACCAAAATTTTCACCCACAAGTAAGTAGTCAATAAACAGGACAAATAAATAATTAACATTTGGAAAATATTTAAAATTTTTAAATAGCTGTATTTCCCGCTGTAATTTTTAATGTTTTTTTAAATTGATTTCAGAGAGGAAGGGAGAGGGAGAGAGTAATAGAAACAGCAATGATGAGAGTGATTTCTGCTGGGGATCCAGCCTGCAACCCAGGCATGTGCCCTTGATGAGAATCACACTTGGGATTCTTTAGTCCTCAGGCCAATGCTCTGTCCACTGAGCCAAACCTGCTAAGTCTGTAATTTTTAAAATATATTTTATTGATTTTTTACAGAGAGGAAGGAGAGAGGGATAGTTAGAAACATCAATGAGAGAGAGACATCGATCAACTGCCTCCTGCACACCCCCTACTGGGGATGAGCCCGCAGCCAAGGTACATGCCCTTGACCGGAATCGAACCTGGGACCTTTCAGTCCGCAGGCCGACACTCTATCCACTGAGCCAAACCAGTTTCAGCAAAGTCTGTAATTTTTAATATATTTAACATCATTTTCATTATATAATTATTCCAATAGTTATTAAATTTACCATTCATGTCATAATAGTAAAATCAACATTAAAGTTAGCAGTAAAGCCCAGCCAGGCTGGTGTGGCTCAGGAGTTAAGCATCAAACTATGAACCAGGAGGTCACAGTTAAATTCCTGTTCAGGGTACATGCCCGGGTTACCGGCTTGATCCCCAGTGAGAGTTCTGCAGAAGGCCCCCATCAGTAATTCTCTCTCATCACTGATGTTTCTGTCTCTCTCTCCCTCTCCCTTCCTCTCTAAAACAAATTTTTAAAAACTAAAAAAAAGTTACCAGTAAATACTCAAGAAATATTTGCCAAATCACCACTGTTTTTTTTTTTTTATGGTACTGTTCTTTGAGTTCTTCCGACCCTCCATACCTAACCCTGCCCTAGTGGTAGAAAATGCCATGAGTTAGAATTTTAGGGATTTTTAAAATCAGAATTAAATACTGAAAGTGTGCTGATTTATACTTCTACTCTGGTATTTTTATATGCTGCAAGTATATTCCCAAATAGCAGTACCCAAACTTTACATAATATATTGGCCAATCTTACTAGTACCTGGAAGGGTTGGCCTCATACTAAACCTGTGGGAGAGAGAAATTGCAATATTGTGACTACTGATTTAGCATCACGGTGGGAAGCTCTAACTTAAGTTGGTGAGCGCTCTATTATTTACTAAACTTAACATCAGTCAATTGCACCTGACTAATATTAAAATTAACTAGCTAATTCTTTGACATGGTATTGTTTTCTTGAAATTAGTTGTGGAATGCTAATAATTATAGTTCAGAGCCATTTTTATGACTTGGCAAAGTCCTATGTAATCATTCCATAAGCATTTACTGAGAATTTACCACTAGTGGCTATATAAATGGATTCATTTTGTTCTTAACAACTTGGGTCGCAATAAGACATTGGAGGTGTTTCTATAACACATGCCCGTCCAAAAACAACAATGCACTGACCGTCAAGAAGGCAAATCTGTCCTTGACCATTTGTCACTAAGAGCCTGGCCCAGGAGCTCGCCAGAAGCCCATTTTCCCCATGTCCTGTCTTTTGTGAACTACATATCATGAATGGGAGGGCCAGGCCTTAGATATAGAAAACAGACAATAGCCTTTGGGTCAAAAATATGTGAGGAAGACTAACTTCAGGTATAAGTATGGTTATTCTTGGAGCATATAGATACAGAAGAGTCTTAGCAGAACATAGGTTCTACCAACCCAATAAGGCATGGTTTCAGGATGTTCAAGCTTAAAAAAAACCTAGAATATTAGGCCATGGCTTTCCTGACTCACATATCTTCCAGTTTTATGAATGCCTTTCCTTGTCAAGAAACAAATATGGAACCTCTACTATGTGCAGAGCACCTAGTTGGGTGCTTAGAAAATACAGAGATAAATAAGACAGTGTGACTACTACCATCTTCCGGGATTTTCTTGGCTCTGCCATTTTCTGTGGGTTTACTTCTGCCTGGTGGCAAGAAAGCCACAGCAGTTTCAGTCATCATATTCATATATAAGTAGGTCCAGAGGAGAAAGGGTGATGAACTATTTTTGTTGGTTTCTTCTTGGTTTGTTTTTCTTTTTTCACAAGAAGATATCTGGAGAAGTCCCCCACAAACTTTTGTCCTGTAGCACTGATGAGATTGGTTCATACACTCTCTCCTAAATCAGAGGTCAGAATGATATGATTACCATCATTGGACCTAGAAACAAATAAACACACACACACACACACACACACACACACAACAGATCTTATGCAGAAGGAAGATGTTGAGGAGTCATCCACAGCAATCATTAGAGAAGCATAGGAAATTTCAGTGTCTTACCTTTCCTCTAAAAATTTCTCTATTCTTATCCACTTAATAATATTGCATTTAACTGACCACCTTTAATTATGAAGCACTGAGTTATTATGGCTATAAGAGTTTAAGTCAACATTAAACAAAAGCCCTTCTTTTTTTTAAAAAAAAAAAGTATTTTTAATTATTTTTATTGATTTTAAAGAGGGAGGGAGAGATAGAAACATCAATGATGAGAGAGAATCATTGATCAGTGAGGATCAAGCCCAAGTCCCGGGCATGTGCCCTGACCAAGAATCAAACCACAACTTCCCAGTTCTTAGGTCAACGCTCAACTACTGAGCCATGCCGGCCAGGCCACAAGCTCTTCCTAATATTTCATTCTGCTCTGATTTTCCATGCCCTGGCAATGGAAGGAAAAGAAACTGAAAATAAATTTCCACTCAAAAATATATTTTGCCTATGTGCCCTTTGACCTTGATGATCAAAGTCTCAGCAAAAGAAGTTGGCCTGCTCCCTTCTTGTTTCATAATACATCCAACTAAATAGGAACGTCTATGATGCTTAGTATGAGGAAATTGAATATGATGGAAAATTAGAGGAGTGACATTACTGATTGACTAGAAATTTGAGGAAACTGAATGTAAACACTAACTAAGGTCACAAGGGTAGGGGACCATTATGTGTCCATCACAGAGGACTGCATGTTGCATTTCACAGAGAAGAACAGGAAAGCCATGACCGTTCCTGGCTTACCTATGAAACCAGGATATTGTGAAGTCATAAATTAAGTCGTTTTCCTTTTGTATTTTATGGATTAAACATTGGGACTCCAGCGAGACTATTTCTAAAAAAATCACTTCATGGCAAAATTAATGTAAACTATTTGGCCAAGGCCAGGAGATCTCAGTGTGTGTGCTGGTGTCCTCAGATTGGTCAGGAAGCAGCAGCACTGAACTTGGACAAGCAGGCCCCGGCCACAGTAATGGAAAAAGGTCACCAGGAAAGAGTGCCATATAGTAACTCTATCTCCAGGAACAAAATAGATGTCAACAAAGAGTGTGCTTATTCCTAGGGAATGAAGCGAGATTTTTATTTCAAACTGATTAGATTCTATTCGGATACATCCCAGAAATTGCTCTGTGGGAAAATACACTCGTGTTCTACTGCAGATTAATTTTGCCATTTTTATTCCATCAACTTGCAAATGACAGGGGAATCGAAGCTACCCAAAGTGTGTTTTCTAAGCTTGACTATCAAAATATGTATCCTAGATAAATGAGGATAAACTCGGTACTTTTAAAGGAAATGATTTCGCTGACATTAATACTGGCATGGAGTGAGACAGTTGGGTGGTTTGGGATGAATTCAGAATCTACCCAGGTATTGTAGGGTTTTCTCTATAACCTGAAATGCTTTCCATCTGACCTGATCTTTGTCTTTGATTTCATGTAGTTCACATAAAAGTTGTGTGCTGAGCAGGCCTAATGCTAATGAGCACCAAGCACAGGAGAAATGTGGTCATTTTCATGCATGCCACGTGTTAATTTAATCAGTGGTTTAATTCGCCATGGGCCGAAATAAGGTCACTCATTCTCCTCTTGCAAACTCCAGTGAGAGTAAATTAAGATGGCGGGCCAAACACCAGAGATGAACCATTCCCATCATTTTCCGTAACAAGTAATAGAACTTATTTATGAAAATATATCAGAAACACCTGCCCTCCTAGAGTTACCCCCAAAGAGAGTTCCTTCTAATAGAACTGTCATAGAAGAAATTCAGTACAACAAGCAAGACTGATTTTGTGGCTTAGCTCTACTCTAGTGCTTTATGTAAATTTTATTATTTTATATCTATTGAATACAAATATAAGCATCGAATCCTAAATTCATAGTTCTCATCTACTAATAGCTGACTGGGAAGGGGTAGGGAAACAGCATATTCTAAATCCTTAGTTAGTATGGTGCCCAGGCCAGAGCCCTGACCTTCTACCAACATTGGTTTATTAAGTGCTCATGAGTCAGGACCTACCTTATTCAAGGTGATGAATAGCAAGAACCTACAGCCAAAAATACTCTACCCAGCAAAGCTATCACTCAGAATCGAAGGCCAGATAAAGACCTTCACAAATAAAAAAAAAGCTAAAGGAGTTCATCACCATCAAACCAGAATTATATAAATTGCTGAAGGGGGTTCTTTAGGAAGAGGAAGAAAATAAAGATAAAAATTATGAACAACAAATACGTAACTGTCAACAAGTGAATCTAAAAACCAAGGGAATTAAAAAATCTGATGAACAATATTAACTCGTGAATATAATAGAATCAGAGGTATGGAAGGGGAGTGAACTGACGATTCTCAGGGGAAAGGGGAGTCGGGGGTGAGGGAAGAGACTGATCATGAACTGTGCACCTATGGATGAGGACAATGGGGGGTGAGGGCAGAGGGTGAGGTGGGAACCTGGTGGAGGGGAGCAATAGAGGGGAAAAAATGAGGAACATTTGTAATAATATGGACAATAAAGATTCATTTAAAAAATAGACATAGTGCCTCTTTAATTAGGAAACTCAGCATAGGAGAGAAATGTGTGCTGGGAAGGAAAGTTATATAGGTATTTGGATTTTACTCTATATGGGAAAAATAACTTTTTAGTAGAGTGAGCTTTTTTCTGAGAGTGCATACATGATTTGCTTTTAGTTTTCTTTTCTTAAAAGGAGCCTTTTAAGACAAGCAGGAGGAGCTGGCACTCTGTGGACATGAAATCAAACTATTTCGTGTAGATTTTTTTCTTGTAACACTCTCCCTATCTTCTTCACAGGAGTATCAATTTGACCGTTTTGTTGAAAATGGCAAGAAGAAAACCAGCTTTTTCAAAGGAGGCAAAAGGCTGAAGCATTACGTACTGCCATTTGGAATGGGAGCCAGCAAGTGCCCGGGCCGATTTTTGGCAATCAATGAAATAAAGCAATTGTTAGTTGTACTTTTAACTTATTTTGATTTAGAAATATTGGATGATAAACCTGTACAACTAGACTACGGCCGCTTCTTGATTGGTATTCAGTATCCAGATTCTGATGTTTTATTTAGGTACAAAGTCAAATCTCAAAGAAGCTAAAAGGCAAAAAAAAGAGATCTATCAAAACCAACCTAAACGTCGTCAGCTCATCAGTATGTTTTTAATTTCGGCAAATGTAATTGCTTTGCTTCTTTTGTTTTAAAAAGTGCTAATTTTTATTTGATCTGAGATTAATCCAGCTTATACTTGTTCATAAAACAAAACAGGGTGGTGGTGTGAAAATGGGCATCAAAATTGATATCGTCGTTGTTTTTTAAGTTTAGTGTTTTTAAGTTTCTACATACTGTGATTTTTTTTTCACCTGTGATAGTAAATAGGTGGCAATAGATGTGGGATTTTTAAAAGTCACCTAAATTCTTCTCTAATATGTGAATACACTATGTACTACTGGAAATTTGTGCTGGAAATGAACACAGTCTAACAACTTCCAAATTCACCGTGAAGGAAATTAAATTTCCAGGAGATAGACTGAGTGAAAATATTCCCTTCAGGTATAATATCAATAATATCTATATCACCGGGGTATGTTTTCATTACATGAGTTGTGCAGTAGATTAAATACTTCTACTTTAATATTTAATCACCCATAAATGTTCTTTATTACTTGTATACTATAGCTCAATAGGACAAAATTTATTCTGATGTAAGACCACTGGCGTTCAAGTTGGATCTGATAAGATTTAATGTATAAGAGCACATGAAACCTATTATATATTCAGCAATTGCTCTAGACATTAGTATTGGTTTATTGCAGAAACAAATGTTGAAATCATTACAGGATTGATTGTAGAATTTGGCTTTAGTATCAACCATAAGATTATGCCAGTATTGCAATTCAGTCTTTCCTAAATGCTTCTATTTATATAAACAGAAACTAGATAGCAGTATTTGCTCTTGACACCTCACCTTTTGGACTTGGAATTTGTTTGTTTTATTTTGAATTACAACACTAGGTAATAAAATATAATTTTATATGCCAAATGCAGCATTGTGTCCATGATTCAAAGATTTCAAGTATCAGATTACTAAGCAATTGATTGTCTGGCATCTGACATAAATGATGATGCTCTATCTAAAGAGGCAAAACAGGTAGTAAAACCCAGGTAATTTGTGCTATATTAATGATAACTTTTAATATTCAGAAACGCGCTATTGTTTTAAAGCGGAAATTGATTTTTAAGTAACATTATAAAGTGTTTATTTCATAAGCAAATAGACTTTCCAGCATTTATTTTCTCCTTCCTGAAATACATGCTCTAAATGTTCCTTAGGGAAGGTCCTATGGTCTAAAGTAAACAATACTTTTGCTTGGTTGAAGATGTTTTCATTTTGCCCTCATCCTAGAAACATGATTTTACTATGTGCACACATCTAGGTGAGAATCATTTTCTCATGATACTTTGAAGATATTGCATGTTCCTAAGGCTTCCATCGTTGTCAAGAGGTTAGCCTTTAGTCAGTTTAATTATTCAGTAGAAGTCTGCTCTTTCTCTCTGATAGCTTTAACATCTTCTCTTTGTCTTTGGTGCTTTTAGTTTCTATTTATCATGCTTGTGATTCTTGAGACTGAGAATGCGCGTCTTTCATCAAGTATGAGATAGTCTCAGCCACTATCTCTTTGAATATTACCTCTTTCTAGCTCTGTGTTATATTCTCTTACTCTATACTAAATGTTGTTTGACCTCTCCGTGTATTTTATAGTTCTATTTTACATCCTAGGTAATTTCTTTAGATCTTCTAAGTCCCCCCCCCCCCGCCTCCACTTACAGTGTATTGAATCTGCTTTTTAACACGCCCCCACCCCCTCCACTTACAGTGTATTGAATCTGCTTTTTAACACGTCCATTGAGTTTGTTTCTTCCTTCATTTTACTTTAACCTCAGGTTTATAGGATTGCATAATCATAGTCCTTATACCCATTAGTTCATGGTGCACAATAATAATTGGTCCAAGCAAGCCCCCTCTGGCTTAATTTACTTATCCTGTGTTATCCCTAACCCCCACCATCATACACTTCCCATCATAGGCAAATATTCTAAAGTGTTTTTATATTTATCTCTTTGTAGCGCATCTATTATTATCTTGGGTGAACGTTTTTGATTTACACAAATGTATTTCCTACAAACCAGATCCTTCTTAATTCAATAGTCCATCATGTGTACCCATCATGTTTTAATGATCCATTTTCCCAGGAAGCTGTTGGTAAACTCTACTTCTGCTTCTTTGAAGTAGAGGTCAAAGCCCAATCTTAAACTACCCTCACTTTTCATGCCATTTTTATGCCACCTTCCACCCTGTCCTCAACCTCCATGGCGTGTGCGCACATGCACACAACTCAGGCCCTGGGCTTTATTTCCTGCCTGCCACAAAGCATGGCCCGTTCACTTTGTACTGGGACATCTAGTCCACCATGTTACCTGAAGTGGAAACCTTCAGATTCTTAAATTCATCTTAATAGTACACTTCTGTGATGTTCAGCAGAGAAAATGCAGAAAATTATTCCATTTTCATTTCTGCTACATTTATAATTAGAAGCATGTGCAGAAATTTAGAATAGAAAATAAGAACAAATTAAATGGGGGGAAAAGGATAAATTAAATGGCTGAGAAAATATTATGCAAAATCAATGGACAGGAGAACCAAAACAAGAGAGTCCTATGACAGACTTAAATCTAGTAATTAAATAGTATTTATGAATAGAAAAAAAATGCCATGGTGAAATAAGTTAAAAGACATGGATTCAAGCTGTGACATAACTGGTTTGTTATGATCAACAAGTCAGTTTGCTTCTCAATGTTTCATTTCCTTCCTTATTTTCAAAATAAAAATAATAAGGCCTTTCGACATCAGGGTTCGTTGTGAGGATGAAACACAGTAGTAAGATGTGTAAACATTTTGAAAAGTGAAATGCAGTATTCAAATGTAAACTTGTAAAGGAGATACTTTAACAATGTTGTGCCTTTTGAAAACTACTTTTATGTATTTGCAAAAGGGAATAATTTTTGTCATTAGTTAACACATTATTCATTTATTTGGTCAAACATTCATTTCCTCTATTCTAGATATGATGTGATGCACTAGATTACCTTTCCTCAGGAACATACACTACATTAAGGAAAGCAATGTACTCACAATTAATTTATTGTAAATGTAGTTGTAAGTAATAAATTCATCTTTTTAAAATCATTCTAAAATTCTGATTTATCACAAATTCTAATCAATCTTCCATCATTAATTCCACAGTAATGTTTTGTAATGAGAAATTACTCTGTACATAATCACACACATTAAAACATGCATGTCAGTTTTTATGACTGTATGGCAAAAATAACCAAAGCCAAACATAGTCATTGAGGCTTCAGAATTTTTTCAAACTATATTTTATGTATTAGAAAAACCCATATTTTCATTTGTAAGTCTCCCCTAAATTTAAAATGAAAGGAAACAAATAAAAATAATGATGTTGATTTATATCAATGACCACCAATCATGATGCATCAGCAAAAACTAAATGCTCTGAAAGTAGTAAGACAAAAGCTATATATCACTAAATAAGGCATGCCATAAGCAACCTACATGGGAACTTTCATCTGCCTTCTTTTGTTTTTTCTGACTGACTTCATGATATCTTCTCCATTTCATCATTAAACTTTGGGTCACAAGTTGAAGGCTACAGATCTTCCCAACTCAAAATTTAAATGATTACTTCTGCTTATTTTCTCATAAAAAAATAATTTGGGCACCACAACCAGTTTGGCTCAATGGTAGAGCGTTGGTCTGCAGACTGGAGGGTCCTGGATTCGATTCCAATCAAGGGCATGTACATTGGTTGTGGGCACATCCCCGGTGGGGGGTGTGCAGGAGGCAGCTGGTTGATGTTTCTCTCTCATCAACATTTCTAGCTCTCTCTCTCCCTTCCTCTCTGTAAAATATCAATAAAATATATTTAAATATATACATAATAATTTGGGCACCTTTTCCTATAAGCATCTTCTAAGGTAACAGAGGAATATTAAAACCCATTTCCAAGATTAAAGCTAACAATTATCTAGGCTTTGATCTCAGTGTAAAATAATGTCAACAATGATAAAATAAGAATTGCATGCCAGTAAAACGTGCACTGTTGTAAACTACTAAATTCGCCATTCTTGCAAACTATTATTTACTTGAACTGCATTATTAGGTTTTCATATTCGCATTCTCAATTAAGAAAAAGTAAGCAAGCCAAGATTTCATTCCCTGTAGCATTATTTTAAATTATAATGAGCGATCACATAAAACTCTCTAGTATTTCTCTAAAGCAATTTTACTTATTTTACTTCATAGTGCTCATCTAAATCAGTGATCATTGATGTTTAAACTTTTTAGCTTTAAGTGTTTATTTATAATACCTTCTTGAGTAAGACAAATTTAATTCATGAAAAGCTCTACCATAATTTTAAATAGGAGATAATTTGGCAATACTTATGCTTAAAAGTATATTTTTAGGCAGAGGAATGCTGTATATTTTTTTAAAAACTGTTGTCCTGAATAATTTGTTTAATACTGTCTTTTGATTTTAAAATGGTACATATGTGGATTTATGAGAAAGTATATTATCTCAAGATTGTAGGTAAGAAAAAATGCTTTACAACAGGAATTCAATAAATCAATTTTTAAAGCACAAATGAATGACCATGTCTTCTTATTTCCCTAATAGGAACATGTTAGACCTGATTACAAGTGACAAATTATTTGGGAAATAATTTTGCTGTCTGAATAGCCCTATATCCTCATCCCCATCTACATAGACATATAGTGAATACATATGTTTTTATTTCCTGATACTCTCCTTAAAAGAATATTAATTGTTATCTTCAGAGTATTTGTCAATATATTCTAGCTTAGTTATTTATGTGGGAAATAAACATAGATCTAAGAAATATCAATGACTAATAAGGTTTTTCAAAATTTTTAAATATTTTGTTGGTTGATTTTAGCGAAAGAAGAAAAGAGAGAGAGAGAGAGAGAGAGAGAGAGAGAGAGAGAGAGAGCAAGAGAGAGAGAGATGAACCCATAGCATTGGCATATGGGATGATGCTCTAACCAACAGAGCTACCCAGCCAGGCCATAGTAAACTTTTTAATAAGTTTCTTTTAACCTGGCTGATCTTGCTAGGCTACAATTCTTAATAACTATTATTCTGTGGAGAGATGGGTAAGAACAAGAAAAGGGAGAGAGATTTCCATTAGACTTGGTCTTTGTCTTCTGCAGATCACTTTACCACAAACAATGAATAAAACAATAATATTTGGGCAGTACTCTATTCATAAAGCTGAAATGCAAACTGTATAAAGGCATATCGTACAGAATGCTATTGATGGAAATGAAATGTGGCTCTTTCAGTTACTGGCCATACAGAATTTCACTGGGATACTTGGCTTTTCAACAAACACTCCTGTGAGTCACTGTTTTAAGGAAATTCGCCTTAGTCGCAGAAAGTGTTTGTGTACATTTGAATTAGTGCGGTATTGTTTAATGATCAGGGTAAATTATGTCCTTAAATGAAGAGTGAGTCTATGAAATAATTATCTTTGTTTTCAGTTTTACTATAAAAAAAGCATTTATTGAGTAAACAAAATTTTTGCAGAATTCTTTATGGATTTAACCATGATCATGTAAGTAGTAATGTGTATATTCTACTT
Organism: Vespertilio murinus; assembly: GCA_963924515.1. Lineage (NCBI taxonomy): Eukaryota > Metazoa > Chordata > Mammalia > Chiroptera > Vespertilionidae > Vespertilio > Vespertilio murinus. The sequence continues at coordinate 31,292,817 of OZ004717.1, read as the reverse complement.
AAGGTACAGCTGGGTAGAAAAAATATACCATGGTTATGCTGGATAATTTTAAGTTTCATTCAGTTTACTATTAATTATTTGAGGCATAGTTCATGTTCTCAGTTTCTAACTATATTCATTTCTATAAAGAGAGCATAATATATTGCAGACTACACAGAAAGCAAATGTTTAGATAGCATTTTATTCCCTTACAACCTTTTCTGCTTATAGGAGAAACTAGAGAGAGATATGAGTAACAAATAAAGGTACTAATATCTCATGATTCATCACTGAGTCAAATTTAAATACTTATAAATATAAAGTGGTTATCAGTTGGAGATTTTTTTGTTTGCACAAGAACACTTACTCCATATTACCTTTGTTTCTAAGAAATAGCGATTTTTAATATGAAATATATGTAATTATTACATGAAAACCTACATCAATGGTTTGTATGTTTAATGTTGAAATGAAGTGTGCTTTTATTCCATAACTTCTAAAAACTGGCCAATATACTTAAAGTTTTATAAATGCTTTGCTTTATACTTTAAGTGAAAATTTTTTAAGTACTTGAAATCAGAATTTTCTATGAATCTAAAAGTTTACAAAAAGTAACGTTTTCTTTGTGCTTTGAAAGTAAGTATTCATTTTTTAAAAATATCCTCTTTTGAACCAATTCTAGCTTACAGAAAAGCTGTGAAATAATACTTATTTTTAAAGAGGAAATTCCTCATTGCAAAAAGTAAACGGAAGAGTGGTCCTCGGACTTTGCCAGTGAAGATCTTAGTTCACCTTTGACCTTTGGTGGTTGACCATCCACAACCACGACCCTCTAGGGAAACATACTGTGCGGATCAGTGGAATGGCAGAGATCATTTGAGTTTGTATGCCACTCAGATCCTCCATAGGTCAATGACGTGTTTTGTTTTCATTAAAATTTTTCCTAAATGTTAAGAAATAAAAAAGCTTACTTTGTTGAGTAATTCCAGATTTTACTTAATTTCACTCTCCCAAGAAATCTATACATCTAGTCTGATGCTTCTCAAAAAAAAAGGGGTGGGGGGGTATTCCCTGACTCTGCTTCCTTTTCTTCTCCAGGGCTCTTCATGTTTCTGTGGAGGCCTGGTTAGGAAATTCATTTTCTTCTCATGGAAGTCTCTGATGGAGGCCACAGGCTCAGCCAGGCACCGGAATTCTGACCATACCTCTGCAGAGACTGTACCTGGCCGATGTAGCTGTACTTAACTTAAAGAGACAGTACGTAATCCGAGGCTCTCCCATAATAAGTGACGATTTGTCTTCTCTTTTCAAAGAGCAGATAAAGGATATATTAACAAAGAAATCCTTCTACCAGGTTCTTCAGTAACTGCCAGAGCAGATAAATACATAAAATGAGGTTAGGCCATGAAGCACTTTAATGTTCAAATGTAAATTCCCGTCTCTAAACATCTCTATTAACCTAGCAGATCTGAGTTGCAACCATCCTCCTAATAAAATGTGAAATCTTTTAAGATTGCCAAGCACTTGTAAATAATGGAGCCTTTAAATATCCCTGAACTTTATTCTAAAACTTATAAGGAGAAATAATAATTGCTTTATATAACCACTGGTACCATTTTAGTATTTGATGAAGATGTTAATTTATGGTTGGTTAGCAGTTTATGGCAGTCATTAGTTTTTCAGTTTGGTCCACATTAGAAATCTATTTTTCTTTTTTATTTTAATCCGAGACAATTATATAAAGATATGGTTATGTTTTATCCGAAATGTATCATTCCACTATAGCATTTCAAATTATTCACAGATCATAGTTCTTATATGTGCATATATGAATTTAAAAATACAGCAATAAAATGCTTGAAACAGACCATAAATTTGCTGCATATTTTATTGCATCTCTGAGTCAGGTTGAGAAGACAAGGGCAGCTATGGTCTTTGGGAGAGGATTAACTCTTTCCCAAACTGGGAAGGGCAATGATAGTAGCACAGTGTGCATCATTAAAGCCAACTCCCCCTGCAAAGCATCCGGGGACTTGGGGGACTTGTAAGATAGGTTTGTCCATCCTATTGGGGGTGGGGACAGGGGGGGCGGGGAGGCTCCGTGAAGTTACCTGCCAAATCCTCCTTTCCTTTGCAGCCTAACCTCCCAGCACAGTCATTTCTCTTCAGAGCTTTCTAATCTGAATTTGTGTGTTGCCCAAATTAGGGAACACGGAGGAAGGGAAGGGGAGAAAAGTCACGCGCAGGTGCACAGGCACGCAGGGGTACTAATTTTTGCAATCGTCCGGAAGGCGCCTGATGGTCTTAAAACCAGTCATCTAGAGGAAGTGGTAGAATCCAACCCAAATCGGAAAGCCAGCAAAGAGTTTCCCTGAAAGCAAAGAGGTTCCTGGGCCAGCGCTTTTGCAGAATTCCTGGTTGTGCCTCGGCTGGCTGCGGGTGATCTCGGCAAAGCCTGGCATTTGCACGTGAGCCCACCAGGCCGCGGGGGGTGCGGGACCCAACCCAACCCTAGCGCCACGTCTCCAAAGAGTGTGACGCAGAGTCCCTTTAAATTCGCTTTTTACCCCTAGGAACCTGGAGTTCGGGTGGCTTTGCTCCCGCGGGAGGAGCCCGGAAGGCCAGGCCAGGGGAAGCTCGGGGCGCAGGGGCGCTTTGCGGGTGCGGATCCCGAGGCGCAGCGCGAACTGGGCGGCGCTGTGGGCGCGCTGCTGGTGGCGGACGTCGTTCAGTCTGCAAACTTGGGCCGGCTGAGCTGCAGGAATAGCACCCCGCTCCCTGCCCTCCCAGGTCCCCTGGCACCAACCCTGGCCCCGGGGCGATGCGGACACCTGGTCCTCCGCTGCACAGAACCCTGCTTCCAGGAAACACCTTCCCAACCGCTCAGAAAGAGCCAGGGATCCCCCCGGGAGAGAAAGACTCTTCACCCCAGAGTTGCTTTTACTCTTAAACTAACTTACTGTCTCCTCGTTTCCCCTCCTGTTCCCGTACCGTCTGCGGTGCCCAAAGTCTGATATAAAAAAAGGCCGCATTTAAATCAACCTGCCGCTCACGGGCGTGGCAATCAACCCAGGGGCCTCCGAGTTACCAGCGCCCGCGCAGCGCGCGCAGGAAGCGGGCTCATTTATTTCGCTCGCACAACCAAAACTGTTCATTGATGCAAAGTTGCTTGGCACGTGGATAATTTAGCCTGACCCACATTTTAATTAAAAGAAAACACTGTGCTTCTGATGTTCATCTTTTGCCATTGAATTTTGTTTAGAGGCGCCGTGGTGTAGCCGTCCAGCCTCCACCCCCCCCCCCCAGCCCACATTTCATTAAAAGTTTTGCTAAGGATCCTCCCCTGACCGGGGTTCATTACCTCCCGCCTTTCATGAGCACACACTTTCGGGGTCTCCGCTCTCGTGCTGCGACCGCCACGGCGCGCCGCGAGCCGGGAAGTGAACTCTCATCATTATTTTTCAAAGTCTGGGGAAGTGTATTATCCTCTTTTTTTTTTTCTCCTTCTCCTAGTGGTAATTAGTTACCATAGCATCTAATACGTAAATGTGCCCAGAGCACACCATTAACAGTTAAACGGAGGATTCAATTTAACACATGATTATATCTTTCATAAGTCATTACATTGGAGGAGTCAATGCCACTCCTGCTGGAACAATCTCAAGGTCCGGGGCACGTGCAGAAAGGTTCGGTTCAGGCGTCCGAGACCAAGAGGGCCTGGAGCAGGGAAGCCGGGGAGACGAGCCCTCTCTCCACCCCAGGGAGCTGTTAGCAGTAAAGAAGGGTGATGGGTCCGGTAGAAGGGAGAAGAATTTAGCTCAATACAAGGTGTTGGAGGGGATGCCCAGCTGCGCGGTGGAGTGCGCATCAGGAGCGCGCGCGCACGCACACACACACAAGCACATGCACACACACACACACACACACACACACCACCCCGGGAGTTCTTCAAAGATGATCCTTTCCATAGCTGGTCCTGTAGGAATCCGAGAAAAGCCCCCGCGCTTCTGCCTGTGCCCAGTGTCAAACTGGAGGTGAAACCTAAGAGGGAATTAGAAATTAGAGAAGGGAATTGAAATTAGAGAGTAATTGGAAAAGGAAACAGGTGGAACAAAGGCCAAGTGGGATTCTGGGTCCTCGTCTGGCCTCATCTGTCCACTCTCAGTTCCTAAGACACCAGAGCAGCAGGGGATCCACCTGGCCATGCCCTGGAGAAGCACCCCAAGGCTCCTGGGTGCGGGAGGGGCGCAGAGCGGCCAAGGCGCACTGGCCCTGGAGTAAGCCAGGCTTAGGGGCCAGGCCAGCCCCTCTGCCCTGTCCCAAAGGCCCTTAGGCAAGACCCCCCTGCTTCCTCCCCGCAATCCCCCTTCCCCGTGCTCAGTCACCAAGTTCCACCTGGGTACTCCAAACTGGAAGGAACTCTGGGGCCCAGAGACGTGTGGTCTAACCTTCCAGTTTGGGCCAAATTCAGGATTCAACCCTCCAAAGAAAAGCCACCGGGATTTTGCCCAACCGGTGGGAGGATTCTCTCTCCAACCCTCAGCGACCTTCTCTAAAAGCTGCTGCTGAAGAAACTTTGGGAAGGTTGGGATTAGGGCAGAAAAAGCCACCTAAGTAAATCACTAAAACCCCTCCCCAGTTCCTTTCCGATATCTTAAATTTTCTCCTGGAACAACATGCTGGTCAGCTTCTGGATTTGGAACGAGAAGTGATTGGTTTGAAATTATCAGAATAAAAAGAAATGGTATTAAGCTGCTACTTTTAATAATTGCACATATTCCTCTGACGTTTTGACTTATTCCCAACATCCTCTTTTTTTTCTCTCTCTCTCTCTCTCTCCATCCCTATCCATTTCAAGTCTACTTAAGGACTCAAAGTGGAGACTGAGTTATTAGAGGGTGAACTTCTGAAGTTCAAGAATTATTATTTGTACAATTTGTAACAATAGCTGAACAGTACAGAGGTTGCAGAAGAAGCATTTCAAGGAGGCCTATTTAATAATGAGAAACGCTAAGCAGTAAATCTTGCAGCAAATGTGTCCCCTACCATGTTAATATGCAAAAAGGAAGAAAAAAATCGACTGACGGTGGCTGTGTTTAATTCCTAATCAGAATGATGGACAGCAGGGCTAGAACAATACAAACTAATGGCTGTGTTGCTGATCACTTTACCCCTTGATTAAAGACACCCAATTATGGCGCAGAACAGTGTCGTAATTATGTTTCTTAATCACATCCAGGAGGTTTAATTGCCTTAACGATGTGTTTCATTAAATGAATTTAGGTATTATAGTCGACAGTTTTCATACACAGTTGTTGTCAAATTAACATAATATTAGACATCGTCATGGAAATTGTTTTAATAATCATAATTAGATGCACCCAGGCTTTGTCTGGTAAATGCTAAGAGATGGGTCTCCTCCAGCCCGGGGGCTGCCCTGGTCTCTTCCCTCCCTCTTCCCCCCACTCCCGGACTGGGAGGGCTTCGGCTTCAGGGCCCTTTGCTGTTATGTTTTCTGAAAAGTTACAGGTTCTGATTAATCCTTTTTGATGGCAAGTGGAGCAGAAAACCTCCTCCCTCACCCCCCACCAAGTTCGATGGCATTTAGGAGCATCACTCGGAGCTGAGGCTGTGCAGACAAATGTGCATTCAGCAGACTGCCTACAACAGAAGCACTGTAACTTTGCAACCACCGTCCCTGTAGCCTCCACAACAGCAGACATCAACCCTTCTATAGTTGAGGGTGTTATTCAGGCCCACATCCAAGTCTACACAGACCATCTGTAATAGAATCAATGCCCCGTTTATCCAAACAGAGTCCCTAACTATCTCATTAATAAGCAACACTGCTAAGCTTTGAAAAATCTCTGTGGGCACAGTTTACACTTACAACTCAACCTGGTTGATTCTTCTGTCAGGAAAAAAGAAAATGTGGACAGCCACCATGAAAGTCATCCTCCATGAATGCAAATCCATCCTTTTCCCCTTGGCTTTGGAGCGAGATGGAAATGGACATTTTGATCAAAACTCTTTAAGAAACTTCGCCATCTTTGATTGTGGATTCTAACACGGTTAGCAAGACCACCAGCTGGGGAAGGAATTCCAGGGGCAGCGTGGCCTTCAAAGTTACGCCAAGCAGACACTCTCTGCACCGTCCCTGGGTCTGACCACTGACCCCGCTGCTCTCTTCCCCCGTGACCACCAGGCCCAGCCACCATCCTCTGCCCGAATCCACAAGAGAACTAGAGCCACTTCTGTTTGTACATCCCTGACAAAACCCTACTTCTCTGAAACTCCTTCCTTTTTGGTTACCTGTCAGGCCAAAAGTAACACGGAAGAGAGGTGACTGCTCCTCCCACAAAGCACAGCATAATAAAGTGTTTGATCAAAATATTTTAATAAAGATTCTTTCTGACATAGATACACATACAAATGGTTGTACATAGCTGTCATAGTCTGATTGACCTATTGAATATATATCACTCTTTATACATCCAAAACACACCAATAGATCTATCACAGCTCCCAGCTCGCCATCCAACCTGACAAATTTGTGTTATCTGCAAGAAGTGGAAAATAGCAGGACTCCATTTGTTTTAAAAAAATGATTTCTTGATCTTTGTAGGATAGAAAGGCAGGCAAGCAGCCATGCAAACTAAAACTGAAAGCTCACTTTGGGTAAATAGCTTCTTGCTCTTCCTTAGCTTTGTTTTTTAAATTTTTAAATTTATTTTTTAGAAAAATAACAAAGGATTTCACACCATAGGCAAATCAAACCAGTCTTTTAACTTAAATAATTCTCCACAAGTAAAATAACTTATATATGTACATATACATATTAAAAGCAATTAAATTAAGAGCTTTTTAAAAATGCACAGCACAGCCTGGAAAAAAAATATTTGCTTAGCATGGTCTTACTTATAGGTTCTATTGCTGTGATGCTGTCCCCTTTAAGGATGCAAAGGAGTCCCCTTTCAAAGAGAGAGAGAGAGAGAGAGAGAGAGAGAGAGAGAGAGAGAGAGATCAATTCATTCATCAATTAAGAATACACCTTTCCTGTAATTTTTGGACTGAAGCAATTTATTAAAGCTCAATTTAAATACAGGGGTGATGCAACTGAAAAAATCCAGGCGACCTTTGATAAACCTAAACAGCTCAGATACATCAATAGTTCTCTTCATACTTGTTGGCAAATAAACCTTTTAAACACTTGGCACACGGTATAAGTTAATCTATAAAACAGAATTTTAGAGGCGTTAAAAAAAATCTGCACATAAGTAAGACCCATGACCTTAACACATGATAAATACTGTTGATGTGGGTCACTGGAGAAGAACAAATAAATACCATGAATGGTTAATACATCATTGCAGAGTGGAAAAGGAACAAGGTGCACATAAATATCTTTAAATGCAATTCTTTCAGCCACAGGGTTGTGTTTTTTTTTTTTTTATATCACTCTTGCCAAAAACTTTTGAGCGTTTTTCATAGTTCAGAGACAATAAAAAATACAAAGTCTTTCATAGCCACGCGTCTCTCGCGTTCTTCTTTACACTTAAATAAATCTACCTTTCGTGTTTTATCTCCTGGCTCAGAGTCAAAATGTATTTCCAAGTGCCCTTTCTGATTTGTCCGAATGAACAGTCCGTCCTTACAAGCCGCCCAACCCCAGACTCAGCACTGGCCAAATTCACAAGTATTAGTCAGATGAGTTTGAATACCCTCCACACTTTATAACCAAGCGACTACTTTTCAAACTTAGTTTTAACCTCCAAGGAACGCTGCTTCCTGGCGTCCTAGGCTGCCACCAGAGTTGCCACTTTTTCTGAGATTAAAAAATAATAATAATAAAAGACATCCATACTTTTAGCTCAACTCCACCACCTCCTACCTCCCGCCCTCCCACTCGGAAGACCGAGAATCTGGGGAGGTCGAGGCTCAAGTCCCGCTTGTCTCTGGCACAGAGAGAGTCTCCTCGGTTGGTTCTCGCCTCTGCTTTGTTTGCTCTGCAAATGTTCCCCCAACTACCGGGGGACCACAACGAAGGGAGGTGGGCTGGGGTGGGGGCAGGCAGCTTTTCCCTTTCCTCTAGCTCTTGGGCCGCTGTTTCTCAGGGTGGGCGGGTGGGTGTGTGTGTGTTTAAGGCTTCTCCGTGCACTGTTTGCAGAGGCTGGAGGAGACGCTGTTGAACAGGGCGCACTTCTCCGGGCAGGAGGCGGCCGGGGGCAGCCCGGCGCTGAACGGGTAGCCGGCCGCTTGCTCGTAGGCGCCCAGCGCCGGGTGCAGGGCCGCGGCCGCCGCCGCCGCGGCCGCCGAGCTGGGCAGCGAGGCGGCCGAGATGGCCTGGCCCTGGTTGAGGTAGGCGACCAGGCGCCGCATCTCCTCCAGGGCCTGCGCCTGCATGAGGATGTAGTTCTTGGCCAGCAGCAGCGTGGCGATCTTGGAGAGCTTGCGCACCGAGGGGCTGTGCGCGTAGGGGATCACGGCGCGCAGCTCGTCCAGCGCGTCGTTCAGGTCGTGCATCCGCCGGCGCTCCCGGGCGTTGATGTTGAGCCGCAGCGCCTTCTGCTCTTTGGATTTCTTGCTGCTGCTGCTGCTGCCGCCGCTGCCTCCACTGCCACCACCGCTGCTGCTGCTGCCGGGACCCCCTGGGGGACCGCCGGCGCCGCCGTGCAGGTGGGCGTTGGAGCAGCCCTCCGCCGCCTTGGCGCCGCCGCCGCCCCCCGCGCCCCCCGCGCCCGGCGAGGCCCGCGGGTCGGCGCCCCCGGCCCGCAGCATCAGCTCGCCGCGGCCGTCGCTGTCGTCGTCGGGGCTCTGCTCGCCGCCGCTGCTCTCGGCCACCACCGAGCCCCGGCTGGCGCCCTCGCCGTACTTGAGGCACAGGGCGGCCCCGGCCGGCAGGCTGCTCAGTCTCGGGTCGCCCCCGACCCCGGCAGAGCCCACCAGCAGCCCGGGGACGCCCACCCCCCCGCCGCCACCACCACCGCCACCTCCTCCACCACCTCCCCCCGGCGGCGGCAGCAGCAGCCCCGCACCCTCAGGATCAGCCGGCTCGAAGCAGCCGCCCAGGGGCGACGACGAGGAGGAGGACGCCGGGCGCTCCCGAGCCGGCGGCGGCGGCGGCGGCGGCGCCAGGGACAGGTCCATGCCCGGGGGCGCGGGGCGGAAGGACGCCTCCAAGCGCTTGGCCGCGGAGGCGGCGGCGAGGCTCTTGTGCAGGAAGAGGTCGTCCTCGCCCGCCGCGGCGGCCGCTCCGAGGTGCAGCCCGCGGTCCATGGTCCGGCCCCGCCGCCGCCTCCTCCTGCGGCGCGCGAGATGCGCCCGAGCCGGGCTCCGGCGCCGGTGATGCTGCGCTCGCGGGTCCCGGCGCCGCCGGCAGCCCTCGCCCCTTCTTCTTCTTCTTCGCCTTCCCCCGCGCTCGCCGCCGCCTCCTCTTCTTCTTCGTCGTCGTCTCCAGCCGGGGGTGCGGGCCGCTGGGGCTCACCAGGGGCCGCCGCGGCCCCGCATGGTGGGAGGGTGGGCGCGCGGGGAGCCGCCGCCGCCGCCGCCGCTCTGAGCGCAGCCCCGCGCCGCCTCTCCGCACCGTTTATCTTGCTTGGATTCACCTTCAAGAGATTTCCGGGCCCGTCAGCCAGCCAGCCAGCCAGCCAGCCAGCCAGCCGCCGCCGAGGACGAGGGGGAGTCTTTTTTTTTTTACATCATTATCTCTGGAGTAGGTTATGATGGGGAGGACTCGCCTGTTGGGACGGCGCTCTCTACCCAATCAGGTTAACGTTTTAATTAATGGGATTAAAACGGTAACAAACAATCGCCGGGCGCTCCCTGGCCGCGAGTCTGAATAGTTTCATCTCCCAGGTCTGGGCGGCGGGCGGCGCCGAGCGCTTTATAAAAGGCGCCCCGCTCCGTTATTCCGCCCGCCATCTGTAGGCACACAACTTAGCGCATATGTTTGCAAGGCGCTGGGTCCTGTTAGTAACCCAACAACTGCCTTCCGCTTGACATGTGTGGCGACTTTCACTCCTCAATGAGCACGCTAAAAGCCCCCACGTAGCGCCGGGGATGTTTCTTTGCTCCTTCAGCAAACTGTGGGTCCGAGGCGCAGCCTCCGGGAGTCCCGTGGAAAGCCCCCACCCCCCATCCCTATCCCCATCCCCCCACCCTCACCCCCCACTGCCCTCCCCTCGCCGCTGCTGTCTCATCTTGGGCTGAATTACCCTTCCGGGCTAGAATCACACTCCACCCATGTTCCCAGGATGGCACTGGTCTGCATTTGGGAATGGGACTTTTGGGGGGCGGGCCGGCTGGCCCCAAATTCACCCTAGATTCCCAACTAGTAAGAGAGCAAAGCAGTCGTACCCCTTAAACACGGACTTATTTCCACACATACCCCCACCCCCACTCATTTCCAACCAGGGAAGAAAAAGAAAAAGAAAAAGAGGAAGAGCAAATCGATTATGCAGCCCATCAGATTAGAAGGGGAAGGGGGTGTCTTTGCCCAATTTCCCAGTCACCGCTGCAGTGACGGTGACTGAGGCACCCGGTCTCCTAAATAGGAAGGAACTAATTCCTCAAAGTTTCCTCCAGATTTAACGTCCCCGGGCTCGGGAATAACCAACTTTACCGGGGAGTCGAATCCTCTCCCGCCCCCAGTGGGGCGTTATGTGCCTATTTGCATTTTTTTTTTTTTTGCCCGGAGACGTCACCGCCGGGGCTAGGAAGCCCCGTGGGGACATCTGGACCGGCCTGGGTTGATAAAGGGAGGTCTGGGGACAGGGTTTCTCGGGGGAGAAGGGTAAAGGGGGGGTACACGCCGTCCTCTCGCCTCCCCCCCCCCCCAGTTGCGCGTCTGGGAGCACATGGCGCTTAGCGGCTGGTGTTCATCCTTAGGACACCAGCAAAAACAATATTCCCCAACACCTCCAATAAATCTTCCTCGTGTGGCAGGGTGGCTGAAGCCTAGGAGATTTTTTTTTCCTGGTTTCTCCGGTTTCATTAAAAACCTTTTAATTGTGGCTTTCTGAGTTGGCCCCAGGTGCTGGGCTCTTTTCATTACATTTTGCTCTAATGTGATGAAATTCTAATTCTCTCCTTACCATATGGTTAAATTTCCCAACTGAGAATTAGTTGGGGGGGGGGAAAAAAGAGGAGAAATAATCTATTAATCTCTGTAATAGATTCACACAAATGAGGTTCGCGGCGGCGGAACCTGTTTCGGAGCGGCGGTGTTTGGAACAGTTGGGCGCCGGGCTCCATAAAGGAAGGGCGGGCGAGGCCGGGGCGCCCCGGGCCCGCGGGCACCCGGAGCGGCCGGACGGGGGCCCGGCGGCGCCTTTCCGCGCTCACTGCCCGAGGCCCGGCCTCTCGGGGACCCGGGTACCTGCTTCCCCAGGCCCCGGCTCCCTTTGCGGCGCAGAATTTACTGGAACCCCAAGACCGACACAGAGCACGCGGGCTGCGGGAGGCTCTGCAGCCTGGGGCCGAGGCCGGCGCTTCTGGAAGGCTCGATGGGGACCCTAAAACTCCCTCCTCCTCCCTCCTTCCCTTCCCGGGCGCCCGCAGCTGTTCACCTCTCCCTTCAGGAAGTTCAAGACACGCTCCTGTTACAGTTTTGTTTGTTTTTCAATTAGCAGCTTTCTTTTCCTGGGACTGTAAACAAGGGGTTCTCTGCAAACATGCAGGGAAGCCGGGTGCGCTCTGGGAGGCGTGGAGAGGTGCCCCCGACGGACGCCGGGCTCGGTCCTTCACGGGGACGGACAGCCTTCCCAGGGGACGCCCGGACCCCTGCCGGCCCGTCCGTGGGCACCGGAGGGGCGGAGGAGCTCCCACGCCCGTGCCCGGTGGGAGCCGGGGCGCAGCTGGGTCCTGCGGGGCCGGGAAGCCCAGCCAGGGTGACCCCAGAAAGCAGCCAGGACGCCTCACCCCCTGCCCTGGCTGAGACCTGGGCCCCTCCCAGGATCACCTGATCCTTCGCTGCCCTCTGATATCCTAGCTCCCCCCTCCCCCCACGCCATCCTCCCACCCCGCCCCCGATCGTGGCCATCCCAAAATTTGGAACAAACTTTTGCGCAACTTTATTTCATTGCGTGGGAGCCCAAAACCCCTTTCCTTAGGGGCTCAAGAAACCCCCCACCCCGGGTCCCCCCGGGGGAGGTGGCTGCTTAAGAGACAAGCTGGCACGTCGCTTCGGGAACCGCCCGAGAATGGATAGAAGCTCTGAGGGCGGGCCTGGTAACGGCCGTCGGGGGACGGGCTGGGGGTTACGCACTCGCAAACGTTCGCTGATGGCCTCTGGGAAGCTGTCGGGCCCTTAGCACTGCGATCACCTTCCGGGGCGATGACAGCACATCTGCCCGGCTTCTCACCGGTTTAATCGTGGCCAGCCCTAAGTCCCGGCCTAGCCCCCCCTCCCACCACCACCTCTCTCTCTCTCTCTTTCTCTCTCTCTCTCCTCACTAGAGTGGGGTGGGATCCCACCACTTGGTTTCGGGCCAGCGGAGGGACCGCGTCTGCTGCTGATTTAGGCCCTCGCTCTGCCCCCGGGAGCTCGGGAGCTCGGGGACTCTGTGCACTTGAACCTGGTTCCGCCAGGAGGCGGGGATGGAAAGGGCCTAGGCTCCCGATGTAACCAGCAAGTTGGAGAAGCAGCAGAGGAAGAGCCAAAATAAACACAACATTCTGGCTCCCTGGCAGGAAGGGTGGGAGATGAGCCCGCGGGGGGGAGGGGGGGAGCCCCGACTCACTGATGACCCCCGAGAATGCAGCATTGGACGTGAAGTCCTCTCTCTGGTGGTGCATTGCCAGAGGCCACTGGGCGTTACCTAAGCAATTGGGGCACCGCCTTTGCCCACAGCTCGGCGAGGGGAGCTCAGTCCACTCCACGGGCGGGATTGGGAGTGGGGGGTGGAGGCTTGGGGGGCACAGAGGGGGAGTAGGGCGTGGAGGGGACGGCCCAGCAACACCCAGCACCCAGCACCGGCTCAGCTCTGGGTGCTGGGCTGGGTCGCTGGGCGCAGGAGGCCCGCTGGCGCCTGGAGCATCCTGGGCTGCGGGTTGGAGACCAAACCCACAGTCGCCAGAGCGTGTGGTACGAAGATGAACCCCCTTTGGCCTCAGTGGGAGGAGCACCCCTGAGGCCTGGGGAGGATCTAAGGTGCTCACTCAGCAAGAGCACCGCCCTGGAGCGTCAGGCCAAACTAGTGTTTTTAGGTCATACTTGAATGTCTTCAGTGATCATCTTTACTCATCTTCGCTTGCAATTTGAAATAGGGACCCACATGCCATCAGAACGGAGCGCAGTCTCATCTACTCCGGAGGAGCGCGGCCTGGGCGCCCTTTGTTGTTTCTACAGCTCCATAAACAGTGTATCGCCCACTTAGATTAAAAAGTGGGGAGAACCCCCGAACACTTGGATCTGGGTATCTGTGTGCTTTCTGAAAGGCAGGATTGCCCATGTGCGTGTGTGTGTGTGTGTGTGTGTGTGTGTGTGTGTGTGAGAGAGAGAGAGAGAGAGAGAGAGAGAGAGAGAGAGAGAGATTCAATCTATCCATTTGAGAACATTCTAAAAAGTAAAAGCAGAGTTTAGTAAAATGGCATGAACTTGCGCTTGGGAGCTGCTCTGGCAAAGCAAATTCCCCGAGAACGTTGGCACCACCGCTCTCCCGGAGGCGCTGCCCGGCCTGGAAGACCGTGTCCGGCGGGCGGGCACCGCGGAGGCCCCGGCGGGCGGGTCTCCCTCCGGGAACAGCCTGGGGTGCAGTCCCCGCTCTAGACCGCCCTTCAGCCGCAGCGGGAGGCCTGCTGGCCTTGAACTTGCACACACACACACACACACACACACACACACACACCCGGCGGCACCCGTGTCGGCTTGAACCCGCACAGCCCAGGCTTACCGGCCTGCGCTCCCTCCGGGTTTGGGAGGGCAGGTCAGCTCGGTGGCGGGACATTCCAGACCGAGCCTTTTGGGGTCCTTTTGTCGTATTTCCCCCTTCTCTCTCCCCCCACTTGGCCAGGCCCCGCAGAGCTCGCTGCGGAGGACGCTCTGGGTGCACGGGTGACGGGTGTCGTGGGGACCCGGGGGGAGCAGGGCCGGGAGGGCGCGGGGCCCAGGAAGCCGGAGCGAAACTGCCCCGGCTTTGATGTGCGTGGCCATTCCAGGGACGTGGACCTGGGAAAAGTGAAAACCTGTTGATAAAAAGTTTTTTTTCTCCTCCCCGGAAAGATTTTTATCTTTATCCACGTTAAATAGAAGAGGCTGAGGTTCACGAATGCTTGGCGACAAGTTAGCTTCAAGGTGGAACCGGTCGGAGAGAGGCTCTCGGAGAAGGCGCGCCCCACGTCCCCCAGCGAAGGGCTCCCCGCGGGCCCCTCCCGGGATGGGGACTGTCAGGCCCGTGGGGAAACCTGTCCCCTGCCCGGCATTGCCGAGACCCGGGGGACAATGCGGGGCGTGCGGGTGGGGATGGGGGAGAGCTAGCGAAAAGAGTTTGGCAGAATTCACTGGAGCGTCCTGCATCCAGGCGCACTCACGAGGGGCTGATGCACTTAATTCCGTTATACGTGTTTCCTCCTTCAAATCTTATCTTTATCGGATGTGGGGAAACATTCGAATTTTGTTTTTTTCCCCCCGAGGAAAAATTGTTGACCATTTTTAGGGCTTGCCTGGTTTCCAGGAATGGAGGGAAGACACAAACTGAGAAGGGCTTTTTGATCAGCTCTGGGGTTTTCAGCTCTGCGATTTAAAACCCACAGCGCCACCTCCTGGCAATGAGGAGAAGGTGGAGGCGGATGGCAACAACCCTGGGATGCTGAATGTGAAACAAATACTCCATTGCACTCCTAAAAAAAAGTATTCGGGATAAATCAGTTACCATTACAAAACAGGAGCTGAAAATTCGTTACAAGCTGGCAGACACAGTCATGGGAGCTAATATTTATAAATAGGAGTTGGTATGTTATATCTACACACATAGTTTCCATAGATTCAAATAGAGTTATTACTCTAGGGATTAAAGATAAACATGATTCTTTAATTTATCATAAATTCCCCACCTGATAGAGGAAATTAAACTACAGGTTCAATTTCTAAAACAGGATTTGAAGCAGCCATTTTTATGCAAAAGATGCTGTAATTTTATAAATACCTCGTTGTGCTCAGGAATTAATTCAGCTAGTTAAAACCAAGTGCGGAATTACACTATTCAGATACTTTAATCAACCACAGATTTCTCTTCCAAGGGTATTTTCAGTAAAAAGCAGTTCTCTTTATTTACTTTTTTGTGGCTGATGCTAACCGCATATGGTATAAAGGAGACTAATGTGAAACGATGGTGCGTTGAAACATAAATCCTGCTCGTTCCTCATAGGATTCTACTAGTCAACATTAGTAAATAGTCTGCCCCGCTTAGATCAACAGCCCTCCACTTAGTTAACAGTCTCTCATCTCATGGTCTTTGAGTCTCGTGTTTTCCTTAGGTTTTCTGAGCCTTAAATACCAAACTGAAGCTAACTCATTTCCCCAACACTTAATGCACACATTAGAATTACAACTACCGCCAAAACCGGTTTGGCTCAGTGGTAGAGCGTCAGTCTGCGGACTGAAAGGTCCCGGGTTCGATTCCGGTCAAGGGCATGTACATTGGTTGCGGGCACATCCCCGTAGGGGGTGTGCAAGAGGCAGCTGGTCGGTGTTTCTGGCTCTCTATCTCTCTCCCTTTCTCTCTGTGAAATATCAATAAAATATATATATATATATATATATATATATTTTAAAAAAAGAATCACAACTACTGAACACTTTTTGGAATTAAAATGTCTCTGTGATATGAGCATTTTTGCAAACTTTGCTCCCTTTTATAAATAAGACTGGAATCCAGTAAAATTCAGAGATGGCATCCCAATTAAGGACATTTTCCATCTATGATTATACCCCCAGGCCAGCTGTTTGAAAGGGAAACAGAAGTAGCTATGCTTTTCGTAGTGTACAAAATATTGTGAAATCCTTCAAAACCATTGTAGATCAAATAGACAAATGTAAACTTCACTTCAGTTGAAAGATTAATTTTATTTGATTAAAGTGAAGATCTATTAAACCAAATATTTGGACTCTTTTACTCTGTCAATGCAAGAGTCTCTGTTTGAAAGAAATTTGATTATATTTAGGAGGAATTAGATCAACAGATGGTTCGCTAGAGAGTTTTTTCACAGTTAAAATTTTGAAATTTAACATGGTTAAGCTTGACACCTTCTCAAACAATTTTGATGAGGTCATTTGATCTAGCAAGGGAGTATTGTTGGACATGATCATATTTAATTTATGTCTGAGAAACATTCAACTTGTATTTTATTACTGTGTTTGGCTGAAAACTATACTGATTGAGTTGTTCACATTGGTTCTATATTTACCTGTTTGTTAAGGAAGCATTATAACAAGGAAATCAACAGCTACAAGGCATCATGAGAAGAGTTCCTTTTAACACAATAATAATATTCCTCTAATGAAGTGTTTTATTCAGACTACCGGAAGGGGCCATCATTTGCATACAGTTGTCACGGCCCAAGGCTGTCTGTCTATTGTAGTGTAATACCCATGTGGAAAATGGTTATCACCATGTGGCATGAGAACTTTAAAAATTAATCCCAAACATGATTTGGGAACCTCCTAGGCCTTAAGTGTTTCTGAAAACAAACAAACAAGCAAGCAAGCAAACAAACAAACAAACAAAAGAGCCCTTCCTATATAGTCTCATGAATAAGAAGTTGAGATTTTCCCAGAAGATTGTTTTGTAATATACTTGCTTAAATACAGATGAGGCAAAAGTAAGTTTATAGTTGTTCTTGTAGAAAATAATACAATATTTAATAAATAATACCACGAGAATAAACCCTGTTTCAGGTACTCATGAGGGTAAACCGACGTTTGCCCCATTCTGTACTCTTACTCCCTGGAGTTGCTTCCCACATCCCCACTGTTTTGAGAACAAGGGTCCTGGGGAAATACTAGGGTGGAAGGAAGGCCGAGGAAATGTAGGTACACAGATTTGAGGACAAAGAACACATTTAGTGTATTTATTTGCTTTTTCTTTTAAAACTAAATTTTTGAATTACTCTCTTTTCAGAGGTCTAAACCTGATTGCTCACCTTTGCAAATTGCTTGTAAAGGTATGGACTGGTGTTGTAGGAATCACAGGTTCTCGGCAGAGGAGCTGTGCAATCTTTGGCAATTTTCTCGATCCTACTTAGCTCCAGGAGGAAAATGGATCTATTAATCATGGCTTCTCTTACTGCCTCAGGGTATTAATCAAAGGAGACTGTGTGAGAACACTAACATGGTATGTGGATTTAATGTTAACACTTTATTATGCTTCTGTGACTGTTTCAGCTAAACCAGCATAGTCGCTTTTAATGAGCATTGTTGGTTTGTATTTTATTTGCTTTTCCTGTCATACCTTTCAAGTGCAGGTAGATTGGGCCAGCAATTCGCTGCTCGGGCCATGTTCGAATGTCGCAGGGAGTGGGGGCCGTCACTGTGGAACTTTTTACGTTCGCGGACCATCAGCACCCATACCCTTCTTTGCCTCTCCCTTCTCCTCAATGCCAGGACCGCCAAATTGCTGAGTGCGAAGTCTCCCTCTGCTATCTCAAACTAAATGGATTTGTCTCTGGCCAGTTACTAAGAGTTATTTGACTGAATTAACTAGTACACAGATAGAAGAATGGCTGTGATTTGGCTCAAAGTCAATTCTGATTTGGATATCCTATTGAGTTTCCATCCTTCAGAATTCTTGTATTATAACGCTTCTGAATGTGTGGAGTAACACTTTTCAGTTCAGTGACATTTGTTAGATTGATAATTATGTTTTTTTCTTCCTTCTAGATTGTTTATGTAAAAGCTTTGTGAATCTGGATCTGTCGGTGATCTTTGTGCGATATTGTTTTCTTCCTTCCTATAGCTGGTTACGTCAATATTATTACCATTTCTGTTCTTTATGGTCCAATTGATGGCAATTCAGTTGATGGATAGTTTCACCTTAAAGCCAATTTGAATTAATTTTTTTAATGAAAGTTTATAGAGCCAACATATGTCAAAGTTCTAACTTTATTACACATCTTGTCTTCACTGACCAGTTCATTTAGTTGTGGCATTTTCTTTTTATCAGAAAAGATAATCAGGTTTGTCGAAACTTTTCTTTTTCCTTTTTAAACCTCAGCTATTTATTGCCCACAGGTTTCATTATTCTGTAAATATTTGAAGAGTATTTCTACTTATATTTTATTATTTAATTAGAATCAGAGTTAAATAAATTCTTTGTAGATTTAGAAATACATTTAAAGTAACACAATGATAGCATTCCTGTGTTTATAGTGATGGTGTGTCAGAGTCTGAGGGGACAGGTTTTCCTAAGCAAGGCAAAAATCAAAGGGCTCACATAGGATAAGGTTGTCATATTTAACTACATAAAAAATTAAAATTCCTGTTCTGCAAAGGAAGAGACCATAAACAATGTTAAAAGACTAATGATAGATTAGGAGAAGAAAGTAAATACATCAACTATGCAAAGAGCTTCTGCAAAACAATAAGAAGCTATGCAACAGGAAAATAATTTAATCAGGCAATTAATAAAAGAAATATAAATGGGCAAAAATATGACATACAAAGGTATTCAGAGAGTGGAGGTAGAAGAAGGCATAAATGGTGTTGGGAAAATTAAAAAAAAAGAAATTAAAACAAATTTTTAATAGAGTCCACACTTCAAAATGTTAACAATATGCAGAGCTATGAGGAAAATTGTTGCAGTGAAAATGGGTACAATCTTTTTTGGGAAGGGGGCTTGGATTCTGACACCTAAGAATCTACCCTGTGGACATAGTGACATAAGTAATAGATATATGTGTCAGGATTTTATGAAATGGCAGAACTACAAAACAACCTAAATGTTGTTCAGTAAACAATTAAATAAATTATCGTGTTTTCATTCCATAATATATATATATATATATATATATATATATATATATATATATCTGGATAGACACTTCTAACACATAATTAAGTTCAAAAGCAACTTAGAATATGCCACAGTCATATTTGTTATTAAACAAAAAGGTATGTGGATAGGTCCATGCAGGAAAAAATCTAAAAGAAGTTTACTGAGCACTTAACTGGGATAGGAGGTTCAAGAGTGGGGTTTCTCATAAGTTACTTTAAATATTTTTATAAAAAGTGAAGATATTTATGGGTGACAGATAGATATTTACTGTTTATTGCGTGTATAGCATTTTATTTTACAATTAAAAAATCCAAGAATAAAAGATTGCATGAGTAAAAGTGTTAATATTTCCTCTAGGTTCTTTTGCTCCTCATGTTTTATGACCTCAAACCATATTTTTTCATGTCGTTTGGCTCAAGGATGCATTTAAAAATAATGATGATGTTCATGAACAATATATATTTTTGCTTAATCCCAGATATTTGAACTTTTTCACCAGTAATTCTATTTTTGAAGAAAACTCAGACCATTTAAAATACTTGATGATTACATTGCAATGTTAGTGACTGCACTGAGTTTCAAGAACGAATAATTTTCAGTTTAACTTCGTCAGTCAAGCCATGTCATGCTTATGTTTTGCTATGCTCATAGAACTACTTTTTAAATAGCAGAAGAAATAAAGATTTTTTTGTTTGTGGGGGGGTGCAAAAATTCTCGATTTCAGCTTTGACAAGTGATTTCAGAGTATGATTTTATCTTTCCGATCGCCTCACATGTGTTTGTGTTGTCATTTGCCCATTCTGTCTCCTGGCCCAGGCGCGAAAGGACAATGGCTTTTGCCTCTGAGGTTACTAAATTCACACTTTAATCTTTCAGGGGCTGCTCTTTCCCCGGGCACACTTGGATGTCTGCTTGTCAGCTTTATGTCTCAGAAAGTATTCCCCACCATTCAGGTACAGTAAAGTATCTAAGCTCCGGCTAGCCTCTGTGTACTATATAACTTTTATAGTCATTATAAAAAATAATTTATTGAAAAAACTTAAACCTTTTCCAACTCAAGTGACTTTTGATTTAAATGTCTACGATCTAGGCTATGGTAATCAGTAATAGCAGGTTTTTATTTTTTTTCCTGAATTAAGTTTGCTGTTTCGATGACAAAGTTTAGGAAATACGAAAGTAACATCATCTTAAAGATAATGAGTTAGAAGGAATGGAGACTCTATAGTCTACATTTTATTATTGCTTGCTTTGGAATCACATTTAATACAAGGGCTACAGGCATGTCCTATTCTTTGTGTCATATTTTTTTTTCCTCTTCCATATATTTGTACTTTATTTGGACTGCTACATACTAAACTCTAAAATATAGCAAGCCTCACTCTGCTGTTATTGGAAATACATTGCTAGGTGAAATTATGAGAAGCAAGTTAAGCTATTAACAGCAACATTAGATATTTAGAATAAGAATTAATTATTAAAAGATTTTTAGGAGGTCATTGACAGGTGACGGTACAGGCAGCAAATCTCTGTAAATGCTTACCTGCTTAACCTATAAAGACATAAACTCTCAAATACTGTGATCTGAATTTGAAGGTGCGGAGCTGACAACCGTATTTCCTATGCCCTCGGATGTCGCTGACAAGATCAGTGTGTCCTCTGCATCCTTAGACACCCTGGTCAGGGATTGCATCCACTGCTTTGCAAGCTGTGCTTCACTACCTGTGGGTTTCTTTGTTACCTAGACTTGGGCATTAAACTGAAATCACCGGTTGCTCACATGCAAATGCAAATAGCAGCAATATATTTTTATATTTGCCAGCTGAACTCTTCTGACTTGTGGTCAAAGCAATTAAGTCATCCTTCTTTTGTGGGGAGTTTGATGTGCCACGACCCAGAAATGTCATTTGTGTTGATACATGCTACCATTTTTAAAAAAAGAAAGCAATTTGCTATGAGTTTGGTCAGAGCAGCTCTTCACTGTTTTTTGTGTGTTTTTGTTTTGTTTTTTTGTTTTTTGTTGTTGTTTTTGTACCATCAAGCTCCCCATATTTTCTAATTACTAATGCTAATGTTACAGCTGGTTTTCTTCTAAATGCATGGACTTTTTAAAAAATTTTAAAAATATATTATGGCACTACAATAGGCATGTTGAAAACAATCTCAGATTACAGTTAAGAGGGAATCTGTTTCCTTGTTTCTTTGTGTGTGTGTGTGTGTGTGTGTGTGTGTGTGTGTGTGTGTGTGTTAGATGCTGATGCTGATTAAGGTATGAAAGAGGACATGATTGTTGTCTTGAGAAGCTTTAATATAAATCTCATCTGTCATCTCTAAAATATATTGAAGGACAATGGAAGACAAGACAACACAGCTTCTTTTTGGAGAGATCTGAGGAGATCCTGAACACTGCCACCTTAATAAGATACCTCAAGTGAACGTGTGGGGGAAAAGTCCTCCCCCATTAAAAGAAGCTTCAAAAGAGAGAGGTTTACGGAGGACGCTTTGAGTAAGAAAGTACTGATTCTTACTGAGTGTGGCTCTTAACAGGACTGGCAGTTTCGAGCCACGCCTGGGCTTGCAAGCGGTAAAAGCAAAAGCGGAGGGAGCCAGCAATAATTTCTCCAGTCTATTGTTGAGGAATCATAGTCCTGCAAGGAGAAACGATGCTTCGAAGCTCATTAGCAGGGTACAATGCAATTCTCATCTTGATAAGGGTGAGCAGCCAGTTTAAAGCTCACCTGAGGAGCAGAATGAGGAAAGCTCCCGTCTCTATGAAGCATGCCAGAGTTACTCTGGAACCTAAATTAAGGTAAGTGGTGACAAAACCTGCTTAAACATCCGGGCATCTAACTTGATTCAGTTTGTGCAGTACAACTCAACTCAAAGGGATACAGTAATATTCAACAACGTTCGAGGCCATCTTTCTTTAAATCCGGATTCCAATATTTCTTTTGGAAACAGATATCTAATTCATTCTTATTTGTCAACTCAGTTGTATTTTAACAACAACAAAAATCTTCTAGATGAGACATGGAATAGTTGGGAAGCTCCAGAAGCTATAAAGAGGTGTTAGTCAATGCTGCCCCAGATAGCACCACTGCCACCTAGTGGTACATAAGTGAATTTGTAGGCATGGTTCGGGTACCCAGAGAGCAGTATCAAATTAATGAAATATAATTTCAGCAGCAGCAGCCATTCTTCCAGATATCACAAAATATAAAAGAAAATTCTTACTAGTGACTAAAAGCAGCATATTTTGCCTTCTTATTTACTTCAAGGAAGGACACCCCCTCACTTCACAACCTTCCATTCTCCTTAAGTCTATCCACACTCCATTGCCCTTATAATTGCATATAGAGAGTTTATTTTAGAAAAGAGATGGAAAGTAATGATATTCTGCTGGGCTTGTAAATTTATTTGGCGATTACAAAGGTACTTACTGCCCAATGGGCCATTAGATAGACAAACAGATACTTCTTAAAATATTTTATAATATAAAAATGGATTTTATGGATTTTCCATTTGCTCAAATGCATAGCATAATTTCAACACTTCAGATCCTTGTAATTATTGAATATTTTTAAGGGTGGCTCGTGAACATCTTCATAGCTTCCTCTCCTTCACTGATTCTTTCTTTTTTAATATCTTTGTAAACATATATTTGATACTTTATGTTCCTCATATTCAGGGTTCATCTTATTTTCATTGTGACCTTAATCTGTGGATGAGAGTAATGACACAGTTTATTTTATATCTCAAAGAGAAAAAAAAGTGCTGCAGCCATAGTCTATGAGCTATATACAGGAAGGTGTCCTAGGTGGTTTGGCTCAGTGGGTAGAGCATCAGCCTGTGGACTGAAGGGTCCCAGGTTCGATTCCGGCCAAGGGCACATGCCTGGGTTGCAGGCTCGACCCCCAGTAGGGAGTGTGCAGGAGGCAGCTGATCAATGATTCTCATCATTGATGTTTCTCTCTCTTCCTCTCTAAAATAAATTAAAATACACACACACACACACACACACACACACACACACACACACACAGGAAGGCCTGTTACCCCATTACCTGCCCTTTCACCTTCCAGAACAGTAGGTCAAATGGAAAGATGGTCCTCTCCAGAAACCCATTCAAGCATAATGTTCCTGGGAAATAAGAAAATAAAGGCATAGCTAGCTAGCCCTAGCATTCTCCTGCATTTCTATTATGAAATTTTGGAAGAATATAGTACTTAACTACCTGTAAGATGAGTACTATCAACTTGAGGGGCTTGAGAAGCATTACTTATCATAGTTACTCCTCCCAAGGCTCTGGTAGAACCCGTGAGTGAGTGAGTGACACTGGATTGTGTGTGACAAGAACCCCCCGACTCCATCCCAGGGTATTTCACCTGTACTCAGACCTCCATATCCAGCCAAAATACTGCAGAGTCAAAGAATCTAGAAGAAATATTAACACTGTTATCAATTTGGCTTAAAAATTTATCCAAAATTAGAATGTTTTTACATTTCATTTTGTTTTGTTAAGTGAAAATATCACTAAATAATTTTAAAACATGAATAAAAACAATCCTATTTCATAGACACATACTTATTTATTATTTATCTGATTTTATGCTTAGAGATGTCTAGGCTGATGTTCACTTATGGTTAGTAAGAAAGACTTGTGGCTTGTTGGGTCTAAAATCATTATTTCCTTGTGATTTTGGCTTGAATTTCACTGAAAAATCATGTATCGTTTATAAATTAATTTTTAAAAATAAAAATAAAATCTGATGTTTTAACGTTAGCTCAGACCACCCCCCCTTTTTTTAAAAAAATATCTTTTATTGACTTTTTTCACAGAGAGGAAGGGAGAGAGATAGAGAGTTGGAAACATTGATGGGAGTCATCCATCATTTGCCTCCTGCACACCCTGGGGATGTGCCCACAACCAAGGTACATGCCCCTGACCAGAATCGTACCATGGACCCTTCAGTCCTCAGGCTGACGCTCTATCTACTGAGCCAAACTGGTTTCGGGGGACCATCTCCTTTTTGTATGATTTTTGGCTTGGGGCTTGGTTAGTTACAGGCTTGAAGTGAAGCATTTAAATATGTTGTTAATTCAGGGGAGTGGAATACGTGGTGCTATTTGACATGCTGAGTGCATAACACAAACATAATATTCAAATGCAATATTATGCCAGATGTACCCACGCTCCATACATATAGTTTGCAAATGTTGCTTATTGTGCATTATGCATATTATGATTTCCTTTGATACCTAAAACTGTGAACTTTTGTTAGAATATGCATTATTTTGCTTCCAAACTCTTAACTCCATGTTGTTAAAATTGTGTAAATTAAAATCTGGTCTTTAAAAGGAGGGCTCTTTTGGGCTTCTTCAAATGGAGTTCAAAGAAAGGGTTAAAATCAACTTAAGCAAAAGTAAAAATTATTTGTTGTGTGAACATAGAAGTGTAATTTTAAAATTCAATGTAGGCTTTGGAGCACAGAAAGCACTTTTGGAATATTTGATAATACTTAATTGAGAACAATACTCTGTTTAGACTTTTTGAGTATACCCACTTGAAAATATTAGGATCTGGCCTAGAACAGGAATGTGCTGGCCTTGTCCATTGACAGTGACATAGGTCCGCTGTCATCACCACGTGCAAATCACTCAAATAACTGGCAATTACATATACTATTTTATGCAATCTACACCATAGATTACTTTTCCATCTTAGTTGTTTCTTGGTTATCTCATTACAAGTTTTTTAAAAAACCTTTTTCACTTTCATTTGTCTTCCTTTGTAATATTTTTATTTTATCCTGCTGTGAATATGGAAATAGACATAAGAAAATGAAATTTAGTACTACAATCACTTATGGGACACCTTTTTTTAAAAAAAAATCCTCACCTGGGAATATATTTTTATTGATTTTAGAGAGAAGAAAGGAGAGAGAAACATTAATCAGTTGCCTCTCATACATGTCATAATGAGGGATCGAACCTGCAACCTAAGTATGTGCCCTGACTGGGAATTAAACCTGCAACTTTTCTGGTGTTTGGGACCATGCTCCAACCAACCGAGCCACCTGGCCTGGGCACTTTTCATATACTTAAGTACTGTGTTAGGCATGAGTAATACAAAGGTGAAAAAAACATAAACCTTGTTCTCAAAAAGTTGACAATAAAGGAACTGAGATGTGGTAACAATATATTTCAATTCTGGTTTATTTGTCTCCAAAGTGAATGCTCTTCCATTGCCTAAAGCAGTTGGAAGGGTAAAGGGGTGGTGAGTTTTTAAGTCACAGGACATGAGTTGAACGGTAGCTCTGCTACTCAATAGCTGTGACCTGAATTCCATCTCACTCATTAGAAAAAAATGAAAATAATACCACTGCTGTTGTGATGTGGGATGAATGAGAAAATATTTGTCAAATTAGTCTGTCCATTACTTGGTACACTCTTGATAATAATTAGTTTGCTTCTTCCTCATTTAACTCAGAATATTTGCAGGGTAACTATCAACTATATTGCCATATCTATAAAAAGACTGTCTTTTCCTTCTAGGCATTCATTGTTTTTACTATATTTCACATCTGTATTTTTTTATGTGAATCTATCTCTATATCTGCATCCTTGCAGTCTTCTGCTTTTTGTTTGTTTAATACTCACCTGAGGATGTTTTCCCATTGATTTTTAGGAAGAGTAGAAGGATGAGGGAAAGACAGAAGAAAAACATGGATGTGAAAGAAACACACTGATTGGTCGCCTCTTGCACAAGCCCCAACCAGGGCCCAGGATGGGAGGAGCCTGAAGCCAAGGTATGTGCCCTTAATGATAATCGAACCTGGAACCCTTTGGTCCACAGGCTGATGCTCTATCCACTGAGCCAAACCAGATAGGGCCAGTCTTCCTCTTTCCTATATATTTTCATTCCTATTTCATTGCACATTGTCTTAACTTAATTCCCATTTCTTTTTCTTTTCTTTTTTTATGATTGACTGAAACATTATTGTCCACATCCCTTAAATTCTTTACAATCCCCACCGTGAGAGCAGGCAGCCATCCCTCCTCCAGTCCGCACCCGTGCTTGCCCCGGGTTTGTTAGAGAAATAGGTGATTTTCCTGCCACCCAGAGCAAGTCTCTCCATGCAGATGTTACACCACACTCTCCCATCATCCCTTTCTGCTGCAGCATCCCCACGAATATCTACTGGTCACTCCAATCCTGTCACAAAACAACTCTTTCCCTCATTCTTGCAGCTTCCTCTAGCTACCTTTGTACGTTTTCCTTCCCCTTGATGGGGCACGTTTCCGGGAGAAGCATTTTAAATTTATCTCCTCTCCCCAGTTTTGCTCGTCCTCACCCTCTCTAGTGTGACTAACTCAGCCAACACTCAAGGAAAACTGCTTTCATGAAAGGCTTTTCTGACATTTGGTTTCTGAAATCCAACCACTTTGAAGGAATGTTTCTTGTCCAGTTGACCTCTCGGCTGGATTTAAGAGGGGACCATTGCCCAGCTACTCATTTCGGCCATACTGACCTATTTGCTGTGATCTCTCTCATGTCCCGCATCACCTCTGTATTCTTCCAGCAAGGGGTTTTGTTTCCTTCCTGCCCCATTCGCTCTATCCTTTGCATGGCGTGTGACAACAGATTATTCTAATACCTATGTGTTTGGGTCAAAAACTAAACCTTAGAAGTAAGAACATATTTACTAGGAATGGCAAAACGTGTCTAGGAATGGTAACACACGACTCTGAAGTATCAGTGGTTTAACAAACACAGTTTTATTCCTCCCCCAGGCATGGCCCCAGGTGGGGGTTTGATGTGGGCAACTCTCCTGGGTGCTTCCCTTCAAGGAGGGACTCAGGGAAGGCAGGCTCCTTCCATGTTTGAATGCCACTAACATCAACACGGGGGGATCAAAGGTGCCGTAGGAAGGGAAACGGTTTTGGCAAAAGCACAACCACCAATTCTCCGCCACAGTCTGGAAGGGATGCGCGCATCGCTTCTGATAACCCTCCGGCAGCCAGAACGGCCACGTGGCTGCTTCCCTTAGATGCTAGGCGGCCTGGGAATGGGGTTCCTGGTTGAGCAGGGTTTTCCCGGGAGCAACTCTAAAGTCTGGAAGAGACGCACAGATCTTCACTGTTAGCCAGACACAAATCATTACATTTTCAACTTGTATCTGACCTCGACAGTTCTGGGTAATGATTGCATATACTCTCCCACACGGTGACTAAGTGCCCTTGCGGGTTTCACCAATGATCCCTATTAACATGCACTGTTATTTGAGATGCTAATGCATTTCATGTCCTAATGAAGTCCCAGGGAATGGAGCAGATTGTCTAAGAAGAGACCTGTCTCCATCTTCCATCAAGTAAGACGGCTTTTCAGTGCCTCTCTGCCTCATTGACTCACCCTATTTTAAAATCTCATCTGAAAACACTTCCTTCTCCCCGATGATGCCTCTTAACTCCTCTTCCTTTGCTCTTTATTATTCACCTTTGTATTATCTACTTAAATCAGGTTACACGGCTGTGTATTGAAGATGTTATTCAAAGGAAAGCTGTCATACAATATTTAGCATTTTTATTTCACTTGATGTTTCCAAAGCACTTTATAGTATTAATTAGTAAATTGTCACCACATTTCCGGGAGGTAAATTAATTCGATGCTTTTCTTTTGAGAACTAGCCCATCTCAGTGAAAGATAAAAGGATTAGACTCACAGGTGCATCTATGCTAACCTCCTTCCCCTTGGTCTAAGACCAGTGGATGTTTATAATGACAAAAACACTAGCAATACTTTCTTGAGGTCTTACAATACATCAGAAATCATGGTAAACACCTTACAAAGGATCTTACCTTGCAAAGGTTCAATCTTTAATTTTTACGGGTCCCAATTATGTAGTTTGAGGTGTTATGTCTAATATTACCCATCTCATTTGCACTATTAAAAAGAGGTGTGGCCGAAACCGGTTTGGCTCAGTGGATAGAGCCTTGGCCTACGGACTGAAGGGTCCCAGGTTCGATTCCAGTCAAGGGCATGTACCTTGGTTGTGGGCACATCCCCATTGTGGGGTTATGTTTCTAACTCTTCTATCTCTCTCCCTTCCTCTCTGTAAAAATCAATAAAATATTTTTTTTTAAAAAGAAAAGAAAAAAATAGGTGTGTGTGCCCTAGCCAGTTTGGCTTGGTTAGAAGGTCGGCCTGTGGACTGAAGGGTCCCAAGTTCAATTCCGGTCAAGGGCATGTGCCTTGGTTGCAGGTGGTCACATCCCCAGTGGGGAGTGTGCAGGAGGCAACTGATTGATGTTTCCAACTCTCTGTTTCTCATTGATGTTTCTAACTCTCTCTCTCTCCCTTCCTCTCTGTAAAATAACAAAAAAAGTAAATTAAAAAAAAGAGAGAGGTGTGTGTGAGTGTGGGGTGGGGTTGGCGAGTAAGTAAAGAAGTTGCTATCCCATGGCTCCTTCGGAGCAGACTGCTGACCAATCTACCCGTGGCAAAGCACCGGAGAAGCAACTGGCTACCAAAGCCCCCGGGAAGAGCACGCCCTCCTCTGGGTGGGCAAACAGACCTCACTGCTATAGGCTGGCACTTTGGCACCTGGTGAAATCAGACGTTATTGGAAGTCCACGGGGTAAGGTTTGAAGGGACGCAGGAAACTGACCACCAGGGAATTTTAAAGTAAAGTTTATTCTCCGGTAATGAGCGGGACTCATCATGGTGGTAGAGAAACCAGAATTGAAGGAGTGGGGAGGGGGCAGGGGACCCAGCCAGGCTGCCTCCTGGACATGGAGGAGCAGCATGTGGCTGGCCTGGGGGTCTTTTTAAGGGCCAGGACAGAAGAGGGTTGGACCCAGGGCGAAACAGGAAGGGGTGGGCTCCAGGACACTTTGGCACGTGCTGATTGGTGGTTCAACGTCTTGGAGATGTCTCTGTGACAGGTGCCAGTAATATGGTAGCTCCGCCCATCAGTTGGGAGGAGGGAGAACCTTACACACTGAACTTGTGATTCCCCAAACTTCCAGGTGCAGCTCTGGGGGCCCTGCAGGAGGCCAGTGAGTCTGAGTGGGAAGGACTTCCTGAAATGGATACCAAGTATAGAAACCGTAAAGGAAATGTTTAAAGGTGTAGCCATGTAGAGGTTTAAAAACTTTGTACTCAAATGTTAACGTAAACAAGATAAAAAATAACTATACCTGGGGAACTATTTGCAGCACATACTAATATGCAAAGTTAATATTTTATTATAACAAAACTCTTTTTAAACGGAAAGAATAAAACATTAGAAAAAATGGGAATAGAAAATCAGGCAAATTCATGTTATGCATGTAAAATAAGAATTACCGAATAAAGCAATGACATACATTAAAATGTTTAAAGAGATTCTTAACATGCTCTGATACAAGGGTGTGTGAAAATGGCTCCAGTGTGTTACTGATGGGAATAGATTGCTACAAGTTTTAAATCTACGTATTTATATTTTTTATTTTTTTATTTTTTTAATTTATTAAGGTATTATATGTGTACATAGCTTACCATTGCCTCCCCTCCCATACATGCCCTCCCTCCCCAGAGTTTTGTGCGTATTTATATTTTAAACGGGCACACTTTGACTCAATCATTCTTACATCTGGGAACTGATATTAAGCAATTTGAGATGTGTACAAAGATGTATCGAGTAGGACATTCTCTGAAGCACTTTTTAACTAAGAAATCTTATTTAAGTAAGAAACGTCCTCAATGTCCATCAGCATGGAAATGGCTGCATAAGTTATCTTACAACCACACAATGCGATATTCTGAAGTCATCAGAATTGATTATGCAGATCTATATTTACTGGCAGAAATATCCTACAAGGGAGTAGAAATGGATTTGACTGAGCCCATCTGCTCCATGATTCTCAGATATATATATATTATTAAATTGCTACTTATGCTTACTTTATAGGGAAGACTTCCAGAGTGAGATCCTTGAGAAAAGGGGCAAGAACAATTTCAGGTATTTTCAACTGACTTCCAGAAGAGTACATTAATTTGTGTTTCTCAGAAGGACCATTTTCCCGAACACTTGCCAATCCCTAGAATTTTAGCTTTAAAACACTTTTGATGATTTGATGGATGAAATGTATCTCATTATTGTTTTAATGTGCATTTCTTTGATTACTAGTGCTTTGTACAATTTTCCATATTGACTTCCTGGAGACTGTTTGATTTCTCATAGACTGTTTGATTTCATCCTTTGTAAAGTGCTTTTTCATTTCATTTTTAATTTTTTCTACTGTTGTTTTCATTTAAAAAATGTATTTGTGAGAGACTTGTTGCAAATACTTTTTTTACTGACTTTTTTTTTGTATTGTCTCATTTTTTCCCCCATAGTAGATCTTTGATATACACAAGTTCTAGTTTTTATGTGATCAAATTTAATAGTATCTTCTTTGAGTGGTTTTTGCTTTGGGCACAATTCTCAAAAAGGCCTCCATACCACAATTATGTAAATCACCACTGCTAGTTTCGGTTTCATATTTTATGATTTAATTCTTATAGTTAAATCTGTCATCTAAGCGGAGCTTATTTTGATGCTGTATAATATATGAGCTACTGTAAGTTGTCGTACAAATGGTTTGGTAATGTGTTCCAATACCATTTAGTGAATAATGCATTGTTTCCTCCGTGATCGGAAGTTCCAGCTTTATCAGAAAAAGTTATTCATTCTTTTTTTTTTTTTTTCTGCAAAAAGCTTGATTGTTTTATTGGGTCCACTTGATAGGAGGGAGCTTCAAGGTGGTTAAAAGAAGGGCTAGCAGTTTTGGGGAGAGGCTCAGGTAAAAGCCAGACACCAGGGGAATGCAGAGGGGCCCCTCAAAGGCCTCTGGGCTCCAAAGGCTGGAGGGGAGCCTTCCAGGAGAAACTTGCCCAGCCCAGCCCGGGCGGCCGGCCTGCGGAGGGGAGTCAGGTGTGGCCCATCTTCTCCATGAGTCTCACCTGCTCACCCCGGAAGTGGTTCTCCAGGAAGTCACGGGGATGTATGTGGGTCTCGCAGGTAGAACCCAGGGCCCGCAGCTCCCAAAGGGCCTGGCTCGGGTTCCTTTCCAAGGCCATGGCCACTCCCGGGACCTCCTGAGTTTTGCCCACTCGCCCTGGGAGGCCTCAGTGCGTCCTGGAGAGAATGCGGCTGCAGCACTGGCCTTGCATTTTTAAGAGATGCTCGGAGTTGCGCTTAAGCGGCCCTCGCCCCCCGGGGCCCATCGTGGAGGTGGAGACGGACCCCCTGAGAGAGGTAGGTGTGGGAGCCGCAGATGCAGGCTGGCCAGGCGGTTAACAGAAGCTCGGCCTGGGGGGAATAATGCTGCTGAATTTGGGAGCTCCTGGTTGTCCGGCAATGAGGAGTGAAGGCAGGAAAATCATTGGCGTGTTGGCTGGTCTCCGAGGTGGTCCTGAGGGGGGGACTGGGTGAGACGCAGGAGGGAGGTCGGAGGCTGGGAGAAGGGGCGGCCCTGGTCTGTTCCATCCAAACACTGAAGCAGCAGACAGAGCCAGGACTGCCCAGGCTCTGCGAGAAAACGTTATTTTTACTGTTTGTTCTCCGTGGCTGGTAATTTGTAACATGTATTTCCCCCCTTTCCCTTAATCACGTGGCCTTCCTGCCCCCACTTTTAGTCCCGTAATTTTCTTAACATCAACCTAAGTTACTATTTGAGAGTTTGAAAAGGATTATTGCTTAATTTTTTAAAAAAATATATATTTTATCGAATTTTTACAGAGAGGAAGAGAGAGGGATAGAGAGCTAGAAACATCGATGAGAGAGAATCATTGATCAGCTGCCTCCTGCACACCCCCTACTGGGGATGTGCCCGCAACCAAGGTACTTGCCCTTGACCGGAATCGAACCTGGGACCTTTCAGTCCGCAGACCGACGCTCTACCACTGAGCCAAACCGGTTTCGGCTATTGCTTAATTTGTAAAGATGTTGTGTCAGAAGAGTTGTGTCATTAGTGCTTTTTTCTCTCTCACACACACACACCACCACCACCACCACCACCACCACTACCACCACCACTACAACCACCACTACCACCACCACCACCACCACCACCACCCCCACCACCCCCCCAGGAAAGGCACACACTGAATACACAGTTTAACTCCGTAGCTTTGAGGAGTTTGAAATCACCCGGCCTGACTTAAGCTCGGATGCTGCTGGGAGTTTTGGTGATGCTTGCCTCTCTGGGGGAGGGAGGTAGATGTTTTCTCTCCGTTAGTTGGGAGACACAGTTGTTTTCCAACTACTCTCACCTGTGCTTGAAAAAAAATAAAAGAAAATATTTGGACAACCTGAAAAAGTTAAACGCGTCGTATTTGCCAATGACTAATGAGAAGTTTGAGGATCCCCCAAGGGAAAATGAAAAATAAAAAGTTGGAGGAAGACAGAATCTTGCAGCCATATAATTTCTCCCCGGCTTCATGATAATGGCCCCAGGTTCTCGGCGTCCATTCTGGGGAGGTTCTAATTTTGCGGTCACAGAGGGTATTTTCTTTCTTTTCCTGCTCTCAGTGAGGCGAGGTTTGACCACCCACCCATCTCTTTCACTTAATCAGGGAAGGTGCACAAGGATGATTCATTCCGTGACGCGGGGCCCAGAGCTGCCTCTGGAAGATGCTTTCTCAGCTGAAACGAAATGATACTTTATGTGTCTTCCCTAAATAGAGAGATTAGAACGTTATTACCAAAAAAAAAGTGTCAGGAAAGCTCATAAATATGTGATAAAGTCAGTGGTTTTGTAACTGATTTTATTACTCAAGTTCAAGCATTTTTTTTTCTTGCTAGTCTCTGTCAACCATAAATGAAGATAGAAGAAGTTGGAGTAGGGGGTACCCAGAGCCATGCAGAATGCTTCAGGGATCACATCTTTAAGGGTTATTAAACACAATTTGTTTTTGTCACATTTCAATTTATCTGTATCTTAGCAAATCCAGGGAATGTGAGTTCTGACATCTTGTACATCCTTATTAATTATTCATGCTTGAGGTTCTGTACTTGCTTGACCTCAAGGAATATGTGCTGTGTGCCCCAGTAAGAATGGACCAGAATACGCTGCCCATTTTGAATGAACACAGTTGACCCCTCTTCCCCCATTTTATTTTTTTAAAAAATATATTTTATTGATTTTTTTTACAGAGAGGAAGGGAGAGGGATAGAGTGTTAGAAACATCAATGAGGGAGAAACATCGATCAACTGCCTCCTGCACACCTCCCAATGGGGATGTGCCCGCAACCAAGGTACATGCCCTTGACCGGAATCGAACGTGGAACCCCTCAGTCTGCAGGTTGACGTTCTATCCATGGAGCCAAACTGGTTTCGGCTTCCCCCATTTTCTGGTTTCAGGCACATCATTTGTCTGCTACACCCCTCCCTCACTCCCCAATCCCTCCTTTGGAGGAAAAAAATGATAACAATAAGTGGAAGTGACCTTAAAAAGATAATATTAACATGCAAGGGGATTTTAAAAAAGATATAAACATCTTAAAATCCAGTGTTACAAGCTCCAAAGTGTTTTATTGACAGAAATAAACTCTACACACCTGAGTTCTGCAATCATGTGTTTTTTGTTGTTTTTTTGTTTTTTTTAAAAAAAAAACCCAATTATTTCTGAGAGTTCTGCTGTGGAAAAATAATGTCACTTCCTCTGTGGTCTATCACTGTGTTGTCTCCCTGTAGGCTCTTGGGTTTGAAACCTTGGACATTTGTCAAGATAAAGATACTTTGATATTTGAAAGGTGATGAAACCATTCAGGTTTTATTCCTCAGAACTGTAGAACAACACAAGCAGACTCATTCTAAAAATATGATATGAAGCAGCTGGTAACAGTCAGTTTAGGATCAATGTGTCAATACTTCCCCTAAAATAGTTTCTTATAGCTATTTGGAAGCCTACAGATGTTCACTATGCAGGCAGAAGGATACACTGACTCTAAGAGTTCAGGATTTTATTTATTTTCTTAACAAGAATTTCATATTGTTGCTTGAATAAATGAGCCACACTGAAATAGCCATGTTGTGAAAAAATATTTGGTTCCTCAAAAGTTTAATCTTCCCAGTGTGCAGAGATTTTATTTAGGAATTTCAGTCTTTTTTAAAAATATATATATTTTATTGATTTTACACAGAGAGGAATTGAGAGGGATAGAGAGTTAGAAACGTCGATGGGAGAGATACATCAACCAGCTGCCTCTTGCACACTCCCCACCCGGGATGTGCCCGCAACCAAGGTATGTGGCCTTGACCAGAATCGAACCCCGGACCCTTCAGTCCGCAGGCCAACGCTCTATCCACTGAGCCAAACCGGTCTTGGCAGGAATTTTTTTTAAATATATTTTATTGATATTTTACAGAGAGGAAGGGAGAGAGATAGAGAGCCAGAAACGTCGATGAGAGAGAAACATCGACCAGCTGCCTCTTGCATACCCCCTACTGGGGATGTGCCCGCAACCAAGGTACATGCCCTTGGCCGGAATCGAACCCGGGACTTTTCAGTCCGCAGACCGACGCTCTACCACTGAGCCAAACCGACCTCGGTGCTCGGCAGGAATTTCAGTCTTGACTTCCCTCACACCCTGCCAATTCTGCCCAGTGCAGGATAAGAGAGTCAGAGGCATCAGAGGGCATAAGCCCATATTGCTAGGGCCCCTTTACTTGCTGCTGAAAAGAGAACAGGACCAGCCAAAAGAGAAAAGGGGTCAGAGGAAGCTTTTGGGACTCTACATATCCAACATGTCAGCCAGGGAGAGCCAATGAGTAACAAGCAAGCTAACAATGAATGAAAACGAAAAAACAACTGTGATTCTGAGTAGTGAGGTATAATAATAACTTGTAAACATTGATCAGTATCACTCTAATCAATTTTTCCTATTTTCCCCTTCCTCCCACTTACATGGAAGAGATGGTCCATTACCAACTTCCCCACTGGCCTAGCCCTAGGCTCTTTCCATCAATTAAACGGCAGGAAAAATCATTTTGAGCAGGTTGAGAGTCTATAACTCTATCACACCTCAAACTAGAAAGGGACTCTTGGGGAGAAGGAAAAACAGGGGGGAAGCAATGAAAATATCCATGTTGATGGGTCCTACTTAGAGGAGCACTGCCCTCAGACTTTGGGACAAAACCCTGGAGATTAGCTTCTCCAGGAGCCCATCCTAAATGGAAGATTCCTATGCATGTCACTTTATTGAGGAAGAGCTCCCAGGAAATACCGGGAGGAAAGTGAGAAGGTGGGTTTGAAAAGGGGGGGGGGGAACTATGCGAGGGTGCCATCTCAGATTGAATCCTACAGCCTTGATCCTGCAGAGGAGACTATGCCCAAGAGCTGTCCCTGCCTAAGCCAGCCAGGCCCTCGCTCTGCACAAGTAAACCTCCGAGGACAGAACAGCCTCGGTTGTCTCAGAAGGGCCACAGGTGCTGGCTGTTAGGAACAAAGGCAGAGGGTTTAGATGTGAGGGTGAAGTTTGGGGGGAAAAAAAATAGTAAACATAGATTCCAAGTTTTTTTTTCTGGATAGAGCGCCACAGTTTGCTCTACCCAGGGAACAGGAAATAGAATACAAGAGTAAAAAAAGTATAAACAGTGTGTATAAAGCATTCCACCATTTTTAGTGTTCTCCCTGCCACATTACATTTTCTGACCTTCATTACAATCCTAGAAGCTACTAGAAGACGGTTATGATGATTGAGGAACATTATCAAGCCGCTTACTCAAATGATGAAAACCTATGCCTTTCACTCCAGTCCCAGTGGTCTGTCTGTCTGTCTTTGGCAGCTACAATCTAAGGAATATTTCTGTAATCTTCTCACACCAATCCAGAATCCAGGGCTCATTACAGAGGAGAGGCTATGTTGTGGTCCCTGTCAGAATTTGTGGCTCACATCTGACACCGTCGGAATCCCTCAGGGTGAAGCCAAGAGTTCCTGGTGTTTCCAAGCTCCTCAGGGGATGTGGGTGCAGCTGCGGAAGGACAGATGTCCAGCCTTGGCTTGGGAGATATCACTGGTTCATAACATAGTTTGGGGCTTTAGGCAGGACAGGGTTTGAGTCCTGGTTCTAGCATTTCCCATCTGTGTAAGTTTAGCTAAGTCATTGAAGTCCTCCAATACTCACTTCTGCCAAACTAGGCTATGTTATATTTACTTCAAAAACCGTGTTGAGAAGTCAACACGATGATACTGTGTAAAGTGCTCAGCCCGGGGCCAGGAAAGAGCAAATTCCCAATAAGCAGAATCTACTGTGAGCTTATTATTTGTAGTCCTCACACTTTTCTGCAAATTACTGAAACTCAGGTCATCCGTTCTCTAAAAATGATGTTTCCCCCTATGCCACACGGAATGTCAGTGTGGGCCACTTTTCAGGACTTGAAAATGATTCGGCAAAGTGAACCTTTTGGTTAATGTTGTTTACTGGAGTGGGATTTGAGCTGTAGCAATTTAGACACTTGGCTGGCAGATGGTGGATGGCCTTGGGAGGCTACGCCATTTGCTTAGTATACAGGGTCTGTAGTCTTTCCTCACCCGTCATTTCAAAACCGAGCCTCACTTAGAATGCCGCAGAAGTAAATGAGCCTGTATGCAAAATCCTGGTGAAATAACCACTCATTAAGTATTTATTTATAACCCAGAAACCCAGCAGGTACAATCTCTTGTGTACTTAATCTTAAAAGCAAATTCAACAGTTCCCTTAGCGTTCCTAATTTCTGGGCATCTACAAAGGTATTTTTGAAAACTAGCTTCCTCCCAGCCCCTAGCCCCATGACAGAAATAAAAAAAAACAGGGAGAGACTTTCTCTCTCTTAATTTGTAAAGCAAACAACAGAAATAAAAAGAGCAGGAGGAAGCCAGCTGCTGGAAAGACAACCAAATAGAATAGTTTTCAGGAGGCGAGAAATCATAGCATGAATGAAGCCAGAGCAAGGGTGGTCTCCAGCTCTCAGACCTCATCATCACACGCATAAGAGAAACGAAGCATCAGTGCTGATTGAGGAACACGGACGACAGGACTGAGATGAAAAAAAATACTGGTTCATCTTAGCACACAGAGAGCACAAGAGCAAAGTCTGCTGAGAAAGCACCTGTCAATCATGAATGCCCAGTGGTGTCATCCAGGCCTCGCAGGGGAATTCAGCATAGGCACTCATTCTGAACATGGCTGGAGACATGAAGGACATTGACTTTTCTTTTCTTTTTAAAAAAATATATTTTATTGATATTTTACAGAGAGGAAGGGAGAGAGATAGAGAGCTAGAAACGTTGATGAGAGAGAAACATCGACCAGCTGCATCTTACACACCCACTACCGGGGATGTGCCCACAACCAATGTACATGCCCTTGGCCGGAATCGAACCTGGGACCTTTCAGTCCACAGACCAAAGCTCTACTACTGAGCCAAACCGGTTTAAGCAGGACATTGACTTTTCATAACCAACAGGACCAGTGGGCACTAGAACATGCATCTCCACATTGCCGCTGGCCCTCTTCCCAATGTGCTCACCTGTATGAAACAACCCGGTCTGGTATATGTTCCTTTTCATGTACTATAAGCACAGTTCCCTGATATTTCGCTGGGAATTTTTGCATCTGTGTTCATCAAGGATATTGGCCTGTAATTGTCTGGCTTTGTAACGTTCTAAGTACAGTTGAAAAACATGCATTCTTCAGTTTTGGGAGAAAGAACTTTTCAGAAAATAAGGAAGAGGAGACTTCCTACAGGCAGTGCAGAGCGTTAGATTGTAATGCAGAGCAACATCAGTTTTCCTTTTCTCATTCTTCTGCTTCCACACCAGGGATGTGCCAAGCAACAGACGCAGCAGCTTTTAGTTATTCTAACACCAGGCAGAATGTGGGGGATTAAATTCCCTCCCCTCTTCTCCTCCTCCCCATACCTTTTGACTAGGTCAAAATGTTGGGCAGTACTGCCTCCTGCTCCCTAGATTCTGTAGATGGAAGCAATATAAAAATTGAGAAGGGGTGTGACTACACACAATGAACAAATAAGACTGTTTTACATTGGGAAGAAAACTCTTAAAGACATTCAAATTCAAACGACACTTAAAACAACGACAACAACAACAACAACAGCTCTCAATTACATGAGCAAGTTTTGATAAAATTGATACCTCAGCCCTAGTTGGTTTAGAGCAGTGTTTCCCAAAGTGTGGTACGCGAACCCCCAGGGGTATGGGAAGAGTTTGGTGGGGGTATGCACTGCACCGTGCTTATCTGTGCTTAATTCTATGTTCTCATGAGTCAAGTCAATTTCATCCTTCTCATTGATCCAAATAAATGTTATTTATAATATAACTTTTATTTATATTTTGTTATGAATAATTTTATTTTTTTGCTTATTATTTTGTGTATGTACTAAAAAAAGAAAAAACAAATATATTTTGATTGTTATTAAAATACATCCTTTTTTTTACAAGGGGTACTCAGCGTTATGAAAATTATAGAAGGGGTACACATATATAAAAAATTTGGGAAACACTGGTTTGGAGCATCAGCCTGCGGACTGAAGGGTCCCAGGTTGGATTCCAGCAAAGGGCACATGCCTGGGTTGTGGACTTGATCCCTAGTAGGGGGCATGCAGGAGGCAGCCAAACAATGATTCTCTCTCATCATGGATACTTCTATTTTTCTCTCCCTCTTCCTTCCTCTCTAAAATAAAAAAAAATATTTTTAAAATATTGATACCTCAAAGTGGAAATGGTTTAGTGAAACCAGTGCTGTTACATAACTGGCTGGAAAGTCAGATGACTCAACCTTTTTGAAAAGCAATTTGTCAGAATACATCCAGAAGTTCCTGTATTCCCATTCCCCTTTGCCGAGTATTTATACTTCTGGTAATAGATACTATATAACGTATTAGAAAATCAGATGGAAATTTATACACAATGATATTCTTTGGAACCTTGTTTATAATACAGAAAAGTTGGCAAAAATACATAACTGTCAAACAAAAGTGAATGCTTAAATTAATTGGGGCTCTTCTTTATAAGAAAATAAGGTATTTTCAAGAATTTGAAATATGACCCTGATATAACATTGTAGAAAAGCCCTACACACACTGGTCAATAGTACGGTCTCACATAAAAATACATGTGTCCTTCCCGACTCGCATCAGATGTAGGCTGAAAACATGCATCTCCTAGGCCTTAACCAACTTTCCAGCTGGTGAATTATTTTAATTTTTCCTTAAAAAAATCCAGCTCACGTATTATACCTTCTGTGGATACCTTTCTTGGGAAGGTAGTGCCTAAGAGGAGTTAATCATTCTGTACTAAAAATACAAAAGAACAGACCACATTTACTGGGAATTTACTTACAAGTCCCTCTCCCTCAGTGCATTTGTCTCTACCATCCACTGACCGTGGCACCTGAGGTGAGGCCATTTGCCATTCTGCATCTGTGCTGGCCTGGGGGCCTCTGTAAGGTTGTGGCTGGCAAGGAACCATGAGGATACCTGGTTCCCATTAGCAACAGCAGCCCGCAGCTGGGTATTCTTGTCATAGATGTATATCATCTTTAAAAAGACCTTTCTACTCCAGAATGCAACACTTCATTACTGTGAGATGTTGATACATGAAAAAGAAGGCCACCTGTAATGTATCAACTATTGGGTGGATTCCATAAATAACATCAGCCAAGCTTTAAAAACATATATAATTGTCTTTAGAAACCATGAGGGAACCATGGAAATGACTCTTCCATGACTAACACAAACCACAACCAAGGACCTGCCTCAGGCAATCCGAAACCGCTACACAGTGTGACAAGAGAAGGTGAATCCTTAGTTATTCTTTGTTGTTGTCTAAACAAATGAGCAATTCTACCAATCTAGTCCCTGCACTTGCCTTTAACGAGGTGCCACCTCCACCAAGGATCACTTCTCTTTCTGCCCAGGCTGTCCACTTTCACAAATTATGCTACTATTCTAATCATTACTATTTTCCAGTTGCTAATGGCACCCAAACTCCCTTTTATTAGCATAACATTTTTCTAAAGGACTGGTAGCTTTCAGATGTTCCTCTGCCATTTCTGACTCTGTGTTCTTGGACAGATTACGTAACATACTTGACAGCGAGTTGGGAAACTTTCCAGGAGGTGTTGGGGGCAATAATAAGACCTGATGTTTAAAAGAAAAATTGTAAGGATTACATGGGATATTGCATGTGAAGTGATATATAGATATCTCTTATATAATGCTCAATATATGGGAGGCAATATTAGTTTTGTTTATGGTGATTTTTATTATTGGATAACTATGGCAAGGAAATAATCTCTGTCCATCTCATAGCTAAGGCAGGTCTCCTGTTGGGAGTGGGAAGACAGGAAAATCTCTCTGGAGTGGCCGTATACAGAGAGGCCTTTTAAGGATTGGTCCAGATGGGATCTGAGTTGACATAAGGGTGGCATTGTCCACTGCCATTCCGGGAGAAGTGGACATTGGGTAGCCAGTACTGGACCATTGTCAAGAAGGCTGTCATCTTGGCTAGTAATTACATTTTATTCTTTTATTTTGTAAATGTGCAGGAATGGTTGTAGTCTGGAAATGTTTAAGTGGCATGTCAAATTGACTGACAGGATTCTGCTATTCCAAGGAATAAGCCAGGGGCATACCTTTAGGGGCTCTCTGGGTTTGCATTCCCATACCTCCTTATGTCTCTTTCCAATGCAATGTATCAAATAGTTTCTGTATCTTTCTTCATTATTCTCTGTGCTCTCAAAGGCAGGCATAGATTTCATCATTCTGTCATTCGTTCAACAAATACTCACTAAGCAATTACAATGGGCCTACTATGTCTGTTGTATTTTCAGTTCCTAGCAGAGTAGCTGGCATATAATTGGTTTATAATTGTTCAAAGAGTAAGTGGGGAAAGTATGTGGTCTTGTGAGATGTGAAGAAGA
The DNA here is from genome assembly GCA_963924515.1 of Vespertilio murinus. NCBI lineage: Eukaryota > Metazoa > Chordata > Mammalia > Chiroptera > Vespertilionidae > Vespertilio > Vespertilio murinus. The sequence continues at coordinate 31,251,900 of OZ004717.1, read as the reverse complement.
TTTCTCTGGAAGTAGCGGGAGAATCCAGTGTGAATAACGGGAGGAGTCCAGTTAGAAAATTCCTCTATAGGGAGGACATGCTACACGTAAATATTTAAAGTTATGGTTTTGCAAGAGAATATTGTTTCATTGAGCAAAGGTATCGGTGACAGCTGCCACAGCAAAGGATAAGGAGAAGAGAGAAAAGACAATGTGGTGCCAAAACCGGTTTGGCTCAGTGGATAGAGTGTCGGCCTGCAGACTGAAGAGTCCCGGGTTCGATTCCGGTCAGGGTCATGTACCTTGGTTGCGGGCACATCCCCAGTGGGGGGTGTGCAAGAGGCAGCTGATCGATGATTCTCTCTCATTGATGTTTCTAACTCTCTGTCCCTCTCTCTTCCTCTCTGTGAAAAATCAATAAAAAAATATATTTAAAAAAGAAAAGAAAAGAGAATGTGGATACATGCTAAATTTAGAAGAGAAGTAGCTTTTGGGCAGGAGGGAGATGCTGGGTTTGGAGAAGAACTTCATTTACATTTGTAGCATTTTGTATCTTAAGCTGGGTAATAGGTAAATGGATATTCATAATTTTTTAATAGTTTTTATATTTTTTTAAAGAAGTGTCCTTTCATTCATGAGAGGTCCTATGAATTCATTATAATTATATGACCTCAAGGAAATATTCTTAATTTGTTACAAAATCTGTTGACTTAACAATCATAGTTTGAGTAAATAAGATCACAGCATATTCTACAAAAGAAACTGAACTCATCCTTCACTGCTGTCTTTAGTAGAGTCCAAATGGTGGCAGCTGTGTTAGGAGGAATGCCACCTCCCTGGTTTGGTTTTAGAGAAGCTTGGGAGGCCTCACTGGCTTTTTTTTTCACTCAACACCAATCCTAAATGCCATTTTAAGAGTTCTTAAAGACTTTTATAAATACTGCCTATATTAAAAACTTTGGCCTGGTATTAAAGATCTGAGAAAAGTATTTGGGAAAGTAATAAGAAAATCTGCAGAATAGGTAAGGAGAACTAATGTGTCCATAAGAGAGAGAAAAGGATAAATACTATAGAAGCTGAAATTATTGAAATTTTTACTTGTTTATCAATTATGCCAAGACTTAGCACTTACATATTTTATTATTTTCCAAATAAAATCCAAATTCTAAATGAGAAAAAAATGATAAATAGGCACAGTGACAGATATAATACATTAGGTTAATATTCATCAAACAAGTCAAACTTTCTCTCCCTATTAATGGTGGGTGTGGTAATGTGACTTGCTTTGCTTTTGATGGTCAAGAATTATAAAGAGGTCTGATATTTTACCCTATTTGCAAGCTAATGAATTCTTTCCCAATTTCATGAATACTGGCAAGAAACATGAGACCCCTGTGATAGAGACCAAGAAATTTATTGTAGCAATAATAGTAGCTATAGGGTCAGATTTTTTTTGTGTTGGTTGATTCCCAAAGCCCCAGTCCCATAGAGTGGTATAAAGAGGGCCATATGACACCTGCACTCAGTAAGTTGCATGGCAGGACAGAAACCCTGAGCTTAGGGAACCCCAATCTTTTATTATGGGCAATTAGCATATCTGCCTTTTACTCTGGAGAGAGACCCTAGTTTTCTTCTCTTTTTAAAAATATATTTTATTGATTTTTTACAGAGAGGAAGAGAGAGGGATAGAGATTAGAAACATCAATCAGCTGCCTCTTGCACACCCCCTACTGGGGATGTGCCCGCAACCAAGGTACATACCCTTGACTGGAATCGAACCTGGGACCTTCCTGTCCACAGGTTGACGCTCTAACCACTGAGCCAAATTGGTTTTGGCAATTTTCTAAGGCTGTTTGCTACATATCCTTGAAAGATAATCTACAATAAAGGTGCCTCTGATTAAAATATGTATAGAAATGTGAGTGGTCCATGGAACATTGTCTCTCAAAACCAGCCTTTGCAGGAGATATCTATTGCCATGTGGGTCCAGCTCAGTCAAACTACAGGCTGACATAGTGCTACCACAGCTAAACTCATCCTGAGTCATCTGAATAGCAGTCAGCATGAAAATGCATAAAAATGAGAATAAATGGTTATGGCTGGGATGGTTTGTTATATAGCATTGTTGTAGCAATAACTGAATGATCCATAAATTGAAAAGGAAGTGAGGTGATGTTATATTAAAACCTTAAATATTTGGCTTGACTTTGGCTTTGGGACCACATAAGTGAATAATGAGAAAGGTATAGGAGGTTGAAAAAATGATGACCTGTATTATAAAATACAAAATATTTGATGATACTGTTGTTTGCAGTAACCCAGAAGACAGAAAATATGTACCTAATAAACTTGTAGCATTTGATTAAGTTCAAAAGCACGAGCTGATATTTACTCATCACACTTAATAAAATGCCATAAGGAAAAGATAAACTCAGTAAACACAATTGGTTGGTTTGCAAGGAGGATTGAAAGGGTCTGTCGAGAGCCCAGAAATCTCAGGTTTGGAAAATAAAAGTGGTTTTTTTCTTTTTTTAAATCAAAGCAAAGATGTGATAATTATAAAGGCTAAATTAGCTCAGAATTTAACATCCCTTTTTAAGACATATAAATAGATTACCCATTAGGGTACATACCCAGGTTGTGGGTTTGATTACGGTTGGGGCACATGAGGGAGGCAATAGATAGATGTTTCACTCTCACACTGATGTTTCTCTCCATTTCTCTCTCTCTAAATAAAAAAAAAAATGACATAGGAATTGCACTAAAACAAATATTTTTTAAAATGTGCTTGCATGGTTGGACTTTTTCTCTTGCACTTTGGCTATTGCTGTGGAGTAGCACATGACCAGTAGCTGCCGGTCCTCTGGCCTGGACTCCAGTGTTAATACTTGGAGCAGGGCTGTCTCTAACCTACAGAACTACAGCCTAAAGCAGAACTGCCTTAGCCAACGTGCAGATGTATGAGACAGTAATTAATTCTCCTTGTTATGCCGCTGAGATTTTATGATTATGTTTTTCCTAGAAAAATATGGCTTAATTTAATGACAGAAAATGCTAATTTTTAGAAAAGGATAAGACAATGTTTTTGATTGTGAGTGGTGGTAAGAGGGCAAGAACTGAATCCCAGGCCAGTTTAGGTTTCAGAAAGATGAACAGCAATGAGTTTTCAAAGATGTCTATGGCCTTCTGAAACCAACAGTTTTCTCTGCTTTTAAAATGGGATGATCTTAGCGAACTTCTGCCCCGTGCATCTTTATTTGAGGTTTCCTAAGATGAAATGCTAAGTGTTGTTTGTTTGCCTGCAGTATGGGAAGTGTTGGCATCCAGTATCGCTGGGACTAGTGAGCAGGAGTGGAATTTGGGCTCACTTGGAGTGCAGTGACTTAGCAGTTGATCACATTTTGCAGAATCCTATTTGCAGGCTTAGAAAATTATCTCACACAGTTCACCATATGGCACAACTGATTTTTCTAAGGGAGCTATTGTATTTGAAAAATCAAAAACACTCACTAAATTCCCAAATCTCTTTTTTCTCTCTCTACTGTCATGGTTTCCATGACTACATTTCACAGGTCCATTTTACATCATAAATGTAAATAGTTTCTACTGAAAAACTCTATGTAGAATTTCAGAAAGAAGAAAGAGAGAGATGTTTACTCCTATAGGAAAACTGTGTGCTGACTTCCACAATTCTGTATGGGATTGGGTAGGACACAAATGAGAAATACGTTAAAATCTGATTTCTCAAAATTTTAAGATGAATCCTCTGACAGGCTAGAGATATTGGAGATACAAAACTTCAAATGACAGATATGGGTTGGTGGGAGTAAACTTGTATGTAATGAGTTGGATTCTTATAACTCCGAACAGCCCTTAAATATTCTACTTTTCTTTTTTTGTTTGTGGTTTAAGGTATGCTCTCAGCACTATTTTGGGGAATGAGATGGGGGAGAATGGGCAGTAGATAAACTTTCCCCTCATGAATTTCTTTTTTAAAACCTCTTTTTAAAAAGATATTTTTATTGTTTCAGAGAGGAAGGGAGAGGAAGAGAAAGAAACATCACTGATGAGAGAGAATCATTGGTCAGATGCCTTCTGCATGCCTCCTACTGGGGGATCGAGCCTGCAACCCCGGTATGGGCCCCTGACCTGGGACCCATCAGTCTGCAGGCCAACACTTGATCCATTGAGTCAAACCTGCTAGGGCCCCCTCATGAATTTCTTAGAATAAAAAAGGCAGATAAACATGTGTTGTTGTTGTTGTTGTTTTAATGTATTTTATTGATTTTTCATAGAGAGGAAGGGAGAGGGATAGAGAGCTGGAAACATCGATGAGAGAGAAGCATCCACCAGCCGCCTCCTGCACACCCCCTACCAGGGATGAGTCCGCAACCAAGGTACATGCCCTTGACCGGAATCGAACCTGGGACCTTTCAGTCCGCAGGCCAATGCTCTATCCACTGAGCCAAACTGGTTTCGGCTGTTGTTGTTTTTTATATATTAAGAAAGGGAATGTTGAATTTAATTTTTATGCCTCCTTCTTAAAAATCTTTAGAGCTGGACTTTCCTACCTTTCATTTTGTTGAATACCATATGTTGTTTTCAGTTGCACGAATACTGTCTAGTCCACGAAGTTATTATTGTATTTAAAATGAATACAACTTAGCTTCTGGCAGGCTGCTTCCAGCGCCAGAGATCTTCTTTGGTGTGTTTTGTAAGCCCTGATGCAAGGCCCTTCTAGAGTTGTTGCTCAAAAAGAAAGCTCCAAATGTGCCCCATTTTATAAACAGAGATCACTGCATCAAAGCTTCCCAATCCTTGTAGAATATCGTCATGCTGTTTCAAGAGGAATAATACTTGAAAGGTAGGTTTGATGTAAATGGATATTACTTTTTCTTCACTTGCATATTTCAAGGTTTAACCCTTTTCCTTGTTAGTAATTCACACAATTAAAGTTGGCCTGTTAGCAGTGCAGTCTCTACTTTGTGCAAGGGGAGTTTTCCCATGTTTTCAATGAAGCCTAGAATTTGAAAAAAATCAACATTGGGCAGGTCAAGAATTGGATGACCTGAAAATGCATAAATTGTGTCCGAAGCTACTCTAGGTATCTTCAAGTCCTAGGTTTTTGTGTTCTATTTATTTCCCACTAAAGGGAGGTGGGGCGTTGATGTAAAGAGAGCCTTACTGCATTTCCAGTTTCTCGTCAGCTATTGAAGGTCATCGTTTCTGATGAAGGTTGAAGAGTGGAGGCATGAGATAGTAAAGTCATTATCCTTGCAGAAATTGCTGCTTCTACAAAATTCTAACCCATACTTGTGTCTCTCCGAAATAACTCAGGAAAAGCAGCTGATAAGCACGTAGGAAGAGAAATTAGTAAACACTGGGGCACAGTAGGAATTGTATGGTGGGGGTTTGCATTGTGTATGTGCATAATGATTTGGTGATTTTGTGAATCCTTCCTTTTGTGACTATTTGTGAAAAACTGCCTTTATGCATAGGCATAAAAGGAAATATTATTAGTAATATGTACTTAATGATATGCCAGAGAAAACGTAGGGTTTCAAAACTGAACAAAAATTTTGCTCAGACAGAGGAATAAAATGAATGTGCATTGTCTTGGGGGATGGTGAGGGGACTTCAATGAAAATGAGGCAGTAATCCAGAAATGTTCTTCTCTACCAAAGCAATGACAACACTGGCAAAAATAGTCAAAACCAACTTTTTCAGAAATCTGCTTATTAACAAAGATCTTGGCACCATCTGGGAGTTTTATTAAATAAAAAATGGCTGAAATCAATAAGAACAGTGAATTTTGTGATATATTAAGCTGCTCTGTTCCCATTATCCCTCCCCAGGTCTGTGCTAGCTTTGAAAAAGAACAGCTTCTAATTGCAGCTCACTCAATGCAGATAGCCTTTTCCCCAAGGGCATTTGTCAAAACCATCAGCGGCAATTGTTTAACACTGTGCCTGCCTGAGACGGCAAATAACAATTGGGGCAAATAGGCAAACCAAAAAGCTTAAAATGGAAAACTGGGGAATGCTCATTAGGAGCTTGGAAAAGTTGTGACATATTTTTGGAAATCTGGAAGTTAATGCATATATGTAGGGCTGTGCACATACCTCCCACCGGCAGGATAGGCAAACTCTGTCCTGTACTAATTGTTTGGGTGGAGTGTGTGCTACTCTACATAAGTAAGGAACATAAATGAATTCTTTCTCTCTTAGCTGTCATGGTTTAAAAGTCCCATCCTCGTTGGCAACCTGCTTTCAGCCTCATGTCATTTTACATGGCTGACATATGAGCCCATCTCTCCTTCTTGTCTTCTCCCCTAACCAACCCCCTTCAGTAAATTGGGTTTATAATAGAAACACTAACTCAACATTAACTAAAGTGATACTGTCAAGTGATATGATAAGACTGCAGAGTGATGTTTATGGTAATAGATTATCTCTGGGCTCCCGTTTCCAAGATCGTGAGATGGTGCCTCACCCCTTAAAGGGCAAAGAGGAACTGTGGGAGCCACGGCAGAAGGAAATCTGTGGTATGTATGTCTCCATGGTGTTTCCTTTTCCAGTTTGGTTAAACCAAGCAAATAATATCCCAACCTTTGATTTTTTTTTTGTTGAAACACAGAAAGTATTTTTTTAGAAAAAGAATCTCCCTATAAGAAGATGAAACCTATAAAATGAATCATAATGATGTCCGGTCTACCCAGTTTTTCCTTCCATGGGGTTGTCAGTATCGGTCACATTTATACAAACCTCTTTATTTCTATAACTCCTTAGCCCTAAAGTGTTTGTTATAAATTCCTTCCTTGGTTTCTTTTAACTGATTTAAGGTAGATAAAATTTTCAAAGTAAAAAGGAAATCAAGGCACAGACAATGTGAAGAAATAGAGTGTTGCAGTAGTGAGCTTTGAAAAGATTTATACTCTTAGCAACTTCCAGCACTGGAGGCCTGATAGAATTCTGTAAGTACCTTCCAGGCTTCCATCTTTCTAAACCTGCTCCTTATACCAGGCACCATCTTAAAACTGGGCTTTCATACCTACTATTTGGGTGATGTGCTACAAGTTACAAAGCCTCAGTTATTTAATCTGAAAAATGGAAATAATAAGAGCACTTATCCCATTGGATTATGTGGAGGATTAAGTATTTTTAAGTACTGCCAAAACCCTTTCTGGCTCAGTGGGTAGAGCGTCGGCCTGTGAACTGAAAGGTGCCAGGTTCAATTATGGTCAAGGCCATGTACCTTGGTTGTGGGCACATCCCCAGTAGAGGGTGTGCAGGAGACAGCTGGTCAATGTTTCTCTCTCATTGGTGTTTCTAGCTCTCTGTTCCTCTCCCTTCCTCTCTATAAAAATTAAATAAAATATATAAAAAACAAAGTGAAAAATTTTTTTTAAGTATTTTTAAGTACTTAGCACAATGCCTGGGGTAGAATTAAATAATCATTAAATATTAGCTGTAATTATTGCCATGTATTTTGATGGACAAAACTGGACTCCTGGGAATATAGTCATCTTTGGAGATAATGCCAGAAAAGAGGGGATCCCAGATTCTCCACCCTTCTAGAACCAACCCATATAGATTTTATATTGGTCAGAGGAACATATTCCTTCCTTAGTGCAAAGAATGATGCCACCCATATCCGAAGTCTTTCCCTTTCAGATATAGAGGCATGGAAGCTTGTCACACACTTTACACATTTCCCATATGTTGCCCTAACAAGACAAAGACCATAGAAGCCATGCAGGAAAAGAATGCATAATTTCAGTGAACAAAATTTTGATTTGAGGGAAGAGAGTAGCTATTATAGAGTTCAGTCCTAAAGTTATATTGCTGGGCTTGTTGGATAGTGGCTCAAATAGCCTTGAGCATTTTTACAGGCTTAAATGTTGACGACCCAAAAGACCCTGGCCAGGAAATAAAACGGAGTCTTCATAACTTTGCAGAATTTTAGAAATCCACGAGGCTATGACCCGCACCACTACTGTGTAGATAGCCAAGCTGTTGGGATCACTCATTGTGCTTACCATGCGAAAGTTCTTGGGAGTTGTTTTTCTGGCCCCAAGTTTGTGGAGAAATATGACTTCTGGGCAAGAAGCAGGAAACTATTTCAAATTTCCTTGTTTTGGATATTTTTGTGTTGAGTATAAACTAGATGCCATTGTAAGATACAGCTACGTTTTGAACTGAATGGCCTGAAATTTGTGAGTTTGGAGAGTGCAGAAAGTAGAATGGCATCCATTCTTGGGCCAAGGATCATTCTGTTTGCACATGCGAAGGCTGGGAAATAAGGGTCTGTGTTAGAACGAGGGCAGATGGCTGGATTTTTCCCAGCGGCAGATTGCTCGGCCGGCAAAGGCTCGCACCTGGTTGCCCTGCTGCCTGGCTATCTGGAAGCCTCCCGGGTGACTTGGTCACTCCCATTCCATGAAGATGGATGTGCATTTGTACACAGTCTTCTCAGTCTGGTAAAGGATGCAGATACTCCCAGTGGATTTGCATCTAATCTGAGAAAAACCTGATTCTTTGAAGCAAAATGCTGCCCAGCAGGTGTGTGCCTCTTCATGCAATCCAAATGGACAAGACTCTTCTCCAAATTTTCAAAAGAAAACGGTTAACCATACCTCCCCTTAAATTCATCAGATTAGAGATCTCTTTCCTTGTTTTACCTACACGGATTCTTCACAAAGTAAAATGATACCCAAAAGGACTTTGTGCCGAAACCGGTTTGGCTCAGTGGATAGAGCGTCGACCTGAGAACTGAAAGGTCCCAAGTTCGATTCTGGTCAAGGGCATGTACCTTGGTTGCAGACACATCCCCAGTAGGGGGTGTGCAAGAGGCAGCTGGTCGATGATTCTCTCTCGTCGATGTTTCTGACTTTCTATCCCTCTCTTTTCCTCTCTGTAAAAAAAATCAATAAAAAATATAAAAAATAATAAATGTATTTCTAAATTTATAAAAACAAACAAACAAAACCCACAAAAGGGCTTTGCCAGCTTTAGCCAAGAAGACACATAATTCAGGCAAAGCCGCTGTGACCAAATTCACCTTCACAAACTACTTTGGCTGTAACTCCTGGGGCTTGAGCCTGGAACATTCCTTGCTCACATGCTCTTATCAACCTCTCAAAAGAGCAGGTAATCCAGCAGGAATTATGGACGGAGACAAGATGATGCATTTAAGAACCAAGTTTTCATAGCTCTTCGATTCTATGTCTTTCCCTGAAGCAGAGCAAGGAAGTTGAAGGATGGGGTCCAACCTGCGAAGTCTGTGATGTAACAACACAGATTTGTTTTATGTTGTGTCCCAACATAAAACAAGACTGGCCATCGCTCTTTGGTTGGAATGAGGCTGCAGCTTAATGAGAACATCACCATGGGATGGCACCTTAGAGGCGATAGGATGCCACCCTGAACCAACCACATGGATCTTCGATTCCATAGTGCTGGGGGAGGGGCATTGAGGGAATAAGGCTTGGACCGGGCACAGAGATTCTGGCATCCATGCCTGCCTCGATTCCACAGACTAGAAATCTTATCCTGGTGAAGGTTGCCGGGCCAGTAATTGCCAGGATGCAGTGCTAAGCAAGCAGCCGCTGTGTCAGAGAATCTGACCTTGGGAGGATAATGAGACAAGGAGAATTCAGAACAGATGAAAGCCAGGAGCACCTACTTTATCTCCTGACAGCCAGGGAACACCTTCATGCTCAATCAGTTCCTGCTAATGAGACAAGATGGGGCAAGATGGTAGCACAGCAGTAACAGGCAAACTTTTTTTTTTCTTCTTTCCTTCAGCTTAATGATCTATAACTTAGTTAGATCAAATTGTCTTTCAGGTCAGGCAGCAACATAAGTCTGAGCATGAAGAATACAAGAGCAACACCTGAATCACTTTGGTTGTGTTTACTTTGTGAGGGGAGTGATGAGGTGGAAGGAGAGAAAGAAACCCTGCGTGCGGTGGTGACCAGGCCATTTTCTGATGGACTTTTCTAGAGAAGTAGCATGTTCATATGGCTGTGCCACAGCCAGTGGATTCCTTCAATCATTCACTCACTTCTACAAATGCTGTCACTAGCTGTTTTCACTGCACCAGGAATTTTAACGTGCACCTGACACTTTTATTAATGAGCGCTGGGGTCTCCCCAGTGCTGCAAGCTATTACAGGACTCCTGCAGATGACAACACAGTCTCCAGGCAGATTTGAGTGCCTACTAGCAGGGGAGTTTGGGGACAACCCCTACTTTGTCTGAGGTTGCAGAAATGGTGTCCAGGTCACAGGGAAGGGACGGTTTGCTGAGTCACTTGCATGTCCTTGACATGGAACTAGGAGCTATATAACACAATTTCCTTTCATCTCTCCTCCGACTCTGGGGGGCGATTCTTTCTTAGCTTCATTTATTGATGAGAAAGCTGAGGGCACACAGACATTATGAAGGTTTGAAAAGGCGATCCTGATAAAATTGTGGATAATCTTAAAAGCAAATCATGGAAAATTGCTAGAAAACGTGCAGTGAGAAAATTATTTTTCTTAATTTAAATGAAGTAGAGCCAAAACCGGTTTGGCTCAGTGGATAGAGCATTGGCCTGCGGACTGAAGGATCCCAGGTTCGATTCCGGTCAAGGGCAAGTACCTTGGTTGTGGGCACATCCCCAGTAGGGGGTGTGCAAGAGGCAGCTGATTGATGATTCTCTCTCATCGATGTTTCTAACTCTCTATCCCTCTCTCTTCCTCTCTGTAAAAAGTCAATTAAAAATATATTTTAAATAAAGTGGAAAAACATATTATTTCTACTGTGTTGTAATGAAGTTGCATTCTGTCACCAGCAAAACAATACAACTGAATTCCTAAACAGGTGAGTTTTGTATTTTTTGCAAAAGAAACAGTGGTCGGTAGAAGTCAGAACTAAAGTATTAATAAGAAATACCAAATTATTACCATTATGTCTGCTAATAAAGCTACTGGATGGGTAGTCCTGAGGAATGTCACAGACATGGTGTTAGCTGATTTTGACTAGAAAGTTCACCACCTCCTCTCCAGGTTCCATGTTCAACTGGATGAACATAGGGAGCTGTTGACAAACCGAAGAAAGTTAGGAGAGCGATCCTAAACTGTCTAGGAGAGGAGATAAAATGACAGCAATACCTTAGATACCTGAGGAGTTACCATTCTTGTTTATTCTAGGGGAAAGAACCTAGCTAGAAGTTAGTTGGAAGTACCAATTTTTTTCCACAAATAAGATGCTATTATTTTTTCTTCTAAAATTGTTAGATTGAAAAATAGAGGGATGTCTAATACATGGAAGTCAGCCGAAGAGGGAGCCCTGTGTGTGCATAGCTGTCTATATCTTGTCAAACAGGCTTCCTCCAATCACGAGCCTTATTGTTACTGATGTCAGCTGATGCTGTAATTGAAGGTGGAGGTGAAGAGTACACAGATGCAACAGGGATGAGCATTCTGAGCCCATACAGATGTCAAAAAATAAAAAGATAAATACTGGTAAGAGATTGTCTTACTCTTAATTCAAAATTCAAACTGAATGTAATCAGCTATGCAAAAGAACATGGAAATAGAGCTGCAGAGAGACAATTTGGACCTCCTCCCTCTGAGTGTATGATCAGACAGTGGAGAAAACAGGAAGAACAACTCCTTAAGATGCCACAAAAGAAGAAGGCTTTAAGAGGAAAACCAGCAGAATGGGCAAATTTGGACCTTAGGCTTAAGACTTGGATTATGGAACAATGCCAGAGTGGCGTATTCAGTGTCAGGCAAGAATGTTTGCAATCAAAATGAACATTGTTGATTTTACAGGAAAAGCAAAATGTGGTTCAGTTTCATGAGGAGAGAGGGTTGGCCATGAGAACACGAACAAAGTTAGTCCCGAAAATGCCACCAATTTATGAGGATGATCTCATATATATAAACAGTGACTCAGAAGACAGCAGTGATACAACAGAAGTTGAAGAAATTGATATGTCTGGAGCTAATAGTGATGAAGAAGAGAGCAGTGATGCAACAGAAGCTGAATAAAATGATATGCTGCATAATATCATAGGGCTGGTATGTAAACATTGCCAGCGGTAATTGCTAAATAAAAATGTGTTCTATTTTATGTTTAAAATATTGATTTCTTAATTTTGGGTTGGAAAAGTGGGGGGCATCTTACACCTGGGGGCATCTTATACATTAAAAAATATGGTAGATTCTTGTTTTAAAGGAATGTTTTAAAATAATTATAACATCCTGAAAACGGCATTCATTGACTATGGGGTAATGAATTAGTTGTTATTTATTCAAATTTTATTTTCAGAGAGATTATAGAGAATATATTTTTGCATTTGGCAGGGGATTGGACTATATGAATTCTAAAATTCTGTTTAAATTAAGGTGCTTTGGCTGATTGATAATATTTTATGAATGTTATATATCTATTTCTCCATCTTTAAAGATGTAAAAAAGGACCTACACTTATTTTATTTTATTAAATAATGTAAGTTTATATTTCATTTTCCCTTATATCTGCATACATGTTTTTAGCAATGAAGTCTTTCTAAGTGACTCACTTATCCATTTATTATTACGTGTTACAAATTTTTAAAATATTTTGCAGGCAAAACAAAACAAAAACAGAAACCAAGTGAACTAAGCAGAAGTTAAATTCAGCAATCTATCTGGTCAGCATCACCTAAAATAAGAGACCAACAATTAGTGAACTGTGAGGCAGAGTTAGAAAAGATACTCAAAATTCACAAAGTAGAACCAAAACTCTCCATGGAGTTTTCAAAACTCTTGTTCAGAATGGAAATAAGCATAAGAATCAAGGAACATTATCATGTACCTGGTTAAGCAACAGGGTAACATGGAATTTAATTTAGTGTATCTTCTCAGTGTTCTTAGGATATTGATTTGTATTGTATTATATTGCATTATATTGTACTAGAGGCCTGGTGTATGAATTTGTGCATGGGTGGAGTCCCTTGGCCTGGCTGGCAATCAGGGCCAACTGAGGCCGTGTTGCCTAGTCTGATTGGGCTGGCCAGCCAATCTCCCTGGGGGTGGGAGGGAGGGACTATGGGAGGTTGGCCAGCCATGGGAGGTTGGTTGTGGAAGTGCACTGAACACCAGGCAGCAGCTCCTGCATTGAGCAGGTGCCCCCTGGTGGTCAGTGCATGTCATACCGACTGGTCATTCAGTCAACTGGTTGTTAACAGTCGCTTAGGCTTTTATATATATAGATTCTATTCTATTCTATGTCTAAATTTTACTTCCTGCCCTATTCTTAATTAGTGTCAGAATCATTAAGTGTCTTAGCATTCAAGAGTGGAGCACAAATTGAGAGAGTATAGTGAAATCTAGGCTCTGTATGAACTAAGCCAAGTTCCTTTTCTTTGTGTCTCTTAAAATAATTTCCCTTAAGTATTAAATAATTAGAAATAGAAGATATGTCATAAGCCAGTCAAAGGTGATGTTATCCCTTCACTCTATTATCTATGAAAGTATTTTAAAATTCTATGATAGTTGTTATTTGGGTACTATATTGCTATCGTTCCTATAGACTATAGATGTTTTGAAGGCAAAAACCATGTTTTGTCAAACTTCTGGTACATAGCAGGCCCTTAGAGTTTATTGAACAAAAGACTGACTATTGTTAATCCATTGTGTGGAATACTTTTTAATCCATTGAGTCCTGGGTATGTAGTAGATTAGACCCCAGGCTGGGAGGTTGATAGATCTACAGATCTATATGATGGATCCAGAGATCTGATACTGTCAGTACTAGCTTTGTAATTCTCAGGAATTTATATAACTTTTCTATCAGTTTTCTCACTGGTATAATAAAGAAGTTGGAGTAGCTGTTCTCTTCTAGATCAATTCTATGGCCTATTTTTCTTCATGACATTTAAAGTCATTCCCTAATCACCTATGATAAATGGCTCCTTCACAAAGAAAAAGGACAGGTAGGAGGAGGCAGGGCTGAGAAGTGGTTCTGATAAATTGGGGGCGATGGACAATCCCCAAATCCTTCTCCTTGCTTTTATAATTCAACAGATGACTTTGCCTCCTCCCAAAGTTTTCCTTCCCTAATTGCTTAGACAAATACTAAAAAGATCTTATTTTTCATCCTTTGAGTACCTGTCTCTAATGTCAGGGGAAGGTGATGCAGATCGTGCCGGGTGGGCCAGCAGAAAGAAGCTGAGGTGAGGATTAAAATGTTACCACTATTCAGACGTTGATTTTTAAGCCTTTGTTTCAGTGAAGTGATTTTAGCCACCTGGATAAGGGCTATTTTTTGAAATCTCTCTTTGTAATTGCACCTTCTTATGGGCATGATGGATGGTCAGGGTGACAGGCAACATCTGCCCCTGACGGCATGTTATGTTGTCTTGCAGAGAGGCAGTGTGGCCCAGTGGACCTCTCAGGGCGGGACAGAGTCAGACAGTACGAGTTCTAACCCCAGCTCTGTCCTTCAAACTTGTGGGATGACCTTACGGAAGTCATTTAACGACTCTGTAGCTCTGTTTTTTTATCATCCGTAAACATAGAGGAAATAACAAGTTTCCAGCCTTTAGTGGGGAACTGGCTAATAAATCATTGAAACGTGCTGGGCAATAAAAATGCTCTGCAGAAAAACGGAAGACCAACAGCGTGCAAATGGACTAGGAATTGCACTTGTCCAGGAAAAGTTAACTTGGCTCCAACCTGCACCAGGTGAAATGAAGGCGTTCATGGCAGAGCATCTTTGAAATGACGAACAAAAGTTTTATCTGGTCAGCCCAGCTCCCTGGACAGAATGGGCTGGTCTCAGTGTGGCTGGAGTTGAGGAATGTGGTCCCTCTGTGGCATGTGTGTCTTGTTGGAGTTCTAATGCTACCATAAAAGAAGAGACTTTGAATTGGGATGTCAGGTCCAAAAAGTCAGTGTAGAGCCTAGGAAAAGAGAGTTTGGGAGGAAGGAAGAGGAGGGAGGACTTTGAAGGACAGGGTGTCCAGTCATAGTGATCATTTCTCATGGAATTGTCCTGTGCTAGCATGTCTATGAAGGCTAAAGCCCAGAGGTTCTGGGACTGAAAGACTGTTACCTCAGCAGTGTGTGTGTGTTTTTTTTAAATCAAATGACTGACCCCACTTTGAACTTTGATATTTAAATTGATCTTTACCCAACTACAAGAATGCTTTCTATTCTACCCACTTCTTCAAAATGAATTCTAGCCATCCTTCTAATCCCCTTCTCTCAGTAGTTTCTACCAACTATAGGTCTTTACCTTTGATGACCTTGAACTCCAGAGGGGGTCCATAGTTAGCCTTGGCTCATCTTGCTAATCTTGACTGTAGCGAATACACATAGAATCTTACTACATAGGGGCTCTCTACCCAGAGGATGAATAAATTATGGAAAAAGCCCACCAGCTCTACTCCAAACCCCCTTCCTTCCCTCCTTCCCCACCTCCTCTCCTTGTCTCCTCTAGTCCCCATTTTCAGTGCACAAACTGCTAGATTCTATGTGGGGCTCTGGGTGCGTTATTGTTATCCTCTCTGATCCTGTTGATAGGTGGTTTCCCAGTGTTCTCCGAGCACAGATGCTAAGGATCATCTGTCTTTAAGCCCAGTTCTCCAGATGCCTGGGCTGGCGCTCCCCAAGCCGGGGGGAGTGGGGGGAGTCTTACTTGGGAGCCCGTAGCTGTAAGGCTGACCCAATGTTCATTCCACATTCTTGCCATCATTCCTGTCAGCCACGTCTTGAATCCCCACTGGTCATTTTGTCCTCATGATTGAACCATGGTTTGGTCATCCTTTTATTCCCACCCCCAAACAGTTTCGCTATCATTATAGAAACAAGGCATGCTCTTGCAGAAATGAAGGGTACAAAACAAAATACAAATCATGCAAAGACCCAACTCCCAGCCCATTTTTATGGCTTTTTAGACTGTTGTACACATTTATAAACATATGTACATGCGCACGCACACACACACACACACACACACACACACACTTAGAAGAAATGGGAATATAAAAATGTTCATTTTGTATGGTTATATTTTTATTTAACATGATGTTCTAAGTCAAGAATAAATCATGCTTATTATTAAACAGGATTGGGAAAAGTGATGTGAGTAGCTACATGGTGTTGCTTTATATAAGTATGCTAAAATGTATTCTCAAACACATAGTAATGTTGGAAGTTAATATTGTTTCCAACTGTCCTCTCTGGTAGATGAATATTAACATAAATGTATCTGCAGTTTATCAGCTTCTGTCCCTCTCCATTGCCACGCACTGGTCCTAGTGACCACCCTCTCGCTCATGTGTGACTGCAGTACCACATGTGGGTCAGCATGGCCTAGAGCCGGGGTGGGCAAACTTTTTGACTCGAGGGCCACAATGGGTTCTTAAACTGGAGCAGAGGGCCAGAACAAAAGCAACCTGACCATGCTGTCACTCTCATCTTGGGCTGCTGGTGAAGGAGCAGAGGGGAGAGCAAGAGAACCCTCAGCTCTTTTGGCTCTGCGGGGCCAGGGCTGAATCCGGCCCGCGGGCTGTATTTTGCCCACGTCTGGGCTAGAGTCAGAATATGTAAGTTTGGACCCTGGTTCTTCATCTTATAAATATGGCCTTGGGGAGGTTTTTTGCCCCCCCCCCCCCGCCTCAGTTACTTCATATGTTATATGAAGGTATCATTGGTAATGGTAATTGCTTAATGAGGTGTTAAAAGAAAAAATAAAATACTATATATAAGACACTTGGAATAATAACTGGCATATAAGAACTTTTCAATACATGCTACTATTTCAACAGCCTACTCATCACTTGCATCCACTCTTGCTTGAGTGTGCTCCATTCTCCATGTGGCAGCTAACATTGCATCAACATGCTTACTATCTTACCAAAATTTACAAGCATGGTACATTGAATAGATATAGCAAAGCTTCTATTTAGATTCAAAGGGGAGCTCAAGTATACACATCGTTCAGAAATGTTAATCAACCTCCTATGATTTGAAATACTTGCCTGAAGTTCATGAGGCCTTTTCAATGAGCAATAGAAGGGTTTTTTTTCTATGTTTTCCAAATATTATGCCGCATACCACCGTACATTGTTCCCAAATCAATCCCACCTCAAATAGAAATTTCCTAATAAGGTTGTTAGGAGTGTGTAGTGACTCATTGAGAACTTATGGGAGAAAACAACCCAGATTTTATTTGATAAATTCTTCAGAACATTCACATCTTGTTCTCTAAAACATGTCCTCTTTGATGGTAATAATTATTGTGGATGTGCGTGAAGCTGAGTTTGAATCATTTGAGACCTCAACATTCACAAATAATGCCCAGTGGAGTTTATTTCTGAGATTGATATTTAGACAGTAATTCAAATAATGAAGTCTTTTTTGTGTTTCAAGAAAGTCAGCAACTAAGTAAACAGCTTGTACTCTGCGGGGATGATTAAGAATAGAGAGTCTAGGGAAAACAGTCTCTCACTCAGTTAAGAAGGGCCATTATGAAAGCATTTTGGGGTTCATAAAGGTGCGAACCTTTAAAGCAGCATTTATTTAACATTAGTAGGGTTATGAAAAAAGTAAGAATCAAGTAATAAAGTGTGTCAGTAATGATAAGACTGTGAAATTAGTCAAAATGAAGGGCATCTGTAATTGCCCATTACCACTGAGGGACTGACCCTCAACCATGCTTTTAACAAAGCTTCTTCTGTCAGAAGTAATTTTTGTCTAACATCTATCTAGTTTATTTCCAATAACCTCAGTCATTTACAGGGTTATGATATCATTCGTTGGGTTTTGACGAGTTGACAATACTCAAAAAAACAAACTGTTAAAAAAAAAAATAGGGCAATGGAGCCATAGCCAGTTTGGCTCAGTGGCTAGAGCATCGGCCTGTGGACCAAAGAGTCCGGAGTTTGATTCTGGTCTAGGGCACGTACCTCGGTTTGGTTGCAGGTTCCTCCTTGGCCCAGGTCCTGATTAGGGGGTGTGTAGGAGGCAACCAATCAATGTGTTTCTCTCATATTACCATTTCTCTCTGCCTTTCCCTCTCTCTTCCTTTCTCTCTAAAAATCAATGGAAAAATATCCTCGGTGAGGTTTTAAAAAGAATAGGACAATTATAACATTAAGCATACCTTATATTTTTCTTTTTGTCAGGAGCTGTGTGTGCGCGTGCATGCGTGTATGTGTGAGTGTGTGTGTGGTCAAGAGGCTGCCTTTTGGGTGGGCATGAGGGGACACTCCAGGAAATGTAGCACCAGATTTTTTGTGTGAAAAGCAGAGTACTTTAGAGCAGGAAGGGTAAGTTCTAGATCAATGGAGCCAGTCTTTTCATTCTACAGGTGGAAAAAAAAAACTACAAAGAATTTAAAACTACAAAGTCACACCACCTTTGTGACTTATGATAAGTGGCATAAAAAGGATAGCTCTACTAGTATATTTAGGTATAGTCAAAATATCCCAATTTCTAATTTATTTATGTATTTATTTTTGCGGGGGAGAGGTGATATTTTTTAAAAGAAGAAGCAGGAGCCATGATAAAACTTTTACTAATTATAAGCTATTTATACTAATTGAAGGCCCATCAAATTTTATGTTTTCCAAGGCAGCAAGAAACAAGAACCATGTTTCCAGGAAGAAAAATGAAGGGGATATCTATAAGCCTGCAGCCTGGTATGAATATTCAGACTTATTTTAATATAAAAATGTCTTCCTCCTTTCTTTGCTACATGATAGAGAATCAAAGATTAAGTGCCCTCTGTATTTTGCGGAAAAGATAATTAGTTTTAGGTTGTTTTGGGGGCTTTAAGCCCTTCAAAGCCTATTGGGAAAGAAGAGAGTGGCATGTGTTGGGGAGCAGATGACAGAGAGAACGGGGAATTAGGTGTTAGAGGCACAATGTTTTAGGAAGGCAGCGAGGAGCGGAAGGTTTTACCCTTGCCTCCCGGACTAAAGACCTTTCCTTGGACTTGGGAGAAGGGTGATGTTGGAGAGAAGCTCGTGGGTCTGTGGTCCTGAAAGCACCATTCCAGAGGCAGAAGTCCAGAGGGGATTGGAGAGTTTGAGGTTCACTGGGTTGATCAGGCCAGTCTTGAGGAGAATCTCTGAATGACAAGAAATTGCAAAGGCTTACAAGACTTGTAGTGGAGTTCCCTTTGTCTGCACCAGGAGCTTTGCTAGAGCTTCCTTTTCCCCAGTCCAATGAGGAGTTCAGTGCATTAACAGCGAGGGCTGTACCTATCTGACTCACTGTGGACAGGTCCTCTCTCACTATTAGGACACCTTATGCCAAGGGGAAGTGGGCAAATCCTGGACAACTGCAGGAGTGGAGTCAGATGGAGTCTGGATGGTGTGGAAATCTTTTCCTTTGTATTTTGAGAGGCTGAGCTGAACTAATTTGGACTCCAAACTTTTAAGAGTGGTTAGTGACATCCCACCAAAAGCAGAGGAGCCCAACTCTGGGAGGATCTAAAAAAGCCTGAGACAGGTACTGACCATTTCTTTTTTAAATTTTTTATTGTTGAAAGTATTACATATGTCCCCTTTTCCTCTCATTGATTTCTCCTACCCCACCCCAGGCCTTCACCACCCTATTGTATTCATGGGTTATGTATATATGCATATGAGTTCATTGGATGATCTCACTTGCAGGTTCCCAGGCCCCTCCTGCCCTCCCGCCTCCCCTGCCTTCCCTCTGAGGTTTGACAGTCTGATGCTTCTATGACTCTGGATCTATTTTTGTTCGTCAGTTTACTAGAAGCCAGGTGCATGACATCCATGCATTGGTGGGGGAGGAGGGTGTCCCTCAGCCTGATCTGTGCCCTCTGGGAGCCCTCAACGGATGTCTGACTAATGGCTTAGGGTAGCTTCCCATGGGAGCATGAGAGTCTTCCATCCATGCCGCCTTCAATAATTTCCTCTCCTAGGTTTCCTTCTCCCACCACCACCATCACCACCAGTGCTGCACTCGCCACCTGTGAGCCTGGCTTCTGGCTGAGCAGCACTCTCCCTGTGGTGACCACCAGGGGGCAGCTCCTGCATTGAGTGTCTGCCATCTGGTGGTCAATGTCATAGTAACTTGTTCAGCTGTTTAGTCAATTTGCAGATTAGCTTTTTATTATATAGGATGTTGTTCATTAGCTGACACTTCTTAAGTCACTTTGATATCTCTAAAATCACTGACTTGCAGGATTTGAAAACCTATGACTAAATATAAAAATTTCATTACTGCATTGGAGTGAGACAGGATTGGTCCCGAAGCTTCGCTGTGACTTGCCCTTGCAAAAACCTCCTGTGAACATCGCCACTACAAGACAGAAGTAGGGAAAGGAGCCA
The DNA here is from genome assembly GCA_963924515.1 of Vespertilio murinus. Lineage (NCBI taxonomy): Eukaryota > Metazoa > Chordata > Mammalia > Chiroptera > Vespertilionidae > Vespertilio > Vespertilio murinus. The sequence continues at coordinate 31,231,579 of OZ004717.1, read as the reverse complement.
CAGTGTGGATAAAACAGATGTTGGTCTGATATGGATCTCTAGCTCTCTATTTCCTGGCCTTCCTTCCGCCGTCCATCAGTTTGGGGCTTGCCTAAAACTTCACTGACAGCTCCTCATGTGTGGCCCAGAATAGCTGGATCTGGGTGAGGTGATTTACAAGCTTTCCAGACATGATGCTTCTTTTACCTCCGTAGAAGCATTGTGGGTGAGCGTATGAAGACCCCTCAGAAACACCTGACTGCACTGCCTATGGCTGTATCAGTAACCAACATGATGGACATGTGTTAGTTGCATGTGTCACTATGAACACTAAAAGGTAAAACACACTGATACAACATATTCAGAATTACAAATATTCCACATGTTCTACAGGGCAACTGATTTTGACTCCTTAACCAGGCAAGGGCATGAAAGAGGGTAGGGGCAGTTAGTTATAAATTTAACACAGCTTAGAACACATAACAAACAAATGCAATATGTGGGCTGTTTTCTGACACTGCTTCAAACAAACTGGAGAGAGAGAGAGAGAGAGAGAGAGAGAGAGAGAGAGAGAGAGAGAGATGTAGGACAATCAGGAGAGTTTGAATATGATTTGCTATTAGGAGATATTAAAAATTGTTAACTTTATTAGTTTCAATAATGTGTTTATATAAGAAAACATCTTTATTTTTTAGAATTGTTTATAGAAGTACTTATGAATAAAATAATCATGTTTAAGACTTGCCTTAAACTACTTCACCAGATAAAAATTGTAAACATAGAAAAATGTTAATCATTATTCAATATAGATCATAGATTTGTAGAAATTAACTCTACCATTCCTTTTAACCCTTATTTTTAAATTTTAAATTAAAGAGTTTTAAAGAAATGGCCCTAACTGGTTTGGCTCAGTGGATAGAGCATCGGCCTGCGAACTGAAGGGTCCCAGGTTCGATTCCAGTCAAGGGCATGTACCTTGGTTTCAGGCACATCCCCAGTAGGGGGTGTGCAGGAGGCAGCTCGGCTGATTGATGTTTTTCTCAAGGATGTGTCTAACACTCTATCCCTCTCCCTTCCTCTCTGTAAAAAATCAATAAAATACATTTAAAAATAATTTTTAAAATGTATTGACATTGATTTTTAATGCTTGGAAATGTTATTTTCTCTGAACTACTTTAGTGCCACCAGTTTATTTATTTAGACATCTCGTGATCCTTCTAATTTATTCATTTATTCGACTAGCCCACATTCAGTGCCAGCTATCTTCACGAAGGAAGTGTGCTCTTTCTTTTCCTCCTTCAGGTTTTGGAGCTCAGACTGTGAGAGTCTTCCATCCATGTTGCCTTCAACCATTTCCTCTCCTAGGTTTCCTTCTGTTCAAATCAACTACAACGTGGGATTTATTCCCACAATATGTTACTTTTGAGTGGGGAAGAAGACATGGCAAAACAAAAGGTAGCTCTGATTTCAACTTCCAGCTCTGCCAATTACTTGTGATGTGGCCCTCAGCGTACGTCCTATCCTCTCAGATGCTTATCGGTAAAACGAAGGCAATGCATTCTGGGCGCCTGGCGTGGCAGATGCTGCAGGCACCTCACCCGTATCCCATTGGTACTCATGTTCCCATAGATGCCAACGACTTTCCGCTGCAAATGCCTGCAGCACTGTCTGAAGGCTCTCTCCACACAAAAGCTGTTTGTTTCTTTTTTCCTTTTTGCTTCAGTTTCCCTTGTATCAAAATGCTAGCATTTTACTAAAAACCTGGGATCTTAATTATGGTTAAGTGAGAAAGCGGGAAGAAGAGATAGGGAAAAAATGTATAGCAGTGGTCCAGAGCAAAGGGTGGTAACTGACAACTAGGGTTTGTAGATAATCAGCCCTTAAGAATTCTTAGAAGTATTTGGGAAATGAGTTTATAAGTTTATACTTGTTTCCCAAATACTTTGGGGGTTAGGCTTATTTTCCTCTGGGATAGGTGACTGTACTCCTATAGAATTTGGGGACATAAGTCACACAAAATTTTCAAAATTAACATGTTGGTCATAACTCAGATGATCTAGCTGTAAAAATTCTGGGACCTCCCAAGTGGATCAGTGAGGCTCAAGGATATTTAGAGACGATGACTCAACTGTAAAAGATGGCTGCCAATCCAGGTTACAGTGTCTAAGGCAGGGGTGGGCAAACTTTTTGACTCGAGGGCCACAATGGGTTCTTAAACTGGACTGGAGGGCCGGAACAAAAGCAACCTGACCATGCTGGCACTCTCCTCGTGGGCTGCTGGTGAAGGAGCCGAGGGGAGAGCAAGAGAACCCTCCGCTCTTTTGGCTCCGTGGGCCAGATATAACAGCCAAACAGGCTGGATCTGGCCTGCGGGCCATAGTTTGCCCATGGCCGGTCTAAGGGAATATGATATAATGGGCAGACTGAGTAATAAGCACTTCAAGAAAGCATGAGCACTCCTAAAGAGAACACCCATGTGGCTCCAGGTGGTACATGCAGTTCAAAACCTTTGGTTAGTAAGTTTCAGAATACGTAAGCAAATTATCCCAAATCCCACAGAGATAGGCTCCCAGATCGCTTGTTAGTTCTAATTCAAAATCAGATGGGAGAAGACGCTTTAAATAATCTAGTTGACATAGAACGTTACAAATGTCTCCATGCTTCCTGTTTCCTCACTGGCCCTCCAAGCCCTAGATAACTGGGATTCAATTATATTTCCTTTTTACACAACCGAAATCAGGACCCCTATGTGTTTGTAGTTTCATGTTTCAACTAGAGGCCCAGTGCATGGATGAGTGCACTGGTGGGGTCCCACAACCTGGCCTGTGCCCTCTCACAATCCAGGACCCTCAGGGGATGTTGGACTGCTGGTTTCGGCCCAGGGATCGGACTGAGACTGGCAGTCCAACATCCCTAGAGGGATGTAGTAGTGTGCGAAGTGGCAGGTGGTTGGGGAGGAGCAGGGCTGGGTGCTGCGTCACTCCTGCTCATTCCTACCCTGCTGTGCTTGCGCTGCCACTGCCACTGCCACTGCCACTGCTCTGGTAGCGCTATCCTGGAAGCCGGATAGGCTCATACACTGCAGCTGTGCTCGCCAGCTCTGAGCCCGGCATCTGGCGCCTGTCGATCAGCTGAGTGGTGCTTCCACTGTGGGAGCACACTGACCACCAGGGGCAGCTCCTGCATGGAGCATCTGTCCCCCTGGTGGTCAATGCATGTCATAACGACCAGTCCAACAGTAGACTGGTTGACCAGTTGCTTAGGGTTTTATATACCGTATTTGCCGGCGTATAAGATGATTTTTTGGCCCTGAAAAATATGCCTCCAAGTGGGGGGTAATCTTATACGGCGAGCATATAACAAACTCTGTATATTTTGTGGAAATGTTAGGGGGTCATCTTATACGCCCAGTCTCTTATACGCCGGCAAATACGGTATTTTTCAGGGCCAAAAAATCGTTTTATACGCCGGCAAATACAGTATATAGACTAGAGGCCTGATGCACGAAAATTTGTGCAAGAGTAGGCCTCCCTTCCCCCAGCTGCTGGCACCAGGCTAGGAGCCAGGCTGCCAGCATCAGCTTCCCTCTGGCACTCGGGACCTGGGCTGATTCCCTCCTCTGGCTGCCTGCAAGTACCTGGAATCTGGGATACTTCCTTAGGGCCGCCCACAGGCACCTGGGACCTCCGGCCCTGGCTTTGTCAAGAAGGATGTCCGGAATGATGTATAGAAGACATAAGGTCTAATTAGCCTATTACCCTTTTTTATTATAGGTAAGTAATTTCTTATGTCCATCCAATGGTCATTACCTTTAGTAGTGATTTTTTTACTTTAGAGTTCTGCTGTTTAAAAAATATATCTGTTGGATTTTTGCAGAAACTGGTTTGTCTCAGTGGATAGAGCGTTGGTCTGTGGACTGAAAGGTCCCGGGTTCAGTTCCTGTCAAGGGCATGTACATTGGTTGCGGGCACATCCCGGTAGGGGGTGTGCAGGAGGCAGCTGGTCGATGTTTCTCTCTCATCGGGTCTAGCTCTCTATTCCTCTCCCTTCCTCTATGTAAAACATCAATAAAATATATATAAAAATATACATATCTATTTTGCATTTATAATTTAAAAAAGAATTCCTGTTCATTATGACAAGTTATTTACAATCTCACCCCCTAGAAAGAAACATTGTTAATATTTTGAGTTCTATAATTTTAGTTTTTTTCTGCCTATATTACACACACATTTTCTTACAAAATTTTTGGCTAAATTTTTTGCAGTCAATTTTTTTTGTTATTAAAAATATATGAACATCTTCCTCCATCATTAATTAATCTCATCAACATTACTTTAATGATATCAATGATAAAGAAAATTGCATCATTTCTTATGTCATTGGGCATTTTTGTTTTTCCATCCAATATTTGCCAACAAATAGCAAGATAATAAACATTTTTAAATGCAAATACTTAAATTTTTAAATACAAATACTTACATTTTTAAATAGGTGCATGATTATTTCACCAGGATAAATTCATAGAAGTGGAGCTTCTCATTGAGCACTGTCTTAGTCAGCCAAGGCCATTATAACAAAGTACCACAGACTGTGTGGTTTATAAGCAGAAGAAATTTTATTTGTTACAGTTCTGGAGGCTGGAAGCCAAAGATCAGGGTTCTGGTGAGGGCCTTGTTTCAGGGAGAGCGCTGGCTTCTCATGGAATCCTCACAGAAAGAATGTGAGCTGCCTCTTTGTTCTCTTCTTATATGGACACTTATCCCCCCATGAGGGCCCCATCCTTTTCACTTAATTACTTTCCAAAGGCTTTGCCTTCCAATACCATCACCCTGGGATTACTTTTCAACTTGTGAATGTGGGGATAGAGGTGGGAGGCAAACATTAAGTCCATAACAAGCAAGGAAGCAATTATTTTTTTTTTAAATTTCTTTTAATGCAGATTGTTAACCAGGTCTTCAAGAGAGTGGTACCGATCTACAATTTGATGTATTTTTTTTGCTTTTTTTTAAGTTCTTGCCTTAATTTTTTTTCTCACTGCAAATCTCTACAGTTATTTTCATTATTTTCTTTATAAAGTAATACTATGAGCAAAGTGAAGTGACATTAAAATAGCAAATATAAAGGCACATTTTTCTGTCTCCTACTTTTGGATGTCTCTGTGAAGTGCAAAGAGAATCAGGCATTTTCCAGGCTCTATTATCACAGTCTGCCTTTCAACTTTCTAGAATCACTTCTTAGATCGATTCAGGTTCTTAAAAAAATATATGAGGGCTCATGTGAAGGTAGAAAACAATCAACTCAAAGATGTATTTTCCTTCTTGTGATTTTCCCTCAGATCTCCCTTAGGTCAAAAGCTGCAGTTCTCCCAATTTGCCACTAAGTGTCAGGCAGAGAATAGTCAATCGCAAGTTTTGATGATTTTTTTTTTTCAGACTTGCAGTGTCTTTCACATGAAGTGTTTGAGAAGAAAGCATATTCCATAAGCACACAGTGAAATTTCTGACCCGCTTCTCTTTAGATCCTGGGAAGAAAACAATAATCAGATGCACTTCTTTCAAAATTAAAACAAAATCTTTTGATTCACAAAAGTGTCTTTTTTCAGCTTCCTTTCCCCTTGTTCAGTTACTTGGTATTTTGACCACTTTTCAGTGATCAATCTTCATTGTAGTGCTTATATTTATAATAAACACACTACAAAAAATCCCTGGATGAATGCAAAGCAAAACCAAACTCTCCAAATTAATAAACTGTCTAAAAATAAAATATGCATTCAACTCTAACTATGGATTTGAAAGGATTAAGCTAAAATCACCTCATCACCCTTCAGGATTTTTTTCTACTAGATCATGTCAAAAAGATAGTCCTGTCAGGCAGTCGTTAAAAAAACCCCAAAAACCATATGGCTCAACATAGCATTGTAGTCAACAACTTCATAAATAACTCTTTCTGGGAGATGTGAGAATCCTAAAGTTATTTCCTGCTGTTTAGAAATATAGGGTGAGGCAAAAGTAGGTTTATAGTTAAAAATATGTGAAACACAGAATTCTTATATTATTATTTATTTTATTAATTTTCATACAAACGACTATAAACCTACCTTTGCCCAACCCCGTATTTCTTCTTTTTAATGTTTTTATTGATTTTAGAGAAGAGAAGAGAGAGGGAGAGAGAAATACCAATGAGAGAGAGAAACATCAATTGGCTGCCTCCTGCACACCCTCTCCTGGGGACCTAGTCCACAACCCAGGCATGTGTCCTGACTTGGAATCCAACCAGTAACGTCTAGGTACATGGGACGACGCTCAACCAACTGAGCCACACTGGTCAGGTACTACCCTGCATTTTCTATCCAGATCAATTCCTAAATACAGATGGTAGCTGTTGACAATTGTAGAAAATGCATACTTTAAGAAATGTCTAGAGAAATGCAAACACTTTGATCAAAAAGCCAGATAGGCTATAGAATCAAGGGCATTCTGTCTCTATTTGACTTTGCAATACATGTGGACCTATTTTGAGATTTACTTTTGTTATTGGTTGAATTGCATTTACCCCTCTCTCCTCCTGAAGAAAAAAAAAAAGCTATGTTCAAGTCCTAGGTCCCCTTAACTCACAGTGCGACCTTATTTGGAAATAGGGTCATTGCAGATATAATTATTTAAGATGAGGTCATCCTGGACTTGGGGGTACCTCACCCAGTATAACTGGTGTTCTTCTGAGATGATGGCCATGTGATGGTGCACAGGGAGGATACCACATGATGATGAAGGAAGAGATGGGAGTTTACTGCAATAAGGGGCACCAAAAATTGCTAATAAATCCTCAAAAGCTAGGAGGAGGCAAAGAGGGATCTTCCCCTATAGGTTTCAGAGGAGCATGATCCTGTCACACTCTCATTTGGGACTGCTAGCCTCCAGAACTATGTGATAATAAATTTCTATGGTTTTAAACCACCCAGTTTTTGGTACTTTGTTATAGAAGCCCTAGTAAATAAATAAAACTCTCTTTAGAACAATAGAAATTTGTTAAAACTGCTTAAAATGTATGAGTTGGAGAACGATTGCAAGAGTTTGTTACAATTGATGATTCGCCATGCATGCTATACAAATAAAGATGTATTCAGTGTTTTCCAAATAGCACTAAAGGACATTCTTTCTCATTTGTTAGCAAATCTATAATAAAAGCATAATATACTAGCTAGACCAGACATCTTTCCAGACATCCTTCCAGCAGACCGCCCGGACGAAGTAGGGGCTATGAGGGAAGCCGAGTCACGGGTGTCTGCGGATAGCTGGAGGGAAGCCTGCGTCCTGGGTGCCAGAGGGAAGCTGGTGCCAGCAGCTGGGGAAGGAAGGCCTACTCTTGCAAGAATTTTCATGTATTTGGCCTCTAGTTTGTTTTATAATGACATAACTTTGTGCTCCCATGGATTGCTATCTGATTGCTGTGGAAATCGGCATGTTCACAAATGGTGAAATGGCCATTTGGTGTCTCTTTAGATTTGCTTGTCCACATACTAACATATCTCTGAAGCCAACAAGGCCTTTCAGAAGGCCTTACAAAGTCAGTCTTTTTTTTTAATAAAGATTTTTTTAAAAATATATATTTTATTGATATTTTACAGAGAGGAAGGGAGAGAAATAGAGAGCTAGAAACGTCGATGAGAGAGAAACATCGGCCAGTTGCCTCTTGCACACCCCCTACCGGGGATGTGCCCGCAACCAATGTACATGCCCTTGACAGGAATCGAACCCAGGACCTTTCAGTCCGCAGACCGATGCTCTACCACTGAGCCAAACCGGTTTCGGCACAAAGTCAGTCTTGAAGACTGATGTGTGAGAAGTGCCCAGACCAAGTGTGGTACTGGGATTATGTCCATAAACAGTGTCTCAGGTAGAGATTTGGACCTAGAAGATGCCCCAAAATATATGTTGAGTGTGATTTTAGAAGAAGTTCAGAAAATATCTTACTGAGATAAAGTGTTTATTAATTTACTACTGGTAGTAGCCCTGCGCATGAATCTGTGCACCAGTAGCCGCCAGTAGCTTGCTGCTGCCATCCAGTAGCTCTCCGCCTGCTGCCTCACCCTCCTGTAGCTCCCCCACCTCCCCTCATAGCTTGCTGCTCTGTCCCCTCCTGTAGCTCTCCACTGCCAGCTTGTAGCTAGCTGTCCCTCCCTTCTGCTGATCCGTGATCTGGTTGTTACGTGGCCGGTCATTATGCTTCACAGTATAATGACCATTTGACTATTACATCTTTATTATATAGAATTACGTAGATATACATTGAGTATTATGACAATATATGTTGGCCAAAAAAGAGCACTATTTTATTTTATTGATTTTTTTTACAGAGAGTAAGGGAGAGGGATAGAGAGTTAGAAACATTGATGAGAGAGAAACATCGATCCGTTGTCTCCTACACACACCCCCACATGCCCTTGACCGGAATCGAACCCGGGACCCTTCAGTCCGCAGGCCGACACTCCACTGAGCCAAAGCAGTTTTGGCAAACAAAACAAAACAAAACAAACAAACAAACAAACAAACAAAAAACCCGCTATTTTAGAACAACAAAAAGAATAGAGAGCAGGAGAGACTGTGCTGGGGTAGCCACATTTTGTAACTCATCCCACTTACCTGTAAGGACTCAATACACACTTGATGATTTGCCGGCTAAAATTAGTTGTGAGGTGTTAATTTAAAGCTGAAATGGCACCATTATTTCAGGCAGATAGAATTTACTGTTATTATTGCCTTGTTTTATAGTGTCGTTATGGTCCATGGGTTTTCCAAGTGTTAATGTGCAAGAAGAATAACCAATTAGACACCATTTCCCGAACCCCAAATTGGCTGTTTCTTGAATAACAAAAAAAAAGTATATCCTTAACTTTATGCTGTGAAGATGAAATAAAACTCCCAAGGAAGATTGTATATGTGAGATCTGGGATTCTTTCAAACAGAGGATACATACAAATCCAAATTATTACCCAAATCACAAAGGCAACCACTTATTTGGACTCACAGTGTGCTAATTCTTGATAAATTAACTCATTTCTTCTTCACCACAGACCTAGGGGGAGGGGGGAAGTTTGGACATGTAAAGCCAAGCATGAGAGGTTAGTAACTTACCTGGCCCTGACAGCTGCTAAATGCTACGGTGGGGATTTGAGCAGGTATTCTGACTCCAGAGCCCATGAACATTTATGGTGCGCCTACTGTGTACTGGAAATACCAGAGTGAACAAGGCGGAGGACACGTAGGGAGTTGGAGCCTGCATTCTAGCAAGTTCAACCATTGCAGTACAAGTTGTCATTTCCTTCTCTAGAGTTTTTTTTCCTCTCTCCTCTCATTTAGTGGAGAAAAAAAATACTCATTCCCAATGTGCCATCAACAATTTTACTAATTTGGGAGGTTTATGCAGTTAAAGGATCAGGTGCAATGGGAACGTAATTGTTAGTGGGCCTCTGACTGAAAAGTTGATGGCACTAAACCTTGCCTGAAATTTGTTCAGACTACATCCAGGTCATTCACAAAGCAACAAGCACAATCTAACTGACATTTTGCACATTATCATTTCACTTCCAAATGTCAAGTACTATTTTTTTTTAATGGTAAATCCTTCCACTGTGCTATAGTTGAGACATTCACCCACACAGAAGTTGTGGCTGCATCTTACTCACTTTTCACGTTTTTGACAAACATGGTTTTTACCAAGTTGCAACTCACTAAAACTGGCCTTAATTTTGAAGGACTTCCAGGTCCATTTCTTCACAGTGGGTCTTCGTGCAATGGACACAGAGTTATACAGTTGTTTTTCTTCCGTTTTCCCCCCCACAATTATTTAGGACAATTTCAAACCTCAACTTTCCTTTGCAGTTTCAATTCCAGTATTTTCTTTTCCATCTTGCATTTAAATCAAACTGAGCCAAGTTGATTTCTGACTTTTAGAAACACATTTCTAAGCAAACAATGAGCATTTTAGACATTGGAGCAACACCACTCTCTAACCACTAGAAAAGGTGTTTGTTTCGACCAAGATATATCTACATTTTTATTGAAGTAGCAAAAAAAAGGGTAATTATTATTCTCTAAATGATGTTGGCCCATAATTTATCTGCCAGATACTTCTTGGTATCATTTACCTTTCTTCACTCAGGCTTGCTTCTTTCCCTAGTTCTAGTGTCTTTCTCCTCTCAGATTAACTTTATGTTTGGAGATGTCTGCACTCTGAAGGCATGCATGGGTGTGCATGGTCAGTAGGAAGAGACCCAGATAATCACAATTAAGTCTGTAGAAATATGCCAGAAACTTGGAAGAGTCTTCTAGAAAATCTATTGTGAGTGATACCAATATCCCTCTCCCAGAACTGTCCTCTTCCCATTAACATTCCACCTGTGCTTATTTACTTGTATTTAGATATAGCAGCACCTGATTCTTTTTTTTAATTTTTTTTAAAAAAAAATATATTTTATTGATATTTTACAGAGAGGAAGGGAGAGAGATAGAGAGATAGAAACGTCGATGAGAGAGAAACATTGACCAGCTGCCTCTTGCACACCCCCTACCGGGGATGTGCCCGCAACCAGTGTACATGCCCTTGACCGGAATCGAACCTGGGACCTTTCGGTCCGCAGACTGACGCTCTACCACTGACCCAAACTGGTTTCGGCAGCACCTGATTCTTGAACATTTCTCCCAAGTTACAGAGAAAATTGAGAAGGGGGTCGTTCTCTCAAAAGGAGACCATAAAAGGGGCTTGGGTTAGTGAAATCATTTTGTGCTTAGCATTACCAAATTTAGGACTAAGAACAGCCAATTTCCTAACAATTTAGCACATTTATCCTTCCAAGTCAGAGAGCACATCTGATCTGTCTTTAATGCGAAGGTCTTAGTGTAGGGCCGTGCAGACTCTGGCACTCGGTAGCCATGACTGACTGACTGACCACCGTACAACTGTCTGTCTGAGGTTGCCAAGAAGGTTTGGCACACATGTCCTCAATTAACAGATTGGATCATTGCTAATTATCTGGATGAGGGATTTGGCTCCCTGAGCTTGCCTTTTTTTTTTTTTTTCCAAACAGGAAGAAAAAGATTCCACCATAGTGTTCTGAATGATTGGAATTTGTCCCATGTGGACCCACTGACATTTTTCACAAGTAGTTTTTGAGGTGAATTTGGAGTTTAGAAAATTAACCCAATGGTTTAAATAAATGACTTGGTTTTTAAAGTACCATAAATCTGAATATTCTAATTATAATGAAGACTTCAGAAATGCAGGTTTTTGGAAAATGTTATTTTTAGGATATTTAGTTATTTCCATGGTTAACTACTGCTCATAACATGCTATTTGTCTCAACTGACTTTTTTTTGCCACCCAATGTACTTCTGTTGCTTTTCTATATCATGGCCCACCTTCATCAGCAATACAAACTCATTTAACATTAGCATGACAAAATTGCACCGAGAAATATATATATTTTAAAAATATTTTTTTTATTGATTTCAGAGAGGAAGGGAGAGGAAGAGAGAGATGAAAACATAAATGATGAGAAGAATCATTGGCTGGCTGCCTATGGGGGGTCGAGCCCACAACCAGAGCATGTGCCCTTAACGGGAACTGAGCCTGGGACCCTCCAGTCTGCAGGCCAATGCTCTATCCACTGAGCCAAACCAGCTAAGGTGAGAAATGTAATTTTTAACCAAAATATATAATATATTATGCATATCTAAACCTTATGCAAAAGTTACTTAGACATTTCTTTTGTTTTTAATTCTTATTATAGATTATTTTATAAAACATAAAATTCATTTTGTTAATAAGTAAAGTATAGGGAATATCTTACTTTGGTGGCCAAGAATATTGTTGAATTCCAGAGACTTCAACATCAATTTTCATCATAGACTACAAGATCAATGAGTAGATCAAATGTATACCAATTTAAGTCTTCAAAAGATTTTATGTCATAAAACATGCAAAAAATAAGATTAACAACAAAAGCAAAACAGCTACAACAACAAAACCTAGATAGAATATTAATTATTAAGCCACATTTCCCAGGATTGAAAAATGGTTCTTCTACTTTCTAGTTGTGTGACCAGAAGCAATACTTAAGCCTTCTTTGCCTTAATTTAAATGGATTTCTAAAGCAGGAAATGTAGTTTTATGATTTAATCTTGAGTTAAACTATTCTTTCACTAGAGAGTTAAACCTGAAAATATCAATCTTTGGGAAAACATTGACATATCAATCAGGATTAATTGCTCTATGCCTTTAAAATGTGTTAAATGGCCTTTTACTTAGTTGCTAATTCTAGCCCTTTAGTTTGTGGTGTGTATGTTTATCCATATCTGAAATCTAAAACCAAGACCACGTAGTAAATATTTCCCATAATTAAGCAAGTCTTCCCTACCCAACATTCATTTCCATTTTTGCCAAAGGCTTCTAAACTAGATCTTATACTGACAACTTAATTCATTTTATAAAATATGCAACATCAAATACATAGAAGGGTAAAAAGAATAATTATGTTCTCTTTTTTTTCCCCCCTTTGGAAGTTCTAGACATTTTCTAATTCACATGAAGACCCATTAGAGCTGAAACCGGTTTAGCTCAGTGGATAAGAGCGTCGGCCTGCTGACTGAAAGGTCCCAGGTTCGATTCCAGTCAAGGGCATGCCCATTGGTTGGGACATATCCACAGCAGGGGGTGTGCAGGAGGCAGCTGGTTGATGTTTCTCTCTCATTGACATTTCTAGCTCTCTATCCCTCTTCCTTCCTCTCTGTGGAAAATCAATAAAATATATATTTTTTAAAAAGACCCATTAGAATATTAAAAATATAGATGCTTCCACCGCTCCTGGTTATCTGGAGAATATTTAATTGTCTATTTCCCTTTCAAAATGGTCAACAGCTATATTAAACTATGTAAACATTCACCTAGGAGTTTAGGAAAAATCAAGCAATAGCTTCAATCACCAATGCTGGGTATAAAAAGCTTCCTTTATTAGATAAGAAGGAAGAAAAGATTCTGGACAGTTTATATGCTTGTTACAGGGATCTAGCAGGAAACAAAGAAACATGAGAAAGCTTTGGTGATAAAAGAAGACAAAAGGACTATTAATGTTTAGGAAGAAAGTAGTTTCTGCTTAGGATAAAATGAAGAAGGGAATTATTGCAACTTATAAGTCTTAGCCTTTAGCAAAACCTTGGCTAATTCTGTTGAAATAGTAACTGTTTGCAAAAATCTTTGTCTTTTTGTAGATCATGCACCCGTACTCTTTTAGCACTTCTACACAGAAATCCAAACTCTCTTACATTTTTCAATTGTATGCTTCTGTTAGTAGTTAGCAAATTACATGCAAGACTGTATCTAGGTTCTAAAGCTATCTGAGGGGACCTTAGCAATTCAAATAACATTCTAATTGACTAAGATGACCAAAGGGGAAAAAAAGTCCAAAGCCCTAATACTTCTTTTGGAGAGCGGGAAGAGCAGTAAATTCTTTCTTTACTTAAAAAAATTCAAATTAACCAGGAACAACAACACAAAAAAAGAGTTTACTTATTTCTCCCAACCCCAACTCATCCCCTCTTGTCAACCACCAATCTGTTCTCTGTTTCTATGAGGTTGGGTTTGTTTGTTTATATTTTTAGATTCTACATATAAAAGAGATCCTATGGTATTTGTCTTTCACTGTCTGACTTATTTCACTTAGCCTAATGCCCTGGAGGTCTATCACTGTTGTTGCAAATGGTAAGATTTCATTATTTTCTAATTACTGAGTTATATTCCATTGTGTATATATACTACCATTTCTTTATCCATACATTCATCCATTGACTCTTAGGTTGCTTCCATATCTTAGCTATTGTAAATAACACTGTACTGAACATATAGGTACTGATATTTTTTTGAGTTAGTGTTTGCATTTTCTTGAGATAAAAACCCAGAAATGGAATTGCTAGATCATAGGGTAGATTTATTTTTAATATTTTTAGTTTTCCGCAATGGCCACACTGATTTATATTCCCACCAACAATACACAGGGGTTACCTTTCTCCACATATTTGCCAACGTCTATTATTTCTAATCTTTTTGATAATAGCCATTTTAACATGTCTGAGGTGGTACTTACTGTGGGTTTGATTTGCACTTTCCTGATGATTAATGACATAGAGCACCTTTTCATGTATCTCTTGACCAGCTATATGTTTTCTTTTAAAAAAAAATGTCAGGCCCTTTGCTAAATCAGATTGTTTGCTTTTTTAGCTATAAATTTTTATGAGTTCTTTATATATTTTGAATGTTATTAGCCTTTTTATCAAATATATGATTTGTAAATATGTTATCCCATTCAGTACCTTGCCTTTTCGTTTTGCTGATAATTTTCTTTGATGTGTAGATTTTTAGTTTAATGTGGTCCCACTTATTTGTTTTTGCTTTTGGTGTCAGATTTTTAAAAATCATCACCAAGACCAATATCAAGGAGCTTATTATGTATGTTTTCTTCAATGAGTTTTATGGGTTTCAAATCTTTAATCTATTGATAGTTAATTTTGGTGTGTGGTGTAATGGTCTAGTTTCATTCTTCTGCATGTGGCTGTGAAATTTTCCAAATATTTTTTTATTGAAACAACTGTCCTTTCCCTATTGCATATTTTTGGCTCATTTGTTATAAATTAATTGATCACATATGCATGAGTTTATTTATGTGCTCTCAATTCTGTTCCATTAATCTATGATTCTGTTTTTATGTGAGTACCATGCTGGCTTTATTAGTATAGTTTTATAATATAGTTTTTAATCAGGGAGCATATGCTTCCAGATTTGTTTGTTGTTGTGGTTGGTTGTATTTTTTGCGTTTTTATTTATTTTTTATTTTTTACCTCCAGATTGCTTGGACTGTTCAGGGTGCTGTACAGTATCATACAGATTTTAGGATTGTATGTTTTATTTCTGTGAAAAATGTCATTGGAATTTTTATAGAGATTTACTGAATCTATAGTATGGGTAGTATGGACATTTCAGCAATAGTAATTCTTCTAATCCATAGCACAGAACAGCTTTTCATTTATTTGTGTCTTCTTTAATATATTTATTAATGTTTTATAATTTTCAGTATGAAGGTTTTTCACCTACTTGCTTAAACTTATTCCTATGTATTTTATTTTTCTTGATCAATTACATATGGGATTGTTTTCATAATTTCTCTTTCTAATAATTACTAATATATAGAAATGTAATAAATTTTTATGTATTTATACCCTGCCTGACACCATGTTATACATAGACCCAAGGGTCTCAAGAACACAGACTATTCCATCTCATTAAAAGCAATAAAGTCAACAAATATGAAACCCAACCAATAAGATAAAAGTAATATCAGTATAGATTGATGGATGCTGTTCTTCCTGCCGTAGCCTATGGAAAGTCTTTTTTTTCCCAAGAGAAATATCAAAAGTGCTTTATTCAAAGTAATGCCCATCGCTAGCTACACATTTCCCCATCTTTCAGGTAATTTGTGGATACCGTCCAGTAGAACTTTCCTTTTTAAAAAAAAAATTATTAAGGTATTATATGTGTACATAGCTTACCATTGCCCCCCCCCATACATGCCCTCCCTCCCTAGAGTTTTGTGTCCATTGGTTGTACTTATATGCATGCATACCAGTCCTTCGGTTGATCTCTTATCTCCCCCAGATCTCCCTACCCGACCCCCACCCCCGCTGTCATTTGACAGTCTGCTTGTTGTTTTACTGTCACTATATCTATCTTTCTGTTCATTAATTTATAATGTTCTTTAATATCCATAAATGAGTGAGGTCATGTGGTGTTTCTCTTTCATTTACTGGTTTATTTCACTCAGCATGATGCTCTCTATGGAAAATCTTAACACTAGCTAATATCTACTTAGTTTTTATTATGTGCCATACATTGTACCATGAATCTGTCACCTAACACTCATAATAACCCTATGAAATAAGTAGTTATTTTCCAATTTTATAGGAAAGCAAACTGAGTTTTAAAGAAAGTTGGGAATTTACTCAAGGTCATGAAGCTAATGAAGAGCAGAACTGAGAATAGAATTCATGTCTGTCTGACTTCAAAGACTTAGCTTTCATTGCAGTTTCATGATGCTGGATAGATTTGGGGGGAAAAGAGTAGGTGCATGTATTTAAATCTTGTGTGTCCAATATCCACATCTATAAAATGGGAATGATATAATTATACCTCTCTCATAGGGGTGCTAAGAGGATTAAATGAGTCAATTAATATAAAAATTGTTAACTATTATAAATTAGGGATTTTTAGTTAGTTTTTAGTTATTTAAATTGTAAGCACAACATGTACAGTAAATTGCACAAAGTAGAGTAACTTAGTAACTATGATTTTTTATTTTATTTAAAAATATATATATTTTATTGATTTTTTACAGAGGAAGGGAGAGAGATAGAAACATCCATGAGAGAGAAACATCAATCAAGCTGCCTCTTGCATGCCCCCTACTGGGGATGTGCATGCAATCAAGGTATATGGCCTTGACTAGAATCGAACCTGGGACCCTTCAGTCCATAGGCTGACACTCTATCCACTGAGCCAAACCGGTTTCAGCAGTAACTATAATTTTTTAAAGCCTTTTAGAGAAAATACATTTTAGAAGGTTATTGGCAATTTTTAATTTCTGGGTGTGAGTATATCATTACTTCATTTTGATAAACTCTCCAAGATAAGCCTCATAGTCAAACAAATAAGGCTTCCTGAAGAATGGGGAGAAGCTGTGGCCTGGGTTTGCTCACATTTGTTCTGCTTAGAGAGGTAGGCACAGAGAACATGGGGCTTTCAAGGCAGGAGAAAAATGATTGTTCTAAAAATGTTAAGATGTAGATTGAAATTCTGAGGCCCCCACACAAGCTAAATATTCTAGATCTAAAAAAAAAGAGTTGGGGATTACTATTGTTGCCTTCTATAGACTCTGCAAGCTGCCTTTCGTCAGAGGAGGGCTGAGGAGTTGCTCTCAGGAGAAGACTGTGTAAAGTGTGGGGCAAGCTCGTGGGAGAGATCTGGTCCTGACACAGGAGCTAACGTGTCTCTTTAACTAGCACCCAGAGACATCAGTGCTCTGAGCAGTAGTAGTGACATTGAATGGACATCGGCTCGAGCTTTTCCTTAGTCTTCAGGTTTATGGTAACAATCTGCAGAGATAGCAGTAGGGAATATCCCTTTATTGGATCAACTAGACAGGTGACAACAGAAGTCCAGAAAGGTTAAGCGGCCTGCCAAATTCGCTCAGGCAGTCCGTGATAAAGGTAGAACCAAAGCTCTAGTTTCATAACTTCTCATCAAACATTCTTTCAGTTCCTTCCAGCTACTTCTAGAAATTTATAAATTTTGTTAGAACTATATGGTGCCTGTAACTATTTTATTCTTATTTTTCAATTACAGTTGACTTTCAATATTATTTTGTATTAATTTCAGGTGTACAGCAGAGTGGTTAGATAGTCATGTGTTTTATAAAGTGTTCCAATATTTCCAGTACCCATCTATGGTGCCGGTAACTTTTTAAAAAAAATTATTTTTTAATTGATTTCAGAGAGGAAGGAAGAGGGAGAGATAGAAACATCAATGATGAGAAAGAATTATTGATCAGCTGCCTCCTGCATGCCACCTACTGGGGATAGAGCCCACAACCGAGGCATGTATCCTTGACTGGAATCAAACCTCTGGGACCTTTCAGTTCTCAGGCCAACGCTCTATCTACTGACCCAAACCAGCTAGGGCTGTGCCTAGTTAGATGCTAATGCTGCAGACCTTGTCAGTGTACTATGTCTTCTTCAATGGGGATGTGCACATGTCCGGGTAGAGGCTACTTGGTAGAGTGTAGCTTCAGAGAAACGAGTCAGGAGCTGTACTTGACAATGTGTGCAGTATGAAATATGCTTTGGCCCACTCCTGCTCTCTAGTTATACCACTTCTATTTCTGTGTACTGACAAATGCAAAGGACACCAAGGGAAGCTTTCTGCACACTTAGCAAGCCACCCCATACACAGGAGGGGGATTTGGAGAACCACCTCTCTCTAATTAGGGGAGGCAATGGTGGCTCCCACGTTTCTTCCGGAGGAATGGAAATTAATATTTTGATCTTTTCCCTCCAGCAAAGACTTGTCTGCTAATAGCCCAACTACTTTCAGATTTATTGTGACAAGTGATACAGTATCATGTTCAAGGAAGAATTTTGGGATGCGTGCCTTGGAAACTTTTTTTTTTTTTGTTGCCCATCTGTTTTGCTTGTCGCAATTCCTGTTTGTTTAAGATGTACGTGTGCCAGAAATGTGGAAAGGATGTGTGTAGCGACAAGTGCTATCGAGCCATTTTCACACTGGACTTATGGGAAGCATGTGCTGCCCATCTGTGAAGTTCTCATTTTATGCAAATTTAGAAAATATATTCTTATGTCATGTTGCCTCAATGCCCAGGGATAGATTGGAACGTACATAAGGAGGAGAGAGACAGGGAGGAAACAACCTCACTCCCGGTGACAGGGTGGCC
The DNA here is from genome assembly GCA_963924515.1 of Vespertilio murinus. Lineage (NCBI taxonomy): Eukaryota > Metazoa > Chordata > Mammalia > Chiroptera > Vespertilionidae > Vespertilio > Vespertilio murinus. The sequence goes on along the minus strand of OZ004717.1, from coordinate 31,213,050 downwards.
TTGCTATGACTAAAGGGAAGTCTGACATGCATGCTATTTGTCGCAAGTGGAGAGCCGGAGGGAAGTTTTCTCTCCAAGAGTGTGGTAAACAGTAAAGCAGTGTGTCTTTAAGAAGATTGGTTTTTAATCTATGAATGAGATTGTAAGAGTCCCCTTTTCAAAAAGCTTTGAATGGTAGAGAGATAAAAGTCCACACTTATCTGTGGATCTTTCTCCTCTTCCGGAATATTTTGTGATGATGACTTCAGATAGTCTCTGAATTCTGAAGCAGAGCATTTTTAAGGAGGGCATCAGAGTGTTGTCAGGTCAGTGAATATCACTGAGAGGTTGCTCTCTCTGGACCTTTAAGACTGTGACTTAGACTCTCATTTATATCCATATTCCAACTTAGTCAGTAAGCATGTTAGGTGAAAGTTGCCACAAGTAAATGGGGAAGGAAAATGCTCTGGGAGCACAGCCCTGTGGACTTAATGTGGGTTAGAGAAGTTACCTGAAACTGACTGTGTGGGGTGTCCCGAGACTAGGTTAGGCTAAGGGTCTAGTGTGTTGAGAGTACTTGCCTTATTAGTGTCTCCACATTCGGGGTATTGGGTGGAAATAGCTCCTCATGTTTCATTTCAGCATAAAATATAACTACTTAAAAGTTTATCTAACTCTATCCTTAGTCTTCAAGACAATAACAATAAAAAGCTGAATATACTTCTCAATACAGTGAGGGTTAGAAAGTTCTAGAGTTCTGTTTAGATTGTTAAGTTGTATGTGCCTATTCATAAACTAGTGGAGGTAAGAGTAGGTGGTTGCCTATAATTATCAGAACTCAGAGAAATTCAAAGGTCCTATAACAATTTCTACATATCCACTACCATTGCTACACAATGACCCAAATATAGCTTAAAGATTACCCTTTATAAGAACTCAATTAAATCTTAGCTGATGTCTTCTTTTACTTGTCTAGGTAGGGAGAAACAATAGGGACACTTTATTCTTCCGCTTCCACTTGTTCCACTTTTATATAATGGTAAATAGGTCACTAGGTGACAACAGTGATTTGGGGAATGGCTTGACATAGAGGCGAGTACTAGGATGTAAAGGAGCAGCTGTAGATAGCCACACTGGGCTGAATGTTTTTACAGTAACTGTCATGCCCTGACTCTTGAAACAGCCTGCTGAGTTCGGCTTATGATGAACTGGCTGCCTAAGAGTGGGTCAACTTCCGTGTCTGACACATGCCAGGAGCTCAGTAAACATCTGTTAAATCAATGGCATGCCTTCAAAAAACATTTCTTCAAATTGAATATAGGTTAAGTTACCTATAGGGTCACTCACCTATCCTAGGGAGCCCTACTCATAGTCAGAGCCTCTGTATCCCTAGTGGAAGTTTGTTGCTACTGTTATTAATAATGCTTGTTATGGGCTTACTTCATGTGCTGTGCATGCTGGGGAGAGAGAGAGAGAGTGGGGGGGAGGGAGAGAGAGGAGAGAGAGGCTTATAATACCTTATTGTTTGTTTTTAATGTTGAGCAAGAGAGAGAGTATTTGAGTTTCCTAAAAGAAAAAAGTTTTAGAACTGAGTCTTCAATTCTGAATATGCTGTAGCCAAACATCCATGTGAGCCCAGTTACTTTGTGTGGCTTTTATTTGAAGTCAATTTCTCTTCCACTTAATTTGTACAACTTTACATCATGAGTGGCTGTTGTCCTCAAGCTGTCTTTCCCTGGCAAGCATTCCTCTGTAGAAGGTTGAATGGAAGCTCCCATTACAATATATGCACATTGTAATTCCCAGAACTTGTAAACATGACCTTATTTATAAAAAACTGTCTTTCCAGATGTAATAAGGGACTCAAAATGATATTATCCTGGGTTATCTGTGTAGGCCCTAAATCCAATGACAAACGTCCTTATGGAAGATAACACAGGGAGACGAGGAGAAGGACCTGCGAAGACAGGCAGAGATTAGCATTTTGTAGCTACAGAGCAAGCAATGCTTGCAGTCGTGGGAAGACGAAAGAGGCAAGGCGGAATTCTCCTCTAGAGTCTTTGGAGATAGCCAGGCCCTGATGATACCTTGATTTTGGACTTTTGGCTTTTAGAGCTGTTAGAGGACACATTTTCTGTTATTTTAAGCTCCCCAGCTTGTGGTAATTTATTACAGCAGCTGTAGAAAACTCACACACCTCCTGTGGTGTTCTTCTGAGCAGAGCTTATATTCTAAATCCATCCCTCACTGCACCCCACCAAAGCACCACTCTCCAGGTGATATTCCTCAGGGACCCACATGGGTGAAGAGCTCTGCCATCCAATAAACCAAGCTTTATCTGCTTGTCTATTAATTATGGATGGCATTTGCATTTCTCTGGAGATCTTCCTGCCTGGATGAAAATAGTGTATTATTTTGATAATCCTTTATATTTTAAAGCATGTTCAGGAACATTATCTTATTCCTCCAACATGTCCCATTAAAAAAGTTAGAGACATCATCATCCCGTTTTGCAGATGAAGACTGAGCAGTAACAGATTAAGTAAGTTACCCCAGAACACCCAAACAGTAATGGCACAGATAAGACTGGAACCCAAGTCTTTGGTTCAAAGGTTATTAATCTTATAGTCAAAGGACTCATGGAGACATATATTGAAAACAGTAGCATGTGCATGCTTCTTAATTCATAGCAAAGAGGTAACTTGCAAAGCTGTCAACTACTAAATAACTAACCGTCAAATCAATATTAGGTAAGTAACTCCCATCTCATTTTGAGGAAAAGTCAAATTCTTAGCAGTGGTCTACAGGATCTGGCCCTACTTCTTTATCACGGCCTTTCCTCTCTCATCTCAACTCCTGCAGGCCTCTCATTGCTCCCTCTGCTCTAACCACCCCTCCCTGTGTGCTGATGCTCTGATGCAGGCTAGACCTCCTCCCACTGGACACTGGCCGGTGTCTGGCCTGACATATTCATCTGCCTGCTATCCTTATTGCGAGCTCACTCCTTCCTTTTGGCCTTTATTTACAAAGCACCTTCCCCGTGAGGTCCACCTCAATTACTCAAATTAAAATGGAATCTTAACCTCACCTACAATTCCGGTTTGCTTTCCTGATTAATTTTTCTTTATATTATGTATTCTGCTGATCCTAAAGGATGAGTGAGACCACTCAGATAAAAATGAAGATAGGTTGGAAAAGACAGTTTTATCCATGGGAACAGCATGAGCAAAGGACTAGGGAATAAACGTCTCGGGTCATCTTGAAGCCAACATAAAAGGCCAGCTGTGCACTTTGAAGTTTCTGTGTCACAGGACACATGCTGCTATGGCCATGGCTTTGCTTCCTGTGTGTGAGGCCAGTCAGCGGCAGCCTCAGGCCCTGCTCTGGCTGTTTCCAAACCAGAACATAGTGACAGCCTGGAAATATCAAAACAGCATCTCTGAAGGGAAAGTAAATAATGATTCGAGAAGTTTTTGTCTTTATTTATAAGGAAAAAAGAAAATGTATCAACAGAGTAGACAATCACAGATTAATTGCCTAAGATCCTCTGATATAATTAGAAAGTTGGTCTCTGGAACTACTGGTGTGATTTGCAGGCCACAAGGGCAACTGTCACCTGAGACAGCTAGTGTAGGGTCTAGTGTTGCACCTCACCCACTCCACAAGAATCACAGCTTGATCAAAGAAAGTAAAATAAAGCATAGTTTTAAAATATACATTTCTATTGATTTCAGAGGAAGGGAGAGGGAAAGATAGAAACATCAATGATGAGAGCGAATCATTGATTGGCTGCCTCCTGCATGACCAAGAATTGAACCAATACCTCTTGACTCATATAGGTCTATGCTCAACCACTGATCATTGACAGCTGGGGGTTAAAACGTATTTTAAGGCATGGAATATGAATATTGTTAGCTGAAACCAAGTCTTAGTCAAAGAGGTATGTGTTGGTGTGTCTGTAAAATTCAAAATTTTATCCTCAGGACTTGGACAGAAAAGTTTAAGGATGTTAGTTAAATTAAAATAAGCGAGTTTCTACCACCTCTAATTAGGGTCTAGAAAAAGACCATTGATTGCTTCTTGATCATGTGATTAGGGAATAATAAACAGAGTCCTTCCCTCTGTGACCTGTCCCTTTGTTTTACCCCTGAAGAAACATGCAAGTCAGGGTAAAGGAGAGAGGGTGCTAGATTGGAGTCTGACAGGCCACATGCATGAGCCTGGCTCAGAGCTCTGCACTTTTACTTTCAAAGCAAGTGAGTTTGGACAAGCCCTTGGCCTCTCTCAGCCTGATTCCTCATCACCTATCTCTAAGACTCGTAGGAAGAATCCACCTTTATCATAGATATTAAAAAGGCCCAGGATTGCATGGTGGACAGGTCAGACTACCAGTGTTCAAATCCAGCTTTGTCTCAAGCTGAGCTTCTCAAACTTCTACAAGTTGTTTAGGGCTTCTAAAACTCAGTTTTTTCATCAGCAAAATGGAGATGCTAATAGTGCCATTTGCATAAAGTTGCTGTAAGGATGAAAACAACCCACAAAAAACTGCTTAGAACATGCATACATAAAACTCAATACATATAAATACTATAAGACTAGTTGTTGATTAATTAAATGTTATAATTATTTAGTACAGGTCTTGGCATGCAGAAGGTGTGCAGGAAATAAAAGTGGATAAGCAACTAGCCACTTCCAGCAAAAAGGTGCTTCTTCCTTTTGTTGAGTAATTCCATTCAGAATGAAGTACCCATATGGAGTGTTGACCTAGACAGGAACAGGTCAGATGCCACAACAGCCAGGATTTATGTTGGGGAGTACACATGTTGGAGTAGCAATGCATTAATAAAGTTTGATAGTTCTAAAAGTGAAAGTGCTAGAGAACCATATAAATTTCCTAAAAAATGGAGTATTTCAAAGGACTAATATATTACTCCCAGTCAACAGGCAGTTATTTCATTTGCTCTTCCCAATAACTCTACAGATTGTCATTGTTACATATTCATGTTATACATCTGAGGACACTGTACCTTGGCGTGGAGAAGCAAATTGCTCTGGGTTCCAAGCAGGCTTTCCTGACTCCAGAATCTGTATAACTACCCCTCAGCAGGATAGAGCCCTGAGCAAGACCAAGACTTCTGCGGTTAAAGTGCTTATCAGAGTAACTGTGCAAGTGAAGACAACTATGTAAATGGTGGAAGTTAACACAAAAAAAGTGAAGGTCCCAAGAAGATGTCATTATAAATGTTGGAATTTCTTTCACCAAGATTCAAAGGAGAGAGGCCACATGTGAGGGATCAGGATAGAATTTATTGCCATCTGGTCCTACAAGGGATTCTTGGTTCTACTGGGCAGAACCAAGGGCAGGGGATGGAGAGAGACACAGTCCAGCAAGGTCAACAGAATGCTATATCAGGCACCAGTGAGACCTGTTTTCCAAGCTCTGACATTTGGTGGAAGGGTTGTGAGCATTAGAGATCATGCATGTCTCCATAAAAGGTGCTATTATGATTTCTCCAGGTGGCTAAAGATAAATTATATGCTCTACTTAAAGGCATACCTAAGAATAAAGATAACATAGGACAAAATTGAAATATTGAGACAAGAAGGAAAATTTGCCTCTACAAATACACACATGCTAGTGGATGAACATGAACATGAACTGAGGCATGTAACAGAAACAGAAATATTTTATCTGTGTCTTGGGGGTGGGCGGGGCTGGAGACCATTTTTACTGTAAGGAATGAAAATGTAACTGCTTTGCCAAGTGACTTCTTTTTCTATATCTGGAGATTTACCAGGACAAGAAAAGAAGTACCTTCCCTCATCTTCAGTTTTTTTGGGGGGGACAGATATTAGTCAATTTTCATGAAATGTGGTGTCTGGTCAAGGGGCTGATCCCAGAAATGTAGCATATTTCTCACAACCAGAGGACTAAAAAAAAAAGCACTCCAAAACAAGCGGCAACCCAAAAAAACAACATATTGCCACCCTGCAAAAAAAAATCTAAGTGTGCCGAAAAAACAACAACATATGGCTGGGTGGGGTGTGACCAAAAGGAATATAGTTATCACGTTTTGAACATTCCTTTTACAGACTTGAGTGAAAAGAAATTTTCTAGGACAGGACATGGAGTCGTCCCAAAGCCTGTCTTTTCTGAAAGCACAATTGGGGACAGGAAAAGCAAAGAAGGGTTTGTTCTGGGTGAGTTACAGCTGAGAGCCAGGAATGGAATCTCACCCTTGACCCAAGAATATGCTGAAAAGAACCAAAGCAGACAGAAGAAGAAGAGATAAGGTCAGGCTCTCTGCTTTGTAACCAGAATGCTGTTGAGATTAAAACAGAGAGAGGAATGGAATGTACTTGAACATGCTCATTATCAACACCAAAGCCACAATATACACTGATAATAGCTCTGGGGTGCCATCATTATGGACTTGGAGTCTGGATTTCATTTGAACAAAACAGAATCAGCTTCAAGAGCAGTGCTCTGCTGGGGATCCCTATATATAACTGTTTCATAACTCAAGGGGAAGTCACATGATGGAGCTAGAAGAGTTCGCGGCAATGAGTTTTCAAACTTTGGAACTTTGCTAGGTATCTGTTTACCTGCTAGTTACACAAACCAAGAGTAACCTACAACTGAGCCCTGTCTCTGAGACTAACATATCTTTGAATTATTTATTCTTTCGGTAGGAAATTATAGAGCATCTCTTTTGTGCCAGACCTGGAGATTGATAGATGCACAAGAAACATTCCTGCTCCCACTGAGCTCCTGGTCTAGGAGGAAAACTTATCCTTAGACAGATCATTAAAATTTACTACTGTAGCCTGATCACAAGTCTCTACTACAATTCTAATGTACACAAAAGGAATGCTCTCTGTTTTCAAGCTGATTTCACCCAGTTCTTTCTTCTCCCATCCTGCTGTACCACAGCTCTCGCTTGGTGGTGGAATAAAGAAATTATGTTTGTCCATTCAAGGTATCTATTTATATTTGGGTACTAGTGGGCCAGTGCACGAATTAGTGCACATTGAAAGAACATTAATTAGAAGAAATATTTTATTGCTATTTGCCCTTTCTCTATAAATAGAAATGTCAACCAAATACATGGTTGACAATGACAAGTGGAAACACATGTGTGATTGGCTCCAGTGAGAGCTTTACATGTATTGTGAATGTGTGAGTCAACTTAGCCTTTTATCCTATCTAATAAAGAGGGAATATGCTAATTGACCATCATGCCCTCTCAAAGATTGTGGCACCCACATCACAAGATGGTTGCATCCAGTCCATTCAGTGCTCTCAGCCTCCTAGGGCCGGCCCGAGGTGCAGGCAAGCCTGGGATGGTGGCTGCCCAGCTGATGCCCAAGGTACAGGCAGGCCTTGGATATCAGTTGTCCAGCCACCCAGGGCTGGCCCTACGGACGAACAAATGACTGAATAAGCAGGCTGCATGGGGCAACCAGGCTGGTGGGGGGGCCATGAGGGGTGACCAGACTGGCAGTGGGAGGAAGTTGGGGGTGACTAGGCCAATAGGGAGCTGTTGGGGATGACCAGGCCAAAAGAAGGGTAGGTGGGGGAAATCAGGCCAGCAGGGGAGGCAGTAAGAGGTGACCAGGCCAGAGGGGGAGGGGCGATGGCAGTTGGGGCAAACAGGCCAGTGGGAGGGGGGGGTGGTTTACAGTTTTTGACAACCAGGCCAATGGAAGGGCAGTTGGGGGGACCAGGCTGGCAGGGGGCAGTTAGGGATGACCAGGCTGGCAGCAGAGGGGGGTAATTGGGGGCGACCAGGCCAGCAGGGAGGGGACAGTTGGGGGCAACCTGACCAGCAGTGAGGGCAGTTAGGGGTGATCAGGTCAGCACACAGAGGCAGTGAGGGGCAATCAGCTAGCAGGGGGCCAGACCTGCTTTCTGATTTAGCTAAACTTTTCCAGCCCAGTGAAGCACCCCAACTTCTCTTTCGTGTAATTGTCAACAACACAGCAGTAAATATCAACATGAAGCAGATTATTATTATAGATCATGAAGGCAGGGAGAACAAAGGGTAAAATATTTAACTTCAGCAGTATTTGACTATGTTCTGTGCAGTGAGAAAACTGGAAGTCATTTTCAAGGTCCACCGTTTTTTCTTTTCATTTGGGTCAAGTTTCTAAGCTTTCTAAACCTTAGTTTTCCAGCTAATGAAAAGAAAATAGGATTCCACTGAGCCTCCTATCTACCTACTCCAGGACTTCTGTAAGGATCAAATGAGATGAGGCATTGGAAAACACTTCACAGACATTTGGTTAAAGTGTGATATGTTTGCACCTGGCTATAAAGCAAGTCATGTTCCTGGGCTGAAGGAACTGCAAGGAGGCTAGTTATCACTAGGGAAAGGAAGTTGAGTGTTGCTACATGACGTCATTACCGGCCACCTACAGCGACTGTTTCTGGGCTGGGCTGGGCTGGGCTGGGCTGGGCTTTGGACCATATTTTGCACCATAGGTCTTGGCAGCATTGGCTGTGATTTGGTAGGCTGTCACTCTGGGGTGGTGGTAGGGCCTGTGTCCCACTCTAGGGAAGCCGAATGTTGCTTTGTGGGTGCCAGGACCATGGTGCCATTTCTCTATAAATGGCCAGTGCATGTCAGCTATCAATAAATAAAGTTCTGTGTTGAGCGTCTTTCCCCTGGTGGCCAATGCTTATCATAGCAACAGATCGGATGGATACTTAACATATTAGCCATATATATAGATAGATAGATAGATAGATAGATAGATAGATAGATATAGATATAGATATAGATATAGATATAGATATAGATATAGATATAGATATAGATATAGATATAGATATAGATAGATAAATGGATCTTTAAAATAAACACTGTTTGTTCCGGATAAATACCAATTCAGGGCAGTTGCCCTATGTCGGAATAACGCAGACTAGGTTGTTTATTAACAACTAAAATTTATTCCTCACAGCTCTGGAAGCTTTATGGCAGCCCCCATGCTTATCTTGCATTTGGACAACAGGAGGCTCTGTCAGATGTTTAGAGACCGAGGGGAGAGTGAGGTTCTGGGTGTCCTGCAATTCAACTTAATTTTGACACTGTCATCCTGGAGCTGGCACCAGCTCCCGCATGGGAAGGGCTCAGTCCCACAAAGCTGCCCCTACACCCTTCGGATGTCAGTTGCAAATCCAGGTTGTTCTCCATGCTTCTCACAGATAGACTATAGATTGGGTTTAAATTACTTGGCTAGAATGCCCCACAGAACTTTATTTACCAGATTGCTGGCTTATTATAAAAGTCTATAGTTCAGGAATAGCCCGATGGAAGAGATGTGTAGGACAAGGTATGAGAAAGGGTCTCAGAGCTTCCCTGCCCTCTGAGAGGGCACCACCCTCACCGAATCTCCATGTGTTCAGCAACCTGGAAGCTCTCTGAAGCCGGTCCTTTGGATTTTTTAGGGAGGATTTATTACATGAGCATGATTTATTAAATCATTGGTCACATTATCCCAACCAGATACAGAATCACACGGTTGGCTTTAGGGGCAGCCGGCCTCCATCCTTACGTAGGATCCAACAGCCACCTTGTTATCCTAACAGAAGACATCTTTATACACTCCTCACTTCAGAAATCCTAAGGGTTTTAAGAGCTCTGTGTCAGAAAGGGGCTGAGGGCCAAATGTATATCTGTTATTACGAATCACAATATGGCAGAAGGCCAGGTGCTCATCCCCCTGCTCCTGTCCCTGTCAGACCCCCGGTCCCAAGGCCACACCTCCTATAGTCAGTCATTCTTCCCACGTTCCATTCCTCTGCCTTGCTCAGGCTCCCTCTCTTGGCCCATTCTCCATCCCTTGCTGGTTTCCACAACCCCTAGCCACACCTTTGTAAAGTTCTTCATTGGACTCTTCTTGATTTTTTTCCCCACTTGAGTGGTCCGCCTGTTTCTTACCAGACCTTATACAGTCTCCCCTCGTCGGTGGTGAGCCTTTGAAACCTAGGCTTTGGAGGTTTTAAGGAGAGGCTGACATTCAGCCGTGTATGCTAGCACCGTAGCGGATGCTATGCAGCTGAAGTTACATTTGCATCTCTGAATTAATTAATGAGCAAATGGATGATTAGCACTTTGGAGGAGGAGGGGGTAGGCAGGAAAGGCTTCAAGGAGCAGGTGATTGCTGAGCTACATCTGAAGAATGTTATGCAGGAACATTCCTTGCAAAGAAAATAGCTTGTGCAGAAGAACAAGGTGCGACTGTGTTTGGGGAACTGCGAGTAATAATTATTCCGGAGCACAGAACATATTAGGCTCGCATATGAGCTTTTTTTGGTACAAATGATTCTGCTGCTATTACAAAATTTGAAATCCCTGTCTTAGCCAAGTTTCTCACTTTACAGATAGAAAAAAAATAATATCGAGTAAAGAATAGAGGACAAATCTAGGAAAGAATTGTCTAAGTTCCCTGTGAGCCCTTTGGAGCAGTGTTCATTTATGACAGGAAGTTCAAGTCTCTTGACTCCATCTGCTACTTTGAGGATACTCAGCCCTGGAAAACCAAAGAACTTGAGCCCCATGGAGTGAAAGCAGACGTGCTGCAGACCTTGAGGCAAGCAGGTTAATGGAGCCAATCGCATTGCTTTGTTAGAGGCATGCTTGCCAAATGGAGTTGGCTGTGGAGGGAGAGCTCTGGGGCAGAGCCCTTGGGAGGTGAAGGACATTGTATTGCAGCAAGCAGACATCCTGAGGCCAACATTCCATTCTGCATGGTTCTCTTCGCCAGAGAGCTGGCCTAGGGAGACCAGTTGTCAAGGGGCAAGTCAGATGTAAGATGCAGTCACTTGGTCTTTTCCTAAAGGTCCTTGTCCTCACTGAAGTAGAGTCACAAAAACGTGCGAGTCCACTGTCTAAAAGGCAGGGGAGGGCTCCCTGTAAGAAACTACACCTAACACCTCTTCTTTGTAACGACTTTTCTCCGTGGGCTACTAGTGATTGGGAGGGGGAAAAAGCAAACTGGATGTCACTTAGCAAGGTGGTGGTAATGATCATATCTGCCTCCCTCAACCTTGTGCAAGGAGAAGTGTGTGGGTATAGCAGGTGCTAGAGGAAAGGTTTAATTCATGAATGAATGAGTAAATGAATGAGTGAAAGGATAAATACCTTGTATCTCATCTGTTTATCTTGTTCCTCAGCTATTTACATAACCACAATTATGGACTAAATGTTTGTGTGTGTGTGTGTGTCTTCCCCCCCCATTAAATTTTGTTGAAACCCCACCCCCCCATGTGATATTATTTGCATGTTAGGGCTGTAATAAACACGTTACATATATCAGCTCATTTAATCTTTAAAGGAGAGAGGAAACTATTAATACAACCATTCTACCTATGTTGAAAACTACTTCTAAAGAGCTGTTTAACATGCCTTAGACCACAGAGCTGGTCACCTTTTAGCCACTCTGCCACGCTGCCTCCTGCTGTATGGACAGGGAGGCAGAGAGTTTGGTTGCCATGAGGTAGAGAAGATTGAAAAAGAGGCAGAGACAAGAAATGGCAAGTGAGAAAATTTTTATTTGTAATTTACTGGTTTTAGCCCTTCCTGGGATTTTGCTTTTTTAAGTTCATTTTGCTTAATCTAGTTTAGAATGGTTTATATAACTTGCAAGCAAATAGTTCCAAACAATTCTGTGTGTGGAAAATATTATTTACCCAGCTGTGACAGGTGAAGATATTGAACTTCAGAGAAATTAGGAGACGTATCATAAGAAAACAACAAAATCAAATAAAAAGCCCTCTCCTGGTCAGTGGTTAAGGCAGTTCTCACACCAAGGTTGTCTACCAAATGAGCTCTTTTTACTACACCATGTTGTCTCTTATTAAGTAAGAACAACCTTTTCTGCATTGATTAGCTCCATGTTAAAAGTTTCATGGTGTGGTGTTATAAGCTCTGGAAGAATGCTTTCAGTGCAGAAATAGTAAACACAAAAGAATAACACTTAGGAAAGTGAAAAATTTAATTATACCTTGAACTCAAAGAATCAACCAAGGTGAAGGGGTTGTAATGTTCAGGGTTTGTGTGTGTTGGACAAGGGCAGTGGGGGTAGGAGAAAAAAAGCAAGAGTGGGTTCTTTGTTAGTGTGAAAAGCATCCTCCAAGTTGGCCGTTAGCTCAAGGCCATTTCTGTAATAAATGGCGACATCATTGCCCACTGATCCTAGGGTGACCGTACATCTTCTGTGGTTGCTGTTGGTTTTAGCTCCCCTTCTGCAGCATGGATGTTTCTTTTATTTATCTGAGCTATCTTACCCAATATACTACCTAATTCACTAGAGAGCATTTAGCAGGCGAGCCACAGAACACATTTCATTACTGTAATTGGCCTACAGCTAGAAGGGGTGAACTGCGATGCCACTTATGATACTCTGACACAGGCAAGCTCTGATTTTGTTTGTCTTTGAAGATGGCTAAGGGGTTAATGGTCATCCTTAGAATGGAAATTTTGGTCACATTGTATACCTGTGCTCAGCAGACAAAACTTTATACTACAGACTTTGGTTCAGTTCTATAGGAATTATCTTAGTAGTGAAGTTTGATAAGGGAGTACACTTGTGGTGCAAAATAGTATAAGAAAAATAAGTGTTTTCTTAAAAGAGTCCCTGGTCTAAGCAGGACTCAGGGTCCAGTCTAGACCTGGCTACAAATCAGCTGTGTGACCTTGATTAAGTTCCTTAAATTCTCTGAGACTGTCTCCTTACCTGGAGAGTGAACAGATTCAATAGATGTTTTAAAAGATTTATCCCAAATTCTAAACTTGAAAACTTTGGAGACCTTAAAATTATTTAAATATAAAGAATTTAGTAAGGTTAGGAGAAAAGACATAGAACTTAGACCACATTAATTATTTAACTGGGCATAGGGCAAGTCAGTAGATTTCTCAGAGGACAAGTTTTCTCAACTATAAATTCTTGGGGGTAATAATGTCAAGATAATAGAACTATTGTGTGAAGCTAATTAGAAAACAAGTGTTAAAATACTGGAAATTTTAAGAGAATTTGCTGTTAATTTTAAATAATGCTTAATCCTTATGACTGCCATCTAGTGGCCATTATAATAATTACACAATACAGATTCCATGGGCTCCTGAAATCTGTGACAAATCTGTAGCATAAATGGGACTTCAATGGTAAAATATGTACACAGATAATAATTTTATAAAAAAGTAAATTAAACAAAAATAAATCATCCTTCATACAGTTTTAGAGAAAAAAAAGAAAAAAAAAAGAATGAGGTTTTAATCAGTTCTCCACATTAGTAAATGGCAGTTATAACCTATATTATTTTACTTAAATTTTCAAAGATAAGTATCTTATTAGGATTATTAGACATTTGTTGGCTTTTTACTAGTCAGCTTTTTAAAAATAATGGTGCAAGATGTCTTTGGGGGAAATTGCTTTTCTTTGATGGACCTATACCGGGAAGGCCATCCACACTGGAATTTGGATCTTGAACAGGAAGACTACAAGAAACTTTCTGGACATGCCTAATGAAATCCCTATTGCTGCTCAGGTTTTTGGTTACTTCTCATTGGTATGCCTCACTCTCCAGTTTCCCCTTCAGGTTTTTATGTGAACCATATCTATCTGTATAAAACCCTAATATGCAAATAGACTGAACAGCGGAATAACCAAACAACCAGTCACTATGATGTGCGCTGACTACCAGGGGGTACGCGGGGAACATGGTGGGCATCAGCAGCAGGAGGCAGAGTGTGAAACATGGCGGGCGTGGGTCATGGCAGGAGGATGGAGCAGATGAGTAGGGGCTCCAGACCAAGGTGGGGTGCTGGTCACTGTCATTTGGGTGAACCTCTGGTGGTTACTAAAAATTCTTTGCTCCCACGTGCCACCATCCCGCCCAGCACTCGCACCCACTGATGGCACCCAGAGCTGACCCCGATTGCTTGGCACTGTTAGTGGGTGTGAGCAGCAGCTGCCAGCCCCGATTGCCCCTAAGGGCTTCTCCACCTCCCCCTGATCCTGAGGGGCTAGCAGCCACCCACCTCTGGCACCCGCTGCCAGTGCTGGAGCCACTGCTTAAACCTGTTGCTGGTGCCCGGTGCCGGTCACGATTGCTCAGCGCTGTCAGCGGGTGGAAGCAGCAATTGCGGGAGTGGGGCTGCTGACAGACAGGGGACTGGAGGCCACGGTGGGAAGGGCTATGTGGGGCCACGAAGGATGGGCTGAGAACCACCCCTGTGCCCATTGCAGCCTTGTAGCCCACAGTTTCTTTCAAGGTGCATGAATTCGTGCACTGGGCCCCTAGTCTTTTTAATAAAAAATCTTGATTTTTATATATGTGGAGCAGATTTTATTTTCAACCTTCACTTATATATTAAGGACGGAGCATAACATTGTGATATTAGCAGCAAAATAATGGCCACATGACCTCCCATTTATTGCTCTTTAGTATAGGCCTTGGGCCAGGCTAAATTTTTACCACGTGCTATTTATTTTATCAGTACAACCATTGTTTGAGCTGTTACCATAAATCCCCATTTTAAAACTAATGAAAGTAAAGTTGAAAGAAGTAAAGTAACTTGCCCAAGTTCACACAGTAACCCAGCCATCTTTGGTGGCCCGGAGAAAGAATAGCAGGACTCCCCTTTTCCAATAATCTGTAATTTGGACGTTACATTTCTTTGCAGCCGAGGAATGTCAGTAGCTACATCACATTGTGAGCCTAACTGAATTTGTTAGCCACAATCCTATGCTGTCCTTTATTTGAATTGCTATCACACACTTCCCTGTCATTGAGCCAAGCATGGTCCTTGCCCCTGAAAGAGAACACAGAACAGCCGGGACAGAGAAAAGTAGGAAGGAAAGCATTTTCCTCTGTCCCGTGACTTACACTTCGTCCTTGGAGTCATTCTGATTCAGGCTGGTGCGGAGCCGTACCCATGCCAGCCTAATCCCAGGAATGACGGAGACCAAACAAGTATTTTCATGGCACATGGCCAACCCGCAATTTCCTTGGCTTCTCTTACTACATGTAAAACAGGATGTAATTTAAAGAAGAATTTAATTATCTACTGATAGCAAAATGAAGACAAGCAATCCCCACGAGGAATCAGAAGAAGTCTGAGTCAGCCGAAGCCGGTTTGGCTCAGTGGATAGAGCGTCGGCCTGCGGACTGGAAGGTCCCGGGTTCGATTCTGGTCAAGGGCTTGTACGTTGGTTGTGGGCGCATCCCCAGTAGGGGGTGTGCAGGAGGCAGCTGATCGATGTTTCTAACTATCTCTCTCCTTTCCTCTCTGTAAAAAATTAATAAAATAAATATTTTTTTAAAAAGTCTGAGTCAGAAATCTTACAGAGATTTTGTAATGGGGTGAGTGGGGTTAAAATGGATCCTGTTCTACATTTCATCCTGTCTGAGGGTCTATGAAGAAAATGACACTTTTTGATTCAGAGGCTTTTCTTTCTTCTGATCAGGAAGAGAGATCATGACCATAAAGACCTTTAGGAGAAGATGGAATGAGCGTATTAATTTATTCAACAAATATTGCTGTCTGAATAAATACATGAAGACCTCGAGTCATTTTCAGAACCAGCACTGGGCCCCTGGTCCGGACACCTCCTCGCCCTCACCATGACCCTTCGCCTCCAGCCCTTGCTTCTCTGAGCGACAGCCAGTGCCCAGGAAGCACTCTCATGCCGTCCTGCAGGGGAGGC
Source organism: Vespertilio murinus (assembly GCA_963924515.1). NCBI lineage: Eukaryota > Metazoa > Chordata > Mammalia > Chiroptera > Vespertilionidae > Vespertilio > Vespertilio murinus. The sequence goes on along the minus strand of OZ004717.1, from coordinate 31,197,357 downwards.
TCTGAGTATGAGGGTATACAACCACACGGCCGTCTCTATGCAAAGCCAGCTGGTTTCTACAGGAATTGAAGGCTGATGCCAGGCTCATTAGTGTAGGCCTGTGAACAACTGAGCCAACTGGGCATTCCGGCATTGTTGCTCCGCTGAGGGAAGTGGTTCTCTCCTGGCCTGAGAAAAACCGGCCACAGCCTCCTCAGGGGCCCTGACTCCCTTCAGGGGAAGATAGACGAGAAAACTGCAGGCATCGGAGATCCATGTCCATCCAGGAGCAGGAAGTAAAATTGTCATCATTCATACGGAGCCAGCAAGGAGTGGGTGACAAACCCCAGAGGCCTGGCTTTACCCGCCTTGACTCAGTCTCCACAACCTAAAACCCATTGGCTTGACTGCATCTTGCTTTTGGTAGCAGCCTTCGCAACGCAGTGATGAATTCGGGAGCCCAGCGAGTTGTGCTTTTCTCCGACTTCTAGGACAGTAACCACCCAAAAAGTGACAATGAGGAAAAAATGCTCTTGCTTGTGACTTAATAAACACCTCCTTTTCTCTGAAAGACTTGCACACTTTAAACAGTGCAATTGGGACCTATTCTGCCCAGAACTGTTTAGTGGCTAAGAGTCTCAGCTTCGATCAGATGGACTCTTTGTAATTGTGTGGTTTTGAGCAGGTTACTTAAATTCCCTGAGGCCAGAGTTCTCAAAATTAAGTGGGAATACTAATAACTCCACCTATAAGCTTGTTGGGAATATTTAAACAATATTTCATATACGTATATGCATATTGCTTAGCACACAACTTAACCTAGTAAATGCTCAATACATCTAAATATGACATTACTAAATGAATTAATATACATAACCGTAGTACAGCTCAGGTGATTTACAAAAATTTAGGGTAATATTTGTAAACTATGAAGCGCTATGCAAATGTAGGGGCTGAACATTATGAGCACTTGCCTTAGTGGCAAAGCTTTTAGTGCCGTCATGGTCCAGTAAGGGATGAGTCAGAAGGAAAATTAGGGCACATAGCAGATGGCTTTCCCAAGAATATGACCTACTCAGTCTTGAAAATCAGCCCAGGGCTGGTCAACTAAAATCCTTCGGTATTTTTTATTTGAATCGCTCTCAAGTGTTCCTCTCCTTCTGTCCTTGCTGAAAGGTCTGACCTTTCTTCTTTGCTCCAAATGTTCACGTACTCCAAGGAAAGCATTAGAAGGAGAAAGTTCAAGTCTTTGACCTTATCTTCCCCTACAGTCATTCTCATCCCTGCTTCCTGCATTACAGTCTGGTCCACAGGAATGCATCAGAGCTCAAATCTGAGTGTGACCTAAGTCCCCTTTCTTTTGTTTCCCTTTGGACATATAAAATTGGCTGAGCTATTCAAGAATTTGGCTGCAAACTTAATGATTCTTGAACCCAATGACAAAGAAGCTGTGTCTTTCAGAGTGACAAAAGGCCTTTTACTTCTCTTTTCTGATAGTTTTCATTTGTGTTTTTGGGTCCCTCTTGCTGGACACTGTGTATGCCAGATAATGAGCAGAGCTAACTGACAGGTCTGGTGTGCAGCAAAACAGGCCAGAATTGATGGAGAGGCACAGCTGGGATTGGCTAAGTAATTAAGTGGTGTTAGATTATGCTTTGGATCCTCTTTGAATGTGTTTGATTCAATAAAATCTTTATTTTTTCCCCCAAATGCAAATAATTTATGGCACATTAGACATCTACGTCAGCAGTTCCCAAAGCATGGTATGTGCATCTTTTTACCGGAGTGAGGGAGAGGTATCCCTGAGAGTCTGGGGTTCCCTAGGACCAAAACAACTAACATAATAATGCCTGGCTATTTTGGGACCTTCTTTACTGGGTTGACATTTGCACTAACAATACAAAAGCAATAGTGAGTATAACTGTGTGAATCAAGGTGGTGGTATTCAACTCTACTTCTTATTTGCCATTGTGTTTTTCCTCACCTCACACTGACAATAAAAAAATAAAATAAAATAGTCATTTTCACTTAAAGATGTTCTTAAGAGTAAAAAGCATTTGGTTTTATTAAGTGTAGTCTTTTGAGTACATGGAACACCACTTTTATATAAAAAAATGACTTAAATTTACAATTATTAAGAGTTGAATATTTGGCAGATAATGTCTTTCAAAACTGAACAAAATGAACCTACCACTTGAAGGAAAGCAACTCCCAGAATTTGTTACCAGTAGAAAAATTTAAACTTTCAAATGAAAATTAGAATTTTTGAAAACTTGAATTCACCACTGTGGGTTCAACTTCCCAATATGTAAATACTTTTCTAATGAGATAGGTGGTGGTTTTAGCCCATATGACTTTTCGATATTGTATCATAAAATCTGTGAACATTTGGAGAACTTGTATAACTCAGTGTTGTTTTACAAAGGTAGTTTCAACAAGTTTTGGTATAGTTTCAAAGAATATTTAAAGCACCTTACAAGGCTATTAAAACACACCTTCCTTTTCCAATTTTACATCTGTTTGAGGCTGACTTTTCTTCATATACTTCAACCAAAACAACATCCTAACTAATTGACTTGCAAGCAGATATGAGAACCCAGCTGTCTTCTACTATGCCAGAAGTAAAAGACATTTGCAAAAGTCTAGAACAATGCCAAATTTGTCACAACATATAGCATCTTTTTAAAAATATGTTATTTATGCTAACCTGTAGAGTTCTTATGAAATAGTTTTAATACATTGCAGCATCGATTTCTTATATGATAGATTTTGACAGATATAACTAACATAGACAAAAGCTCTCTTTGGGGCCCTCAATAATTTTTAAGAGGGTGGAGAGGTCTTGGGACCAAAAAACTTGAGCACTACTGCTTCTTTTATCTGAAAAAATGTGACATATTAAACAGCCATGAATTCACTCAGCCATTCTTTCAACATTCACTGAGTTCTTACTGTCTTCCAGGTACTATACTAGTCTGATGGAGGAGAAGCATGCAAATAGTAATTAGAAAGTGATATGATAATTCTGCAATAAAGAGATGTGTACTAGTACAGAGTACCAAGAGAGAGAGCATCACAAATAAGGAGATATTTAAACAAAGGCCTTTATATGGAGTAGATATTTAATAAGAAGATGAAAAAAGGGAAAGACACCCCCAAACAGAATTCATGAAGACGGATCTGAGTGCTGGTGGAGGTATGGACGCACAGTATTTTCATTTTTAGAGAAGTTGAGCGTAGTTGGAACAAAATGTACTAGTATGTGTGGATAAAATGGGGAAATTCGCTTTTCAGGAAATAAGTGTATGGCGGAAGCCCTTAGTGCCCCATCTCCATTGGAGCACTTGTAATTTCTGCTTTGCCGGTGGTGGGAACCTGCAAGCTCAAACTCGCCCACAGCTGCTGGCCTCCACCTCCGATGTGAACACCTCTTCCTACTCTCTGTTGTCTGCCCCAGCCCCTTCTCTGATCCCTTGGAAATCTGGCTTGTCCTTAAGCTAGTGGCCACAGGTACAGGGCAGGCATGCCCCAGCCTCCTGTCCTTCAGGTAGACAACTCTGGGAGGTATGCCATGTGTTTTGCAGATATGTTGGTGGAGTGAAAGTCCCATGATCCACAGTGACACGCTTACAAATGCTTCCTTCTGTTGCCTGTTGCTCCTCCCTCACTCTTGCTTCTTTGGAGCGCCTCCCAAATAAACTGCCTGCACCCAAGTCATAGTCCCAGGCTATGAGACAACCAGGCACTGTGCAGGCAGCTAAGAATGCAGTGCTAATAAAGCCAGGTGGGACCAAGCAGTTGAATCTCTACTATTGTTGGTGATGTAGCACTATTGAGTGATTTTAGGCAGGGAAGTAATATAATGAGAGGTTTTTCTTCCCCATTGTGCAGGGTACCATCCATTCCAATGACTGTATACAACTTTATATACATACAAATAACACTCATCAACTAGAAAAGATGCCCCGTCCCCTTTAGCTATTACTCACTCCTATCTGTACAACCCCCATCTCCGCTCTCAGTCACAAGCAACCAGTGATCTGCTCTCTGACTCTATTGATGTCCCTATTCTAGACTTTTATATAAATGGAATAATTTATTAATGTACTTCTGTGACTGCCTTCTTTCACTGTTGAGGTATGTTCCCTCTATTCCATTTTGCTGGGAGTTTTTATCATAAATGGGTGCTGGATTTTTATCAAGTGCTTTTTCTGCATCTATTGATGTGGTTTTTGTTGTTTATTATGTATATATAGTGTATCCCATTTACTGATTTATGGATATTGTGCCAATTTTTCATCCCCAGAATAAATCCCATTTGATCACAGTGCATGATCTTTTTGAATATCGCTGGACCCAGTTTGCTAACATTTTGTTGAGGATTTTAGCATACATGTTCATCAGGGATATTATAATTTTCTTTCTTTGTAGTGTCTTTATCTGGTTTTGGGATTAGGATAATGCTGGCCTGGTAAAATGAGCTTGAAATCTTCCCTCCTCTTGAATTTTTGGAAGGTTTTGAGAAGTATAGGTATTAGTTCTTCTCTGAATGTCTGTGGTCCAGGGCTTGGTAAATGCTCTTCTTGCTTTCTCTCATTGGCAGTTCCTTGTGAATGAAGACTATGATTTCACCATGATGAGTATAATGGCCTATGCAGGATAGTTGTTTGCTAAATATCCAAGGAATTAATTGGTTACCTAGTATTTGGGCAGATATGCAGATGATTTTAACTGTGAATAATTTCAACATGAGAGAAGACTGGTGTGGTGGGGCTCCTTACCTTCCTGGATGGCCCCAACCCTCCTCACTCATCTTACTATTTAGAGAAACCATAGTTCATGAGATGAATGGGACAGGAAAGTGGGAATCATTCAGGACAAGGTCACCCAGGGAAACAGTTCCATGCATTTGTTGTACTGAAACCTTGTCAGCAGTATAATCCTCTCATGTTAGAGGAAGCTCATCAAAACCTCACAGTGGTCTTTATTGGCCTATGTTATTCCATGTACTGTAGGACCCCAAGATTGAGGAATAGACCTTCCCCACTGCCTGTTCCAGGATGTGACCTTTACGGTTAAAGATTAGACAGGGATGAGGTCAGTTCTTTATGGTTGAAGATTAGGCAAGAATGAAATCAGTCCCCAGAAACTCCCTACCCTGAGGACTTGCCCAGAGGAGAGACCAAGGGGCTTGCAAGATTAACATGTAATTAACGAGCCCAGCTCCCCTTAGAATTTCCTTGTTTCCTTCTTCCCCCTCCATGTGTAACCCCACCTGCGTGTGGTCTTTGCCTTTATAAACTCGTGTTCTGCAGTTACTCGGGGCTCCCAGGCAGACAGCGCTGTTGCTGTCTGCCTGAGAAGCTCCTGCGCTTGTACTATTAAAGCCTCATGCTTTTTGCATCAAGTTTCGGTCTCGGCGTTTGACTTGGGGTCGTCAGCCCCTCCGTCGGACTCATTGGGGGTCTTGGGACCTTACAGTACCAAGCACCTTTCTTAACAAAGCACCAACAAGGTGATCTAGTGACTTAAAACCCATTTAATAAAAGTTCTTGTTTTTCCATTACAGGCTAGACCAGGGGTGGGCAAACTTTTTGTCTGGAGGGCCACAATGGCTTCTTAAACTAGACTGGAGGGCCGGAACAAAAGTAACCTGACCATGCTGGCACTCTCATCTTGGGCTGCTGGTGAAGGAGCGGAGGAGAGAGCAAGAGAACCCTCCACTCTTTGGGCTCTGCGGGCTGGATAGAACAGCTGAATGGGCCAGATCCGGCCCGAGGGCGGTAGTTTACCCACGGCTGGGCTAGAGGTTAGATAGAATCTTAGGCTGTGGGCCTTTTGGGGAAGGTGGCGAAGGTCTCCCTGGGCCATTTCAAATTGTTGTATCTGTCACTCCACAGAAACCCAAGCTATGTTGAAATACCAATCTTTTGTATTTTACCTTGTTCTTTGTAGTACTTAATGCTAACCAGACAGACCATGTTGATTTGGAATTAACACTAATTCAAAGTAGACAGATCTGGTGAGAGAAACTACTTTGGTAAATCTTTATGTAAATACAGACTTGTGATTTTGTTCTAAGGCCTAGGGGAAAAATATCTTTAAAGTGGGTTTTCAAATTTGGAACATTAATCACTCTAGTTCCTTATGGTGGTGGTAAGATATTTTATGTTCCTGATAAAGTTTGGGTTTTCATTTCAAGCTGCCCTTAGAAAATACAAAAATACTTCATTTTATACAAATTCTCAGAGAAGCAAGACATTTTCATTACTTCTATTTTTAATTTTTAGTATAAGAGGAATAGTTTCAGAATCTTGGTTTACTTGTTTTATAAATCACTTTAACCTCAATTTGCACAACTTTGCCTTTTAAATGCATTTGTTTTGAAATACATCTCCCTTTTTTATTCCCTTTAATAAAATTCAAAATATAGCAAAAACTTATGAATACCTGGTTTTCTTCTTTGTGATATCAGTTAGTGATATTAAAGAAAAGATTATATCAAACTTCTGAGTACATTTTCTCAACCCATCTTTGTTTATCCATTAGATTGGTCACTAGATGGCACCAGCAGCTTAGCAGGTGAATGGAAAATTGGCTTGTTAAAATCTGCACGCCAACCCCTGGCAAGGGTGATTATTATCATGACGTTGATGCTTTTATTTTTAAGAAAAGCCAACAGAAAGAGAATGTTGCTGTCTGAATGTGTTGCAATTATAGGCATGTATTTTAAGAAAACAAAATGTTGCCCATTTTTAATATTCATTATGTGTAGGTAGCTTCTTGGGAAATTTGAAAATGATTAGCTGACTTTCCAGCTCTAAAGGGCTCTATAATCATTGAAAAAAATGTAGTACATCGCCCTAGCTGGTTTGACTCAATGGATAGAGTGTCGGGACTGCAAGCTCTTGGTTTAATTCAGGTCAAGGGCATGTACCTCGATTGTAGGCTTGATCTCTGACCCTGGTCAGGGCACATGCAGAAGGCAACCAATCAATGCATCTCTCTCCCTCCTTTCTGCTCTTCTCTAAAAATCAATGGAAAAATATCCTCGAGTGAGGACTTGGGAAAAAAGTAGTACATAAAAGCTGGAAAAATAACTCAAGCCATAAAGGATTTTCTTATGTATTGAATTTGTCAGGTAACTAAATTTCCCCCCTTCTTCCTAATCCAGGAGTCCCTTAATCCAGGAGACTGCGTTTTACCCCTTCTTTAGTCCTCTGGTTGGTTGTGGGAGAGGAGCTGAAAGTGGATGATAGATAGCACAGTGTGCAGACACCGAGACTCCTTGACTTCTGTGCAATCTTTGCTCACCATCGATGAAAGGACTCTGATTCATCTAAGAGCCTGAGGCTGGAATTAATTATTTCTTGAATCTATATAAGGCCAAACTTTTACATATTCATAAGTGACATCTCATTTCCCCAAGAGTTTCTGTAACTGTCATCTAAGGTTTCCTTTTTATCTCCGGGAACTGTGTCCACAGGTGAGGTTAGTCACCCACACCCCATTCATACTCAGAAAATATATTCCAGTATTATTTCCCACTAGTCCCCTTCCTGAGGGCTTTAATTTAATTAGCCTAATATCCTCCAAATGCCGTACGTGGTCTTTCCTCCTTGCCTTTTGCCTTTGCTTGAGCTCCATTTTCCTTGGGTGCCTCATTTCCTCTCTCTACCAATGAGAGCACAGCTGTTTCTTCAAAATCTATCTCCTCCACGAGACCTCTTCTATCTCCTTCAATTTGACGTTTTCCCATTGTCTTAATTCCCATAAGACTAAGATTTTGTATTGGAACATACAGTTTAGCACACCAGTCAAAATTCAATGCATGATTTTCAAGTTCTTCTCATCTTCAGGCACCGCTGAGAAATGAGGACTCAGCAGTGAACCAGGGGGCATACCCCCATACTTACAAGGCTTAGGGTCTAATGGGAAGACAGACCATCCCATGGTAATTTACGTGTGACAGCAAAATAAAGACCAGACGTAAACTCTTATATACTCCATGTTGGTCCATGGAATAGGTCAATTTTTAGAGAGAGAGAAAAAAAAACCTTATCAAAAATGAAAGATCTGCCAAAACTGGTTTGGCTCAGTGGATAGAGCATCGGTCTGCGGACTGGAAGGTCCCAGGTTCGATTCCGGTCAAGGGCATGTACTTTGGTTGCAGGCACATCTCCAGTAGGGGGCGTTCAGGGGCAGCTGGTCAATGTTTCTCTCTCATCGATGTTTCTAGCTCTCTATCTCTCTCCCTTCCTCTCTGTAAAAAATCAATAAAATATATTTTTTTTTAAAAAAAGAAAGAAAGATCTGGGATGCAAATGACTTTGGCCTTATCAACATCAGAAGCAAAAAGACAATGGAGTAACACTGATCAAATTTTGTAGGTGCCTTATTTTCAACCTAGAATTTATACTCAGCTCTACAATCAGCATGAGGATAACCTAGTTAGTTACTTTGCAATAGCAGATGAAAAATTCCCATAACCATCTCACAAGAAACTGTTGGAGATTATGCCCCCCTGAATAAGAGAGAGAGAGAGACCAAGAAAAAGGAATAAAGGAACACAGAAATTCCAGGTGTGACCAGATGTGGAAAGCCAGACAGGGTGCTGAGAGAGGGCAGGCATGGCCACCACAGGTCCTTTCTTCTTAACTTGAGGACGCAGTGCCTGGGGAGACTGGCCGAGATTCCTGTCTATCCCAGGCTCCCTTTGAGCGTGTGCTTATGGAGTTTGGCCATGTGCTTATAATCTTCTCTACTTGCCTTTCTTCCTATGTATGGACATTCACATTACTGAAAGGGGGGAAAAAGTGCTTTAAACTTCTCCTGGTCTCTGGCGAGCTTAGAAATATAAAATGCAGAGAAGCTTGTTCTCTATGACCAGAGTCCTGCCTGATATTTTAAATCTGGTCTATACTTAAGCCCTACCATGTGTCCCCACTGGGGTGAGCCCTGAGTTTCCTGGGACTCCCTTGTGACCTTGCCCACTGACTTCCTTAGGAGAGGTTCTTGTAAATTGTCAGAAGCTGAAATCAGACTTCCGGACACTTCTTTCTGATAGTGGCAGTATTTCCTTTCCTCACACAGCTGGGTTTGAGCTTACTACTCACCTTGTCGATACTAACCATTTTACTGCTTAGGGATACATGTACACATGCTAGAACTCTTAAAAATTGCAGAGACATGAAGAACACAAAAGTCAGGATCATAGTTACCTTTGAAGGGGAGGAAGGAAAAGGGTATCAAGGAGGAATATGCAGAAGGCTTCTAAGGTAGGCTGATGCTCCATTACTTAATTTGGGTAGAAAATACACAGCAGCTTATTGTACATATTATTTAAATTGTACATGTACACGCACACACACACACATATATGATACTTCTCACGATTAACACCATATCCCATGGCAAATGTATTAGGCTTTGAAAACTGATGTAAAAAACATTGGATTCTGTTTCTTATCTTTCCAGATACTCTGTGTGCTTCTGTAGATATTGAAGCTTTGCCTAGCAGGATCTCTACAAATCAGGTTTCAGACATTTTACCTTCAAATATATTGACTTTTGAGGTTCCACATTTCAAAATTGCTAAAGACATATAACGCAATTTCAAATGATAAATAATATTCAGGAATGCCTTTACTACATTTTAGAGGCTGTCAGGTAATTTGGGACTATAAACAAACAGCATAGTGATTTAATTTTAATTGATCGAGCTACTTCTTGTTTCAGATTATAAAATCTCCATGTACAACTTCCAATGACATCCCCCCCCCCCCCGCCCAGAAAATTGTTATTGACTGGTCAGACCTAGAAATATCTCAGGTATTCTTCCCCATGCAGTGGGAACTGAAAGGGAAGAGACTACAGAGGCTATCGGAGAACCTTGATGAAATGTGAAATCAGAGAGGCACATGAGGCATTATTAAATGATTAGGTTGAATATTGAAGGGCTAATGTAGCCTGGAGAATTGTGAGAAAATGGAGTTCCACATCTCTATTGAGAAAATCAGGATTTATTAGGCTGGTTGCTGGACTCGTTCAAGCCCCATACTTGTTAAATTTAGAAATTATTTCTCATAGGATTTCAAGAATATTCCAAGGCTAGGGACTATAAATATTTCACAAATTTCTATTTTGATTAAAATGCTTTCCCACACTACCAAAAGACTAACCCCTTGATGAAAGAAGTGTGTAATAGCATGCTGTCTTTATTTCCTAATGTGGAGATGGAAAGTCAAGGACAATATAGCGAGGGAACAATCTACACTAACATAGGTGTTCATTGTGGACTTCTTGCTTAAAAAAGACATTTGTTTAAGAAGAGATTAAGAAATAAAATTATTTGGCAGCTCATCTCAACTTCTTCATATAATTTCTATAATCGCAACTCATCAGGAATATGAAAAATGTCTAATTTTAAGTAAATGCTAACATCTAATATGCCTTAGATTTTTAGAAGAGTGCAAGCTGTTACTCAACGCTGGCTTGTATTTAGGAGGACCAAGAGTCTAAGCATTCTCCTTGCACCCAAGTTAGAAAAAACGAATAATTCTCAAGTTAGCTTGGGACCAAAAACTTTATTTGAAAAGGGAATAAAAGCAAAACAAAACAAAAAATAAAACTATGAACTAATTTCCTTGCCACAATGCATATTGGCATTGAACAGACTAAAATTAGCTACAGTGAATATTTAAGAGAGGGAGGAGTGCCCTTATGCACCTCGGGTAATTTGGTTTAATGTTCTTTTTGTGAGCACCTCCAACATTTTAAGTTGTGTCAGAACATCAACCGGCTATCTCAACAGTTGCATGCTTGTGGCCTACAATGTCCTCACAGTATTGTCAAGGGCAATTTCTGGACCCAAATGTAATATTCAGCTTCTGATTAAATATGATGCTTGTTGCACTATTTATTCCATAGTCCTTTTCCCCTCTCTGATATACTATGCTCATGTGTTCATTTAAAAAACTGAGATAGTATCTTCCGTTGCTATTCTTAATGTTAAAAAACTCTATTGGTATTAGTGCCTTATACATTTGAAAATGTTTATTTAACGTGTCCCAAGTGATGCAAAAAGTTAATACAATGAACACAAATGAACCCGCTACCTGGCTTAGATAAAAAAACAACAACACATAGTCAATAGAATGCGTTTATGCCCTTTCTGGATTATATCACCTTTTCTTCCCCAACCAAAGGCTATTTATTGTTCTCTGGAATTGTTTTCTGACATTTCTTTTCATTTATTTATACTTTTGCTATACATAAATGCATTTGTAAATAATATAATATAGCTTCACAGGTTTTTCACATTTATATACATACTATATATACTCTTCTGAATTTTCTTTTCACACAATACTAGGTCTTTGATATTCATGAATGTTAATTTGTGCAGCTACAGTTTATTTTTAGTATTTTATGAATATCTCACAATTTACTTATCCATGCTCCTGTTGATAAACATTCAAGCAATTTCCAATGTATTTTCTACCATAAACAGTATCCAAGAACATTCTTTTAAAAATATATATATTTCATTGATTTTTTACAGAGAGGAAGGGAGGGATAGAGAGTTAGAAACATCGATGAGAGAGAAACATTGATCAGCTGGCTCCTGCACACCCCCTAACTGGGGATGTGCCTGCAATCAAGGTACATACCCTAGACCGGAATCGAACCTGGGACCCTTCAGTCCTCAGGCTGTGGCTCTATCCACTGAGCCAAACTGGTTTCGGCTCTAAGAATATTCTTGTACTAGTTTCCTCTTGCACATGTAAGAGAATAGGCACATGCTTAAAACCGGTATGTGCATCAAAGGTATGTGCATCTTCACTGTATTAAAAATTGACCTAGTGTCCTCTGCCCTGGTGGTAGCAATTTATATCCCCTAGATTGTAGATTAACAATTCTCTTTTTTTTTTTCAATATCCTTGACAACATTTTTATGGCAAGACTGTAGTTTTCACTAATCTGACGGGTTATCTAAATATGCAATAAGATTTTAAAGTGTTCTGTGAGAATCTCCAGGTGATGGTAATTTTGGCATACTTGTAATTCACCACCCAGTCTCTCTAACCATGAGTTATCAATATTTCTTTGGCACAGAAGAAGGTTGATCCTAAATGCATGAGAGAACATTTCTATCATCTTCACAACTCTGTCTCCATCCTCAAGTTCTGATCTTCAGGCCTTGGAAGAGATGGGAGGCAGTGGGTTGTTTGGTCGCCTAGAGCACTCTAGACAATGCTAGAGCACTCTAGACAATGCCAGACCACTGGGCAGTGCGTGTCAGGTATATTCGGGATGCTGTTATTGTTTTTTCTCTACCTACACTGGGAAAACCATCTATCCATTCTTTAAAAAAGGGGAGAAGAAGGTAGACATGCTAGCACATTAAATCAGATCTTATCTTTGAGAGACTGACAGACTAGATATAAATGAGATTTTCGCCAATTATGCAACTATGGCAACTTCAAATGTGAGTGTAACTTTTATTTTAAATGAAATTAGACATGGAGAAATAACATTTAGTTAGTCTGATCATACGTTCATTCAATAAGTATTTTAGAACCAAATACATATAGGCTACTGATTGTGTTCCCAGCCAGTGGGAGAGAGAGATACACAAACACATAATAATGATGCCACAAATCTTTACAAAGGAGACAATGTGTAAAAATATAGATAGAAAAGAAAATGGAGAAGCAAAACACTGATTTGTAAAATTATTTTAGGCCATGTTCAATGGAAAGATGGAAAAAAGTCAAAAATAAAATAAAAGCCAAGGTTGTCCATAAAGTTCAATATGTTATAACTAACTATATGCCTAAGTTTAAAACTCAGCCTCACTATTTACTGGATGTTGTGACCTTGGAGAAGTTAAATTTACTCTCTAAACCACCGTCTTCTGATTAATAAAATAAAAAAGAATTGTATATATCTCTTAGAATTATTATCATTAATGAATAATTTATATATGTAAAGTACTTTAAAATTTTGCTGACTTTGAGTTAATACTCAGTAAATGCCAGTGGTTATGTGACCACTCAGTAATATTTTATTAAGCAGAATAAAGTTTCCCTTCATCCCAATGTGAGGATTGACCTCTATATTTCCTAATTTCGTCAGTAATATGGAAACAAATATCAACCACAAAATCATGGTTTCAATCACTTTCACATTCCACCGTTTTCTCTATCTATTTAAAGATCTGGACTTCAGCTGCATTTGAATCATGTCTCAAGCCACATTAAACTTCTAATTTTGTTCCTTTTATAGGATGTCAGGACATTTGTCCCCTGTGCATGAGAGATGCTTTAATCCCTGCTCCACTTTCTGAGCCTTTCAAATCTCATTCACCCTCTGGGAACAGCACTTTCTCTTTCCCTTCCGATAGCATTGTGGAAGCTTTGTGTCCAACTGTTCTACAAACTGATCTTCACACTGGCTTCTTTGATTTTGAATGCCGTTATTGGAGGCGGGGGGAGGTGGGAGGGAGGCAGCGAAGAAGATAAATATAGGATCTCTATTTCCATTTCATGTGCAAGTCTTGAGAGCCTCCACCTTGTGGCCGTGGCCAGCAGTGGGCTTTTTGTAAAGCCTTCTTGGTGCTTTTGTCAAACCCAGGCTAGGCTGTCATGCAGGTGAAACGGCCACAGGCAGAGCCCCAATGCAATCTTTCGGTGATTCTCCCCACTCTGTCCCCTTCTGATGGCATGCTATCACCCCATCTGAGTGAGATACTGGGTAAGGGGAGAGAGCAGGAAAAGAATCCAAACTGTGAAACAAGAAGGGAAAGGCTAAGAAAGGAGTATGAGAGAGAGAGCGAGAAAAAAAAAGGCAGAGAGAGTGGAGCAAGAAATCAACATTTATTTAGGATTCATTATATGCCTAGCACATAGAAGCTTTACACACGTGATCTCATTTCCTTCTCCGTGGGGGTGTGTGTGTGTGTGATGTGGAGGGGCTGACTCACAGTGCGAGGGCCCCTTCAGCGAGTACTTAGTGAGCTTTATTCGGAAAGTGAATAAATATTTTGGATGTGGCAGAAGGTACGCCCACACCTAGGTACTTTGGAATGTTGTTTCCCAGTTGGCAGGAACATTTAATAAAACTTTTGAATCTAAAAGTATTTGTTTTTAATAGTAATAATGATGATCATAATAATAACGTGTCCCCGCTTCAAATTTAACCGCAAGTAATTATCCACACCCACTCATTCATTGTCCGTATTGAAAGAATTCAGCGAGTTCCCACAACGTGCAAAGGAGTGCGTTAGGCATTGCTGCCGGTGTATACAATTGCGGTATGTGGAAGAGCCAGAACCTACTTTGCAAGTCTTACATTCGGTGGTTCTGAAAATACAGTTAGCTGTGTAACCTGGGGAGAGCAGCGCTGGAGAAATGGAACTTGATCAGGGTGTTCTTTAAAATATATATATATATATATATATATATATATTTTTTTTTTTTTTTTAATTAATTTTTTACAGAGAGAAAGAGACAGGGATAGAGAGTTAGAAACATCGATGAGAGAGAATCATCGATCAGCTGCCTCTTGCACACTCCCTCCTGGGGATGTGTCTGCAACCAAGGTACATGTCCTTGATCAGAATCAAACCTTTCAGTCTGCAGGCCGACGCTCTATCCACTGAGCCAAACCGGTTTCGGCGATCAGGGTATTCTTGATGAAAGCATGTAGATAGACAGAGAGGAGAGGAGAAAGGTTTTCCAGGATGATCAAGAAAAGAAAACCTGATACCGAAGTCTAAGTCAGTGGGGCCTGCTTTGAAAAGGCTAGTTAGGAATCACATGGGAAGAATGCGTACGCGTTGCAATTTATGTCTGAAAATGTACCGAGTGCCAGATACGGCAATGACCATTGTTATCCTCTAAATGTAACTTCATGATAGTGGAGCCAGTATGTGAAATTTTTATTTGCTGGGCATAGGAAGTGTGCGGCTCTGCAGCAAAGGCTGGTGAGTCATGGGCCAGCCTGTGAGCTCTCTGTGAGGGAAACTGGGTGCTACCCTATTCGTGATAAACTAGAGAATAAAGATTGAAAGACTGCTTACTTCCTAAACGTTTCTGACTCTCTTCCGCTTCATCAGTCCCCTGTAACCAACCCAACAATAATCCTCAAAAAAGAAAACAAAACAAACAAATAAAAAACAACAACACCCTATGCCTGCAGCTGAAAGGCATTCTTATGCTACTCATAAATATTCCTTTGGGAGAAATGTTCAGAGGAGTGTGTAGGATATAATTGTGCTCCAAGGAAACTCAATTATAGTTCTGAAAAGTTCTTAGGGAGATTGCTTTCCACATCACACTTAGGATTCGGCACTTGATCAGAACTGAGGGTGGTCGCGTCCCTCACAGACACAAAAGCCAAGACGCAAGGACAGGTGTGAACGGATAAGCCTCCTGGTGTCCCTTGGCAAGGAGAGGTCCCTGTGCAGCCCGGGCACAAGCCAGGGGGAGCTACGTGGGGTCGGCACAGTTCAGGGACAGGAAACAGCAGTGGGTTTTGCATCCGAAGACATGAGCTCCGGTTCCAACTCTGCTCCTGTCCTGTCCTTACATTTTTTCCTGCCACTTCTCTGAGCCACCGTGTCTTGCTTTGTACCATGGGAGAATGTCGTTTTCTTCACAGCACTGTGGAAATGCTGTGGAAACTATTAAGTGCTAGGCAATGGGAGTTTAATGCTATCGTGATTAAAGGGACTCAAGTGAACTGGACTGAAATTAGCACTTACAGCAGCGCCGGCGGCCATAGAAATTCTAGCATCTCTCTAATCCTCAGCCTGATGGACAAACTGCTGAGGGCTGAGTATCCGGAACAGCGGGGTTAAAAACCGTTAATGGATTTCACTACTTTGGAGAATTTTGAAACTGTCCTTATTAGAGAATACAGTTTATTGATAACTACATTATATCGTTAGTAATTGACTTGTGAAACATGCAGTGGTTAATTAGTATGAATTGTTTTCAGTCCGAGAGATAATATGTTCTTACCCACATTGGCTAGACCCTGGGACTACTCCAAGAGAAAGGGTCATATGCACACATGTGAATTGTGACCAGCCCTTCATGCTTTTGAGCAGCATGATAAACCCATGATTCCAGCAGGGCAGGAACATGTAAGAATATGCATTCACTAATCACTTGGAAGCTGGTTTCCTAGTTATTGGCTTAATCATCATGGATCATTGAGTTAAAGATGTTAATGAGTTTGGATCACATCCTTCTTCAGTTTCTCATATCTTACTGAAAGTTGGATAGTGAATAGCAGGAAAATTGTTTTTTAAAAAAACAATAAAATATTATTTGGGTTTTAGGTGCTGTACCTGTCAAATGTGAAAGTAGAAGGACAAACTTACACAACAGTAGACCTCGAATAGCCTTTTGAAGAATCCACAGTTTCTTGAGGTCCAGATTACTCCACATTATGTTAATTAATTCTGAGCAGTTGGTACAAATTTTAGCTATAAATATTTAAAATACAGCTCCTTCTGCCCTAACCAGTTTGGTTCAGTGAATAAAGCCTTGGCCTGCAAACTGAAAGGTCCCAGGTTCGATTCCGGTCTAGGGCACATGCCTGGGTTGTGGGCTCGATCCCCAGTGGGAGGCGTGCAGGAGGCAGCCTATCAATGATTCTCCCTCATCATTAATGTTTCTGTTTCTCTCTCCTCCCTTCCTCTCTGAAATCAATAAAAATATATTAAAAAATAGACTACAGCTACTTCTATAAGAAATCATAGTGTACATGATATATACCCTTTTATAACACAGGGTAGCAGAACCTTCTAAAGATGAGTGCATACTGTGAACATCTGTTCTGTGTAGATATGCTATTATGAATTGAAGTACATAGCATTTAGACCGTGCTTTATAATTAAGTGTACATCCAATGAAAAAGAAGGATATACACCTATCCAATAAGATCCAATTAATCTTAACTCTGCCGATTATAGTCTCATTGAGTAGGAAGGTATTCCCACAGCATTAAATGCATTGTTAAAGAATGCCTCCCCAGATAGATAAAAAATCACTCATTACGTTTCATGCACATTTACCAAAGTGGGAGCTAATGTACTTTGTTGCCAGTGTCGGATTTCCTGCCCTTCCTCAGCCTTCTGGGCCTGCCATGTCGCTTTGCGTGCCATCTCCGCGGGCTTCAGTTTTTCTTCTTCCTCGGGGCAGCCTGGTTACTCTCCTGTGGCCCAGATAATCCCTCCTGAGGTTGCCACAGCAGCAGCCTCTCCCCAGGTCATGTCTCAGGGCGATTGGTTAGAGAACACGGGGGAAAAGAAGGCCCCTGCTTGCCCAGGAAGCACATCCAGGCTGTACTTGAGAACTGTCGTTTATTCCTCTCTGTACGAACATGGGAGGGTAAAGGTATCTGTATGCATTTGAGGAGGCGTCTTATTCTTTTTAACACTGGTGCACGTCATTAGTTATCAGATTAACATGTGGGAAGTGCAGAATTGCATTACAGAATTGCAGGACCCTGGATGTCTTTCAGCACTTTTTTACTTTTTATTTTTTTTGTTTTTGTTTTTGTTTTTCCACCACAGCCAGAGAGATGGAAAAATGGATCCCAGCTTTGGAGTTTCTCAGAGTCCTTATTGGGAGGCTCCCTGCCTGTATGAGGATCCCTACACTCCCATGAACGTAGCGTGTTGCCTCACCCACGCTATCTATATAGCTGGAGAAGGCTCAGAGAGTCCTATGAAGAGCCCTTTCTAATTTTTGAGACATAGAAACTGACTCAGCGGTGAAGTTGTACACTGGATAAGGGTTGGCCATAGGCGCGTTTACATCCCTTGCCATCTTTGATCCTGTATACTCTTACCTGGCTGAGATTCCTCTGCTGCCTGAGTCTGGGCTCCCCTCCGGAAGTGCTGACTAAGGCAATGGCTTTTGTAGGCTGACAATTTATTTTGAGGGTAAAGCTACGGGGTGGAGTTGGGGTAGGGACGGAGAAGGAGACTGAAACAGAAGGAAGAAAAAGGTTCGTTTAAGAGCGTGTTTGTGGGTTGCTCAGATGGTGTGGTGGGCTTGATCCTGCCTCAGCCCTCTGAGGAGCTGTGCAGAATGCTTGTCAGTGTCGCCATTCAAAGCATTAGGCATCCTGGAAGCCCTTTATTCCCAAAATATTCATGAATACACCAGAGAAACTTATGACCCTTAATATCCAGTCTTAGAGCAATTCTGATTTCCTCCATGTACAATGAGAATGAAGAGCTTTCCCGAACAGATTATATCATGTTTCTATTGCTTTTTTAAAAATATATTTTATTGATTTTTTACAGAGAGGAAGAGAGAGGGATAGAGAGTTAGAAACATCGATGAGAGAGAATCATCAATCAGCTGCCTCTTGCACACCCCCTACTGGGGATGTGCCCGCAACCAAGGTACATGCCCTTGACGGGAATTGAACCCTGAACCTTTCAGTCCGCAGGCCGACACTCTATCCACTGAACCAAACCAGTTTCGGTTGTTTCTATTGCTTTTAATGTGTTGCTGTTATTATCAGTATTAATTTAATTCAGGGACCTAATTCTATCTTAGGGACCTAATTCTATCCTTTCATTTTACAAATGAGAAAGCAAGGTCCCAGAAAGGCAAGTTAAATTTCTAAAATCACACAGCAGTCCAGAGACAGAGCCCATTTCATACCACAACATTACTTGGCTCCCTGTTTAAGCCCTACCACCACACCACACTGCCTTCAAAAATCCAAAAAGCATCTGCAGACAGGTTCTGTGTAGATTCCTGAGTTCCTGGATCCTCAAGAGATGAGGTAGCCAGCCACTATATACAAGTAACAATGATTGCAATAACTCTTACTTGGATAAGCATTACCATTCACCAGTATCTCTCATCTTTGATTGCAGATATGTGGATGATTCTAATTCTCTGTGTGGCCATGTGAGCAATTCTAGCTAATAAAATGTGAATGGAAGCAATATCTATACCTTCCGGGTCAAAACATTTGACTGTACTTGAATCCAGTGAAAGAAATAAAGAAATCCCAATTACTTAACCAATTCAAGTCAGAGTTCAGTGTAAAACATAGGTCTTCAGATTCCATCGTCAGCACTTGAACCATGTACATGACATACCGTATTATACATACGGCATCACAGCTAAAACATTCCTACTCTCAGATTGTTTGATTAGTTGGATAATCAAAACTTACAGGAAAAAAAAATATTTACCCCTTTGCTACACATAAGACCTGTCATTGCCTTGGAAAAAATCTGACACACACACACATCTGACCATTTTCAAAGACTTGGCTAAGGTGCTAGCCAGCGGCTGTGAGCAATAAACTGAACAGGTAATCATGCCCACTTTCCCTGAGCCATAAACTAAAGATTTCACAGCTAATGATAGAAATTAAAAAAAACAGCTGGAAAATTACATATGTGCAAGTATTTCGGAATAGATTTTGGAGTGATTAGTTGATTTGGTATTTATTTTAAATGTTTGAAATAATGAGGTCATGAAGAAGTGGGTCTCATTAGTATGACCGGTTTAATAACTGAATTAGTTATTAACTGTTCATCAACCTATGACCGGTTTAATAACTGAATTGGTTATTAGCTGTTAATCAACCTAATGAAACCAACTGATTTTTTTTTTAATCTAAGAAAGTCACATTTACAAGCCCTGTAAAAAAAAATAGCATAAAATGGAAAAGAATCTTGATAATTGAAGAAATAGCTCATTAAAATAAGAGAAGAAAAAAAAAGAATAGGAACAAAGCTACAGTTTATCAGAAACATGCATAAATAAAAGATAAGGACAAAATTAGAGTTTAGATGTACATCTAAGTGGTGAAAAGTTGATGGGAAGTGAAGATCTGTGTCAAACTGGAAATAAATATAATAATAATCCTATATAATAAAAGCCTAATATGCTAAGTGTCCTGTCATCTAGTCTGCTGTTCAACCCATCAAAACTTAATATGCTAATGATATGCTAAGGCCACTCAACTGCTCGTTGTGACATGCACTGACCACCAGGGGCAGAAGCTCTTGTTATGCCCAGATTTTGTGATCCCCAAAGTCCACCAGGGAGCCAAGTCTGATGCAATAGCAGAAAGCGTGTGTTCCATGCTAGCATGGGCTCTGTCCCACTTACACCGACAGGGTGTGGTGGAAGAGCTCGGGCTTCAACAGATCAAGGGGTTTTATACGGGTGGTGATGTCACTGCTTTGGCTGACCCTGATTGGTTGGGTGAGGGCTAAGGTCCAGTTACACATAATGGAGGATAGCTCCGCCCTGCCCCACAGTACAAAATGGAGTCAGGAGTTAGCCCCGTCCTGCCCTGCCCTCTCACTCTGACCAGTCGGTTAGCTTGCTGCTGGGGTTCGGCCAATTGGGACTGAGTGAGATGGGACAGACATGTCCTGCAGCCCTCCCACGGTTTGGCCAACCTCTCATGTCCCTCTCTGTCCCCAATCGTACCCTGGTGGGGTCTTTTGGCCTGGCCTGTGCCCTCCCGCAATCCAGGACCCCTTGGGGGATATCAGAGAGCTGGTTTTGGCCCAATCCTGCAGGCCAGGCTGAGGGACCCTCAGGGTGCATGAATTGGTGGACCAGACCTCTAGTAATATATAACAATGTAAACACCAACTTCAGGTATCACTAGTAAACAACCACTTAAATTTGACAGGGGGTAGTAAAAGCTTTCATTATTACCAATGGTGGAAGGAAGTGGAATCTACAAGGGAAATGTAAATGTATTTTCTCATTTATCTTAGAAAAGTAAAACACAAATCCGTTTTTTAGAAAAAAATTCTAATGATTGGAATAGAACCACTTGAAGATAAAAGGGCCTAAATAATAATAAGTTAGTTTATGGGAGTAGAAAATTTAACTCTGAGATAACTTTCTAGATGAACTCCATAAGGGTAAACATACTATTTCACTCACTATTACTAGTGCATACTCAACCCATAGAAGAGTGCATGGAACCTACAGTGTTTCCCCAAAAATAAGACATCCTCCAAAAATAAGACCTACATACAGGTTCCCTTCTGAGTGAAATATAAGGCATCCCCCCAAAAATAAGGCCTCTAGGCTCTGTCTCAGAATGAAAATTAATTTACCGTAAACTGGTCACTAGGGCTGCCCCAACTGGCGTCTAGCAACCAGTGACTTTATGCGGACTCCTGACTTCACTGCTATGTGAATGGAGAGAAATCAGCATGGAAACTTTGTGAAACCTAAAATGCAAGAAGTTGTGACTTGGGTGAAAAATTCATGGGAGAAAATCACTGACAGTTGCATTGCAAATGCACTGCAAGCAGGCTACCTTGACAAGAAATACTCATTTAAAGACAGTGCTATTGCTAAACATGAGAGATTTGGTCCACTGATTCTGAAAGAAATGGAGTCACAGAAATTCACCAGGGAATTCAGGAATTGTATTGTTATGATGATGTTCCAGAAGATGATGACATGATTGTCATTGAATAAATGAGTAAATTCTTGATACTGTAGGATTTACAGTTTGTCTGGTTTGTGTTGACAACTACCGTACTACCGTACCATATACAGGTAATAAATTTATTTTATTTTCATTTAACAATAAATGTGTACCATATTCTACTTTATGGAAAAATAAGACATCCCCTGAAAATATAGACCTAGCCCATCTTTGGGGGCAAAAATTAATATAAGACACTGTCTTATTTTCGGGAAAACAGGGTAGTTGCCATTCAAACAGTGAGGAAATGAATGAATGATCCTGTTTTGCTGGAAATTAATCATTGTATCACTAATAGAAAGATGTGTAAGGCTGGTTAACCTTGAAGCTCGAAAGGTCAGAGCCAACCACTCCCTATCTAATAGAGACAAAGATAGCTGAGGCAACTTCCCCACCAAATAATCTTGTAAATCCTTACTGATAAGATAATCTGCCTGTTACTGGCATTATCTGCCTAACGGCTATGGGTGTATCCCATAGTCTCAGTAAAAGGGATGGCAATGCCAAAGCAAGGCCGTGTCCTCCCACTAGAGCTGGGCTCCCGCCTGGCCCCCAATAGTACCAAATTAATACTTTTCAAGTGTCTTTCATTTGTGTTTGGCCTTCTCTAGAACCTGAACCTTGAACCAGAACCCTGAACCACATGGGTTCCCACACTGTTTTATAGTTGAAAGTTTAGAAGACTCTAGGTGTTTACCAAAGGAGGAAATGTCAAAATTAATTCAAGTTTTTTAATATTTATGATTCTGTAGCATACGTTTGGGTCTTATATCTAATGACTGGTGAGTGTGTTCAGTGTTATGTCTAAAAGTTCACTTTACTGGGTTCTATTATTCAATTCAGCCGAGAGGAAAAAGAGAAAAAGTAGTGGAAGATGATGTAGAATTTTTTTTTAATTTAAAGGACATTAATGGACTTAGAAAATGTTAATTATTGCAGACAATTATTGCAATAACAACAGCAGGAGGAAAGAACCAGCCAATTTTTAAATGTTTCTTTATTAATAATTCTCTTGTACCAGGGGGTTTTACCACGTTGATTAGTTGATTGTCTGCGGATAACTGCAGGAGAGGCAGATTCAGGTCACAGCTAAAGTTGATTCTATTTTTTCCACAACCATGTTTTAAATATTAACCATATATTTTCCTTATTACTAGCTTTTCTCCTGTATATGTATGTATATACACACTCACCACAACCTTCTAACTACACATCTAACACAACTGCCTGATGCTTACTGGGCTCTTAGAAATATTTGTAGTTTGAGTTGAAAAATTAAGGAAAAATAACCATTTCACAGAATCAGAATCCAGGTTGTAAAAATCACCTATTGATGAATGTATACTTGGGGTGCTTTTGGCCCATCTCATTTGATTATCTGATATTGTCAGGACAATTAAAATATACAACTACTATATCCTTATTCTGGGAATTTGGAGTAAAGTCTGGCCAAGACATCTCGAGAAGGGTGAAGTTCCTCTGACATGGAACATTGATACTATGCAGCTCTGGGTAAGAGAATGGCTTTCTCCACTTAAGGTTTTCATTGCAACGCAGCTTTCATTACCTTTGACTTGACCTTGGCCAAAGTTCTTAATATTTAGCATGTCAGCCTGGAACTCACATGAGCAATGCTATGGGGATCTCCTATGAAACATTGTGATTGAGTTTCCACTAAGTATCTGTCTGTCTAAATACACTGTGACTATTACGTATAAGATGCTATATGTGATAGTCACAATGTACTAAAATAAGCAAGGAACGATTTGCAAAACCAAGTTGCTCTTCCACATATTATTGTTTTGTATTTAAACAAATTAACAGGAGATTTTGCCCAACATATGCTATGTTATACTAGTTCTGTTATTTTACCATGCATACGGTCACATTCAAACTAGTGCCTTCTTTGTAATTAAAATGTTTGACCAACAACTAGGAAAGGAAAGAGAATTCTGCCTCTCGATCTAAAGGATAAGAGTTGAAAATAAAGTAATATTTTGCTTAATTTAATTTTCTATTTATTCTGTCTTTAACATAACACTGCATTCCAGTGAAGAAACACTCTTTAGATAAAATTTACTAATTACTTAAGAACTTGCTGCATAAATATTTTTACTGAAATACTGAAAATAAAATTTGAGTTAAATATCTTCTTAATTCTTTTGACTGTAGCTTGAAGACGGAATTGGTCTCATTTCACCCTCTTCTGCCTTGGTAGTACCTTCTGCTTCCACTCCTAAGCTGCTTTACTTCCCTGCTTCTTCAGTAGAAATAGTTTCCCTACACTTTGCAGCTATCGATCTTCTAAAAAAAGAATCCATTCCAATTTCTTGACATTTCAATTTTATTGTATCTTAAGAGCATGATATTTTCAATTCCTACTCAACCATATTTCTATATTGTACCGAGTAGCAGCTGATGGAAATTGCAGTGACAGCTGAGTCTGAATACTGGATTAAAAAAATACTGAATTTGTTAAAGCCTAGTCAGTCTAATCTAAAGAGCTTTTATTTTTAATACTTACAAGTATTAAATTCTATATTAATTTTATCTAAGAGCCAGCATAAAAGAGGACACACTAATTGTGTGGTTAATTCTTAAAAGGGGTGTCAGTAATTAGATGCTTTTATTGTAATACTAGAGGCCAGATGCATAACAATCCATGCAAGAATAAGCCTTCCTTCCCCCAGCTGCTGTCACCCGGGACCTGGGCTGCTTCCCTCAGGCCGTCTGTAGGCACCCGGGACCCGGGTTGACTTCCCTCCGGCCCTGGCTTCATCAGGAGGGATGTCCAAAATGAGGTCCAGAAGACATCTGGTCTAATCAGCACATTACCCTTTTATTATTACAGATGGCTTCCCATAAATATATTGTTTATATGTTACTCCCACGGTAGTGAATGTTTCCATGGAGTCTAAATAGCCAGAAGAAGTTAGGAGGAGTGTTTAAGTTATAATATGTCACCCTTGCACAAAGATAAAAGGTTAAAGACCCTTCCATGCAAATATGAATAGCAAATACTGGTGCATGCATTTCACCCTGGGCATCTGAGAAGCTCTTTTAGTCAGTTCTCTTTGTTTTGTTTTTTTTTAAAAATTGAACAAATGGTTTTTTTAAATAGGAAAACATGTTTCAATATGTATTTTGCATCTTAGTTACTTAGAAATCGGTTTTAAACTTATTATAATAACTATCAGAAATATGGTAAAATCTGTCACTGTGTTCATTCTCTCCTGGGTAAAATAGGAATTTAATTAGGAAATTGAAATTAAGCTAAAAGAAAAATAATATTTTAACTTTTTAAAAGAATGTTTAGAATGAAAATAAAAATGTTCTAACAATTTTTAAAAATTTCATTTAGGTCATAAATCCACAAATGCATTCTTTGGAAAAGTAGTTTTCAGAAGACAAATATACCTACATTTAGATGGAATTTTACACATGTAGACTAACATTTAACTTAGTTTAATATTTAATCAAGACTTTTTTCTATTATAGAAAATTAGAAAATCAGATAAATTAAAAATGTTAGTTTAATGTTCTCAGCAATCTTACGGCTTAATATTCTTATAAGAGTTTACATTTTAAATTCTTCTAAGAGTTTAAATGCTTTTATATGCTTAAAATGAGTGATATTGCATAGCTATTTCATTCTGGCGCCATAATATAAACAGAACTTTATTTCTGCAAGATTTGACAACCACATTATTAATAGAAACATTTTATTACATTAGCAATGGTATATTCAATAACAGTCTTCATGGCAATGATGTTTGTTTAGAAATAGGCTATAATTTTGAAATTTACAACATTGAATTAGTACAACTGTACATATTTCTATTCACTATACATCCTATAATACATAACAATTAAAAAGGATTTTGAACCTTTAAAAAAATTGCCATTTCATTTGAGAAGAGATTGTTCCATACTGAAAAACTCATTTTTAAGCACATAACACTCCTTATGAGTTTTCCTAATCTGCGACCATACCTAATCACTTCTACTCAGAGCGGGTTCTTTGCAAAAGAGGTCTTCACAATTTAATATATAACAAAAAGAGTGCAGAAATATAACTACAGAAATAATTTGACAGATTGAAAATTTCAAAACACTGCCTTTTGACTCTTCTCCAGAATAGAAGGAAATTATCTAAGGAGTGCTCAAAAATTAAAATCGGGTGGCCCCTTCAAATGTACAGTATGATTAGAGCTTTTGAATTTCACAGATTAAATGTTTCTAAGAGCTTAATGTTTTCACCATTTATTGCGACCCAGAGCCATCTGGCTTTTGTAACTCATGTCCTGCCTCTTAGGGGCAGCAGAGGGCGCTCTAGCATTGTTGATTCTAGGTACCTCCTGGTGCATTGCGCTACTATATATATATCCTTATTGTTGAAAGTATTACAGATGTCCCCCTCTTCCCCACCATTGACCCTTCCATCGCGCTCCCGCCCTTTCCCCAGGACAAAAACCTACGATTTCCCTGGAGGGTTGTCCTTGAGTATCTGAAAGGGTCAAGCTGTTCCTATATTATTCCGGGAAGCTTTAATTTCAGACCACTAAATGAAAATGGTGATTGTCAAAGGGCTTCCACGGCACACTGAGCCAAAATTCTCCAATTACGAAGTCTTGATTGATTTATTGCAAAAATGCTGAGCAAATAGAATTTCATAACAGGGAAATTGGCAACAGACATTAAAGCGGATGACGATTTTTAAGGGAAATAGAAAGTAGTCTTTAAAAAAAAAACACCCTAGAAATATCACAAATCAATAACCACTTCAGATTTAATCACCGCAAGCAGATTACTAAACTGCGTGTTTCCTTTATCTAAGTGGTATTTTACCTCCTCTTTCATAGCATGCATTTTATTTCTACTTAGAAAGTAATTTCTTAAACTGATTAAGCTTTCTGGAGGATGAGTTTAGACGGCCCTACACGGGAAGGATTAGGGTGAGAGAGATTAGGTGTGTTCCTATTATGTAATGTGAATTATAACACTGCTCAGGCAGGAATATTTTGCAACATTGGACCTTGTTCTTTCATGAACTACGGGGGGGGGGGGGGGGATGGTAACATAGGCAATCAGTACAGTTGCATAAATACTGGAAGGACACCCAGGCTTTCATGCTAACATGTAATGTTTTAAACCCATTTCAATATGGCTGCTCTTAATGGGCTCATGAAGAAGATTCCCCCAATCCTTTCCTTTTATCATTCAAGTAATCCCTTTTCCAGTATGTTTTACCGACTCCCTCCCAAATTGTGTAACGTAAAATATAAACCAAAGTCATCAATGCATATGAAAGACCAGACTCGCAGAGTGCTAAAATCGGAAGACAAATAGGATCTACCCTGAAGGGTGAGGCAAAGATGTATCTGGCTGGGGATATTGTGCTTGGTCATTTATTTTATGAATCATTTTATGTTTCTCAATCATTCAGGTATAAAAGAATGAGCCTGATGAAATGTATGACCCATTTATAGCCCATCTCCATGTCTGAGTCGGAAATTTGTGTCGCTGCCTCTATTGCCCATCTGAATTGTTTTACCTATTCCTAATTTTAACATCATTTATGCTTTTGAATTTATAAACTAATGCAAGTAAACATGTAGCAATTTATTTTGAGAGCCCAGGCTGGCTACAAATTGGTCAATTGGTTCTTGCTCCGTCTCTCTCTTTCTCTCTCTCTCCTCCTTGATTCATTATTTAGCGAGAATTTTTTTTATAGAAATGCTATCAATATTTAGGTTAAGGCAATGGAATATGCCGAGATATTTAAGTATGTATTGAATACATTGATACCGACCAATACGTCCCTAGACTCCTAAAGCGAATCTTCATTGATGGGGATTTAGTAAACCGCCCTGCCTCATTCCACCTGCCAGAAATATGAGGATGCGGTGGCCCGTTTTCCCGCAGTGCGGGGTTTCAGGCCTCCTGGCCCTCTCGCCAGCCTGGAAGCCGGAAGCAGGCTCTGGGCTTTGGACCTGCCGAGGAAGGCTGTCCTGGGGTGAACTTGGCCCCAGGCCGCAGGCTGGGTGGTGGGCTCCTTTTAGGGGGTCACCTAGTCTGTCCCCACCCATTCTGTATTGGTATTTCTTGAAGCCCACACTTGAGTCCCTTTGGTGAAAACCAGTATTTTGCCTAGCCGAGGGCCTTATGTTTTAAGGTAGATGAATTAAGGGGGGGAAAAATGAAATAAAGGAGAGACTTAATTCTCCTCATTCTTCTTACAAGTCCAGCTCATAAGCTTCGATTCGGGTGTCAGCCTAGATAGATTGAAGGTGTTCCCCAGGACACATACATGCATCTAACTCCCTGACTTGTGGCAACAGCTAGAGTGTACTGTTTCAGCAAATATCAAGATTTTTTTCTGTGTACGGCCCTCCTCTGCTTTTAATTTTTCTTTTGCAAATTGCCCAATATCCCGTTACACTTTGGGGCGGGGCAGGCCGGTCCTATGGCATTTGGGTGGAATTACAGGGAAGAAGGCCCGGTCAGCACCGCGGACAGCGGCAGGCGCGCGGGGCGCGGCCACCTCCCCGCATCCTCCTCTCTTTGTCTGCGGCCCCTGCAGGCCAAGGCAGAACAAAGGCGGCGTCAGGGCTCGCCTCCTCGGCCTGGGTTTGCCCGTGGCTCCCAGGCCCTGGTGCAAACTACAACCTTCACCAAGCCCACCTCATCGGCTTTCCCACAGATTCATTTACCAAGTCCTTCTAAAGTTCCTCATCCTCCTCCTCCTCCGACCAATCTGGCCATGGGGACTAAAGCAAAGCAAGGGAATATCCTTGGCTGTTAAAGGCCAGGCGAGGCAGACTGGAGACTGGGAAGAGGAAGAGAAAGCGGTGGTGGTGGTGGTGGTGGTGATGGTGTGGTTCCGAGCCTCCCCCAGGAGCGGAGCCGCTGGGGGCTTCTTGCCCAGTGTGTGTGGTGAGGTCGCCCTTTGAGGTTACTCTCCTCTCTCCCTTCGTCCTCTGTTCTGTGACCTCAGCTTGGCCCAGATGGAGAGCAATCACGCCACCGCCTCTTGGAAGGACCACTGCTTCCCACTCGCTCCCGCTCTCCAGAATATTTGCACAAACTGGGACCCCCGCTCTCCTAAACCCCCCTCATCTGGGGATCTGGGGATCGGCGAGCGGGCGGGTTTCCCCCCAGCTCTGCCTGAGAGCCCGGGCCCTCTCTGGCTGGCGGAAGACGCTAGGAGGTTCCGAATGGGTTTCAGGGTCCCTGTCCTCCAAGGGTGGGTTCCTCCTGCCACCTTTCCAATCCCAGGGCGCCTTCGCCTTCCCCCCTTTCATGGGGATTGGGGGGCGTCCTTCCAGGGCAGCCGTAGGCTCCGCTCTTGGCATTCACCGCGTGCCTTAATTGTATGACATTAAATCAAGGTCCGCTGTGAACACGGAGGGCAGAGTCTGGTCTTGATCCGAGAGGAGCTGACCCCCCTGCGGGCACCACGCATCTCCTCCTCCTGCCCGCCCTCCCCCTTCTCCCCTGCCCTGCCCTCCCCTCCCGGGAGCTCGGGGTCCCCGGGACCCCGCCTGGGTCTTCCCTCCGAAGCCGGGCTCCTGTCTCTCCACCCGCCCGCCTCCTGCCTCCGCTGCCGGGGCCGCTGCTAACGAGGCGCCCGTCTGCATGCGGTTCACTGCGCACCACGAACATGCATGTGCACCACGAACATGCGTGCGCCCGCAAATCCAGGTTTCAGAGGAGGCGTGGGCCGAAGTTCATCACCCCTCCGGCAAGGACCTAGTTTCCCCACCGTGTTATGTCACCGGAGGGCGCGGAGCCGGGCGGGCTGGCTTGCCCGGTAGGCAGGCAGGCAGCTCCTCTCCGTGGCTGGCACGGAGGGAAGGGCAGGTTTTAGGGACCGAGCCGGAGCGGGGCGGGGAGGGCCGGGCACAGGGGAGGCAGACGCACAGACACGCCCGGCCTCCTTGCCCCCGGGGCCGGTCCCCGCGGCGCGGGCTGGGCCGGGCCGGGCTGGGCGCGGGGGGGGGGGAGCTCGGGGAGCTAGGAGAGCCCAAGGCCGGGCCGGGCGTCTCTCCTCTGTGGTTGGGGGAAATTAACTCGGCCGCACCTGCCTGGTCCCCGGAGAGCGGCGGCCCATCTGGCCGGGCTGCCGCAGCCTTGCTGCGGCGGAGATAAGAGGGGGCTCTGCCTACGGCTTCCTTCCTTCCCCGCTGCCCGGGGGCGCGCAAGGCTGGGCCTGGCTCGGGGTCCGAGCAGGGGCGCAGCGGACAGGCACCCCTCAGACTGCGGAGGGGGGCAGGCCGGAGTCCGGAGTCCGGAGTCCGGAGGTCCGGGCGGGCGGAGGGCGGGAGGCGGGCTGGGGAGGAAGGGTGAGGGGTGAGGGGGTTGACCTCTACGGGGCGGGCGGAGCCCTCTGCGCAGCGGGCGGGCGGCGGCGGCTTCTGCGGCTCTTTTTTGCGGCTCCGGCTCCGGCGCTGTCAGCCCGGAGGCGGGTCAGGTTCCAGGGGTCCGAGGACGCGGCGATCCTCTGCCCCCGAGGCCGAGGGCGGCGAGAGAGGAGAGAGAGCGCCCCGAGCCGGTCGGTCCAGCTCCCGGAGACCCCGGAGCGCGCCTGGAAGACAGAACCACAGAGCGGAGTTAGAGAGAGAGAAAGAGAGAGAGAGAGAGAGAGAGAGAGAGAGAGAGAGAGAGAGAGAGAGAGAGAGACACGAGGGGAGGAAGGGGTCCCCGCTGGCGAGCCCAGACCTCCGTACCCCGGGAGCCTCGGCCAGCGGGGCCCCTGGAAGCGCAGCCCTCGGGCGGAGCAGACGCTGCGGCACCGCCGCGGCCGCAGAAAACACAGCTCCGGCTGCAGGAACCTTCAGATCACGTCTGCGACGGTCCTCCTGGTCCTTCTCCTCCTCCTCCTCCTCCTCCTCCTCCTCCTCCTCCTCCTCCTCCTCGTCCTCGTCCTCCTCCTCCTCCTCCTCCGGAGCAGCCCGGCGCCTCCGTCCCCGGCGCCCCTTCCCCGGCCTCGCCCCTTCCCGCAGACCGCTCCCCGCTCTCCCCTCTGCACTCCCCTCCCGGCTCGGCGCAGGACCCTGCAGAACTGCAGGAGCCGCGGGTCTGAGCAAGGAAAATCGAAGACGATCGATAAGGGAAGGAACGAGCACAGAGGCGTAGCCTGCCCGCTGGCCCCGCTCAGACCTGCGGAGGACCGGCGCGCTCTCCGTCCGTCCGTCCCGGGAGGAGAGCGGAGAGGAGCGGCGGCGGGAGGCGCCGGTATAAGGTGCTCCTCCGGGGTGGGCGGCGGGGGCGGGGAGGGGGTGGGCCGGAGCGGTCCGGTCTTTCCCCCTCGCTCGCCGATCCAGAATTAGGGATTAATGGCTCGCTCCAGCCAAACAAATAAGGCATCTGCCTCCAGCACAAGAGGATTACACGGGCTGCTGACGTCACCAGCCAGACAGATGTTGGCTCCCAAAGTCCTGAGCCGCTCGCTGTGTCCTTGAAACCAAAGAGCCGCAGAAGGCGCTCAGCCCCCAAGAGCTGCGCCTGGGCACAGCGAAGGGCGAGCACCCTGCCCTTGGCCTCCCCCCCCCACCCCCAGGCCCCAACAGAGAGGCCCTGAGGACAGCCCCCCCCCCCCAAGACCCCTGTCTCTCCAACCCTTCCCGCACAGCCCTTCCCTGAATGCTCTCAGCTCGCACAAGGCAAGCCAAAGACCATTCTCAGTGGCCTCTCCCTAAAATGGAGACGAGGGCCGGTCCCTTGAACATCTCTCATCTAGATCCCCGATTCTAAGCTCTTGGACCCTTGTTCGCTCACACACGGTTGGCCAAGAAACAGCAGAATAAGCATCTTAGGCCGGACAGAGCCCCCCAGAGCCCTCCCCCCCTTTCCAGGTGAAGAGCGGCCTCTTGATGTGAGCAGGCAGCAGAACAGGGCTTATCTGCATCTCCTCTACTCGCCCCACAGACACCCTTTCCTCAGGCCAAGGTCTAGGTGTCTGTTTACTCTTATCAGGAATGACACTCCAGATGAAGGCGCCTCCCTAAACAATGACGCTCTCCCAAACATCAAACTCTGTGCCTCCCTAAACAATGACCCTCTCCCTAACATCAAACTCTGAGCCTCAAGCCACCCGCCTGAGCCATGGAGACCTCACCATGGTCCTGATCATTGTGTTCTCTTTGCAAGTGCTTTGAATGTGTGTGTGTGTGTGTGTGTGTGTGTGTGTGTGTCCAAAACATGTCTAGCAACTAATGCTAAGAATTCGTACATTCCAATAAATTTTATAGCCAAATACAATGAAGAAAGATAAATTAATTACTTTATAAACCTTATACCTTCTTTAATGTTGTTTTGAAATTCAGTTTTAAATATAAGTTATTCCAATGTCTCGAACTAGTGCATTATTTTTTTTCCTTTACATGATTCCCCAGGCCTTTACAAGTCACCCTGAAGTCAGGTTGTAAAATAAACCAAAAGATACACGGAGTAGGAAATTTAAATGAGCAACATTGAATGTGTTATGTAATCCACAAATGAAATAGTTTTAAAGGAAGTGGAATTCTACAAAGCAATAACAGCAACTCAAACAGTGTTTGAAACAAAATAAATTACTCTTTGATACAGAACCACACGGAACCAATCCTCTATTCCTATTCCAATAAGTATATATATATGAAATATCTGCGACTTTCTTAGGAACAAAAAACGTTTGCCCACAGCATTGCACTGTTAATTATAGACTGCAGTGTCTCAATAGGAGGAATAGCTGGATTATATCTCTATTCATATTATCCCTGTCTATCAAAGTGGCATTTAATTTTTCCAATTCTATGCATTCAGAAATTCAGTCACTGATAAAACTCAGTTTAATTTGCTCTAGTGTCATTCAGCTCATGCCAGCCTAAAATGGTAAAATTTCTGTAGCCGCAATCTGCTTCAAGGCCTTATAAGAAACAGCCCACATCTTAAATGGATGGATTTAAATTTGTTCTTTGCCGGTAACAAAAGGTAGACCCCATCTTATTTTAAGTGGATAAAGAACATACACTGTTTGAGACAGAAGGTAAATAAGTCATTGTTTTTTGGAAACCTGGTTTGAATAAGTTTGAAATGCCACACTTTATAGGAGCCTAATTCCTTCTGAAAACCAGAAGGATTGTGTTTATTTCTCCTAATGTGTTTTGAATGTAAACTTTAATTCCGATTCCACAAAATTTTACTAGAGCCCCTTTTTCTCAGTGATTGAATATTAGTTCGCTGTCCATGGTCTTGATCCACATGAAGGGAGATGCTAGTGGTGCATTTTGAAAAATATCAACCACAATGTTTTTGCACCAATTTGATTACCAATTACATTTTAAGATAATGTCAAAGGGGAAAACATCTATAGGTTTTAAATTTTCTCTCCCATTCTACTTCTTTCATATCCCCTCTATGTTTGCCACCTAATTTGAAAGGAATCGGATTGGGAAAGTTTGCATTACATTGTTTTTGAGCTGACAAAAATCACCATCCCATTTAGGGGTCCAAAAATTGTAGTAAATATAAATAGTATTTTCAACGCGCGCGCGCACACACACACACACACACCCAGTTTCAAAAAAGTCACAGACATATTTGTATAGGCGATATTGTCCATTTTTACATAGAGTTTAACAAGTGCAGAAATTTTTACAAAAATGGTAGATTAAGCAGGGAAAATCAAACAACAGCCTTCTTACCTCTCTGTTCATAGAAAGACATATGTAGGTAGATAGGCATCACACATCCCCCCCCCTCTCTCTCTCTCTCTCTCTCACACACACACACACACACACACACACACACACACTAAAGAGCATCAAACTGAATCCTTGTTTAAAAGCTTATTTTTTTTCCTAATGAAGCAAAGAAGGAATATGCTATAGTATTTAAGGTTACTTAATAATTCCTTCTGTCAAATAACAAGATTTCACCTTCACCTTCGGTTTAAAAAAACACAAAAGACTGACCTGGCAGCGTAGCGTTTTCTGGGGGCGAGAGAATAAAGAAATTTCCCTTCTCCCTCCAGACTACCAGGGAAACTCATTTATTCACCTATCTGTACATAAACACGTAGAAACAGACACGCTTTGTCAGAATCCTCGAGAACCGCCGCTGACCTTCTGAAGGGCACGGACCTGAACACACTGGCCCTATTTTTTGTTCTGATACGAGCATCCCAACGGTCAGAAAACGGGCTCTCCCACGAACCACGGTGGGCACCCACGCCGGGCCACGGGGCCAAACTTCAGAGATTATCACACTTTTCGGGGCACCAGAAAGCTATTTGCCACGAAGTGCTCAGAACTTGGGGAAGCCGTGGTGCCGGAAGAAAATGGCCTAAACACAATAGAACTCGCCATTTTCTCCTTGGGAAGCACAAAGCGCTCGGCGCCGCCGGGCACACAAAGAAAGCGTGGGCCCGCGGCATTCTCGCACATTTTAAAAGAGGCCCCCAAACACCTCCCAGGAGCGCAGCTGCTCCCGCCCGGGCGCTCCCAGAGACACTTCTCCATCCTCGCACCCTGGCCTCCAGGAGATTCCTGATTTGGGGTGCAGATAAAAGACTCGCCGGTGGGGAGATGCTAGCAACGGAGCGATCCCCGCTGAGACTACGCTCCCGCAAACCGAGGCGGCCAGCCCGCGTCGGCTCCGCACTCCACTCTAGGCCGGCGGTACCCACACTCTTTCTCTCCCCCCTGGGGTGTACCTCCTTCCAATTCACCCTGACTCTGCACTCCTGGAAGTCCCGGAGCACAGGATTCTCTGTGACTCGATTTCCACCCACCACCGGGGACCAACCTTGCAGCCAGGAGCTGGGATGCTGCAGTGCGGGACCCCGGGACCCGCTGCCTCCCGCCGCCCCCGCCCCAAAGTCCCCGCATCCCCGGCAGCCTCGTCCCGTCCCGTTATGCAGGCTCACAACGGAGGAGGCCACTCTTTACCCTCTCCGGTGCAGAAAGTGCAGGCTCCGAGGAAGCCCCTGGGAATCGCAACACCCCAACTCCAAACCGGCGTCCCCGACTCACAAAGCAGGCGCTCCCGTCAGCCGGGGACCGGGCCCGGGAAGGCCGGGGAAGGCGGTACTTACGGCCCCGCTGGGTAGTCGCGGCTCAGCCCGCTGGGTGCGGCGGTTTGTTTGAAAGACGGGTGCGCGCCTCTGCGCATTTGATCCCGCACATCTTCCACCGCGGAGAGAAGAGCGAAAGCAAAAAACCTCGTTGCCTCGCTGGGGTGGGGGAGGGGGATGGGGATTTTCATTGTCTGCGCTCCGCACACGCAGCCCGAGGAAAGGCGCTCGGAGCCGCGTGGGGCTCCTTCTACTTTCTGCTTGAAATTCAGGAGCTTTCAGCGCAGTCAAGCGGGGGTTTGGTCTCCCTCCCTGCCTCCCTCCCTCTGCGTTTTCTTCTCTCTCTCTCTCTCTCTCTCTCTCTCTCTCTCTCTCTCTCTCCTCTTTTCCCTCCTCTCCCCGCTCCCCTCCCTCTCTTCTCCAGCCTGAAGTCAGTCTCTCTCTCTCTCTCTCTCTCTCTCTCTCTTGCTTTTTTTTTTTTTTTCAAAAGAGGGCAGGTCGCTTCCTGCATCCCAATGAGTTAAATCAGTCACTTACTTCTCATGCATCAGCGGCCTCTTTAACAACCCGAGGGCTGCAGGCACAAAAGAGCATTTAGCTGCCTCCAATTTGTGTAGAAGGCCTGTCCTTAATTTGTTTTTGGAGTATAATTAAATCATGGATTCCGCGTAATATAAAAATACCAAGTTCCCAACTTCGGCAAATGAACTGCTAATGGTAACCTTTGCAAATACGTATAAGCCCTTCTGGCCGGCAGAGAGAGGATGGTGGCCCAGACAGGCACAGGCCAGAGGTCTGCGCCCCAAACTACCCGCCCCTCCCCCCTTCGCACGTCAAGGTCACAGTCATATGATCCCCCCATTGCATTAAAATAGAACCTTTTATTATTATTATTTAAGTCACTCCTGCGCTTAGGAAAGGAATGAAATGTGTTTTTTTTTGTGGTACGGGAAGATCCGTAGGATTGAATAAATAATAAATAAATAAATGCATCCTTAATCTGAAACTCGCTCGTAAGCAGACCCCACGGTGGTCAGAGGTTGGGGTGGGTGGGAAACGCTGACACCCCCCGTGAGCACGTGTGGTTTCCATCTCCCCGCTTCCTCGCCCGGCGGATTCTGAGGCCTGTGGGCTTTGCTCCGGTTCTTCCGGTGGCTGAGCGGGCCTACGCGAGACAGGGCGCCTTTTTATTTTTATTTTTATTATTTTTATTTTTGGTAACATCCCAGCTTCTGAGGGGTCCAGAGCTCAGGACACCGCCCCGTGGTGGTGGTGGGGGGGGGGGCTGCCATGTATATGGCCCCCCTCCTCTGACGGGGCACAAAGAGCCACTCTGCCTTCCTGCGGCTTCTCTTTGAGGAAAAGAACCCCAGGCCCGGCCATTGTTCGTCCTCAGAGAGGGGGGCCCGGGTGAAGGCAGAGACCTCCTCCCCACACTCACCACCCACCACCACCTCCCTCCTCACCTCACCCCGGGCCACCGCTGGGGAGACATCTGGGAATGTGTTCTCGCTCCTGAGGCTCTTGTCTGGAAGGCTTGGATCTTGGGATCCGGTATCTTGGTTGTCTTCTTTGTTGCATCTCCTTCAGCAACATCCTCTCCAGGCGCGAGTCCCCAACGGCCTGCTCAGAAACACTGAATTCGGATTCGGGGGGATTGGGATCGCGGATAGCTGCGTTTAGTTCCATCGAAAGGGAATGAAACAATGTGCCTCCTCTGAATATTCCTTCTTATGCCCTAACTCACCCTGGGTTTGGAGGGGGCAGGATTTCACCTTGAGCATCTGTCAAACCGGGCTCTGCGGCGGCATTGCAGTCGCAGGAGGAGGCCGGCCCGCCAGCAGTCGCTGACATCGCCTGATGTCCACAGTATCCGGCGGCCGGGCCTTTGTAAAAGGGGAAAGCCGAAGTGAAAGGGGTTTGTTTTGAAAATAGAAAGTATATGTACCTATGTTATATAGTCACGCATAGATATTTATTCCCCAAATGCTGAGCTTGGGGGGCACAAATTATCTCAGACTTAACAACATCGCTGCGGCCGAGCCCAGAGCTGAGGCCTGGACACACCAGGTTTTATGGGTTTTATGGGCGGCGGGAGGCCCCGCTCTCCGGAGGCATCAGACAGGAATGCGCACCGTCCCGCCGCCCTTTCTCCCTCGCCGGGTGATGCTCATTCTATCCGTTTCCAGCGCATTGACCTGGGGTGCGGGGCCGTTACCGATCGCAGCGTCCGGCCAGAGCCGGAGGGAGGCAAGGTCACGGGGGCGCCCGCACCCCGCACCCCGCCGCCCGGAGGGCGCGGCCGCGCTCGGGTTCGCCGGGAGGGTCTGCCCCGTGGGGGGACGGCTTCTGACGACCCAGGTTGGGGGGAGGGGGAGGGAGAAGGGGGGAGAGGCCTTAATCCAGAAACCCTTCCACCCCCGCCCCGTGGCCACGGCAATGCCAGCTTTCCCCCTTCTTCCCGGCTCCTGGCATCTCAGCCGTGGCGGCGGCGAGGCCCGAGCAGGGGACTCGGCGGCCCTTGCGTTCCCTCCGGAGGGGCCGCTCCCTCACCCGCCCTTGGTTCCAAGGAGAGGCTGCGGAGGAAAAGACTAGAGGTCAGAGACGAATGCTGGAACATTCGCCCGGGCCTCTCACCCTTCCTCCCCCCTCCCCGGCAGATGGCGAGGCCGGGACACCTGCGCAGCGGCCCAGCCCCGGACGCGGGCCCTGCGCGCTGAGCAGAAGGTCACCTAACGGGCAGGTGCCGCGGCCCGAGGAAGCCTCGGCCATTCGGAGCACAGAGCTGACTCCTTTTCAGCCCCGGTTTTTGTTGTTGTTGTTTTTTGTTTGTTTGGTTTTTTTTCCCCGGGTTTGCCATGGCAGAAGCTTCCTCCGGCCCGGCGCACCCCGTCCCCGGGCGCAGAGCTTATGAAAATGTAACCCCACTCAGGGCCGGCGTTGTTGCTAATTAGTGGATAATAAACTTCTGTAGCCAGGGCACAAAAGTCTTTTAAAAGTGCAAAGGTGTTCTTTGTGATGGCATCAGAAAAGAGATTAGCATATCAATTGGACTGGGGGGACCGGACAATGGGCCCTCCCCCCCCTCAGATGCCCAGAGTTCGGCTGCCCTGCGCAGCCACCTCCTGCTCTTCTGTCCTTCCTCCTCCTCCTCCTCCTCTTCCTCTCCTCCTCCTCCTCTTCCTCTCCTCCTCCTCTTCCTCTCCTCCTCTTCTTCCTCCTCCTCTTCCTCCTCCTCCTCTTCTTCCTCCTCTTTCTCCTCCTTTTCTTCCTCCTCCTCCTCCTCCTTCTCTTCCTCCTCCTCTTCCCTTCCTCCTCCTCTGCCCTTCCTCCTCCTCCCCTTCTTCCTCCTCCTCCTCCTCTTCTTCCTCTCCTCCTCCTCCTCTTCCTCCTCCTCCTCTTCCTCCTCCTCCTCTTCCTCTCCTCCTCCTCCTCTTCCTCTCCTCCAAAAGCTGTCAAATGTCCGTGGGGGGAGCCCCGGGCAGCGGGCGGGCGCAGTGCGAGCTCCCCGCCGCGCCCCTGGCCCCGGGGCCGGAGCCGCGCCCTCGCCCGCGGCCGGGCGCGCGGGGGGCTGTGGAGGCGGCGGCGGGACCCGCTGGGAAGCCGAGCCCGAGCCGGTCCGGCCGCCGCGAGGGTGCAGACCGGGCCTGGCCCCGATCCAGGCCCCACGCCGCGCCCCCCTCCCCGCAGGCCCGCGCCCCCCGACCCCGGGCCGCACGAACCCCAGGTGCCCGCGCCGCTCCAGGGCCCCGGGGAGCCGGGCGCCCCCCTCCTGCGGCCTTTCCCCCGGGCCTCTGACCCCCCCCCCCACACCCCACCCCCCGGCCCTCGACTGCACGCGCCGGGCCGCCGGCCACCGTGGGGGCCCCCGAGGCCTCTGTCTCCAGGCGGCACGTCTGCGGGGCTGCGGGCCGAGGTGCCCGCCGACTGCGCGCGATCGGGGCCGCGGAGGAGAGGCGGCCGGAGGGGCCCGGGCCTGACCTCCCCTGGCCCCGGAGTCCCCCTCCTCCCCCATCAGCCCTCTCCCCGCAGCTCCCCGCCCGCCGGGTCCCGCAGGAGCCGCCCCCCACCCCCCTGGGTCCGCGGGAGATTGGGAACTGCCCTGGCCAGGCCTGCGGGGGGGGGGGGCACCTCCACCCCCCTCCCCCCGCCCGGCGGCGGGGCCCCGATGCCCGGAGCAGGGCCGTGGGGCTGGGAGGGGAGGGAGGGGAGGGAGAGCCGAGAGCCGGCGGCCGGGCGCCTTCGCTCGCGGGCGGCCGAGCGGCCCGGCACCTCCCGGCGGCTGCTCGCCTCCGCGCCCGGAGCGCCGGCCACCCCGGCCCGGGGGGCCTTTTCTTTGCGGTTCCCTCTCCCCTCCCCCTCCCCCTTCTTCTCCCCAGAGGCAGCTCCTGTCCTCTAACCGCATTTCAAAAAAAAAAAAAAAAAAAAAAGGAAGAAAAAGAAAAAAAAAGGACCTCTGGGGCCCTCTCTCCTCCTGCACCAGGCTCGCCTCCTCCCAGCCCCGGGGTTCCCAGGCCCACGAGCGCCCAGCTCACACAAGTCTCTCCCCCCAAAAACCAGCCCCTCTCACCGCCCGGAGGAATGCCGGGGGTGGAGAAGGTGGAGGCCGGTGGCTCCCCCAATGCAAAACATCAGAGAGGAATGTGAAAGGAGCTTTCCTTTCCCTGCGAAATCTCCATTGTGGCCCGGCAGACAATGGGAGCGCGGGCGGCTGTGGGGCTGTGGGGATGAATAGGCGGCCGGCGGGGTGTGTGCGGGTCAGCGCTCGGGGTCCCGGGCCCAAAGCCCCTTTCTCAGCTTGCCACAATGAGCCAGAGCAAGGTTTAGTCCTCCCCGGGTCACCGGCCATCCTCTATTATTCCACACTTCACAACAGAAAACACTTATTAATCAGCGCTGACCAGAGGCCCCTTTTGAAACAAGAGGAGAGAGAGGAGAGAGAGAGGGAGAGAGAGAGAGGGAGAGAGAAGGGTGAAAAGAAGATTGAGGAGCCCCGGACAAATCTTTCTAAAGCCAGAGCCACCGTAGGATACTTTCCTCCAGTGGCCAAAGTTTATCTGACACAACAAAGTTTCTAACCAGGCCACGGAGACCTGGGACTTCTCTCCTCTCTTCTCCCCGTGGCTTCCTCCGGAAGATTTTTGGCGACTTTTGTTGCGAGGAAGGATGGCGTTTAGGTCAGATTGCTCAGGCCTGATCTTAAAGATCTCATTGCCATTGGAAGAGAAGCCCGTTCCCCAGCTGGGCCTCCACGCTGGAGATGGCACAAGGAAGACTGCCCAGCGCTGCCCTGGGCACCCTGCTGATGGATGAGGTGTCAGGCCAGTAGTCACGTGAGGACTGGTTTCCAAATGGTACGGGGCAGTAGTCAAATGTGATACTTATTGGAGGTTACTGAACGCAATCTGTAGATTTTTCTACTTCGGGATGTTTCATTCTGGGTATAGGAAAACGGCTGAACTTGCTTTGTTAGAACGAAGAGGGCCGGATTATTCCTATGTTCAGAGGAAAGAATGTGATGTGTAGTTTTAGAGAAGAAAATGATTCAGAATGCTCCAATGCCACTAAAATCTGGGTTCTTGGCTGAACTTTGATCTTTTTTTTTTTTTTTGCAGTTTGTAACCTAATTGTATTTCTTTCATTGATCTGGTTACACTTGATGTTTGTAACCTAATTGCATTTCTTCTCATTTATCTGGTTACATGATAATTATGAACACACGCTCAGACATATATGGATGCTCATATACATCAAAGTGAAGCGTTACATACATCAGCTTTCTGGGTGATTTTCATCCATTTGGGACTCGGCTAGATACTTTTGATGGCAACATGTTGTCACTTTTTTGATTTGGGGCTGAAAGCCAGCATTTCCCGGTTGTTCTCTCTGTGTTGCATTTCTCCAGTTGTAATTTAGTCCAGTGAGGGGCAAAGCTCCTTTGTAATGGCTGATGTGTACAAGTGGCCAGAGGGAGCAGATACTGAATCAGGGTTGTCAAGAGACATAAAACAATTATTTTCCCAAGGAAATAGAAGCGGGTGTCAAACCAGTATCCCTTTAAGTTTAACATTTTGTTGGTGTGCATGTTCGGGTTCCTGTGTAACATAACTGAGCATTTCAGCTGTTATGGCTCCCAGCGTCCTTGAAATCCGGAAAAATGTATGGACTGTGAGTTCAGCAAATAAAGTTGTAGAACCAGAGAGCTCGGTAATGAAGGCAAGAAGGCAGAATGACTTGGTAGTAAACGACACCAGTATTTACCAGAATTTTATGTCCTAAAGGCAACATATGGGTTGCGTGGTTTGGTCCCGGGATGTATTTTTACTTAGATGCCTCGTATTGGAGATTGGCTTTTTCTGTAGAAAATATTGTGGAACTCAGATTTTGCAGAGCTCAACGGTTCTTGCAATGGAGTAATCAACTGTTATCTGCATTATTTAAAGCCTCGGATTAAAGGCCTGGGAGCCTTGGAATGCTGACAAGCTCTCCCATGTAGGCAGGGGAAAGTTAAGTATTCTTTTCTTCTCTGCATATACTTTGAAAATAATTTGGTTTAAGTGTGGTGAATTATTTTTAAAAACGTATGCATGGGAAACAATGAATATTTTACAACTTGTCTCCCAAACGAGCAAATGAGGTCACCCAGAAGAAGAGCAGGGATCTGCTTAAGACAAAAACAGCGTGTCACCTAAAATGCATTGCTTTTTCAGGATTTTTCTTTAAAACACTCATTTGCTAGAGCAACCGCCTCTGTTTCAGAACAGTGTTAAGGATGTGGATATGCAGACTATATTCATTCAACACATTCCCTTGTACGACGTGGCAATTTTATGTCACTCTTTTTCTTTTAGTATTTTTTGCTGACTTTCTGATTTGCTTAAAGGAAACAACATTCCATTTGTATGTGTATTTTTACTTGTAAACTGAAGGTATGCACTAAATGGGACTAATCATTCACAGATTATCTCCTGAATGAGTTCTACTGAATAAGCAAACAGTTGGAAAAAGCTTTAATCATAATATATAATACTTTGAATATATATATATATATATATATATATATATATATATCCACATAGCACATCATTTTAACACTTATTTATAGACTCTAAATTCTTTTCTATTCTTCCTTTCTGTGCTTTTTTCCCCCTAAGAAATTAGGTAAATAACATTGTAATGACATTCTTTTAAACATACCAATGAATTTGTATGGAAATTGGAATAGCTTTCACATTTGTCAAAGGGGAAGAGAAGAATACATAAACATTATATTCAGCAAATGTTTAAAACAGAGAACTGTTACTTGATGATATTATTTACCATGGAAGCGGTACTTATTAAATTTGGTATATCTTTATGAAATCATTGTTATTCTGAAGTACATTTATTCAGTACTATATACACATTGTTGCATTTTTTTAAAAAAGAAAATACATCTGTAACAAAAACCTGAACATTACATAATAGATTTAGCACATCGTAAAAATTACTTTATAGGTAAGTAATCTATATCCTGGAAAAACATTATTTTTTGCCTTAAAGAAATCCATTTGGATATTGGAAAAAAATGACATATTTAAATAAATCTCAACCACAGTAGGAAATGCATCTTGATTCAAATGAAGGTTAGACAGCAAAGCCTATATCGCTATGAAATGAAAAGTGTACACAATCTGGTAAGTTTATTTTTGAAACATATTTTTATTTTTGCATTTGTTTCCCTTCCTGACAGATGCGTAGAATTCAGACATTTTTCCATCTTGACAGAATTTGTCGAATTCTGTTCCAGTTTATATCAACATGATCTGACAAAGTATAGTATCAATAGGTTATCATGAAGTATAAATGTAAACTCTACCAAATGTTGCCTTAATACATGCTGCTTTTTCTTTTATCTAAAAATAAATCAATGCTGTTCTTCATGATAGAGAGAAGGTGAAAAGGAACTGACTGAAATTTGACTTGCCCCCTATGTTGCCAAAGAATCTGGTTCCTAAGACTTCTGTGGAGAGACTCAACCTGGTACTTACTTATTTATAGACTTCCACCTCACTAGAGATTCAAAGTTATAGTTAGGAAACTAGAATACCACATGATACGTGTTTATTTGATGCTTTGAATTAAATACTTCATGAGAACACCACAAGTAATTTTTAACGGAAAAGTTTCATTAGGGTTCCCTGCATCCCATCTGAACATCCCTGATGTG
Organism: Vespertilio murinus; assembly: GCA_963924515.1. Classification (NCBI taxonomy): domain Eukaryota; kingdom Metazoa; phylum Chordata; class Mammalia; order Chiroptera; family Vespertilionidae; genus Vespertilio; species Vespertilio murinus. The sequence continues at coordinate 31,154,596 of OZ004717.1, read as the reverse complement.
TTTCTGTATTGACCATGATATGGCATCTCATTTTTTGAAAACAAAGGAAAGTCGAGCTTTTGAATGAAACTTTACCCCCCAAATTGTTTCCACAGTTCTTCTTAGTTTAGCATTTTCATCAACTAATTGCATTTTGATACATATGCTGATAAGTCCAATTTTGGCGTAGGCAACATTTTGTTTTTCACCCAGAAATCTATCTGCTTTTAAAGCCATTTGTGACAAAGCAGAGTGTTCTAGAGAATTTCACAAAAGGCTTCGAAGATATGTGTGTGTGTGTGTCTGTGTGAACTATTTAAGTTTCATTGCTTTGTAGCTGTTTAATTATAAGTTTAAAAGGAATTATTCAGCGCTTCCTATATGGTAATTTTTAAATGAGAGCTAAGTTTTAGAAGTGCCTACAAAATAAAATATATAAGATGGATATTTACCGTAGCAACCAGAGACTGAGTCAATACGGTTGATGCAAGTATTTCTTTAATATAAGGAGGAAATATGAAGGTACTATAGAAAACTAGCTGTGTTGAGGTTATGGCAAAGGACTAAGGGTACTTTTGTTTGCTGTGTGTGTGTGTGTGTGTGTGTGTGTGTGTGTGTGCGCGTGTGTGCTGTTAGGGGTTAGGATGGGGCTCCATGTCCTTGAACTCCTCTATTTCCCCTTATATGGTTTATTGCTTTTGTGGGCATACTAATGGGGGTAGTGGGGCTGGAGAAAAGGTGGAGTGGGCAGTAGACTCTACTGAATGAGCCTTCCTGTACCAGAAGAAGGTCCATTTATCATGCTTTTCTTTTTCTGTGATTCTCCTGTTCCTCCACTTAAAATGCCCAAGAGACCCCATGAAAATGAAGCGCTGGTAAAAACCACTTGTTCTGTACCTGACCACAAAGGCATCAAGAGGCCCGAGAATGACTCAGGTCTCCCAGCAAGACAGGCCCTTTGGAGTTCATGCTGATCTGTTGCAATGTTACGTTATGTTTTATGTATGTGCATGATGTTTTATTTCCCAGTAGTTACACGTACATTGCTGATGCATGGATACCATATTTAAAATTAAAACCTTAAAAATGTGAACATTTACTTGAACATATTTTGTAAGGGAAAAAAAAACACACACACAACATCAGAGGGGAAAAGGCATTAGCCAAAGTGAAGGAAAATATATAATGACACTGCATTGCAATGAGCTTTCATCAAACTTCAATTTTCTGAAGACCACGGTTAACTGAAGCTTATGAATGTCCCAAGAGTTTTTCTAGATACTCCAGGTCTTCATGAAAGGTAACATTGATAAAACCAGCCAGTTGAAACCCTACTCTGTCTCAACTGCTTGCTACCCCAAGGTGGGTCAGCGATCCCCTGAGACCAAGAAACCAGCAGCTGCGGTTGTGCTCAGACATCCATCCCCACCGAGCTTAGCCAGGACAAGGCATTCTGGGGCAACCTGGAAGGAACTGAGGTTGGGGCTGTGGGGCAAGGCCAGAAAGGCTGCTAAGCTTGACCTGACAGGCTCCTCTGGCTTTTGTGAAGGACCATGCTCTCAGGAGCAGAGCCACCATTTCTTCCAAGTGGCAGGATAATACCAATTTCATGCTTTGGTATGGACCTGGGTTTGCTAACAGTAATACTGATGGCCCCTACAGCTTTAAAGGAAACGAGCTTTGTGATTAAGCTTTCCTGTCCTCTCCTTTCACCTCTTCTTTCTCTCCTCCTCCTCTTCCTCCATCTCTTCTCCTCTTCTCTCCCTCTCTGACTATAGTGGAGTGGAATAAGCCCTGAGGAAAGACACATACCCTGCTTGTGGTTTACTTGCTCTGTTAGGTATACTTTAAAACTGGTCAGGTAAGGGCTGAAATGGCGTGTCTTCACTCATTTTTTCTTTCTTATTTCTTCTGAATGTTGCTGTCTTCGAAGAAGCTAAATGTCTTAGGTGACTGTAGTTGCTCAAAAACCTCACCTGGAGTGGAGAGGTCTGGCCAAAGGCCTGGGAAAGACCAGACTGCAGGTGTGGTTTGCTTCCAGGATGGACTGAGGGAGTCCTGAAGTTACTAGCAGGAGGCATATCTCTGAAAATTCCAAACACTATTGTGAAACTCTAGGTACCCTCTTTGTTTTAGAAGTTCTCCTGGGTTGGGGAAGAAAGCGGATGAGCCGCCCTTCCTGGAGAGTGCTGTTTTGATCGTGTCCCCACACCCTTCTGCAGTGTGTGTGTCTGTGTGTGTGTGTGTGTGTGGGTGGGTGTATATAAGCATGCAGAGGGAGAGAGAGAACATGACAGAGAGGCAGGGAGAGGAGACATGCTGGTAGGGAGTAGCTGTTGAGATGTGGGAATGTCTTTAGTATAAAGTTGGAATGCATACCATACATACATAAACATGGTTATCAACCCAAGAAAAACAAACTAGGAGAAATAATCGTGCAGCTTTACACTGTATTTAGTTTGGTAATGTATGCCAATAGGTGGATCAAGAGATTAAGGAGACTCAAAATATGAATTCCCCGGGAGATAGAACTATTGGATTGTAAGAGAAGCCAGGCCATGTGTGGATCCTCCAATCTTTAATACTGTGTGAAGGTGGAAGGAAAGAGACCTGACATTGGTTGGGTGTCCCACACGTCACGTGTTTTGGCAGGCTCCCTCACAGCGTGTTATTTTATACGTTCTCGCCAAAATCCTTGAAGGCAAGGATTAATTTTTCTTCGTTTTAGAGATTAGTAAACTGAAGCTCTGGAGGGTTATATAATGTGACCAGGGTCATGCAGCTAACACATTTTGGATTCCTGACTAGAATTTCAACGAGCTTGTCTCCAGACTCTATTTTCTTTTTCCTCAAATCAGAAATATCTCACATAATTGATTTCCCTCATAATCATTTATGACAAAAGTAAGTGTTTAATCACCACGTGCTTTCCCAGACTCATCTTTCTCTCTCATCTCCTCCCTGTGGTTTTTCCATACTCGGTCAGAGGGGCAGGCCCTCACGCTGTCCCTCACACTCCTACCCCAAAGCTCTACTCTTTGGCTCAAACTCTTCAGTTCATTCACTATGCCTTGGACAGATCAGGACATTGACTTGGATTACAATTTAGGGGTGTGTGAACTGCTAGGTTTGGGGCCAAACCTGTTTATATACATATAAATACATGACTTGGTATTTTATGTTACATTACACTGTGAAACAGAGAAATTGGGCAAAGGCAGTAACAATGTTGCTTTTCAGAAATTTATTTTTAATATTTTGCTTTATTAAGGTATTAAATATGTGTCCTTATCCCTCCATGGTCCCTCCACCCTCCACTCATACCCTCACCCCCTGGTGCCTGTGTCCATTGGTTATGTTTATATACGTGCATACAAGTCCTTTGGTTGATCTCACCCCTTTACCCCTACCTTCCCCCACCTTCCCTCTGAGGTTTGAGCATCTGATCCATAATTCTGTCTATGAATCTGTTTTTGTTCATCAGTTTATGTTGTTCATTATATTCCACAAGTTAGTGAGATCATGTTATACTTATCTTTCTCTGACTGACTTATTTTGCTTAGCATAATCCTCTCCAGGTCTGTCCATACTATTGCAAATGGTAGGAGTGCCTTCCTTTTTACAGCAGCATAGTATTCCATTGTATAGATGTATCACAGGTTTTTAATCTACTCATCTGCTGTTGGGCATTTAGGCTGTTTTCAAATCTTAGCTATTATAAATTGTGCTGCTATGAACATAGGGGTGCATATATCCTTTCTGATTGGTGTTTCTAGTTTTTTGGGATATATCCCTAGAAATGGGATCACTGGGTCAAATGGGAGTTCCATTCAGAAATTTAATTTGAGGATGTGATGATTCCTTTTCCTCACCACCCCCCAGTTTTTAAATATTGATTTTTAAAAAGCTTTCACCCTCTATCCTATTTCACATCCTAACACACAATCTAGTCAATTAAATCACGTGTGTGAAACTTTGAGGGCTTGAGCTAGTACTTTTTCAGGATAGGCATCATTTAGCATCAGAATTAGCTCTTTCAAGCTCTCAGTTCACTATGTTGCACTTATTAAATGTTTGGTATTTAGTGCTTAATTCTCAAAGAAAGGGAAAATAAAGAGTATGCTATTAACATACCTCTATTGCATGGAGTTTTCTATGAGTATACTTTTAGTATATTGAATGTAATTCTCTGCTCCAGCTTTAAAAAAATACTTTTATTGATTTCAGTGAGGCAGGGAGAGAAAGAGAGAGATAGAAACATCAATGATAAGAATCATTGATTGTCTGCCTCCCGCATGCCCACACCTGAGGGAGGCGGAAGGGGGGAGGGTAGAGCCCACAACCTAGGCATGCCCTGAACGGGAATCAAACTATGATCTCCTGGTTCATATGTTGATGCTCAACCACTGAGTCATGCCAGCTGGGCTGCTTCAGCTTTCTTATCATTAGAGTAATAATCCTGATTTTAATGGGACCTGTAAAATTTAATATTGGTAAAACACCTTGAAAATGATAAATAATATAAAACATAAAAATTAAAAAATGCTAAGTCAGAAAACTTTTAGCTTTAGGCTAAATTAATACTTCTAGTTTCTTATTGAAATACTGGTTTTCTTTAAATGTTTTTATAATAAATACTTAAATTACTATTACATACAAAGACTGTTTTTGAAAAAAAATACCAACAAAAAGTTGGTATGTAAGTAACTTAAAATTTTCTTTTATTGAGCTAAAAACTCAGAGGTAATATAGGTTAGAATGAAAATAGAGTGGTACTTTTAAAATTAAAGTATTTTGATGATTAAAATGATTTAGTAAATGAAGATAGAAACTTGAAAGATAGAAAATTAAAATTTAATGTACTGGTTTTGGATAGGAATTAAACAATGTGCACCAAGTTTTTGCTCTCTCTCTCTCTCTAAATAGATACAGAAGTTAGGATTTTAGATATAAATTTTCTGTTTGCAGTATTGCTCAAAACTGAGGATTGAGAGTTACTATGAGGAACACAGAAAAAGAAACAGTAAGAACACATACTCATTTGATTTTTTTAGAATAGTAATCTAATGTTTAGTTCTCAAAATATTAGTCCAATAATCTTTACATCTTGAGTTTTATTTGGAATCAAATCTCAGGTGAGCCAGTATACCTCTTTGACTTTAATTTCTCCATCTGCAACATGAAGATCAAATTGCTTACTTGCAAAGGAGATTATAAATATTAGTTAATTCATGGCTTTGGGCATTGCTAATAAATACCATTTTAAAAATTCAGTTTTCAAGGGTTCACACTCAGACATACTAAAGATGCAGAAGTTTTGTGTTTATGTATAATGTACCTCAATATTTTGGTTGTTCAGATGTGTATCTGGTAGATTCAAAACACAGATGAATCCCTAGTTGGTTTGGTTCAGTGGATAGAGCATCAGCCTGCAGACTGAAGGGTCCCAGGTTTGATTCTGAACAAGGGCTCAATCCCCAGTGGGGAGCATGCAGGAGGCAGCTGATCAGTGATTTTTCTCTCAACATTGATGTTTCTGTCTCTCTCTGCCTCTCCCTTGCTCTCTGAAATCAAGAAAAACATATTAAAAAGAAACAAAAACACAGATGAATATCTTGGATGGCTCAGTGCTGGTTTCAAGCTAACCAAAACACAGTGGAACTTTGGGTAGAAAATGTTAAGTTCTGCTGGTTTCACCAATGAGGCCTAAGATTGGTATCTGTTTTTGAGTGTATGTGTGTGCGTTATGTATGTACTTCCTTTAGACTTTGGTAGAAATCAGACAAATCACAATGAGTCGAAACCAGTGCTCATCTTCAGTTTCTAATATGCACACAGCGTGAAGGCATGGCGGAGTCGCCTGTGAATTCTCAGGTGGGGGTTTACATGGAGCTGGCTGGGTCTGACCTACTTCAGCTAATTATAAGGAACTACTAGTTCAGTGGTTCTCAACCTGTCTAATGCCGCGACCCTTTACTACAGTTCCTCCACAGCAGCAGTTCTCTGAGAGCCTAAGACCATTGGAAAACAAAGATATTTACATCATGACTCATAACGGTAGCAAAATTACAGTTATGAAATAGCAACAAAAATAATTTTATGGTTGGGGGCGTCACCACAACACGAGGAACTGTATTAAAGGATTGTGGCATTAGAAAGGTTGAGAACCACTGAGCTAGAGACTCAGTGCCTGAAATTTGTGCACTTGTGTGTGTTTGTGTGTGGGAGGGGAGAGGGTGGCACACATCCCTCAGCCTGGCCTGCACCCTTCTGCAGTCTGGGAGTTGGACATCCTTAGCGCTGCTGTGGAGGCGGGAGAGGCTCCTGTCACCACTGTTGCATTCGCCAGCCATGATTCTGGCTTCTGGCTGAGGGGCACTCCCCCTGTGGGAGCGCACTGACCGCCAGGCGGCCGTTCCTGCATTTAGCGTCTGTCCCCTGGTGGTCAGTGCGTATCATAGTGATCTGTTGCTCTGCCATTCCGTCAATTTGCATATCAGTCTTTTATAATATAGGATTGTTTCAGGTTTGCAGGAATTAACTTATAAAAGTATCATCTGTGCGTAAAATAACTGGGACACCGTGGTAGTCTTCCAGGGTAAATGGGTTTTACTTGGACGTGGTGTCATGGAAAAGGCACCGAAAGAGGATTGGGGGTTCCCATTTCTTTTTCTTTTCTTTTTAAAAAAAAATAAATCTTTGTTGTTGGAAGTATTACATATGTCTCCTTTCCCCCCAATTGCCTTTTCCCAGCCCACCCCCAAGCCTTCAGCTCCCATTTCTAAGGCCTTGCTCCATTTCTAATGGATTGAATGAAGAGGGAGCAGAGGCTGTCTCCTCCTCTGTAAAATCAGTGCATTAACATCGTGCTCTTCCGAGTCCTGCAACCCAGATCTCTTGATTCCTAGGCTGATGCCCTCCTCTTTGTTTTGCCCTGTCTTTGCAAAGGTGTTGGTATGGGCCGGGAATCAACTCCAGACACACTACATGGTAGGGAGTACTGCCTGCAGAGAGCTGTGCACATATTCAATACGCGCATGTTGCTAGAAATACTTGATGATTAATTAACCATCTAGAGAAAGCCTGTGATCAATGTTGACGACTAAGCCTTAATGGCAAAATAGTTAACATTTATTGAGTACCTCTAATATGCTGGGGACTTTATTTGCAGTTTGCATATGATACCTCATTTAAGCAATCATCCAGGAAACACATCTAAATCTTACTGGGGTTTTGACATTAAGGTATTATTGGCTATTCTTCTTAGGAAAAGTCTTTTTCTGCTGGGCTTGTTTGCAGCCTCCCTCAAGATGTCATTTGAAAAAATTCAATAAAGGCAAATGGATTTGCAATAGAAGAAAGCAGGGCTAAATATCATAGAAAACTGAAACTAAGGCAATGAATGTATAAATTGCATCTTGAATGTTCTAACCAATACCAATGTTCAAGCCAGAACTTTTCTCATCATCCATAGTTCTTTCCCTTATCTGAATATTAGGCAGGAAGTGGGATTTTAAAAATTTCCATCATGTAAATATCTCAAGAATCCGTTTTCTCCTCTCTATCCATGGGATAATTGTTTCAGTACAGACATTCACCATCTCTCTTATGGAATATTATCACCTTCTCACTGTTCTCCCTTGTGGAATATTATGATCACCTCCTCACTGTTCTCCCTTCTAACCTATTGCCTTTTCTTGCTGTCAGATTGTTTTCAAATGCTCAAACTGACCAATGTCAGAGGTTTTTCAAAAATATATATTTTATTGATTTTTTTTTTTACAGAGAGGAAAGGAGAGGGACAGAGAGGTAGAAACATTGATGAGAGAGAAACATCAATCAGCTGCCTTATGCACACCTCCTACTGGGAATGTGCCCACAACTAAGGTACATGCCCCTGACCAGAATCAAACCTGGGACCCTTCTGTTTGCAGGCTGATGCTCTATCCAATGGGCCAAACCAGTTAGAGCCAATATCAGCGTTATTGACATCCTACATGGGACATTGCCTTTTTGCCATCTCTGTTCCAGGAGGAGGTTGCTGCCCCATCCTCTGGTTTGTGTGTACTTGACTTAGACTTCTTTTTAGCAAATATATTTTATTAATGTTTCTCCTATTGGCTTGTGCACTTTCTAGAGTGAAACATCTTTGAATCATATCAGTCATTGGAACATTGTTAGTAATTGTTGAAGGAATAAAGAATTTGGAGAGCCTGAACCATTTCCTGTGTTTGAGGGGACTCCTCTTTCTTTCTGTGACCATCATCTGGGCCACCAACAAAAGGCTAGGTCAAATTTTGATGTTTAAGTTTCTATTTCTTCTGCCCCACAAATATTTCTCTCAAAGGTTTCATGTTGTTAAGCCAGTTTTATAGTTACATCTCACTGAGAATTTCAGCATTTCAAAGCCTCATGCTTGTCTTGATTTGTAAGTCAATAAACTTTTTTCTCTAGCTGCTATTTTTAGAGCGGTATATAGCCAACCAGCAGTAGAATAAGAAAGAGCTAGTTTCTAATGAGGATTCCATCCTCTATTAGTTGTGTGAGCTTGAGTGAATTTCTTAGCCACTCTGAACCTTAATCTCCTTTTCTATACATGGAGATAATTCTTAGGATTTAGAACTGATTCCAATCTTTCAGTATTATGACATGCGCAAAGCATCTGGTGTAGTACCTGGCATAGAGTAGATTCTCATTGTAGTAGCCATTATTATTATTATTATTATTAGTAGTAGTAGTAGTAGTAGTAGTGTAGCAGTAGCATTGAATGTCTGCAATAGTGGAGAATAACATCAGAGTTCATTGAAATTGCTTTTCTAGCCCTAGCTGGTTTGGTTCAGTGGATAGAGCATCAGCCTGTGGACTCAAGGGTCCCAGGTTCGATTCCAGGCAAGGGCATGTACCATGCTTGCAGGCACATACCTAGTAGGGAGTGTGTAGGAGGCAGCTGCTCAATGTTTCTCATCGATGTTTCTAACTCTCTATCCCTCTCCCTTCCTCTCTGTAAAAAAAAAAAAATCAATAAAATATATTAAAAATAAATAAAATTGCTTTTCTAATTCATTTTCTTGTTCGATTCTCATGAAAAACCCAACCCTACAATTCTGATCCATGAAAAGGGCTTGGTTCATCACCTTAGGATTTCTGATAGGCAACATATTTTGGCAGGTGACACTGGAACAGGGACCAGAGGTAACTACTTCAGGATTAATTATTGAAGACCTAATTCTCCTGTCTGATAGGAAAAACTAAAATCTTAGGGCCAAGGTTATCCTGAGTGTCAAAGCTGAATTCCTAGACCCAAAGGAAAATGTTCTCAGGGATCAATCCAAGAGGCAGGAGCAGACATTCTTACAATGACCTGAATGCAAATGATGGAGAAGGAGCTTTCTCAGAGGTTCTGCAGAAGCTTCTCAGATTTGTAAAACCAGAACCTGGGGACTGAGAATTGCTATGCTCTAGCAAATAAAGTTAATGGTTAGGGTATTCAGGAGCCTTTTACACTTAGCAGAGATAGCCAAAGGTTTTTTTTTTGTTTGCTTGTTTTGTTTTTTTAGCATTAAGGTATTTCTTCAGTTTTCTTACCAAATTTCTTCACATTCCATGAAATATGGACTTGTTTTTGTTAATAAGCCTCTTTTCTCACACAGCTGTGCAAAAGGCATCTCAAATTTAATATGTCCAAACAAAGGCCTTGAGTTTCTACTCTCCTTGAAACTACTTTTTGCCAAATCCTCCCAATTTCCCTCTCTCAGTAAATGACACATTCATTCACCTGAAGTCTTTTCTTTCTTACCCCATGTTCGTCCCTCTGTCAATCCACCCATCCACTCACCCGCCCACCCACCCACCCACCCACCCACTCACCTATCCACCCATCCTTCCATAAACCCTACCAGTTCTTTCTTAAAAATATTTCCTAAATCTGGTCACATTTTTTCTATCTTTCGCACTATTCTCTTACACTGAGCCACCATAATTTTTCTCCTGATGTACTGCAATATTTTTCAAACTGGCATCCTTATTTCTACTCTTGACTGGCCTATTCTCCAATCATAGCCCATCCTCCACAGAGCTGCCAGTGAGCTATTAAAATGTAAATCAAATTGCAGGGCTCCACCGCTCAAACCCACACAAAGCTTTCTATCACACTCAAATAAAACCCAGAGTCCTGGCAATAACCCCCAATTCCCAACATGATCTGCCCACCTCTGACCCCTTCTAGTTTTTTTTTCCTTTCTCCCTACTCATTCCTTTCTAGACATTCTGGCCTTCCTATTTGTGAACCTTAGGCATTATGAAACTAATAGACTCTCCTTCTTGACTGGTTTCTAATAAGTTTAGAGCAAAATTTATCATCGATCTCTAGTAAGACTATAACAATACACAGGTTTTAAAAATTGCCAATCTCATTTCTGACTCAGCCTTACTTTCTTGTTATTATTTCGTACTTTTCTTACCTCAATGAATTAAAACTTAAATAAAATTTGTTACTGTCTTTCTTATTGTAAAATCAATATATATGTATATGATAGGAAAGTCAGGAAATATCACAAAAAATAAAACAATATTCTTACTACATTATCCCTCATTCCAATCCTCCAGGGACTCCCCATTACATTTATTCTACCAGGTAAAATTTCAACACATTGAGATGGGTTAAAAATTTTGGTGTGTCTGCTTACCTCCAGTCTCATCTCTCAACTCTTCCTCGTCACTTAGCTACTGCCTGTTCATTCCCCAGGTTTCAGTGGAAATGCTAGGAGGCTTTTGTAGATATCTATGAGCTTTTGACCTCACTGAATCCTAGCACTCTATTGTAAGAGTTTGTTGCCCCTATTGGAGGACAAGGGCAGTGTCTTTCTTATACTTCATTGTATCAGCAGCTTAGTATCTGGCCCATAGAAAGCTCTTAATGAATATTGATGAGCGAGCGAATAAATGAATGGATGAGAAGCTCTTGCTATGGGAGTGTTTTTGAAAATATCTGTCCGGGGCTGACTTTGTACAACAAATATATTGAGAGGTAGGCAGGGAGTAGGGGGTGAATTATAAAACACTTTGGACAGGTACACTTTAAGGGATACTATTTTTAGAACCCTTTCTCTTGGAGTGCACCCCAAAAGACTCAAGATTTCCAAAGCTCTTTCTTTGATAGGGGATCTCTTCAGCCATCTTTTCCTCAGTGCTATTCACGGCAGCTATTGAGCTTGAGTGCCTGGACATGGCAGAATCAAACAAAAAGTTGGAGAACCAGAACATGACCTTTGTCACCATTCCAATTTTATTGACTCACAGTATTCATTGTATTGATTTATAAAATCAATGGCGTTTTCTTTGTGTCATAGCTGGATAGCAAGCACTGTGAGCCTGCAGCAAATTTGTGGCTATATTTTTCAGGCTGTCTCTTATCAGGATAGTGGAGATTTGACTCAAAAGCAATCTATTTTCTGAATTAATTAAGTAGCTTCCATTGGACCCTGCCACATTTATGTGGCTGTTAAATCTTTGCTCTAGGCGAAGCGATGGCAACACCACTATTTACAGGGACACAGCAGTATGCAGGGTTGGGAAATGCACATAGTTCTAGTAAATAGTTCATTCTAGGCTTCCTGGTGTTTTTTTTTTAAATTGGTCCAAATTATTTCTTCATATGCAGGTGATTTTTATGAAAATGGGAAAGAAAGCAGATCAAATTTAGACAGAATGTATAGAATTTTAGGTTTGGAGGACATTATGATGGAACTGATTTTGAATGTCTTTTTTTTTTCATTTAGATTTTCTGTGGGCACAAATTGACTACTCCCCATTTATTAAGTAGAAGTTTTCTTTCTTGACTACAAATAGCTAACCATTTATTGAGTGTCTACCATGTGTCATATAATCTTAAACTTTCAAAATAATACGGTAGTTGGGTGTTTTCACTCCCAAGTTCCTGGTAAGTAAATGGAGGTGCAGGAATGGTAAATAACTTAAGCAAGATGACAATGCTGGGGTTCCACTCCGACTTCTTTGACTCTAAAGTCCCCGCTTCTACCACAGTAAGGATCTAGGAAGAATGATGGACTTGTCAATGTATAATATAAAGTATTTGAAAATGTGTAAAGGAAGCAGTAGAGATATTTTTTTTCTCTAACATGCAATTTTGCATTATAGTTTAATGAATGGGCCTATTGTAAAGTTAGGAGAAAGTTCTTTGGGAGGTGAGGGCAGGTGCTTTGGTGAGAGGATAGGTGTGATAAAATTGTGACATGCTCATTGACTCTTAGAGCTGAAAAAAAATAAGAATAATAAAAAAAGAAGTTGAAAGGTGAGAAGTGAGGATGGATTATAGATCCATTGAGTCCCGTGGTTTACGAAGGAGATAGGAGAAGACAGGAAGTAAAAAGGAGAGTATCCTAAGAGGGCAGTTCCTGAAATCAGCCTTGGAAACAGACCCTGGTGCAATGGCCAAAGGAAACGAAACAGAAATGGTATGAAGAACACAGAATACCCAGGAGTTAGAAGACATATACCAATCATGATTGATAGGAGGGATGATGCTTACAAAATGGTTATAGTTCTACTCTATAACTGGAAGCTGAAATGTATTTTCCTCCAAAAACCATAGGAGGAAGAAACAAAGGCAACAAATACTGAAGTTTGATCTAGGGCTAGTTAGCAGAAGTCAGGTAGACTAGACAAAGGCCACGGTCTAATTGACTGGCCTTCCAACCCAAGGGCAGTGACAACATTTAGTCTCTTGGAAGGATTGCTGACTAACTGGCAGATTCCAAGATAAATTGGCTACAATCTCTGTCCTGGTTTCAACCAGACTGCCTTGTGAAGGGAGCGGGGAGGGAAAGAGACAAATGTGTAAGCAGATAAATCACAGAATAGTGAGTTATATAGTACCTATACATACATAGAAGGCACTTTGGAAATATAAAAAGTCATGACTATTTGAAGAGAAACACAGAAACTTGCTATACACTAACACAGTTACAGAAGAATTAATTCTTCCTGGTGGCTTTAAAGAAAACTTCATTGAATAGGGGATGTTTGAAAGATTTTGAATGATGAGATTTTCTCCAGCCAGAGAATGAAGTTAACTACCAAGAACAAGGATCAGGATGCTGGGCCCTTGTTCTTTCACAGAAATATTCTAGAGCTAGATGTGTAATCCAATCAACCTGCAAAAGGCTCTCAAACTATAGACTCAACCACATCCTTCTCTTTCCACGAATATTAAAATGGTCCAATATAAATAGTTGCCTAGCTCCTAGGACAGGTAAGCTTACAATGATGGCTTTCTTTGCACAAGTGTGTTTTGTGGTGGTGCTTACTTCTACAGATAAAGCACAGGGGAAGCTACTGGAGCTCTACCTTCTCCACCAGTGGTTGGAGAATTCTGTGTGTCTCTGGTAGGTGAGAGGATCAAACACGAGGTGCATGAATGTATGTGTCTGTACAAAGGGTAGGGTGTGTGTAGGTATCAGAGCCTGATCAAAGCCAAATACAGCCAAGAGACTGTGACTCCTTCTACTTACCTTGCGGCTTATTTAATCACCTTTTGTTTGGGGTCCCAGTAGGAAGACTGTGCTGTCCTGCTACTTAGCTAATAACCTTTGCAGAGATCTGGTCTCAGTCAGGTCCAATATTCTTAAACAAAAGATCATATATTCTGCCTCTCGTAATAAGAGAGTTAAATGAGACAGTCTCTTCTTCAAGAGATCAGATTTTAGTTTTTAAACTATTTTCTCTGGTTTAGGATGTGGTGTAGAACATGTCTAGTTGGTTTGCCATTGCTTCTCAGCAGCTGCCCTATGGTGGAAAAAGTCAGGCACAGTATGTACCCGAAACTGTAGAAATGTCAGCATGTGCTACACTGATATATTAATTCCAATACTGGTGATTCAGAAATACATATTGCATATACACCATATGGGCCTTAAATATTTATGAAACCTAAAAGTCACAAAAATAATCTTTTAGTGTAAAGGTTAAAAGTCTATTACTGCAAATTTTCACAAACTGTTTTAAGCATTTAATTTTTAATGTATAGATTATTACTGAAAGGACACTTAAAAAATACTTAACTTTCATTAGTTACTTACTCTGTAAAAGTTACTACGTATGTTAACATTATGGAGGAATAAAAAGAATGCCAGGAATATGTGAGATTCTTACCTGGTTTTTCTTGTGTTCTGTTTTTATCCCTTCTTGGATGGTAATTTTTCACTGTAGGATAAGTATTTAAAAGGAGACTAGGAAAATCAGTTCACTCTGCCTTTGCCAATTGAAATGGCCTATAGGGGAAATCAGAGGTTGGGAAAAGATTATAAAGATAATATTGTAAAAAAGGTGTCTTCAAATTAGGAAAACAACACTTTTTCCCCCCTTAGCATGCCCTTCAAGCTTGGTGTAATGCTAGAGTGATTTGGGATAATTTAGTCTAAAAAATCTGGGCTAGTAATCCAGAAACCTGGCTTCGAGCTGTGGTTCTTACACTAATTAGTTGTATCTTAGTTTCATAACTGATAAGTGAGAGTGATTAGTTTATCCTTAAATTTGAGATCATAAAGATTTCTAACTTTTACATGTTTATAATGAAGACTTTAGGTTGCTGAGAACTAGGATCATATCTGTTGATCACCATGGCACAGGGTAGGACAAAAATAGTTTTACAGTTGTTCATGTGGAAAATATTACACACACATATATATATATGGTTAAGTGTTCATCCATCAAACCAGTAACTATGACTCACTGACCACCATGGGGCAGATACTCAATGCAGGAGCTGCCATGATTTGCACTGGTCATTTAAAAATAAATGGCACCAAGGACCTGGCGCCAACAAACCAATATTTGACTTCCCCCAAGTGGGACACAGGCCCCACCACCACTCTGGAATTACATCCCACCAAATTGCAGCCAATGCTGCTAAGACCCCATGGTGCAAAATGTGGACTACAGCCCAGCCTAGCCTGGAAACAGTGACTGTGAGTGGCAGGTAATGATGTCATGTTGCAACACTGGTTTCCTCTCCCTAGAGACTAGCCTCCTTGGAGTTTCTTCAGTCCAGGAACTTGACTTGCTTTATAGCCAGGTGCAAACATTTTACAGTTTAACCAAATGTTTGTGAAGCGTTTTCCCATGCCTCATCTCATTTGATCCTCACAGAAGCCCTAGGATAGGTAGATAGGAGACTTGGTAGAATCCTATTTTTTTTTCATTAGCAAGACATGAATAGTGATATTAAAATATTTCTTCTAACTAATTTCCTTTCAATGTGCACAAATCTGTGCACTGGGACACTAGTTAATAAATAATAATACAAGAATAAACTGTGTTTTATGTACTTACAACTGTAAACCTCCTTTTGCCCTACCCTATATATTATATACTTAGTACAATTATGGGCATACAGACAACCTCTGACATAGTAATTATGGGTTTGGTTTCAGACCACCACAATAAAGAGAATATTTCAATAAAGTGATTCATATGAATTTTTTGGTTTCCCAGTACATAAAAAAGTTATGTTTCTATAATAGTTTTATTAAGTATTAGATAGAATTGTGTCTAAAAAATGTGTATATACTTTAATTAAAAATATTCTTTTGTCAAAAATTCTAAGCAACATCTGAGCCTTCAGCAAGTCATAATATTTTTGCTGGTGAAGAGTCTTGCCTTGATGTTGATGCCTGCTGACTAATGAAGGTGGTGATTGTTGAAGGCTGGGTTGGCTATGGCAATTACTTAATATAAGATGACAGTGATGTTTGGCACATTGAATCCTTCTTTTCACAAAGGATTTTTGTGTAGCATATGATGCTGTTCCATAGCATCTTACTCACAGAACTTTAAAAATTGGAGTCAGTTCTCTCAAACCCTGCCACTGCTTTGTCAAATAGGTTTGTATACTATTCTAAATCTGTTGCTGCCATTTTGGCAATCTTCATAGCATCTTCACCAGGAATAGATTCTCTCTCAAGAAATATCTCTCTTTGCTCATCCATAAGAAGCAGCTCCTCATCTGTTAAGTTTTATCACGAGAATACAACAATACCATCACTTTTTCAGGCTCCACCTCTAATTATAGTTTTCTTGCTTTTTCTACCACATCTGGAGTTACTTCATCCACTGAGGTGTGGGCCTCTCAAAATCATCCATGAGAGTTGGAATCAGCTTCTTCCAAACTCTAGTTAATGTTGATATTTTGAATTCTTCCAATAAATCATAAAACTCTTAATGCCATCAAAATGGTGAATCTTAGCCCTGGCTGGTTTGGCTCAGTGGATAGAGTGTTGGCTTATGACTGAAGGGTTCGATTCCAGTCAAAGGCACATGCCTGGGTTGCAGGCTCGATCCCCAGTGAGGGGCATGCAGGAGGCAGCTGATCAATGATTCTCATCATTGATGTTTCTATCTCTTTTTCCCTCTCCCTTCCTTTCTGAAATAAACAAAAATATATATATTTAAAATGTTGAATCTTTTCCAGAAGGTTTTCAATTGACTTTGCCCAGATCCATCAGAGGAATCACTACCTATGGCAGCTATAGCCTTATAAAATGCATTTCTTAATGACCTGAAAGTCAAAATTACTCTTTGACCCATGGCTGCAGAATTGATTTTGTGTTAGTTGGCATGAAAACAACATTAACTGCATTGTCCATCTTCATCAGAGCTCTTGGGTAACTAGGTGCATTGTCTACAAGCAGTCTTATTTTGAAAACATGTTTTTTCCCCTCTGATTAGTAGGTCTTAACTATAAGAATAAAACATTTATAATAAACTGATTGGTGTAAACAAATATGCTGATGTCCCAGCTTTGTTGTTCCATTTATTGAGTATAGATAGGCACTGTAGGTTTAGCATAATTCTTAAGGTTCCTAAAATTTTCAAAATGGTAAATGAGCATTGGATTAAATCAACTTAATGTCACCAGCTGCATTAGCCCCCGAGAAGAGAGTCAGCCTATCCTTTGAAGCTTTGAAAATGGATTTCTCCTTTGTAGCTATGAATGTCCTAAAAGGCGTCTTCTTCCAAAATCAGGCAGTTTCATCTGCATTGAGAAACTGTGGTTTAGTGTAGCCACCTTCATTACCTCAGCTGGATCTTCCGGATAACCTCCACAGCTTCTACACAAGCACTTGCTGCTGCTCCTTGCATAAGACACACATTTACCAATTAAGTTTGCTCTCTTATGTGAACATCCTTTGTGTCATCCTCAAACAATTACAATGGTAACATCAATGATCGTTGAGCACACACCACCATAACAAGTATAATAATGATGAAACATTTGAAATACTGCAATAATTACCAAAATGTGACACAGATTCAAAGTGAGCAAATGCTATTGGGAAAATGGCACTGATAGACTTGCTCACCCTAGAACAGCCTCAAATCTTGAATTTATAAAACACACAATGTCTACAAAGTGCAATAAAGTGCAGCACATTAAAACAAGGTATTCCTGTGTGTATTTAAGGAGTATTTAGAACAAATGAAGGAATAAGATGATGTAGAAATATTATAAAAGCTGCCTCTATTTTCTGAGAGCCTAAGACATTTTTATTGTGGATCTGAAAAGTATTGAAATACCTATAATTTTTTTTTGACTTTACCCAACCCTCTTACCATGATTTAATCAACACCTAATTTTAATGAAAAATTTCCTGACACCATCATGTTCTCTTTTCAGGTGATGTGGCTTCTACCTTTATTGCTTACCATTACTTATTGCAATAAGAAGAAATGTTGAGAGTTGCTTTGTCACATAATTTTAATATAAACATCCTTGCACTATATTTTGAACACCCTTTATCCATTTTAGTGTCTTCTTTCTAGTCTCTGTGTTATTGGCCAATTTCTATGACTCATCCTTCTTGATAATTTCAGCTTATAGTTTGTCTTTCTACTTTAACTTCTGTGAACATCCTTGATTTTTTTTTTTACTTATTTATTGAATACCTGATTTTTTTCTTAACTTTACCATTTCTTCACCTTCACTTTATCAGTTTGATTATGCCCATGGGATCTCATCTTGACTGACTTAGAATGGTTTAATCTCCAATATCTAAGATCAGTTAAAATATTAATAATTATATCAGTGGTATTATTTTTAGTGTTTCCTTTTGTCATCGATTTTTGTAAGTTGTACTTGAACATTCCCTCATACCAGAGAACTAATATTTACTTTTTATTTTTATTACTTTTTATAATACCTGGGGATATGTTTCTATTGATTTTGAGAGAGGAAAGATGAGAGAGAGAGAGAGAGAGAGAGAGAGAGAGAGAGAGAGAGAGAGAAAGAGGAGGGGAGGAGAAGGGAGGGGAGGAGAGAGGAGAAGGGAGGGGAGGGGAGAGGAGAAGGGAGGGGAGGGAAGGGAAAGGGAGGGGTGATGAGGGAAGAGAGACTCTTATACATGCCCTGATTGGGGATTAAACCCACAACCTGGGTATATTACCTTGACCAGGAATCAAACCCACAAGCTTTTGTTGTAAGGGATAACACTCCAACCAACAAAACCACCCAGCCAGAGCTCCTGTTTATTTTTACAGCTCCTTTGTCCTCTGGGCTATCAAAGGACTTTTGAATTGTTTTAAATCCCTGTCTACTCTGGGTCCCATGATTAGTGATTAAACCTGACAGTTCAGGAGTGCAATAGTCTTGCACCTTCTTGATCTTGCAGTGGATCTGGTGTGGCATTTCTGGGATCAAATACAGCCTGACTCTGCATTCTCTGCTCTTGTCTTTCTGATTGTAAAAGGTCTACAAGCATACTAATTGGGTCGTATAGAAATTTATGCAATCTGTCCTCAGCAAGACCTTCCCTGTCCTCTGTGACTTTACATCACCTTTGGGTACAGCAGTTTCAATCCAGTTCTCAACTCCTAATGTCCTCAGTCTTGATCTTGCTTTTTTAAATTTATTTTTATTTATTTATTTTTTACACTGAACAGATGAGCTTTCCTGATTTACTGAGAGCACTGAGACTCTC
Organism: Vespertilio murinus; assembly: GCA_963924515.1. Classification (NCBI taxonomy): domain Eukaryota; kingdom Metazoa; phylum Chordata; class Mammalia; order Chiroptera; family Vespertilionidae; genus Vespertilio; species Vespertilio murinus. The sequence continues at coordinate 31,135,625 of OZ004717.1, read as the reverse complement.
TGTGACAGTAATGCTGTTAACCTCTTTCTCTTTAATTCAAGCAATCTCTTGTACCTCCATTCATTATTTGCCTTACTGCCAACCCCCTTTCCCATGCAATTTGTGTTTAATCTTATTGCCACCCAATTCCTACAGGAATCTGCTTATTTTTTTAAAGTTTAGGTTCCCAGATCTACCACATTGTTTGTTATTGTTTGCTATTTTGAGTATGTACTTTGATTTACAGGCTCAGTGTTTTCATCTGTAAAATGGGAAAATCATTCACATCATATTGGGTTGCCACAGGATCAAATGAGATAACAGATTCTTATGTGTTTCTAACTGCTTTTTTGTGGTGGTACAATCTTAGCTATTTGGAGCAGCGTTGTAATATTTTTTTTCCTCCCAAATCATTAACCTTCTCTCTAACTAGGACCAGAATCACAGCAAGCAGAGTACCCTAACTGCAGAATGTGTAAACATATTTATGATTTTTAAAAATCAGGCTAGAAACTGGAGCTAAGCTGTTATCCCAAGGGTATTTCTGCAACACCACTCCCCCACTCCCGCCGAACTGTAGAACTTCGGTTGTTAAGAAAAATGAGAACGTTCAATTTTGAAAGTAAGATCATCAGGCAACTTGGGGATTAACATGACTTTTAAGAGCTCAGCTGCTTTACCTACAAAACAATGGGGTTTGACTGGATGATCTCTAAGGCCCCTTTCAGCTTCAGGCATCTGTGACATTATGGCCCCGAGTCTGAGCTCCCCTTGTGGGCGTAAAATTCATAGACTGTACCTCTGTGTGTCCTGAAATATAAGGCAGCAGCTCGGGGATGGTACTATTTCATCAGACAAAGCAGAATTTCTTGTTGCAAATGATTGTACTATTAGTTTTTTTTGAGAGAAAACTCAATGATCTGCTCAGTGTACAAGGAGCAGTATTGAGTGTTTCCTAGCAGATAGATAGCTGGCAGGCTCAAAATGAGTATTGATGTGTTTATGTGGAGATAAGGATACACGTTAGCTTTTCTCAGAATTCCATTTTCAATTACTCTTGAACTAGTTTGAAAATTCATTGTCTTCACGCCAAATATCTCTTAGTGTGCTGTGTACGCTGAGTAACAGACCCTGACATGTCAACAGGGCTCACACAAGTACACTCAGGCAAAAATGAAATGGAATCAGGCGAGTGCAGATTCTGGTGTTGCTCTGGTAGTCAGAAATTAAGACTGTCTGTCTATTAGATGAGATATCCATGTCTTTTATCTTTTCATTCTTGCTTTGCTTCTTAACATCTTCCCCTTCTCTCTTTCTTTCTCTTCTTCTCTTTTCTTTCTGCCTTTCACGTAAAATCCATTGCCTTTTTAGAAAAGAATGAGCAAATGCGTGCATTTAGGTTTCTCTATCAGACTGCTCTTGCTAGTTGAAAGCAGAGATGTAGGACTAGGGATGGGGGTGGGGTTCTTGGGAGGCCAATCAGTCCACTACACTAACTTTATTTATTTATTTTTAAAAATATATTTTATTGATATTTTACAGAGAGGAAGGGAGAGGGATAGAGAGCTAGAAATGTCCATGAGAGAGAAACATTGACCAGCTGCCTCTTACACACCCCCTACCGGGGATGTGCCCGCAACCAATGTACATGCCCTTGACCGGAATCGAACCCGGGACCTTTCAGTCTGCAGACCGATGCTTTACCACTGAGCCAAACCGGTTTTGGCCCACTACACTAACTTTCTACCTCCCCACACTATACATAGATGACCTTTCTAGTTAAAAAAAAAATTCCGTCACCTTTCTTGCTCTCTGTTTCAATACTGAACACTTCTCATTGTCAAAAATGCCGCAGTATTGAACTTGCTGCTAAATTGTCGTTAATGCTGGCAACGGTGAATGTGTTGACACTCCAGGGAAAAGAAGGAACAGGGATCTTATTTCTATTTCCATGTTCCCAGAAAAATGCAATGTTTTAAAATATGATGCTTTATAGGATGGGTGTAGGGCATATGCCATCTAGAATCAAATTGATCCCCTCGAAATAAAATAAGACTGTAATTCTCAGCTACTTTAAATCCTGTCTTGGTCCCATATGTGGCCACAGCTGTGAGGTCCTCAGTATGGTTATTTTAAATCAAACTTATTTTTCTAAAGATAGACAATTAAAAATGTTACTAAAATTGTGGGATGCATATTTTTATAAATTGAAATTTTGCTTATTTCATAGAATTTCATGGATTGTGGATTGAAAAGGGTCCTTTAGTCCTCTATCAGATGCTTACATCCCCCTTTAAAAATATATTTATTGATATTTCACAGAGAGGAAGAGAGAGGGATAGATAGTTAGAAACATCAATGAGAGAGAGACACCGACCAGCTGCCTCCTGCACACCCCCCACTCGGGATGTGCCCACAACCAATGTACATGCCCTTGACAGGAATTGAACCTGGGCCCTCCTGGTCCTCAGACCGACGCTCTATCCACTGAGCCAAACCGGTTTTGGCTGCTTACATCCCTTAAGAATATCCAAATGAACATCTCTCCTCTATCTGAATGTATCTTGGGATGGAGTGTATATGTAAAGGCTCTTTCATTTTTAAGGCACATAAATGACTGAAATATTCTGCATTGAATGAGATTTGGGGAAAATCTAAGTATTTATCTGTTCTTTTCTTTTTAAAAAATATATTTTATTTACTTTTTTTTACAGAGAGAAAGGGAGAGGGATAGAGAGTTAGAAACATCGATCAGCTGCCTCCTGCACACCTCCCACAGGGGATGTGCCTGCAACCAAGGTACATGCCCTTGACCGGAATCGAACCTGGGACCTTTCAGTCTGCAGACCAACACTCTATCCACTGAGCCAAACCAGTTATGGCTGTTCTATTTTCTTTAAGATTTGTAGTTTGCTTGTGATAAGCCACTTTCCTCTTATCCCAATAAGACAAAGCAAAACACAATCAACCCGAATGTAATTTATAAAACCAAATAGATCAGTTTAATAATTACATATTAAATTTATGTAATTATTTGGGTGGTTTTTTTTGGTGTGTTTGTGTGTTTGTGTGAGTGTGTGTGTGCTTTTTAGTAATCTAAACAGGTGATTTGTTAAGGCAGGCACACAAACAAAAGAGGATACCTGATTATGTTTTTCCTTTGCAGGATCCAACCTATTATTGGCTGAACTATTGATGAGTTCAGCTGTTACTTTTTTCTCAGAATACTTAGGATCTGCCTTTTGTTTTGTATTTGGCAGATACATGATATTAAATACAAAGTAACTTATTTTAATTTCATAAAAGCAAAATCTTTGCTATCACATCTCCTCAAAGCCCTGTGCAAATGCAAAACATTCTATTAGTTAAAAACAAGTTAGCTGAACTAAAAATGGAATCTATTAAGAATACTGTATTTGAACACCACCAAACTATTTATTTTAGCTTGCTGCTGACATGAGAAACAGGCAGGGATTGGGGAAAGAAAGCCATTTGAGTAGATTATGGGAGGCCAAGGGTAGGTGTGGTGGAACGCAGAAGTGTGCTGTGATGAGACATACATTCTGCCTCTGACCCTTGAATTCTTCACAGGCAAAACTGAGTTGGTTATAATACCTGGTAAAGAAGGTTGTGAAGTGATTAGAAATGATCAAAGAAGGGCCATTTTTAGGACTCATATGCCTAATCTCGAGGTTTATTATGGATCTATACCTTGAGAAGTGTCTCAGGGAAGTTCCCAGAATTAAGGACTAAAATATTGCTTAATGAGTTTGGGAAGTAGCTATAGTACAAACATGATGGACTTTGGAGTCTGAAAGACTTGGTTTTGAATTCTGGGTGTGCCACTTGCCAAAAGAGTGACTTTAGGCAAGTTTTTCATCTTATGCTCTACTGCATGTAAGAACCCCTGATGTCTATAAATCTAAGTATTGTCATGATTATTATTTAATAGGTTTACTCCAAATTAGTCAAGGAGATTACCCAATGTTGCCTTGATAGTTAAGGATGAAGAAGGAATATAAAAGGATAGTTAAGAATGAAGAGGTATTCAAATTGGATTGGATTCCTGATCTATTTTCCCCCGCCTATTCAACATCTTAAGGTGTTACTAATAATGAACCCAGACATTGGGAAAATGAAGCTGCAGTATGTACAACGTCAGCATGAGACCATTTCTGTTTTGCTCTGCACACAGATAAGCAGTTAGTGGCCCATGACAATCTAGCACTTGTCCATCAAGAGGACCAGCAGAGTCCCGCATCTTTGCTGGATGTTCTTCTTTTGATTTTGGATGATTAGGCAAAGGAGCATGCTGAATGTTAAGAGGGAAACAAAAGCAGGTTAAAAAGCAGTGCTAGTAACAGCAGTTGTGAATATGAAAACTTAAAGAAGTACTGAAGTTTGTGCACAAGTTCTTGGATGAATCGCTATGCTATGTTTGACATTCTGCCTTTCCTGCACTTGGACTTTCAATGTCTTCAGTGGTTGGACATAAGGGTATAAATACACGTGAAAGCATCACAAGAGGGTTTGCTTGTCCTCCTGTGAACTGACATAGGTTTGTATCAGGATAAAGTAAAATCTCCTCAGCCTCACAATCTCCAGGGCCCCAACCTGCCTTTCCAGCATCTTCTCCACCCTTTCTTCCAAAAGTGACATCTACTTTGATGTCAACCACACCAGGGTGATGCCAGTTCCCAGAGAAGTCCAAATGAGTGGCCAGTTGACTTTTCCTTCCCATCACTGCCTTTTGATGCTAGGTTTTTACTTGTTGCTGCCACCATTACTACAACTGAGATAAGAAGTTAAAACATTTTATAAACTGTCCAGTGGATTATGTTCTTTTCAAAATATGACACTGAGAGAAACGCTTTCTTTTTCCTTTCTCTTACTTTTACCACTGATCACAGTATTTTCTGCTAAATGAACATGGCACAACCACTTACTTGTAAAAATAATTGGAGGAATTCCTATTTAGAGTAATTAATTTCTGGTTTCACTATCCAAAATTGTTCTTCTCTCACCTCCATATCATTCATTTCTTCCAAGGGAAATATTTTTCAAGTATGCCAGACTCATAATTTAAGTAAGAGTCAATATATGGAGTTTATTTTTATTTCTGTATTTATTTGAGTTTGGGGAAGGAATAAACTAATCCACAGTTTATAAATAAAACATCATTGAGTCTATAATGTATAATATCAGGGCTCCAAACAGCATTTATATTACATTAGTACCTTTATAAATTATCAATGTATCTGACTTATTTATTAAGTGAAGAAACAGAAAATAACCAAAAGACTTCATCTGAGCCTATGCAATATGATATTTCATTGGACTAGACACAGTCTACTATTTAAAACTGACAAGTGTTAGATGCTAGCTTCAGAAAGGTAGATTATTATATATATTTTTCTTTTTAAAATATTTTTATTGATTTCAGAGAGAACAGAAGAGGGAGAGAGAGAAACATCAATGATGAGAGAGAATTGATTTATGCCTACTACATGCCCCCTACTGGCAATTGAGCCTGTAACTTGGGCATGTGCCGGAATCAAACCATGGCCTCTTGGGTCATAGGTTGATGATCAACTACTAAGCAACACCAGCCAGGCTTGTGTTGTTGTTGATTTTTTTTTTAAAAAAAACAACAATGCCTTATTTCCCTATTTTTTTTTAGTTGGTAGCTGAGTCTCAGTGGACCAGATGGACAACTTGAGGGTCTAGGAGGCAGAGAGGAGGGCAGGGGAACAGGCATGAAGATCTGTTCTTGTTCTCATCTTGTTCAGATCCTGCAATGTTCCTCTCCCCTTTCAGGCACACTATGCCTTCTCGCCCCCAAAGGAATGATCTTCCTTAGCTCATTTCTCCTAACACCCTCTACTTTTTAATAGCCCACCAAAAGCAATGGGAACTATTCAGTATATATAAATTTTTAATGTATGATTTAATGATATAAGGGTCATATGTTGTAAGGGTTTTACATACCGTAGTATATTTATAGCAATATTATGTAGGTCAGTGGGTTAATAACTGGTAAAATATCTTTGTGAATTCAAATGTACTAACAAATGTACTAACAATGGTAGTTATTTTTTTGTTGTGACAGCTGATTATATATATATATATATATATATATATATATATATATATATAGTCATATAGTCAACTTCAAAACTGCTCCTCCCCATATCCCCCACCACCTTATCTCCTGACCAAACTAATGTTCAGACTTGCTTCCCTAGATAATTCTAAAGAACTTGGATGTAAACAAATATGTAAACAAAATTTGAGTAATCATAACCTTGTTTATAATCATTGATCCTATACATGTTTTATTTTTAAATTACTTAATTTTTATTTTTTAATTAATATAATAAACACAGGGAACCCATCATCCAACATATTGGCACAATTAACATGTGTGACCCTCCCCATTCTATAAATGTGACACTACTCTTGGAGATAATTACTATCCTGAATCTTGTGTTCATATTTCATGCTCTTACCTTTGAAATTTTTATTTATTTATTGATTTTTTGAGAGAGAGAGAAAAAGAGAGAGAGAAAGAAGAAGAAGGAAGAGGAGGAGGAGGAGGAGGAGGAGGAGGAGGGAGGAAAAAAGAGAGAAACATTAATTTGCTGTCCCACTTATTGATGCATTTATTGGTTGATTATGTTTGTGCCTTGACTAGGGATCAAATCTGCAACCTTGGTGTCTCTTGATGATGATCTAACCAACTGAGCTCCCCAGCCTTGCTCTTGCCTTTTTAAAAACAAAAATTATCTTACATATGTATCACTGAAAAATATGTGATTTAGTTGTTTTTACCTTTATAACAAAATATCATACTTATTATGCTGGATATAACCTCATATTTGCATTTTTATTCATATACTTCTAAGATTTATTGATATTATTTTAGCTATACTTTATTGTCTTCTATACAATATTCAATTGTGTGAATCTACTATAGGTCCCCACCTCCATACATTTTCCTGTGGTTATACATTTGTGTCATTTTTACATTTTGCTCTTACCATGAATATTCTTGTATATGTCTTCATGTATGCCTATTGTCTAATTTTCAAATTTGCTAAAAAGTGAAAGAACCTGACAGAACTGCTCTCAGTTATGCCTTTGTCTCAGCAACTCCAGTCCTGTACAACTAGAGGTCTTACCTCCCAGGATACAATGTGGCACCTCTTTAGTACCTTTCAACTTGCTGCCATTTGCCTCCTTAGAGGTGTATTCTCTTCTTTGGTATAAATGGAGAGGCGCCTATGATGGTCAGGAATGGAGCAAATGCTCTGGCTGCTGTGAGAGATGGTAGCCATACATCAGAGGTCTACCTGCACCATTATCCAGCTTTGCAACCAGGATGAGGCAGTGGATTGAGGAAAACTCCTTCCTGTGCTTGTCCACAGGGACCCAGCAAGATTTAACAGTACCTGCATTTCTCAGCCCAGTTCCATTGGCCTTCATCTTCATGGTCAGGCCATTGGTCTTAGTTTTCAGAGTTGTAATTTTTATCTGTTCACTATATATATATATCCAAGGAGTCTTTTTACAATGCAAATCTGATTATGTTACTCTCTTGCTTTAAGCATTTGAAAGAACCCATAGCTCTATAAAAATAACACACACACACACACACACACACACACACACACACACATACACACACACACAACTCTTCATGAGGCTTTGTACTATTTGGTTCCTTACCACCTGGAGTAGCTATCCACATTCTCTAAGATATCCTAGGAAGTCTTTGGAAGTTTTCTTTCAATTTAGTTGAAAATGGAAAGTTCCATTTCAATTTAACATCCTTAGAGTTCTATATCTTCATTCATCTTTTATTCTGTTTGTCAAAGGAATTTTCAGGCAATTTCTAAAATAAATTAAGTTCATATAAAATAGGTAATACATAATATGAAGTCTATATTTGGTCTGATAAACTACTTATGTGGTTTAAAAAAATTCAGTCCATGCAACTTACCATGAAAATTGAAAGATGAAAAAATGCAGCTTTTTGGGTGGGGTTAAAAGAAACTGGCTCAAATATTTAGGCCTAGGACAGTGGTCTGCAAACTGTGGTTCATGAGCCACATGTGCTCTTTGGCCCTTTGAGTGTGGCTTTTCCACAAAATGCCACAGCCTGGGCGAGTCTATTTTGAAGAAGTGGCATTAGAAGAAGTTCAAAGTTAAAAAATTGGGCTCTCAAAAGAAATTTCAGTCGTTGTACTGTTGATGTTTGGCTCCTTTGATTAATGGGTTTGCCGACCACTGGCCTAGGATAAAAGGTACATGGAGACAGAATGAAAATGCAATAGGGAAGATGGCAGATGGAGCAAATCTCAGAGAAGGAGAAAGGCAAGTATAGAAGGCACTGGGGTTGAAGAGTTAACATACGTTTCTCTGGGATGGGGGATTAGGAGGAGCAAATGGTGAGGGTGTGGAGAATCTTTAACTGGATCTTGGCCACCTTTTCAGAAAGGTAAGGATATCACCACAGCTGCAGTGTGGAGGGTGTGGTTGATGATAGAAATCATATTTATAGTGAGTCCAACTGACAAGGTTCTGTGGCTTTTTCTGATAATGTTAAGTAACCTGGGGGTGGAAACAGAAAATAATGGAATTGAGTGCCTTGTTTAGCAGAATGTCAGTCTCTCAGTTTAGGACTATTTTTTTTCACAAGGAAAGAAATCTTCTTTCTCTTACTTAACCTATGTAGTTTTGTCATTTACCAAATCATCAGAATTCCTTTTGGAAAAGTACAAATCATGATAATGTGCAACAGTTGATCACTAATTCCTTTTTCTTTTTTTAAAGGAATTCCTTAATATAAAATTTTTCATAAAAATACATTTACTAATCATATTTTAAGTGTTTATGCTGCCTCACATATGGAACATGCCTATTCACTTTTTATATCATCATTATCTTATAGGTAGCTTTTCCCATATATGTTGCTTAATATTGCAATGTTATTTAAAACATTTCTTCATCTTTCAGTAGAATGATATTGAACAATATAGATCCTTTGGATAATATTATATTGTACATAGAGTGCTGCCAATGAGGTTTTATAACTTTGGAGATATAAAATGATTGTGTGTTAAGTTCTTGGTATTGCATTTAGTTATAGTAGGCAAAACCTATTTCTTATTTCAGACAGCGATATATCTAAAGATATTAACTGCATTCATCATCTTTTCCCTCTTGAGCAGGTCAAAGATGGTATTTTGATCAGATTGACAGTTTTCCAAGCAAGAGTTGGTATTAGGTATTGACCTTTCCAATATTTTGAGTTCTGTTGACTTGTCTTCATTACTTTGTAAACATTATCTTCTTGAATGCAATGTCATCAGTCATACTAAGCCAATAACCAGCTAAGACAGGTAGATTGCTCCATTAAAATATGTAAGTTGGGGATATTTAGGGCAGTGAAACGATTTTTCTGATACTATAATGGTGATACATGTCATTATAAATTTGTCACAACTCATGGAATGTACAGTGCAAAGAGTTAACCCTAATGTGAACTATGGACTTCAGTTAATAATATCGTAAAAATATTGGCTTATCAACTGTAACAAATATAACACACTAATGCACAGTGTTAATGATAATAGGGGAAAGTTGTCCGGGTGGGGGTGGAGGAGTGTGAAGGACATTATTGGAAATCTATGCGATTTCTGCTCAATTTTCCTGGAAACCTAAATGGCTCTAAAAATGTTTATTAATTAAAACGCTTTGTAAGGTTACAAAGAGGAGATAAAGATTCATAGCTAAAAGAAACAACCAACATTGTAAAGACTGCTATGTCAAGTAATATAGAAAGGAACAGAATATGTGTTAATTTAAAAGTTTATAGGTTACAAGTAAAGCATTGTTATTGCCTGGTTACACATGCACTTCAAGCAACATATCCATGTTGGCTTAATTATGCATATAAAAGTAAATTCATTATATATATATATATTTATATATATATATATATATAATTACTTAGATACATGTAGGCATACATGAACATGGGGACTGGTGCACTGGTCTTGAGCCATGCTCACTGCTAGTATTTCTAGCAATGCATCAGTTATGTTTTGTGGGAAGATATGGATGTCATCAGCTTCTGAGATTCAAAATTTCTCTGAAGTTTCCTTGTGTTCCTTTATGTTAATTATTTACTGTTAAGTATAGAACTTCTTGAAACTCTTTCTGATCCTTTTTTGAATAGGTAACATGCTCCAAATACTTACAATTACCAGTCAGAATTTCATGCTTAAAACTCTCTCTTTACAATATTCCACTGTCCTGAGTTCTGGTAAATGAGCTTATTCTCACTTTGTTTGGATCCTTTCTAATTTTGAAAATTAAAAATACCTACCTCAATTCATATTTTTTCCCAATGATCACAGCATTATAAGTTGTTTTCTTATTTATTGGAAAGAGAACCTTGATATCACATGTTATTCTAAGGAAGAGTACCAGGCTCCCTAAATCATGTGAGTTCAGGAAATCCAATAAAATGTGTTTCTTTCTAGTACCTTGTTAATTAACTGGTAGTTGCCTGAGATTTCATTGTTCCATACTTATTTCATTTTTAAAATTAAGAAAAAATATATTGATTTCAGAGAGGAAGGGAGAGGGAGACAGAGAGAGAGAAACACCAATGATGAGAATCATTGATCAGCTGGGCTGTCTCCTGCATGTTCCCCACCAGGGTTCAAGCCTGCAACCCAGGCATGTGCCCTTTACTGGAATCTAACCCAGGATCCTCAAGTCTTGCACTCTATTCACTGAGCCAAACCGGCTGGAGCCCATACTTATTTCTCGAACATACTAGTAATTGGCGACCACTGTTACAATTTGATTACCCAGGGAGAGGCATATAGAATAAAGAGATTGGAAAAGGAGAAAATCAACTTCCTGAAACTTTGCATCTGTGCCTAGAAGAGCTAGAAACCTGTGAGTGGTTTACACCAGCAGATGCTTAAGAACGTGAGATGATCATCTTATATCCAGTCACCAAAAATGTTGACTATAATAGCATGTTAGCCCAGCTCCTGGCAGTTGGATCACAGTGACACCAGATACACTTGCTGGCTTTTAATTCATTGTTTGGTGAGGTAACTGACTTTGAAATATTTCCTCTGAAATTGGAATATTTGCCCGAAAATGATACCATTCTGGGAGGTAGCATTTTATGATGCAAAGAACATAAACAGGAGAGAAAGATAGATAAGAATTCACATTCTGGACCTGCCAATAAGATCTCTGTGACTTTGGACAAATGTCTTATATTCTCTGTTGCTTCAATCTACTCCTCTGGATAAAGAGAGCATACACTCATAGGATTACTTTAAGTTTTGAGGCAATAAAATTACAATATGAGTTCAGTGCCTGATACATTGTTGGCACCCAATACATGGTAGTGATTATTGTGGCCTCAAATGAATTTTATTTGCCACTTTTCTGTGCTTTTAGGATCTTCTTATAATTTGTCCTCAGAGGCTAATTCACTGGTAGGAAAAGCCGAATTTCATAAACTAATATAGACTTTCCTACGCTGTCTTTCTTTCAGATCATTTGGAATCTTGGAATAATAAAATGGGAAAGAACTTGGAGAGAACCTATTTCCAAAGCTCTATAATGCATACCCCCCAAAATCTGATACCAGAGGATTTGACATGACTGCCTGAACCCCCTCCCCCCCCCCCAAGTTCCTGGAGAGCTTCCAAGGCTCTCCTTTCTTTCTCTACAGTCTCTGGTTTATGGCACCCAAAGTGGCCCCACGTACCTCTGTGCAGGCTGTAAGTGCAGGGGAGTTTGGGGAAGCTGCTTAGAGCAGAGCAGGAACTTAAGGCACCCGAGGCACTAGCCTGCCAGCCCCGAGCAGCTCTGGGCAAAAAGGTCAGGTGGATGTAGTAGGCAGGCCTTAGTAGGCGGGCCAGGTGAATGTGGTGAGGCCCTTAACAGGCACTTCTGGGGCCTGGAGCATGAGTCTTCTGAGCCCAGGCTGCTGGGATGGAGCAGCTCTTGGCAGAGGGACCAGTTGGGTGTGAGGAAGCCTTGCAGTTCCTACTTGTTCTTTGTTTAAAGGCCAGAGGCCCCAGGCAATGCAGATAAGCCAAGGATTCTCGATCAAGCTCCATCTGCCCTGGGTGGAGGGAACATAAACATTGGTGTTTATGGTTCCTCTGTCCCAGGAAGTTCTGGCAGGTCCTACAGGGTTCACTCAGCCTTCCAGCCTCCTCTATTCATCTAGTTCTCTTGTTGGTTGTCAGAAGCTTTCGTTAAGTGCTTGGTGGTCTCACAGGAGGAATTGCTGCCCTATTCACGTGCATTTGATTTTGCTCACAGAAGGGGTGAGTTCAGCATCCTCCTGTGCTGTCGCCATTTTGGACCTCTCTCTGTACTCCCAACTTTTTAAGTCTCTTTTCTCAATGAATTATTTTCCTTCCGATGTTGAGGAGTTGAGAGAGAAGTAGTGGATTAAAAAGATGACCTGCTGCCCTCCCACAGTACCAACACTATTTTAGTAAACACTCATGTATGATTAGTAAAACAACTCACAACAAACTTTATTTTCTTACCAATATATTACAAGATTATATTTAAAGTGAGTTTTTAAAGTGCCTGTAGAAATGTAAACATTTTAAAGAGTCACTGGCTTTTAAGGTACTATTTTTGGCCATCTGGTACAATTCACCTATCTTTTCTAACACGTTCTTTGTAAGCAGTTTTTCAATCTCGGCCTAGACACTGTAATGTCAACAAGTATACTACGTTTTGAGGTAGCCCCATATTAGGAGAACTCTTAATGTCAAAATTTTCTTTCCAATATAAAGCTAAAAGCTATCTGTTGTATCTTATAGTTATTAGTCTTGGTTCTACACCAGAGATTTGTGGAACAAGTTTAATCTCTCTTCCACATGACAGGCTTTCAAATATTTGAAGCCACCTCATGAACAAAAAGCTATAGTGCAAAACTCAAAAGAAACACTGTAATCGTGGTATGGAGATAGCATTTTTTTGAGGGGCATTGAACTGGGTAGAGATAAAATCAATTTAGGGAATCAAGAGTTTGTGACAATTAAGATGGACTGTGATGAGTAGATAAAATCTAAACAGGGGCATTAAGAGGTGAATTTTCCAAGTGGAGTCAACTGCGGAAGCAAAGCACAAAGAAAAGCACAGTATGTCTCAGAAACAGTGCAGTTTGGTGCATAGAAGAAAGGTAAAGTCTTAGAAAGGAAGGCGGGGAAGGCATTATGAGAAGACTTGCATGCAAATTATTGAAGCATTCAGAAGTAGGGAGGTGTCATGTTTGGATCACAGCTTTGGGAAAGTTAATTGAGCACAAAACTAACAGGACTGATGGAAATGTGGAAAACCAGGAGGTGAGATCAATTCGTATTTTCTTACAAAAGTGTAGTCAGGAGCAATGAGGGTCTAACTATGTGACAGAGTGTGCCATGGGAAGGAGGTGGATGTAGTTTAGAATGTATATAACTTAGAAGTAAATTTAATGGGATGGGGTAAGAAGGAAAGGACACAATGGAAGGGAAGGAACAAAAGTTTACTCTGAGGTTTCATTTTATACTCTAGAAGAATGGTGTGCCCCAATTGGGAATCAAATCGTGACCTCCTGGTTCATAGGCAGATGCTCAACCACTGAGCCATACCAGTCAGGCCTGGCTAACTACTCTTGCCATGACTCCTTCACTGTTTTGATGCAATTTCAGCCCTCAGATTGTTTTAGAATGAAAGAAAAATTCCTCAGGATTCTTAAAGCTCTGTGCTGGCTCCTATGAACATTCTAAGATATGACCTTTTTTTTTTTAGTGCTAAATATATATCAAATCCTGTAAGCAATAAAGCAAAATAATATTTTGGTTTCCTAAAACCCAGTAGAGATATTTGCTTGTGTTATGAAAATGTACATTAACTTTAGATTTTAAATAAAAGAATTACTAATTATATGTGATAAACTATAAACTCTTTCTAATCTAGTTTATTGGATTTTTTCCCCTTAACATGAACGAGATTAGAAAGTCTCAGTGTAAAACAGAATAAATTGGAATCTGAATATATAAAAAAATTTACAATTTATAAAAACCATAGATGCTTGGTGACTTACGTCAATAAATAAAGCAGAACTTTGTTCAGAATTAATGCTTGTTTGCTTTTTGATGTTAGAAAATTAAAATATCAGTTAATGTTTTTGAATACTTTATGAAACTTGGTGGTGTTAGTATTCTGATATTTTGAGTTGGCACCACAATTTAAATTAGATGAATTTTTTCATTATAATGTTTTTCAAACCTTAATGTACAGAGGAATCACTTGGGAATCTTGTTACACAGATTCTAATTCTGTGGGTCTGCAGTTAGAGATTCTAATAAACTCTCTGGTAAGATGCATGGATCACACTTTGAGTAGTAAGGGTTTAGGGGACAATTAGGATAATCTTATTTAGGTTACTCATTTTTATTTTCATTTTATCAAATTAATTTTTTTATTATTTAGCAGCAAATGCTCTATTTCCTTGTGGAAAATAATTTAAATATTTTATCGCAACCAAATTATTTTAATCTACAATGCCTCATTATTAAGTATAACTTTTAAGTTATATAACTTGCTTCATTTTTTTTTCATGAGTTGCAACACAATGTAATAAATAATCTCAAGTGAGAATGTCATCTTTATGAGTTGATTTCATCAATGTTTCAGACAAAAACTAGTTTAATTTTTCAGCTAAAAACAAGAATGGCATTGTTATTCTGGTTGAGACTATGAAGACCTGGCATAACACTTGAGTGGGCAAATCTATTAAGTTTTAAACGTGTTAAATCCCTTTGATGGGATATCAGTGGGAAATGACTAATTAAGAAAAAATTAAAAGCAATCAAAATTGAAGATAAGAATATGCGGTTGTATTTGGAAGTATTACGGTTGAGCAGAAATATTACTTCTTGACATTATTTGTCTGGTACAAAGTTAAGGACTACGTGTAGTTGGGGAAATGTCACAGTATTGTTTGTATCATGCTTCAAGAGTGGTGTCCAATCTTGGTGGCATCCTTATTAGATTTTGTTTTCCTATGCACAATGCCCTAAAACCCAAATAATCAGAGGTCTCTTAGGGAGTTAGCCATTCACAGTTGGTTGCAAAATAGTGATACAGGTTGACTTAAAGAAAGGCCCAATGCTGTAAGTTCTTGGATATGAGAAAAAAGATTTTAAGCTTATTTTACAGAAGGGCATGTCCTATATGCATTATAGATCTGCAAACTTACCAAATCCACGTAACTTTTATCTTATTTTGGCCTGATAGAAGACATTTTGGGCTACAGACCTTAGTGATTAGAGCCAGGAGGCAGAAACTGTTACTGAAATGAACACCTGTTGTGAGGAGGGATGGAAAGCACTGATTGGAACAGCAATATCTGTGGTCAGCAAGGACAGAGATGTCAGAGTTGAAAGGATATACACAGACAAATAAGCTATTTTGTAAACAACATTGGGGAGGAGGGCATATGGCAAACACTAGTAAATGTAGTGCACTTGCTTATACTTTTAATGCATTAAAATGCTAAATATATACATTCTATAGCTCAGTCATTCTGACATCCCAGGATAATTCTCAGAATTATCCCAGTTGAAGAGAACATGGGCTAGTTCATCGTCTAAGGCTGGTATGAAATACACATGCCTTTTAAAGAAATTTTATTCATTTATTTAAAAATATTCTTTATTGATTAAGGTATCACACATTTGTCCTCATCCCCCCATTCCCATCCCAAACCCCTCCCCACAGATGGCCCACCCCCTGTTGTCCGAGACCACTGGTTGGTCTTATATGCACGCATATTAAGTCCTTTGGTTGATCTCTCCCTTTTATCCCCACCCTCCCCTACCTTCCCTCTGAGGTTTGACAGTCTGATCGCTGCTTCCCTGTCTCCCGGTCTGTTTTTGTTCATCAGTTTATGTTGTTCATTATTACCCCTAGATGCGTGAGATCATGTGATACTAGAAATACACTTATAAGATCCAAAAATGAGACAAGCCATAATGGTTATGCTGAGAGGCAAATGGATCAGTCTGTAGTGAGTTCCTTTCTGGGCCAACAGTTCTTTTGAGTCCCAATTTCAATGTGAAACAGTTCCTTATGTGTACATGTCAGCAATGATATTTCAGTTCTGGATGATGGACCCTTTTAAATAAATTTTAGCAAATTAGATTTTTTTCAAAGAAAACATCATGTTTTTTTTTTATATGGATACTTTTAAAAAAACTATTTATTTGAATAGATCCTAATATCTATATCATATTATTTTTCTTCAACCCAAATAATTTTCTTTGTCACTTATTGTAGTGCAGGCATACTAGTTTCAAATTCTCTCAGCTTTTGATTGTCTGGAAGTATCTATTTCATTTCCATTTTTGTAAGTATTTTGGCTGAATATACAATTTCAGCTTGACACATTTTCTTGCTCACAATGTTTCTTGTTAAAAATTGGTAATTATTCTTATCTTTGATCTCCTCTATGCAATGTCTTGTCTGCTTGCTTTTTAAAACTTTGTCTTTATCACTGGATTTCAACAATTTAATCACAATGCTTCTTGTTGTGAGTTTCCTTGTGTTATTTTGATTAGAGTTTGATGAGCTTATTGTATCTGTGTTTTAAACTTGGAAAAAATTTTTAGCAATTTCTTGAGATAGTTTTCTGCTTTCCTCTTTATGTATCTCCAATTACATGTATTTTAGACCAGTTGATATTATCATACAGATCATTGAGAGTGTTATTTTTATTCCATGGGAATCGTGCCTAACATTTTATTGCTCTGTGCTTCATTCAGATTTGATAGTTGGTAATGTTATATTTTCAAATTTGCTGATCTTTATTTCTGCAGTGTTGGATGTACCCATATATTAAATTTATTTCAGAAACTGTGTTTTTCACTTCTTGAAATTCAATAATAGTTTTATTCCCCTCCTTTTATGTTTAGGTACTTATTTAAAATCTTGAGCATATTTATAATAGTTCTTTTAAAATTCTTGATTACTAAGTCCATCATCTTTGTCATTAATGGGTCTTCTTCTATTGGCTGGTTTGACTTCTGACTATGGGTTAAAATTTGTTGCTTCTTGCCCTAGCTTGTTTGGCTCAGTGGATAGAGTGATAGCCTGCAGACTCAAGGGTCCCAGGTTCTATTCTGGCCAAGGACACAGGCTCGGGTTGTGGGCTCAATACCCCAGTCCCCTAGTAGGGAGGGCTTACAGGAGGCAGCCAATCAATGATTCTTTCTCATCATTGATGTTTCTATCTCTCTCCCATCATCTCTGAAATCAATGAAAAGAAAAATTAAAACAAAAGAAAGAAAGGAATATGGTTCCTTAAATGTTAAAAATTTTTTTGCTGGTTCTTCATATGTCTTGAACATTATTTTTCTTTAATAGTTTTCTTATTTTGGCAGGTAATTAATTTATTTGCAGTACAACTTAATCTTTTTGTGGCTCTAGAGAAGCCTTTATTCTAGGACTATTTCTAATGCATGACCCTTCTCTATGAACAGTTCTAGTGAATGCTCTAGGTATTCAACATGCTCTCTCCATTTGGCTTGTGGAAATTTAAATGACTTCCTTCTCTGCATGAGCTCTGGAAATTGTTTAGTTCCTTGAGTGGTATTGTTTGGCTTTACAGAGTTTTATCCTGCACACAGTGCAATTTTATATTCAAACAAGGACACAAGAAGATCCCTATTTAGATTTCTGGAGCTTTTTACATATAGCTCCCTTCTCTCTGATAGTCTTTTATTCCAAGTACAACTCCTTGAATTTCCCTGTGCTCAGCTTGCGTTCTTTCTCCTGTGAGAAATGGTCTGTAAACTTTAATGGTAGAGTCACCTCATTTGTTTTTCTTCTATTAGGGACCATAGTTCTACACTTTTTTTCAATGTTTGAAAACAGGTGGAGTTCTTCCATATGTATTTTGTCCAGTTTTTCTTTATCCTGGAAAGTCAAGTAGTATTGCTGAAAAAACAAATCCAAAACAGATTTTTTCTCCAGCCATTTTAGCTTTTTAACAATTCTGAAAAAAGAAAGAAATCAAGTTAGTACTTAAGGCCTTTGCAATTATACTTAGAAGTCTTTTCTTTAGTCTCTACAAGCTGCCTTCTCATTCTTTACCTACCAAAATAAGCCTTTCTTTTCTAAAAAAAAATTATTTTATTGATTTCAGAGGGGAAAGGAGAGGGAGAGAGAGGAACATTAATGATGAGAGATAATCATTGATAGGCTGCCTCCTGTTCGCCCCCTGCTGGGGATAAAGCCTTCAACCCAGGTATGTGTCCTTAGCCGAAATAAAACCTGGTACCAGTTAGGGTTTGATATGTGAGAGCATAGAAAACTTTGTGACAGTTTTTGGGCCCATACTTAGTTATAGGAATCCTCTTGGAATCTGTAGAATAGCTTTTGTTGGTCTGATTTTTTGTTCCCAATTTTGTCATTAGGGTTATGTTTATGAACTATTTTTTCCATCAGATATTGTTAACTTTTAGTATTTCATTTAGAATGATGAATACATTTTAATGCAAACTGAGACATTTATTTAATTTTACAAGTTATTCTTCAGTAATGATGTCACTCTAAGTATAAACTCTCAAATTTATCTGTGCTATAATTCAATATAAAACTACAAACTTAAACATAAATTCAATTTACATAGGTGAATAACTGATATAATTTATAATATGTACAATTTTTTAGATATTTTAAAAATATTCTGGGGAGCATCATATCTAAATGATAATAATCCAGCATAAACATTTAAAGCTTAAAAAGGATCCTCGTGATGTGGTGAGGCAGGTATTTATTTTTTAATATACTTTGCTTATAATTTTTCAGATGTCAAAGAGAAGGACCACTTTTATATCCTCAAAACATCCTGAACATTATGATTTTAAGGCTCTTCTATGAATAAAGCCAAGGTGGTGATGAATGCCACTAGTAGCTTCTACTTGTCTATCTATCTATCTATCTATCTATCTATCTATCTATCTATGTATCTATCTATCTATCTATCATCATCATCTATCTATCCATCCATCTATATATCTGGCATCTATCCACTAGTATTTATTTATGCCACTAGAAGCTTTTAGGTAGAGATGGGGGTGGCTTTCAAGACCTCACGTAATAGCGGTCCAAGAGTAACTTGTGTCTGTCTCTAATTTACATGGCCTCACTGAGCTATTGTCATTTTCAGAACACTTGCTCTCAAGGACACTTTCCCCAGAGTCCTAAGGTATCTGATGATAAATGAGAAGCCTCATCCCCACAGATAAGTACTGAAAATAAATTTTCTGACCTAAATATGGTGTCTAGGGTTGCAGCCATTTTGCTTACTAAAGATACCATGGGTCTTTGACAATTCCCTCCCCACCTCTACTCCTCGCTTGACTTTCCTGATGGAGTAAGATTTAGCTTTTTTTTTTTTTTAAATTTTTCTTTCCTTTTAGATTATTTGGGCTGGATCCCTCCCCCTGACCCTTTTTTTTCTTGCCAAAAAAGAGAAATTATACTTAACCTCCTTTTGAGGGAAACATATAATTTATAACATTGAAAAGAAAGGAATAATGCTAGTACACAGGAATATAATACCCATCATCCCTTGCAGGTATCTGTGCCTTTCTTCACAGCTGCCTTTGAATAGATGAGTGGCTTAGTGAACAAATCAACATACTAACATGTTTTAGAAATTCTTATACAAAGAAGATATGTCTTTAGATTGCCAAATCACCAACATCCAGCAGAATTGGATACCTAAATCTATTCTTTCATTAGGGCACGAGTAGTAAACACTTAACAAAGAATGAAAACTGCCTTTAATGACAAAAGCAGTTCACCAAAACCTATCACTGTTGGCTCCTCTTTGTGTTAAATAGTCACGTAAGGAAGTAGGGTGTCTCTGCTGACAGACCCCCATGCATCTATACACATCTATAGCATTTGTCATTTTATTCTGTAATTTGTGAACTAAAGAAGATCAATCTGCTGTGAACATATTGCAAATAGTTTAGCAGTTCTATGTTGAAATTGCTGATAATAAGGCAATTGTTCATAAGCACCACCATATTGTCTGACCTTTTCAGAAGTTATCCTACCTCAGACGCCCATTTTCTTGCAAAGTTTCAAGTTTCCCAGTTGCTGTTTTACTTGATTTCTTCTCCTCCCGCTCCCCGCTCCATGAGTTTAAGATGCTTTTCTAAGAGGGAAGAGTGTATCAATAAGTTCTTCAGCACTGCTAAAATTATCAGTGAACATCTTGTCAGACAGGGATGTGTGAATCTGTTTTGTAAGCCTCTCTCCAAGGCCAGGTTTGTTGATGAAAGGAAACACTTTCTCATTTTTAAACCTGATTCCCACCCATGTGTAGAACACATTCGTATAATGCAGAGGCTGAGGGAGAAGTCAACATTTTAACTTTTTAGCTTTCTTATTTGTCCATGGTTTTCCCTAAACTTGAAGTTTAAAACAATGGATTCCACTAGTCGCTCTTTATTCATGGATGCTTTCACCGATCCTTTATTTCTTATAGTTCAGGCAGAATTATACCTTAGTTCTAGAAATCTGTGAGGTAGGAGTGGTGCTTTCTTTGTTATGTTCATTAATGTCCTTTGATCTAGATCCAGCATGCATCGGCTGTTACAGCTATTCCAGAATAATTTCCTTACCCACTAATGCCATCTATGAAAGAGGAAATAAACCAGGTTTGTATAAATGTAGGATTCTAATGTGGCCACTGACATTAAGTCGCTAATGCGACCCTCTCATTAGCTTTTACTTTCAATTAGGTGTTCTCAAACAATTAGCTTTTGTGCTACATAATCTTATTTATAGCATATACATTCCCTGATGAGAGAAGAAATTACTTCTGGGAAAGCTGAGTCTCAAACTTTTAATTTAGGTACTAAATTCAGATACATTACCTCAGTTGGACTTTCTTCTTGTGGAATTACCAAGCTTAATTCTCTTGATCATATGATTATCTAGGCATCATGAGCCTCTTAAGAAGAGAACTACTGAAATCCCTGGGTGCTTAGAGAACACAGCGAAATAAATGCAGCAGAGGCTGCTCTTTGCAAAAATGCCATTAAAAGTTTTTAGATTTTTCAAAGCATTTTCAGGAAAAAAATCCCCACATCTTATTAATATTATGTAAAGCCCCACTTACATAGGTTCCTATTCTTATGTGCCAATTTGTCAGAAGTTTTTGTGGCTGCTTCTTTGACTTGATTTCCTACCACAAATTAAGACTCTGACATCCCTTTAAATGATGGTCCTGATAGTTTTCAAAATCTGTAATAACATTTGTTGTAGTTGTAGTCACGTGCTACCTTCCAGGGTGCTATATAAAATTCTCTCCTAATAAGATGTGGTCATTGCCTGCAAAGTGTTTACTATAAATGTCTAGTCATATAATAGACATTAAATATATATATGGCTCAGTGAATAGAGCGTCGGCCTGCAGACTGAAAGGTTCCAGGTACGATTCCGGTCAAGGGCATGTACCTTGGTTGTGGGCGTATCCCCAGTAGGGGTGTGCAAGAGGCAGCTGATCGATGGTTCTCTCTCATCAATGTTTCTAACTCTCTATCCCTCTCTCTTCCTCTCTGTAAAAAAAAAAAGAAAAAAAAAGAAAAAAAAAGAATAGACAAAGTTCTGCCATTTTATTGTATGTGAAAGACTAGGGTGAAAAAGGACAGATAGTAGCAAGAAAACAAATAAAAAAGATAATTACAGATTATAATAGGTGCTGTGTAGAGGTGTCATTTCTTCTAGGACCTGAAGAATGGGAAGGAGCTAATGATGGCAGAGCATCCTAGTCAGAGAGAAGAGTCAGCTTAAAGGCCCAGGGCAGGAACGAGCTTGGCCCTTTGAGGAGCTAAGAGTTTCATGTGGCTGGAATACAGAGAATGAATGAGAGAGGTAACGGAGATAAGGTTGGTTTGAAAGCAAGAGTCATGTCATGGAGACCAGGTTGGATTTTATTTTAAAGGCTGCAGAATGTCATTGATCCATTTTAAGAAGGATGGTATCTTATTAAACTAAAAAAAGGGATGTTTCTCGCTGCTGTCTGGAAAGTAGATTATAAAGGTAAGTGCAGAAAGAGGGAAAAACATGAGGAGCCTATTTCAGTGTTCTAGTGTTCAGGACTAGAATAGGGCCGATATGATGGAGAACAATAGATTTGAGATATATTTGACATGTTTTGATGGTGGATTGGCATTAGGGGATAAGGGAAACAGAGAAGTGAAGGATGATTTATTATGTTTGGCTTAAAGTATCATTTGCTGAAAAATAGGTAATAATGAAAATATATAAACTGAAAGATCATAAGTAAAGAGGAAGCAAACTTGTAACAAGTCAGGAGGTCATGATGTTAAATTTTCTTTATGTGTCTCTGTATATCATATTGAACAAATATAATTGTGTGCAAAATTCTGTTAAGTGTCATATGCAAGAATAGAATTAATTTTGAATAGATATAATTTTGAATCAGTCAATACTTTGTATTAAGGGATTTTATGTTCTACACACGCTGCAAAATCCACCATATACTCATTCTTGTTCTCCAGGCAGAAAAATCTTTAAATCCAGATTTTTCCTTTTTAACTTGTAAGCTGAAGATAATATTAATGCTTACCTTAGAGGGTTGTTTTAAAGGATAAATGAGATGATGTCTATGAACTTAGTTCAGTGCCCAAAGTACAATTTTAAGTTCTTAACAATTGGTAGCTATAACTCAGCAGTTTAAAACAATTCATCTATAGTTATTCTATAAATGCCAGCTGCTATAGCATTAATGTTCAATAGGATTAACAAAACCAACAATGACACACCTTAAGTAAATCATGTAACTTAGGTTTCCAATGGCCATACCACCACAGAAGCAAGGATAGAGTCATGTGCAAACAAATTAGTTTCTCTGGCTCTACTTCCTTTTGCCTATGAAAACAATATACATCATCCATTCTTCCTACATGGCTCAAGAGAGCACAAAGATAGCTCTTGTGTCCTGAAGAACTGGCCCTTTTGGTCACAGCATAGTTGCCTGCACCTCCACTGGCACACTGTGATCATAGCTCCTTTTGCTGACTCTCCTGTGGCTGCTGCCATCATTGCTCCTGATGTGTAGACCTTGTTACAGCCTCCCAGGTAGATCTGGGAGGGTCCAACTCCTGGTTTATTCCACAGTTTCCATTCTGGGCCCAGCCTTGGATCCTAATGGAGAATCAGGCCTTCCCCCACTGGCCTGTGACATTCCTCTCTGTGACACAGGCTACTTTGAAGTGCTTCCTCGCACTGCTAGGGTACAATTGCGAGCTCATGTCACAGATATTTGAATGTTTACCAGCTACTTTTCTGCGGCGAATTCTTCTTGAAATTCAGACATGATTCCTTGGGAATTAATTTGGAAACTTTGAGTATGGAGGATATCACGATAGTCTTATAAAGCATGTTTGCTAATCTTGACTTTGTTGCTGAGATAGTTATTGGAAGTTACTCTAGGCATTTACCTTTTACTTTTATTCTAAAAAATAAATCTCCTTTGTCCTTTTAACCTTTCTTAGGAAAAGCAAATAATTGCGTTTCCCTGGGAAGGTTCTCTTAAATCTCTGTGGAAATCTGGCTTAGCATTGGCTTGCCAGATATCAACACTGTAAGGAAGAAAACTTTTCCCATCTTTAATAACTAATGTGAGAAGAAAAAAAAAAAACTTTAAGAAAACTCTATGATTACAAATATACATAAAATACAAACAAAAATGTTTTGTACATAACCCCAAATTTTAATTTTCTTGCTATATCAGTTAATCTTTTTTTGAAGATTAGTGGGAAAACAAGAAAAATGGCAGGACATAAAGAATAATTAGGAGCAATTGCTCAGAGAAAAGAAGAAAGCTAATAAAGGGAAGATAAAAGAGAAAAATAGATTGAAAGAAAAAATTTGTTTTTTCACTTGAGTACCCTACACCCAATAAAAAGAAATCATGCCCTCTGGCTTCTCCTCTGCTTTTATTAAACAATATTTCCTGCTCTTAACTTAAATATTATCATTTTTAAAAAATATTTTATTGATATTTTACAGAGAGGAAGGGAGAGAGATAGAGAGCTAAAAACGTCAATGAGAGAGAAACATCGACCAGCTGCCTCTTGCACACCCCCTACTGGGGATGTGCCCGCAACCAATGTACATGCCCTTGACCGGAATCGAACCTGGGACCTTTCAGTCCGCAGACCGACGCTCTACCACTGAGCCAAACCGGTTTCGGCAAATATTATCATTTTTTAATGTTAAATGTTAAACAAGTATAGAATCTAAATAATCAGAAGTTTGACATTCCCAGTTTTAAAGGCTTAAAAGATAATGCAATTATTATAAAGTCAAAATAAATTTTGTGTGTCTAATGGCTACTTAAAACATCATAAATAATACATTGAATTAAAACTTACAAGTAACTATGTTTATCACCTTTCCATTGGCAAGTAACTTGGCACCAGATGGGATTCTTTAAATAAATATTCTGGCTTCCTGTCTCAAATGAATATTGGTGTTATTTGAAATAATAAACTATGTAGAAATAAAGCACATTGATAGGCAAAAGGAATTCTTTATTTTATGAAGTCAAAGAAAAAAAGTATATTCCCAAATCTTAAATTTGGAGAAGAAATCTCAAGAAAGTACTGTTTAGTGTTCACAGCGTCTCAGGGAGTGTGGTGGCAAGTGGCAAACATTTGAGACACTGGTGAGAAAATTCAATTGATTTATTTACATTCTATAACTATTTAGGATAGAAGTTAGAAATCTATACTAATAAAAGAGACATATTCAAATTAACCACACCTCTGTGATTCCCATCAGCCAATCAGGAGTGAATATGCAAATTAACCCAACAAAGATGGTGGGTTGATTTGCATACACAGTTGCAGAGTGGCAGGTGGGGTGGGACACCTGCTATGAGAGGGAGGTCAGGGGGCGGAGGGAGCTATAGGAGTGGCGCTCTGGCCAGGAGCGAGGACTTACAGGCTTCCAAGTGGCCAGGAGTGAAGCCAGGGAAAGGAAGGCCTGTTGCATGAATCTTCATGTAATGGGCCTCTAGTATCCTATATAATTAAAGGATAATATGCCAGTTGTCTGAATGGTGGAACAACCAGTCTCTATGATGTGCACTGACCACCAGGGCGCAGACGCTCAATGCAGGAGCTGCCCCCTGCTGGTCAGTGTATTCCCATAGGGAAAGCATCACTCAGCCAGAAACCAGGTTCATGGTTGGCGAGGGCTGTGGCAATGGTGGTAGCGCTAAGATGTCTGATTGATGGCTTAGGAGCGGGCCTATGCGTCAGTCAGACATCCCCCAAAGGCTCTTGGATTGTGAAAGGGCACAGGCTGGGCTGAGGGACTCCCCCCACCCCATCCCAGGCAATGCACGAATGTCATGCACTGGGGCTCTAGACTGTAATATAAAAGCCTAAGTGACTGTTATGACCAAACAACCAGAAAACCAGACCACTGGCTGGTAGCTATGATGCACACTGACCATCAGGGGGCAGACTCTCAATACAGGAGCTGCCTGCCAACCTCCTATGGTCCCTCCTGCCCCGGCCAGCCAGCCCTGATTGGAACTGGGTGAGATGGCCGGGACAAGGGACCCTACCCATGCATGAATTCGTGCACCAGGTCTTAGTAGATAGATAAAAGCTAAGCCTGAGGACTGGGCTAGGGGTGTTCCACTCAGCTCTATTGTTCCTTCTTTGGAGTACCCATGATTTTTGGTCCAACAACTTACCTCATAAAGCCCATTCAATTAGTTCTCATACTCAGACCAATCCCCCATAGGAATCAGGAGCTGGATGAAGGTGGCTGGGGTAAAAAACAGTCTATATATAAAAGATACATTAATCTTTATTATCAAATACTGCTATGTTCCTTTTGTATTCAAGTCACAGAAATGAAGATGGGTGTTAATATTCACTTTTTCTTTTGCTCTTTTCATATGTGCATATTTCTGTCAAAACCCACCTGATTTTGAGAATTTTGCCATTTTAATTATAGTAAAAATTTCTATATGTCTTGATTGCTTCTTTAAAAAATATATTTTATTGATTTAAGAGAGCAGAAGGGAGAGGAAGTGAGAGATAGAAACATCAATGACAAGAGAGAATCACTGATCAATTGCCTCCTGAACACTCCCTACTTGGGATCAAGCCCACAACCTGGGCATGTGCTCTGACCAGGAATTGAATTTTGACCTCCTGGTTCATGGGTCCATGCTCAACCACTGAGCACACGAGCCAAGTTTGATTTCTTCTTTTAATTGCTGTCATCTCTAATTTCTCTGACTTACTGCATTTTGGGGAGAAGCCTTCCTTGACCTTCTTGACCTGAGTAGCTCTTAATATGTACTATTGAAGCACAAATCTAATTATAATAGATTGTAATATTTTAAAAGTATTTTAAATATATATAATACTTTATATGTATTCATATATTAAAATTAATTGTTATAAATTGCATTCTTTATCATTGATAATTAACTGTCCTCTATTTTAGGACCTATTTCTTATTTTGTATTGCTTAAAAGTACCAAAAAAAGCACTACTATAGTTAGAAAAAATTAAATAGATTTATAAATTTAAAAAGTTAATTTTTTTGGTGTTTCCAGAACAAAATTACCCTGACAATGTTCATGAAGATATGCTCATTTAAAAGGTTTGGGCTGGCATTTTGTGTTAGATAGGTTATTTAACTCTTAGGAATTGCATAGTTACTGGCTTCCAAATTACATTTATTATAGTCCAGAAGGTGCAGGCATGAATTTGGTCTTGGCAGAGTTGCAGGCCTGGGAGAGTACTCATTTTTGATGGAGAGAAATCTATCTAGAAACACTCTCACAGGCATGCCTAGAATAATGTTTAACCAAATATCTGGGCGTCCCATGGCCTAGTCCAGTGGTCAGCAAACAGCGGCTTGTGAGCCACATGAGGTTCTTTGGCCCCTTGAGTGTGGCTCTTCCACAAAATACCATGCGCGGGCATGCACATATAGTGCGATCGAAACTTTGTGGCCCATGCGCAGAAGTCGGTTTTCGTCGTGGGCAAGTCTATTTTGAAGAAGTGGCTTTAGAACACTCAAGGGGCCAAAAAGCCACAAGTGGCTCGTGAACCACGGTTTGCCGACCACTGACCTAATCAATTTCAGATATAAAATTAACCATCTCAACCAAAGTCAGATACAGGTACAGCATCAAATCACACACACAAACATCAGAACTGGGGCCCATGGTCTAGGTCAAAGAAGTTATAAAAGTATTTTCTATTGAAGCTGAAGATCTGGTTTGGTCTTAGACTAAGAGAAGACTGAATAAGGGAGCTTATCCTAGTTACTGGAATAAGAAAAGGGATGCCAGGCCAGATATACCACAGTTATCTTAAGTCTCCAAGTAATTCTGACTTACAAGAGGGAGGCTGACCAGGGAGGACTTGAACCCAGTTGATGTTGGCATTGACTTTCACTATGACTTACAGATTTAAATGGATAGGTTTATTGAAAACGTCTGTCTGCAACGTTTGAATAAAGATTGAGAGTTCCCCTGGGCAGGAATATTGAGAGTATTATTTCGATTTCAGAATGTCAGTATTCTTTTCCCTTCTGTACTCCTGTGCCAGAAAGCCTATGCAACAGTGATGTTTTTACCTGGAGTGGAACAACTTTACACTTGGAGTTGGCAAGTTATGCGAAAAACTAGAATAGCTCAAGGAAGGAATTAAAAATGAGTGAGGAGGTTGAAGAGAAGGACAGCACAGATGGGTAAAGAAATACCCATGTTGGCTGTGACTGTGGAAAGCTGTGGGAGAGGAGAGAAGAATCTGTTGAGTCTGGAAAGCATCTAGGCAACATTTTTGAAAGAAGAGGTACTGGATTTAAAAGAAAGTGGTAGGAAAAAGTATCACCGAGTTGGGATTGAATGACAGTGAAATCTTGACTCGGTGCTGAGATTCCAAGGCATTGTTTGTGGCCTTAAAAAGAATAGTATTATTTGAAGAGTGGGGATCAAGTAATGAGTCAGCTGACTTGGAAATGAAACCTGGATGAATAACCTTTTCAATGCATGACTACTATGTCAAAATACAACATGTCAACATAAATATCTGTATAACCATCTACTCTTGTAAATAACTTTCAAATCTACTGTGTAAGATAAAAAGAGATATTCCCTACATGGGAGTAAAGTTATGTACTCTTTCTCAATGACTAAAGCTTGAGTGATATTGTTTCAACAATATATTTTCCAATGCATCTATTTTTCTAATATAGAAATGTAAAGTACTATACACATTTGTTTACAATATATAAAATATATTCTAGACATTTTGTAGTTATTTGCAATGCATTTCTGGGTCAAAGAAATAAAATGCACCCCTCTATTAAGGCATGTCTTCATTACACTTTTATTTGTAACTGCTACCATATTCAGTGCTGGTTATGGAAAAATAAAGGGTGAAATATATGCTCTCCAGAAGACTATTTCTAATATAGGGCCAGACAAGTAATTGCCAAATAATTTAGAGATATGATAGAGGAATGTTGGGAAGCTTATAAGGGAGCACCTAACCCAGACTAGAACAATTAAAGAATGGACAAAGGAATTGAATAGACACTTTCCCAAAAAGGATATATAAATGGCCAACAGACATATGAAAAGTTGCTCAATGTCACTAATCATCAGAGAAATACAAATTAAGGCCCCAATGTGATAGCACCTAATACCTGTCAGAATGGCTACCATCAGTTAACAAACAGGTGTTGATGAGGATGTAGAGAAAAGGGAATCCTCATGCACTGTTGTTGGTAGGGCAACCCTATGTTCATGGTAGCATTATTTACAACTAGAGGCCCAGTGCACAAATTCATGCATGGGTGGGTTCCCTAGGGGTGTGAGAGGTGGGGACTGGGATGTGATCAGCCCTCTGGGAAGGTGGTGGGACGCCTTTGCTGGCCCGGGATCTGGATCCATCCTGCTGACATTTGTGCTGGTTGTCAGGAGCCACCTGGCAGCCGCTTTATATTGTTCCTTGTGTAGTGTCTAGGGAGGGGAAGTGGCCGTGGTGCCTGAGGCCGACTTCCAGGAGGCTGGCAGCACTGTTGGGTTCATGCTGGCAGTGCTGGTCCTTTGGGGCCTGGCCCATTCTCTGGAGATTGGACCTGCAGGGCTACTGAGGGAGTGGTTGCCACTGGGCTGGCGGACCATCAGGATGGGTCTACACTGAGTGGCACTCCCACTGTGGGGGTGCAGTGACCACCAGGGAGCAGCTCCTGCATTGAGCATCTTCCCCCTAGTGGCCAGTGCACATCATAGTGACCGGTTGTTCTCTTATTCAGTTGTCTGTTGCTCAGTTGTTCTGTTGTTCCACCCTTGGGTCTATTTTCATATTAGAGTTACATATAGAGAGATGTCATCCCAATCAATTAAACAAAAATTTAAAAAAAAAATTCTGAAAAAAAAAGAAGGTTTATAGGAACAGAGAATGTAAAATCTTCAAGGAACCAAGGTAGTTATTTACCAGGATCACAACTACTAATGGATGAGAATTGAAGTCTCTCAGGATGGAGCCAGTTTTATTGGGGTGTAGTCACTAATGCACAAAGACTGAAGAAATAACTCACGAAAGGTGACCAGGAAAGAGTTAATGTATCACATCATGCCAAATTTTCTACTAGTACGTAGGCCCACGACAGAATCTGAATTAATGTATTTTCGACTACCTTCATAACAAGCTGTATTTAATAAATGTTTTTCCAATATAATTTTTGTTCTACCACCTCATTTCATATCTACCTTGTACTTTTTAATAAATGTGTTATAGATGAGCTTAAAAGCCGTGAATAACCTTGGACAGAGAATTGTATATTAATACCTTCCTTGACCTACAGCCTTAGAACATAAGCTTTCCAATAATGATTGCAAAAATCTCCCATTTAATTGTTCTTAGCTCTGTTGTTTGCATTATTCATGTGTACAGCACCTTGCAATCCTAGTATATATTGTTCTGCAAGGGTGGATTTGCTATGGGTTCTGCCCACTCCCAGCAAAGCTATGATCGACTATAACTCAAAAATACCAGATGGCTGTCGGTAATCACACAGTAATGTAACAGAGAAAGATTAGTCCTGATTTTTAAATATGATGTTAAGCTTTTGCAAACCTATTTCGGGTTAAGCTCAGGTTATTGATTTATGTTATCATATACGTAAAAATAGAATGTTGTGATATTGAAATGGTGGTTCTACCTTTGTCAATATTTACTGTTGTGAGAAAATGCAAATGTGACCTCAGCTCATCTTATAATGTGTCTATGTTCACGTGCATTACCAAAAGTAAGTTTATCTACCCAGTTTTGTAGAACTACTGTGAAAATTTTGATTCCATTCATGAGGCAGAGCCAGGCTCCCCATCTTTGCCCTCTTTAGACCTCATTCAGAACATTTGTACACTTATTGGAATTCTTTGTTTATCTTTGTCCCTTCTGTGAGCTCTTTGAGAGGAGAAACTGTGTTTTTTTTATTTTTTATATTTGTGTCTCCAGCTACAAGGCACAATGCATTTATTCAATGAATGAATGAATGAATGAGGTTGAAATGGACCCAGCAATTATAATTATTCTCGAGGTCTTCAGTATTAACTTGTATCATTAGTGATGGTTCTAAAAAATATTTTTAAATGCAATTTGTTTGCATTAGAGAGTCCAATTTTTATTTTTTAAATTTTTTGTTGAACAGTGCTAAGCAGGTGGTACTCCTAAAGTCCTCTGCATGGGCATTTGACTACCCAATTCCATGGATTAAAAGAAAATTGATAACTGGATTTTCTTTATTGTCTATTTCCTAAACAAAAAGAATGAAAATTTAGTCATGCAGATGCCACTTATTTAGGTAACATGTCCTAGAAGATAACTTTTCCCCTCAAAAGTAATGCCCTTGAAATTTAAAGTTGTTTCCAAATGAGTTGTATGTGGCATCAGAAATGTCTTGACATCAGCTCCTCCTGCTTTCCTTGAAGCCTTTGAAACCCATTTGCTTGTATGTCTGGTTCTGCAGAGACACATCACTGCTCATCACCTATCTTCTTGCCAAAATCCTGCACATTTTTGTTCTGTTTTCCTTCCATTGCATTCACATAACCCCCTCCCCCCCACAAAAATTAATTTATGTACAGAATCTGCCTTTTCAATACCTACCCCAAAGCCACTTAATATCACTGGGGAAAATAAACTGGGTAGAGTAATCCATACATTTATGTCTCCACTTCTCCTGTGCCTTTGATACTACTGTGTAGTGCACCTGTCTTCTTCTAGTTAGTTCTTTTTTCTTTTTATGATTTCAGAGAGGAAGGGAGAGGGAGAGATAGAAAAATCAATGATGAGAGAGTATCATTGGTGGCTGCCTTCTGTACTGGGAATTGAGCCCACAACCCAGGCATATGCCCTGCCTGGGAATCAAACTGTGACTTCCTGGTTCATAATAGGTCAATGCTCAACCACTGAGCAACACCGGCTAGGCCTCCAGTCAGTTCTTACTCTCATGCTTCACAAATGTTATTTCATGCTCCAACACTGTTTTAAAATTTTCACTCCACCAAATCCTGTTTTCTCTCTCCTCCCTTTCTTTCCTTCCTTCCTTCCTTTCTTAAAAATATATTTTTTATTCTTGGTAGTATTATAAACATCTTCCATTTTCTCTCCCTTTCTCCCCCCTCCAATTCCCTACCCTGCCCCCAGGTATTCACCTCCCTATTGCCCATGTCCATGGCTATGTATATAAATATATAAGTTCTTTGGTTTATCTCTTCTTGCCCCCTAGTCCCACATAGAGGTACGTTAGTCTGTTCCATGTCTCCCTGCTTTGAGTCTTATCTTGTTGGTCAATTCCTTTCATTCATTAGATTGCACAAATAAGTGAGATTATTTGATATTTATCTTTCTCAGTTTGGCTTATTCTACTTAGCATAATATATTCCAGGTCCATCCATGCTGTCCCAAAGGGAAAGAGACCCCTCTTTTTTCAGCTGCATAGTATTCCGTAGTGTAAATGTCCCACAGCTTCTTTGCTATTCTCTATAATAAAAGGGTAAAATGCAAATTGACCCTAATAACAGAACGACCCTGCACACTGGATGCTATGACGTGTACTGACCACCAGGGGGCCATATGCTCAATGTAGGAGCTGCCCCCTGGTGGTCAGTGCGCTTCCACAGGGGAAGCACCACTCAGCCAGAAGCTGGCTCATGGCTGGACAGTGCAGCTGCGTTGGTTGGAGCCTTTCCCTCCTCTGCAGCAGCTAAGGATGTCTGACTAATGGCTTAGGCCAGCTCCCTGCCATTAGTTGGACATCACCCCAAGGCTTGCATGCTGCCAGAGGAATGTCAAACTGCCAATTTAGGCCCGATCCCCCAGGGGAGCAGGCCTAAGCCAGCAGGTGGAATCCCGATGGGTCTTGGACTGTGAGAGGGGGCAGGTCAGGCTGAGGGACACCCCTTTCCCTCCCCTCCCCCAGTGCATGGCTCCTGTTCTACAGAGTGATTGGAAGTCGTTGGGCAGGTACGCTCTGCTCTCTTCCTGCCCCCCCTCCTATTACTATCTTACATTTTCCCACTTTTCCCAGGCCAGTTCTTGTGTCTTTCCCTGCCTAACGAGGAGGATCTTAGCACTGATGACTATTTCTCTCTTCCAGGTTCCTTCTCTACAAGCTCCTTCCTATCGGCATTTAAACAGGCTCAAATCTTTCACATATATAAGAATCTTCACATTCCCCCTAGTGTATGCTGTTCTTATCATAGCTAAGTATCTTTTCTGTGTTATGCATTCCTGCTATTGTTTACATCTTTATCACTCTCTCACTTTTTAATATGCTGAACTGCTTTCCAGCTTAACTAATCCTGCTACTGAAATTCCTTCAGAAAATCAGAAATGACTTCTTCATAGAGGAATTCTGTGGAATCCTTTCAGGATTTATCTTTTTGGTCTCTGGGTGACATTTGTGGTTGGGATCACTTCTTAATTCTTCAAAAACTTTTCCCTTGGCTCTTTGGACAATTCTCTCTCTTGATTTCCCCCCAATCTCTTTGAATTCTTCCTCTCAGTCTGGTTTGCAGCTACTTCTTTCTCTGCCTTTTCCTCAACCCTTGGTTTTCCTAGAAGGCCAGTCCAAAGCCCTACCTCCTGCTCATGGTCACATGTTCCCTGGGTGATCTCACTCACCCTTTGGCCTCGAAGTACCATCGATTTGGTTATAACTATCAAATCGATACCCCAGATCTTCCTTCTGAACTTCTCTTGGTACCCAACTATCTTCTGGAGACTTCTTCAGTTTCTCATATACACACCAAACACAATATGTCTCCAAAAAAGTGATGAGTGTTCCCTCCCAGTGTGCTTCTTTTCCTGTGATTTATAGCAGCGAGTGGCAGCACCCAGTTGCTTAGCCTTGTGTATTTTCCTGGAACATCTCTATCCCTATGTACATATTTGTTTAATGACCCAATGCTGTGAACATTGTCTCTAAATCATTCAAATTCCCTCCAGGCGCATGATTTCTGATGGGCTCTTGGGCTGTTTCCAGATCTTTGCTATTGTAACTAATACTGCTATGAACATAAGGGAGCATATTTTCTTTCTGATTGGTATCTCAGGCTTCTTAGAATATAATCCTAGAAGTGGGATCATTGGGTCAAAAGGCAGTTTCATTGTAAGATTTTTTTTTTGAGAAAACTCCACACTGTTTTCCATAGTGGTTGCACCAGTCTGCATCCCCACCAGCAGGGGACCAGAGTTTCTTTTCCTCCATATCCTCGCCAGCACTTGTTGTCTGTTGATTTATTGATGGCAGCCATTCAGGTATGAGGTGATACCTCGTTGTGGTTTTCACTTGCATCTCTCTGATGATCAGTGCCATTGAGCACGTTTTCATATGTCTCTTGGCCATTTCTATGTCCTCTCTGGAGAAGTGTCTATCTAGGTCCTCTGCCCATTTTTAATTAGATTGTTTGTCTTCTAATTGGAATAAATTGTGTGAATACTTTATATATTTTGGAAATTAATCCTTATAAGATGTATCATTGGCAAATACGTTTTCCTATACCGTGGGTTCCCTTTTCATTTTTATACGGATTTCTTTTGCCGTGCAGAATCTTTTTATTTTGATGTAGTCCCACTTGTTTATTTTTTCCTTTGTTTCCCTTGCCGTAGGCGATGTATCCATGAAAATTCCGCTATGTTAGATGTTTAATATTTTGGAACCTATGTTTTTTCTTCTAGGATTTTCCATTCTGAGTCAGGTTTACTATGGCTTATCTTTCTGTTACATCAACAGTGTAGAAATGTTGCCAAGTACATGCAAATATAGTGTAAAATAAACTTAACTCTAAAAGATTTTGTATTTATTTATTTTGTGAATCATAATCAGTGTACCCATAATCAGAGAGTCTTTTGAAGAGTTGGGACTTTTTGTTCATGAATACTACAGCTTTTAATTTCTGAATGTTACATTTTTATCCCAGTGAGACAGGTAGTTATTGCTGAATAGCTTACATTCATGTACTTTTAAAATTTCTTTAAATAACATACATTATTTTACTTGATCCTTATAATAACTTTCAAAGGAGGTAACGTGCTTTTACCCCTCATTTTTTATGGTTTCCTGACTTACATTTAAGTCTTTTGCTCATTTTTCAGTTTATTCTTGTATATGGTGTAAATTGGTGGTCTAGTTTTTTGGTCTTTTTTTTTCATGTACCTGTCCAGTTTTCTCAGCAACATTTATTGAAGAGACTTCCTTCATTCCTTTGTATGCGTTTGCCTCTTTTGTCAAATATCAATGGAGCATAATAGCTTGGGTAAATTTCTGGATTCTCTGTTCTGTTTCATTAATCTATGTGCTATTCCTATGCCAGTACCAGGCTGTTTTAATTGCTGTGGCTTTGTGGTATAGCATGATATCTGCTATTGTGATATCTCCAATGTTGTTCTTTCTCAGGATTGCTGTGGCTATTTGGGGTCTTTTTTGGTACCATATAAAATTTTGGAGTATTTGTTCTACATCTGTGAAATATGTCATTGGCATTTAATAGAGATTGCATTGAATCTATAGATTATTCTGGGGAATATGGACATTTTAATCATGTTTATTCTACCAATTTATGCAAATAGTATATTCTTCAACTTGTTTATATCTTCTATATATATTTTTAAATGTGCTATTGTAAACTGGTTCTTGAATGTTGTTGTCCCATATGTGGATGGAATCTCCTCTCAGGCTGGCTGACTGTGAGGCCCCCCTGACCACATTGTGTGTGCTATTGTGGAGGTGGTGGACAAAACAGAACCCAATACAACAAAACAAAATAAGAAACAAAACAAAGACATACACAAGACCCCTGAAATAACAACAAAAAACAACCACGGAAGAAGAGAGAATTAGGGAGGAGAAAAGCGAACAAAATGCTAGAAGGAAAGAAAGAAAAAAAATACAAGGAGAAACAAAAGGGGAAGAAAAATGAATATCAAAGGGCAGAGATGAAATTAAAAAAAAGAATAAAAATAGGAGAAGGAAATTGTATAAAGGAAAAGAGGAAGAAAAAATGTTGAAAAGAAAAATGGAGAAGAAAGCAGGTAGACCAAAAATAAGAAAAGGAAAAAAAAAAGATGAGAGAGCAGGAGAAAGAAGAAAATAGAGTAAGAAAAGGGAAGAGAAAGATTAGATGTATGAAAGAAAAATAGAGACTTAATGATAACTAATCAATAAAGTAGGAAAAAAATAAAAACAAAAAAGAAAAAGAAGAAATGGTGTTTGTCTCAGCAGAGCTAGAGCCTTCTGGGAGTTCCCTTTGGATCTTGCTCTTCTGGTGACCACAGCTGACTGTTCTGAGCTTCACAGGAGGTACTTAGGTGCTAACCACTGTCAGAAACTGTCTTCCTTCGGCTTTCAGCAACCTGTTTAAAGCTTCAAATGACCCACACTTTGTGCCTGTCTCCACAGGATTTGACTGCGCCCAGAAGGGACCACGCTGCACTGTAAGACCAGTTTTTAGCAGCACAAGGCCTCCTGGGAAGGTCAGCAAACTTCCCCAGGGTTCCCGGGCTCTGCCTCCATTCATCTTCTTCTGCCAGGCAGGCTGCTAACCACTCAGAAATCTGTTTCTGAAGGGGCTTCAGGTGGAACGGGAATACTGACCCCTGGGCCGCCCAGGAGGGAAAGGTGCTGTTCAGGTTTCAAAGAATGTGGTGGTTGTGTTTCCCCATCCCAGGGCTACTCCTGAGAGTGACTTAGAATATTCCCCTGCTTTTGTCTGGTGGAGATCCTTGTAAGCAGTCCATTGGGATCAACTGGACACCACAAGCTTCTATCAGCTCTCTGTTGGAGGGAAACACCTGTCAGGTTCCCAGGATTGTGGGGTGAAAGACTTCTACCCACAATCCTGTCACTGACGCTCCCTGAGACTGTTCAAACCTGTAGGCTTGGCTTCTGCTGCTGTCTCCTCTGCAAAATTCAAGTGCAGGATGTGGCAGGCAGGGCCGCTGAGGGTGGGCCAGGCTGTGTCGTCTTTTCCTGAGCTGTGGCTTCTGGGAGAGGCCAGCTCTCCCTGGAAAAATGGGGGTTTCAGGT
This sequence comes from Vespertilio murinus, assembly GCA_963924515.1. NCBI lineage: Eukaryota > Metazoa > Chordata > Mammalia > Chiroptera > Vespertilionidae > Vespertilio > Vespertilio murinus. The sequence continues at coordinate 31,098,911 of OZ004717.1, read as the reverse complement.
TGGGGTGGTACGATTGAATGGAGGTCTCCAGGCCAGAACCTTTGCACATCTCCCCCCATGCTTTCCGGCCCAGCTTCTCCTCGGGCACCTCGCGTCAGCACTGCCCTCCCTCCACTGAAGCCTCAGGTGAGCAGCTGCAAATGAACCCCCCCCACCTCCCCCATTCAGGGTTTATCTACTACCGGCTCTGGTCTCCCCAGCAGCCAAAAGCCCTGCCCCCTTTCATGGCTGGATGTTACATGGGCAACTGTTCTTGGCTCTGTTGTCTTGGGCTGTGGAACCCAGCCTGGGTTTGGGTCTTGATCTTCTCAGGGAAATAACTCTCCCACAGCTGAGAGATCCTCTTTTCTCTTGGACAGGGGTGGGCAAACTATGGCCCATGGGTTGGATCCGGCCCGTTCGGCTGTTCTATCCAGCCCAGGGAGCCGAAAGAGCGGAGGGTTCTCTTGCTCTCCCCTCCGCTCCTTCACCAGCAGCCCAAGATGAGAGTGCCAGCATGGTCAGGTTGCTTTTGTTCCGGCCCTCCGGTCCAGTGTAAGAATCCGTTGTGGCCCTCCAGTCAAAAAGTTTGCCCACCCCTGCTCTTGGCCCATTGCCCATGGAACCCCTCTTGGGACCTCACCCTTTCTGCCGCTCTCCAGGTACCTTCGGTCCTTCCTTGACATAATCTCCTCCTCAGCTGGTCCTCAGTAATTTCAGGTGAATGTTGCTCCAGTTAGCTGTATTTCCAGTCTGGCTCTGGGAGGAGGTGCAGACTGCCTGCCTCTTCGGCTGCCACCTCCCCTCCAACTATTATTTATTTTCTGCATCAAGTCAGCCCAGGTGTGAAACTCAGTTTTTCTCATAACTTTCAAAGAGTTTACTGTAGTAATTGTGAGTGTGAGAAATTGACTGAAACCAGAGTTGGCAGGGAATTGGTGGAAATCATGGAGGGTCTTATACTGTTCCAGTGTAGACAGCTTCAAATGGAACCTACAGCCACCAGGGATCACTAACTTGTCCATTGCAGTGGTCCTTTTCTCTAATTATTTTTCTTAACTCTCTAGCAAAACTCAAACTCTTGTTCATCTTGTGCAGAACCAGTTAGCTAGTCTCTGACCTGGCTTTCTGATCCATGCCTTCAGCTCTCATTTTACTTCAGATAGGTTATTGAGACCTGTCAAAGGCAGTTCATTGATTAAAATAATGCATTTTACTTTATTTTAATTTCTTATTGATCTTTTTTTAGAGAGAAAAGAATATATACTCATTATGTCTGATAGGAAACTTGCACCATGATACTATATAATTAATATATGTTGAACATGATCCCAAATTGTGTCATGCTTTCAGAAGAAAACACTTCATGGGGTCAGTTTTGTACATGGTTGGTTGGTACTGCTCATGGAAGTGTTCTTATAAACACTCTCTTCTCTTTGACTCCATCTTTCCACTTCCTCTACCCCTGGCCTATTTTCTAATATTCTGTTCTTCCTACCCCTACTAATGCATATACAACAACAAAAAAGAGGAAGTATTTATATCCCCAAATTGTATCAACTTAATAAGGACTACGAAATCATGATGTGAAATAAATGTGGGGGAAAAAAGAAGTGTATGTGTGTGTGAGAGAGAGGAATATCAGTTTGTTGTTTCACTTATTTATTTGTTCATTGGTTGATTCTTGTATGTCCCTACACTGGGGAATCAAACCCACAACCTTGGCGTATGGGGACAACACTCTAACCAATTGAGCTACCTTGCCAGGGTTAAAAATAATGCCTCCCAAAGCTCATTATGATTCTATTGTTCCTTCCTTCATGCAATAAGTATTTTCCAGGTGTGCGGTGTGAACACAGAAGTTAAGAGGATGGGTCCTTTATCTTGAAGAACTTAGTCTGGTCGGGAAATGGATGTGCCAATGAAGAGGTATACTGGTGTTTACAGAGCTGAGAGAGCACAGAGAGGGTATGGGGATACTAGTTTAACAAGGTAGGAAGTAGTTGTGGTGGTATTTGAAAGGGAAGAGGACTCTGGATGATACCTGCTTGTTTGTAGCTGGGTCAGAAATTTACAGAAGAAGCAAGCACATGGATCACTGAAGTTTAAATAGTTTTATGTTGGGGGTGGGGGAGGGTGGTGGCCTTTTAGAAGGAGTTAATAGTATGGTACAGCAGAAATTCTAGTGGTCCAGGTATATCAGTTGTAAATCTAATTCCCCCCCCCCCCCCCGACTAACTAGAAGGTGACCATGAGCAAACTGTATTACTTCTGGGATTTGGTTTCTTTGCTTTTCAAATGAGGGGAAAAACACTTTTCCTCCTTTGCAAGTTGCTGTTAGGAACAAGTGAAATAATGTACGTTTTATTTAAAGAAATATAAAAAGTACACGCATGTATGCTATTCAGCAATCATTACTTGTCTTGCTAGGATAAAAATGTAATATTCAGAAATTAAACACTGTAGCATGCATGCACAAAAAGAACGCAAACCTTCAAAAGACTCCCTGATTATGGGTACACCGATTCACAAAGTAAATGCAAAACCTTTTATAGTCAAGTTTATTTTACATTATATTTGCATGCCCTTGGCAACATTTCTACACTGTTGATGTGATAGAAAGATGAGCTATAGTAAACCTGACCCTGATTTTTTTTCCAACCTGAGTAGATCGGAGGTGATGAGTCCAGGATTTTTTAATGCCGATGGTGCCTCCCAAGTTTTTGTCCATTTAATCTCATGGTGCATTCTGCCTGGAGAGCGTCCTCCTTTGCATGTGTGTTTAATTACAAAAGAATGCCTTCAAACTGTGAGTCAATTTAGGAAACAGCAAACTGTAGCATCTCTGAAGGCCGCACAGGAGCAAAAAGGCAAACCGAGATCTATGGAAATGATTCTAAGCCATTAGCTGGCTCTGGGCTGAAGTTGTTTCAGGAAATATTGCTAGAGATATAGTGTAACTTTAAAACACAAAGCCTACAGGATAAAAAAAAGTTAAAAAGTACTCTGATTGATGTAGATTGGTATAAAATTCTCAAGAGAAACATTTTAGAAGAATACATTGGGCTTAGAAATAACGTGGTAAGATTATTTTTTCAAATATAGAATGAACTGTTATTCGCAATTCAACTTTTTGTGTTTTATAAAAGATCAGTGCACAAGAAATCTAATATCTCATAATCCTTTAAAAATTAAAAGTTCTAAAAAATTTAAATAAGGAAAGTAATAGTGAATTTAAATACTATCATTGTTTTAATTACATGTTTTATAAAGGGTTTTTAATATTTAAAATATAATTTGAGAAACAAGGTTGCTTAAAAGTGTTTTATTTAGTGGATTTCAGTGTGTCTTAATTAAAATTCATTTATTTATTTACCAAGTCAAAGTTTAAAATGTAGTGGTTCAAGTCCAGGACAAAAATAAATAGCTAAAACCAATAATGAACTTGAGTCAGTCTTTTTTTCAGTACTAGTGTTAAAAACAGAATATGAGACTCTGCTCCTATTTTAATTCAAAATGACTAATGGAGTCTAAGTATAAACGATGATTTTGCTTCTACCTGAAAATCAAATATTTCATAGCATTTCAAAACTATTACAAAATAAAGCAGTAACATCTAGCATTATGTCTCTGGGATTTAATAAAGTGTTTGGCTGACTGATTTAAAGTAACAATATGAATATTATGTAAAACTTTTATTGGATCAGATGAAGGTTTAGGTTTTAGTCTCATGTAAGAGTAATTGAAATATGAACTGATGTTTTATTGTTTTGAACATGTTGAATAATAAGTAATCATTTGTTAGGCCAACTTCATTCAAGATTAGTGCAATTGTGAAATTATTAAGTTCTATGAAAATGGCTTTGGCCATTTGATCTAGTATTGACTTGCCTAACCATAAATGGACTTATTTATAGAAATGTTTCTCTTCCAAGAGAACTAAAACTTTTATGATCAAATATTTTATTTTCAACCTTTGGAAAAGAGAGAACACATTCAAATAAGAATTACACAACAACCCTATAGCAATAAGTATTCTCACATAAACACAGTATTCTCAAGAGGGTATGAAAGGAAAGATGTCTTAAAAATTATGGTGATTTAATTTTATTTTGCCCTAGAATGACATTCTCTTGAGTATTTGTGAAAATGAAGATGAATATGCAGGGATACATTCGGTTGATTTTGTGCCAGATGGCCAGTTGCAGAGGCTGAACTAAGCTGAACTGATTGATTCGTTTTTGCCATATTGCATGCTGGCGTTTACCACAGTTCACATCATTCAAGTGGGAACATATTTGGTAGTTCGTTGTGTTTTTTTTTAACCATTTCTTAAAAACTTTTTTTTTTTGGAGTGACCTCTGCTTTAAATACATTTTTTTTCCTGTTATATCAAATGGTCAGTTCCAGTAAACAGTTTCTTAAATTTAACTAATAGGAAAAAAAAAAGTTATGCTTTCAATGTCCTCTTTTGTGATCATAAGATAAATTATTCATATTGAGAGATAAATATTTAAAGTAAATACAAAAGACACTTGTCTTTTAGGGGGAAAATTTTAGGGGGAAATCCATAGTGAATAATAATTATGACTTAAATAAATGAAGTCCACAATGACTTTAAAGGAAAATAGGAGCTTAGTTCCTACCTTCAAGGTGCTTGTATACTAATAGGAAGAAGAAGACAAATGTCAAATCTCTTTTAATATTGTTGCTGTAATAAGTAGGTATATACACATATTAGACATAGTTACTTAACAATCTATAGAGAAGCTACATGATTAAAAAGTGAAAATAGAAACGACCAGGGGTCCCAATTGGTCTATTTTAATAACTATATCTTAGTAGCCTCTTGGGGTATTTTGACATTTCCTCATTTATTGTGATTCTTCTCTGTTTTATTCATCAACACTTATCTGAAGGGAAAGAGAGAGAGAAGTTCAACATATGCAAAATCTAGGTCTCTTCATATAAGTTACTTCCAGGGTCTAGTATATGAGCTATTTTATAGTGACTGATAATTTAAAAAGCAAACAGTGGCAAAAGCAGTTACCAAAATCCTGAAGAAAAAAACAAAAATCTCCAAAGGACTCTTGGCCTAGGGTGAGTGACAAATGCAATGTATATGTCATTCATAGGCATTAAATTCAAAGGAATCATTGCATTTTCACATCTCTGGTGTCTTCCATTTTTAAGATACATGTCATGGGTCACCAAACAAAAAATTCAACACTTAGCATAGTTTTTAAATCTACCCACAACCACGAGTAAGATGTTCTTGTTACTAAGCAAAGCAAACCTTTAGAAAAATGAAAAAGCAAAAGAAAAGTCATCATAAACCTTAAAAAAAAATCACAATTTTAAAAACTTTAATTACAATAAAGGACTTTGAATTCCTTATTTGAATTCCCCTTATTCCTTATAACAGGGAAATATAATCTGTAAAACACTTAAAAATTATCTCTGGGCATGAGATATTAAGTTCGAATTTTTTTTTTTTTGGTTATTCTTTCCCTACAGAAATTTTAGAGCAAATTGCAGGAAAGCGAAATGGATTTTCTCAAGGTGCACAAGGCCAAATTCTAATCTATTTTAGTTCTCATTTATATGTTTATCAAGATTGTGTGATGTCTTCTGTGAATGATGAGTGTGAGAAAAATTTAATAAGGAAACAGATTTTATTGTGAAAAGGGGGCAAAAAATAGCATTACCTAGGAATGAAATTTGGCCTTCATTATTTGAATCGAGAGGGAAAAACTTGCCAAATTATTCTGAGAAATCAGTGTGTGTGTGTGTGTGTGTGTGTGTGTGTGTGTGTGTGTGTGTGTTTTCATCTTCTGAAACTTGAGACTGACCGAATATATAAATCTCCACTCTGCCAAAAATTCCCATGACATCCACGTTACCTCTGGTGATTTGGTGAGTCCAGCAGAGCAGCCGGCACAGCAGACTATAGGATTGAAAGAGATTAAAGCGGTGAACCTACAGTACTTTATTGACCTAGGTTCCCACATTAACCTGATCTGATCCTGTAATTACTCTGAATACAACAGGGCTCACAGTCCTCCTTAATAACACCCCATGCTTTTTTATTCTACAAAGAGATTTTGTACTCATATTCTTTACTCCTTTTCGGATTTGCAGATTTATAGCAAGAGAGAATGTGTGTGGCTTTGCTGACACACCAGGAGAGAAACATACCTGATGTTCATGGGCACTAAGTGACATAATTTAACATGTCCACACTTTAAAAAAACAAACCCATAACTTGAAGGTTTTGTCTCCTGTTTTCAGTTATCCAAATTTCTTCCTGCACTTGAGTAGTAAAACAAAATACCCTACTACAAACACTGGCTAAGTATGAAGGAACATTCGGCATTCAACTTTGAGAATGGTTAAAATACTATAATTTCCTAGCCTTTTCCAACTTTTACTTTTAAAATATATATATTTAAATTATATTGAAAACCTTTACTTATTTTAACCTATTCAGAATGATATATAGTCAGAAAGATCATGTGTATGAGTGATATACCATGGTATAATTAGTAATCAGTATTTTCTTTCAATTTAAACAGCTGCAGCTAGCTGATAAGATATATTATGAGAAGAAAGTAATACCTGACTATTAATAATTATGGTTTGGGGGTATCAAAAATAGTGACATAATCATTTTACTTTTAAAAATAGTCTATAATAATTGACCGAGTTAAGAATTAAAAGGTAAATAAAGGTCAATATTAGAAGTTGGCAAGCCAGTGTGTCGTGAAATCTTGAAAGATGTTATAGAGGAGGAGTTCTACTTCTCCATTTATAGCTTTTAATTTTCATTGCAGTTGGGCAAAATTTCAAAAGCCCATCTTCTTAGATAAATGTGCTTGTGAGTAATAAAGTAAGTGAATGTGAGAGTCAAAACAGAATGGCCATCTACGTGTCAGTAAGAGAAGAAATGACCATCCCAAAGAAACAGCTTTACCTTCCACACCTGAAGTAAAAATATGTTTTGTGAGATTTCTGTGAATATCATATTTGTCAAAGTAATAATCTTTCTAAAATGTCAGCATATGCAAGTCTTTTCCAGGATGATAAATAACATAAGATCATTAATAGAATAAGTTTTGTTAGTTCCATTTTTTTGGAACAAATATTTAAAAATCAAGTATGTTCAAGAAAAAAAAAAGTGTGCTACTCAATAAAGTAATGCTTTGACAGTTATGGGATATTGGATGGATGATATAATTTCATTTCTTTTTCAAGTTCCTGTTTAGAGCAATTAATACAAGTAGAATGTGGCATTTAATATCTGAACTTTGTTTTAAAATCTTTTATCGTAATTTTCTCACCCTCCCAAATAAAGGGATTATTATAAGTCAATTTGATTAGTCTGTCAAAAGACTCTTTCTTTGTCTCATTTTACGAAGAGTATGAATAATATATATCATGCTTTTAAGGAATAAGACGTTGAAATTAGGCAGGTTAATAGTTTGCCAAACAATTTCAGTTTGCTTGTGTTTGTTGTGAGAACTATATTGCTTTAAAAGTGCCATGTGCATACAACCTATTTAACAGTGTAATACTTGGACACTATATTGTTGTTTGGGGTTTTACAATGGAGGGAATATTAATAATGTAATTAATGGCATTATGAAAATATTTCAGGGTTAAAAACACAAGTTAGTATTTTACTACTTTAAAAAAAAAGCATATGTAGCATGTGTTTGATAAGAGATGCACAGTGAAATCTCATCTTTAGTAGCTATTTTTACCATAAGAATGAAAAAGCATTTGGAAACAGTAGGGTAGTTTTCATCTGTAGGATTAAAAGGAATCTGAACAGAAAAATGGACTCATATCCTCTTTTTCGCTACTAAACTGAGAGAAATATATAGCAGTTGATTTATTATAAGTGGGTTGAATTTTCTCTCCTGGTGGGCTTTTCAAACCTTTAGTTGCTGTTCTTATCCTTGCTGTGTGAATATCATTTTTATGTCACTTTTTGTTGAAAGGAATTTCCCATGAAAGCTCACAAAAGTAGCCTGGAATGTGGTGATCCTTTTTCCATGAAAATTTTGATGGTTTTGGGTCAATATTACGCCTCTGTTCACTGATTTAATTTGCACCAGTCTCTATAAAAAAGGGAATTGTTCACGAATGGGAATGGGCATTATAGTTCCAAGGACCAGAGAGGTTTCCCTCTGGAAAAGACAAAAGCACCAAAATGACAGTAATAGGAATCTATGCTATTAGAAAATGCTACAGAGTTTGGTAAATTTTTGTGGTACTAGTAGATGATTAAGTAAATATTTTCCTCCTCATCTTGGAAAAATTTAGTTGAAACAGAGGGTAGAAAAGAAAAAGTGTGTTTTTTATTCCTCCCCCTTTGGAAAAACCTTCCTTAGTCCTAACTTTAGGCTCTTCGATTTTTAACATTTATGAAATCATTTGAATTATCTACGCCCAAATGTATTTGTCTCATTAAGAAAGAAGGTAGGATGTAATTAAGGCCTATAAGTTGAACATTAGGATAAACAAATAATACATTTTTAAATGCAAATACTATTGTGTTTTATTGCCATAAATGTAGATGTGTCAATAATTAATCATATAATGTGTAATCATTCATAGAGCCATTATAATTGGGTTAGAATATATTCTGTGAGTCCTAATGAGCTTACCTCAGACCTTTGAGGTGGTATCAACTGTTGGAGGACATTTGACAATGTTGCTTTAGAAAAAAAAGCAGCTTTTAAATGATTGCTTTTTTGCAGCTATAAATGAATGTTTACTTTGGTTCAGTAATTTAATATAAGCACTGTATATTTTCCCTTAAACTATGGAAACTTTGTGCTTTTATAACATTGTGATGCTATATATTGGCTTATATTTATATAACAAAAAATCATACTAAAATTTAGTTTGTAACATTGCACTCTGAGTGGTAACTTTAGCAAATCTGACATTAAAGATTATAAAAGAGAGCTCTCAGCTGAGCAGTTTTCACTCAAAATATAAACTAAAACAGTGAGAGTCATAAGTTTATATTTAGAGAGCTAAGTCTTATAAGTGATTTAGCTTTTATTAAAATTTATTAAATAAGAATTTTTGAATTTTTCCTGTAAGAACACTGTACATTTTAATTTTATTATGCACTAGACTGTGTAGAAATTATGAGAATGCATACAAATGTCTAGAGAGTTTCAGTTTCTTTTTTAAATTGCTATGATTTTCTTCTTTTCCTATTTTTTTAGAAAATATGGAGTTATTGTACATATTTTACTACGTAACTTTCATATACCTTATTTGTTATTCATTAAAACATAGTTCTTCTAGGAAAAGGAAATATTTAAAAACATTTTTTTTTCTTTTTAGTGGAAAATCTTATGGTTTCCGTTTAAAAGAAGAATATTAATCCAGATTAGAAAACAAAACATAACACTGCCTGACTATTCTGAATGTTGCAAGTAAAACTGAAAATTGAATAAAAAATGAGGATACACAGCAACAACAATAAAAAACTTTAACCTACTTCAAGAAAGCTCTTCTTAAACATTAGTATGGATTATTGCTTTGCATTACTTATGCAGAGTAAATGGTGGGCTTTGCTGCATTCTAGATAATTCCTCTCTTGGCTTAATAAACATGTTAAAAGCAGAAGTAATACATGTGGTCTTGGACAAAATTCTTGGCTACAGAGATATGAATAGAGCTTCCATTTTCCAACTTTCATCTCATATTTATTTTTCTTGTCAACAAACCCAGGTATGTCAGGATTCTGGAAAACAAAGTAGATGGTTATTTTTTCCATCCTGATGTCAAGTTACATTCCTATACCACTGTGTAACTTTAGCTACAACAAAACTTCCCATTGGCGTATGTATAATTGTGTGTATATGTGTATGTGTAGACAAACAATTGTGACACGTGTGTACAAAATACCATAGGTTTTCCAGGAGGAGGACCTTAATCTAAGAAAGGATACAATAGATGTATGTTACATACCTATTTAAACAATTCAAACTATTATTAGTAGCATAATTCAGGACATTATGGCTACAATCATGACTTTAAAAAAATTACAAATGTTAGAGTTAGCACCTACTCCGTGTCATGTACTTTTCACACATTTACTCCTAAATGGTAGCTATTATTATCCTCATTTTAAAAAGAAAATGAAGTCTCAGGGAAGTTGAGTGACTTGCCAAATGTAATGCCACTAGTAAATGTGAGTTTTAATCCCCGTCCATATGGACCCACTTGGTCTCTTTATAAATATTTAAAGTTTACAAACCATCCTGACACAAGAGATTCTAAGATCACAAGCTCTAATAAAACATACTATATCTAAAGTGCTTAAAAGGTAAGTTAATTTGATCACATTTGGGGTATTTCCATGCTGGATAGGTTGACAGGAGTAAATGCATATTCTTTTACATTTTGTAGAAAGACTATAAACAGGCTGTAAGACTCACATCCTTTACCCAAATATAAGTGGCCTGTTGGGCATAAGTGTTTCAAATGTAGACTTCTGTTTGCAAATCAGAACCAAGCACTAGATATTGTATGACCAAATGGGATGAAAAAGGAGATAAGAAACCTTTTTTTAAAAAAAAATTTCTTGCTCTAAAAAATGACAAAACTCCATTTGTACACGTACATTGCTAAGTGGATGAAAACAGGTAGATACTGTATGCTGTTGATAGATTTTGAAATTTCTTTAATTTCTACTAAATAATCCCCGCCCCCAAATGTTTCTAATCAATGAAATACCATGATATTGCTTTATTTAACACTATTCTAGAATTCTAGAATTATTTTAAATTTTTAAAAGGGAGCAATTATATTTAGTCTTTTGCTATGCTCTCTGGATTATTATTATTACTTTTGTAAATAATTTTTATTTTTTGCTCTTGTGTTGGGTATTCCAAAGATGTAGTGCTGACATAATACATATAATGTATTTTTAACAATGATGGGAGAAGGATTCATGGCACCAGCCTTAGAACATAAAGGTGCTATGAAACTCCTTTATTTCTAATCTGGACATTCTATCAGCTCCTAGGAAATGGGGATTTAGAAGAAGGGAAATCAATCACAAAGTGTTCAGGCACCCCAAATTTCCATTACGAGTCACGTGAGTGAAATGGCTGAGGGATCCAGACCCAAACCATAATAAACCAAATTATTTTAAATGAGTCGTAGGTTTTCATACTTTCCATGACAGCAGCAAATGACTGTGCTACCCTCGCAATTCATTCAAATTAGTCATAGAAAACGGAGCATCCAGGATAGAGGCTGGGTATAGTCCTTTGAAAGAGGTAATCTTCTGTGGCCAGACGTAACATTTCCTTAGCAGTACTTTTGCCCAAAACGTCTTACCTAAGTCTAATTTAAAGAACAATTAGAAGAAGAAATTTAAATTGTGAGACATTCAAAGGACTGACATGGATTTTTTCAAAACATGTTAATGCATGCAAGACAAATGCTGAGGACTGTTCTAGATTAAAGGTGACTCGAGAGAAATATAAATAAAATAATATAGTCCATACGTCTTGATTAGATTCCAGGTCCCCACCTCAAAAAAAAAGAAAGAAAGAAATTAGTTAGAAAGGACATTATCCAGAGAACTGGAGGACTCTTACACATGGGCTTTATAATAAACACTGCTATGGCAACAGTGTTAAGCTGAGTATAATAATGGCACAGTGGCTTATGCAGCAGAATGCACTTGCTCTTTGGAGGCACACGCTGAAGTATTTAGGAGAGAAATGTCATGAGGCTTGTAGGTGAAGTTCAAATAGTTCAGCGTAAGAATATATGTTTTAGGTTGGAACATGATTTTTTCCAATATTCAACAACGTTTGAGCAAGCAAAAGCAAATGTGGCAAAAAAAAAATGTTGAGTGTTAAATTAAGTAGATTTATTATAATTTTTCAAATTTTCTATAAACTACGAATATTCTCCAATAAGTTGGAAAAGGATTATACTTTTGTTTATCTTAGTGAGCTATACAAATAATTTTGTTGAAACCGGTGTACTATCTTTAATGTACACTGCTAATTCCTGTTACCGAACCCAAATCCAGCCCTTGTATTCTCAGTCAGAGGGGGTCGTGCTCAAATTATCCAAATAATTGCATCATAGATTCGTGTCATTTTTACAGAAAATAGCTCTTACGGCTTGTGCATCAGAAAACCATTGTAAAGTCTATATTGTATCTTCAGCTATATTACCTGGGATGTATTCTATTAGTATAGGACTCAAAGACTCCAATACTTGGATTAGTTTCGCAATGGCAAATTTATCTTTAGTTTACATTGTGCAAATTAAGTTTTTTGTTGTTCACTTGTCCTTGTTATACAAATTGAAATGCAGTATATCTTCCAATTAATATAGAATGTCTCTAGCAATGACCAATATCTAAAACAAGCTGATATAATTTTTATGGTTCTCAGCGTCTAAGAGGCCGGTTTAAAATCCTGGTGGGTCAGTTTGCATTTACTTGGGGGTGAGCTCCCTGCCCCATTTTCCAGTGAAATGCAGCTGTGATGAATAGGCCGTAAGTGCCAGCCCACGGAGCTGCACACGGCGCCCCTGCTGTATGTAGCGGGCCGGGGATTTGTTTTGTGGTGATCACCCTTTCTGATTTGAAGATTGCATGACAAGGAACTATTAAAGTAAAGGGCAAGGAATTCAATTTCTCGATGTCGCCTCCCTTGGACAGGCTTTAAAAATAAGTCACTTAGTGTTATCTGGATTTGTGTGTTGCAGCGGCACCTGCTAACACTACTGTGCTTAAGGGTCTATCAGTGTTTTCATTTTCAGGGTTTGTGGACGGTACCATTCTCTAAACCCAAACAAGCTTCTGTCCAGACGGCAGTGAATGAGATCTGTGTGTGTGTGTGTGTGTGGGGGGGGGGGGGGGTTGGGGGGGATGGGAGGAGGGGAATGCATGTTTTTTAATACTGAAATTAAAAAGTGAAGGTTTGATTTAATAGACGCCAAGAGGCAAAAAATAATGAAAACATCAGATTAGCAAAATTGTTCTACCATTGGCTCACTCAGCATTTGGTTCTTTTGAAAAAGGTCTATGAATTCTGCAATTAGATATCTACTTAAAGGTCCATTAAAATGGTAATTATAAGTTCCTGAAATTTTTGTGCGCGATATATTTTAACTATGAACATACTAATGTGCTACCTTTTAGCTATTGTCAAATTTCACCTTTTAAATGTGTTTAAGTAAAGCTTTTAAGAGTGGGCAATTATGCTTTTTATTATCATGTGCTATATTCTACTAATATAAAGATAACACCACTAATACTTGACATACATGTGTGTATTTTATATATACACATAGGTATACACACAGAGATTTATATACTACCATTTCATTCAAGAAATATCTTCCTTGACATGTCTAGAGGTAAGGTCCTAAGTGATACATAATAAAAATAATGATTATTTTCCATATAAATATTAAAATTGAATAACTATCTTTAGCACTTGATACTACTTATGTCTATCTTAAAGTTAAAATGAAGAACTTCATTTTAATATAGCTACATTTTAGAAGTTTATGTATAAAAGCAGAAGTGCATTTTATAAATCTTATATTTTGTGGATTTGTGAATATTTTTTACAAATTCAATAACTGAAAATAAAAAGGCAGTCATTCTATATTATAGAGCAAAATACTGTGCTGCCATTAGTGTTATTAAATATAATAAAACCTACTCACTTGCTTGTCTGCTGTTGAGTATTACATCATATACATTAGAAGGCAGAGGGATAGTGTGCCCTTAAGTAAAATACTGATTATTAGCGATAGTTCTTAGCTTTCCACGAAGAAATATTGCATCTCCAAATAAGATATTAAATATTAGAATAAAATAGTCAGTGATTATTATTTTGGTGACTTTAAACCTATATTTCAACAAATATGTTCAATGAATGCTATCGTTAAATGATTTCTAAGTTCCAGATATTGGGCCTGTGCATTAGAGATTGTCTTTTATGTGAAAAATTATTAGATATCCTGGTATCTTAAGTATCTTTCAATACCCAGGCTCACGAAGGCTAGATTGAAAATTAGTTGGAAAGAAATATCAGTGATGATTTTCCTACTATCTCTGTTCTTCAGTTTTCTTTGTGAGGATTTTGATACTGGGTCACATGCTGCAATATTTAAGCTTGATGGGATGAGTTAAGGATAGAGGCTTAAGATGGCTTAACTGGCATTTCTGCTTACATTTTAAAGACCCGGATCAGTGTCATCTGAGGTATCTTTGTGGCCTATCCAGACGCAACGGGAAATATTAGAAATACAGATGGAACTCTGGGACAGGGGCCATCCATGGCTTGCATGTCAGGCTAATTTATATTTTTGGCCAAGTTGCTTGTTTCCGGCGGTATTGATTTTCTTTTTTCCTGTTGACATTAAATGAGAAAGCTCCCCCCTCCAATTTTCCCCCCAGAAAGCCCACAGTCTTCTACATACATGGGTTCAGACTTACGTTTTAGTGGAAGTGAAACATAGTCAGTGGAGGCAAATTAAAACCATATAATTTTGTAATCTTAGTTTAGCTATAATTGCAGCAATAAAACAGTGGAAAGAATAATTGTGGAACATATGTTTGTGAGTGACATTATCTAGGTGACTTCCCCTTTACGGCAATGTGCTGTCCTATTTGTTTCCCCCTCCCTATGTATTGGAATGACAAACCTGCAAGCCTGGAGTTAATGCTGATTGCAGCAGCTGCTTACACATGGAGTCTCCATAGCAACTGTGAAGGTTGCCACGCAACCATATTCTTTTAGGGACAGTGAAAATGCCCAAAGGCTTACTAAAAATACATGGGGAGAGAAAAAAAAAATCTGAAATTTTCTTACTACTTTTAGTGGTTATAAAGAACTCTGATACAAAGTTGAAAGCACGGGTCAAGCAAATAAAAACCCAGCCTTGACCTTTCAAAAATTGCTTGCTGTTGCCTGAAATCTCAAGCTTTATTCACAGAGATGACTTTTGATCGATTGTAAAATTGGTAGCTTATGCGAGGCAGCCCTTGAAAATGGGAAGATTCAGTATGGCGCTATTGGTATTCCTCGGGAGGTTAAAGGTCAGGAGAAAGTCATCAATGCAATATTGATTGGTGGGGCTGAAAAATGCCCATGTTTACACCTTCGCTCTGCTTAGGGTTGCGTACCAAGCCGTAAAGTGGCCCCGTGCAGCCTCTGAGCGTGCTCTGGAACAAACCATTCCATCAGCAAATGTGACATCACTTCAGTCAGCTCAGCTGTTTCTGCGGCTTTCTATAAATAGCTAGATAAAAAATTGAAGACGACTTGCAGAGCAGTTAGCCAACCAATCTGCTTATCTGAATCACTTAAGATGGGCTGCGATTCTGGTTTTTAAAATCTTGCTATGATTCATATTTTGCATTGTAATTTGTTGTTTTAATAGCACATTTTTTTGGCATGCATGTAAAATATGTTTATATACATATGCCTTTGTTATATCTTGACTCTTTTCAAAGGTGGTCCCTTTAAAAAATTGAATAGACATTGGTCAGCATCTAATGCGATAGTCGGTGTCCTAAAGTCTGATCATACATGCTCAGGTACATATAGATTTCTTATTCAATTTATTATTTTAGAAACAAAAATTTAGTGAACAAAAGACATATCAGACAAGATGACTATCATTAAGTAATACCATTGTATGGCTTTAAAGATAATCAGAGATGAATATTTGAAAAGGATAAATAAAGAATTTATGTGCATTTTCTTTAAGCATAGAATGTGATCTTAATCAGTCATTTTCTAATACTTTGCTGTGCAATTATTTTCAAAGATAGTCACATGGTTATATTTTCAAATGTATTAGTTTCTCTACAAATACTCTGAATTTGCAAACTACTTATATTAGATTAATACTAACATTTCAATCTTTTGTGTTTAGGGCATTTCTCAGATTTCCATAGGTTTTGTACCGACAATAGCAGTACAGACAATGGCAGGTTATCTGAGTCACAATAATAAAGAATTTTACTACTTCAAATGGGCAATATGGACTTCCTGGAAACCTTGTAGGGAGCCTGTGTACCAAAATATGTGGTTAGCTCATTTGATCTAGTTAGAGGATCAAAATGAACACTTTTCCCCTAAGACTTTAAATATCCAGGCTAACCTAAGAGTGAATATATGTGTATACATAAAAATAGAATACATTTCCATTATTTTGAAGCAATAAAGAATGTCCATCTAGTAAAAAAAGGCTCAATCTCTGCACCAGCTCAGTTTACTATTTTTAGGTTTTTCTTTTGCTTTGTCGCCAGCAGTTTGTGTTTTTAAATACATTCATCGCCTTTTAAAGAAAAAATTATAGTAGGAAATATAAATTTTATCTAATGTATATATTCTTTTCTTACAGTAATGAACACAGATAACATCTCAGACTATTACCATATTTTTTCCCACATTTTTCTTTAACTGACAATTTATAAAGACTATATAGCAAAAGTATAATTTAATATCAATTAAATTAATAACTGAATTGAGAGCTAGACTTATTTTTTAAATAATTATTTATGTTATTATATAAGTAGATAATACCTAGAACCAGGCATAAAATTAATCTATCGTATAGTGATCTGAAACGATAAATGTTTTTTTGAATTATCATTCCAAAATTAAATATGTGAAAAATTTAATAACCAATAAATTTGAAACCACATTATTTGAACACAGCTAATACTTTTACAATTTGAAAATATTTAATTGACATCATTTAAGTAAACTGCAAACATGTATAAGCAAACTTTGCAGTAAGTTGTATAAATGACCCATAGAGCAAGACTGTTGATTTATACTCCACATTGTTATTTTTTAAGCTGCATATCTTATGTTATAAATGGAAATATACAAACTTGAAAAAAAGTATTGATATATCACTATCCCCCCTCACATTCTAGTATTTGAAAGCATGAGGAAAGAATGTGCTCATTTTAAGATTATTTATTTTCTTTCTTAGAGCTATTTGCTGTATTCAAACTATACATTTTTACTTTATTTTACTCTGGTTTGGTTTTAAACTTGATTTTCTCCTAAATTTTTTCAAAAGCTGCTTTGAATTTACATTAAATTGCCTTATTTATGTACTCAAGCAAATTTTAGAATATGGACTACTTTTACTGAATAAGCTTTCTAAATATGTAAAAAAAACCAACCCCAAAATGTTCTGGCTTCTTAAAGTTATTGTAATTTAAATAGATTTTTCAAGGAGCCATCCCAAAATAGTGAGAAAAATTGTATATAAATTCTATTTGAAAATTTAATAGAATTAGAATGTATAAATATGATATGTCTATTTATTTAAAAATAACAGTACATGTTCATCTATGCCTAAATGTATACCAGGAACAAGAGTACACTTAATTTTTGAGCACTGGTTTTATATGCACTACAAAAATGTTCAGATGAACATGTTATAGCTTGGAAAGACAACTTATTAATAACCAAAATTTAACTGTTAAAATACAATAAAATGCAACTTTAAAATAATTTAGGTCAGTATCTCAGGGCATTATCAACATTCTAAAAAAAAAAAAAAAGAAAAAAAACCCCACCTTTTTAGTTTTTTTTATAATGACAGTGAACCATTAAATCTCATGAGAAATGTTGAAAAAAAAAACCTGGATTGTGCATAGATTGCTCTTTACCCAGGATGCACTTGTGCCTGCAAGATTCTGAATAGAGACACACCTGCTAGCTAGCTGATAACACTCTGGGGTCATTTCATTGAAGAAACTGTCAGCCAGGAGGAACTTAAAATAAAGCCACAGACAAAATCACGACCTGCACTGTTGAGACTAAAAAGGTGTAAAAGCAGAAAGAGAATGTAGATAAATGCACATTCCTTTGTACCATAACAAAAACTTTTACATGTAAATTCAACCGAATGGGAAAGAATGGGGAAGAATGTTTCCCTCCGCAGTAGAAACAAATTAGATTGTTCAGCTGCACATTTGGCTCCCGGCCAGAGGAGTCGTGTGCCATGCTTGTTTGCCTACCAGTGCTGCTTAGATTGGCAAATGCCCATGCCGTTTGAAGAGGGCAGGCGGATGACTGGATGCCTGCCAGGAAGTGTGTGGGACCGATGCCACTGCTGGACTCCACAGCCTGGTAGGAATGAGGAGTACAAAGGCATTCAATAATCTGAATGTCCCTTTGCTTCAAGAGAGTGGTGCCAGGCAGCATTTAATGAGAGATTGCTTTGTTACAAAGTCCTCAACATCAAGTGGGCTGGTGAGCTCATTAACCTGACTGCAGCAAATAAAAAAGGCGCACTCAGAAGACTCCCATGATAGCCTACTCAATGGCGTAAGAGCCCTTTTGCTTCCTTTATGGTGATCCATTAGCAAGCAGCAGTGTAAACACCGTAAAGCAGGCCAGGTTTCTGATTGTTCAACTAAAGTCCCTTTCCCCCTTGGGGATTATGCCACCAGTTGATATAGGATTTTTCCTCTTTAAGATTTCTGTCTGCTATCGAATGGCCTTCTTGGCAATGAAGGATTTGGGGGTGGGTTTTCTTTTTAAGAGCTGAGCTCCAGTTAAGGAAACATGAATAGTTCAGGTATCTGCAAGGAGGTAATGATGGAGGACACAGAGAGAAACAAGCTACAAAGTCAAGTGATCCCAAGGGGAGAGCTTGCCGTGCACTTCTGAAGCCCAAAACGGTGAGCGCGTTCCATTACTTCCCCACGTTCCCATTTATTTTTAGCTTTCATGGGCCTTTACATTTATACAAGAGGTAGGCCACCCCTGCAGTTAGGAGACAGTTAGTTCACTGAGCATCTGTCTCTGAGTGCTGCTCCGGCTCTCGGGGGATTGCCTTACTCAGCAAAGGCTCTCCACCAAGGCTTCGTTTCTCCTCCATTGGAAGCGTATTTGGTGGTCAGTTATGCAAAAAATCAACACAGAGCATCTAAAGAGAATGCAATAGAAAAATTATTTTCTTTTCTCAAAACTGCCAGACTAGAAGGGCAAAGGAAGACCCAGATGAAAACACAAAACATTTCAACATTTTGTCTTTAGAAACCGAAAGGCCATCTGTTGCCTTGTTATGTATTCAATTAGTAATCTGGAGATGTCAGACGAGGGGGACTGTGTGCCGTTAGGGATTGGTTGGAGGGAAGGAAAGTGAAAAGCCTGTTACTTTCAGGTCACCAGTTCGAATCCAGGACTAGTCACTGATGAGCACTGTTCATTGTCTTTCGGCTGATATTTGGCGATCAAGAAAAAATGAGTTCATCATCTCGGTCTTGTTTCCAGTTGACATATGTCTTCAGTGATCAAAATTACTACCTATATTTGCCACATAATCTGGACACAGAAGCTGCTATTTTTGTTTTTTCCATAAATCATTTTGTAACAAAGGTTCTTGTCTATGATAGAATCATGTGTGAGGCTGTTTTGGCACTTTATTAATTGAAAAAAGAATATATCATATTAACTTGTGCATATATTCGAGTGAACATGACTCAATCGCTAGAGAATTGAGTGAAAAGAAAGGAATAGTGAAATTTACTTTATGTGATAATAGCACTGAATCTATTCATCTGATCATACAAAACAAAAGCAGCTCTGTGCCTCGTTTTTCAATTTATGCAAATAATACATTTTAAAAAGGTTATAGTTCATGTCTGGCCTATATGTGTATCTATATATGCAGTACCTACATGTAGGACATATATGTATACATATGTATCTATATGCAGATACATGAGTAGAAAGGTCAAGTTAAAAATATTGATCATTATTTTGAACTGTTGGCTTGTCCAACTTAAAATGGAAAGTACATAAGGAGAAAAGTTCTTTTCCCGGGCATATGGGAAATAGATTTTTTGAAGGTATGGTTAGACCACTGAAGTATCAGAAAGGCTCAATAAATATTTTAGAGGTTTCTTACTGAATGGTGAGAAGGGAGACACTATAGTTTATATTTGTCATGCTTGTCTTTGTTTTCCCTCCTAGGGCTTTACATAAATAAATTTAAATTTTTCTTTAATTTTTCCCCCAAAGAGATTTATAAGCAGGGAGATAGAATCACATAGTAGAAAATGCAAGGGTTTGAAACTAAGTCAACCCTGAGTTATAAATCTGGCTTCTCCGCTCATGAGCAGTGTGTCCTTGGACAGAGTACTTGACTTCTCTAAGCCTCAGTGTTTCTCACTTATAACACAGACAGAAACGCCTCCCTCTCATAGGAGGGTAAAGGCCTCAAGTCTGAGAAGTAACGGGAGCCCTGCTGGCACACAGTAGGTGTGTTGTTACTGTTATTTCAGCAACATTGCTATTTTGAGCTCCTGTTCTTTCCTTTATCCGGGATTTACTGAATAGTTCCTGTCCCATGCTCATTTTACTAAGTCGTGTCCAGTGATCTCTACATGATATATTATGTTTCCTGCTGCTATCACCAGTAATAGTAGAGTCCTTTAGAACTGTAAAAAATTATGCCCTATTTCTCAGAGAAACTAACCGTAAGACTTGTTGTAGACAGCTTATTAATCAACCTTCCCTTGGCAGTGGTAAATAACTGAAAATCTAAGAAAACAGTAAACCCTCTTTTAAGCTCCACAGTATGCCCTATGTAGGGAGCTGGGCATCAATATTCTGTTTATTTTTTAAGTAGTTAAAAAATAATATTGATCCATTTGGTACCGTGAACTACGAAAGTCAGCCACAGGCCCCTGTTCCACTAGGAGGCAGCACCATGTCTTGAGAAGGTCCAGGACTGAGGTCAGAGAAGACCTGGGTTCCAATCAGCCTTGTCATTGAGTAGCTGTGTGTGACTTGACACAGGTCTTTTTACTCCTTCCAGGGTCCTTCTCCTTCACCCAGGGAGGAGGCATATGGCTTTATTTGAAAAGTTACCATGAGAGTGCGTTAAATAGCACTGAGTAATGTAAGGTGCACACAAGGCAATTATAATTGCTTACTGCTTGCCATCAGCACAAGGGCTACCTAGGAACATGAACCCCGAAAGCGGCCCATAACTGGTGTTAGAACTAGAGAGGTGCTAGGCAGAGCTGAAAGTATGTAATGAAATGGTGGTAGAGAATGTGGCTCTACAGACTCCTGGGCTTACCCGAGAGCAATAGATTGGAATAGTGTGGAGTGGGGGAAAGAGGCAGCTGTTTCTTCTTGACATTATGTAGAGTCAAGAAGAAATTTTCCCGAGATTGTTGTTCACTGGAACTTCAAAATGACTGATCAGGGACAATAGAATAAACCTAGAAGTCTTGGTCACAACAGGAGATGAGCTAGTCTACAGCACCATCTTTTTTGGTTAGGCAGCCACTTCAATCTTCTTTACTGGTCTTCTTTAATCCATGTTGCCCTCTCTTAAATCCCTTTGCTACACTGAATCTATCATTTTTTTTTCAAAACACACATCACTGTCTTACTATTCTCCTCTTGACTTTCTTACTCTAATTCTACTGGTCTTGCTCAGACCTCTATGGAGATATCAGTGGGCAAGGGGAACATCCAAAGGAGAAAAATGCCACAATTGCTATAGTTTAAGCCAGTTAACAAAAGTCACCCAGTGAATGAATTCCATTGTCTTTCTGTCTAGAGTCTGTTCATTTACTGAATATGAACAAAATTTGCAAGTCTCCTGAATTCATCTATATTTATCACTCAAATCGCTCCCTGCTTTGTAATCTCACTTTTTGTCCTCTCTTTATCCAAAGCCTATATATCTTAAATCCTCTCCCCCCTGCAATGTGGATCTCACAAGACCACATGTTACTCTGCCTCTGATTATTAGTTACCACATTTGCATATGTGCTTGCTCATTATAATCTTATTAGCTTGAGGAGCAGACCTTGTAACAGAAGTTACCAGGAGTGACACCATGCAGTTCTTTTTAGCAAGGACCTTCCTCAACTTGTAGCTGTCAATTTTTTTGTGGTTCTGAGAATACACTATCTTCCTTTTCTTGCGTACCTTACTAATGCCTTCATATATTTTGTACACCAAAAATATTCTCTCAAATGCATTGTTAGTTACTACAGTTCTGACATTACACATAGTATTGCCAATCATAAAGAAAGAAAACACACATGTGATTCTATCATTACAAACTAATCACCCAAAGATGTGTAAGCACAATTTAGTGTCCCAATTTGTTATAGGGACCCGATATGTTATAATGCTAGTTTTACCTAAATCTATTTCTAAAAATAACCTATATGCATACTTACTCATATATAATGTAACTATCAACTATTTGGATATAGCTGTTTGTGATTTGTGTGCAGCAGAATCTCTTTGCTAGTAAGAGCCAGTGTAACATTTTGTGCTAGATTTATTCTCTTAGCCAATCCAAGTCAACACACAATACTGAAAATGCTATCAATGTCAGTGTCTTTTTTTTTTTTTTTGCCAATATAATAGCTAAGTATCCAGTCGACTGGTTAGCCATTCAACGAATCAAAGCATAATATGCTAATGATATGCTAAGGCTGGTCAACTGCTCGCTATGACATGCATTGACCACCAGGGGGTAGACGCTCTGACTGGTAGGTGAGCTTGCTGCTCAATTGGGACTGAACAAGATGGACTGGACATGCCCTGGAACCCTCCCACCCTGGAGCCCTCTTGTGATCCCTCCCTGACTGGCCAACTTCCTACGTTTCTCCCCATTCTGATTGTGCACTGGTGGGGTCCCTCAGCCTGGCCTGGGCCCTCTTGCAATCTGTGACCCCTCGGGGGATTTCTGAGAGCCAGTTTCAGCCTGATTCTGCAGGTCAGGCCAAGGAACCCCACTGGTGCATGAATTTGTGTACTGGGCTTCTAGTTATTATATAATTCCTGTGAATAATTTTGACTCAGGATGGCTGCCAGAAAATGTGATGGATCAGCCTACCCTCCACAATCGAGCAAAGAATATATTGCCAAAAATAAAGATTAATTTTTGCAAGTGGCTGAAGGAGTTTAATTAAATGGTAGGGACAGCCAAATAGAAATGATAGGCAATTAGGGACTGGTGCTTTAACATTATAAAGGCCATCAAAAATATCAACGAAGCATGGAAGTATTAACCAGCAACAACCAACAAATAGTTGCAAGCCAATGTGGCAGAAGCATGCTGTGATTCCAGGAATTTTGGAGAAAACGAAAGAGTGACTCTACACTCTGTCTATAAATGATTCTAAGAGCATATATCTCTGTAAGGACAATCCAATTCATGTTGATTCAGTTGTCCCATTTCTAGAAATGCATCCAATATTGCTCTATGGTAGTGGTGGGCAAACTCATTAATTAACAGAGCCAAATATCAACAGTACAATGGTTGAAATTTCTTTTGAGAGCCAATTTTTTTAAACTTAAGCTTCTAACGCCACTTCTTCAAAATAGACTTGCCCTGGCCGTGGTATTTTGTGGAAGAACCATACTCAAGGGGCCAAAGAGCCGCATGTGGATTGTGAAATGCAGTTTGCCAACCATGGCTCTATGGGATGCCCTTCATATGCCAAATTCTTAGCCTAATAGAGTTCTCTGAGCCAGGAAAAGTTTCTTTTTCAGATCCATACTACCCATCACCTTCAATGCATCTCCAGTCCTCTAACGATGGACTTATAGGCCATGCATAGTTTATTTCTTGTTTACCTCTCCAGATTTAGCTCTCTGTTTTTATTCTCACAGTATCTTTTTGAAGGTACAGGTCCTTTTATCTAGGATCTTCACAGAAGCCTTCACTGATCATTCAGGCAGACCCCATCCAATATTTACCTTCTACAATAGAAACTTTGTAGCCTTGAGCAGAGGCCTAGGCTGGCCAGGGTGTGTGGAAAGCTTGGCTTCCTCTATTGCCAGGGAAACCCAAGCCTCCCAACTGTTCCCTGTGGCTACAGCCATCTTGGTTGGGGTTAATTTGCATACACACTCTGATTAGCTGGTGGATGTGGCTTGAACAGAGTGATGGTTAATTTGCATATCAGTCTTTTATTATGTAGGATCACATGAGATCAGGGATTATGTGAATACCTTTACTTACCCTCTATCCCAGCACCTAACATGGTATGCTTGGCACATTGTAGATGCCCAGTTATTTTTTGTTGAAAGTCTTGAGTGGAGTCAAAGTCAATTTCTGGTTTCATTTTCCAGCATCACCCCATTTCCCTATGCTCTTGATTTTTCAGTTACTTAATGTCATTCTGATACTCCTCAAACATGTAATGGCTTTCACATTTATCTGCCTATGTTTATCATCTCTTTTTAGTCTGAAATGCATTTGATGCACTAATAATTTGTTGTTTCTTTCACAGCACTTATACAGTGTTTAATTGTGTCTTTAGTACCTTTTTCTTTCTTTTTTGCTTTAACCATATTGCCTGTTCTTTGTCTTAGTCAGTGTGGGTTGCTATAACAAACAATCACAGACTGAGTAGCTTAAACAACACACATTTATTTCTTGCAGTTCTGGAGGTCAGAAGTCTGAGCTCGGGATACCTGCATGGTCCTGCTCTTGGTGAGGGCCCTCTTCCTGGTTTGCAGATTGGCTGCTTTGTCGCTGTAACTTTACATGACAGAGACACATAACTCAAGTTTCTTTCTCTGACAAGGACAATAATCTCATCGTGGGGGCTGTATCCTCATGACCTCAGATAAAGGTATTTACCTCCCAAATACCCCACCTCCTAAAACCATTCATTTGGGGTTAGGATTGTAATATATGAATTTTGGGGAAACACAAACATGTAGTCCTTAACACTCTTAGAGGGCCAAAATTATGCAAATACACTTTGTTCCTCAACTGATTTTCCTAGCACTTAGCCACTGACCTTGAACAGAGATTACGCATAATTTATAAATGTTTCTTGTTTTTAAAAAATTAAATTAAATTGGTACATCTTGTTTGAGATGCACCAGAAAGCTTATTTTCCAGCTCTTCAGGAGGCTGGTCCTTGATAGGGAAGGGGCAGAGTATGAGACATGGCAACATTTGCAGAGGGTTGTGTTGGCAGAGAGGACCACGTGTGGGGGTCCTGGTGGAAGAAGAGAAACAGGCAGCATGGAGAGGGTGTGCTTATGAGGGGGTGGAGCAATTGCTGGTACAGCAGCCTTTGTGGGGGCTTTGGAGGCTGGACCGATGATGTACTCAGCATGTTTGGCTTAGCATGGCTCAGTGCTTTGTAGAAACTCTGCTTTCCCCTTCAAGACAACCTACAATAAAGGTCTGCATTATTCTTCAAGTTTTAAAATTAAATTTGTGGTATTTGGGGAGTGCATGATGATGCAAAGACACAGACCTCCAGACACTCTGCCTTTGTACATTATGTAATATTAAATAATTTTTAAAACCTTCATCCAAGAAGATGTTCATTAATTTTAAGAGGTGAAAGAGAGAGAGAGAGAGATGAGAGAGAGATAGAGAGAGAGAGAGAGAGAGAGAGAGAGAGACAGACAGACAGACATCAAAGTGAACAAAGTGAAGGAGAACCATCAACTGGTTGCCTCCCATACTTGCCCTGACCGAGGACTGGAAACCAAGGCCTTTTGGTTTCCAAGATGAAGCTCCAGGTTCTCGAGATGAAGCTCCAACTAACTGAGCCACACCGGGCAGGACACAAATGTATTATTAAATGTTGAAAAAGAGCCGAAAAGAAGGCACAGACACGCTTCATAGCCACAAGGAGAAAAGGCTATTAACATTTTTTGTTAAGGAATTCAATTTTTCCCTTCACGTTGTTTTATATTTCTACAATGTTCCCCAAATTATTCACTCATGAAAAATTTCCCCAGCTGTTATGGTTCAGTGGTTCAGCATTGACCTATGAACCAGGAGGTCATAGTTCGATTCCCAGTCAGGGCACATGCCCAGGTTGTGGGCTCAATCCCAAGTCAGGAGTGCGTAGAAGGCAGCTGATTGATTGTTCTCTCTCATCATTGATACTTCTATCTCTCTCCCTCTCCCTTTCCTCTCTGAAATCAAAATATATATTTAAAGACCTTATCATAACATTTGATGCAGTCCTTGGAGCATTAAAGGTCATTTATGGTTTATGAGAAATTACATTGTGTGAAATAACGTATCAAGTCCTGATGGGCTAAAGAGAAAATATACTGATTAGGGTTAAGGATGTACTTAGGACAGGGGACATGATGTGAACTCTCACGGTTCATGAAATCTAGTAAATTCTTAGAGGATAAGAATAAAGTTAATTGCTGATGTCTGTTGCATAGGGAGATGGAAATGAAGGGGACCAACTTACTTATTTGTATGTTTCAAGGTGTCTGCTGGAATACAGAATCACAGGATTTTAGGGTTAAAAAGTCAGAAGAAATAATTTAACTCTTAACAGCAATTCTGAATCTGTCAAAATCATTCCTACTAATAAAGATCCTCAGGAAAGAAAAATATTACAACTTTTTATTGTAACCTATTTTTAAACAACCTTTATTAGAATAAATACTTTTATGTTTCCTTGGGGTTTATCATTGTTCAACTATTTTGACTTAAATCTGAAGAGTTACTTGGCCAAAATTAGGAGACATTAAAAATTTTTTTCCATGGGAGAATTTAGTGTGTAGATTACTTCTCATTCTTCTAAGGAAATCCTCAGAGAATCAATTCTTTCCCATCTTCTCCTGACCTCACCAATACCTTCAACTCAGCTCCACCTCTGGAGTTCCTTTTGGGAACTGAAATGGGACAATGAGTAATGTCATCCTTGTAGCCTGCTATGACTATAGTTTTGTGTGCATTTTTGAAAAAGTAAATGTTGGGCACGACTGCGGTGGCTCAGTGGTTGAGTATCAACCTATGAACCAGGAGTTCATAATTCGATTCCAGGGCAGGGCATATGTCTGGGTCAAGGGCTCAATCCTGAATCCTGCAGGAGGCAGTTGAGCAAATGACTCTCATCATTGATATTTCTCTCTCTCCTCTCCCTCTCTGAAGTCAATAAAAAATTAAAAACACAAATAGATAAATGTCGATATTATAGGTATAACAGTTGAACAATGTTTAGCAATTGCAATGAAAAATAGCAATTACTTTTAATTTAGTAAGTATATGTTAGAATTTAATTATTTAGGTTGTCCCAGTCTTTTTGTCTTTTGCAAACTAATCTATGATTTCTAAACATTTTCTATATGATTATATTGCAATGACTTTCTCTAATAATAATCACACACTATAAAGTATATATATATATATATATATATATATATATATATATATATATATCTTCCTGGAACTGGCTTTCCAATGGGGCCCTTACACTCTCCTGCATTACTAGGGAAACTAAAGAATGTATAAAACACAATTCCCCCTCCCCAAGAAATTTTACTGTAGCAGGAAGGGATGGAAAACATAAAACCAACTTTCATTAAACTTATGTATCAGGTGCTGGGCAATATGATTTTACAAAAAGTAATGTCATTTAAGGTTTTAGTTATGTGTTATTTCCCCCATTTTTATAATGGAAGGTGAGATTCAGTAAAATTAAGCATCTTCCAAAAGATAACACAGGTAGGTGGAGTCAGGGATGAAATGAGGTATTTGGGGACATGTGAGGCCTAACGATTTTTATAAAATTAGGTACACAAAGCAATAGAAGGCACTATTGTAATTGCTGACCCATAGGAGTTGTACAATAGCAGTGCCTCTGACACTTTAGTGTGTCTATGAGTCACCCAGGAATTGTTTTTTAAAGTCAGAATATGTATTAGTATGTCTGGGACGGGCCCTGAGATAGTGTAATTCTAACAAGCTCCAAGGTGATGTTGATGCTGCTGGTTCAAGGACCACAGAGCTATAGGGATATAATGGTGAGAGAAACAGTTCAAATGTGGGAGCACCTTAAAAAAGAGGTGACAATTAAAAGGGCCCTCAAATGATAGGAAGAATTTCATAAGTCAGAGATGACAAGGAGGAGGTAAAGTGAGCACCTCAGGTAGCAGAAAAGCGTAAGTAGGGATGTGAAGATCAGAAAAATCAATGCAAAGCATGTTATGGAGTAGTTTAAAAAGCCTGTGATAAAAAAGTATAGATAATATGTAGGAGCAGAATGCATAATTACAGCCTGGGATATAGGTGTTGAGTGGCTAAGGGTTATGAAATTAATTCTAAATATAAAAGGAATCCATTGTAGACTTTTGAATGCTATAACATTATAAACAAGGTATTGCTTTAAGGAATTTGGCAATGCTTTGTAGGAGGCAAGAAAAAAACCCCCAATGAATTAGAATATTTTAAAATGATAGGAACAAATTTCAATTATAACAGAAAAAAACACAAAAGAATCAACCAATATTAATATTGACTATATTTTCAACTGCTTAATTTAATAGGTTGAATATTTGGTTGACAGTCCTTAATGGAGTCAATAATGAATCTAAATTTACCATCTATATTATTAGCAGAATGGTGCTGCCATTGACAAACTTGGTGTACAAAGGGATTAATTGGTCAGAGAAAAAAATGTGCCCACAATATACCTTGTTTCCCCACTCCCCTGCCTATTATTACTGGGTCCATTCTTAGAGAGACTGTCTTTGGTGCCCATCCTCAGTAAATACATGTTTGGATTGATTCTAGAGTGAGGTTTTGTGGTAAGTGTGGCAACATACTATTTGGTGATAAAGATATTATGATGGAGTGTGGTGTCTTTGCTAGATAGGAAAATATATCAGTTTAATACACCATTTTGGCCTCTATAACAGGAGGTGCTGAATATGTGGTGGGTATTAGAACTAAGTGGAATTCAATTAAGTTAGCACCATCCAATATCTTCAACACTGCTCTGAACTGGCTTCTATATGAACAGAATGGAATATTGTATTTAAAAAATCTTCACCTAAGGATATGTTTACTGATATATCTACATATCCATATATCCATATATCCATATATCCATATATCCATATATCTATATCTATAATCTATATCTATATCGAGAAAGAGAGCGAGTGAGAGACATCAATGTAAGAGAAATATCAATCTGTTGCCTCCTGTACTCACCCCGACCAGGGATCAAACCTGCAACCTAGGTATATGCCCTGACTGGGAACCAAAGCCACAACTTTTTTGGTGTATAGGATAGATGCTTCAACCAAATGAGCCATTTGGCTTTAGAAGAACAGAATGGAATATTCTTTACTTATTATGTTCACCTGGTTTCTAGCAGTTTGCAAGACTGAAATCTCAATTGCTTGCTTACTCTCATTTACATGATGTTAGAAGGGGTACATATTTGAGTCCCAGATGATAAATGATTTAATGTTATTTGGCCTTATATACACAAATATTTGGTTGACAGTCCTTAACAAAAATAAATGTAACAATTAATGAAATATGGAATAAAGAGCAAATTTCTAAAAAAAATGGTCAATGGCTTATGTAAAATGACAATGGATTATTAAAATGATATTTAAATTAATTTGATCTAATAATTTTTTCTAAAAAATTATATTGATTATAATACTTTAAGAATTATACATGATTTTAAAAGATAAAATTGCTGCCTAAATAAATTTTTCTCTTCTGGGTTAAGACTTTAGTAGGTTAAATTTTTAGCAATGTAGAATAACTAAAGACAATATTTACTATACATGAATGAAAAATTATAAATAGAACACTGTTTTTTTTTGGGGGGGGAATGCATTTCTTTAGATAAATATTTTTTTCATATTATTTTGAGTTTATAGCTGCTGGAATGCCATATTTATTTTTTTAAACTTTTAAAAAATTTTATTATTTAAAAAATATATTTTATTGATATTTTACAGAGAAGAAGGGAGAGAGATAGAGAGCTAGAAACATCGATGAGAGAAACATTGACCAGCTGCCTCTTGCATACCCCCTACCGGGGATGTGCCCACAACCAATGTATATGCCCTTGACCGGAATCGAACCCATAACCTTTCAGTCTGCAGACCGACGCTCTATCACTGAGCAAAACTGGTTTCGACTGGAATGCCATATTTAAAATGATTATTATAAAGGTTTAAAAGGCTATCAGTTTTTTGTGCCTTTCTCCTTCAATAGGAAGAAATGGATAATCAAAGAAATACACATTTTGTTTAGCCTTTGTAACTAGCTTGGGCAATTAAACTTTGCAATTAATTATCAAGACTCATTCCCCATTGAAATCCAGAGCCACTAATCAATTACAAGTCTGACTGGATTTATTTTCATTTCCATTATTTTTCTTTCACACCCTCTGAAGTAGTTTCCAAATGAAAAGAGGACAGTCTTAAAGTCTGTGAAAGAGAAATAGTTAAGTGGAAGAGTGCTAGTGAAGAAATGATTGTTAGGGCACAAAAGGAAGACAGCTGAGATTGAATTGATCTATAGTTAATTTGACTGGATTAGCCCTAAGTGATTTATAGTTGATTTATTTCCCTCGATATCCCTAATGTCTCAGAAGGAAATGTGATGTATTATTCTGGAATTCAAACCCTGAGAAATCTGGACCTTCCAATTTCCAAGCATTTGTTTTTCTTGAGGACTGGTTATGCTGTTGTGTGTCATGTAGAAATTCAGTAGTCACCATAGCTATTAGAATGGTCTCCTTTTTACAGTAGTCAGAAAAGACATTATTATTAGAACACTAGAAAGAATTCCAATGCTGTAGCATTGTTAATATGTCATTTCTTATTTTTAGTGATAGCATATATTTTTAATCAATGCCAGAGTATACCACACCCCTTTGTTTGTTGCTTTCATTTAGTCTTCACAATCTAAAAATAGAAGAAAAAAACAAAATAATGGCTTGGTTTGTTTTATAGCTTTGAGTATAAAATCGATGATCCGCACTATACAGGTCTTGCATTTGATATTTTGTTTTGTCTTGTTGTGGTTTAATATTAGTGTACAAAAGTGCTAACTATAGCCAAAGGCTGTAATGAAAGGTCTTTAGAAACTTGAACATGAAGAAATATTGAGTTTTGAGAGAGCCTGTTCAGAGAAGGGCTGGCTTTTAAAAAATTCTATTGGGATTTCTAGACTCACTCATACAGAGACCTGTATATTTTGGAAACTATTGGGACACATATACAAGATGCCCCTCTGAATTCATGTGTATTCTGGGACCCACGAGCCAACAAAAGGAAGCAGACCCAAGTCAGGGAATGAGTTCTTCATATTGGCCAGAGGAACACCATATTTTGCAAAGTAAGGAGAGGTTAATGTGACTACATATTAGCTTTACTGAGTCTCTTCTTTTTTCTACATTTCCTAGTTTTTAATGCTGGAATCACTGCTCTTTGGTATCTACTTCTGAATCTATTAAAGTAATTCACTAAATGATAAGAGAATGCCTATTAACTTATAATGTTTAATAAAATAAGAAAGCACAAGTTTAGGTCTTGCTGAGATCATAAAAGTTGCGGGTAAATCCTATAAAATCACAAGATAAAGCAAAATTTTGTTACAATCTGGAGTGGTCGGGATTCACGTATTTGACCACCTCTAGGAGGATGGGACTGAAATGACATCTTAGAGTACAAGTTGGTGATGCACGAGGGGTTCTAGAAATATACTAGCCTTAGGAAATGATCAGGTATCCTATATAATGAAGAGATAATATGCAAATTGACCATCACTCCAACACACAAGATGGCCACCTCATGTGGTCAAAGATGGCCACTCCCATGTGGATACAAGATGGCCACCACAAGATGGCCAGCAGGGGAGGGAAGTTGTGGGCCATCTTTGACCACAGGAGGTGGCCATCTTGTGTGTTGGAGTGATGGTCAATTTACATATTATCTCTTTAGTATATAGGATACATGATTTAAAGTAATTTAGGTATTGTGCAGGGGAGGGCATTTGGGAAGGACCAGGCCTACAGGGGAGGGGATCAGTGGTGACCAAGCCGACTGGGGAGGGCAGTTGGAGGTGACCAGGTCAGCAGGGGAGGGCAGTTAGGGGATATCAGGCCATCAGAATAGGGCAGGTAGGAGTGACCAGGCTGGCAATGGAGTGCCGTTAGAGGTGACCAGGCCAGCAGGGAGGGCAGTTGGGAGTGACTAGGCCTGCAGGGGAGGATAGTTAGAGGTGAACAGGCCTGCAGGGAAGAGGAGTTTGGGGTGACCAGGCTGACAGGGGAGGGCAGTTAGGGGTGATCAGGCCAGCAGGGGAGGGCAGTTAGGGGTGATCAGGCCATCAGGGTAGGACAGTTAGGGGTGACCAGACTGGCAATGGAAGTGCAGGTAGGGGTGACTAGGCCAGCAGGGAGGGCAGTTGGGAGTGACTAGGCCTGCAGGGGAAGACAGTTAGGAGTGAACAGGCCAGTAGGGGAGAGCAGTTAGGCATCGATCAGGCTGGCAGGGGAGTAGTTAGGGGGTGATCAGGATGGCAGGCAGAAGTGGTTAAGGGCATTCAGGTAGGCAGGCAGGCAAGCGGTTGGGAGCCAGCAGTCCTGGATTGTGAGAGAGATCCCAGATTGGAGAGCGTGTAGGCTGTGCTGAGGGACACACACCCCTGTGCACAAATTTCATGCCCTAGGCCTCTAGTATGATATAAACCGTAATTATTTGATTAAGTCCTATTTCCCCTAATACAATGAGGATTGTGTTCTTAGCATATTTTTTCCTGTTAAATTCTCAGTAGCCAAAAAAGTGCCTGGCACATAGTATGTGCCTTGTAAATATTGGCTGAATAGTATCTATTTAATCTTCAGCCTTGTTCCAAGTACAAGTGAGAAATTTAAATGTACTTATTGCTGGCAGTTGGATGGGGACAAACTTTACTCATGAGACTCTTCTTACAACGACTTTTCTAGGCAGCATACTTAGGAAGGTAGGGCTGTTCATCACTGAGTGGATGCCACTGGTGTTTTATGGAAGCTTAATCTCTATTTTTTCTTAGATAGTAAAGTTTCAGCTTTATTACAGATAAAAAACAAAATCATGTTTTCTTTGGGATTAGAGTTTCTCTTAACTTTGATAAAGCTCTGGTCTCAGTGTTGATGGCCTATTTATACATATAAACTATTACCTATTATCAAAGTATACACTTTTATTGAAACAATATGGCTAAACATAACATTTAAGCAAATTAAATAAATATTAGGTATCTTCATTCTAATCCACATCTCAAAATACAGATAATTAGCACCTTGTGATTTTGAAATATTTGGGATCATAAATTTGTGTAATTAATTAGACATCAAACATTGATAAGGACACTAATTAATTGCCTTGATGAATGTAGGGTACTCAGAGTTACTTCCTTTTTTTAGAGAACTTTATATTGATATCTTAAGATAATTTGGCTGTACCCATGTGTTTACTCATTCAATAAATAAATATCTGGTGAGGATTTTCTAGCAAGTAGGCACTAGGAGTTGGGTCTGCAAAACCTAAAAAAAATACATGCTCTACCTTGAGATAATCTCAATCTCGGAGTAGAGAAAGAAAATTAGAGTATATGAATATTATCATAAAATTATAATTTAAGTGCCAGAGAAGTGTAGAAGAATGATAATAAAATACATCATTGCCCTGGCCAACGTAGCTCAGTTGCTTGAGTGTAGTCCCAAGCACTGAAAGTCACTGGTTTAATTCCTTGTTAGGGATATGCCCTATGGCTGGGCTGTGGGCTATATCCTTAGTAGGGGGCATGTATCTTTGTGCCGATCAGTGTTTCTTTCTAATTTAGAAATTGTTTGAGTACAAAGGAACTTTGCATAAAGAAGTACTAAGAAAAGAGTTTAGAAAAAAGTTTTGAACTCAAATGAGAGTTTACCTAAAATGGATGTTTACCTAAAAACCATTTTTATTTCTTAGAAAGTAGACATAAATTTTCAAATATTAACATGATTCAAATTTTACTCTTAGAGACTTAATTTGTTAGTTCTAAGAAGAATTCATTTATTCATGCATGTGTGAATTTACCAAAGTTTATTGAATACTGTGGAAATCATGGTGCTGGATAGGGAGAATGTTGGGAGGGTATGACAGTAGTTTCTCTCTAAGTCAATGATAATAAAAACTGATTGTGCCAGTGGCAATTAAAAAATAAGATGAGTTCAAGAGTTATTTTAAAGGAAGAAGGGATGAATCAAAGAGGAATGTAAAGTTTCATAACTGAGCAAATGGTTATGAGTACTTGTGTCCCCAAGATAGTAGAAGAAAAGGGAGAAAACAAGACTCATTAAACAATAAAAGAAAAGAAAAGAAAAAGGAAAAGATTCATTCTTATTGAAACTATAGGAATGCAGATACCCACCTCAAACTTGAAGAGCTTGAAGTATAATGGGTGGTGGAGTTGTACCCCAAAGATTAAGATTTCAGGTATAAAGTAGTCCCAGGTGTTGACAAGTTTTAGGAGAAGGCCATGGGAGTGTGTGATTGAAATGGAGTAAGACAAAAAGACATTTAAATTGAGGAGGTCAAGGAATGCAATCTAGGTTTTGGGTAATCGCATAGACACTACTAGCCTAGGAAGAAAGCTGGAGACAAAGAGTGAATGAATTGTTCAAGTGTTCGGTGAACTCTGGAAAGTGACCGGGGAGACAATGTATGAAAGTAACATGGTGGAACAGAGTATGATAAATTCTCAGGAATGGGAACATCAAATGAATTTTTTTTTTTGAGAAGAAAGGGCTGGAGGCAACAAGAATAATTCTGACTCTTTCCCAGGTTACCCCTCATTCCTCAAATGCTGTGGAACATGGGGATCAGGAGAAAAAGCAGCCTTTATTTGAAAGGGTCACATGGAGAACAATATTGAGTTCATGTGGATGACCCAACAACCTAGATATACTAGAAGAAGAGAATTTTGTGAAAAGTCCATGTCTGGAAGTGTAGGGGGAGATTCCTTGGGAAAGGATTTCAGTAAAAGAATAGACAAAAAGGGTAGGGGTGGGAAGATGATTTAGGGAGGATAAATTCAGTATTTAAATGAACGGGTATAAAGAAAAGGTGAGTGGAGTGGCACACATTTTGAGGGGTTACCTAATATAACAATTTCTGGTAATTCTGACATGGGAATTCATTTAAACTCATCCGTCCATGTCTTTTTCCTGTTAGATCCACTGTGGAATGTATCTTGTATTTTTTCAAATGACACCATTTTTAGAAAGGTGTATATTTAAATTTTTAAGATTTTGAATTTTGGGTAATGTCATAGATATATGCGATATCTATGAGCACATAGTAGATTCACAGTGATTCTTTATGTTTGAAGACATTTAAAGGTGATCTTAGAGACATGAAGTTCTCCTGTAACTTAGATGCTTACTTATTTTTTCATCATTACTTAAAAAGAAGCAGTTAGGTCCTATTGGTTGACTAGCTGCTCTGAATATTTATAGAAAAATATACCACCTACTAAAGTTACTTTATATAATTTATTGGGTGGTAGGGCATGATTTAAATATTATTTTCCCCTCAGTTTATCATCAATATTTCTTTATGTACATTACCCTTTTTTTAAAATCTCATCTCTCAGATTTTTTTTTTTTTTTAGTTATTACAACCACAAGTTGGGTTTACAAAACTTCACTGGCTTTAAAGGTCAACATGCAAATGAACTAATTAGGTCAATGCAAATCACTATAGCACTTTCTGTTACAAACCTCACACCTTTTAAATTCTTTCTGAATTAAATAATGAGCCATATTGTTAACAGAGCTAGCATACCATAAAAAGATATTAAATACTTAAGATTCCCAGATAAACAGAAAACTCATTTACAGATATTTTACAATGATAAAATCATGCATAAAATTAGAAGTATAAAATTTACTCAGTACAATATTTACAAAATGAAATGTAACCTTAGTACTGAGAAGAAGAGGAAATTATAAAATGGAATTTAAAGAGATCAAGGAAATGGAACCAACTCTCCATTTATCTAAAAATAATTTCTTTTTCAGCTTTCTAAAAACCATCTTATTAAAATAATAAATGAACAGAGAATAAACTAAACCAACCCCAAACAAAACAGAAATTTCTACAATCATATCTCTATTATTTAGAAATGTTGTGTTTTCATTACATTAGTTACTTTTGCTATTAGTAATTTTGCATGCCATAAAATAGAATATATATGTTTATACATTAATATATAAGTATATATGTATATATATACACATATATATGTAGATAGATATAGCTGAGCTACATATTGACTTAAGGACAGATAATATATAAAACACAACAAAAACTCTTCACTTTTGGATGCAATAAAGTTACTTTTATAATCTGAATCAGCAATTTCTGATTTAGTTAAATTCTTAGAATATTTTAAGGACAGATATTAAATTTAACTTTGTAACTTATGGATAAGTTAAATTTTAATTTTAATATTTATCTGCAGAGTAGGATATTTTGTGTTAAGAAAGTGATTGTGGTAAATAAAATCCTAATCCTAATTTATTTTTCTGTTTTTATATACACGCTACTGAATAAATTCTATTGCCTCAGAACTAGAATTAACAAAACCCTTTTCTTCTCTTTGACTGATTTGAGCATCCCAAGGACACTAGATAGCCCAGTTCTGAAAATAATAAACAATTAAATTGTAAAGTTTGAAATACAAATAAATCGAACCTATAAAATATAATGAACATGACATAATTTTTTCTTTATGGCTTCAATCAAAATATGAGTTCTCCATATTAGTTTCATTTCTTTTAAAACCATGAGTATTTATATTTTTAAAATAGAGTGGGGTTTAAAAAGAATAACAAATGAGAGAGTGACTTATCATACATTAATTCATGCACCAGCAGCTGCCTCTTTTGCTATTAGAGTGTGCTTATGTTCTCAGTTTGGGTGAGAGAGCTCATGTGAGCACACTTCTCTTGTAAAAGAGACAGCTGCTGCTGCATGTATTAATACATTTCAAACGGCTCCAGAGTAAACACAATGCTATAAATTACCTGAGGCCGTCTGCTGACGTCATGAGCCCTGAGACTGCAGGAGGGCGGTTGAGCTTCTCTCCCTCCTATGTGACGTCATAGCGGTCACACAGTGGGGACTGGATTTTATCACCTTTATTTATTTTCTTTCTCTTTTATTTTTTATTAACCTGAACAGGTCATCCACAATACCATTCACATTCTTCCCTGTTGATTAAAAAAAGGGCATTATCTGCCTTACTTTAAAAAGTTCAGTTTGCAGATTTTAGTCTTTTCTTTTTTCCCCCTTCACTGATCACTGGTCCTTGCTATGCCCTGGCACCCATAGCAATCCTTGTGCCCAATCAAAGATGGCTTATCCTCTCAGAAACTGTGATATGGAAGGAAGGAAAAAGGAAGTAACTGGGAAGTAACTGATACACCTTGGGAAGCATTTAAGTTAAGACCCTTCTGTGTAAGGCTTAACCATGCAGGCCAGCTAATAGAGGCAAATGTATTCTGTTGCTATGAATTCATCATCTTGCTTGCTTGTTCATAAAAGTATTATAGTACTATGAATCATGGTGGATTTTTAACTATATTAAACAACTTACACTTACTTTGTTTCCTTAAAAAATATCCTATTTTTGATAACTATGTAAAATTATGCAAGTATTATTATATAAGTACCTTTAGAGATAAATCCTTCTTTAAGCTTTAGAACATTTCCCATTTATGCCTTTACATTAAGACCAGAAAAGAAACATTTATTAGATACTTCGGATTTTTATTCCATATTTTGATGAGGTGAAACTTCTTTTTGTGGTTCTTTTCCCATAGGAATGTGAATCAATTTATTTAATAAAATAAGTAAATTCATGGCTCTATAAAAGTAAACACATATATTTGTTAATCTTGAGGTGTTTACGGAACTAGACAAAGAAGGCTATTAGAGTGTAACCTCTTTCAGTTAATCAGGATTGGGAGTTCTAATTGGCTTAGAGGAAATTTTGTAGCCTGGTAACCCCAGGACACTATAGATACACGAGCTTATGGTTCAAGGAAAATCCATTATTAAAGATGAAAAGGAGTATCTGATTTGAAATAATTTCTAGACCTCTCTACCATCTGAAGGGTTTTCTTTTCTTTCATTCTTTTTGAAAAAGTAATGAATAAATTAGAAACTATGTCTTTGTTCTAAGAGCCTAATTCTGAACACATCCTAATAGAATGTCAAAGGTCATGTGTAAGGTATTGTAATGCAGATCTTCAAATCTATATCTCATGTAGGCCTGAGACTCCTCTGCTCCAGAGGAAGGCAGACCCATCCCTTTAATAGCCAGAGAATGAAATGAACCCACACCCCTTTTTGCTTCAGGAAATATTTGAACTCTCCTGAATTGCAAAAAAATGTATAAAATGTTATTGTAAAGATGTTAGTGTATTATCATTCAAGTGTTGTGAAAGACCATTTAAAATGTTATATTAATTACATATAGAGACACATTTCCTTATTCATAATGAGTCAAGGGCAGATAACAAAAAGAATCATTTCTGATGCTCAGGAGAAGACCTGTCTCCTGATCAGAAATAGATGTTTAATATATTTTATCAAATGTCCTTATTTCTCATATGAGGAAATCGAGGCCCAGGGAGGTGAATCAATTTGATCAAAGGTCAAGCTTTTCTTATTGAATAGTCACTTTAATTGTAGTTTTCCTTATATTCAAAGTACTATTTTTTATTTAAAAAATGGTCTGACAAGCTTTGCCTAGTGTTGTGTAAAGAAAGAAAAGTCATTATTCCATGTGCTGGTTGTTTTAATTTTTTTGTCATTACTATGCCAGGAATCCTTGAAAAGGGATGACACATTTGCATAAATAAATAAACAGCCCTAACCTTAAAGGAGAATGTATACTATTACAAAGATATACTTATTAAATCCCAATTTCTTAACAAATTATTTGACTAGTAAATAATTCACGACCAACACCAATGATGAAATGTGACCCTGTCGCATGTAAAGTAAGAATGATTCACAATATTATGTATTCAAAAATATTTCAGAGTAATTGCATTAAAAAAATAGAAAAAAGACAATTATTTTCAAATGAATCTCCATAAGTGGCCTCCCTTTACTTTTTAACTGATTATTGAATTAATTTAGAATGTTTCTCAAGAAGAAAAGTATTTGATTTCATATGAAAACATGTTTTATTCATCATTTTTACTTTCTAAATGCCATTTGTATCTCTGTAAATTTTAAGGGCAGGTGAAATGAAGGAAATGACAGGGTGAAAGCATCCTATTGAACCCATAAGAAAGATATCAGAATGGTATGGATACCAGCTGTGGGCAAACTACGGCCCTTGGGCCGGATCTGGCCCATTCGGCTGTTCTATCTATCCGGCCCACAGAGCCGAAAGAGAGGAGGGTTCTCTTGCTCTCCCCTCTGCTCCTTCACCAGCAGCCCAAGATGAGAGTGCCAGCATGGTCAGGTTGCTTTTGTTCAGCCCTCCGGTCCAGTTTAAGAACCCATTGTGGCCCTCGAATCAAAAAGTTTGCTCACCCCTGGATAGTCCATGGCATTTTGGGTGCGGGAACTCAGTGTTGAGATTGTTTTAATAAGGTAGAAGCAGAGTTCCTGGCTCCAGTGGTGCTTAAGGTAGGGAAGAAAAGTTCTGTTCCAACAGAGAGGCGGGTATTACAACAGAGGATTAGGAAGGATTTCAAGAAAAGGGTGTTGTGTGGGAGGGGAATGTCACCCTGCACAGAAAACAAACAAACAAAACAAAAAAACATACCAAAACAACAACAACAACAACAACAACAAACAAAACAAAAACAACAACAACACAACAACAAAACTCAACAAAGGGAAAGAGAGAGCCTGCCAACTGCCCACTCCAATCAAGAGCCTTCCTAGCAGTTCCCTGAACACTCCACTGAGAATCCCCAGACATTATTTTGCTCTTTTCCAAGGACACGGCTTCCCTGGAAAAGGGCTAACATTTGCAATTAGGAAACTTGGGCAAGAAGACATGCCATGTACGTTTAGATGAGATTTGGGTAGATTCACAAAGGTGTTGGGGAGAGTTCAGTGAACAGAGGGGCTATGGACATTCCCTGTGCCCTTGGAAACTCTGTATGTCTGGAAAATTACTTGAATCTATAATAATAGAATTCTATAATGACGTTTCATGACTGTGCACAGTAGTGTTTTATAAGAAATAGACAGGTATTGTATCTGAACATATTCTGTTTGAAAAGAAAACATTTCCATTGACAATCCATTTGTCTTGTCACTCAGTAGCAATGTTGATTTGTCAGTAGCTAGCGCCAAGTACAACCAAAATTACTATGTCTAGTAATTTCCAGACAAAAACATTTGGTGAACATGCCCAGGAGAAAAAATCAAACCAGACAGGAGGAAAACTCCCTTATCCCCCATAAAAGGACTTGGAAGGATTACAAAGTTAATTTATAAGGGTAGATGTATACAGACTGCTCTTCTGGGACCACCTACACATTAGCAGTCCTTTTGTTAGTTCTGAGATTATTTATTGTTAACTCAATTTCTACAGAAACCAATATTATAAAGTGCTGAGTCCACCAGGAATTGAATACTATTTATTATGTTTATATGTTATGTTTAAAGTTGCCCCTATTACATATCTTAAACTTCAAAATTATATCTCTAAGTATAATTTTCTAAAAATAATTACTTCATTGATCAAAGAGTGAGAAATGTGTATTAACATTGGTTAATTTTTTTAAAAATTTTCTTTGGTAATTTAACTATATAAAATCTGTGATTGTGTTAACTTGCAATAGAGGAACAAAACAGCTTAACCTAAAGGTCGGATTGATATAACATCCTGGGGGTGGAAAGTCCACATTTAAGCAAACTTTTAAAATGCTACCCTCTTCCAATATTTAGGTTATTTTAATCTGCTCTTTGGTGCCATGTATTTCTCTTATAATTATTACAGATATTTATGAAATTCCATACAGAGAAGCATCTCTAAATTACCAACGAAGGTTTCAAAGTCCAAATTTTTCAGTTGTTCTCATTTCATAGTTGGGAATTCTCATCTCTGCAGTACCCAAGAGTTAAGTGAGTTCATCCAAGACATTCAATTACTGAACTTGGTACAGGAGGCCAAGTCTTTTACCTTTTACAGCAGAATTCTGTAATCTATCCTTAACAATCCTCGGGGAATTCTTTTCCTTGCTCTAGGAAGAATTAATTCTATACTCTTATTGAAGTCACCCAACTGTGACTTCATGTGGCTTCGACTTTGGAGAACAGTGGGTAGGTTTAGAAAGTTACCCTATTATTTCCCTAAAGAGCCTTATCAGTGGATTTGATGAGGTGCAGAATGGAATAGTAGAAAGACCATAGGATTCAGAGGGAGGCAGAGCTGAGTTAATTAGAACCCTGGTTCTGTTTTATGACTTGTGTCATTGAGGAAAAAATGACTGAAATCCATATATTGCATTCCCATAGCCATGTCTAACTCATATCATAAAAGGTATAAAAGTCACCTGCCACCGTGAATGTTTGTTTAATGAGTTTGTTTCATTTTGAGCTCCTTGGTCGATTAGGTATTTTTTAGGCTGGTGGGGGATGGGGGTGTGGGGGGTGAGGGATGGGGGAGGCGGTGTGGGGGGGGAGTGGGAAGAGCATAGGTTAAAATGTTTTACCCAAATACCAGGCTAAATGCTATATAATCTGGTCTAATTTTAGTTTTCACCCAGGTAGCCTAGCTGGTCTTATAAACTTTTAAATACTCCCCTGATGCATTAAAATTGATATTTGGTGTTTAAAACAGGATTCCAATCTACCTTTCTGCTTAGGCTATTTCAAGGGTAACTGCTTACAGTACCATAAATAAAGCAGACCAAACTTAAACAGCAGATTATCAGTTCCCTGACAGGAAGAGTGGATGGTGAAGCCCAGGAGAGAATTCTTTCCTTTTTTAATTAATTTCTTTATTGATTAAGGTATCACATATTTGTCCTCAACCTCCCATTCCAACCCCCCCCCCCCATGGCCTTACCCCCCCTATTGTCCTTGACCACTGGTTAGGCTCATATGTGTGCACTTAAGTCGTTTGGTTGATCTCTCCCTTTTATCTCCACCCTCCCTTTGAGGTCCAACAGTCTGACCCATGGCTCCTTATCTCTGGGTCTGTTCTTGTTCATCAGTCTATGTTGTTCACCATTTCCCCTAGATGAGTGAGATCATGTCCTACTGGAAATATACTTATAAGAATAAAAAATGAGACAGGCAATAATCTTTATGCTGAAAGGCATATGAATCAGTCTGTAGTAAGCTTCTTTCTGGGCCACCAGTTCTTTTGAGACCCAATTTCAATGTCAAACAGTTCCTTATGTGTACATGTCAGCAATGATATTTCAGTTCTGGATGGGTGGGCAAATGGTGGTAATACAGGTCCAACCCTCTCTGGTTTGGTCCTGGGCAGTCAATTCTGAAGACGGTTTTGAGCGTTCTGTAGCTATGCTAGTCTACTCTGATCAATTCATGGTTCATTGTGTGAGTCATTATTTTTAAAAATATATATAGATACTGATGTGCTTAATAAAATATTAATTTGAAAATGCTACTAATTTTACATAGCAGTTTGTCTTTGTTTTATGTCAATCCACACTAGAGGCAAATTACCATGGTGGGTTACCCATGAAACTGTTATGGTTTTATTCATATGGTTTGTTTTTATTTCTTTTTATTGAAAATGCATGGGAAGGACTGGTACAACAGAGGGAAGTTGGACCTAGGATTTAAGCAATGCTGGTGTGAGCTCTGACCCTGTCACTGTAAACCACATCTCCCTCATCAACTTTCTTTTCCTTCCTGTACTTTTTCCCTCATTGGGGGGCAGGGAGTAATGAAATAAAAGTTCATATCATTAATATCTACAGTACATGAGCAGATTTTATAGTCTACAAAGAAATTATCAAAATGGTATTACCCAAATACAGCAACAAAGTTTATTTGGGACTGAAAAATTGAACAAATTAAGTGGTTTTAAAATTTATTTGTATTTCATTCATTAATATTTCAAAGTCATTTTTACTGAGTTCTCATGATGAACTAGACAGTTAACCTCAAAAACTAAATTGTTACTTTAAGGAAATTCGAGTAGTGTAAACATAACTATGAGCCCAGCCAGCGTGGTGCAATGGTTGAGCATTGATCTATGAACCATGAGGTCACAGTTTGATTCCCAGTCAGGACATATACCTGGGTTTCAGGCTTGATCCCCAGGAGAGGATGTGCAGGAGGCAGCCAATTGGTCTCTCTCTCTCTCTCTCTCTCTCTCTCTCTCTCTCTCTCTCTCTTTCTCTCTCTCTCTCCCTCTCTTCCTCTCTGGAAAAATGAAAATATTAAAAAACACAAAATAATATATCAAAATATTTTCAATTCAAATATATTTTTAATCCTGAATCAAACTTTTTCCTAGTCTTGCACAGGGACCTCTTATTATTTTCCATATGAACGTGCCCATCGATAGATGGGCCACACATTGTCAATGGCATATTTAAATAAAACTATAACTTGTTTATATATGCATATGCACAGTAAATAGGACTTTCTAATATCTCTCTTTAAAACTCTTTAAGGCCAAAACCGGTTTGGCTCAGTGGATAGAGCGTCGGCCTGCCGACTGAAGGGTCCCAAGTTCGATTCCGGTCAAAGGCATGTACCTTGATTGCTGGCACATCCCCAGTAGGGGGTGTGCAAGAGGCAGCTGATCGATGATTCTCTCTCATCGATGTTTCTAACTCTCTATCCCTCTCTCTTCCTCTCTGTAAAAAAATCAATAAAATATATATTTTAAAACTCTTTAAGGCTGAATATAAACAGTATAATCTAAAACTTTTCAGCTGGAATTCACAGTGCTGGGGCAATAGGTTCGGAAGTTCACGAAAGTATTAGTCTTTTGGCATTCAGGTACTGATGTCTTAAATATCTCAAGTGCTTCCAGCATTTTACTTATGTTAACTGAATTAGAACTTATGGCAGCTCAGGGTAGGTACTACTATTATCTCTCCATCTTACAGATGAGAAAACTTGGTCAAGTGCAGGCAGCTTCTAAGTGGTTTTCCTCAGTTGATCTTCTGAATCCATCCTTTTAACTGCCATGTTCTTACTCATTGAATACTGATAATTGCCAGATACTGGGGGTTCCAGATTTATTACTGATAAAAGCCACCATCCCTAAAGTAACCCAGATGATAAATAAAAGAGCTGAGTCAATTAATATTTACTTTTAATTCTACCCCTTTATGTGTGTTTAGTAACAGCTTTATTGAGATATATTCCACATACCATAACATATACCTTTTTTACACATATACAATTCAGTAGCTTTTTAGGGTATTCACAATTGTTCAACCAGTATACCAATACAATTTTGGAAAACTTTTATTATTCCCAAAGAAATTGTACTCATTAGCAATCACTCCTATTTCTTCCACCAAGCTACCTTCTGTCTGTATGGATTTGCCTATTCTGAAAATCTGGAAGTTTCATGTAAAT
Organism: Vespertilio murinus; assembly: GCA_963924515.1. Taxonomy (NCBI): domain Eukaryota; kingdom Metazoa; phylum Chordata; class Mammalia; order Chiroptera; family Vespertilionidae; genus Vespertilio; species Vespertilio murinus. Next base: position 31,054,506 of record OZ004717.1, on the reverse strand, counting down.
GGAATTATACAATGTGTGTGTGTGTGTGTGTGTGTGTGTGTGTGTGTGTGTGTGTGTGTGTATCATGAAGGTATGGATGAAAGTGCATCCATATTCTGTCATGTATCATAACTTTTATTTTATGGATATAAGACTCAGTTTATTCATTCATCACTTGATGGACGCTTGGATTGGTCCCACTTTTAACTGTTTTCAATAATGCTGCTTGAGCGTGTACAACTTTTTGTGTGGACACATTTTCATTTCTCTTGGGTATATAACAGTAGAATTTCGGTGTCATATGGTAACTATGTTTAATTTCCCGAGGAAACTTTAAAAAGTGCACAGAAGCTGCACTATTTTACATTCTCACTAGCATTGTATAAGGGTTCCAATTTCTCTACATTCTTGTCAACGCTTGTCATTTTTGCCTTTTTTATTATATCTAAATTAGTGAAGGAATATTGCCTTGTGGGTTTGTTATGCATTAAATGATGCTGAGGAACCTTTCATGTGCTTATTGGCAAACTGTGTACCTTCTTTGGAGAAGTATCTATTTAAATATTTTACCCTCGTTTTAATTGAGTTATTTGCATTTTTATTGTTGAATTCTAAGAGTTCTTTATATATTCTGGTTAGAGGACCATTATCAGATATATAGTTTGTAAATATTTTCTCCCATTCTATGGGTTGCCTTTTTACTTTCTTCATGGTGTTATTTGACACTGAAAGGTTTTTAATTTGATAAAGTCAAATTTATCTAATTTTTTTTCGTTTGTGCTTTTGTTGTCATATCTAAGAAATCACTGCCTAACTCAAGGTCACAAAAATTTACATGTGTTTCTGAGAACTCTATAGTTTTAGCTCTTACATTAAAAGTCCGTGGTTTTTAAAAACAGCATTACATCTGAAAATTTTTGACAAAAGTTCAAAACTTTTAGGTCGTTTCCATTCTCAATATTCAAGGATCAGTTCTAGCCAACCACTTTGTCCCTCATTAAGATTACAGTGCCTTTCCAAGTTATGTTAATGTATTTTTTTTCCATGAAGCTTCATTTCTTTCAAAGTTTTGTATTGTTAAATGCTGTTTCATCTCTTTTCCTTCTCTAAAGGGTAAGGACAAAACTGGAGCGAGGCCTAAGCTTCTGTTTGACTTATAACTTTTCTCATTGTAAGGTTCTCCTGGATCTGCATCTCTGTTGCTCTTGAATTTTGAGATAAACATTAGCACCTGCTCTCCTGATGCCCCTTGATGGCTGGCATATCAAATGCAACTGGGGTCTCTGTGGTGTACATTAGAGTACCTGTCAGCATGAGTTGGGGCAGATAGAAAGGTTAACAAATTAGAAGACTAATCATTTTCTCATGTTTAAATTAGATCTTTTTTTGCGCATGTCATCGAGAGCTGTCCTTACCAAGGATGAGCTCTGTGAAAGTGTGAATATTTCAAAAGGTGTTTTTTAAGGGGTCACAATGATCCTGTTGATTATTGATGCATCCTCAGCGCTAATTTTTCTTTGTCAGGCTATATTGGTCACATCTCTGAATGCACATTTGGCATGTGATCTCATGAAATGGCCTCAGTACTGATTGGGTACTTGGTACACTAGTTCCTGGGTGTCGCCCTCCCTGACTGATCCACCAGTAGGTATTTGACATTCAAAATGTCTATCTATAAAACATTAAAATTCCTTTTTGTACTTTAATGACATTATAGAGAGAATATATAAATTAAAAATGTCTCTAATTTGAATGATGTTCTTAAAGAATAACTTTTTTCTTCAAGTAAGTCTCTATATAATAATATTTCTATTTTGTTCTTGTGCTAAACTCTTTGAGTTCCTATGAAATAGAAGTAGTTATTTGTTTGTATAGTTTTAAAATGGCATTACTTTTGACCATAAGTGAGTTTCTAGTCTGCTCCTCTATAACATAATCATTTAGAATCCAGAAAATACTATTAAATTGGTATTTTTTTTTTAAATCGGAGAAAGCTGAAAATATGACCACACAGGAATATTGTTTTACGTTCTTTCTCACAGATTATATAGCCAAAGATATGTCTTAATATTTTATTTCTTTTAAAGCACTTTAAAAGTAATAGCCATTTAAGTTTCTAAAGTAAGCATTTTGAAGAATAATAGATGTGAATGTCAGATAATTGTACCTATTAAGCCTATTATAATACTCTTAATCTACATAATCTACATATGTATATATTTAGAAAAGTATATTTATAAATTAAAATATTGGGTCTGAAAGTCAGTTATTTATCTTAACAATAATGACTTTTCTTCAATGAAATACAAAAATTAATGATAAACATAATATCAAGTCAGGTAGTTTTTCTCCCCCTCATCATTTCAGAATAAAGATTTCAATTTTTCTTTCATATAAAGTCAGAAAATTCAAATGAGGCTGCCTCATAATTTGCAATGGAAAGCAGGATTATCTCAATATATTTTTAAACAGGGTGGTAGCAGACATATGAATTTCAGTCTAGAAACCTGCTGTATGTTCCACTATATTCAGTCCAGAATGTATAAAAATAAGCCTTTTTTTAGTGCACATGTACACATATACCGGGACAGACACACACACACACACACACACACACACACACACACACACACACACACACTGGTACTTGCAATGTACATAAAACCTGTCAAAGCTCCAATTTCCAATATTCCAATGAATATCAAAAGAGTCCACTATTTCTGACTTTGACAAATTGCAGATGAGGTTTTATTCATTAAGTGGAGCTGCTAATGTTTATTTAAATGCAATTTACTGTTGCATTATTGATTAGCTACTGCAAAATTATCTTACAAGGAGCACGTGTGGCAAGAAGATTTCAGGTTGAGAGCGGATTTATCTAGGGAAGGCCTGTAGGCTTGATTTAGGCCCCAGGACATGAGAGTTTTAATTTATCTGGAAAGAAAGGCCTGGTGGAAGGTTTGCTTTGTTTGCATTTAGACAGCAGATGAAAGGGGTTTTGATGTTGAGCTGGGAGAAAATGGCTGCCACTCTTGTTATTCACACAGAGAATTGAGCAAAAGGAAAAAAAAAATCTATTACTAGGCAAGATAAAACAAGCCTTTTCTTACCCTCAAATCATTTTTTTGAATCAAATATGTGGCTCTTGTTATCTTCCAAAGAAGAAATAAAAATTTTAAAATGTGGTCTGTTATCAACAAATTTAAAAAAATTCCCGATATTGCATTTATTACTAAAACTTCACTTCCTATCGTGGTTCTGTATACTTTGATGAGGTCATTGTGTCTGAAGCCTCTTAAAATGGGAATGTAACTTAATAAGAGAAGTAGAGCTAGACTTAAATATTTTCATGAAAAATGAATAAATAAACTTTTCCTATGCTTCTTTTGAAAAGAGGTAGTAGAAGCAATAAGTATGTAGGCAGAAAGCCTGTTAGACATACTGATAATACATTATTGATTCTACAAGGTAGACACATTTGTCCTAAGAGGTAAAGCTTTTTCATGCTGACTTATTTTAGCTTAATTACTGTGAATACATTAACTGGTAAGACAAAGCCACAAGGATTGTACTAGTAATCTTTATGTAACTAACAGTAGCAGGTTTTTATACATGCATACGAAAGGATCACAATTGGATCAAATAGTTTGCTAAAATAAAGAAAATGAGTACTGTGAAAATTCATAAAGTTTATAGAGGAAAATATTCATCTCATAGTTTGATCGCATATATTAAGAAATCAACACAAACATTTTATATTCTTGCCCAGACAACTGATTTATTTCCAGTAAGCAGTGGATTTTATTTGTTCAGCCAGCCCTCTATATACCCTGGGTGGAGAGAAAATTTATAAGCATAATTGGGGATTCATAATTTTTAATCATTTAAAAATCACTTGAATCACTTAAAAGCTGAGAAATACATTGGTGAGAGTTGATGCTTAAAACTCCTAACTCCTGTATCTGGAGGTCAGTGGTAAGTTTGGTATTCCTAGCAACCTCATGATAATTATTTTGAATATATGTCCATCACCCACAGAATTTATAAAATATCTCAATTGATTGGTAAAAATATATGAGTTGGATTTCAATATCCAATGGTGTAATACCTAAATATGGACTCATTCAGAAGACATTTCAACTGGCTTATTATTCTGCAGAAATCAGTTTTATAGACAACTTCTGCATTGAGAAGGACCAGAAAAAACTCTCAACAAATTCTGCATTGAGAAAGGACCAGAAAAAAACTCTCTGTGTGATTCGGGGCCACAAATGAGAATGACAGCAACAAGAATTATGTTTTCCTTTGGGGTTTATAGCACTGGAGACACAAAGCTGATGACTGAGTATCAATTCTGACAACCTGAAGGTTAATTACTTACCCCATATTTTGGGTCTGCTAGAATAGGATTCTGCTCTGCATTTACTTAGCAAAGTCTGAACTATTCACTGTTGTTGTTTTGTAACTTTGACTCATAGTAATGCAACACTAATGAGTTCACAATTTTTTTTCCTATGCAGTTCTTAGTTTTGATTTCTTTAATTTTCTCCTTTGTTCTTTTTCAAGGACACTCTTGCTATTTTTTTTTCTCTCTTCATCTTCAGATCTTGGCAAACGGCATAACACTTAAGAATAACACTTAGCTCAGAATAAGAGAAATTGAAAAATAAGGCAAGCTAGATGTTATATGGATCACTTCCAGATACTGTAGTCTGTAGCTGCACTCAACGTGTTTAAAAATTGTGATTTGTCTTTACAAGATAAAACTTGGTGCAGATTTGGCCTGCTCAGTTAAACTATTGGGAACAATAAATTAAGGAAGAGTATTCTAAAAAAGATATTTAAGATGCTAAGAATGAAATAGATTAACTTACATTAGGTTTAGATTTTTTTAAAAAGAAGAATGTGGTGGTGGCCATGACTTTGCTGTTTGGATTGATATTTAATTTTTAAACTCTCTGAAATTTTATATACCAAAGTGCACTAAGTGGGGAAAAAAGAAAAGAAAAGGGTGCTCTGAAAGGAAGAAGTTAGGGAAAAATTTGGCTTTAAGAAGCATTAGTTAATGTGCTTGTAGCATAATACAAATAAAAGGATGCCAAATAAAGACCAGCAAGTAAATCTATTAGGAAATAAAATCTATATGCTTATGCATTCACTCAACACGTATTTACTACTGAGCCCCCATCAAGTGTCAGGGCAGGTTTTCACTATTTTCCACAATAATAAAGCTTCAGTTCTTTCTAGGTGAGGTGATGGATGATCAATGGATGTCAGGTACTTGGTTGTGAATAAATGATTTTATAAATACCTTATAATTCTGAAATATCTATGATTATTCCTCCTTTGTTTTCTCTTGGGTTTATTTCGGCAAAAGCTCAGCCATATTTGCCATATTTTTTTCTATTCATTTGTACTTGGATCTGATATCTTTAGATTGATTGATGGCTCTCATATTCTTAGCATTTGAAAATCCATTCTGCGGTATTTTTATTTTCTTGGTCTCATAACCCAAGATTTAAGGTGGACACTGGTGACGATGAAACAAATTCACACTGAATGCAGCCATCCTGAATCCAAAGTGTATAATGGAAAAGTTACCTTTTCCCACAAGAAGTAATGGGCATGTTGAATAGAAAGAACTGTTCACCCTTTCTAAGCCAAACAGAATTTTTATAGAATCCATAGGTGAGATAGAACCAGGCTTTATTTTCCTTTTAGCTCCAAGGAGCCTTGACTTAAGTTAATGGCTCACATGTTTATCTTTTAATATGGAACATGCAGGGATTTCAACATAATGTCTAATACACGGTGAAAGCAAGACGATGTACAACACTTACCTTCATGTGTAATTACTCAGTTATGTCTAGCTTCTCAATGTTTTTGGAAATAAGTTTTAGAGAATAACCTACAGAAATGAGAACATTTGGATTCTTATGAGATGACAACATTGTGAGTGATTTATGTTTTCTGTTCTGTTCATTTTATTAATGTGGCCACTATGTAGTTTACATTATACAGAATGATTAAAATAAACTTTCTTATAATTCTGATTAAAGTGTTCATTTGGGTTCCCACAGTGAGGCCTGTTGCTATCCTTACAGGGTATAAGTGGAAGCTATATAATATGTGATGGAATATTTAAAATGTATAAATCAAGTGAACAAACCTTATATACAACTTCCTATCCTATTTTCTGGGCAAGTACACCCTCATATGAACCTGGAAGACCATGTTTAAATGTAGAATTCCCAGACTCCCCTCACTGTAGGCACCAAAACCCAGGGACCGGCCCTTAGTCCCCATAGCCTGACCCCTTTACATTCTCATTGCATCCCCCAGGCACATACATACAGACCCAGTCTGAACTTCTTTGCTCTGTTTATGCCCACTCTCCTGTCCTCCACCAGCAGCCACTCCTTCACCATTCCTCAGGCTTGTAAGTGGCACATTTTCCTTGGTTCAGACAAATCCTGACATGAGCCATGGATGCAGGCTTGTGGATGTTGTGGAGTGCCAGTTCCCTTGAATGTCATTCAGGGGTGAGGTATGTTCTGGAGGTTGGTGCATTCCTTTGGTCCCGTGGACTCATCCCCCTGTAAAGGAGGGCCAGGGGTAGGCCTTGCCTCGATAGAATGAATGATGGCAGCATCGTTTTCAGACTTCTAATTTTCCTACTGTTGAGTGACTATCATTTTCCAGTTTTTAGTTATTTGATATTATAAATTGCATTGCGAGGAACATCCCTGAGCATGCGTCTTGATGCTCATAGGCAGAGGTTCATATCTAAGAATAGAATCACTGAGTCTTAAGGGATGAACAACTGTGGCTTTACCTTATAGGGCAAAATGATTTTCCAAACTGAATGTACCAATTAACACTCCTGGTATTGCTCCCAGTTTGCTACAGCCTCACAAATGCTTGTCAGCCTTTCATTTCACCAAACTGATGGGTGTGAAATAGAACCCTGTAACGTTTTATCCCCTTAATTACTAATGAGATTAAGCAACTTTCCACATGTTTATTGGCATTTTCCTGTTCTGCAAAGCTCCTGCTCATGCATTTTGTTTATTTTCTACTAGGTTGTTTGAGTTTTTCACATTGATTTATGGGAGAATTTTCAGGGTCAGCATATATATGTGCACATATATAATTGGTTGCATGCTGCATAGGACAACACATCTAAAGGCACATGTTCATCATGTTCATGTCTGATCCATTTTATGAACTTATATGCTAGTATGCAGGCAGGGCCTAGACCTGGAGTAGTGGGGAGGGTCCATTCCTGCAAAATCCCACATGGTTGTACACAACTGCGAGTCACCATGCACACACGTGGGAAAGCTAACACTGAGCCCTGAGCTTCCTGTAAAGTCACTTCTCTCTTCTGCCTCCAATCTTGAAGGCTCAGTTCCTACCTCCACTTAAAATGATGGCCTCACCGAAGCGGTTGAAAGAGGGCATTGAGGGTTTGTTGTTGGTGTGTGTGCCCAGTATCTTGAGGAAGGCATGAGTACGTGTGTGCACATAATTAGGTGAGAATGTGGGATTGTGGGATATAAAGCCATGGATGAGGCCAACATGGATGAGGTGATTCAGGCTGTACAAAATTAAACCCACAAACAATTTGTGTGATGATGCCTTTACTAGTTTGTCCAAAGGTGCCATATGGGACACTAGTGGCAAACCAAGATTGTTTATGTATTTTATCTCACCCCCTGGCTTATATGGTAACTTTTTTTTTTTAACATTATCTTAAGGGTCTCAATTGTAATGTAGTCAAATTAATTTGTTATTCCACTTATGGCTTGGATTTTTTTTTCACTATAGAAATTCTTTAGTGAAAGGTCATAAAGTTATTTTCTTACATTTTCTATAAGTTTCATTGCCTTGTTTATGACATTTAAGTCTTTAATATGTTTGTAATTGATTTTTGTGTAAGATATGTTAAAGATCCATTTTAATAAAAAGTATCAACAAACATATTGAAAAGACCATTGGTGTTAGAAACCAATTTAGAGTAGAGAGAATTTTTAGATGATAGTCTTTCAAAACATGAACATGATGTATATTTCTCTATTTAAGTCTTTTTTAATGTTTATCAAAATTATTTTTAAAAATTATGGTTTAATATACAAATTTTATTAAACATCTTTCTTGATATTTCATAATTTTCATACTATTATAAGGGATGCATTTTAAAAAATATATTTACTAAATATATAATTCTGACATATTAAAATGTATTGACTTGTATATTGACAATTTAAAAAAAATCTAGGATGGCTGAATTTTTCTCATTGATTTGAAATAGTTTTCTAGTGAATTATCTAATCAGTATGTACCAAAAAAAAAAGATAGTCGTGGTTCTTTCTTTCTAATTTATTTCACTTCTTTTTTTGTCTTATTACACTGTTTAGGATTGTCGATATTTTGTCTTACCACACTGCTTAGGATTGTCAATATGTTGTTGAATAGAAGTGGTATAAGTGGGCATTTTTTACCTGATTCTGATAGTCACCACTTTATTTTTACTAATAAGTATAATATTTGATGCAAATTTTGTGTAAATTATATATATCCAGCTAAGGAAGTTTTCTTTTATTCTTATTTTTTGGGGAAAGCATTTTTTTTCATGAAATGGGTATTACATTTTATTAAATGCTTTTTATTCATCTATTGAAGCAGACATATAACTAAATTACCTCCATTATGCCATTAATATGATGAATTGACATTTCTAATATTAAATAACTTTTCATTGCTAGGATAAATTCAGCATGCTAATGATCCATTTTTAATATCTCTATTTTGTGCTTCTCATTTTGTTATTTTTGCTCTTATCTTTTGATTTCCTTCTTTCTTCATTCATTGGTTTTATTTATTGTTTTATAATCTAAGTGAGATGCTTAGCTCACTAATTTCCACTTTTATCTACAATTTATTTGAAGCTATTGATAGATATACCTCAAGGTACCACTTTAGCAGTATCCCACTGATTTTAATAACATTTTCATTATTGTTTAAAATATCTATAAATTTTTATTTATTTGATTCATTCACAAGTTAGAAGTGTGTTCCTTAATCTCTAAGATCTTTCTAAATAAAGTTTTTATAGTTATCTTTGGTTATTGATTCTAACTTATTTACTCTGTAGTGTAATAATATGGTTTCTATATTATTTTTTTTTGGAAATATTTCAAGATTTGTTTTATGGCCCAGATTTCATAAATGTGACATATGTGATTAAATTGTATATCCTCTAGTTTTAGAATACATGTTTTCTATATGGCCATTTGATGAAGCATGTTAATTATTTCATTCATAACTTTTATATCCGTCTTAATGTTTTTCTCCCCTTGATCAATTAGCTACTTAAAAAGTTGTAGTAAAATTTTTCAGTATGTTGGTGGGCTTGTCCACTTATTGAAATTATTATCATTTTTACTTTATTATATTACTTTAAGGTTTTGTGAGTAAGTCATATAAGCTTAGAATCATTATATTTTCTTATGAAACAAAACTCATTGATCTTTTTTTAAAAAAAAATCACAGGAAGCGTACTTGTTTCTTTTGATAAGTAATTCCTTTATCAACAACTTACTTTCAACCTTTCTGAATCCTCTTGTTTTAGGTACATATCTTGAAAATAATGTGTGGCTGAATTTTCAAAAGCTTGGTCTTGCTATCTTAGTTCTTTAATCAAGATATTTAGTCTGCTTTCTTGGATTAATATTTTTTTTGCTTTTTTTCTATCATTTTTTTATTTCAATGTGATCTTTCTCTATGTTCTTTTCCCTCTTATTTTACCTTCTTTTAAATTTATTACTCTTTTCTCATCTAAAATTCTTCTTTTATTATTAATTCTAAATTATATATTTTATTTTTAAGAGATTCCCCTAGAAATTTTATATTTATTTTTTTCAAATCAAAATGATGAATTTCCTGGCTCTTTTAGTATATCACTTTTATATACTGAACTTATATATTTTAATTCTATAATTTTTAAATTTTACAGGTTATGTCAGTTTCAATATATTTGCTAACTTACCACTTCTTTAGTTATTTATCCCTTTTTGCATTTCACACCATCAAGAGATGGAAAGTATATCTTTTACAATTTTTATTAGCACACATTCACTAAAATCTTTAGGGATTATATATATATAACAGAGAGTTTATTCACAGTCCAATATGGCCTGGCCAAACTGCCTTCTACAACGTGAACAGAAAGCCTGCAGAAAAGGCAGGGATGTTATGAAATTACTTTAATTCAGTCCTCTCAGCATCACCAGCCGCATATTAGCCTTTTATTATATAGGGTAATTATAAAATTGTTTAAACCAAATGCTCATATTTATTGGGAATGTGAGAATTCTTTGAAACTTGGTTTGATTGATTCCTTCAAAAGTTTATTTTCCTTTTACTCGATATTTATGGATACTGTCAACTGAGCATTGCTTTAAGGTTAATCCTTGACTTGATGAATGTTTTGCTTTAACTTCCTAGTTATGAGAATTATGGTTGGAGAACCAAGATGGCTGGCTAGTGATTACAAATTCTTGAGGGAAACATTTTTTTTTCTACACATAGACCTGAGTTTCAATTGTTAAGCCATGATTTCCTAGACTCAGAAGATAAACAGTGAAGGAATATGTCTAGGTTACCCTTATCTTGAGATTGTAGTCTTTAAGTGCCAACTTTATAAAGGAGATTGGAGTGTTTTTATTAGATTTTATTTATTGAGCAGATTCTGTGTTTTGTTCCTTGTCAGATGTGTCCTGAGAAATCTTATAAAAAACAGAGTTCAAATTAACTAGATTTTGTTAAACTCTTTATTCTCTGGGCTCCTGATTTCATTAATTTTTTTTTTTTTTTACTTCTTATGATTGATTATGCCTTATTTTCTTGCTAGCTCATCCATGCAATTAACAAGTTTTAAAAATGTTTTATTCATATTTTTGTTGTTTTAGTAGAAGGATTAAACAAAGTATTTAATATTTCATAATGCCAAAAATAGTTGTTCTTCAATATGTATGTGTTGGATATGAGTTTGTGTGTATGTGTGTGTGTGTGTGTGTGTGTGTGTGTGTGTGTGTATGTGTTGACTGGTTAAAAACTGATTAAAATTTAATGAGTTTTTTACTGTGTTCTAAGCACTAGAGATATAATGATTATTAAGCAAAATAGATATGATTCTTATCCTTACAGATTTACTAACTTAAAGGTTAGTCCAGTGAGAAAAATAGACCAAATAACTAAACAAATAAATCAATTTATTTTCCCCACTTCCATTGGTTATTCTAATAGAGTTTCTGTATTTCTCTTTGTGTTACATTTAGTCTTTTTCATGTTTATTCTTCCTATCATATGTATAGTTCTATACATTGTCAGAACTTGGGACAAATAATGTCCCATGTCCACTTACCATGTATTATCTGCTCTACTCCCTTCCCCAAAATATAATGAAGTAAACTTTAAGGGATGCTGGAAATGTAAAAAAAAAAAAAAAAAAAAAAAAAGGCCAGGACATAGTAGGTCTTTGGTGGTGGGAGGTTGAGTCAAAGTAAGGGAGGCCCTTTTCATTTCATCTTGAGTTGGTTCATTGTATGATGCAGGGCTGGTATTTAGAAGGTATGCACTGTACTCTGGTACTGTCTTTCATAGCCGGTATCCCAATTTTGGAGTACCTATTCTAAGTGGTTAGACGCCTGTGCAATCTAGCTGTTGAATATTTTGAATATCATCTTTGACTGATATGGTGAATTCTAGATATTTTTTAGTGCCACCTTATATCACACCAGCTACCCCCAGAGTCCCAAATCAGCAGGAGAGAACACACTCTACTCTTTCCTCCCAAAGTGTGGGGCCTATAACATAGTCAACATTTGATTGTAGCATCTCCCCTCATTGTTTGGTAAAGAACAGGATCCGCCTACAGGACTGAAACAGATTATGCTCAGCATCTATCTAGCTCGCTGCAGGAAATAGGGCAGAGAGCCTTATTTATGAGTGTGCCTTTATGTAAAGCCAGCTTACCTTTGAGGCTTCCAGATCTGACTTAGACTTAGTGTCAGTCTGTCCTCTGTGTTTTAATTCACTCCTTGGGAATGACCCCAATGTTCCTAGGCCACATATCTGCAGCACCTTTTGATTCACTGCTGTTTGATTCTGGTTCTTCATGGTGAGATTCCCCTAGCTGTTGCTCTTCACATGTCAGAGAGTCAAAAAGAATTCTGTACATATTCTCCTGTTTGGAGTTTATGGGCTCTGGTTTCTCAAACAGGTGCTTGCCTTGCTCCCCAACTTTGTTCTAATTTATATACACTTATTGGGGCCATTTGTTTTTCACTCTGCTCTAGATTTAACTGCTGTATTTACTTTTCTGTTTGCTCATGGATTGAAGAAGAAAGCTCTTTCTAAGTGAAGAGTATGTCTAGTTTAAAATGTATATGGACAGAATTTTTATGGAAAGTAAAATTTCTGTCCATGTAAATTTTATCCTTTAGCATTTAGTCCATTTTTCTACACACAACATCAGTGGGATGAGGCTTCATTTACTAGTACTTAAGCTTATCAAACTCTCTAATTCTTTGATCACTATGAGAAGCAAAGGGTACATTTAAAAGTCAAGCTTGCAAGCTGAACATTTAATATCTTTTGAGGTTTATCAATTGTTATAAAGCACATTTAAGTTACTCATATTATTAAGAAATCAAACTTAGGCATTGAGGAAAGCAATTTTCCCCAATTATGTAATTAGTAAGTGATTAGTAAGTGTTCATTTCTAACTGTGGGATTTAAAATTGCATTGCTATGATTTTTTTATACTTAGGTTGTCAGGAATGCTTTACTCCCCCCCAATATTAAAAACCAATCTGTGAAAGAACAAGCCATTTTCAAAACCATAAAGAATAATGTATGAAAAGCATTCAGAATACCTCAGTGTTGATCTCAAGGAGGGAAATATAATACACTGACAAACAGTGTTTGTGAAAATGATAGCACTAATGAGTTGTATATTCCAGGAAAGTATTCTCACATCACCCTTAATATAAAGTCAAAACCTTATTCTGTCCATACCTTCTTCATTATGTAGCTACTGACTACACACAAGATTGGTTGGACTTCCACTCTTAATGATGCTGCAAATTTTTAGTGTTCTCCCCTATGTTGCATCAAAATTGACATCCTTGTAATTAATTAATATATTATTTCTTCTAAGATTTATTGAGCACCAACCATGTATTGGGTTGTAGGTTCAGACATATGGATAGCAAACTGAATAGAACACAGGCTCTTTTCTGGAAAATCTCACAGTATAGATGGGGAGACAGACATATAAACAAATAATTAGAGTCGAGGAAGAAGTGCTAATAGAGTAGCATTGTGTGAGTAGAGTTCTTTGAGCTGTTCATCATAGGAGGTGGTTTCAAGGCTCTTTATCATTATTATAAAAGACTCTTCAAGTAAAGGTTGAAGAGATCTTACAAATTGCCTTCTTATGTGAGGTGACTGCTCTGAGGCATTCAGTTATAGTAAGTATGGCAATAATTAGGAGTCAGCGATGAGGTGGTTTCAGATAGAAATAAGTCATAAAGGATCAGCCAATCCTGGATTCTCCATGCACATATCAGATCATGTGTTTGAATGTATAAATGTAATTTATAAAGAGTAATGTGATTCATTGGCTCTCAGAAATAAGTTAATAATGCTATTTGTCTACTCAATAGAAGAAATTTCTTATTTTTTATATTAATTAATACATTACTCATGTTCAATGTTTTAAAATTTTCAAAAATGCTTTCAGTTGCATTGATTCCTTTTAATTATAGTTACTTCTCTTTATGCTCTGATCTATGATTTCTAGCTCAGAAACTTAAAGAAAGAGATTTATATTGTCTGTTTTATTAAATCAATCTGAAATAATCATACATGTTTTATTATTCCTTTCAAGTTAATTAGGTGGAGGTGACTGAGTATTTGGGACCTAGATTCCGGGTGACTTTTAAAATGCTACTCAATTTATGGTTTGGTGTGTCTTATTGACAAGAAAGTGCTTCAAACTTGGACAGATGATTCTCTTTTTACAATGAGTTTTGCTTTGTGCAATGTTCTTAACTTGGGCTTTTGAAAAATACTTGGAATTTTATTTAAAGTCCTCTGTTTATTTGCATGTTTTGTGCATTTTTTCTGGGACTGTTGTCCAGAGAATTCATCAAATACTCAAGAAGCTCTGTACCTGTAAATGTTTGCAAATGCCTGTGGTAGATCCTTCTCACTAGGAATTCATGCAGCCTTCCCAAATGACAATGTTCCCGAAGCCATGAATATGTTTTATACTTTATATCCTTCATAATGCCCTGTCATGCTTGCCATAAATAGTATTATATATAGCTTTAAAAATGGATCCTCCCAGAGGGGATTAGGCGATAAAGGTTGTGTCTGTGCATCACTTTATTGTTTCAAAATACTTTCCAATGTAATCCATCATTTAATTCTCAACATTTTATGAAAATAGTATTACCTCCATTTCACAGAAGAACAAATGGAAATTCAAATCAACAAAGCTCAAAACTCATAGGACATGAACTCAGATCAGCTATTCAGACCTAAATACTTTTTATATGAAATATTTGTCAAAATTGAGAGGACCTAGGCCACAGACATGTTCTGTGAGAAGGGAATTATCTGCACAATGAATAGTGAATTCCAAGAAACCATGCATCCTCTCAGTCCTCGGGTTTTTTTTTTTCCCCCCACGTAGAATAAGGTAATAAACCCAAACCACACGGAGAGACCTACCAGTCCATATATCTTTGTCAAAGTTGGCTCCAAAGCTCCTTCTCAGGAGAGCAGGCCCATTCACTTACACCTGCCTGCCAGGTGAGTTGGCCTGTTCTCCACCATTGTAGTTACGCCACCAGTCCCAGTGTCCAGGCTGGGCACTGGTGATCCTTATAGGCTTCCTTCCTGTTGTGAGGACCTCGCATTGGTTAATCTTATAAAAGCAGTTTGCTGTGCTTGGCTTTCATTCTTCTTCTCTTCACCCAACTCTGGCATAGAGGAATTGTGTGAATCATTTCTTTAGTTCTCTTAAGTTGGCAATGTTCAAAGATGTTTTAGGTTTCTTGTAATCATGTGATGCAGAGTAGGTAAATCAATGTTCAGAGTGTGATGCTTGGGTGACATTAAGCTTCAGAACAAAAAGAAACCCGTTTTAAAAAAATAATATAGGGAATTAACTTGATTAAACTTCCAGACCCTCAGGAGGCTTGAGTCTGAGTATTATTATTGCCAGGTATGGTCTGGAAGCTGCATATCCTAGTGGGAAGATTACTTAGTTGAGTATCCCTCGTACAGGAGTGTCATTGGACTCTTTTGAGCTTTAGCCTCATCATTTATCAATAAGAAGTTGAACCAGATGACCTCAATAACCCATGCCAACAGGAAGTTCTTTGCTTTTTGAGTAGATTAACTAGTGATGTATAATAAGCTGTTTCTTCCCATTCTTATATTTTGCAGCATGATTAAACCTCCTGATGTTGTCACTTTAAATATAACCTAGTTTTCTCTGATAATTACATGCTATCAAGAGTGTGGTGTCGAAACCAGTTTGGCTCAGTGGATAGAGTGTTGGCCTGTGGACTGGAAGGTCCCAGGTTCGATTCTGGTCAAGGGCATGTACCTTGGTTGTGGGCACACCCCAGAGGGGGTGTGCAGGGAGGCAACTGATAGATGATTCTCTCTCATCGATGTTTCTAACTCTCTGTCCCTCTCTCTTCCTCTCTGTAAAAAATCAATAAAATATATGTATATTTTAAATAAGAATGTGGTGCTTCTCCCCACCTTTTCCCATCACAATCCACAAATGTTTTCCTCTAGATTTGTCTAACTTTTTTTTATTCTTTTAATTATTTTAAGTTTTAAATTGCATGCTTAAATGGAAATTGAAGCCACGGTACAATCTCCAAACACTGTAGGTCAATATCAGCTAAATTTGCTCAGGTAGTACATATGTAGGCTGGGTATTTCTCAGGCACCAGGGTGAGTACTTTCTTGATATAGATGCCTTCATGGATTGACTTTAGTACTCTCTACCACCTGATGTAATACTCACTCCAGAGCTGAAATCACAGGCCATATATTTATTATGATGGGGTCACTCCCTATTGAAATCGGATTTTGCTGGTCCATTTGCAGCTTGCCACTCGGTAAATACTAGATTGTGAGTCAGAATAATACACCCAGAGGTGCTGTCCTAGGCCAAAAAGCTTCCCATTGTCTAATGTTACATGTGTCTTTTTAGGAGTATTCTCAAAGGAAAACAAAATTTGAATGTGTGCCTATATACTAACAGTTTCTGAAAACGGCCCTGCCTGTACATTTTCTTTTTAAATAAAAGCTTTCTGTAAACGCTTCACCTAACCAGTTATTTGGCTTGAAATGGACTCCCCATGAAAATGCCTGTTTTAATGTCAAGCCATGGAATAGCCAAGCTTCGCTGGAGTCCCAGTGTCTAGCAGACATATTATAAATTTAATTTCATGGCAAAGTGAAGTCTATTACAAAAATCAGAAAGAACTACCTTCTCAGCAAGGCCATCTCTCTCTCTTTTTTTTATTGAGTCCTTTTTTGTGTAGCGTTTTCAAGCTCTGTGCACCTGCCAATAAAAAGGGGCTCTTTGTTAGAGGACAATACTGACAAATTAACCAGCAAACATATTTCCAGTGGTAGGAGGGGTCAGGAGTTCAGGAGAGGGCCGCGGCTGCTACCTGCTGTATTACACTGTCGCCAAGGAGCTCAATCTGGTTAAAAATGTTCATTCCACTAAATTAGCGTAGTCTTGTTTCTCTTTGTTTTCTTATATTCTTGTCAATGAACCTAGGACCGTTTTATAGCTTTGATGCTACAAGTATACACCAAGGAAGACTGATGATGAGGTGGATGTCAGAACCCTGTTGGCCTGTAGGAATCCCACAGGTTCTCAAGGACAGGTACCAAACTTCCAAGCCCTAACTTAAAGTGTTTCTTAATTGGTGTTGACTAATTTTTATTATGTGGCATAGCGCGTTAGTTGAAGGTTTCCTGGGTACTCTGAAAAACAGACTTTTAAATGGCTGTCTGGGCCAGCAATAGTTTTTTTGTAGGGTCAATATAAAATTTTGGGGGAGGGGAAACATTTAAAAAAGAATTCCATTCACTTATAATGTGAAAGTGATGAGCTGGTGCTATCGTTATTAAAACCTCTGGAGCTGAGGTGTGTGTTTTCCCCCCTAAAATTATCGTGAAATACAACACTAGGGTTTTCTGGTATTTCTAGAGATAAACTAGACAATATATTAACATTAAAAAGAAAGGAACGCCACCGTCACCACAGGTGAACAATTAGGAGTCTCACTCAATGCTGCTTCATTGAAATCTGGGGGTCCAGTGTAAACCCAAACCCCAACTTATTATGAATTATTTATTAACCACTTCTCTATGAATGCCTGTGATGCTATGGCATTCTTTTGAGTTTTGTGAAGTATAAAAGTAGTAAATGTGGTCTCTATCCTTAAGGAACTAATGATGCATTCAGTGATTTCCATAAATTAAAAAACAAACACAGTGAACTTTTCTAAAAGTTTTACTCTTTCAGGTCTTTATTTTAAGCCCTTACTCCATTTTGAGTTGATTTTTGTATATGATAAAGGATAAGGATTCAATTTTATTCTGTTGCATATGGATATTCAGTTTTCCCACCATCATTGTTGAAGAGATTGTCTTTTCATCATTGTTTTGTCTTGGTACTCTTGTTGAAGATCATTTGACCATACATACAAAGGGATCTCTATTCTGTTCCATTGTTCTACATGTATGTCTGTATGTCAGTACACTTTTAAAAATTACTGTAGCTTTGTAATATGTTTGAACCAGGAAATACAATGCCTCTATTTTAATTCATCTCAAGATTAGTTTGACTATTCAGGGTCCTTTGTGACACCAGGCACAAAGATCAACTCAAAATTGATCAAAGACTTAAATGTAAGACTCAAAACTATGAAACCCTTAGAAAAAAACAGAAGGAAAGCTCCATGACATTGGTGGCGGCAATGAATTAATGGATGTAACATTAAAACGGGTACTAATAAGAAAGTACAGTTTATGCAAGAAATTCTATTAAATCAAGTAAAAGTTTGAGGTGCACAAATTTTTACTGGGTCTAGAAGCAAGCCTGGAACTTGGATTTTGACAGTCAGTACAGTTTTCTTTGATCACTTTTACATCTTTTTCAAACAAATGATAATTGCCTAATCAATTGGAACTAGTGTCACCCAAATTCATTCTCTTTCCGGTTCTAGTTTTCTTATTTCAGTTCAGCTCTTATTGGGGCTGAATGAGAGATTCATGGGAGGACTTCAAGCTTGTGCTGTCTTACTGACATTCCCCTCCATCTTGCTATTAAAAAGGTATTTTTGTTTCTAGTTAGAACAGAAAGATAAAGTATTAATTTGAGCCTGCATTTTAAAATATACTGTTAACGTAAGAAACATTCATATCTGAAAATAATTTTTGTGAGTTTATTTGAGCCAACTTGTTGACAATTGCTGGGAAGCAGAATCTCAAAGTATTGAGATAATGCTGTGGAGAATGGTGGTTTTTCACCTATTTTTATAAATCACAATCAAAGAAGGAGACAGTACGTGGGTTACATGAAATCCAGTGGTGATAGATTAGGGAGGTAGGAGAAAGCAAGGAGGGAACCTCTGGGATTGGATAAAAAGTAAAATGATAGACACATGCATCTTTTACACAGGTGGGTATGGAATAATTAACAGTCAACAATTAACATGATAACAAAACAGTGAGGGAATTTGTGATTTCCTCCCTGGTGCATTGGTTGTGTCCTGAGGGATATGGAAAGGGACATTACAAGTGACCCTGGCATTCAAAAGGTATGTTATCCTAGATGCGAAAATACAATAGGCTCAGTTAAGATCAAAATAGATCTTTATCAGGGTAGATACTGTCCTAGAACATGACTATCCACCATAAACTGCTTCTTAATTTTAAAAGTTTTAATTTCAGATCATCTTTTGTGGTTACTTTAGGTCTCTGAGTTTGTAAGGCTGCCATGCAGCAGGTCTTTGCTGAGCTTGTCAGCTTGAATGCATATGGACAAAAAGTGCGTGTGCGCTTGCACACACACACACACACACACACACACACACACACACACACACACCCAACACTCTGGAACCCATTTTGAATCACTACTGAAGATATTTTCCATGGTACTTAGACATCCTATTCTTTCCAAGTTCTCTACGTGTTTAGGTCTGCCAGCTTCCATTACACATGGGCCCTCAAGTTTTTCATCTAATCTCCTTCCAGAAAAGATGTGGAACCCAAATACTTCCCATCCCTGCTTGTACCTCATGACTCTACTGCTTTTTTCAGTTACTGCACACAGAATCTGCATTGAGAATAGGATAATGAGGTAGTTCTTACACTTTTCAAACATATTTTACCTGTGGATTCCTTCCTTTACCTGGGTCTTTTCACCTCAGGGATGTGCGCACACATAGCTTGTGCAAGAACCGTCAGTCATGGTTTTAATTCTAATTCTACCACTTACTGTCTGTGTGACCTTGGCCAAGTTATTTAACATTTTTCTGAGTGAAGGCACATAATTACACCATTATTTTCCTTTAAAAATTTTGAAGTCAAGTTTAAGGATAATCTATTATATTTAACAATTTGTTATTTCTCCCAATTATTTTTTAATGTGTTAATATTATATAAATACATTGTCAACAGATGTGAAACATTCTACTCCTGTACAGCTGTCATTTTTAAGTGATAAGGCATCTGGGATGACATCTGCACTGGAAGGATTTTTTGAAGGAGAATAACAAACAGATCTCAGTGCAAACCTAGTAGAATTAGTATTTTTTTTATCTTACGTGTATTTTGTATTTTTATTAAAGTTAACTCTTGAGAATTAGTTTTTAATGGACACTCAGACTTTCAACTGCATGTATATATTTGAAAAGGAAAGGAAGGAGGAAAGGGAGAGAGCCAAGTAGGGAGTCATATTTGATATATCAGGGTTATCATTCCATTTGGGGGAATGCAGTTACATGGGAAGCAAATAAGAGAAGTGTCAGGAAATGCTAAAAGATATTGAAGTTCACATTATTTATAATTGTCTCATGAACATCCGAGAGCATCTCTGCTCCTGCAGCCTCATCCCTTGCAATGCATTTTCTTTCTGTGATTCTGAACCCCCCATCAATATACTCTTGCATTCATTTTGTTAAGATTCCATGTGTATAAAAAAGTTCAGCCCTTGGGGAAGCAAAGTAAGGAGAAAAGCACAGAATATGACTTGCTTCATGTGCTACTTCCTCTAATGATGTCTTGGTCCACAGAAAAGAACAACCTTCACCATGTCAAATTCAGCAGGAAAGAAGCCACACGCTCAAATCTTCTTGAAGGCCAGATTGACATGGAACAAGAGTCACAAAGCCCTTTTGGATTAATTTTGATCTTTTTCAACATCCAGAACTTTAAAAAAAATATTTTGTATTGATTTCAGAAAGGAAGGTAGAGGGAGAGATAGAAATATCAATGATGAGAGAGAATCATTGATCGGCTGCCTCCTGCATGACCTCCACTGGGGATGGAGCCTGCAACCTGGGCATTTGCCCTCACCAGGAATTGAACTGTGAACTCCTGGTTCATAGGTCAATGCTCAACCACTGAGCCACGCTTGCTGGGCAGCACCCAGGGCTTTTAATCATGCTTTCTTTTGAAAGTTTTTCCACTTCAGTTATTTACACTTTTGGCTTTGGCTCTTCCACTTACTGTGCATTACAAATTTTCCCCAAAGGACTATACCCCTTGGCCCTCTGCCCTTTTCATTCTTCATGTTCTCTTTGTGGTCTTTCCCAATCCATACAAGGTGGGCTATATAACCAGCCCAAAATCTCTCTGTTCAGCTGGGATTTACTTATCTGTAAATAAATATCCAAATGCTTAGTATCCAAAATGTAAAATTTATTATTTTGTTCCAGAAACTTGCCTTTTTATAAAATAACAATCTTGTTGTGAATATATCACAACCACCACCCTGTCACCCAAAGCAGAAATCTAGACATCATCTTTGACTCTTCTTCTTCTCCACATCTGATCAGTCATGATGTTTATTAGATTACATCTTCTTGTTATATCCCTCCTACCCCCTTTTTTTCATGTCCACTACCACTGCCTTAGTTCTGACTCTAATGATTAATTTATTTCCTCAGTCATTCTAATATTGTCTTCTGATCCATTTTTATATTGCCATAGGACTAATCTTTCTAATTGCAAAACAGGATCATGTTACTCTCTGCCTAACTCCTTCATTTGTTTCTTAGACCATTTAGGAAAAAAAAATTAAAAAAGTAAGACATTTTGGCTTAGCACACTAGAAAATGGTCTGTCTTCTGTCTATAACTCTGATCTCATTTCTCTCCACATACTCATGTTCTCCCTTTATTCCATCCTTACCTATTTACAGGTGTTTTTTTTTTTTTTTTTAAAAAAAACACAAAAAAACTTTTATTTCTACAACCTGGGCATGTGCCATTGATAGGACTTGAACACTCTAGTCTGCAGGCCAATGCTCTATCCACTAAGCAAAACCAGCTAAGGCTAGGCTGTTTTTTGCTTGTTTGTTTGTTTGTTTGTTTGTTTTTATATATCTTGACATATTCTCTTCTAGAAATGCTTACCATCTTCATTCTCTAGTGAACATGAGACTATTTAAATTTCAGCTTGTGTCTTCTGTCTTCTGTTTTTGGAAGCTCATGTAATGGTTAAAAGAGTCTCTCAAGATTTTATAGTAAATTAGCTAAGAAAGTAAGCTTGGAAGCAGGTTTCTGATCATTCCCCAGACACATATTAAGCAACTATCATGAAGTTCTTAAATTGCGTGACATAGTCTTCATGCCTTCAATCAACTTATACTTCAGTGAAGCAGGCAGAGAAGGAAATCAACAATAGGTACTGTGGCCCAGTGTTGAAGAGCATGGTCATTGGAGGCAGAGGATTTAAGATCAATAACTGCCTTCACCTCTCCTAGGTTTGTGAATGTGGGAAAGTCTTAGAAAGTCTCTCAAATATGTTTTATTATCCATTCACATAAAAATAAAAATATCTACCTGAAAAGGGCTATTGTGGAGATTATATACCTAACTCATAGTAAGTGCTTGTCTCATGATGGTGAGAAGGAAGTGTTGATGTTGATGATGACATGACTGCAGTACCTTGGGAAAAGTTTTGACAGAATATGCAGGAGGTGCTAATGAGAGTATAGAAAATAGGGAAAGCTTTTAGTTACTTTAATCTCTTCATTGATAAAAATGGAGATGATGAAAATCTAATTGAGTCATGAGAATTAAGTAAAACAATATGTATGAAAATGCCTTCAAATAATCTGGAGCATTTTGTATTCTTCGTGACTATTAATTAAAAAGGAATTTATGTATTGATTTTTCCCCCTTCTCATGTTGTTCAAGTAGATAACTTGCTGGGATTCCTAATGACAATCAACTATGGTATTAAAGGTCTCCTTCGGAATACTTATCACTCAACATTTAGTTAGTATCCAGAAACCCTTGCCTGATATGAAATCAGATACGTTTCTATACTCAGGATAATTCAATATGTACATATTTTATCCATATCACAACAAGACTTATACATTCTTTAATGCCACCAACACTAACTGAGAACCAAAGTGTCTAGCACGATGCTGGATATTTTTCAGATGACTGAGGCATCATCATAGAGAAAGATATCTACAGAGTCTGATGTCTCGTTTTTAATGCATCCATTGGATCGTCAGTGAGAGGAACTCTGTATAAGGTCTTTATACAACCTTTGCAAGGAGTTCTAAGTACTCTTACATTGATGAAATATGGATGAGCCTGTGGACAAAATAACATTACCCTAGAGATCCTCAGAAGTACTGCATCGTATCTGAGTCTCCATGGAGAGCCAAAGAAATAGAGCTATTGCAGAGAAAGGGCTGCTGTTGCACTCTGAATCCCTGCACATTAAAAGGATTTAAGACAGAGAGTCAGGCAAGAGTTCAGTGATAAAGAGCTCTGAATACCATTCGGGATCTGGGTTGTATTCATTCTCTACACAGTAAGGAGGATACACTAGAAAGGGCAGATGCTGGTGTTTGAGAGACATATGGTCATGGTCTAGAAGACATATGGTAGAATCTGAACTAGGAAGGCTTGAGAGATATATAACCCAGATTTCACCTGATCCCTTTTTCCTTAGAGTTGAATTGAAATTACCTTGTTCCACAATCCACTCCCATTTTTACCCTGGGTGGAAATGTAAATCCTGTCTTAAAGACTTCAGGAGGCTGGTGGGTGAAGAGGAGTGTCTTATGCTCCTGGAGTATTACCTATTTAGATTTCATGACCAAATTTTTCTCAGACCAAGTGTTCATAAGTTTTATGCATTAAATTCAAGTTTTTTTTTGAAAAGATGCCATCACTGATTTTAATCACTTTACCCACTCCTTTCTCTTCTTCCCATCACTGCTTCTCATTCCTGATATACTGATTGTCAGATAAGTGGTGCAACATTTTCTCACTTTCTTATTCAGAGTAAAATAGCCTCCTCAACTTACAATACTTCCAGCAAAGATTTGCTGAGGTGCTCTCAGTGCTGTGCCTTGAGATCAATGCTGGGCAGAGAATGGTAAATAAGGGTAAATAAGAACATCAATCTCTGCCTTCCTGGAGTTTAGTCTGTAAAGAAGAGAGTTTAATCAAATAATCCCACAAATACATGAATTATTATACATGAAAAGCACTGCAAAGGGAAGAGGTACTGTGCTATGAAAAAGTTCCCTTTGGGGACCACACCTGAGCTGAGTTTCTGGGGGTAGGAAACACCTTTTCAGTGGGATGGACTAGCCACCCACAAGCCCTGCAATAGAAGGTGCTTTTTGAAATTGGAGAACTGAAGGCAGAACCAGAATCTTCTTGCAAGTTGCCAAACCCCAAGTCAAGTTGTTCAGTAAATAAGGGTCTTGGTGTTTCCTGTTTTGCAGCTCCTATTGGAAGGCTTAGCTTCAATTTCTTGTCACAAACATTCCCTAGGCTTCTTAGAAGACATGGCTCACTCTCGACTTAGGAAGGATGACCTGACTATGACATACCAATGTATGATATGTGCTGAGCCAACCATTGTAGGTACTAGGGATGTGGGAGCAAACAACGATAAATATTCTTGTTTACTTTGAACTTATGTTTTCCTAGGAAAGAAAGTAGACAAGATAAACAAAATATACAATTTACTAGGTAGTAAAAAGTGACAAGGAGAAGAAAAATGGATTGAATAGTATATGAACAGTTAAGGCAAAGGGTTAAATATTACAAAGGGTAGCCAGAAGAGGATTCTCTACAAAGGTAACTTCTGAATAAAAACTTGAAAGAAGGGGTGGTACTAGCCAACCACATGGCCACCTGAGGAGAAAGCACTCCAAGCAGAGGAAAGAAAGCAGGTGCACAAGCCTGGGGCAGGAGTGTAGTTGCTGTGTCTGTGGAGGAGAAAGGAATCAAAATGAGCTGGAAGGTGTTGGGGGAAGTGAGAGAGGTAACAGCCATCCACAGTGCCTGTTTGTTGTCTTCAGAACTTGGCTCTCCTCTGAGAGAACCTGGGGAGCTGCCAGGTGGTGGGTGGTTCTAAGCTGAGGAGAGACTTGATTCGAGTTACATTGCAAGAGGATTGCTTTTTCTATCTCCATCTCCAGAGTCTCCACTGTACTGTGTGTAACTGAGAGTGGTCTTTCAAAGTGTACTCCAATGGGATTTTCTGTCTTCATCTGAGCGGAGTACAATTAGATGCCTATTTAATACAAAAGGAAAAAGAGGGCTCGCTTTGCCTCATAAATGTGGCAGGAAGAAGGTGGTCTCCCAGAATCCATTGAGGCAGAAGGTGCTGGGAATCTCAGAGGTGACTTTTATGTATAGTAAACATTATTATTTCGCATGGATTATCTTAACAGCAGTCACAGAAGCAACTAGTGAATACTCAACACAAATTCCAGGAGCCCTTAACACCAATTATTTCCTACTGAACCACCAGTTTAACTTAGAACAATCCTGTCTTTGCTTCTAAGGTGGTGAAAGGGAGATATACTTCGTGAGGTACTTGTTGTGATGGAAAAAAAATACAGAAGGTAGATTAATGGAGAAAAGGCCTGGCTCAGAAATCAACGCCCCTCTAACACACAATGCCTTGGGTTCACTGAGGTGCTAAAGTAAAAGACACTCCTGTGTTTGTGTCTGATGAATCTTAAATCATTCTAGTACTACCATCAAAGTGGACCTCCTTCTTGTGTTCTGACTCTCTCCAGTACTGAGCCTCAACGTTTTTCGTCTTCATTTTTAACGTTTTGTATATATCTGAAAGCAGGGAATAAATATATTTGAGCACTAAAGTTGAATTGAATTTTCAACATAGGGAATCATCTCCTGAACTATGTATTATATAATGAAGTGCACTCTTGGAGTAATTAAAGTTCCTTAATTCACAAATATATGTCACTTTTCACATCGTTGAACACACAAGAGTCTCTAAATAAACTAAAACTGGGAGGTTCTGATTTCCTTTGGAATTGTATTTTTCATTGGCCTTTATGGGAAAGCTAGTTTGACAAGGTAATTGAAGGACTCCTGCAGATAGTAAAACCTGCCTGTTGTTGATAAAGGAATTTCAGAAACCATACTAGGCAGATCATGGGCCCGAATGGAAAATCAACATATTAAATCAGTGCTTAATAAAAATTACCTGCTAATTCAGTTCATAAAACTCTCGACCTTCATTTTAGGAGAGATAACATTTTTAATTGTCACAGGTAAATTCAATAATCCAAGTTTTAATCCTTCATTAATCACATAAAACTTTGGCAAATTACTTTCACTATCAAAATGTATGATTTCACATCACAATTAAATGTTTGTTTTTAGCTATACAACCTATAAATCAGTTTTTCCTGTCCACTTAATTAATGATTGATTGTTCTTATGTCAGCATGTTTAATTTTAAAAACACTGTGAATAAAGTAGTTTCATGATAAAAATGAAGTTGCAATATGAAGATAAGAAAAGTAATTTATCCCAAACAGACAGTTACACTTTTAAGCACAATAATCCTTAAAAAGTGACCACTGTGGGGTCTGATAAAGATTTAGATTACCAAAGTCCCAATGCATTCTTATCCAAATCTAAATTTTGCCATAATATTAAAAAACTCTCTTGATAGACTTATCAGTTGTCAAAAGAATATTATTATTTCCTTTCATCGAGTTCTTTATGCACATAGAGTATAGAAAAGGTTATAAAGTACCCTATTTTTTCCATGGGGAAGAGTTTTTTGAGAGTTCTTAAAATCATGCATTTATTCATTCAAGATTTACCGAACCTCCATTGTATGCCAGATAGTAACAGATTCTAGGAGCATTCGATACATATGACTCAGGCATTGCCCCCAGTGGGCTCACCCTCTAGTGGGGGGAAATGGATCAAAGGAAGGTGACCGAGGTCACACCAGAGCGGAAAGATCAGCTTTGCCTGTGATAATGAAGGAATTCATGAAGACTCAAGAAGCTTAAGATGCCTTCAGTAGAACCTTTAAGGACAGATAGGAATTAACCAGGCAATCCAGGGGAAGAAGAGTTTGAGAGGGAAGAGCATTTGGGTACAGAGAAGAGCCCATTAAAAGCAAGCACTGGGTTTCATATCTAGAAAAGGTTTTACAGACCATTAGGTCTTCATTCTCAAATCAGCAATGATGAAATTGTCAGGGAGGCCAAATACTTCCTTTCTCCTCTCTCCTCTGAACAACTCCTAGTCATTCTTTTAGCCTTAGTTGCAAGCTCACTTTGCCAAAGGAAACCTTTAGGGATACCCCCAAGCTAAGGAGCTGCCCCAGGGCAGGCCCCCTAACACCTTTGTCTTCTCCCATCATAAGCAACAATCTTCACTGTACTTGAATTTTGGTATGTCAGTCTTTCTTTGACTCAGAAAGTTCTGTGAAGGCAGAAATATTGCACAGCATGGTCACTCGAGGGCTTAACTGATATTTACTTAATGAATTCAAATCACACGCCAGTCCCATCAATGCAACTTTCATCTTCAAAATTCCTTAAGCACTCTTCTAAATCAGGTTGACCCTGGAATAAAATATCTGGAGAAGTTGGACTGAGTCATCACCAGACATGATTGTGCTTTCAAATATACCACTGAGTACCTGCCGTCATAACTTACTTAAAAGTTGGGAGCAATATGCATCATTTACATGCGATTCTGTATAAGGCAATTTTTATTAACTGAATGCTAAATTTAATATTGAGGTCAAAATTCTAATGGATAAAAGAAGACTGGCTTTATGACAGATTGTGTGGGCAAGGAGTATAATGCCATTGCAAACTGAGTTTTAATTGTTATGAATGATTCTTCTTCCAATAACCCATGTGGGTGGCAAAAAGAAGCAAAAACATAAACAGAATTAATGCAGAGTTCCTGGAGCTTTGTAAACTAGAAAACTTGTCTAGGACCATTTGGGGACTCATTCCCATATAAATTAAAGAAGGTTTCTGAAAAAAAAAGTTTTAGAAAATTAATATAAAATTTTATTAAAAATAGAATTAACCATTAGTTGTTTTTTTTAAGTCTCCTCTACTAGAAACTTCATGACATAAGTAGACATTTAAATAAAGTTCAAGGCATCGTCTTAACTAAGTTTGGTACTGGAATAATTTTATTTTAGTAAAATAGACAAATTTATCTTCCTTACTTGCCCCTGAAAGATGAATGTTCTCTGAGTCTCTATCCTTAAGCCTTCTTCTTTTTTTCTTTTTTTAAAATATATTTTATTGAGTTTTTACAGAGAGGAAGAGAGAGGGATAGAGAGTTAGAAACATCGATGAGAGAGAATCATTGACCAGCTGCCTCTTGCGCACCCCCAACTGGGGATGTGCCTGCAACCAAGGTACATGCCCTTGACCGGAATCGAACCTGGGACCCTTCAGTCTGCAGGCCGGCACTCTATCCACTGAGCCAAACCGGTTTTGGCCTTAAGCCTTCTTGAAGAGGTCTTTCTTTGTTCCTGTTGGAATGATTATTAAAAAGTATCTTTGGCCCCAGTATCTGATTTTTTTCCCTGGATACCTTCCTGATATTTCAAATATAGCAACTTCAGAAACTCAATTATAATGCTTTTTTGTTAAACAAATATTCTCTCTTTCCAACAGTTTCTCTGTTGGCATCTCTGCTTTTGTAAACTGCATAGCTATTCTCATAAACATCAAACTTTGAATGAATTCTACAGCATTCTCTTCTTTCCTTAGCTCTCTGTTTTATCAAGCTCTGTTGATTCTCTTTCTGAAATGTCTCTTGATCTGCCATTATTTAAAGCCTGAACCATTATTTGAAGATTCTTGCTGCCAGCACCCATGGCCGTTGCTCAGACTCTTCCTGGGTTCCTTCGGATCCTAAACAGAAATACCAAGTTAGTCTTCTGAATGTGAAGTTCTGAGCATGTCACTCTTTCTTTTGTTCTGCCGCCTTCACTTGCTTCTCCTTGTACCATGGACATCATAAAAGCTACTCCATTCCATACTGTTTCCTATGAGATGCCCCTCCCCCCCTATTGATTATTGCTACTAAATATCCAGTGCCTGCAATAATACTGAGCTGTTTTACAGAAATTATTTTAATTTTCACATTAATACTATAGCATAGTTTTGGCTTTGCTCACTTCTCAGTTTATTTAGCCAATCGGGGCACGTGCTGGGCCCTTTAACATAAGGCACTCACAACGTTAGTTAACTGTGCAGTCATGGCTATTTTCCCTAAACTACAACTTAGAGAGGTTGAATGACAGAACTCAGCATTTTCCCATTTTCTTGACCTACTCTCCTCCTGATTCTGATACATTTTAAGATCTATGTGTGCTGCAGGAAGTTGGTGGAAGTTGAGGATAGTTGGGATGGCTTGGGGCAGGGGAGGGAGTTGTTAAGAAGCTTCCCAGATGTTTCTGATGTCTCATTCTCCTAGTTCACAGCCACTATGTTAACATAGATATAGAGAAGCTCCCACGTTGTTCTCTTATAATTGGTTTATATATTCAGCGAATGTTGCCCTGATGATAGTGTTTTGCTTCTTTTACAGAGTAAGGAAAGTCACACTGATTCACTGAATAGCAATATTTCCGAAGGCACTTTATGTGCCTATGTCCCCGTTCTCATAACAGTTACCTCAGAAAGGCACTTTTATCCTGATTTAACACGTAAAGAGCCAGTGACCCAGCTGGCAAGGGGCAGAGATGGAATCTGAACCCATGAGTGCATTCCCAGTGTCCTCTCTCTGATGTAACACCCAGCCTCCCTGACTGGATTAAAATGTAGCTTCCTTACAGAGAGAGACGCTATTTTTCCTCTTTCTCCTTATAGCACTTAACACAATTCCTTACACAGAATGAGCTCTCTGCCTATATTTGTCTAAGGAATGAGGAACCAAAGCAGACCAGGAAACATTTCTTTGTTCAGGGAAATCAAATGAGCATCAATGTATAAAGCCCTTGAAGAATAAGTAAGCTATTGGAAATTATAATGTCAGACACATTATTACATTTCACTGTTTTTTGTTTTTTTTACAATTTGCACATTCCTATTGATCCATGAAATAATTTAATTTCATAGATTATTGCATTATGATATAGTTTGGTATTGCCATTTTCCCGGCGTGTTGTTGGATGGAGATAAATTCGTTCTCAGAAAGGAAATATATTACAGAAGAGTCTGAAATAAAGATGAAAGGACTTCCATTCAACCCTTCCATCCCCAGTGTAGTGCAGGCCAGTTCCCTCCAGCATTTTTTAATGATGTTTTCCAGACCTGTATTCCAAGTGAAAGAGCTTCAATCATTTCTCAAGGAACATTATGGAGAAATTGAGATATTTTAATGGAAAACTGTTCTGGCTAATTTTTTTTTTTGAGAGGGAAAACATATCCTGGCAGTTGTACTCATTGGCACTATAAAGAAAACCAGAGCCTTAATAATATACCTTTGTTATATATTTCATATTCACCTTTTAAAATATATAAACAGTGTAATTCATTTTTTCCTATTTATTTCAAGTAATTCTTTATCTTTATTGAGATTTGGTCTCTTTAAGATACATAGAGCTGTTCTATCTCTCTACAATAAAAATACCCTATTTTGTGTAGTTTACATATTTTAATTTTCATATTTAAATTTATTTTCATTTGAGGCTCAGAGGGCTGCTTATCAGAGTTTTTGGTTTCAATTCACAGAAACATGATCAGGTTACTTCAGCTAATGGGGTGGTAGGGATCGATAGGGAAATGACTAGGAAACCATTCTCACGATCTTATAGGCAGAAGACAAGGAAACTTAGATTTCAACATTTATGTGGTTGATTTAATGTACTTTTGACTGTACAGTTAAAGCAGAGTCATTTTCCTTTGTGATGGTTGTGATGGGGAGGGGAGACATCTATTCACACTTGTCTCGGGGTCTCCCTGCCTCTGGATTTACACTCTTCTACCTTGAACTTCCTGCTTCCTGCTGACTCATGATTTCTAACCATTTGTTGGTTTTGTTTATTGCCTTCTCTCTGTGTTTCTTTTGAATTTAGTCGGTCTTATTACCTGTGTGTTTCTCTGTGTCCATGAATGTTGGATAAGCCTAGTTGTGTTGATTTCATGTCAGGCATGAATCCCTTACACGGAGACCCCAGAATAAAGAATTTGTTTCCAGCTCTTTGTGCAGGAGGGGCATGTGGGTGTGTCAAGCAGTCAGAGTTTCGCACTCTCCTCCCCCGTCAGAGTGTGGTATTATTTTGATGTGACAAGTATAAAAATGAAATCTCAGAAAAGTTACATGATTATTTTAGATCCATGCAGCTGCTGGTGGCAGGCTCAGAATCAGAGCTCAGTTTTCCTGAATATTGCATCCAATGGTCATACAATCACCTCCCTGAGAAAGCTTTCTCAATGCAAATTTAACCTGGCCTAACTTGATATTATAAGTGCTCCTAATAATTTATTCATCTTTATGAGCTTCAGTCTTTTTATTTGTAAATTAGAAGCCTCCTAGAATTGTTGCAAGATTAAGTTATGTAATATCTATAAGGCTGTTTTCATAGTGCTAGGGGCTAATAATTTATAGCTACTATTATTAAGCTCTGTAGTATCTCAAGAATTTAAGCATTTGCATCTTATAATTTACTTTCTTCTTGCCAAAATAGTTCACCACTCTCTTCTTTTTACTTTCTCAATTATTTTTTTCTTTAAGAAATATTCTCCCCGTTCTAAAAATTATTTCAGATTATTCAGCAATGAGGATAATAGAATGAAGCTGAGGATGGTGATGATAGGGAAGCTTTATCGAACAGTAATTTGCAAAGCACTTTACTTATGTCAGTTTTCATAACACTTTTTATAGCATTCTTTTATTACCCAAATTTATAGGTGAAGAAACTGAGACTTAGAAAGATTGTCACAGATACCCAGGTCTCTTCTGACTCCAAATCCATAGGTTTTGTCTAGGACACTTGCTGAGACATTTATTATTTTTTTACCCCCCCTTTTATTGTTTAAAGTATTACAAATAGTTGTACCTATGTCTCCTTACCCCCATCCCAGTGTCTTGTGTCCATTGGTTATGCTTATATGAATGCATACAAGTCCTTTGGTTGATCTCTTACCTCTTCCCATCCCCAACCCTCCCCAGCCTTCCTGCTATCTTGACAGTCTATTCTTCAGTAGTCAACCAGCCATAGTCTTCCAATCATTGTATATCATCACTACAGCTACAGTAATTATTCCGAGAGGTTTCTATCTGACCTGTGCCTGGCCAAGTAATCATTCTCTTGTTTTATTTATTTTTTAAATTATTTTTTTAAATACAGACCTGAAAATCAAAACCCCTTATGTTTTTGGATGCTCATATTGAACACAAGAGCTGTACATGTCTCTGTTTTCAGTATTGAGGACAAGCCAGTCTGAGAATGAACTGACAGCTAAGGAAGTGGAGCAAAGTGAGTCCTAATGGGTTCCCAAACTTGGTTTCTGTTCCTCTTAAAGCAACTGTGCCCCCCTTCTTAACTACTTTGGGTAGAATTGCATTTAGTTAGATACAGCACTCACCGTTTTTTAAAAGCTAGTTCACCTTGTAAGCAAAGCATTTGACTAGTAAAATACTATGATTGTTAAAATAAAGAGAAGCTGAGTATAAAACATAAAATGAGAAAAAAAGAAACAAGCAAAAAGAAAAAGCATTTGTGATTAGCATATAGAAAAAAATTTAGTGACAAGTTTTAAAAACTGCATTCAACTATTCTGCCATTCATCCGGTAGCTATGACACACACTAACAACCAGGAGGCAGACGCTCAGTGCACAGGCATGGAAACAATGAACAGACTGATGAATCTCAGAGAGAAGGGGGGAGTGGGAAGAGCGGGAAGAGATTAACCAAAGATCTTATATGCATATTAGAGGCCCAGTACATGGATGCGTGCATCTATGGGGTCCCTCAGCCTGGCCTGATTGGGCTGAAAGTGGTAGTCTGACATTCCCTCAGGGGTCCCAGATAGTGAGAGGGTGCAGGCCAGGCTGAGGGACCCCACCAGTGCATGAATCCGTGCACCAGGCCTCTAGTTATTAAATAATGGTGAATTTTAGGAATTAAAGCTATGATTTTATAAATGAATGTAACAAGGTTATGTGTTCATTTTATGGTGATCATACTTTAAGTTTATTTATGTTCATTTACTTATTCATTTATCAGCTATTATATCTATCTATCTATCTATCTATCTATCTATATATCATGATATATTTGGCTTTTCTGCTAACAAAAATATAAAAACCAGTATGACAAGGCCATTGCCCTGTAGGAGCCCCCAATCTAGTGATGGAAACAGATAACTACAGTATGACCTGCTAATCCTGAAGAAGGTAGTACTATGGGAGCAACAAGAACCAAGTGATTCTATTGCAAATTAAAAACACTGTGTTGCATGGAGTGACCTGGAGAGTATTATGCTAAGTGAAATAAGCCAGTCAGAGAAAGATAAGTATCATATGATTTCACTCATATGTGGAATCTAATGAACAAAATAAACTGATGAACAAAATAGATACAGAGACATAGAAGTATAGACCAGACTGTGGAATCTCAAAGGCAAGGTGGGGGTGGGTAGGTGGTGGGAAGAGATCAATGGAAGAACTTGTATGCATAATCCATAGATACTTAGACACAGCTGCATATTTTTGTCCTTAAAAAAAAATGAATGTGATTTAATCACACATTGAAATACCATAAAAATAAATATATTTTAAATAAAAAATATTCAAAAGAGGAGGCAAAATGTGATTATTTATGAAGATGGTGTTAGATTAGCCATAGGAGGAATGCATGAGACCAAAGTGGTAAGGAATTATAAATTTATTAGGTCATCTGGATCCCAGATGAGCTGAGCCCTAAAATGGCGTCAGCTCTCAAAGATGGGGAGTCAGAGCCGGGACCGGTTTGGCTCAGTGGATAGAGCGTCAGCCTGCGGACTGAAAGGTCCCGGGTTCGATTCCGGTCAAGGGCATGTACCTTGGTTGCGGGCACATCCCCAGTAGGGGGTGTGCAAGAGGCAGCTGATCGATGATTCTCTCTCATCGATGTTTCTGGCTCTCTATCCTCTCTCTTCCTTTCTGTGAAAAATCAATAAAATATATATTTAAAAAAAAAAAAGATGGGGAGTCAGAGATTTTTAAAGGACTCTAGGTGAGCTTTTTCTGGGCAGAGAATTCTCTGTGCAGGTCTGGATTCTGGGAACCTCAGGAGGGGTGAGATAATGGTCTTAGCAAGTGGAATGTCCATTGTGAAGTGGCCTAAAGGAAGAGGGTATTGATTCAATTATTTGATCAGACCTAACAGAAAGTGTTAGAAAAACACATACACAAAATCATTCAATGGAAAGTGGAGTTGGTCTTGCAAAGTGAGCAAGAAGTTGGTTTAAAAATATGCAGAGCCCCACCAGTGTAGCTCAGTGGTTGAGCGTCAAGCCAGGAACCAAGAGTCCAGCCACCATTTGGATTCCCATTCAGGGCACGTCTGATTGCCTTCTTGATTCCCTGTGGGGGATGTTCAGGAGGTAGCGGATCAACAATGTTTCTCTGTCATTGATATTTCTCCCCCTTTCCCTTCTTCTCTTTCTAAAAAAATCAATAAAAAATCGATTTTTTAAAAATAAAGATAAGTGAAGAGATTGTGTAGGAGCTGAAGGAGTTGCCTATGGGAAGGAGAGAAAAATAGTCTAAGAAACAAAGAGAAATAAGAGAAAATAGTCACCTCAAATCCCAATGCTTTGAAATTCAAGAGTGATGGGGTAAGTCTTCATCACTTGCAAATCTCTCTCTCTCTAAATTGAAATCCAGTCTTTACTTCAAGATGCATTAATGACATATGAAAACCAGGTAGGTTTAGATCAAAAAAGGAGAATTATGTATATTTTAAAGCTAAATGCTACTAGATTTTTTATTTTTATTGATTAAGGTATTACATATGTGTCCTTATCCCCCCAATTATCCCCCACCTCACCTCCCGCTCATGTCCTCACCCCACCTGTGTCTGTGTCCATTGGTTATGCTTACATGCATGCATACAAGTCCTTTGGTTGATCTCTCCCCCTTACTTCCACCCTCCCCTACCTTCCCTCTGATGTTTGAGCATCCCATTGATGCTTCTCTGTCTCTGGATCTGTTTTTGTTCATCAGTTTATGTTCATTTTAATCCACAAATGACAGAGATCATGTGATATTTATCTTTCTTTGACTGACTTATTTCACTTAGCATAATGCTCTCCAGCTCCACCCATTCTGTTACAAATGGTAGGAGATCCTTCCTTTTTCCAACAGAGTAATATTCCATTGTGTAGATATACCACAGTTTTTTAATCCACTCGTCTGCTGATGGGCACTTAAGCTGTTTCCAGATCTTAG
Organism: Vespertilio murinus; assembly: GCA_963924515.1. Lineage (NCBI taxonomy): Eukaryota > Metazoa > Chordata > Mammalia > Chiroptera > Vespertilionidae > Vespertilio > Vespertilio murinus. The sequence goes on along the minus strand of OZ004717.1, from coordinate 31,019,445 downwards.
CTATTGATATATGCATTTTTCCCTAGGTTCTTTCCATTTAAGATTGCATTACTATTTAAGCAGAAATCATCATCATTGCCATTTTTATTAGATCCCACATAGAAATTCTTTGATCCTGATTTTTTACTCTATAAAACAGTCTTTGGAATTATAGAAAGAGCTAATTTACAAGTTCATCTAATCCCTTCTATACCACAGTCCTTATCATTAGGTGTCATCTATTTCTAAATACTTCAACCATGGAGCTGCTCTTTCTCAAACAGCCAGGTAATAGATCTAATTTTCTGGAAATGTCTGTCATGTCCAGCTAAAATGCGCTGGTTTCTAATTACACCCCCTGGCTTGGTTATACCTTTCTTCAAAATATTTATATGTTTTCTAATATAACCAGATTTTTTGATGTTTTTGAATATTTTAAAGTAAATATTTCATTGTTGTTCTGCTTGTGTTGTCATTTCTTCATCTAACTAATGAAATATTTTTACTAATTGAATTGGCACTCTATTATGTTTAAACCATGATACATTTCTCCAAAAGAATTCAATTAATTAACTTCATTGTGCACAACAATGTCAGGTAAAATGTCTGATTTTTAAAGCAAGATGTTTAACACCTAGCATTTTCCCCCTAGTAATACCTTGATTTGTATATGGGTAGTTGTTGAGAAGGGAAGTGCCCTCTTCATTCTGACACATGCTTTAGATTCATGGCCATTTCTCATACCTTCAAAAGAATGTGGTCGGCTGTTTAAGGGAAAAGGTGGGGTTGGGAGGCAGTCTCAATAGGTTCTGCATTAGCTCATTAAATATTAAAATACCATTTCTATTTTACATAATTTAACACGGCAAACTATAAAAAGGTGAAGCCAGCAACCCCTAGGCATGCTTTTTAAAACATCCTCATTTAGATGCTAATTTTGATTCTAAGTGTATGGCTGGTTTAAAAAAAAAAAGCCATTAACAATGGCCAGATTACTTAAAAGGGATTATTAGGGAAATATGCAAGAGTGACCAATTTTATAACCAAATACAACTACCTTAAGCAAAAAGGATAAAAATATTTGTCTTAAAACAAGAGAGAAAAATCATGAAATAGATTTAAAAAAGTAGAAAAGTAGATATTCATCACTCGCAAACAAATCATGCTGAAAACTAAAGTTCTCTTTTCTTTAGTGCTAGAGAAACATGGGTAACTGTAACATCTATGGCCTTTAGAAGTTGGAGGCTCATGTTGGCAGTATGTAATGGTGAAATGAGCTAAAAATAATTAATAACAATTTTGTTTCTTGCCTTTTGTGTTAATAAAATCCACCATGCCAGAAAAAGTAAAATAGGAAAATAACAGACAGGAGGGAGAGTGTGTTACCTTCAGCTGAGATTGAGCTCAAGACTGGCAAAAACGATGCTGATAATTATATGAAAATGAAATCTCCCAGGCAGAAGAGATCTGTGTCACTGTGTGATACCACATGCATAAATGAGGGGTAGGGAATGGTCAGATGGTTCTGTACATACATCATGCAGATAGAGAAAGATAAATATCACATGATCTCACTCATTTGTGGAATATAATGAATAATATAGTCTGATGAACAAAAATAGAGCCAGAGTCATAGAAGCATCCAATAGTCTGTCCAACCTATGAGGGAAGGTGGGGGTGGGGGAGGGGTAAAGGGGTAAGAGATCAACCAAAGGACTTGTATGCATGCATATGAGTATAACTAATGGACACAGAAGGGGTGGGGGGTGAGGTCAATAAGGGAAAAAGAAGACTTAAAGAACTTAAGAACTTAAAGAAAAAGAATGCTGAACTGGCCTTGACTCTGCTTTGATATTTTCTTCACCCACCTATCCTCTCTCTGTTCCTCTTTGTACCTTGGCCCAGACTGCCAGCTCCATCCAGAATGCCCTTTCTTCTCTTCTGTGCATTTGCCTCTCAAAAATCCTGCCAGCTTTCAAGTTCCAAAACTAATATCAGCTTCTCCATTGACTGTTAGCTAGTTTTTCAACTTTCATGATGCTTGTAATAGTCTCTTTTATTACTATCTAAATGAAATTCTCAGGCTGTATCTTTCTTTCATCCGTTTATTCTTATTGTTATTACCTCCTAGATTTTATGTTTGTTTTATCTTTGCTGTTTGGCCAGAATGTCTTTAAGGGCAGGAATATTATTTGTCTTATCTTTCTCACTCTTGTTTTAAAACTGCAAATTTTAACTCATCAGTTGGGTTTAACATTAATTCAGTGCTTTTATTTTTTATTAAATAGATCATTACAATAAATGACAAATTTGAATAGGTGGAAAATATCAGGCTAGATCAGATATATTAAGACTAAATATTACTTCATAAAATATTAAGTCACAAATATATTTGTGTCATATACATGTGCCATAATATCAAATTCTTACTGTTTCTTACAATCAAAATTTCCAAAATTGTTGCCCTACAGCATTTAACCCAGTTATTTACACCTAATCAACAATTGATAAAGTATTTTTGATGAAAGACTAGTGTTCCATGAATTTCTTCATTTGCTTAAAAACATCCCTACGGACTATCAGGCATCCATATTTCTGCAGGTAGACGTTAATGTCAAAATAACATTGGTAACACCTGATTCAGATGAGGAACAATATAAGTTTTAACATTAACAATGCACTGTGAGAACAGGGAAGGAAAATGTCTGCTAAGGTGTAAAGTATTACTTTTTAGGGGCGCTTTGGTACTTAGCTTTGGAGCTTTTATTTATTTATTTTTTTACGTCAACAGTGTGGTCCATTTCTATTCATTCCTAATGCTTTTTTGTTTCTTAATTCTAGTCTCATGAAAAGGCTCTAAATAGATGTAGATTTCAATTAGAAGAGGCTGGACTGTTATTTATAATTAGCCACCCCTAATAGTGTGAGATTGTTTACTAGCCAAATGAAATAGAAATGGTGGCTTTTACAATAAATTTAGGCTCGGTGCTTGCTGCAGCCCGTTTGACTTTCTGTTATGTCAACACAGCTGGAGACAGATTGTAGAAGTGGCTCCCAGGAGCCTGCGCAGGAATAATGGTGGGTCCAGGGGAGACCCGCACAGCGGGCGGGCCGTGGCTCTACCACTCTCAGGAGAGAGGTGGAAACACTTCTTTGTGTTTAGAGCATGGGTACCTCTGAACGTGCTAGAAAATCCCTGCTAAAGCACAGAAAAGAGTCAGGGAGCAGTGCAGTTTGAAATTAAAGTGACGACTTCACACACATATACCCACATCCCGTGGCTTGCTACAGTGGGCTATGGAATCTGCCTTCTTTCTGGTCAGGCTTCCTGGAACCTCTAAGGCTCTTTTTACCTCAATTGGGATCTTCTGCCCCAACTGTTCCCATCACGACCAACTAACAAATATTAATATCAATAATAGGAAAGGAGCAAAGGGTTGGCCAGACATTACAAGCATGGTCATCTGGACAGCGTCACCAGGAAGCTGCACCTTTACATTCCACAGGAAACCACTGGCTGTTCCCTGTGGATCACTGGGGGAAGGAGTCCCCGGGAGGGAAAAATGGGTTGCCTGAGCCCTGAAGTCAGGATAATGTAGCGAAGGTGACTGCTTAGAAGCCTAACATGGGAACAGATTTCATCGGCCAGGAGGGTGGACCCAAGGGCAAGCTAGCAAAAATTTGGTCACACATAATCCCCAGACAAAGGAATTCTCTCTTTCTTATTCCTCTTGCTGCTTGCGTTCCTGTTTCTTACTCCCTGACCCTCAATTGTCATGCGCCTCCATAGCCCTGTGGCCTTAAGTAGTCTCAAGGCCCATGGCCATGCAGACCCCTGTCCTAGTAAGGTCCAGTCCAGCATCTAGCTGGGTATATTTGTGTTGCCAATTGCAGTCCATTGCATGTGGGGTCTGCAGTGTCTTTGATTTTAGCACTGATGAAGGCAAAATGGGACTTTTTCCTCGGCAAATGGAGGGAGATGGGACCCTGAAGGGGAACCCCCTTAATGTTACCTCATCAACAAAGCTTTCCACAATAACTCAGCCTCTCATGGGGGCCAAGGGAAATTCTTATTCCCAAGGCACCCCAATAGCTCCACTTCTTTTTTTTAAATTTTTTATTGATTTATTGATTATAGTATCACATAATTGTCCTCATCCCCCCATTCCCATCCCAAACCTCTCCCCATTTATGCCCCCACCCCCCTGTTGTCCATGACCACTGGTTAGGCTTATATGCATGCATACAAGTCCTTTGTTGATCTCTCCCCCTTACCCCCACCCTCCCCTACTTTCCCTCTGAGGTTTGACAGTCTGATCGCTGCTTCTCTGTCTCTGGGCCTGTTTTTGATCATCAGTTTATGTTGTTGATTATTTTCTCTAGATGTGTGAGGTCATGTGATCCAAGAAATACCCTTATAAGAACCAAAACTGAGATAGGCCATAATGGTTATGCTGAGAGGCAAATGAATCAGTCTGTAGTGAGTTCCTTTCTAGGCCAACAGTTCTTTTGAGTCTCAATTTCAATGTCAAACAGTTCCTTATGTGTACATGTCAGCTATGTTATTTCAGATCTAGTTAGTGGTGAAATGGTGGTGATGGAGGTCCAACTGTCTCTGGTTTGGTCCTGGGTATCCTTTAATGATGCACAGCTGCTGACTGCTAGTATGGCAAGGCATTGTCAGCGTCTTCCATCTCTGGACTGTTTCTCTTCTGTCTTCATGGCTGGAGCACTCCTGTCAATTCCTCTCTGTGCAGGAACCCACATGGTCTCAGAGTTGTTTTCTGAAAATATACAAATATATTCTTGACCAAAAGTTAATAAAGGGATATTTTCTATAAATTTGACTTGGGATCCTTTTTCATTTTTTTTTTGCCCAAATGATTTTCATCTGGCTCACTTTGACACCCTGTGTGTTTTTCATGAGTATCTTGCTGTTAGCATTTCAAATGAAGGTTAATTTTCTAAAGTACAAATTTTCTAGATGTAATTTACTCACAGGATATTTTTTCTTACATGATATTTTTCCACTGTCACCCCTTTTTTAATTTAAATATTAGGAGGCTTTAGAAATTTTATAATGTAGTCTTGATAGCTTTTACATTTTAATTATTTGTGCTAAAATATGACTGCTTTAGGTTCATTACATGTTATGCAATTTTACCATGAGATGCAATAGCTCCACTACTACCAGCAATAGGAGGGGACATTGGAGACACCCCACTGAAAATACTACTGTTAGTGGGACCTACCTCCAGCAGTGCATAATGATGTTAAGAAGACAAGGATGACAGTATTAGGGCTTAAAGTGAATACATTTCTAAGTTGATAAGTTTAAAAATTTACTTCTGAGCAAGTTGGAAACACTGCACATACATTCATGTTATTATGTTTGCTATGGTTACCCACACCTGTTTTGTAAACTTTTGTGCCTCCTGTTCCCATTTATCACTTATGTTCTCACTTCCTTTCAACATTCCCTTCTTATGGTACAATGGAATTGGTAGGATTCTGGTCTGAGTAACAGTTTGGTCATCTACAACTCTGGCTATTACTGCTATAACATTGTCATAGGCAACAATACCCTTCTTTTGCATGTATCCTGTAAAGCTGAGGTGGGAAGAAAAATATTTTCTTGGACCCCTTATAGGATTCCTCGCTGGGCGTGAAAATGAAACTGACAAATATAAACAGGAGAAAAGCATTCAAATTTATTTAATATAAATTTACATGTTATGAGAGCCTTTATCTATCTATATATAAAAGGCTAATATGCAAAGTGTCCCCTCAGGAGTTCAACCTGGAAAATGGGAATTTGATCACTCATGATGATGTGCGCTGACCACCAGGGGGCGGCACGGAATATGGCAGGTGACCAGCAATGGTGAGGCACTGAGGGAGCAAGGGAAGGAAGAGAAGGGAAGGTGGTGGTGTGCAGGTGTTGAGAGAAGGAGGAGGTGGGGAGGCGGGGAGGTGGGGAACCTGATTGGCCCTGATCACCTTCCAGACCTAGGGACCCTACCCATGCACAAATTTTGTGCACCGGGCCTCTAATAATGAAATAAATACAAAATAAAAAGATTAAGCCTCAGTGTTTTTATAATATAAAAGATAAAGAGTGGAAAAATGAGTATAAAATAAAAGGTAAAGCTTTGATAAAGAGTAGAAAGTCATGGGAAAATGTGGTAGGATGAAAAGGTAATAAACTGGGGGAATGTTAGCAGGGCCTGTTTGTTTAGACCTGTCTTGGTGTCTCTCTGTCTTGGAGATAGGGATGCTTCTTTCTTCCAGGGATAGCACAGGTACTTTTTTTTTTAATTTAGGACAGTATTACAGATAGCCCTAATTTCCCTGTTCCTTTCACTCCCTCCTCCACCCAGCCTCTGCCCCTCTCTCCCTCCCCCCCCCCCCCCCAGTTAGGGCAGGCACTTCTCACATGAGAGTCTTTTGACCTGCTTCAGGGGAGGAGGGGAAAGGTAAGAGAGTCCTTTCTGCACTTGCCATTTCTCAGCTTAAAATAGTTAATACACCAAGGCACCATATTTTGGGGAAGTGTGTTCTGAACCCTGTCACTGACATGACAAGAAGATAGGACTGTACTGGTCTTTAAGAAATTTTAGAGGTTTAAATGGTTTAGCTTGAAGGTTATTACATTAATTAAAGACTTGAATTCAATAAGAGCTATTTTTCAGAAGATAACATTCTATCTTCCAGTCACAAGAGAATAAAATAATTCTGTTAAAATGTTAGCATGATTTTTCCTAGTCCTATTCTAAAGTACTCGTTTGGGATGACTGCAGAGTTTCTTTGGCAACAAATGCATCCCTAAATGTCAGCACGTGGGCTAGTGCCACTTGTAGAGCCTTTCTGTCCAGGATGGTAGTCACATATAGCAATTTTTATCCTAATTTAATTAGAAACAAAATAAATTTGATTTCTTAGTTGAACTATGTCAAGTTATCGATAGCCACATGTCCTTAGTATCTATCCTATTGGGCCATGCAGATATAGAACATTCCAACCCTGCAGAAAGTTCATAGATAGCACCGGTCTAGTCTTCTAGCCTTAGTCCTATACTCCAGGATTCCAGGATAGTTATAGAATTCCAATGGCCACTTTGAAAATGTGCATACCAGCAGAAGCTTTTTAATCTAAGCTATTTTACCCATTCTGATAATATTTCCTCTAAATGTTTGGTGACCTTTCTTGTCAAAACTTTGCCTCCCTCCTCCCCCCCCTCCCCCACTGTGCGTTGCTTTTTCTTCCTGATACACCAGATTTCTCAACTCCCAGCTGTCTGGGACATGTAATCATACATGTGGGCATCAACCTAAGGAATCAAAAGGAGGTCTGAAAATGAGAGCTGTGTTTATGGAAAAATTACTGTTTCATTTTGGTTGGAAATCATGGTAGGTGAAAAGGCTTAGTGTGAAATAAGCCTTTTTTTTTTACCAGTGTTTCTTAGTCTTAGGTGCAATATAATATCACTTGAAGAAGTTCAAGTACTACTGATGCTCAGATTTTACTGCAGAGCAATTATAATTACATGAAATTCTTGAATCCTCACTTAGCTTAAAATGTCAGTCTAGGGCTTGTTTGGTTTTGGTAAGGAATGGGGGTATATTTAATATATTTAATCAAAGAAGTAACATAATTTTTTATTATGGAGGTTAATTTGGTGGTTATGAATAAAATGGATTAGCTGGGGAAGAAGCATTTTGCATTAGTTAATGGAACTTGGTCTGGAGTCATGGAATTAAGAAGGCAAAGAGAAAATAAATGTGAAAAAATAATTTTAGAAGTGAAATCAATAGGCTATTACCACTGATTAAAAATGGGGCCCAGGGCCCAGCTGGTGTGGTTCAGTGGTTGAACCTTGACCTAGGAACCAAGAGGTCACCAGCTCAATTCCCGGTCAAGACACATGACTGGGTGGTGGGCTCGATCCCCAGTGTGGGACATGCAAGAGGCAGCGGATCAGTGATTCCCTCTAATCATTGATGTTTCTATCCATCTCTCTCTCTCCCTTCCTCTCTAAAACCAATAATATATATTAAAAAAAAATAAAAACGGGGCCAAGGAAGGGACAGCACTGATGTAATCATATTTCTAAGAAGTGCTAGATAACAACAGGTGCCGCTGAGTCTCAGTGGATGAGATTATTAATGAGAAACAGAAAAGCCAAGAGAAGGAAGTGCTTTCATCCCAAGTGGAGGTGGTGTGGAGTGATAGAAACCCTACTTTATTTGGAGTGAGGGGCTAAGAGGGGGATGCTCTCTTGTATAAAAAAATAGCCTCTGTGAATTTATTTTTCTCAGATAAAACCTTAGTTAAATGAAATATGTGTAATATTTCTGGAAATTCCTAATCCAAAGTTGGTCTTAATAAAAGTTTATTTGGAATTGAATCTCTGCATTGAAAGGGGACTTAACCCTAGTTCAGCTCAGCTCAGCCACCCTTCCTATGTTTAAAGATGTCCCCCAGTTCCTGCACCATAGCCATTCTGCTCACACTTGGACCCTTCCAGAAACAGGGAACCCCTCATATTGCGAGATAACTAAGTTTGTATATGGACAGTCCTGAATATAAGCAATCTTCAGTCTAACGTGTGAAGTGTCTTCCTAAAGCTTCTGTTTTCATGAGAACTTCTTCAGTTGAGTTGTGAGCAGGAAAAGAATTTATGTGTTAAAGAGTTTTCTAAGTGATTCTTTGATAAAAAATCACCCTAAAACTTACCCACATGTCTTATTATGATCACTAAGTACTAAGAGGACAGGGTGATTATGCTTTAAGTACAATGCTATTAAGTTTCCAATGATTGCCTTCTCCAAGTAGAATACAAAATTATCTGGGTAGAAGTGCTTTGGGAAAAAAACACTAAGAAGCATATAAAACAACTTTAAACACAATCATGAGATAAAAGAATGCTTTCTTAAGGAAAGAGGGAAACTACAAATAGTAATTTTTTCTCATAACAGCTAATATTTCTCAAAGCTTCCCATATGCTATTTATATTGCATGCCTTTATCTAATATTTAAGTGTATTATTTCCCATTGTACAACTAAGGCTTGGAAAGGTTAAGTACCTTTCACAGAGTCATCAAGTGGCACAGCTAAATTTCAAATGCCACATTTTATTACCTTATATGAAAACTAATTTTTTTTTCTTTTGCAGCCAAACTATGCCTTCAAGGAAGCATATGGAGGTGGTACCACAAGGGAGACGTGTCCTCATTTAAAAGTAAGCACAAATATCTTATCTGCTAATGTGGTTTTGTTTATCACACCCCTATTTGTTTGCAAGGTTATTGTTATTATATTATCAGAAATGCTTAAACAACAACAACATAATGACTTCAAACAAGGAGTCATTTGTGGGTTTTGTTGTTTTTTGGTGTGTGTGTTTGTTTTCCCCCCCTGGTAATTATTATTGTGACCTTAGCTCCATAGAGAAGTCTGAGTGGTAAGCCAAGTATTGGAAATTCAGAGGGAATGTAAATGTAGCTTGAAGAAAGGGAAGAGTGGGGCACTGAAGACTCACTTTGTCTGTCTCACAGTTCTGTTCAGAGCTAGCTGTGATTGGTCTCTGCATGTGAGGTCTAAACCAATGCATCTGAATCTACCAAGAGTTGTTTTACATGTTGAAAATTTTAGAATAAGTGAGTAGTTACCTACTTACAATAATGTGCTTCTTGTTAGCCGTGCACTTGTTAAGGTTTAGGTCACAATTTAGTGACCTAACTGAATTTTTTTCCAGACAAGAATATTTCTATATTGGTAATTATCATCCTGGGGGGAAAAAGGGCCTCTTAGACGTGGGTTTCTTAACCAGTGTTTCTTTGTCTTCTATGCAATGTGATATCATTTGAAGAAGTTCAGTTAGTACTGATGCTCAGATTTTACAGCAGAGCAATTATAATTACAGAATCTTTGGCATGTGATCTGGATGTGATATGTTAAGACGGTCCCAGGTGATTCTAGTGTATAACAGGGCTGAGAACTATAACTAAGTCCATGTTTGGAATGAAACATCAAATTGGAACATGTACACAGTCGTTTAACAGAAACAAAATTGAGTTTGAAATATTTGTAATCACTAAGAGAACTATTGGCTGTTGAAAGGTAAACTGAAAGCTTTGTGTGGGACAACCTAAATTTATTAAATTTATATGAAAAGGAAAAAAAGATTTTTAGGTAGAAATGTGAATGGTTTTCAGAGAAATAGAAATGATACTCAGATAAGCTTTAGAATCTAAAGATAAAATTACAATTTAAACATCACCTGGGTAAAATCTAGCTTTATAACATCTTCATAATAATAAATCTAAGTTCTTTTTAATCCTGATTCTTAAAATCTCAAAATTTTATTTTATGTTACAAATTTGATTAAAGCTCTACTTTGAAACAGAACAATTTCTCTTTATAAAGCTTGAGTATTTCCCAGAGACCTGTACTGTGGAAATAACAACATGGTTGTTACCCAAAGTCACTTTCCTGACCAAGGAAAGCTGGAAAATCAATGTATTAATAAACAAAGAAACAAAAATACATTATATTTTTTTACTAATTCTTTTAGTTCACATGTTCTTTCACATGTAGGGTACTAGTCACCACATAGTATTTATTTAACTTTATTTAAAAGAAAAATACTTTGATTTGTTAAGTACTTGATTCTTTGATAAATTGCTTGTAGAAGTTGCTTTAGAGTCTTAGTTGATCGCGTTGGATCTTCGTCATGTCACCGAGGTTTACTTTAACTGAATAGAAGAGCTCTTAGAAAACAAAACCTAAATCATCTCAACATGGCAGGGATATACCATAATGGCTGCTGAAAAGACACACAGCCTGGAATTACTTTGATTATAGGGGTTCCAAGGAGCACCTGTGATTGGCCCCCACATGGCTAAGGGCCATCTCAACTGCTGAGGGCATTTATTGTGATACATTCTGTAAGAGGTCTCGACAGGACACTGTGAGACTAAAAATTGAGTTACTTAGGCATTCTTTTTCCAGGAGTGCTTTCCAGTTTTGGTATCATTGTAAAAGAAGGCCCTTTACTGTTTCTACTGTTTATTCCTTACATAACTTCTGTCCTTTGTGATTTATTTTTACCTCATTCTTTTTTTCTTTTTCTTTTTTAAGAAAAGTTGGTTTAGTGTCATTTATTTTCTGATTGTTTTAGTGTTTTGTGTTTTTTTTAGTGTGTGTGTGTGTGTGTTTTACCATGGGCTAGCTCTTTCCCTTTCTCTTCATTTTTGTTCCCTCTCTTCTCCCCTCCCACCTTATCTCCTTCCCTCTTTTCTTTCCATTCTTTTTTTTTTGCTTTTCTTTCATTTACTCCCCTTCTTTCCCTCTCTCCCCATTTCCAATTACAATTTCTAACCATAATCAAAATGTAGCATAGCCAAGAGATACCTATTTAGTGACATAAACCAACAGTAATAACACTTCCAACTATTAGCAATAGTTTTTTGAAGGGCATACATTTAGCTATTTGAGCATTTTTTTTAGTGTTTTTATCTAGTTTCTGACTTTTAAATCTTTTTACATCATTTTGCAAGGTTTTTGTAAAGTCATCTCTTTGTGGAAATGTGCTGCTTTGTTGAATCTGGAATTTTTATTGATTTGCAGTTTCTATATCTTGGGACAAATACTCAGTGTATCAGTGTTCTTTTTATTGTATGCTATATATGTTCTTTTTGATGTTTTAATTTTCCATCTTCAAGTGAAGTTTTTATTTTGAATTATCAATGCATATTTCCAATACTTTATATTTAACTGCTTTTCAGTGAAGTTAGATTTTAAAGTAAAGTTATTAATCATTGTATTGCCCTCCCCTTAATCAATACTATTTGATAGTGTTTCCAAACATATGACTGGCTGTTGTATTTCTCTGGCAGATAATCTGGATTTGCCCCTTTCTCTAATATAATAAACTGCATCTTGGTTCCTAAGCTGTTACTAAAGTCACATATTTTTTTTTCTTCTGTATTTTTTCACAGGTTTAAGTCTCAAATGGTACAATGTATTATAACATTTTATTAACTATAAAGCATTGTGCAAAAATAAAGGATTAATATTACCTGAAAAATGTATATCTCAATCAAAGTTAACCTTTAAAAATATCAGTTTAATGATTATAGCATTTGATGGACAAAGGAAAAGGAGTAAAGGAAGAAAGGGATAATGTAGAAAGTCAAAATATGGAAAAAAGTAAATAATATAGTTTGAGACAACATCTAGGAAAGAAAAAATTTGGAAGTTATTCAGTTGTATGAGAAAGTTATATGTGTTGTTTTAATGACTAGTTCTTAACTAGAGAGAAACCTAAGAAAGAAACAATCCTGCCAAAACCTTGATATTGGACTTTTTTTTTTGCCTCTAGTATATGCTTGTTGTTTATGCCACCCACTATGCTATAGTTTGTTACAATAGCCCTAGTAAATAAAGAAACCTCCTTAATGTGGCCTTTCCTGATCTCTCAAAATAAGGAACCCTTTGCTTTCTCAATTGTATTGTCTTGTCATTGGAAGGTAACAATGCTAGAGTATCAGTTTTATTTTGTTCTCTGTAATGTTTAGCACGTAGGGAAGTGACTGGCCCATAGCAGTATTACGCTCTATTGATTGAATGAGTGGGTGAATGAGGAACTGATGGACTGAATAGTTGAATGGATCAAATATCTTCTACAAACAACAAACCAGAAGAAGTAGGACATGGACTGTACATTTTGAAGAAGGCAACTTTATAGGGCCATGACTAGAAAACAACAGTGAGATCTAGAGAAGTGATGGTTTTAAGTCAAGTGATTTGTGGGAATTTGCAAAACCTTGTAAAGAGTACATGGGAGGAGAGGTGGAGACACAACAACTATAATGACTATGACAATATAGGTGAACACCTGAAACTACAGAGTTGAAAATATAATGTGGTTGTCTTCCCCTGAGAATGAAGCAAGGAATGGACAGGCTATTATTAACTTAGGGAAACTAACAGGAAGCAAGACTCCACTAACATTCTAAAACCTAAGTCTATATTGCTGGCTGTTGAGTGGGCCAGATCTCCCTTTTAAAAAATATTGATTTCAGAGAGCTAGAGAAAGGGAGAGAAAGATAGAAACAATGATGAAAGAGAATCATTGATCTGCTGCCTCTAGCACAACCCCTACTGGGGATCGAGCCTGCAACCAGGCATGTGCCCCTGGGTGCATTGGAAGGCGGGACCCTTCAGTTTGAAGGCTGACACTCTATTCACCCAGCCAAACCATCTAGGACCACATTTCCCTTTTCAATGCAAACTATATATCTGTCACATTCTAGATGTGACATTCAGCCTAAACAAAAAAAAAAAAAAAAAAAAAGGAAAAGGAAAAAAAATACATAATCATATATGTGTTATGGCATTTGATTGATTGATATTTACCTCAGACCTGCTTTGATTTCATGATTCAAACTTTCCCTTGGTCATGAGCTTGACAAAGATAAATTGTGAATGGCTTTCAAGTTCCTGCCTTTAATTGCTGCATGTGTAACGAGATGTTTTTTGTTTGTAGAGTTGATATTCAGACACGGTTCCATTTCTCTTTTGTTCATGTTATTCTGCTTTCCAGTGGGAGTCCCAGCTTCATAGTCATGTTTTGATTAAGGGACTAATGCTTTATTAAATTTTGAATAGAGTTTGTTATCAGTGTAGTGTTATTCTTATTGAAATAGCAACATAATATTCTTCAGCTACTTTGTGAAAGGAGAGCAAAATGCGATTTCTATTCTTACTCAGATTTCTAGTTGTTTACAGTGGCTTAAATAATGCTTTTTGTGAGAGGATCCCAATTTTAGTTTGAGATGACACTGGGCTGATCGCTGATCCTATTATCATCAAATACTGTGGAGGTGTGGTCCACCTATTCCAATTTATTACTTCTTGAGAGACAGAGATACATTTCTATGAAATACTGATGTTGCTGAACAGGTCCAAGCTTTGTAATTAATTTATTTCTGATGGTTAGAAGACAACTTCAAAGTTTTCCTTGTATCTTCTAATTTTTTTCAATATTAATCATAAAAATAAGATGTGTAAAGACTTTTTATTCCAAACAAAAGACACATGAAAAGAGCCACAGTTTAGAATTCATAGCACTCTCAAATGTGCAAGCCATTCAGAAAGAATTCACTTTCGCATGTCTTGTTACAGTGTCTATGAAAGGAGAGGTTGGAACTAGATAATTTTTAATCTTCTAACTCACAATTTTATATTGAATGATTTCATCCCTTCGTCTTCTGTATTGTAGTAGCATCTATAAATAATATTGACAGCACATTCATGTATTTACTGATCACCTAGTAGAATGAAAATGGTTGACTTGTGGCCTTTAGTCGCTTCCTTATTGCAAGGGTGTCACATGTGAGATTCATTGATTCATTCAGAGCATGCTTATTCACTGGCTATTATGTGCAAAGCAATGTGCTAAGGAAATACATGCACAAAAAAGAATAGTTCTTAAATAATTAAGATGCTTCTTGATTGTTGGGAATTTGGAGAGAAGTCTATGTTCAGAGAACCTAGCAGAAGCAAGTGAACAGAAATGAAGTTCAAACTTATGGTCTTAATTTCATTATCAACAGGCTGAAATATTTTGGTGGAAAATGTGTGTTTTTTTTCTAGAAGTCTTAGGAGAGAGTCTATTTATTGTACCTTCAAACTTCTAGAAGCTGCTGGCACTCCCCAAATTGGTTTATGGCCACATCACGAGGACGTGAACATCTTTGGAGAGCCATTATTCTGCCTATCATACTTTTTGTGGAAATGTACATATTAACAGTAAAAATACATAGATAATTTTTACTACATAGGATGTCTATATACTGTATTTGCCGGTGTATAAGAGACTGGGCGTATAAGACGACCCCCTAACATTTCCACTCAAAATACAGAGTTTGTTATATACTCGCCGTATAAGACTACCCCCCACTTGGAGGCATATTTTTCAGGGCCAAAAAATCGTCTTATACGCCGGCAAATACTGTAGTACTATTAAATATTTTAAAAATTGCACTAATTAATGTGATAACGTGTCCACCATGCTTTAAAGCATTTCTAAAATCTCTACTTGGCAGCTACTATTTAAGAATAGAAGACATTCTTAACAGATCTTAATCTTCCAAAAGTAAATATTTTTTCTATGTAATACTATGACACATCGAGCCCCAAACTGTTAAACAACATTGTTACTTCTGATGGGCATTTTGGATTTTAACAAAGTAAAACAAATAACTACTGCTATAAAGACATGAGGCTGATTTCTATTATGTGATAACAATAACACATTTTTATTATTATATTTAAGTGCCTCGCCATCTTCTAAGTTCTTGTACATATTTTATTTGATTCTTATAACAATGGGATGTTATTATTCTCTTCATTATAAAATCAGAGGACAGACACAGAATCGAAATAACTTGCTCCAAATCGCATAGTTAGGAAGATGCAGAAATGTGATTTGAACTCAGGCCCTCTGACTCCAGAGTCTATGTTCACTCTAAATATTTTAGAGCCAAAGTTCTTCAGGAGGACTCAAGTGTATATTTATATATTTATAATAATATGCAACTGGAGAGATGTTTTGAGGCACCTGCCAGTGCTTTCATTGTAAAATGCTCATTCTGAATTTTAAATGGCTTCTCTCTGTTATTAAGCTTTGTTTGGGGGAACATTCTTTGTTTTTTCTTTTGATGTATTTTGATCACCAATATTCTAAAAAGCCACTAATCAAATGGAGATGAGGACTGTGATTGGAATAATTGTAATCTTCCTTTCTAAGCCACATTTCTCTATAATCAGACATGGTGACACGTGTGTTTGCAAGGTAATATGACTGACTTTTAGCAAACATGATGGAGTTTACCTACTAAAATTAGTACCTTTCCTAGCATTACCACAGGTTTTTTTTTTCCCATTAGAATTGGTTCAGCATGCCATTTAGCTATTATCTTCCCAAATTCAATTTACTCTCAAAGGAAAATAACCTCTTCACAAAAGTAAAAATCATACACCAAGATCTCTGAAAGCAAACTCAGGACAGATCTTTCTACAGTTGCTTGGGAGGCCACAGTTCTTCAGAGTCTCCCATATCCCCCCACGGCGGTTACTCTGGAGACACGGTGCAGTGCTGCAGGGGTGAAGAGTAGCATGTTGTCGCACTTAGTTTGGTTGTCAGGGTTCTACTTATTTGGTAGCACATTGGGTATCGAACTTTTTTGGCTGCGATAATCTATCTACAATCTTACTTGAAGGGATTCTCGTCTCCAAACAGTAACAAAATAATTGGGTTTGAATTAGTGAATCCATAGTCTGGAATGATAGCGAGGTGTAATTGATTTAAACATAATGCGCCACAAGCCATAAGTGACACTTGAGGATTCTAAGGTATTTCCAACATTCATTAGAAATTGGTGAAAAATATTCGCTAGCCAAGAGTAGCGAAGAGAAATATCCCTGTCTGGGTCACCCTCCTTTCCCCCCCAATTGTTCACATCCTGATAAAACAATCTGGGTGACAGTTCCTGACCATCCTGTTTTGGTCTGGTTCCTGCCTTTCATCATTGAGCTGGTTCTCTCCTAATTTATGGACTTCTTCAAAGCTCATCTCAAGCGCAGGATGATATAAGTAGGATGATGCAGAGGCTTCGCTTGCTTCTGCTGTTCACAATGTTTGCGGCTGTGTGTTTATTATGGAAGAACGGCTTCTGTTTATATTAGTGTGGCCTCTAGCTTTTATCTCTATATCTGTTCTCACCCCTATGGGCTATGGTAGGTCTCTGAGGTGACAACCTACCATATTTACTTATTTCAGTAAAAAAAAGTCACTACATAGGATCTGAGCTGAAAACATAGCACAAACACACACCTGCATGCCTATATGCATGTACAAAGAGCTTTAATACCACCACATTTCTTGCCTAGTACAGTTAAGCATTCCTCCTGGATTCCACTGCTCAATAATTTTACTCTTTATCCAATTGATGTCCAGGGTCATCGAGCTAAATCTGCATTTCAGAGAGTGCCACCACTCTCACTCATTGCTGGTGGGTCATGCTTCTGTTCCCTATTGCCTTTAAACTCATCTTAAATCATTTGGCATGGCTTAATGTAAGCTAATAACTTAGCAGGATGCCTCTGGATATCGCAGTCTAGAAGTCCCTTGACATAAAACTATCTAGTACAGAGATTCTTATAAATCAAGAGATAGCTGGGAAAGTTTGTCAGGAGCCCGAGGCCTGGCTATGCCACTACCTAGAAGATTCTGCTTTCTTACAGGGTGCATGGATTAAATTTCCCATGGGGAGAAATGGCTCAACAGCTTCCCAAACAGAAAGTGTTTGGGAAGTTATATATATATATAACTATATTTTGTAAAGTATTTTAAGCAAGTGCTTTCTGTTTCATGTTGTGCATATATGCAATAAAAATGTAGGCACAAAGACTAAGAAATTTGGGTTGAAACAAAATTTAAGACCCCAAAATATAAAAATTTCCAGGAATGTGTATTTGGAAAATGTACATGATAAAGTAATGGGTTATTCATTACATCAACAAATATCTAAATAAAAATCTTGATTTTTCAAATATCAAATAGAAATCTCTGCATTATTTATTATATTATTTCTCCCTTATGTACATGCAGCTTATTTTGTATAACACCCTAACCTTTGATTTGTTAAACAAGAAACCTTGCTGAAACCGGTTTGGCTCAGTGGATAGAGCATCAGCCTGTGGACTGAAGGGTCCCAGGTTAGATTCTGGTAAAGGGCATGTACCTTGGTTGTGGGCACATCCCCAATAGGGGGTTTGCAAGAGGCAGCTAATTGATGATTCTCTCTCATCTATGTTTTGAACTTTCTATCCCTCTCTCTCTTCCTCTTGGTAAAAAAATCAATTAAATATATTTGAAACAAAACAAACAAACAAACAAAAAACCCCCACAAGAAACCTAAAACAAGTGAGCTTGATCAATATTTATTAGAATGGAACAGATATACTCACCTACTATTATTTTGAAATATGCCAGTTTAATTATTTTAGGATAGGTATTTGTCCTTCTAGAAATGCTGAACATTTTATACATGTCTAAAATACTATCTTAATTTAGTTTTAATGAATTTAAGCATCAACTCTTTATTATCCTGTTATTTTAATCACATGAAATAATTACTAATGTGCCTATGCTAACCAAGGAATAAAAAAAATATAAACAAGTTGGGGAGTAGCATTCTTATATGTATTTAATAAACCAGGAAAATAATGCAAGTGCTAACTCAATTTCTCATAGTGTAAGGGCTGCTCAAATATTGTTTTATAATGTTAAGTGTATAATAAAATTGACTTAACAATGCACTCAACTTACATTTTCATTTTCAAAAAAAAAAATAGGCCAGCAATTTCTTTGTACATTTTAAATATACTTAATAAATTCTCGTTGGGTAGACTAAACATGTGTTGACTAGACATTAGGCATTGGAAAGAGATCTAAAATGCTGTAATGAAAGACTTTATAACACCTACAGCAGCAGTTTTCCCAAGGATCAAGACAATTACCTTGACATTCAGTAGAGAGAATGACCAGATCAGTACAGCTGCTTCAGCAGTAAGTTTCCAGATCAAACAGCTGTTTACAAAGGCATTGCGAAACTTTATCAGATGTTTTATTTATATTAGAGGTTAAATGAAACATCTGGTTTTCCCTGATAGCGAAGTTACAAATTAGCATCACAACTGACCTGATTATGGAATTAAGGCAACATCTGGGTCTGAGGAGGAGGTTTTAAAATGTCCTAGTAAATAGCTCTAACTTTGGCTAGTGAGTTATTTCTCTTCAAAAAGCCACCTTCTAGTTTGACCTGTACTTACCTCAAACTTGGCTTATAGCAACTCTCTCCAGTATACCACAACATACTCAGAGGGTCCCACATAAATCCACTAGCTTAATCACTGCTAGCAATCTTTTGAATTTGCTTATATATTTTTCTGGACATAAGCATATTTAAAATAGGTCTTGAGCTGAAACGGGTTTGGCTCAGTGAATAGAGCATCGGCCTGCGGACTGAAAGGTCCCAGGTTCAATTCCGGTCAGGGTCATGTACCTTGGTTGCGGGCACATCTCCAGTGTGCAAGAGACAGCTGATCAATGTTTCTCTCTCATCAATGTTTCTAACTCTCTATCTCTCTCTCTTCCTCTCTGTAAAAAAATCAATAAAATATATTTTTAAAAAAATAGGTCTTGAAAAATTTCTTGTTTGACTTAATAAAATGCCACCAAGAATGTGAAATTTATAAGCCTCAAAAAGTAACTAAATATATAGGAAGTTTAAATTTTTAAGAGAAATACTAGATGGACACTAATCAATGATAAAACTTCTAAGTTGCTAAATAAATATTGACTAGCAAAGAGGGTCTCTCAGGGACTGTTAAGGCCAAGTGTTTCAATAGTTCATACATCTAAGTGGATTACTAGTATTTAAAGGAGAACATAGTCAATAAAAATAATTTTTGTTGGTCTCACTTGTGATTTTTGTTTTCTTCTTGGCATCCATGGTGTAGAAAGCTAGCTGCCCATTGATAATTGTAAGAGAAGAGTGGAAGGGAAGAATGAAAGTGTGGCCTACCTTTGTCTGGTCAAACTCTCATGGGAAATTCTGAAGGATTTGCAACTAAATTTGTTTTTGTTTTTTTTTTTAATTTCATCTTCAGTAATGTAGACCAATTTAGGGAGAATTCACAGGATAGACATGATCTGGGGTGACTTCACTGTTCTACTCGATCTGTTTCCAAACTTAATGCATAGACATAGCTTCCCCCCCCCCTGAAATTGGGTATACCCCTTGTTCCTTCCTGGGGCTCCTTCTTACACCTTCTCTTCTACTCCATAGCCCTTTAGGTCTTTTCATTTGCCTACACCTGCCTCCAATCAATCTGGGCTCCAGCAGGTTGCACTGTTGAACAAACAGAGAAGAGGGGCTTGAAATCCCAAGGTCGAAGGTGCAGGAAGATGTGACTTCTCAGTAGTCCCTATCTTGGGGGAAAGTTTTAAAACTAAGCAAACCAAGCAAACAGTCAAAGGTATCCTTCTGGTTGTAAACTCCTCCTCCTGATGGGGGTAATGATTCTTGGTCTCCCTCCACTGTTGAGTTTAATGACCTAAGACTCCCTATGTTATGGCAGATCTAGAAAGATGTAGTTATGAGTGCATTTGTGTGTGAGTGCCTGGTAGGGGAGGGCAGATGATTATAATGAGGTATGAGGATTGGGAAGAAAAACTCATCCCATTATTAAACCACATAAGATGCATTAAGAGAATTAGAATTCAAATAATCTTGTTCAATTTTGACTCATAAAAAAGTAATTGTTCATAGCCAGGTGTTTATATGAAATACTTTTGTTACCAGGAAAAGTACTCTAGAATGTGATTTTTGGCATAACTTGTATCTACTTTAATAAAGATACTGATCCCTTTTCACTCATACCAAGAAGTAGTGCTTCTCAATAAACTGGATAATATTTTTTCATCAGAATGTCATAAGCATAGTTTTATCCTTAATCAAGTACTCAGTGCCAAATAAATCATACATTTTACACATAATATGTCAAAAAAGCAACTGTTAACCAACTATAAATATCTATGATAATGTGAAATCATAAAAATAAGCTGCTAGATCTAGAAAAAGAGCATACATTTCCAATACACATTATTTATGATATGGGCCCAAAGTACAATAAAATATACCTATGAGATTAGGGAAAACCTTCTAGTGCTTGATAATTTGACTCATAACAAATAATACCAATAATATCAATCAAATAAATAATAAGAATATTGACAAACAACAACAACAACAACATAATGTAATAACCATTTTGCTTGTTATCTTAAAATTTGGAAGATACTTCAGGAAATAATTTTGTTCCAAATTTCTTCAAAATCTGTTCGAGATTTTTGAGTGATTATTATGTTACTCTTAAACGCCTCAAAAGTTAGAGAAACATTTGAAATTATTTTAATTTTAGAATTGCCTAAAAGGAGTATACTGAGCAGGTTACAATCGACAATTTGAAGAATGTATTCTACTTAGAATATTACATAACTAGTGAATAATAACACAAACAGTAATAATGGATACCATTTATTTTAAAACTTGCATTGAGCCAGGAACAGTTATTTGGCTTCTCTACTATTGCAATTTACCCTTTTGTTGTCCTCTGCATTTGCAAATTATTGTGTCTTTGGCCAAACAATTTTAGATCAGATCCATACTCCCAAGAATAAGAAAGACTAGAAGCCCAGTGCACGAAATTCGTGCATTGGAGTGGGGGCTACCTCAGTTCCGCTTGTGCCCTCTTACAGTCCAGGAGTCCTTGGGGGATGTCCAACTGAGGGATTAGGCCTGTTTCGAGGAGCGGGCCTCAGCCATCAATCGGACATCCTTAGCACTGCCCCGGAGGCTGGAGAGGCTTCTGCCACCACCACTGTGCTCACCAACTGTGAGCCCAGCTCAGGGCTTCTGGCTGAGTGGTGCTCTCCCTGTGGGAACACACACTGACCACCAGGGGGCAGCTCCTGTATTAAGCATTTGCCCCCTGGTGGTCAGTGCACATCATAACAACTGGTCATTCTGCCATTTGGTTAATTTGCACACTAGCCTTTTATTATATAGGATAGCTGTAAAATACTTCATTTTAAAGAATATGAAAATTTTTCTGGCCTTCAGGAGACTTGGGAGTTCCTAAATCTCTGTCTTCCATTCTCAAAGGAAGGAACATGTGGGTGGCACCCTGACTTCACATGGGTATTTGAAAAGTAGTTAAACTTTAATTTTCCAATGGTCTTAGGCTCTACAGCAGTGGTTCTCAACCGGTGGGTCACCATCCACAGGTTGAGGACCGCTAGCAGGGTTGCCTAAGACCATCGGAAAACACAGATACTCATATTATGATTCATCAACAGTAGCAAAACTAGTTACGAAGTAGCAACAAAAATAATTTTATGGTTGGGAGACACCACAACGTGAGGAACTGTATTAAAGGGTTGCGGCATTAGAAAGGTTGAGAACCTCTTAGTTAAAAGCTTTCACTGAAAAGTATTAGTTCATTTGGCAGTGAACCCAGGTGTGTTTTATAGTGCTTCCATTCTCATACCCTCCACGTGTAATAAATACTCTATCAAAACCACACTTTTTAAATGTACCACTATTTAGTAGAACCCTGCTATATCAAGGGGCTCATACCTGATAGAAAATATTTAGCAATGAACATAAGTATGCCCTATTTATTTGTTAGGTGGTGAATTACTTACTTAAGCAGTGGCATTCATCCTTCAGAGAAAAGCCATCTCCAAACAATTTCACTGTTCCCACTGACACTCATTTATTTTACCGAATTGGAAAAATTAATTTCCACTTGAGTTTTATATGTATAGTGTTAGACTATGTCCTGTGAAAAGTGATGTTATGCTTTCTATCTGCTCTTAAATAAAAGATCTTGAAGTCATCTTACCAGTGTACCTTACTGATAAAGGCGGCGCTTTCATATAAATTCCTTTCACCTGGAGACAAGTTCCTTTTGGTTTCAAGAGCACCTTGCCTCTTTAATATTTGTGTTTGTTTCTCCCTGGATAGAGGCCACCTGTGAGTCCTAAGTATTTAGACTCATAAATTGGTGGGAAACCTAGCTGGAAAAATTAAATCTGAGCAAACTATTCTCTGAAAATAATTCGTTCGGAAAACATGTGGTATGCACCTCCATCATGCAATATAAATGGTATTTTAAAACAATATAGTTAGATAGGCATTTTATCTTCATTATGTCTGGCATTACACTTGTCTAGCTGCAGGTTTTTTGGTGTTTTGTTTTGTTTTCTTTTTTTTTTTTATCCATAAAGTTGGGAAATCACTTTAGGTATGATTTTCTTTGTCTCTCCCCCCCCCTCCCCCCGCCAATTCTTTCTACCTTGTTTTAAATTGTATATACTTCATAATTAGTCAATAACTTGTTTTTTAATGTTTCAGTTAGTAATTGAGTAGTCTCTGTGACAAGGACAGAGGGTATACAGATTAAGTATAGTCTTTGGAGAGTGCACAGTCTCTTTGCTGTGAACAAGTAATGAAAGTGTTGTTATAGAAATATAATGCGGTTAAACAGCAATAGTAAAAGAAACTGCATGATCAGCATAGTCCAGGGACATCAAATATCTCACCGAGGGGGAAGACCCTTGTATGGATTTTTCATAATGAGTAGCAGTTTGCCAGCTGGTCTGGGGGAAGGGGCAGGCCAGGCCAGGATGAATCAGCATGACAGTTGAGGAGAGCTGCATTGTGGTTGGGTTTGTCTTTCTCAAAATTGGCTGTTTGCCAATGGTTGGCAGGAAGTGACCCTGGTGCGTGAAGCAGAGACCACAGTGTCCTGTGTGTCATGCCAGGCACTCTGAATATTCTCCAGTGATAGGATGGGTATTGAAATGTTTGGAGCTTGGAGGAAACTTATCTAGTTTACCTTTTAGGAAGATGTGCTTATAAGCACTGTGGGTAAGTTATGAGAGTAGTGTGGAAAGTAGATATTAAAAGTGATAAACTTGGATTTTTAGTTAAGGACATTTCCAAGAAAAATGTTAAAGCTACGTATGGTCTGCTTCTTCATACTGCTTAAAGAAATTGTTCATCAAAAATAAACCAGAATGTGAATATTTAAATATTTCCAGCCTATCTAATTACAAGAGAGGAGAGAGAGACACACAGAGAGAATATGAGTGTGTCTTCTGAAGAGAACACCAAGAGTATGGCTATGCAAGCATTCCATAAAAAAATTACCCACGGATTTACTGTCATTGAAGCAGACGTCAGGAACAAAGATGGAATTATACCAGCAGAGACTCCCAGTTTGAGTTAAAGGGGAAAGATGTGGAACAAAACAAAAGAAACATTTCTGAGATGGTACAAGACGCAGCTTTAAAGTTATGCAACTGCAAACGTGCCATATCCTTCCAGAAACGAAAGAATGACTCTGAGGTGCCACTACCCATGCGGCAAGAGTGCCACCGCTTCAGTTTCTAAGGGTGAGGCGATCTCCTCCTGGTTTCAGTGCCTCAGATGCAAGGCTGACTGACACCCAGGGCCAAGGAAACAGCCACTTACTCTCCAGGATTTGGGACATTACCTGTGGGCCGAGAGAACAGAGCATCAAACTCAAACAAAAAAACATTATTTTCAGACCTTAAAATCTAGGTAAATGCTTGGAACCCATGACCCCTTTCTTCTTCCCAGTTTCTCCATTTTTCAGTGGAAATGCCTATCTTCTGCTGGTCACACCACTGTCCTTTGGAAACATATAAATGGATTGTTTTCACAAGGTCACAGCTGGAGAGGAATTTTGCCCTAAGAGTAATCCTACCTCAAGATCACTGATACCTGATGAAGATATTTAAATAAGATTTTTGACTGAAGATTGATGCTGAAATGAGTTAAGACTTTGGGATGTTCTGAAGTGGGTCAATTTATTTTACATGTGGGAACAACAGGAATTTTAAAAGTCCAGAGGGTATAATGCTGTGGAATGAATTTTATCTGCCCAAAATTCATATGTCAAAGCCTGCCACCTGGGCATCTGCCAAACCGTGAATTAAACACGGACCTTCTGGTTCATAGCTCTACACTTAACCACTGAGCACACTGGCTGGGTTATTTTATTTTATTTTTTAAGAAGAGAAATAACCAAGCTGGTTTATATATAGTTAAGAAGGAGCCAGTGAAAGGGAAATATTGAACACAAATTAAGATAATAGCCAGTGGAAACATATCTGCGAGGAATGGGATCCAGAACACTTCTTCTCAAACTTCAATGAACATAGGAATTACCTGGGGATCTCATATAAAATCCAGATTTGATTCAGAAGGACAAGGGTGGGACCAGGCTTGCTACACCTCTAACAAGCGCTCAGGTGTTGGTACTGCTGTTGGGACTCAGACTATCCCTTGAATCACAAGAATTAGGGCTTTAATGCAGGACTATTCAATCAGATGTTTATACCCCTTTTCTCTAAAACATGGAGGAATTGCTCAAAGAAAAATTGTGCATAAAATCTGGTCAACTTCATTCTCAATCTCATGGTAGATAATCAATCAAAGGTATTTCTAGTTGGAAAGTGGATTATTATCTTTTTAGAATACATTTTAATATGAAAATGTTCAAACATACAGATGAAACCACAAACATACAAAATGCCCATCAGTCATTTTGATAACTGTCCGCATTTTGCAATTTTGTTTCATCACCTGTTGCTGGCACTATCCCCACACTTTATTTCTACCACTGAAGTATTGTAAAGAACTTCTCACATATCTATAATTTTGCCCATGAATACTTCAATGTGTATCTCTATCAAATAAGAATTAAAAAAGAGAAATCACAGGGCCATTATCCTAAGGTCAGAATTGTTAATTATCTAAAAACTAGAGGCCCAGCAAACGATTGAAATCATGAGAGGAGGCACCCCACGGGGGCCGGAACTCCTGCCTTACCAACATAGCGCTGGCCTTTGTGTTGTGTCCACTGGGGTGGGGACAGGCGCTCCTGCATGTTGTATCTCCGCTCTGGCCCGCCCACAGCCCCAGCCTCCCTGCAGCCACTGGGGCTAGGGGCGGCATTCAGTACCCTCCTGCCCATATGCACCTGCAGCTCCTCCTGAGTGGTCATGATGCCTGGCTAATTAGCATATTCCATATATATATATATATATATATATATATATATATATATATATGGATGTATTTTCATAGTGAATTCATGTAAATCAGGAAATCAGAAGGTTCCTACATTGATTTTTGTTGACCTATATTTTCAGCATGTTTTAATACAACAGAGTGGCCAGATTATTATGATCTCTGAATGTATTATAATCTGGCCACTCAGTGTATAAGTAAAAGGCTAATACGCAAATTGTCCCCTTGACCAGGAGTTTAACCAGCAGGCAGGCTGGCCAACTGGCCATGTTCCCTCCCCTGGTCAGGCTGGTTGGACCCCACCCATGCATGAATTCATGCACTATGCCTCTAATATATGTATGTGTGTGTGTATATATATATATATATATATATATATATATATATAGGCTTCTAATATATATATTGAGTGGCCAGATTATTATGTGTTCAGAGATCATAATAATCTGGCCACTTAGTGTATGTGTAACAGTTCTCCTCCCCCCACCTTTATCTTTCAAAGCATTCATTAGTTGAATTAGCTGGATTATTTTATTTTCTGTAACATTTTCCATAATCTGGAGATGCTCATGGCATGTTTACATGATGTTATTAACATACTCCAATATCCCTCATATTTCTGTAAAATGATAGTGGACCTGGAGACTTGATTCAATCTGGTGAATTATTTATCGACTGGAATATTTCGTAGATAATGCTGTGTAATGCCTTGCATCGCATCATAAGGCATGGGATTTCTTGTGCCAGTGTTGTGATGTTAATATTAATAGTGGGTTCAGGGGCTGTCACTCTCATTTACCCATTATAAAGTTTCCTATTAACTTTTTATGTAATGATTTTAATAGCCATTGATAATTGTAACTTAGATGCATTATTTGAACAGAGGATTCTAAATGGCAATTTCTCTTATTCTGCCGTTTCCTTTGTATATATTAAATGTAATACTTCATAAAGAAGAATATTCTATAATCAAATGTTTATTGTCAGAAAGGCAAGATAAATTGATAATTTTTAACTCATTTAATAATTCTCAGAATAGTGATTGGTACTGCAGCAATTTCAAAAAGTGATTACAAGTTTGCAATTAGCAAAAATTAGACTGTAGAAAAAATATGTAGAATAAAATCATCAGTTTTTAACTAATAAATTAAAAGAAGTAAAAAAGAAGATAGAGCATGAGTAAGAACTAAAAGAATTAGGTACCCACCTACCAAGTTCTGTTGGGTGTTATTTGGTCCTTATTGAAATAAATTTTAAATATGACATTTGAAAGTCAATTTAGGTCCTGATGAGATTTTTGATGATTTTAATGATTTGTTGTTAATGTTAGGTATGATATGGTAGCTACAACCCTATCTGTTCTATCATATTTTTCTTTGGGAATTGTTCTTATGAAATTTTATGTTTACAGATTATGATGGGAAGTGATCATATTTTATTGTTAAGAAATCACTGGAATTTTGCAGTAATCAGAATTTGAGAAGTAGGACTGATTATTAGTTTCTTTAATGTTCAACTTATTCCATAATTGTTGGCTCTGCAATGCGACTCTCAGGGCAGATTGAAACTCTAATTAGGGGTCTAGTTTGCCTTTGATGTTGACGGCAACTCTTATTAGTATTAATGTACATGGAAGAGAGAATAGATCTTTAAATAATTTAAAAACAGCGTTGTGTATTATGAACACAGACATATAAAAGATTTAATGATGTGACTTTTACATATTTATACTATGGTGCATATAAACACACACTCCATGTATTGTGTATAACTATGTCTTAGCGACTAAATGAAGCTCATAAAATCTTGCCATTAATTATGTTGACAGAGGGAATATCCTTTTGTGTTTATTCATTCATTCCTCAAAATGGCTGGAGCTTCTTTTAACAATGATCTGTCTAATTTTCAAACCTTAGTCTCGTGAAAGGGAACTCTAGCTTCGACTCCCTAAATTGAGGAACACACATTTTACAGCTCTGGTAAATGTTAAAAAGGGAAGCCTCAGCTTTATGTCTTTATATGTCAGGCATATGAAAGTATACATTTCTTAGAAAATGTGTTTCACAATAGTTGACATTCTCTCTCTCTCTCTCTCTCTCTCTCTCTCTCTCTCTCTCTCTCTCTTTCTCTCTGTATGCTTCTTTTATAAATATTGTGAGCTACAGCTCTAATCCTTCTCTGGGCACAAGTGACCTACAGTGTGATTGTACTGTATTGTATTTATAAGTCCTAAGTGGTGCTTGACATGACAGTAAGAATAGCTTGTCTGTACCTTCTACTGTGAGAGACACTGGAGTTTCGTTGGGCAAGAGTGGTATTTTTCAGTTATTATGACATCGCCTCTGTATTTGAACGGCTTAGTTACATTTAACGGGCAGACTCCTAGCTTTATAAGTGGATTGCTTAATACCTAAATCTGCCTTAAAGAAGCTTTCAAAAGCAGAAACAAACAAACAAACAAAAATAATAACACCAAATAGCTTTTCATTCAGGGGTCGCAGAAACAAAGCTAATACCAAGCTTCTGGTAGGGTGTATTTTATCGGCTTAGATGTAAGGCCAGAGCATCTCAAATTTTCTATATGCATAAGTAATTTTTTTCTTCTTTTAAAAACGCTGCCCCTGAAAAGGTTGCAGGAAGGCCCCCTTTGAAGGACTCTCAGCACAGGTCAAGGAAGAAACAATGCCAAGGGGCAGGGTCTTTGTTATGCAGGAGGCCGCTGGCCATTTCAGAGCAGCTCCGGGTGTCAGGGAACCCAGTGGATGACAGATGGTGTGACTGTCCTTGCAAATTTTTCACCTTAACATGACAGCTTCTGTGGAAATACCCTGCAATCATTGGGAAAGATACTCTAAAAGCCCCCCCTGAAAATTACAGAAAGGGAAACAATGTTTATTTCAGGTAAAGTTCTGAGCTCTTGACATTTAAGAAAGCTAAGATGTCTGTAATGAAGAAACAGGGAAGAACAAGGGTGCTTTAGTTCAATGGGCATTTGTTCCTCCCAACACAAAGCAATCAGTGGGGAGGAGGGAGGAGGGAAGATAACCTATGGTCTTTCAGATTCTGCCTTTTAGGTACATGCGTTGTTGGGCTTCGTACACCAAATTTGCTAACCTCTTTGGATGAAAGACAGTGTAGTTCCTTTGGAAACTTAAATTACTGTAGAAACCAGCAGAAATGATTAGGGAAATTTCCCAGGTATACCCCAGGCCAGATGCATAATGCAAAATTAAGCAGTAAACTGCTTTCTGCAGTTTGCTTCAAAAACTGATCTCATTTTATGTTTGGAGGATTAAAACATAGCTTTCCTTTTTCCATTTGTTTTTATCAAATCTATGAAGGAAGAAAATTCTATAAATTCAGCAACAATTTTGGGTTTCCTAAGCACCTTTTTCATTTTTAATTATGTTTGTTCAAAATAATCAAAGGAGTATTGATAAATTCTGAGTGACATGAAAGGTTTCTTGCTTACATAGTCTATAGGTTTCCAGTGGCAGCCAGTATCAAAAAATTAAGTCATTTAAAAAAGTCTTAGTTAATTCTGAATACAAACATTGTGTTAGGTTGGATTTAATGAGAAAATCATCGCTGTCATTTCTGCTTCACATTCTCCTCCTTGTGCTTTAATCTGCTCATGCAATACATTGTGCTCTAAAGTATATGCCAAGGATCAGAATAAGTTCACAGCAAACGAATCAATAGTTTATCATTTTTTAATTCAATTATTTGTATCTAACTGTTAAAATTAGAAGACTGAAAATTAAAACAATACTGGGATTGATTCATTAAATTGTTTGTGTTCTTAAATGAGATTTTGCATTAAGCTTTGTGTGAGAAGAATATTAATTGTCTCTCTGAAATATGAGGCAGTAGCTGTTACTAAGGAAGGTGCATTGTTGATGGGGATGAGTCTCTTCCCTAACATATCCCAGATTGGCAATTTTATAAAGTATTTCCTCCCTTTGTTCATTATTCACATTATCATAAATCCCCAAGATAACAGAAGACTCCTGAGCTTCACTATGGGAATTGAGTTTCTAGAGGTATGGATGGAGTTCAATTGTATGCTGCCGTTCACTATCCTATAATTATAAAATGTAAACATGACTGAGTCAATAAACTAAATTTTGGGGAATTTGCCTTTGATTAACAACTGTATTATGAAAATGCAAAAGAAAGGAAAGGAAGAAGGAAAGAAGAGGGTAGGAGATGAGAGGAAAGGAAAAGAAAGGAAAGGAAAGAAAAGGAAAGAAGAGGAAAGGAGAGGAAAAGAGAGGAGAGGAGAGGAGAGGAGAGGAGAGGAGAGGAGAGGAGAGGAGAGGAGAGGAGAGGAGAGGAGAGGAGAGGAGAGGAGAGGAGAGGAGAGGAGAGGAGAAAACAGAAAGAAGAAAAATAAAGGTTCTATCCAGATATAACAATTCCACTTTAATGCATTGGTATTCTAAATTAGAAACTCCCATGATTTTGTGGTGTGGCCATAATTCAGCACTCACCATTTACTTCATAAAGCAAAAAACTGTCCCTAAAATGCTAAAAAAAGAATCTTCAGAAATGGTCTCCTCATCTTTCTTTTTCCTGCATAGACAACTGTACCAGGTGACCAAGGGCACTGGGGGCCCAAAGCTCTTCTAAAGGCACCAGTACTGACTGTCTAGCTCGTCCTCATTTTGCCTGCAGTGGTCTTACCTTTCCCATCAGCCTTCAACTTTCTCTATCCAAAAGGTGGTGCAGTGTTCCACATGTCGCTAAACAGCTTTTATGTGTTAAAAATCTGTTCTGAAATTTGCTGAGCTTGCGGTGTGCTGTTTAGATTCACCTGAGGAGGTTGGTTGCCTACAGTTCTTCCAGACACTCTATATGCTGAAGTAAATTGTGAGTGCTGAAACTGAAACGGTAGTATGTGGAATGTGTTCAACTTAATAGATCCTTGAGGTATTTCCCTCCATTCTGGAAAGAGCTCACAGGATGTCTGGTCCAGAGGACACTTTGGGGATAATTCTGACATGTGTCATAGTTTCCTGAAGTTACATACGTAGGAACAGTGGATAAGAAGGGGTTAACAGAGAGAGTGGAGATAAGCTTCATCTCGGGCCAGGTCTGATTGCATTCTCTAAAAATATCCTTCGCACAGAAGGAACACATGTTTGTCAGGTAAGAAGCACCAAATCACTTAATACCTAGTCAGCTTCTCAGCTATAAGATTAGCTAACTTTGTCAGGCTTATTTATAGGGTTATAAAGAATAAATTATGCTGGTAAAAGCACTTTGAAATCGGCAAAGCACAATACAAACACAACAAATTATTTTTGTTGGATGCAGCCATACAGTGGAAAAAGTATAGGATCCAACTGCACAGGTTTACAATGCAGGTTTGCAATTTTCAAGAGGTACTAACTTGATCAAGTTGCGTGATGTCTGGGGGTCTCAATTTCATCATTTCTAAAATGGGGATAATGATCCCCATTTCAAAAGCTGTTGAGAAAGCCAAAAGGGAACAATATGCTTTAAAAATCTAGAATTATGCAAAGGTGATACACAATTATTTTAGGGTGGTTTTTTTTTCTGAAAACTATTCTCTTGGGCCTGACAACTGGTACACACTGAGAAAATGCTGCAATTTCCTTCTTACCTAGGCCTTGAGGCTTCAGTCCCACTGCCTTTATCTAAGAAACCACAGAGAAGTATTACTACCAGAATGAGGAGCCAAGGTATTGGAAATAAGAAGTTAGATAAAGAAGTACCATAAATGTGAGTCATCAAAATAATTTTGATTCTCTACTAGCCTACTTTGTGAAGTGCTCAGAACATGGTCAAATATTCAATCTGGGATGACTTTAGGCTTGTGCAATTTTTTGAGAGAGAAGCTCTATTTTAAGACTCCAAAGTTTCCCATGTTGCATGTATGACTTCACCAAAAGACAGAGGAAGAAGAATGTTATTCAAATCAAACACTTAGGTATTAATTATGCATCCCATGCACGCTTGTTCCCTCTCCTGAGCATATTCTCATAGATCTTCCCCTTCGGCTTTCACCTTCTCTTGGCTCAAGTGTTGCCACAAAGAGGGGCTTTCTTTGACCACCCTTTCTCATCGGCTCCTCATCTCCACCCTTTTCTAGGCTTTACCTATTGATTATGCCTCCATTTATTAATTATTAGTTTATAATATTTCTTCACATTAACCCTTTTTTGTTTCTGCTTGAAACTTGGTAGGTATTCTAAAAATTATTGAATTAAAATGCGTATAGTTTGGACTAACAAACATAATTCTTGTTTTGCAATATGGTCATTAACAATCATGGAATGTCTATTGGGTATTATGTATTATGCTTCAGACATTCTTCTGACCGTTTTGTATGTACAATTAGATGAATTTATACTAACAGCACACTATGAGGTAGATACTTATGTTCCCATTTTATAGATGTACACAGTAAGGACATAGAATTCTAGAAAGTCAAAACCACTGAGCAAGGATTTTGCCACTCAATAGCATTGTACTCTTGGACAGGTAATTTAATTGTACTGAGTTTTGATTTCCTCATCTGTTATAGTGGGTTAATAACACCTCCCACATGGGGCTTTCCTGAAGATTGGCTAGATAAAGGCATAGGACTGCATCATCAGGGGCAGATTGCTGCTCAAAAATAAGCGTATCCTTTCTCTGTCTTTATGTCTCTATTTTCACCCAGTTCTCCTCATGACTTCCTTGGAATTTGCTTAGTCTCCAGATAGCTTAAGTCTACTTACCATCTTATAAAATCTCACTAACATGGTAAGTAAGGTTCAGCTAAGGCAGATATTTTCAAAGCACTGACCTGGAGTTGATTCATATGATAAATTGGGGGGGGGGGGTGAGGGGAGGGACCAAGGAAAGAAGGAAGGACCCTACCAGGTGGGGATTTCCCTGAGAACAGACTCTGGGCATAGCAGGTGTCCTTGAACTAGTACACAGTGGACCCAGAAGAACAGCAAGAGCCAAGCAGCAGTAGATAGGCTTGAGGCCCTTAATGCATCCCACCTCTGACTCAGATACCTAATATAAGTATTATAGAAGACCACATATTGAGATTGTGGCTACAAAATTTAGCAACTGAGCCATATTGCTGGATTCAGATAGAAAGTTAAAATTGTGAGACATTAGAGATAAGTTGGCAAAAAATGAATATAGTTGAATATATTTATATTTCTGAATATGTGATATCCATCTACATATGTTAGCTATTGTATATATGTGTATGTATGTACATAAATGCATATTCATGTAAGCATACACATGCATACATATTTAGAAAATTTTTAATTATAAAAAAAAACTTGCCCAGGATCATAAAGTTAGTGTGTGGCAGAGATGGGAGTATAATGATTATTCTTTAATATCATATTATCATTTGTAATTTAAAATAATACATATGTGGAGGCCTAGTCAATTCTTAGTCTATACTATATATTTTTTAAGGCTCACCTTAAAAATGAAAAAGTGACTTCAAAAAGTCTATTTAAGCTTGCATAGCTGATAAAAATCAAAGTCTCAAAGCCAAAGCCACGTTCCCCTTTACCCCAAGTAATACTCAGGCTTCCATTTTTAATTTTCCCCTTTTATTTTGCTGTTGCTGCTCCTAATTTACTAAATGTATAATAAATCTGAACTGAAAACATATCTTCATTTTCATGATGTTTCTTCTTAGCATGATGGAGCTCACCTAGTAGCACTAATCCCTCAAGTTTCCTTTCTAACCACATAAAAGTGTTTGATTGTTTAATGGTATTCTGGGAGAACGTTAAAAGGGGGGAAAACCAGAGGTGAAGCAGTTTCTATATAAACTCCACTGTCTCTTCACTATTCGGCTACTTTGTAGTCAATCAAATCCATTTTATATAATGAAGCTTTTCTTTATTATCCCATTATGGCTGCCTTAGAAAGGAAATAGTGTGTATGCTCCAGTGTGGGGCCATTTGTAATTATAAAAAGAGATGCAGGAGAGCCAGGCACTCCTCCTATGCCTTTAAAATCTCCTCCTTTGGTTGTTCTGCACGTTTTTACGGCTTTCTAAAGAAAGTGTTGAAAGCTGTGTTTTTATTGCCCTGATGGCTTTAATAGTGCACACTGTGAAACCAAGCTGGATACCTGATTGATGCCATTCCTACCTGTCTAGGAAGATAATGATCAAACACCGAGGGGCCTGTTCACCAGGTGATGTGTGCATGGAACTCCCATTAATGGTAATGGGAACCTGCAGCTAAGCACAGTGACTGGAGACAAGAGGCTGAAGGTGTGGTAGGTCCATTAAGACTTATTTCTTTCAGAGCAGCTGGTTGGAATATAAGTG
Organism: Vespertilio murinus; assembly: GCA_963924515.1. Classification (NCBI taxonomy): domain Eukaryota; kingdom Metazoa; phylum Chordata; class Mammalia; order Chiroptera; family Vespertilionidae; genus Vespertilio; species Vespertilio murinus. The sequence continues at coordinate 30,985,377 of OZ004717.1, read as the reverse complement.
GGAGGCAGCCCTTTTGAAGCTAACAATCAGCCATATTTAAAAGGTGCTGCTCAAGTAAGACATGTAGATGCATTGTCAACAAACCCTTTGTATAAAATGTACTTATGCTAAATTTCACCATATGGGAGTCTTATAAAATACTTGCTTTTTTTGAATGATGTTTCCATAATTTATCTTCCTCAAAATGGCTGACTAGAAGTCTATAGAGAATTTTGATAATTGGGTAGTTAATTGAGAAATAGAGATGCCAAATTTAGGACCCAAAAGAAACGTATTTAAAAAGGTTGATAACATACATTGATTATAACATAGATAAAAGGAGAAATGTATGATATACAGAAAAGATGAAATTCCACACTTAGGTCAAATCATATTTTAAGTAATTCAAAGGTAAGATACATGAATACTATATATTTAACATGTATAGATATGAATTAATCTACTAACAAAGTAACATATATGTGAATTAATCCACTATATAGAACATATATATTAATTCATATATATCTATTAATCTAACAAAAGAACATACATATATTAATTAATCCACTAACAAAATTTTATATATTTTTTTCTTCATTTAGTCTATAATATTTATTGAGGGCAAAGAATTATTTCAGACATTCAGGATGTTGCACTGACAGACTTAAGCGTTCACTTCCTAAATGTTATAATCTACAGGGATTAAAAGGAGAAGGGGAATTTAGAAATAGTTATATTCAACCTGTATTTTCTGCAGACAGAAATTAAGAGTGATGTGTTGACTTGCTCATCATTAAAAAACTGGGTAATGATAGAGCTAGTACTCAAATACTGTTGCATATGTCTAATGATAAATTGTATGGATGTACTCATTTGCTGTGTCTCTGAACCCAACACAATGTTGGGTACACTCTTGGCCCCCAGTAATAATTTGCTTCCTCAATAAATAAGTTAGTTATCTTGCAGATTTGCTCTTCTCAGTAACTTCTGTAGTACCTAAATATTTAAAAGAGCAAAACCAGGAAACAACCAATTTCTGGTTTTTGTTTGTTTGTTTTTTAAGAATTGTGCAACTCTCAACACAATAAAAAGTATAACTCGATTTAAAAAATGACTTAATTATATGACATGTACTTATCACTTTAGAAATGTACAAAATGATCTTCTGCTTCTGATTGTGATGAACTACTTAGTGATTCTAACAAAAGCTGTTAGAACAGGCATAAAAATCCAAAATGAAAAACAGGAAAAAGCCAAAATTTCATGGACTAGATCTGTAGAGATGAGCTGGCTGAAGAGATGCATAGGTAATCTAGATATTGGACTTTTGTTAAATATGAACCTTAGCTAAAACTGTGATGAATTTATAAGAGAAATAATGAACAAGATAAAGAATTTTATTGATAATAACTGAACTATAAGAAATAACTAATGGCTACTTAAAAAATTGGGAAATAATATGATTATATACTTAAAAATAATAACTCAATATTAAAAGCAGATATGGAACGTGGTGAAAAGGTCCAACATGCATTTGGTGAATTCTTGAAAGTGAAAGAGAAAGAAAATGAGGCATAAGTCATATTTGAAAAAAAAAAGATGATATATAACAATATTCCAAAATTCATGAAGATATTAACCCACAATTCAGGTATCTATTTAGCATCCAATCTTGAATAATGCAAATGCACACTGAGAGTCTTTTTCCCATTGTGTATTTTTGTCTCTTTTGTTATAGGTTAATTGATTTTCTATATGTGGATTATTTTGGGGCTCTTAATTCTGTTTTATTTATCTATGTGTCTGATTTTGTGCTAGTCATAGTGTTTTGATTACTATGGCTTTGTGGTGAAGTTTGATACCAAGAAGCATGATTCCTCCAGCTTTTTCTTTTGCCTCAATATTGCTAAGATTATTAAGATTTCAATATTTTCCCTGCACATTGAAGATTCAACAAAATTCCAGTATAAACCCTAGTAGATATTTTGGGGATATAGAAATTAACAAGTTATTAGTAAATCTGAAGTGTTTATGAAAATTCAAAGACTAAGACTAACCAAGATAATATTGAGGGGAAGATATGCATGGAATATATTGCTATATTTAAAAACAACTATAAATAAAGGCCTTATGTGTATACATTGTAGGGCCCCAAGATTGAGGAATTGACCTTCCCCACTGCCTGTTCCAGGATGTGACCTTTACGGTTAAAGATTAGACAGGGATGAGGTCAGTTCTTTACGGTTGAAGATTAGGCAAGAATGAAATCAGTCCCCAGAAACTCCCTACCCTGAGGACTTACCCAGAGGAATGGGAAGGGGAGAGACAAAGGGGCTTGCAAGATTAGACCCTGTCATAAAATATGTAATTAACAAGCCCAGCTCCCCTTCTTGGAATTTCCTTGTTCCCTTCTTCCCCCTCCATGTGTAACCCCACCTGCGTGTGGTGTTTGCCTTTATAAACTCATGTTCTGCAGTTACTCGGCGCTCCCAGTCAGCCAACACCGTTGCTGTCTGCCTGAGAAGCCCCTGCGCTGCGCTTGTATTAAAGCCTCATGCTTTTTGCATCAAGTTTCGGTCTCGGCGTTTGACTTGGGGTCGTCGCCCCTTCCGTCGGACTCACCGGGGGTCTTGGGACCTTACAACATCACACCTTTATTCCTCTTTCAGTGAACACTTAGTTAGCTTTGGCTATTCTGGCTCTTTTGTGTTCCTTATAAAATGTTAGGATTATTTGTTCTAGTTCTGTGGAAAATACCATTGGTAGTTTGACAGAGCTTGCATTGAATCTGTAGATTGCTTTGGGTAGGTCCAATGTAACCAGGACAGTCCACATAGGATGGATAAAGAGTGGCAGAGTGAGCGATGTGATGACAGAAGCAGAGGTTAGAGTGAGGTTATTGCTGGAAGGAGACTGCAAGCAATGGGATGTAATTAGCCTTCATAAACTGAAAAAGACAAGGACACACACTCTCTTCTAGAGCCTCCAGAAGGAATGAAGGCCTGATGACCCCTTAATTTTAGCTCAGTAAGACCATTCTAGATTTCTTGCCTTCTGAACTATAAGAGAATAAGTTTATGTTGGTTTAAGCCACTATGTCTTTGGTAATTTGTTAATACAAAAATAAAAAACTAATATGTACTTATTATTATACAATAATTTTTATAAAATACAAAATATAATATTTTAAGGACACAAATTGTAGACAAGTAGAAGAGTATCTAGAGTTCAGAAAGAGGTGAAACGTTTAAAGAGAAAATGGATTTTTAAAAAAGGTACAAGAGTAATTAAATCGGAGAAAGGTGAGTCTTTTAACAAATGGTACTATAAAAACTGTATAGCAACAAGGGGGAAAATGGACCTTAACACAATCTCACAACATGTGTTAAAATTAATTTGAGATAAATGGTAGAGATAAACATAAAACCTTGAACTACTCTTAAAGGAAACAGGAGAATATTTTTACAACTTTAGACTAGCAAAATTTAATAGGCTACAAAAAAGTTTTAGAATTAATCAAAATTAAAAATCACCAGGAAAATGAATAGTAAGTAGAAGACAACAAAAACAAACAAACCAAAAACAAAAAAACAAAACTTCCACAACATATATTTGATGAAGGACTTATATCTAGAATGATATAGAGAATTCTTAAAACTCAATAACACAATGCAAAATAGCAGAATTTTTTAAATGAACAATGGTAAAAGACTTTAGTAGACATAACAAAGGAAGAGGTACTAATGACCAATGAACACAGAAAAAAAGTAAGGTTTAGTCATTGGAGAAATGTAAATTACAATAGCAATGATATAGCCTCTATAGCATAGAAAAATTAAAAGCACTGATAGCATCAAATATTAACAAAGATGTGAAGGAATCAGAACTCATACATTGCCAGTAAGAGTGTAAAATGGTTCAACTACTTCAGAAAAGACTGGTAACAATCCACTCTTGGGCATTTATGCAAAAAGAATAGCAACATATGTACATAAAAATACTTGGAACAAGAATGTTCATAGCAGTTTTTTCATAATAGCAAAAAAATGTGAAATAATCTAAATGTCTAGGAACAATTGAATTCATAAAATAGTGCTGTTTTCATAGAATGGAATACTATCGGAAATAAAGAGAATAAATTTGATATGCAACAATATGGGTGAAACTGAAAACCATCATACTGAAAGAAGGCAGACACAATAGGGTACATATGATATGATTTTATTTTTAAAAGTATTATAAAAATAAAAAACTATTCTATGGCACAAAATAATCAGATCAGCAATTACCTCTATATGCCAGTGCTTCACTAAAAGTAATACAAGGAAAATATTCTATTTTAATTGGTTACTCATGTAAATTAGGCTACTCATGAGTATGCATTAAATTGTACACATATGATAGGTGTATTATATATGCAAATAATAGTCAAGTGAATATAAATTATTTTAAAAATAAAATATTTTTTATTTAATCACTTTAGTTACAAGAGAAGGTATCATTTGTTCTTGGTATTGGGGGAAAAGGATTGTCCAGGTAAGAAAATGGTTAGAAAACATTAAAAAGCAGGATGCAATCTGAGAAGATAAATGATCATATATTTTTTTCCCTAAGGCATACTACCCTGTTTCCCCGAAAACAAGACAGTGTCTTATATTAATTTTTGCCCCCAAAGATGCACTAGGCCTTATTTTCAGGGGATGTCTTATTTTTCCATGAAGAAGAACATGGTACACATTTATTGTTAAATGAAAATAAAGGAAATTTATTACCTGTATATGGTACGGTAGTACGGTAGTTGTCAACACAAACCAGACAAACTGTGAATCCTACAGTATCAAGAATTTACTCATTTATTCAATGACAATCATGTCATCATCTTCTGGAACATCATCATAACAATCCAATTCCTGAATTTCTTGTGACTCCATTTCTTTCAGAATCAGTGGACCAAATCTCTCATGGTTAGCAATAGCACTGTCTTTAAATGAGTACTTCTTGTCAAGGTAGCTTGCTCACAGTGCATTTGCACTGCAACTATTAGTGATTTTCTCCCATGAATTCTTCACCCAAGTCACAACTTCTTACAGTTTAGGTTTCACAAAGTTTCCATGCTGATTTCTCTCCATTCACACAACAGTGACATCAAGACTCCGTATAACGTCACTGGTTGCTAGACGCCAGTTGGGGCGGCCCTAGCGACCAGTTTACAGTAAATTAATTTTCATTCTGAGACAGAGCCTGGGCGCCTTATTTTCAGGGGGATGCCTTATATTTCACTCAGAAGGAAACCTGTAAGTAGGTCTTATTTTCGGAAGATGTCTTATTTTCGGGGAAACACGTAGATACTCAATGAACATTGATTGCCTAGGTGTGCTTAACAGGTCTTCACGTTTTCATTTCTTAAATGCAAAGAAATCTTGATAATACAGAAAATTCAGAACAAAAAGAAAATGTCATCTACAGTTGAATTTCCCTTTCTAATATTTTCCTTATATAAGCTTTACTTTTACATGAATAATTAAAGTACATTTGCACTTTATAAAGTTGTTTTTCTTTTAGCATAATGTTGTAAACATTAAAAATGTTTATATGCTCATTGTAAAAGTCATTTTAATGGTTTAGTTGTATAATGTTACATTGAGTAAACCTTTCAAAATGTATTCTTCCTTCGTAGGTCCCTACATCTTTATAATTTTTATGCTTTTTAGATGGATTATTCCTGTTAATAATGACTCTTTTAATAGCTATTAAATTTATTTTGCATTTAAGTTTTTTTTTGGATATGTATATATAAATATGTATGAGCTTTCTTTTGGTTAGTAATTGCCAAGTGTGTTGTTTTTATCTTTTTATTCCCAAATTTCTTATGACAATATGTTTTAGGTTCATCTTTTTATAATAATAATAATAGAGGCCCAGTGCACAAAATTCATGCACGGGGGTAGGAGGAGGGGTTCCCTCAACTCAGCTTGCACCCTCTCTAATCTGGGACCCCTTGAGGGATGTCCGACTCCCGTTTAGGCCCAATCCCACAGTCGGACATCCCTCTCACAATCCAGGACTGCTGGCTCCCAACTGCTCACCTGCCTGCCTTCCTGATTTCCCCTAACTGCTTCTGCCTACCAGTCTGATCACCCTAATCACTCCCATACCAGCCTTATTGATGTCTTACTGCTCCCCTGCCAGTCTGTTTGCCCCCAACTTCCCTCCTCTGCTGGCCTGGTCCCTCTCAGCTGCCCTCCCTTGCAGGCCTGATCCCTCCCAACTGCTCTCCCCTGCTGGCCATCTTGTGGTGGCCATCTTGTGTCCACATGAGGGCAGGATCTTTGACCACATGGGGGCAGAATCTTATGTGTTGGAGTGATGGTCAATCTGTATATTACTCTATTAGATAGGATAGAGGCCTGGTGCACAGGTGGGGGCCAGCTGGTTTGCCCTGAAGGATGTCCCAGATCAGGGTGGGGTTCCCTTAGGGCATGGGGCAAATTGGGTGAGGGGCCTGTGGTGGTTTTCAGGCCAGCCATGCCCCCTGGTGACCCAAGTGGAGGCCCTGATATCTGGCATTTATTTATCTGCTACAATTGAAACTTTGTATCCTATAGTGGAGCCAAGCCTCCTGCTTACTTTGTGGCTACTGCCATTTCTGTTTGGATTTGTTTACCTTCTATAATTGAGACTTTGTATTTTTGAGTGGAGGCCAGGGCCCACCAGAGTGTGTGAAAAGCTTGGCTTCATCCATTTCCAGGGAAACTCAAGCCTCCCTTCTGGTAACCATCTTGGTTGGGTTTATTTGCATACTTGCTCTGATTGGCAGGTGAGTGTGGCTGTTGGGCATGGCTTGTGGGTGTAGCAGAGTGAAGGTTAATTTGCATATTTCTCTTTTATTAGGTAGGATAAAACTAGATATTTTTAGCATATCTGAAAATACCTCTATAATAAATTTGTTATATAACATTTGACAAATGCAGAAGAATATATGTAATATATATTCATAAATTTATATAAGTTTGTGTTTTATATAAGTGTATGTGTAGATAAATACCAGGTGGAGAGTCTACAGCATGAAGGAATTCAAGGTAAGAAGTGTTAGAGGTCAAGTCTCAAAAGATAGTTTGACATCTGATTGTGAAAGGCATTGTAAGAAAGATACCAATAAGTGAAAAGGATTCGATTAGTCACTCAAATCTTTTAAAATATACTGAACTAATTTTATGATAATAGTAATTATGATATAGTCTCTTTCTTGGAAAGACATCAATAATTGAAACACAATTTTGAAAAATATGTAAAATAATTGTTATCTTCAATGTACAGAGACACAATGATTCCCCCCCACCCCCCTTAGGCACACTACTAGTAGGTGGTAAAGTTTGTTTTGCATTTTGTTCTCTTGAAAGCATCTTATATTTCAAGTCAGATTCAAGAATATTCAGAATATTCATTTGTATTTTGCCCTATAATATGGTCAACATAACTCTCAATTTTCCTGTGTAATTTGGAGTTGAATTAGCACATTTGGTTAAAGGTCTATGCTAATGATCCCAATCTAATTAGTTTGTTCCCCATATAAACTAGGTAGCTTTGCTTTGTTTTCTATCTCAAATTGCACCCCAGTGGCAGTTTTGAAATCATATGACATTTTTACACAAGGATGTCTTAACTAGGAAATGTGGATATGTTGTTGAAATCCATAACCTTTATTTCAAATAATAAATGTGCTGTGCTTTATTGATGTTGAGCCAGTCCGTAATCCTCACATGTTAATTTTATTTGGTTTACTGCTTTGTCTCTTTGTGTGGCATCTCTTTATGGGTACCTGACAATGCGAAGCTTATTTGGGTGAGCCACAGACCAGCTACTAACACCTCTGTGTTCTATTTAAGAGCACAGCTGAAAACTATCCTGAGAACTTGGTGTCTTAAAGAATGCCATGCCCTATTTAGTTTACAATACACAGGTCCTGAGTTTTATACTATGTTGATGAACTTAAAACTTAGAAAACCCATTATCCTCTTATGCATTCCTTAATTTGTGTACCTAAAAGTTTTTTTTTCTTTTTTTTTTAGAATGTAATGGAAGTCTAATTCATGTCTTTTAGGTTGAACATTATACTTCTTTTTAATGGCTTCATGCTTTCACAAATTAAAAAGAGTGGCAGGCTGAAACTGGTTTGGCTCAGTGGATAGAGCATTGGCCTGCATACTGAAAGGTCCCAGGTTCGATTCCGGTCAAGGGAATGTGCCTTGGTTGTGGGCACATCCCAGGTAGGGGGTGTGCAGGAGGCAGCTGATCGATGATTCTCTCTCATTGATGTTTCTAACTCTCTGTCCCTCTCTCTTCCTCTCTGTAAAAAAATCAATAAAAGGTATTAAAAAAATAGTGGCAGTACCTTTAGTAATCTCACCATAATATAATAACAAATCATTGTTCTCTTAAACAAGATAAAGAAGAAAATAACTTAGTTAAGCTTCCAGCCTGTTTTGTCTTCAGGAGGGAAAGTATAGTGTCAGTCACCAGTGACTCTACTGGGTGCTGAACGTTTTAAGATAAGACATTATTATAAACAACAGGTACAAAGAGAGGAGCCCATTGAAAATAACCCTTGTCTAGGCTGCTGGAACTTTAGAAAAGGAATCAACCATTAAAAATAACCTTAAGGCCTAAGATCTTGAAGAAAATGTAGCCCTTTCCCAATATTTTTAGTATACACATTTCATCTTTTGATATTTGTTGGAAACAGAAGTTTTAGATGGTAATAGTGACAGCAGTAGGGTACCAAGGATTTGATAAATGTGGGATTCATGCTGGAGCCTGAATAATCAGATAACTTAGTGAGTTACAGTATGTCAGAGCATCAGGATGATTGCCCAGGATTCTGGTCCAAAAGAGAGCTTGTCAGTTCTTGCCTTCTTGTACACTTAGTGTAAAGTGATCTTAGTTTAACCCCAAATAATATAAAGACATTATCCACTTATAAATATTGTGCTTGTTAATGTATGCCATAGATATTTTAAAAATACCTATGAACCCTTACATCATTTAAGATTATTCTAATCTTACTCCAGTCTTAAATATAGTTTGAAAAAGGAAGAAAAATGAAAAAGTTAATCTAATTTTGATATTATATAAATACATTTGAATTTAATAAGGATTGAGTAAAATCTTAAAACATATTTGTTAAGCATAGCCAGCATTCCATATGCTAAATTTTTCTTCTTTCTTATGTATATTAAAACATCCAATTTTTTGTTGGTGATATTATCTATCATCTATCTATCTATCTATCTATCTATCTATCTATCTGCCTTAGCAACCAACCAACTGAACGACTGGTTGCTATGACACACACTGACCATCAGGAGGCAGACACTCAATGCAGGAGCTGCCCTCTGGTGGTAAGTGAGCTCCCACAGCCAACCTTCCATGGCTGGATAACCTCCTGTAGTCCTTTCCCCTGGCCAGCTAACCTCCCATGGCCCCTCCCTCAGGCTGGCCCGGCCAGCCAACCTCCTGCAGTCTTGATCAGCCCCAATCACCGGCCAGACCTAAGGACCCTCACCCGTGCATAAATTCGTGCACTGGGCATCTAGTGAAAAGATAAATCTTTTAGAAATAACATTTCAAAAAGGACTCCATTGAAGACATCATTTTGATTATCATTAAATTTGTGAGTTTTGATATAGAATCCAAGTATACTTTGTTGTTCATTTTCTGATTATCAATTTAAAACATTATCTTGTAAATAAGTAACATTAAGAAACAAAAAACAAGGAGAAAAATTGGTTAACAGTTCACTTCATCTTATTCATACAAAGAACTTTGTTGTAACTTTTACTCCTTATGAAAGAAAGATGATTTCAGGAAGCACATTTCTATAACCCAAGTCAGAAGTGATAGATTAGCCATAGGAGGAGAATCACTGTTCTGTGACAGACAATGAGACAAGTGATATTTGGAATATCCAGGAGAAAAGATGAATCTTGATGCTTAAAGAAGAGATTTGCAAATGACACTTGATAATGTGATTTTTAAAATCTGAATTGAAGTAAAAAACCCCTTATCCTTCACTCAGCTTCATTTTTCTTCATATTTCATTCCTCAAATATTTAAAGGAAGTTAATGTTTCTCAGTTTGACCTAGGTGGATAAGTGTAAAGAGGATAAATGACCAGAATTTATATTATTAAGAACTTGAATGCTCTTATTGTATACTTGTTTGGAAAAGTTATTATTTTTAAATAGACTTCTTTAACAAATATGATATACTAGGCCCAGTGGTCGGCAAACTCATTAGTCAACAGAGCCAAATATCAACAGTACAATGATTGAAACTCCTTTGGAGAGCCAAATTTTTTAAACTTAAACTTCTTCTAATGCCACTTCTTCAAAATAGACTTGCCCAGGCCGTGGTATTTTGTGGAAGAGTCACACTCAAGGGACCAAAGAGTTGCATGTGGCTCGTGAGCCACAGTTTGCCGACCACAGTACTAGGCTAAACACTAGGTGGACAACTTCCTTAAGTCTCTGTGGGCCCAATTCACTAAAAGTTTGATCTGATGAATTTTCTGAACCAGCTCTTGAAAAAAGTTATTAAAAACCTTATCTGGGCTCAGAAGCCTGGCCTGATGGGTAACACACAAACATTATGGCAGAAGGGGGTGAGCTGTCCTTTGACTTATTGTTTGACCTTGGCCTAGTCATTCCACTGATTAATTCTGGCCATTTGCAGGTTCCACATAAAGGAATACTATTTCCATTCTATTTCAGGGAGAACTTTACAGAACCAAGCCTTAAAATTAGGTTAAACCAGTCTAAATTTTTAGAACAAATTTCTGGCCATATGGTTATATATCTGCTGACCAAATGCACTTCACTTTGACCATTTTATATTCTGCTCATAGATGACACATATTTTACTATATTTAAAATTGTCATTTTGTTCTGATAATTTAATATTCAGGTTACTGTGAATATAAACTATAATTTCTTCCCTTTAAACAAAATCTCAATGGCAAGATTAAAAAGCATTTCCTGCTGAAGCCGGTTTGGCTCAGTGGTAGAGCGTCGGTCTGCGGACTGAAAGGTCCCGGGTTCGATTCCGGTCAGGGGCATGTACATTGGTTGCGGGCACATCCCTGGTAGGGGGTGTGCAAGAGGCAGCTGGTTGATGTTTCTCTCTCATCGACGTTTCTAGCTCTCTATCTCTCTCCCTTCCTCTCTGTAAAATATCAATAAAATATATTTTTTTAAAAAAGCATTTCCTTTTGTTAAAAATTATTTCATTTAAACATCCTTCATGAACTCCACACACTTGATAAAGTTTAACACTTTATTTGCTTCTCCGGCCACATATATATTTTTTTCCTATATAAAAGTTAAAAAAAGGAATGAATATTCACACTTAACTTTTAGCTTCAGGCTAAAATGTATTATGCACCATATTTTGGTTTTTAAAAATAATCACCTTGTCACAGTTCAATGGCAAAGTGAAGTCAGCTCTGTCAATAGAGACAATTTGAGGGTGAAAAACACTCTTCACCCCTTTGAGTATCATTTCATTTGAATGTTCCTGATTTTTTTACCTGCTGCTTTTTTGGGAATGTTCCATGGAGTAATATAATGAAGTCTAAAATAACACACACTGAAAACTCATCTTTGCTGACAGCACATAGCTGACACGTATTGATGTTCTCTTACACTTCCCTAGTTGAACACTGTATTTTATGTACATAAAATGCATATGTAGAAGTTTTAAACTCTACAAGCACAGAAAAAAAACCTGGCTCTCCATATGTCCAACAATGTATTGCATGAATATATTTACACCATCACAATACCAACGGCTTTCATTGTTTTTATGTAAATGGAATCATAGTAAAGATATACACCACTTAAAATGTATTTTTTAATGTTTCACAGAAGGCACAGGTGTTTGTTGAAAAAAATATTTAGGTAAAAAAAAAATAAAGTAAAATAACACTTACAGTCATTACCTGTAGTAGAATATATTGGCAATTGAGTAAAGCTGACCTGATTTTTCTTTTTTTATTCTTTTTTTTAAATGGGGATGTTATAGAGGAGGTTTGGGTTCTATTATTTTAAAAACTTAACTTTCAATAAAAGATCAAAGTGATTTCCACAATTTTGTGTTGATATTTTAGATCCCATATACTTTTATTTATTATTTATTTTTTAAATTTATCTGTATTTTGAAACTATTATAAATATACCCCCTTTTCCCCCCATTGACCCCCTCCACCCTACTCCTGTCCTACCCCAGATCTTCACTGTAGATGCCAGATACTTTTAAATTAGCCTATGTCCAAAGCAATTGAGAGTAAATTAAAATTATTCATTAAGAAAATCAAGGGTCTTCTGTGAAAGGGCCTGAAACTGAGATGTTACTACTGTCACCCATGTCTACCACATGCGATGATACTGACGTCCTGACCTCACAGGATCCCAGGATGATGGTACATGGAAGGTTTTTGAATGATTTTAAAATATTGGGCCTGAATGATTCAGTGGTTTGTCCAGGGAAATGCAGTTTGTGACAGAGTAAGGAGGAATACATTGTTCTCTCTCCTACAACCGCAATTCTCTATACTCTCCCAAGGACCACAGAAAATGAATGTACCGCAAAACAAGGTTCAACTACACAAGGACAATGGACACAGCTCACACAGGGGAACACCTGGAGTGCCCAGCTCAGTTGACTGGTGAGGCTGAGGCACTGGGCCCTGTAGGACACCTACTACACAAGGCCTCTCTACCAAGTTCAGGAGACGGAGCAGATCTACCTAATACATAAAACAAACACAGGGAAGCAGGCAAAATGTGGAAACAAAGAAACATGTCACAAATGAAAGAAAAGGAGAAATCTCCAGAAAAAGAAGTAAATGAAATGGAAGCAAGGAAACTATCAGAGTTTAAAGCAGTAGTTATAAGGATGCTCAAAGAACTTACTGAACACTTCAAGGAACTTAGAACATCAACAACATAAAAAGGACCAGTCAGAAAAGAAGGATACACTAACTGAAATGAAGAATAATTTACAGGGAATCAACAGTAAAGTGGAGGACACTTAGAAACAAATCAACAATTTGGAATATAAGGAAGAAAAGACACCAATCAGAACAGAAAAAAGAAAAAAGAATTAAAAGTTATGAAGATAGTGTAAGGAGCCTCTGGGACAACTTCAAGCACACCAAAATTTGTATCATGGAGGTGCCATAAGCAGAAGAGAGGGAGCAAAAATGGAAAACCTATTTGAAAAAATAATGACAGAAAACTTCCCTAACCTGGTGAAATAAGTAAACCTACAAATCCAGGAAGCACAGAGAGTCTCAAACAAGATAAACCCAAAACAGGCCCACACCAAGACACATTATAATTAAAATGCCAAAGTTTAAAGACAAAGAATTTTAAAAGCAGCAAGACAAAAGCAGTTAGTTACCTATAAGGAGCACTCATACGATGGCCAGCTGATTTCTCAGTAGGAACTTTGCAGGACAGAGGGAGTGGTAAGAAATACTCAAAGTGATGAAAAGCCAGGACCTACAACCAAGATTATTCAACCCAGTAAAGCTATCATTCAGAATTGAAGGCCAGATAAAGAGCTTTCCAGACAATAAAAAGCTAATGAAGTTCCTCACCACCAAACCAGTGTTACATGAAATGTTAAAGGGTCTTCCAGAAGAAGGAGAAGGAGAAGGAGGAGGAGGAGGAGAAGGAGAAGGAGAAGAAGGAGAAAGAGAAGGAGGAGAAGGAGAAAAAAAAGAAGAGGAAGAAAATATGAACAATAAAATGGTAATATATACATATCTATCAATAATTGAATTTAAAAATCAAAATAAACAAGCAGAACAGAAGCAGACTCATAGATACAGAAAACATTTTGATAGTTGCCAGATGGGAGGGGGTTGAGGGGTGAGTGTAAAAGGAGAAGTTATTTAGAAGTACAAGTTAGTAGTTATAATGTAGTCATGGGGTTATAAGGAACATAGTCTATAATATTTAATAACCATAGTGTCAGATGAATATGAGATTTTTTTTGATAGTCACTTCATAAGTTTTATAAAGTCTAATCATTAGGTGTACACCTAAATTAATATAATATTGTATGTCAACTGTAATTGAAAAAAATTCAAAAAAATGTTTAAGGAAAAGAAAATCAAGATGTCTTTAATGGCCTGGGTGGTTCAATTTTTCTATATTTTATTATTATTAATTTTACTTTAATAGGAATCAGAACCTTTAAGTAAAGAATTGATATTATTCTGGCATATTTTTAGATATTGCACAGCATATATGAATAAGTAAATCAATGAACTAATCCACAGGGACAGATATGGAGTTTCTAGGGTGCTTCTTTAGATCACAGATAAAATTATTGTTTCTCAGGTGAGTATGAATATAATTAATACAAATTTTTCTTTAACATTTTTATTTTTGCCCTGGTCTTGGCATCCTGTGACAATCAGGTAGGCTCTCAGAGTTTGGGATGACAATGACCATAGGACTCGTGGTGTCTAGGCCCTTCTTCTGATATTCAGAGGTCATGCTAGACTTATAGAGATTTTGAGGGCCTCAGAAGTAAATATTAATCTGAATTCAAATGGCAGGCATGGCCAAGACTTGAGTATATCGCATCTAAGGAAGTCATTGGTTTGATACTCCTTTCTTAATTTCAGGAGGAAAAGTTAAGAAGACTCATAATATGAATAGGAGGCAAAATACCAGCCATAGTTACAAGTAGTTGATCCAAGAAGACATTTTATTAAGCTGTAGTAAATGAGCAGAATAAGAATAACTTCAATGGATTTTATAAAGGTCAAAGACAGCTTAGCAGACAAAAGTCAAAAGCAGTCTGTTTTCGGTAGCTCTCTATGAATTCTACATATGTGAACCTACTTTTCTGGGGGATTGTAATAAAATCCACCAATTCAGCTATACAAATTAGTGTATATGTAATCCATAGATAGATAACTCCATAAATGTCAAATAAATATACTTGTGAGAGATTTATGTAGTTGATAATTATTTTCAATTACATTTTACAAACCTATAAGCTTCCTGGATAGAGTGAAAAAAGACATGCAGATAGTATGATATTATCAATGTGAGTAAAATAAATGAACTAAGAATATTTTTTTTGTCATGGTTTAAAATGGCCATCAGTTACACATCATCTAACAAAATTCATTGAGGTGGTTGTAGACTTTGCTCATTTCTTCACACCATGTTTTTTTCTTCTAAGACAGTTTAGTACCAAGAGAAATTCCTTAACTGCTTGGAGAAAAAGTGGTGAAAATCATATCTCCTTCTGTGCCTGGAGTTTTACTCCCTTCCATCCGCTCAACTCTACCCAGGAAGTACCTTGGATGCACGTCTATCATGTTATATCCACTGACAAATCTGAAATTGTGTGTTTAGAATCCTCCTCCAACAGCATGGACTTTTTTTTTCTTGGTATCACTAGTGCACAGTGTTTAAGATGAAGTAATTTTTATTGACTTGAACTGAATGCTGTACTTATGCCCAAGCGATACTGCAAAAAGGATGTTCACAAAGGGAAGATTTAGTAGCAGCTTAGGAGAGCAGGCGTGGACATTGTTTGAATTATTATGAAAACTATGGCCTGAATTAATAAATGCATAGCAATGAACGTAGAGGTGTAACTGTACTGGTAAGGCCACATTGGGACTGATGTGTCTATTTCTCGGTAATGCCTTTTGGAAGGTCACTAGTGTAATTTTGAGGAAACTAAAGAAGTTTAAGAAGACTGTGTGTGTGTCAGGGGGCAAAGTCTTTGTTTTGATTTTGCCAGGTTCTTAAGGGGCAAGATTATATTTGTTTTTGTGGCTCCTAAGAGAAAAATTAAATGAGTAGCTATAGTTAGCTAAAAGCACATTTAGCTGTACATAAGACATTTTTAAATTTTTCAATGTTTTTAGCATTTTACATGAAAATAAGTACATAATTCTATCTATCATTACCACTTTATAAATGTAACATTGTTTTCACAGTAAAGTAGAAGAGACATAATATCATAATAGAGGATATTCTCTTAATAATAGTATGAGAAAATTTAACTTTCATGAAAGCTCAGGACATTATTATTATTATTATTATTATTATTATTATTTCTCTCTATTTGTCCTGGGCCAATCAAAAGATCATAATTGGCCCTAAAACAGGGACTGCTTTCAAGAGCCCTTGGCCTCCATTTCATTCCTTCTTTCCCTCTGAGTCTTTAGTTCCAATTGGTTGATAGTAGTTTTATATCAAAGCTTTTAGTTATTTAGGGCATGAAAACATATTTAATCCCTTATTAATATCTAAACAAAACACTAATTCCTCTAGAACCAGGGGAGAAAGATAAGGTTATAAAAACAAACAATTTCACTTGCTTAAAACCCTCAAATGCTTCTAGATAGTTCTTCACTTTGCTTTAAAATCTATTTAGATGTTGGTACAGATAAGTTACTGAAATGGGCTTTTCTGATTCCTCATCATTTTTTTGATGGGCCAACTGGTTTGAAATATCAAAAACTGTAGTTACAGCCTGGCTGTCATGGCTCAGTGGTTCAGTATTGACCTATGAACCAGGAGGTCACAGTTTGGTTCCCGGTCAGGGCATATCCCTGGGTTGCAGGCTCGCTCCCCAGTGTGGGGCATGCAGGGGGCAGCTGATTGATAATTCTTTCTCATTATTGATGTTTCTGTCTCTCTCTCCCTCTCCCATTCTCTCTGAAATCAATAAACATATATTTAAAAAACAACAACAACCCTGTAATGATAAGTCAGAAATTGTTAGCAAACTCTAGACAAATGGTCCTAAGAACTGAAGGAGGTAGTCAGCAGCCTAAAATGTCCTACTGCCCTTTCATCTTAAGAATGAAGTGAAGCTACACAGAGAGTTAACGTCTCCTTCTATTGGAAAGTAGCCATATTTCTATCCAATTGTAACTAAAAGAAAATTTATTTAATTTATTATTTCAATTTACCAACTGCATCCACAGCCCAGACCTCAGTGTAACACGAAGTATTTTATTTCACCTCAGTAAAGAAAGACTAAACTGAATCAATATTTGAAAGGCCTGACACTGTACGGAGGTCACCAGACTCAGGATCCCTGGGATGGCCCCGCATATGTATCTGTATGTTTGAGCACCTGAGTGTGTCAGTGTGTTACGCATTGCCCTGCATCTTTAAAAACCACACGCCTGGGGGTGTTTTATCTAAGTGCTCAGAGGCGCAGCTAGCACCTGGTGCATAGTTAATCTTTAGTCCTCCCCTCCATCATGGTGCGTGCAGCTTGCCTGCTGCTTAAAAAGGAGAGTCATTGGTTCCAGAGCCTTCTCTTCATTTTTCTGGACTGAACAATATTTACAGTAAGAACACTTCATTTAATTCTGGAAAGCAAAATGAAGTGTTTCATTGGAATATGGTAGATAATGTTTTATTTTTTTGTTTTTATTTTGTTTTTTAAAACATTCCCTTAGAAGAGTTCCTGCTACTATTTTTTTTTAAAGTTTCCTTGAAGTTCTAGGAATTTAAATAGTTATATCAATCCACACCCTTGTTTAATCATTTCTAAAACCTTGGTTTCTGTTATGCACTGGGCTACTCTTGTTTCTTTGTTCAAAGTAATATGCATTTTTTTCCCCTCATGGTTATCACAAAAGTAACCCCATGATTCCCGCAGAAAAAGTAAATCAGTGTTAATAGGAGATCACTTCATAGAAGCCATTACATATGAATCTCCCTGCCGAGTTAAGCAAAAGGACACAGCATAGAGACATTCTGAGACCTAGCTTAGCTATATTAACTTCAAGATCAGCCCTCTACCATAGTGCACTGTTTTTGTCCCCTCACCTGCAGTTCTTCTCAAAACCTACCATGTTTTTATATCTTCTATAATAATAAAAGCATAATATGCTAATTAGACTGGATATCATTCCCAAGGACCTTCTAGGCCAGCTGTGGGCAAACTAAGGCCTGCGGGCCGGATCCGGCCCGTTCGGCTATTCTATCTGGCCCTTGGAGCTGAAAGAGCCGAGGGTTCTCTTGCTCTCCCTTCCGCTCCTTCACCAGCAGCCCAAGATGATAGTGCCAGCATGGTCAGGTTGCTTTTGTTCCAGCCCTCTGGTCTAGTTTAAGAACCTATTGTGGCCCTCGAGTCAAAAAGTTTGCCCACCCCTGTTCTAGGTGGAGCTGGGGCTGCGAGGGAAGCCTGGGTCCTGGGTTCTGGGTCCTGGGTCCTGAGTGCCGGCTGGCAGTCGGAGGGAAGTCTGGGTCCTGGGTGCCAGAGGGAAGCCGGTGCCAGCAGTGGGGAAGGAAGGCCTACTCTTGCACTAATTTCATTCATTGAGCCTCTAGTATATATAATATATATACTGAGTGGCCAGATTATTATGATCTCTGAATGCATAATGATTTGGCCACTCAGTGTGTGTGTGTGTATGTGTGTGTGTGTGTGTGTGTGTGTGTGTGTGTGTGTGTTTTAATATAGTTTTTTGTTTCTTTGTTCATTTGTTAGAATCCCAATCAGAGTTATACCATAGCAGTCAGCAGGGCCAGGCAAAATATTCTATTGGTGTTCAGGGAAATGATCAAAGTCATCTACATAAAAGTTAATGAGAAGTATGAGATAGTCTAAAGGAAGCTTTCCATGGCTTGGCACTGGGGGTATCTGATAGTCATCCAAACTAGGATTAGCCAAAAGGAAATAATCTCCAATTGAAGGGTGTATATACTTACTTTCATCTTTATCTAAAATCTCATTATTGTCTGATATTTTCTGAGGTGTAGCCAACCTGTTGTTTGAAATACCAACCAAAATAATGTGCTAAAACTTTGCCAACTAGAATGTCCCCAAAACAATTCCATCTAACATAGAATTTTATTACAAAGTCATTTCTAGGCATTTATTTAAAATTAAAAAGGTATAAATATCCTAATTAAAATTCTTAAATATATAATTTTAACTTGACATTTCCATTTTGAGAGTACTCTGGAAATCTGGGCATATTAGCTGATCAATATCATTTTCTCTTCAATTTGGGGAATTTTCTAAGACTTGATGCACAATTTCTGTTAGCAGGTGCTAGTCCATGTTTTAAAACAAGGTATTGTAGTATTTCAAGAAATCTTTTTAAATTCTTAATTACTTCTCTACTCATTTGAGTCTAGAGTCCAAATAGACTCTAGCTCAATCAGTTAGCCTTAAGCTATAAAAACAAGTGGGATACTAATCTGCAAAAACAGAGGAATGGAGAAACTGAAGATGAAGATAGGAGAGATTCACTTATCAGCAGAGAAGGTGAAGAATGAATCAAAGCACTGTCTAGAGAAGATACTACAAAACTACTATTGAGAGCCTCGTAGAAATATTCTTACAGTATTCCATGAGTAACTTTTGTTCTAGTGAGAAAAATGAGACTCTATATACAGTCATTTCTGTTTTTCAATTTATTTGCACACCCTTATTTCTATTGTTTCTAGAATATATTCAGTGTGATAGAAGATAAATTAAAATGAAACTATTTTAACTAATTTCAATGAATTTAACTGATACAATAAATGTCTCACTTTTCTCTCTCCCAAAGATTATCTTTTCATATATAGGAATATTTAATTAGATTATACATTTAAAAAAAAAATTTAAATAGATGGTATTGGTTAATAGGATCAGATAGGTTTCAAGTGTACATGTCTAGGATTCATGATCTGTATATTGCATTTCTTGCCCACTACCAAGTCAAACCACAGTCTGTCACCATTATGTGTGCTTTTTTACTTTTACTATGACATTATTAGCAATGGTTGCTAACTTCTTTGGAGTTGTGAAGCTATTTGAGAACCCAACAAAGGTTGAAACCCTGCCCCAGATAAAAGCTTGCATGCACAAATAATTTTAGAAACAATTTTTTTTGGTTTACAAAATGCTTGAAGTTCATCCATGAATGTCTAAGAAGCCCTAGATTGGAATAAGATAAGATTGCAGGTTAGGTGACAGCTTACCATGACGGAAAGGGGTTTTATTGGTACCTGGGAAGTAAAAAATAGCTGACAAGGCACTCAATCCTGGTTATAATCTTTCAAAATGACACAGTTTATTGGCCTGTAATAAATGTTCAGGATTTCTGGAGTTATACCAACTTCAATTTTAAATTGAAACTTTCTTCATTGCTATCCTTTGCTGCATTTATTTGAAAAGTGAGAATAATTACCAGTGCACTTTCCAAATGGAATCCAAGTTAATTTCTATTAGTGACAGGATGTGCATCATCACAGGTAAACAAAAAGGCTACCTAATTAAAAGATTTCTGAAGGATATTTAATTTTCTAATGTTGGTGCTCATACTAAGAAATATGTCTCAATTGAGCCAGCTTGCATCATTGCCAAGTTTCTGTCACGCGGAAGGTTGCTCCTACATTTAAATTCAAACATTCGATGAATGAAGCTCTCCAGAAGAGGACATTTTTTCTCAATGGACAGTCTTACCTACCACTCACATATATAAAAAAAATCTATTGCCCCTCCTCATTTATCATTGAATAGTCAGTGAGTCAGTCATTAAGTATTAATCGAGTACTTCCTGGGTGCTAAGCACTCAAATACAGTATACAAGCTTTATCATAAAGACCCATGATCTACTGGAGAGGCAAATAAAGATTCAGTGTGATAAATGTTATCATGGGGCAATATGGGACCAAATTTAGACATAAAGAGAGTAGAGCATAATATGAGTAAAGGAAAGGTATTTGGGAAAGTGAGGATAGGAATGAAAAAGTTGCTCTGGGACCTAAGAGAAAGATATAATTGGTATAAATTATAGACAACTAAGGATTTTGATCCCCAAAGCAATGTGAAACTAGTGCAGAAGAATGCTATGCACTGTTTTGAAGTTAGAAACATTCCTCTGGCTGCAGAAGAAAATTAAAAGTTGGACAACATTGAAAAATTGTAGGATTATTAAATGACTCATTGGAATTAGTAATTGAATGATTTTGGAGGGAGAAAAAAAAGAGTAAAAAAGTGATTCCCTGGTTTCTCTTTTATGTTATTTAAATAGTAGAACAATTCACAATGCATGACACTAGAAGAAAAGGTCTTGGAAGGAAAAAAATGAGTGAAATTTGAAGTAGATTGAGTTCTAGTTGAATATGGAAAATCTACATGAAGATGCCCAGGTAGTAGTAAGATATATAAATCTTGGGTAAGACCTAAGTTATAAAGATATGGACTTTATTAATATATGCATTGATAAAGCAAGTCATAAAAGAGAACAAGATTGACCAGAAAGAATGGAAATACATAAATAGATACATAGAGAAATTGAGAAGAAGAGAGGGACAGGAATGGAAGGGAAGAAAAGAGAATGGATAAGATACAAATCTGATTAAAGGGATGGTGGAGAAAATGAATTTTAAAATGAAGGCTTGGAAGAAGCAGCCAGAAAGTAAGATAGAAACCTGCCTGGTTGCCCAATGCCAGGAAAAGTGAGTGCTTCATGAAGGCAAGAATTACCAACCATGTTTTACCCTACAGAGATGTCATATCCCAGTTAAAGTAGGAATTAAAACAATCATTAGATTTCTTGACAAATGTTATCAATGTGTCCAACAAGAATGAGTTTTGAGAACAATGCTAATGAAGGTGACTACAGTAGGCCAAATTTCTGTGTCTGAGAAATGGTAAATGAGGCAGAGCAAGCAGTGAATGGGAAAGCACTGCTCTCTCAAGTATTGGCTGCTAAGTGAAGGACAGAGAATGCCAGGAAAATGTTCGCTAGGGCCTGAATGTAGCGGGGGCCAGATATGGCGGGGATCTCCCTTTTCCACATCCAGCATGGAAAGAGAGATGAACGAACTGGTTCTAAGTGGATGTGGCCAGGGATTGGAAAATAATAGAAAGAAAGAAGACACAGAAATAGATTTAAAAGCTGGGAGCTGGGTGGGCCACCATTTTCTCTGATGGAGAGGCAGGAAGACCATGCCTGAGATGACTGTGACCCCTCCTGGAGCATTTATTTTATACCCCCAATACCAGGAAGTAAAACCAACTTATTTGCATTCTTAAGTAGGCCCTAGCATGCCTGGATTTACATATCTAGTCCCACCCCTGCTGACACTTGGGCTAATATGAAGCCAAGGTGATTACACTTTCCGCCATCTTGGGGAAATGTGTATCCTAGACTCAGCTCTGCCAATTGTCTCGGACATAGCTGGCAACAATGAAAAGAAATGCTCATGTGCCTTCTCAGGTGGCCCTCTACAAATGTTCACTTAAAAAATGCTTTTTATCTGTTGCTCAAAAAAGCTGTATATTTTTCATATATGTAAAGCAAAATGCTATCGATTGTGTATTATTGCCAAACTAAAATTAACTACCAAACATATAGGTAGGTAGAGCTTAATAGGCCTGAGATTTTGTACTATTAATTTATTTCTGTGAAAATATTCATTGAATTCTCAAGATATTATTTTCCATATGAACAACTGTAAACCTACCTTCGCCCCACTTGTATGTAATAGTCAGCTTTCCTGTCATTCCTATGTAAGCTTAAATATATTGGTCTAAAAGAGATTTATTTTCTTCCCCAAATATTCTCTTCAGTGATTTTGGGGAAAATAATGAATAATATAACAGCAGTCTAATAAATAAGTTTTAGTATCACCTGCTTTGTTTCTTTACAAACCTAACATCCCCAGTAGAAATAGATGACTATTATTCATTCTCTCCTTTTATTTTTTTGACTATGCCACTTTTATGTGCTTGTTGAAGAAAAGATGTTAAGTACAGAATACATTTTGTTCTGTCCTGCCTCCTCTCCTGCCATTCTACTTACTAGCTACATGCATGCACTGAAATAATTGTTCTGAAATAACCAGTGAACTCCATTTCTTTATCTGAAAAAAAATGAGGATACTGTATGCTTTAAACTATACACATGTGAAAAATAATATGTTTATAAAGTTCCTAGCACACAGACAGCACTCAACAAATGTTAAGCTATCTCCCCATTTTAGAAATTCCCCATCTTGTAAGTAACTTCGTTATCATCCCTCCCAGTTATTATAGTTATATGGATCTAAAGAACAACAACACAAAAATGTCATCTTTTTGAAAGCCAGAAGTCCACAATTCAAATCAAAATGAGTATTACCTGTTCCAGTGAAGACTGTCTTTTCTCCTCTCTTTTATTTTCTTCATCACATTTACTTTAAAATTCTGAATCAAGTGCTTTGTTATCTTTCCAGCTTGTTGTCCTTTTCTTTAATAGCCATTGGTTTATAGAAGCTACAGCACTTTCACCTGCCATAGAAATCACAGCGGAAACCACAGCATACTATGTTCTACCTCTATGCTGAGATTAAATGGTATGCTTGGATGTATTTTAGTGGTGTGGTCTATTCACATCCCTAGAACGAACTCCTGTGACCCACTTCCCAGTTCCTGCCTGGAGCCAGCAGTCCTGGTCCCTGCTTTGTTTCCCTTTGGACATCTGCTCCTAGGCCGGCTTCATGGGCCTCTGACCGGCACAGCCACACACATTCAGAAACATCCCACTCTTGGGGTTTAGTCCTCTGCCCTCTGCCTGGAAGTTCATAAGAACTTTACCTGTGGGTTTCTGTCTTGTAAGCAAAGTTATATGGGACAGTGCATTTCTGACTGGAGCCTGGGCCACCCAAGGTCTTCCTACTCAGGGTGGGTTCTGGGGACAGCCCCCAGCTATCTGCCCTCTGTTTCCTGATGCCCCAGGCCTTGGCCAAGATCTTCTTTCTGTTCCTGTCCCATGACTGCTGGTTCCTCTGCCTGGGTGGCCACCTGAGATAAAGCTATAATTTCTCCATTCCCCCTTTAACCTCTGCAGGATGCAAAATTATGTAAAAAATAGATGCTAGTAGGCAAAGAATTGTAGACATCAGTTTCTAGGTCATGTAAGAATCTAAAAATTTGAGGGGAGACATTGCTCATATAGCAACTAAAGGTGAGAGATCAATTATGACATTTTTAAAAACTATCCAGTTGTAAAATGACAGAAATCTGAATTAGGAAGAGAGCACTTGGATTAGAAATAAAATTTGGATTAGCATGATTAGGAGTGAATGATATAAAGGATAGAAGAAACAAAAACGACTGAGATTTCAACTCAAAGTGATGAAAGGATTGGAAACTTTTATAGAATAAAAAATAAGTGGTGAGTTTTAAAAACAACAACAAAAGGCAATGAATGAGTCTCCCCCCAACACCCAATGCCATTAAAAGCTGGAACCCACCATTCCCTCTCTTTGCTAACTCCTTGACTGTATCAACTCGAAACCTGACAATGAGGCTGACAGTCCCATTTGCCCTAAGAGGCCAAATAACATTCCCTGTCATTGTAAATAACAGCATTTCCTCAGTGAAGGTTGAACTAAATTACTTTAACAAGGCTAAATTAAAAATCAAACATGTTGATGCATTTAATGTGAGGCATAGAGGACACAAAAGATCATCAAAAATGAGTGGCAATATTGATTGTCATAAACAACCTTTCACGGAGTAAATAGATTCAGTGCTGACCCCTTGAAGTGAAGTTACCCTGTTTCTAATGTATTCACTCATAGGTTATGTAATTTAGCAGAATTATTTATTTTTTTTGCCATATTTTATTTTTAATGTGTCATCTTAACCTTTTCTTCCTCATTATAATCTATTTTTTCTCTTATATAAAGATAATGGTGCTAATAATTCCATTCTAAAGTTTAAGAACTTATTAAAGTTTTTCATTATTTGCTGTTAAACATATGAAGTAGATAAAACATATCTAATTATGCATACTACACAGGAAAAAAAATCTTATGGGTTTTGAATATGTCCTGAGAGATAGCTAAGATATTGTGAGGCAACAAAATTTTATTGATACTGCTCAATTTTACTTAATTTTCATCGATTTCCTAAAGGGATTTTGTGCAATATTTGTGGCCTTAATATTTTAAAAGTTTGGATTCTGTAAATAGTACACTATGGTCTTTTAATTTGGTTATGTTATAAAATATTGGAAAATACCATGGGGTTTTCTGAAAATTGTTTAGAATTTATCTTTACAGCAGGGTTTTTAAGATTAATTTCTTATAATTCATATCTGAGAGAATTTAAGGTGAAGTTTAAAACATTCTGACAGAAATACTGGGCATTAATATAAGTGATTATTGAAAATTTGGTAGTCTGCTTTCATGGATTTAAAGGAAAAAGTCATTTTAATACTTATTTTCATATTCTTGACCAGTCTGACCAACTCCTAAATTACAATGTCTTCTACATACACTCTATGTAGAAGAATTAAAGAAAATTTCCATAAACAGTGTCATATAACTGTGAAATGTATTGCTCTAGGAGCTTAAATATAAATAATTATAGCTTTGTTTCTATGCAGTTATTGCTGATCCAGCCATATTAGGATATATAAGAAACTGGAAATATTTCTTAGAATCAATGCTTAAGTCCTTTATCTGTTTAATTAATATAAAATTTCTTGCCTAGCTAGGAGATATTATGGATATGAAGCAGATTAAGAGTTCATTTTTCTCTTACTATATGCTCAGAATGTAATTCAGCATTGATGTAAAACATTATATCCCCGTTCTTCAATCTAATACCCCAATAAGTCCATAATTTGTGTCTCCAGACACTTCTGCCTATCTTACAACAAATTAGTTCATCTTTAGTCTACCCATTACTCTACCCAGGTTTTCTCATACATAGATTTGATTGTCTCTCCTGTGCTTCAGAGCTATGTCCGTAGAATACAACTCCTTAATGTGATATTCAAAGCCCTTTAAAAACCTGGCTCTGGCAAACATTTCATTCTCTCAATAGGCAATTATTAAACCCTTGTTTCATGCTAGAACCTCCGTGGCATCAGGGGCTCTGGGGCGGGAGGGAGGGGAAGACAATCTCTGCCCTCCCTCATGGCGAACAAACAATTCCACCCCAGTGTGACCAGCGCTTGTGCATGCGTAAAAATGAACTCACATAGCAATAGTCAGGCAGGATTTCCCAGGGGAAGTTGTGGCAGAGATGTGTTTGATGGCTAGAAGTTCATCAGACAGAAAAGAGGTAAAAGGGTCCTCAGGAAAAGGAACGTGAACTTCACAAAGCCTCAGAGGCTTCGCCAAATGTAAAACACTCTGAGAGAGGCCAGCAGTTTCACCTGACTGGCGCCTGGGGCTCACTGGGAATGTTAGAGAGCCAGGATGCTGGAGCCAATGACAAGCAGCTTTCTGTTCTAAGGGATGAAGCCTTTATCAATCTACAGGAGGAGAAAACATAAAAGAGTTTTTAAGAAGATGCACGGATGATTGTCTGTGGGGAAATAGGACATAGGGGAATGTACAAAATAAAGTGAGGACAGGTGCAGAGGAGAGCAGGTAGTTGACGAGAAGGCAGTGGGCCTCAGGGTGGGAAGGTAGGCAGTCCTGTGGGGCGTATAGAAACAATTGTCATATTCATGACAAGGTGGACAGAGAAATGAGGGAAAAGGAGGAAGGCAAGATGGCCTCTCTGTTTCCAGTTTGGGCTAATAGCTCATGGCTCATGGGGCACTCCAAAAAAGAAAATGCAGCCCTAGTCAGTTTGGCTCAGTGACTGGAGTGTTGGCTCTTGGACTGAAGGGTTCCGGGTTTGATTCTGGTCAAGGGCACATGCCTCTGTTGCAGGCTCGACTTCTGGCTCCTGTGGGGGGCATGTGTGGGAGGCAAGCAATCACTGTGTCTCTCGTACATAGATGTTACTCTCTCTATCTCTTCCCCTCCCTTCCATTCTCTCTCTCTCTCTCTCTCTCTCTCTCTCTCTCTCTCTCTCTCTTAAGAAAAAAAAAAAAAAGGAAAAATGACCTCAGGTGAGGATTTAAAAGAAAGAAAGAAAATGCAGAGAGAAGAGAAAATCTGGACCAAAGTAGGGCAAAGAAAAGGTTAAAAGGATGGATCCTATTGAGTTGGGGTCCCTTTGGCGATTGGACTAGAAATATCCCTTTGGGTGGAGAGGCCTGTAATCTAGGAGATAATTCTGAGTTTACTTGTAGCTGTGGAGTCATCAGAATAAAGCTGATTCTGAAAGTTGTAGTAGCTGAACTGGGGCATAAAAAGCGCTAATGATATTCCAAAATTCCATATTCAGGACAATTTTTTTCCAGTTTAGATTAATAGGCTAATGGGCGTACTCCTTATCTGCTCCTAATTTTCCCTTTTTTACTTTATAGAAAAGTCTCAATGAATTTTCTCACTTTTTTTCTACACAAATCCTCCAGCAACAAATATATTATTGCTACTATATGATGCATCAATGAGGTTTCTAGCTATTAGGTTAAAAATATATATGATAGGGTATAAAATTGTTTTTATAAGTGATTGCATGTTTTGTCTCTTGTTTAATTATAAGGCTTCCAACCTATGATTGCCTTTCTCATTTGAGTTATAGTGCATTTTGAAAGTATACTAATTTTATAAAATTGTAGCTCTCAAATTTTCACCACCTAAAAATGAGAAACTTAATTCTAAACATGCATTTCTTAGTTGGATAACCTGCCTGAATTATTATATGTATTTATTGCTACTATAGATTTATTCATTTTTTACTACCCTTAATGCTCAGTACTCCCATATACCAATCCCTATATGAGCCATCCACAATTAAGTTAATTATTTTTCTTGAATGTCCTAAAACATCTATGATGTAAAAAGAAAAAATTCTAAGGGATTAATTCAAAATTGGTAAAAAAAAAATAGTTAACTATATGTCAAATTCTAGTGTATAAAATCTAAAATTGTGGTAAAGTATTCTAAGGATGTAAAAAAATTAAATATCACTGGCATTTAATGAAGAGCAAAAAATTAACATTTTTTTCTGAAGATAAGGAAAATTTTGATGGGTATTCTAATGTTTTGCAGAAAGACAATGACATAAATAATAACACTTTAAAAATAGTATCCGAATGCACGAAACAAACAGATCAGTTATATAACTGTCAGTAGAGGAAACTATATTTCTTCCTTCTCTAAAACTATCTATCTAGTAAGCAGACAGGAAAACATGTTGATGATGTTTGAAGGCTGTGTCAACATTCTTTCAGCCATGAATCAAACGTTGTTCCCTTGCCATGCATGTAAAGTAACTGTAGTGACAAATGATACCGGCATTCGGTTTTAATTCTTCACTAAACCTTTAGAAAGTCTATCATTTTTTGTGTGTATCTTCATTAAGAGGCTCTTGGGCAAGGTAGGGCTTGGTTGGCTCTGCCTGTGCTTGATTTCCCCATTTAAAAGACCACAGTTTCAGGCAAAACAACAAGCTAAGGGCAAAAAAATATATATAGAGAGAACACATTTCTCTGCAAAATTCAAGTATATCTCCTGGATCAGAGATAGGACTAGACTCAAGGAAGTTGGACTACAATTGTCCACTGCACTTATAGTAAGCCCTTGATATATGTGATGATTATTTACTTTTCAGAATTTATTTAAAAATTTTAGGGCCGTGAAGCTATTCTGTTTGATGCTCTAGTGTTGAATTCATGTCATTATTTATTTTTCAAAACCCAGAGAAATAACATGAATAGTAACATTAATGTAAACTATGTACTTTAGTTAACAATAATGTATCAAAATTGGCTATCAATTTTAAGAAATGGACTACATCAGTGAACATTTTTTAATAATAGGGAAAACTGAGAGAGAAGGAGAATACATTGGAATTCACCCTTGTGTTCCGTTTTTTTTTTTTGTTTTGTTTTTTACAAACAAACTAAAGCTCTTTCAAAAAAAAGTCTATTCATTAACAACATTTTAAAAAAAATCCTGTTTTTCAACAAAAATTAAATGTCAGAAAAATATAAAGAAAAATATAACGCTACTTCAAACCCTACAACTCAGATGGCTATTCAGAATTTTTCAAGGATCATTATTCATTCTCTGTTTCTGTCCCTTTTTCCTTCCCTCCTTCTTGCCCTTCCTCCCTTTCTTGTATTTAACTACTTTTCAGAATTCAAGTTAGGAACATAGATTGGGTTTGCACCGCCTCTGCCTGGGTTCTAATCCTGGCTCGGCGACTAATGAAGTGTGTGGACTAAGGAAGTGTGTGGACTAAGGAAGAGTGTGGACTAAGGAAGTGTGTGGACTTACACAGGTTGTTACCCACGCGGGCTTCGGCGTGCTCATTTGTAAAGCAGGAGCCATTGCAGCTTTCACCTGGTTGGATTGTTGAGAGGAACAGATGTAATAAAATTGTTAAGAACTGAGCTCACTGCCTGTGCATAATGAGCCCTCAGTAAATGCTACTTCTCTTGCCCCTCAAACTCCTTCGTAGTCTTATTCTTAATACCGTGTTCTTTCATATCAATGAATATGGAATGTATATCATCATCATCTTAAAGCTCCCAACCCTATCAATTATTTTCGTCAATCCCCTTTTGATGAACATTGAGTTTGTTTCCACGGGGAGGGCAGATGGGCTGGGTGGCTTTTATATGCTGCTGTTATCAATACGTGATCTATGAACCTTTATTTTTAATTTATATGATTATCTTCTTAGAATAAATTCCTATATATGGACTTGCTGGACTCCCAATTATATTCAGAATACATTATCTTCATGTAGTTTATGTGGCTCTCCATGACCTTTGCCTTCTCTGCTTCTCCAGCCTTCCTGATCCCCACTCCTACTCTACCTTCCAGTTTTCTCAAGACATTTGCAGTTCTTCCAATGCAATATACTTCTTCTTTTTAGGACATTTGTACACATTTCTTTCTTTTCCTAGGATGTGACCAGGACTCTGCTGCCTTATCATCTATTTCCTTATTTATATTCCTTACCAAGCTCCTGAAAACAAGAAGCATGTCTGTTTTTACAGGGTGTCCTTTAACACTAACTATAATAACATTTCTGGTGTTTTAGATATTGTCTGAAAAAGCTCCCCAAACAATAGTAAATTAAGATTCTGATTTAATTATTCATATATATATATATATATATATATATATATATATATTTGAAAATTGAGATGGCTACATTGGATATATTTCACTTACCAGGTGTTTCCTATAGATCAACGAGATCCTAAAAAATTTTGGCCCAAATTTCTTAGATTTGGAAACCACCATTCCACAAAACAATTATGCTAATAACCTACACATTTATCTTTATATTTACAATATAAATTTCTCCTATTTTTGAACCAAACTCAACATCAGAGAGACTCACAGTGAGGATGAGTTTTAAAATCTTCTGACCTCTTTCCCACATATATGTGCTAGGAGTAATCGCCAACATTGAATATGATGAATTTTTGTTTCCGTGATAAGCATGTGTTATATGGCTCAGTTGGCCATAAGATTATCTGTGTGGCCTTACCTAATCACCTAAGCCCTTTTAAGACTGAGAGTTGTCTCCATCTAGTAGCAGAAAAAGAATCAGCAATTGGATGAATGAGAAGGATGCGGCATACCATTGCTGACATAAAGATGGAGAAGACATTTGGCAATGATTTTGATGGCTTTGAGGAGTTGAGAGAAGCCCTACCTGAAAGCCAGCAAGAAGACAGAAGCTCAGTCCTATAA
The DNA here is from genome assembly GCA_963924515.1 of Vespertilio murinus. Lineage (NCBI taxonomy): Eukaryota > Metazoa > Chordata > Mammalia > Chiroptera > Vespertilionidae > Vespertilio > Vespertilio murinus. Next base: position 30,954,787 of record OZ004717.1, on the reverse strand, counting down.
CTAAGAACAAGAATGACCTTGAAATTGGATTTTTCTTCAAGTCTCCCAATGAGAACTTTGAGTAGCCAACACCTTGATATTAGCCTATGATGATGTAAGGGATAACTCAGCCATACTGTGCTGAACTTTGGATGTACAAGTGTATAATGATGTGTGTTGTTTTAAGCCACTAATTTTGTGGTAAATTACTTTGAATCAATAAGAAACTAATACAATAGGGCGAAGAATTGGAGTGGAAAAGCAGAGTAGGTACCTAGGAATCCCTGGAAAATATTTCTGTCTTCTATTTTGAGCCATCCTGAGAGTCTGTAAGTATTTGTTGTGTGCATGACCAAGAATCAAATCATTGGGACCATGAAGAAGGTATCCACTAGGAAATAACTGTGGCCTGTAGTTGGTGTTACAAGGCTCTGCATAGCCATGAAGCCCTAATTTCCTCCCTGACAGTAGATGAAAAGGTCATATTATGTATCTGATAATTTAGAGTATGACACTTTTAACCTCAATTTTTAAATTTAATGATTGCTAACTTTTTATTTTTGACTGAAAATATTTCTACAATTGTGTAAAATGTGTGATTGCAAAGCAAGATAGGGAGTGAGAGTGGAGAGAATATCTCCTATACAGTATAGTAGATATTTTCATGTACACCAATACAAATTAATCGTAGGGAGTAGGCCTTTCACTAATAACTGAGTCCTCACCAAGAAAAGGGTCAAATTCAAAGACTCAGAAATGTTTATGGAATACCATTGGGCATATAGCAAAAAGTAGACATACTTCCATACTTCCGGATACATTTATAGTCCAACCATAGGTTGGAAAGAAAGATAAACTTAAACCTTAAATACTAATATCATCAGCTATTAAGTAAGAAGGATGCAATTTCCAGACACGCAAAGGATTATTCAACTCTGAGATATGCAAAGAACAAAGGGTCATAGCAAGTTGGCTGCATGAGTGTATTGGTTTCCTATCACAGTTATGACAAAATGCCACAAATTTAGTAGCTCAAAACGACACAAATGTATTACCTTATGGCTTTGGATGTTAGAGAAAAAGGTTCCACAGGGATGCCTTCATTCTGAAGGCTCTGGGGGGGGCAAAGGGGAGGGGAGGACTCTATTTCTTTGACTTCTGGATTCTAGAGGCTTCCCCACATCACTATGACCTCTGCCTCCTTTGTCACAACTTTTCTCCAGCTCTAATTCTCCTGCTTCCCTCTGTCCCTTGGAAGGATGCTTGTGAAGACATTTGGCCCAACTGGATAATCTCCCCATCTCAAGAACTGTAATTTAATCACATCTGCACAGTCTCTTTTGTCTATTTTGAGAACTAGGATAGAGGGATCTATGAGAAGCTATTCTGCCTAATAGTAGGTAACACTGACCAGGTGATTATGGACTATAAAAGGCTGACTGAAGAGATTAAAGAATTAGTGAACAAAGGAGTGATTTAATGAAAGTAGTATTTTAATAAAATTAATATTGCCACAGATGGGTCATTGAAACTGGAAATAGTTCCTGTAGTAGATTACTTATAGTAATCCATGTAGGAGTGATTAGAGTATGCCCTAGGATATGGCATTGAAATACATGTTAGCATTAAGCATTGTCTGACTTTGACATGGACAAATGAAAGCCAAAATTAATTTTAGAACATTTTCATCCCTCTTAAAAACAAAAGAAAAACAAAAGAAATAAACCTGTGCTTGTTAGAAGTAACACCTAATTTCTTTCCAATATCACAGCCCTAGGCACCTGATGGCCTCTTTGTCTCTAGATTTGTGTATTCTGGACAATTTACATAAATGGGATCATACAATAGATGTGTGTGTATGTATGGGTAGGGCACACTTATTTATTCATATGTTAATAAACATTTGGGTTGTTTCCACTTTTTGGCTATCATGAATAATTGAGAGTTACTAATGTTATGAACCTTTCTGTACATACTTTTGTGTGGGCACGTTATCTTAGAATATACCTAGGAATTGAAATGCTATGTTTAGAGGGACATTTTGAGGAATTTCTAGCCTGTTTTCCAAAATTGGATGCATCATTATACATCCCAACCAGCAGTGTGCAAGGGTTTCAATTTTTCATACCATAGCCAACATGTTATAATCTTTTTTTTTTTTAATTTTAGCCATTCCATTGTATGTAAAGTGGTATCTCAATGTAGCCTTGATTTGTATCTGCCTAATGACTAATGATGTTGACCAACTTTTGTTGTGTTTATTGGTTATTTGTATATCTTCTTTGGAAAAATATGTATTCAGACTCTTTGTCCATTTTGAAATTGTGTTATCTTTTTATTATTGATTTGTAAATTTTTGGGTACACATCTCTTATCAGATGCTTGTATGCAAATATGTTCTGTTCTGTGAACTGCCTTTCATTTTCTTGATATCATTAGAAACAAAAAAATTTCATTTAGATGAAATCCAGTTTATCTATTATTTTCTCTAATTTTGCTTCAGTGTTGTAACTAGAGATGCTTTATCTTACCCAAGTTTATGAGTATCCCTATATTTTCTTCTAGGAATGATATAGTTTTAATTCTGACCTTGAATTTTATGAACCTTTTTGAGCTCACTTTTGTTTATGGTATGATATAGTGGTCTACCTTTATTATTTTGCATCTGGATGTCCAGTTATTCCAAGATTGTTTGACACAAAGACTCTACTTTCACAATTGAATGCTACTTTTATTTGAAATCAACTATTAATGTAAGAGTTTGTTTCTGGAATCTCAATTTTATTCCATTGATCTTTGTATCCTTATTCCAGTACCACACAATGTTGATAACTTGTAGCTTTGTAGTGCTGAAATCATAAAATGTGAGTCAGAATCTGACATTATTCTTCCATTTTAGTACTTTTGCCTTTTGGGGTACTAAAAATTTTATATACATTTAAAAATCAACATGTCAATTTCTGAAAAAACTCTGCTAGGATTTTTAGATAAGTTTTCTTGCATTTTAGATCAATTTGGGGAGTATTTGCCATTTTATCAATATTAAATCTCCCAATCTATGAACTCAGGAAATCTTTGATTTTATTTAGCTCTTTAGTTTCTTTCAACAATACTTTATAGTTTTCATCATATAAGTTTTGCCTTTATTTTAACATTTTATTTCTAAGCATATTGTTCCTTGTGATGCCCTAACAAATGTAATTGTTTTTTCTTAATTTCATTTATAGGTTATCTCTTGCTAATAATTTTTATGTAGTGATTCAAACACTGCTAATATCCTGAGTTTACTTATTCTAATAATTTTTTTATTTGATTCTGGAGAATCTTCTTCATACAAGATTATGTCATCTATAAAAAGATTTAATCTCACTTTTTTCTTTCTAATTTGGATGCCTTTTGTTTCATTTTTTTTTTGGCCTAATTGACTTGGCTAAAAACTCCAGTATGATGTTGAATAAATGTGGTGAGAGGGAACATACTTTTCTTGTTGCTAATTTTTAGGAGAGTCACAGTATTTTACTATTAAGTATAATGTTATCTTTTCATATATTCCTTTTATCAGTGAGTCAAAGTCTTTTTTTTATCATGAACTGTTATTGGGTTTGGTCAAATGATACTTCGTAAGCTATTGAGATGATTATATGTTTTTTGTATATTTTCTATTAATACTGTGTGTTATATTATGTGACTATTGGATGTTATACCATCTTACATTCCTGAGATAAACCCCATTTGGTTATGCCACATACTCTTTTTTATATGTTGCTAAAATCTATTTGCTAGTATAATCAGTCTTCATTATTTGCAGTATCCATATTTGTGGACTCACCTATTCACTAAAATGTACTTATATTCCCAAATCAATACTTGTGGTACTTTTATGGTCATTTGTGAACATGTACAGAACAGTAAACAATTTGAACTGCCCCAGAATGTGGATTCTTAGCTTAAGTTGATAAAGGCAATTTTCTGCTCTCTCATTTCAGCTCTCATACTCAAAACAAGTGTCCTTTTTGTGGTCTAATTTTGTAATGTTTCTCAGATATTTTATTTTGTGGATGATTTTGCTATTTAAAATGGTTTCCCAAATAAGTTCTAAAGTCTGTCTAGTGTGTTTAGGTGCAAAACTGCTGTGATATGTCTTTCATAGAAAATGTTTGTTCGATTAGCTTTGTTCAGACACAAATTATGGTACTGTTGGCCATGAGTTCAATGTTAATGAATCAGCAATATATATTTAAGAAGGTGTCTTTGAATGGGAACACACATAAAACAAAGCTATTATTGGTTAGTTGAAGTAAATGTTATGGCCAGAGTCTCTCAGGAACTTAACCCTGTATGTCTCTATAAGCAATGGTCCAGTATTCACTAAGTCAAGTGTTCTCACTGAACTTATAGAACCAAACTTCTATGACTAATGGGACAACTATATTTTTTTCTCTGAATTTTTACATATATATTTACTAAATAATTAGTTGGTAGTTTTCTATTCCTGTGATATGTTTTTCTAGTTTTTGTATCAGATCAATACTGACCTTATATCTGAAGTTGGTATGTGTTTCCTCCTCTTTTATTTCTTTTGGAGGGTTTGTGAATAATTGTTACTGATGCTTTAAACAAAGTGTTTGGTAGAATTCACCGGTGGCAACACACACACACACACACACACACACACACACACACACACACACCACAACTCATCTTGGCTTTGCTTTATAGAAAGTTTTAAATTTTCGCCGAAACCGGTTTGGCTCAGTGGTAGAGCATCAGTCTGCGGACTGAAAGGTCCTGGGTTCGATTCCAGTCAAGGGCATGTACATTGGTTGCGGGCACATCCCTGGTGGGGGGTGTGCAGGAGGCAGCTGGTTGATGTTTCTCTCTCATCGACGTTTCTGGCTCTCTATCTCTCTCCCTTCCTCTCTGTAAAATATCAATAAAAATATATTTTTTAAAAAAGTTTTAAATTTTCTAGATGTGAAGCAAATAGTTAACAGGCCTAAGATACTTAGAACGTCTATCTTACATTTGCCTCTTGCCTGGGAACTTCGATTTTGGGAGGGGTCACACCATTCTCAAAGTTGATAAGAGTGGTTCAGTGTGCCTTGCCTGTCAGTATACACAATGTGTGCATGCTGAACACTTCTGGGAGTCCGAAATGTTGGTACATACTAGACAAAGGCTGTCTACATCACCAGGCCAGGACAGCGAGTCTCTCATGAGCTTTCATGATTGGCTGCAGTTCACGCATGTGATTACAACTCATTGCTGGGGGAATTTAAGCGTGTTCTAAGTGACGTCAGTGAAAGATGACACTTGGGAGCTGTGACTTGTTTCCCTAGGCCTTTATCACCTGCACCTTTTCTCTTTGCTGACTGTTCCTAGTATTCTTTCACTCTAATAAGCCTGAACCATGAATACAATTCTATGCTGATTCCTTGTAGTGAATTATCCATCCTTAAGTTGATCTTGGGCTTCTAAAATTCATATCAATTCAATCTCTTTACTTGCTAAAGGCTTATTCAGATTTCCTATTTCTTCTTGAGTAAGTTTCAATACTTTTTCTCTTTCCAGGACTTTTTCCATTTCATCACAGTTAACTAATTTATTGACTTATAATTATTTATAGTGCTCCTTTGTTTTTATTTTTATTTTATTTCTTTTATTTCTGTATGGTCAGTAGTAATGTCCCTCTTTCATTCCTGTGTTAACCTAATTAAAACTTTGCCAATTTTGTTGATCTATCCAAAGAACCAAGCTTTGATTTCATTAATTTTCTCCAATTTTATATTATCCATTTCACTAATAAACACTAAATCTGGACCTCTCAGATGAGATCATGTGGCATGTAGTCTTTGTAACATGGAGCTGGGGGGAATGGGAAATATTGGTGGCTTGCTCCTTCCAGGGAGATGTCAGAGCTGTTGATCAAGAACATGTGTGAATGGGTGGCTCTGTCTTAGCCACACCTGCTTGAAGTGAACATTTTGTCATGGTGACCTGGGGACAGAGGCAAGTCACAGGGCCAGGTCATATGTCAAGTGCCATAGACTCTCAATGTTTTGTGTTTTTTTGTTTTTTTTGTGGGTTGTTTGTTTGTTTTTTGGGTTTTTTTGTGTTTTTTTTTTGTTTGTTTTTTTTTTGTTTTTTTTTTACCAAATCTACAAATTTCTTGTTTTTAGTAAATTGTCTTGAATAAATGTTTCTTCATTTGTTGCAAGCTCCAGGATAACTTCCAGATATTGAAAACTATTTTGTATATAATTCTCACCAATTATTATTCTTTCACTAGGGAGTGGGTTGTGGGGTGTCTCTCACCATTGTTCCAGAAGTGATCATCCCTCGGTGTTAAAAAATCTTGACTTGGTAATACTTACGGATGAAAAAAATACTGTATAAGAGAGCTTAAACAATAGCTGAATAATCTTGAGAAAATTACTCAACCTCAGTTTACTCAGCTGTAAAATATAGATAATAATAGTTTCTACATCACAGTGTTTATTTCATGAATCAGAATAAGATAATGAATTTAACAGAATGGCAAGCATATTCAGCATACCTAAAAAATGTTGCTGAGCAACTGAATCAAAACACATTTGGAATGGGATAGGTGTCTTCCTTATCAATTATTGCTGCTCCTAGATCATTACCCTCTTTTCCTGCCTAATCATCACCACTTTGCAATTTTTATTGTTTATAACAATAAAAGCATAATATGCTAATTAGACCAAATAGCTGAAGGACCTTCCAGATGACCTTCTGGACAAAGCTGGGGCTGAGAGGGCCGAGGCAAGCTGCCGCCGCTGCCAGGGCCAAGCCCCTTGCACAAATTTTGTGCATTGGGCCTCTAGTTAGATTATATCAAGGTCACTCTTTGTCTCTTTACACTGAAGCTCTGTTTTGTTTATTTTCTTTATTCCTTCAAGATTTTAGATCCTAGGTTTCTATCTTTCTCTTTACTATTACTTCTTTAATAATTCTCAGTGATTTCAAGATTTACTACACAGGTAAACTTTCTAATACTTTGGATCCTTAATTCCTTAACTGCTTCTCTCCAGTGATTTGTTCCCCTCCCAATCTCAACTTACTTCCATGCTCATTTCCTCGACCTTTTCTTTCCAATAGCAACAAGTTCACCATAATCTCACATTCAAACATCCAACTCTCTAGCTGGCCTCTCATCTTTTGACTACAACCTTTATACTCCAACCCTAACATTACTTGATCCCTCCTAGACCTAGTTAGAATCACCTTTACTAGATTTACAATGACTTCATCTCCTAAATCGTTTGTTTCTTTAGTCTCCTTAAATTCCATGTTGATTAACTATAATCACTCACTTGCTTGTTTGAGGAGCTTAACTACAAAATAATTTCAAATAACAGGAGGGCGATTAAAATAAAAAGTAGTGATTTCAAAGCAAAAGAATTTTCAAGATTTTAGAAATTCAAACATATTTCAATGAGAAATGAGAGAGTAAAAGAAAAAATCCTAAAGTAAAAGAATAAGCACTACTAGTATAGGACTGTGGTCTTTTTGGAGGAATGGATCTCATGAAAAATAAAAGTGGTCAAGGTTTACTCTGTGGGAAGATGTTTTTTGTGTGGATGTGACTTAAATGAAATCATGGGAAGAGAATTGCTGCGTTAAAGTGAGTAGAGTGAACTAATTGCCAGTAAGTACTCTTAGAAAATGTTTCAAAAATTTACTGTGGAAGAACATAAATTGAAGTATCTAATTTGAAGCTGTTATTTTGGGTTGGCCTTTAACTTTTGTGGAGGCCTCTCTTAGAAATTCTGTATAAAAATGATCACTATAGTAGAACCCACAAATGAATATATTTTTGGAAGTTCATTGGAGCATTCAACATCATAATCATCACTATTAAATTCTGACTCCCAAATATCCAATACCATAGTTTAACTGTGTAAGCATGTAGGGATTTAGTGACCAGTGCACACTTAATCCAATGACTCTGAAAGCTCTCAGACTGTGAGTATATGTCAGTTGGAGGCAACCCCAATTGGGGCTCAGTTAATAAAGTGACTGGTCTCTCCCTCCAGGCTAGCTGCTCCAGGCAAATTTCAACTTTGACTCTGCCCTGAGCAGGTCTCAGGTCTGAATATAACCTGGGAGAGAAGGAACTGCTTGAAACCCTGGTTCTATCACTTTTTCTTTGGTTTGCCCCCTTAACCTCTTGATGCCCCAGGTTTTTGTAATCTATACCTTACTTTCCTCATCATCCACCCTTAATATGTGAGTAATTTTTATGGTATCTAAAAAACATAAAATTTAAGCACTGCTGATATTGTGGGTTAAGATGGAGGATTACTCAGTGTATTAAAAAATGTAATAGTGATGATTATGATGTTGAATGCCATGATTAACCTCCAAAAATATATTTGTTCATTTGTGGGTTCTACCACAGTAATTATTTTCATACAAAATTGAATATTATTACTGGCTGGGTAGAGAAAAGGCTGCTCATTGAAGAGGTCAAGACTAATATTGTGTAGTTAAGACTGATGTTGGTTTAGTGCTATTAATTCATTGTTATTGCTATTGTTATGTTATGTAAATAAAACCAGCCTTTCTCTTTAGTGTAGTTGTGTTATGAATTTAATTGAATTTGAAATTGGGGAAGGGCAAGAAGGCTTATCATGTTAAAGGAATTAAAAATGGATTCTAACAGTTTAGAGTTATATAGCATTGTAGTCTCTTTAAAGTTAAGATATTAAAATATACTCTTTAATCGGACACTGTTGTATTAACAGATTCAATCCATTGCAAGCATTCAAGAGAATTATATTTCAGACATAAAATTATCATATGTCAGCATTACTTCATAGAATAGAACTTACCAATGAAATTATTTTTATTTAATTGAAAGTAAAAAAAATAGATTTTTGAGTAGATTATAGAAATAGTTTCTGGTCATCTATATTATATAGAATAACTTCAAGTAGCATAATAAGATAGTAACCATTTTATTCTTTAAAATCTTTCTATTAAAGGTATTTGGTTTGCAATTAATTAAAATTCTTTGTTGTTTTTATTGCGTGTGTGTGTGTGCTACTTTTTTGAGTTGAGTGTTTTATCCTCCCAGAATATAGTTTCTTCCAGGAAAGAATATATATGTAGTTTGTTTGTTTGTTTGTTTGTTTGTTTGTTTGTTTCACTTGAGCGGGAGTATAGAGGCATTTGTGTTCAATATTTAGTGCTTATATATTAAATACAGTTCATTCATTACAGATTATTTGCCTCCCTTTCTAATTATAGAAGATTTGTGCCGAGTGAAAAGTCATTATTTATAATCTTTCACCAATTTAGTTAGGGCATTAGTTAAATCTTTATTCTTTCATAATAGGGAGAAGTAATTATGATAAAAGAAAGAAATGCTGATTTAAAAACACAGGCATTCTTATCATTTTTATATGAACAAAAGGGTTTAAAATAGCTTTAGTTTGGACTAATTCATATTGCAATATACAGTTTACCTTTGAGAGCAAAATGTGGAAAATCTATGAGCACTGACAGAGAAATAATAATGCCCAGTTGATTATTCAAATTTGACTTAATCAGTATTTTTGTTTGTTCCTATAAAACTGAAATGACAGTTGGTCATATCAATTATGGTATAAATAAGGATAAGTATCAGCACAGTACAGCCAGTACAATCTATTGTTTTCAGTTAAAATGAGCTACAGATTTTTAATCCGAGTAATAAGAGCTATCTTTCTTTCATTATAGTTAAGTATTAACCATTTATTATTCATCTGTTTTTTCAACAAGTAATAAAAAATTTTCAGCATTATTTTAAAGTATATGAACAGAATCTTTGATTAAAAAAAGAAACAGCTGCCCATCTGTCCCATCCTCACAAAATTGTTCAAGTTGACAAATTAGATTTTATGACCTTATTCCAGTAAATGTGGGACACTGCACATTCGCAAATGAATAAAAAATATTGTACTGATATTTTAGTAATATTTGTATATTGCCTCTTTCATAGATAAAATACGGTATTCTTTTCTCAAAAAAAAAATAGACCTTACTATGTCACATGATTGATTGCTATAGAATTTTTCTTTTAAAAGACATATCTGACAATGCAAAATAGCACGTTGCATAGATGGTAGTCATGCTGTTTTGCTTTATAACATAAAACTTGTTTACTGAAGTGCATTTTACAAAATAGGGATTATGTCGTGAACAATACAGTGTTGCAAAGGCAGCTGGAAAATAGGCAATGTGCGGTTGTCTTTTGAAGAAAGCAGTACTATGGCGACCAGAAGATTTCTGAGAACGTCTGGTGTAAATTCCAGCCTCTGCCCATGTGACTGGATCTAAAGTGAACAAAGGAAAAATTCCTCCCATGTTAACATATTTCCACTTCAAACATTCTGAATAGACAAGCTCACCTTGCCTGGGCGTCTCATGTATGCAATTTTATAAACAGAGGGGGAATTTCAGAGTCCAAGCGCCAACCAAGAGATAAAGTGTTCAGGATATAATTCCAGTATCTTGCAGGTACATGTGCATGCCTAGCTTTTCAACATGCATAGAAAATGGCTACATGTAGAAAGGCGTTTTAACCATGATAATTGCTGGGATAAATGAATACTGAATGTAAGAATTGTCACCATGACATGCTTTACACTACCTACATCTTAAAAAGTCCTTTTATGCCAATAATTTGCATAACATGCTTAGCCAAGCCTTATGTTGTCGCTCAATTTCTTTGAGAAATGATCCAAGTTCACAGTGTAGTAAAAAAAGGTATTCGTATTTCATTACATTTAGTTATCGTGGGCTATAGATGATCCCACACTAAATAAAAGAAAAAAAAGATAGAAATGAGGAGTTTAGGGAACTGTTAAACTGATAGTTCAACAACAACAGACATACGTAAAATTTGCAATTTAGAAATTTATTCTTATTACCAATTAGGTTAAAAACGTTCTGAATTTTTACTGTAACAGTTCCTATTGATGTTTAATCTGAAAGATTTAAATCTCCCAATCCAAGTATCTATAACTGGTACAGTTGTTTTCTAACATGCACGTGAAGACCAATTGTCAAATTAGAAGAAAAGACCAGGCTTTGGGTTTTCTTACTTATTTTTAAACAACTAATAATTTATTAAACTATTTGATTTAAGCAATGGTGACTTCCATATGGGCTCCTGGCTATATATATATATATATATATATATATATATATATATATATAATACTTCATATATATATATTATACTTCATCTATAATGTACTTTTACTTTATTTTATTTTTTATAAAAATATATTTTATTGATTTTTTTTTACAGAGAGGAAAAGAGAGGGATAGAGAGCTAGAAACATTAGAAACATTGATGAGAGAGAAACATTGACCATCTGCCTCCTGCACACCCCCTACCAGGGATGTGCCCACAACCAAGGTACATGTACTTGACCGGAATCGAACCTGACACCCTTCAGTCCTCAGGCCGACGCTCTACTCACTGAACCAAATAGTTTCAGCATGTACTTTTACTTTAAATGTCATATTCTAAAAAGTAAGCATGTTACTTAAATAGACCCACCCCATTAACACATAAGATGAGTTGCAAAGAGAAAGGATTTCTGCGTAGCAGCCATGGCTAGCTATGCTGCACTGAAGCCATCACAGTCTACAAAGCAACACAAGGACCTTGCGGGCTTGGAGAATTCATGTACCATAGAACTGCTGCACTTACTCTGTTCTTACTTTCCCTGGTTATCTGAATTCTAATGCAAAAGTACCACTTATCAACTTAATTTGAAATTATGCATAACTTTGATTGAAGAAGGGTGTCAAACAAGTGAAGACATCAGAAATAGAATCAACCCTAGCTGGATTGGCTCAGTGGATAGTGACTGAAGGGTCTTTGGTTCGATTTCAGTCAAGGGCACATGCCCAGGTTGCGGACTGGATCCCCAGTGGGGTCCATGCAGGAGGCAGCCAATCAGTGATTTGCTCTGTCACCATTGATGTCTCTATCTCTCTCTCCCTCTTCCTTCCTCTCTGAAATAAAAATTTATATATTTTAAAAATATAGGAGTATCAGTGTGATTACTTAACATAATAAAATATTATGGAAATGAGAAGCTTGACCTAGATAATTTTTTCCTTTGGCCAGAGACATTTTTATATAATTGCCTGAGAAGTAAGTAATTAAATATAGTCAGGTAGCTTTGTGTTTTTGTGATTTTTGTTTACAGATATTTATCTGCACAGGCTTCTAGTCTGGTAAACTCTGTTGTGAGGATGAAAATGTCAAATAACATATATAAAGTACTGAGTTGCATAAAACACAGTCAGTTTTTAATAAATATTAAGGATTTTTTTCCCTTTTGCCATTTTAGATTTATTTGGAATTTTATAGTTGTCATACCTGTGATACTTGGATTCTATTCAGTAGTTCTAGATGTTGTCTGAATTCCCCGCCGCTTTTAATGAAGTTTCTGACCGTGAACTAAAACTCTTCAGTGAGTCAGGTCTTTCCTAAGTGAGAGGGGTCATATGGGTAAAGACTAATGAGTGACCCCGCTTTTACTCTCCCCTTAGGAAGTGAGTAGAGAGCAGCCCTTACTCCCCATGTGTCTCCCCTTGTATGAATAAGCTTATCTTAGGGGGCAGGAGCTGAGATGAATTTTGTGGGATTGTATCATAAGCTGGGGAAGAAAAGGTATTTCTTCACACATCCCAGGTCGGTGTTACCTGTTTTTTTTGTTTTGTTTTGTTTTGTTTTGTTTTGCTTTTTAAAAATATATTTTATTGATATTTTACAGAGAGGAAGGGGAGAGAGATAGAGAGCTAGAAACATCAATGAGAGAGAAACATTGACCAACTGCCTCCTGCACACCCTCCACCAGGGATGTGCCCACAACCAATGTACATGCCCCTGACCAGAATCTAACCCAGGACCCTTCAGTACACAGACCAACGCTCTACCACTGAGCCAAACTGGTTTCGGCTACCTGCCTCATGTCTTAGGCTATGTTCAGTCCGTCTTGTGCACCTGTATTAACCCACAGATGCCAGCCTTGGGAAGCATACCAATAGTGCTAGCTCCTTGGGAAGGCTGCAAATAAATCAGTGGAAGGCACTTCATTTAGTATCTATCTTAGGACTTCACTATCAGTTTCCCTCTCCTGTAATAAAGAAAAAGAAAAAGAGAACAGAGATTCTTTATAATATCAGCACTTGTAAATTAATTTCAATTATTTCCTTCTTGGCCTTACTAGAGATAGAAAATAACTGGTTTGGTTGAAATGATAATCTTCTCTATAAGATCAGCTATCATGTGGTGGGTCAAATGCTGGTCTGAAACTTAGGTTCCTGGGTTTGGCTTCTGTACCGCCCTGCCCTACTTATTCAAAGCAAGTTGCTCATACTTTCTGAGACTCTTTCTAGTCTATACAAAGATCAACATAGTATTTTGAATTGCCTAGAATAGTGTCTGTCACATAAAATATGTCAAAAGTAGAGAGTAAGATGTTAACTTAATCCAGGTCCTTTCAACCTCCCCATTATAGAAATGTACACATATTATATATACTGTTCATACATACATGTATGTCCACGCATACATATATTTATCTAACTTTATAATATTGTACTCCACTATTATTTTGTTTTTCTGAGAATAATATGTTATGACTATCTTTCATATCATTATAGACTTCAACTTTAGTTTTAATTTTAGTATAGTATTTTATAATGGGCACATATTATAATTTAATTAATTAGTCTCATATGGATTAGTATATAGGTTGTATTTAATTATTATTATAAACTAGAGGCCAAGTACACGAATTTTGTGTACTATCAGGGGGAGGGGGGGAGCGAGTGTCCCTCAGCCCAGCCTGCACCTTCTCCAATCTGGGACATCCCTCTCACAATTGGGTCTGCTGGCTCCTAACCACTTGCCTGCCTGCCTGCCTGATTGCCCCCTAACCACTCCCCTGCTGACCTGATTAATACCTAACTGTTCCCCTGCCAGCCTGATCGCCCTCAACTGCCCTCTCCTGCTGGCCTGATCTCACCCCCAACTGCCCTTCCCTGCTGATCTGATCTTGCCCCCAACTGCCCTCCCCTGCCAGCCTGATGGCCTCTAACTACCCTCCCCTGCAGGCCATCTTGTGATGATGCAAAAGCAAGATGCCACCTAGGCTTTTGTTACTTAAAGATTATGCTACAATAGTATAATTTTGTTATTTTAGTGTGTTTTTGGTTTTTTTTGTTTGTTTCTTAATTTTCCATCAGAATTTTGATGTAATCAAATGTATGTACATTTTCAAAAATTGTTTCCAGTTTTAATGATATGGTTAGAAAGGCTTTCTCTGAAGCCATTTTATCAATATTTTAAGCATCACTTCCCAAGTAAATTCATGCCTGCAGTGATGCAAAATGAATTACTACTGCTTATATTATTTTTATTATTTTTGTTAGGTAGAAGAATTGAGGTAGAGATCTGTTTTATATTTTCTCCACAAATGGATAACCAGATATTCCAATATCACTACTAAATAACCTATGGTCCTAATAATTTAAATATTCTCTTCACATTTAATCGAAGTTATTTCTGGATTATTTGTCATATCCACATGGCTTACTAATGCTTGCACAGGTACCATACATTTAAAAACACTACAGGTATTGTGAATAAAATCATTATTTATCAATTGTTAGCTTAAGAATGTGGGATTTCTTAGGGAGAATCCAAGCTACTAGTAAAAGTGTGATTTACAAGTATTGGTTCTGTGGTTGAGGGAAGAAATAAAAGATGAACGATGAAGAAAGATAGAGATGAATAACATTGCAATCTCCAAGGGAAGTAACACACACACACACGCACGCACGCACGCATGCACGCACACTGATTGGAACTTTCCCATTCAGCACTGTGTATATTTGTATCAGAGTGAAGAATGATTGGTCCAGCACTGGGATTAAAGGGAGTAGTTACAGAAGGACAGACAGCTATTGGGCTTGAAGGCACCAACAAAAGGCTAGATTAAATGATGACCTGTGAGGCATGGCTCGTTTCAGGAAGACATAAAAGCTGAAGAACACCAGTAGGTTGAGAAAAGAAGTAAGAGCAGTCATGAAATTGTAGATGTTGATGAAATTCAAAAACACATTAAATGTACCTTAGAGAATAAAAACTGAGCAAGTAGAGTTGTGATCAGAAACAAGGATAGTGAGGGTGAGGTGGTTGTGATGAGAATGAGAAGAAACCCATTGTTCCTCTGTGCTGCCTATTTTTGCACCAGGAACTTCTCAGAGAGGCAAGATACTAGTTGGATAAAATAAGGGAATAAAAACTTTATGTAGCATTCTTCTACTATGATAGGGCAGGAAAAGTTTTAGAAGAAAAGGAGGGCAAAGTATTTTTTAAATGAACATTTATTAGAATTTAGGCAATATATTTCATAGAACAAAAGAGGAATGGCAAGCATTTTTTGGGAAAAATGAAAGTAAACCTAGTGAAGAATCATTGATAATGAGGCAGGAAAAGAAAGAGAAAGTGGGTATAAATATTTGAAAGGAGTTCTCCAAGTTCAATTAAATGCTTGGACAATCCCCCGAATTAAATTAGATGCCAAGAAATAGTTGGCAAGCTAAGTGTAGCAATTCTGTGCCAAAGGGCTAGGAATGAGGCCGAGCCTCACCACATCCTGCCATCTCTGGGCGGCCCTGTTCACCATTCTTTAATGGGAAACTTAGTAAATGAAACAAAGTGATCCCGGAAAAAAGATAATTGAAACTAAATGCTAAGGATAAACACAACTGTGGCCAGAGATGTGGACTCCAAGGGCAGCTCTGCCTTGGCCAAAAGGGAGTTTACACTCTCGGGTAAATAACGTGCCAGGCTCCCGGGGTTCAGTCTGAATGAAGGAAGACGCAGTGTTCACAGATGAAAGACAAACAGACTGTAAGCTAATAAGCTGTTAGTGTTCTTCACATAAGGATATGCATGGGTTTGTAGCCCGGGCAATAACCAGCGCCCCAAGCTTCTCATGTACATTCTAGCACTCAACCCGGGGCTCATGGTGCTGCCTGGGCAGAAGTTATAAAGGACCAAGGGCACCGAGCTCAAGTGGAATCTCAGATTAGAGAGTGAATGCCAGAATCTTGAAATATCCAAGAACACCTACCAATGTTCCAGTGTTAACATACTATCTGTGAACTATGGTATAGACTATACATAAATAAACATAGATGTAAACTATATAGATATATAAACTATAAAATATATAGATACCTACACAGTTCATATATATGCTATAATACAACTTGTTGTTTGTTCTTATTTTTATTTGGTTGTTAAAATAGTGGTGTTATTTGTGTTTATATTTATTATATATTAATTGATTGATTGATTTATTATTTTCATCACCATTTATCTTATACCCTTCTCCACATCCACCCATCCCTCCTCCCCCTGCAATCACCACACTGTTGCTGTGTTGCATGGGTTCTTTCTCTTTTTTTTTTCTTTTTCTTTTTGGCTCAACCCCTCCATTCCCTATTCTCAGCCTCCCTCCTCCCCTGACAGACAGCTAATCCCACATCCAAATCACTTGCTTTGGTGTTTTACACAGTTGCTTTTGAAGAGTAAAGTAGCCTTTCTGGTGGAGAGTTGAGGAGGTTATTCTAAAAGATTGCAATTGGCAGAGGAAAGTAACTGGGAGTTTATTTGTTCCTTAGATCAAAGTATCTAGCAGACAGAGTTAATTACTTCACCTCTAATGGATAGCATCAGCTTTGTTGTATATGAACACAGACTGAAAAAGAGATTGTGTTTCTACCTAGAGCATTTTGTAAGGAACAGAAACCAGTTCAACCAAGGAATTAAGAGTTTTAAGATACTGTAAGAATAGAGATTCAGAAAGTACTCTTGTCACTAAAAACCAGTAGAGGATCTATAGGAAGTCCTCAGCATAATAGTTATAAAATAAGTAGTGTTTTCTCACTTTCTGAAGACAAGTTATTGCATTAATTCACACACAATCTTTTGACTGAAGAGGATCCAGGACCATGATGTCCAACTGGATGCAGAAAGCCTTAATGAACTGTCGGAAGAATTATTACCGTATTTGCCGGCGTATAAGACAATTTTTTGGCCCTGACAAATACCGTATTTGCCGGCATATAAGACGACTGGGTATAAGACGACCCCCTAACATTTCCACTCAAAATACAGAGTTTGTTATATACTCGCCATATAAGACTATCCCGCACTTGGAGGCATATTTTTCAGGGTCAAAAAGTCGTCTTATACGCCGGCAAATACGGTAACTATTGTCCCAGCTGAGAAGACAGACCTGCTCTGATGTAAATGTCTTTCTAACTGGTCCACATTGTTATTTATAATCTTTAGGCTATAAAGCCAGATGGTCACTAGAATATAATATTTTAATAAAGCAGATTATAATATTGTAGAAACTGGAATATGAAATTGCTCAATACTTGGTAAATGTAACTAAATAACCAACAATATACTGAATTTCAAGTTATAGCCTCCAGTGTTTTTAACTGAGTTGCAGAAAAGCACAGAAAGCAGAAAAGTTTTTCACTTTTGTAATTGACAGCCAAGAATATGTGTAATGAGGTTTGAATAAAAATTACATTTGAATGGAATTATATGTTAAAGAATTTTGCCTAAATAAATATATTTTCTGTGAAATGGGAATAAATCAACTATGGCTTGCTTTAGAGTGAGGATTAATAGATAACCCTGAAAGACTCCTCTGAAATAATCAGGAAAACACTTGAAAGCGAGATTTGGTGTATTGTTAAAATACTGGGATTAACAGGGAGATATATTTTTTCAAGAGGAAATGTTAATTCATTTATAATTTGGGTTAGATCCAGAAGACACTTAGTTATGCTCCTCAAATATAAGGTTAAAGCAGTTTTATTTGATCTCCAAAGGGAAACTAATAACAGAAATTTAAATTTGAGTAATAGCAATTAAGACTAGATATTTTTAAATCTTTACTTCACAATCTGCTCATTTAATTCATCACAGTTCCACCAGAAGTGAATTGAGCTTTCATGTAACCTTGTCTCTGAAAACAGAAAACTTAAATAACTGAATAAAGTAAATAGAATTGTTTTGTTCTTCTAGAAATAAATATTTCCCTTGTTTAACATTCAGAGGGGTTTGAAGGAGTTTCATAGTAGCTACTGGCCACTAGTTTTTTAAAAATCTTCATTTTAATAATCTAAATATTTTATGGACTGTCTATTTTACAACACTTACTTCATTTACTACTATTTTTATGTTATTGTTAGATTGAAACTCATTCAATACACTGTCAATATTTTAATCATAATCCTCAAACTTTATAGTTTCAAAGCAATCTTTCTCCTAAGAATTAAGCTGTTCCATAACATATCTCATACTCACTTCCTCTTTTCCAATCTTTTTGAATGGCCTCAGTGTAGGTTTTCATGATTTCTCAAGTGGATTATTGCAAGTCTTCTATGTCATTGTGACTCTCTGTGTGTGACATAGACACTGCATCTCACCGATCACTGATCACTATTGTTTAGTGCCCATCTGATTCACTGTTGCCATCATGATCTTTAGAATGGCCTCTGTGGTTCTACTTAAAAAAAGAATCCTTTAAAGATTTCCTATTGCCTAGATCCGAGGTCGGCAAAATTCGGCTCATGAGCCACATGTGATTCTTTGGCCCCTTGAGTGTGACTCTTCCACAAAATACCATGGCCTGAGTGAGTCTATTTTGAAGAAGTGGTATTACAAGAAGTTTAAGTTTTAAAAAAATGGCTCTCAAAAGAAATTTCAGTCATTGTACTGTTGATATTTGGCTCTGTTGACTAATGAGTTTGCCAAACACTGGCCTACATAATAGAGTCTGACACTACAATCATGTTATTTATAAGGCTTCCTTCTTCACCCAGTGTGTTTCCACATCTTCCTCTCCCAGTCTAAGACTCTACTCATAAGGCCAACACTCAGGCTTATTATCTTTTACAGAACCTCTGGCCCCTTTATTAATTTTTTAAAATCCCAGTCATTCTTCTAGAAATGTCTTTCATTACTATTCCAGTTGTTTTTATTATGAGTGAGAAGCTCATATATCCAGATATATTCAAGTTTTACCATTTCCATGTTCATTTCCTCAATCATTGTTTTGCATGCACATCTGCTAAACTCTATAAACACATTAATACATGATAATAGTAATAATAATAAATAATGCTTATTGGAGATATATATATATATATATATATATATATATATATATATATTTTTTTTTTTTTTTTACAGAGAGGAAGGGAAAGGGATAGAGAGCTAGAAACATTGGCAAGAGAGAAACATCGATCAGCTGCCTCTTCCACACCTCCTACTGGGGATGTGCCCACAACCAAAGTACATGCCCTTGACCAATATTGAACCTGGGACCTTTCAGTCTGCAGGCCGATGCTCTATCCACTGAGCCAAACCAGTTGGGGCTTATAGGACAGTTTTGCTAATCACTTCTATTAAAATCTTCCTAGCCCACTTTCTCTCTTCTTTCCTTCTGCAACTCCAGTTATTTATGTGTTACAGTGTTTGCTATTGTCCCACAAATATCAAATGCTCTGTTCTATTTTTCTTGGTGTTTCCATATTGGATTACTTCTGCTGACTTGTTTTCACATTCACTTATTCCTTCTATGCTATGTCCAATCTATTGATAAACCCATCAAATGAATCTGGAAATGCCTTTAATTACTATTCCAATCACAAAGAAGAAAATAAAAATTACCCATTGTCACTTTTCATAGATATAAGCATTAGTAAAACTAGATCATGCGTATACTCTGTATCAAATATTTATAAAATCATGACTTTAATGCATATCATACTTTATGCTTTTCAAACATTTTATTTAATATATCACATACTATTGGGCATTCTCACAATGTTTCTAATTTGTTACAATGACAGATATCCCTGTGATGGAAATCCTTGTATTCTGAAAGTCATGTGGTGGTCAGTGGCTAGTCCTGCACCAGGTGTTATGTCTACACCACTGTTCTGTTCTCTGTCATTGCTCTTGACTCTATCACATACTACTTGTAATGGAGCAACAGGAATTATACAAGTCAAAGAAAAACGAAAATGATGGAGTTTATTATGGTAGAAATCAGGACATAGTCTAAGAGGCCAAAGTATAAAGGATCAGGGACTCAGGAAAAATATAAGTTAGAGAAGTATAGAGCTAGGCAAGGAATTTGGTTAAGTGTTATGATTGGACCTCTTGAAATATTTCCTGACCAGGCATAAAATAGATCTAACATGTAATTTGTTTGCACTCTTGATACTCAATTGGTGTCAGTTTTTCCTCTCACAGAGTTTTCACCGTGCGTTGCCTACCTTGCTTATTAGAGTAGAAACAGTCTCTCTCTTTTCAATTCCTGCTATCAGTGCCTTGTTTTAGGATCTCATCATTTCTTGATTATAAAAAAAGTACCCTGCCTACATTTTTCAACGTTTTCCTGATCTCCATCTAATTTATCTAATCATACCATCCCCCCACTGTGAAGTGGTCTCTGTTTGGCATGTTAGCTACATCATTTGCCAATGTACAGCAGTGACCCATCATTTAGTGAGCTTCTAGTTTCCCAAATGTGCTCGACTTCTCTAAGCATTGGTCCAAGCTATTCTAAATGCCTCAAATATCCCTCCATCTCTCTTAATACCCATAGTTCACATTAACTTCAACTTCTATAAAACACAGCTCCAATGTTCCCCAAAATGTCATCTTTATTGGAAATACTGGATAATCTTTCAAACTTCTGTAGATTCTTTACTGTCTGCAGCTCATATATCCTCTTCATACTCTTATCATCATACAACTTATCCAATACTACAAATTTTAGTTGTATTTTGTTTTTGTTTTCTTTATATACACGATGGTTTTATTTTTACTTTATATTTTTAGCACTTGGCACAGAGATTGGCTCATACCAACTGTTTAATCGGTGTTTATTAGAACGCTATAATAATGGTGATATATTAATGGAAGAAAAAAGCAGAAGTGCCTAATTATCCAATAGCTTATCCGCTAACTTCTCCTCCTCAAGCCTTCCACATATCAGTAAGAAAGTCTGCCACCATTCACAAAATTGTTAGAACTCAAAGTAAATTAAAAAATCATTCCTGATATATCTCCCTCCTTCATACTCATCACTTATTATATCAGAAAGATCTGTTGAGCAAACTATATCCTGACTAACCATTTCTCACCCCTCCACCATTGTCATTCAACACCAAGCTATCATCATCTTGTCTTTCCAATAATTCTATTAGTTCCCTCCTCTCTCTCTCTCTCTCTCTCTCTCTCTCTCTCTCTCTCTCTCTCTTTCTCTCTCTCTCAACATTTTCACATTATTCTTCACACGGTACTTAGAGAACTCTTTTAGAAATAGTAATCTTGTGATAGTTTTCCATGCAGCTTCACCCTCTCGCTTAGGATGGAATCCAGAGTTCTTTGCAAAACTGACAAGGTCCCGCATTATTATCTGGCAGTTGCCTCTCTCCCTTTGTGCCATGTCAACCACTCCCCACCTTAGTCACTCCAGTCTACTCACACTGACTTTGTTGCACTTCCTTAATGCATGCCCAACTTATTCCTATCGTAGGGACTTTGCATTTGTTGCGCTCTTGGCTGAAATGCTCATCTTCACACCACCCAGGTTCCTGATCTGATGTCACCTCTGCAGTGAGCTGCCTTTATCAGCTGTAATGCAATAGCCCCTGTCCTACCCCTGGTTTCATTCTCTAATCCTCTTGTCTTCTTTTCATGGCACTTGTCACCGGATATTACATCATATATGCACTTTTGTTTATTTGTTTATTTTCTGACTTTTCACTATAATGTAAGGTTTATGATTTCACAGACTTTATCTTGTTCACTATTGTACTAGTATATGAATTAAGGGTTGCATTTCATTATCTAGCCCAGGTCCTATTTTTCTTGTATGCTCTTTATATGCTGCTTTATTGAGATCTTTCCAACTCTTCTAAGCATGATTCAATGTAAGAAATATATAATACATAACAGTATATACACTCAGACAGGTGCACATTACTAATAAACATGTCTTGCCAAATAGTACTTATCTCTACTATATGAAATGCATTCTCCTAGTTTATATATTCTGTTTTTCATAAAAGCAAGTTTACCCTTCTATAATGGGTTATTACCATGGTTGTTACTTATGTTTTTATAGGCTGTATCCTACCAAAGAAATATCCAGAAATATGAATTTCTATACAAATAAGTATATACATATACACATGTCTTCAGCACTTATTACATTAAATTTATTTTTAAAGATAAATGGAATAAAACATTTCCTGGAAATTTAGAACCCTGCTTTCCTATTAAACCAGCAATTTCTTTTGAAATATTGATTTGGCTTTGAGATGACATTAATTTTTAATTGGATTAACCATAAAAATAATTAGAACTAAAATGATTAAACAAAATATTTTATATGTAAAGAAAGCAGCTTAAAAAGAGAACAGATGTTTATATTTTTGCTTTTAAAAAGTAAGTGACAAAAAATGAAAATAAATATAAAAATCGATGACAGTCATTCTCTTGAGTTGTAATCTTGGCTCCTTTGGCCAAGAGGCCAGCTCTGGGAGTAAAAAGATGAGTGTATTCTTCTTGTGACCTTGTCTTTAGAATTGAAGTCTAGCAGAACGAGTGCGCTTTTAGGGGCTCCGAGGGAAAATGGCACTGATGAAGGAGGGTCAGAAAACTTAGAATAAAGTCAAGGGATTATTTCTGTATCTTTTTTTTTTTAAGCCTGTAAATTTCACTTTGATTTGTCATGTTCATTCATCTCGTTGCATTTCTCAGGCAGAACACTGGGGAACAGCAAAGAGAATTTTATTTATATAAATTAATGTGCTAATTAGCTGCAGTCTCACAGCTCTTGGAAAATTGCCATTTCGTTTTATTGCGCATTAAAGATTGGATGTCCCAATCCTTGTATGCCTTTGGAAATAAAAAAAATAAACCTACTAAAATATTTTCGCCACTCCAAGGGAAAATGCCAGTGTACAACGGGCCTCATCTCATGCTCATTTTCTGTGTTCCTTAGTAGCCTATTCACTAATTGTCTTGAATTCCTTTCTTTCTTTCTTTCTTTCGTTCTTTCTTTCTCTCTCTCTCTCTCTCTCTCTCTCTCTCTCTCTCTCTCTCTCTTTCTGGCTCTCTTCCTCCCTCCCTCCCTCTCCTCCTCCTTCCCTCTCTTCCTCCCTCCCTCTCTTCCTTCCTTTCTTTCTTTTCTTTCCTTTTCTTTCTTTCTTTCTTTCTTTCTTTCTTTCTTTCTTTCTTTCTTTCTTTCTTTCCTTTTTTTGTGGTGTGAGGGGATAAAATTCTATAGTTTTAGGTGTGACATCTTATTATGTCAATTAATACATGTGTTTATACATAAATGTACATATACTATATATACTAGTATTTTATATTCTATATATAATGTGTTTTATGTATATAATACATACATATTCTGATATATCCAGAAAAAAGTTATTATGCCAATAAATAAATAAATAATGTAAAAATGCATAAAATGTGAGTCTCAAAGGCTGAAATATTTTAATTAATATGTTAAACATTTGGATGCCATCCCCTTAAAGGACATATTCCAGAAGATTGTATTATCATCGGGGATCTACCAGCATTGAACTGAGCAACCTTTGTCAGTTAACAGGATTTTTCTTCATCTTGATGATTGCCCATTGAGTGAAATATTTGCCTGGGAAAGAAATAAATAGTTCTCTGACTTTCTTGGAATAGCTCTGAACATTTGTAAATTTAGTGATGCTATGTGGGATATTCACTGCCACCACACACACACAGGGGGAAGAAACTCAGCTAAACTAATGTATGTATGTTAGTTATTAACTAATGCCATATGGAATACCAAAGGGATACACATGTACTCTTTGTTTCTGTCCATCCTTCTTACATTTCAGATTTAGGACAACTGGCCTGGTTCTCCATTTTACTTTGTTTCCTTCATCTGCTCCCCAAGAGAAGGGTCTGATTTTTTCTACATCTCTTATGAACCCTTTCTTTCAAAATGAGCACAAGTCTCTTTTCATGGATAGTCATTTGAAATTTAATCACAAAATATCTCCGGCCTTCTGGAGAACTCCCTTCCTGACTTTCTTCCCAAAGGTAAATCCCCGGGACTGCCGAAAAGCATGCCCTGTGCTCTCTGTCTGCTCAGTGTCTTAGAAGGTAAATGAATGTTCCTGCTTTGAAATAGCCTTCTTGCATATCCCAGAACATCTTAAAAAGAGCCTCAGCCTTTTAATAACCCAGTTTATCTCCTGTAAAATGGAACGAACCAAAGCAAATGTCGTGAAAACAATACAGGGTAAAAGCAAAGATGGTGGCACATAGGAGAGGTAAGTATTTCCACAGGGTATAGGATTATGAGTGACACAGCAGAATGCAAAAAGGGGTAGGTGGACTTCTTAAATGAGCTCTTTTCATCTCTCTTCCTGGAAAAAAAAGTTCCAGAAAGAAAAAGGCAAAAGTTGTATAAAGAACACTACACCAACCAATATATTTTGTGTCCTTGGTGGTGTTCTTGGCCCTATTGCCAAAGATTTACTATTTTAATTCAGACAAAATTGTTTTATTTAATTGTCACATTTCCTCTGACCTCTACAATGAGGTGGTTGGCATAAGTAAGTCCTCAAGCCCATTCTAGTTCTACCAGAGGCCCGATGCATGAAATTTGTGCACGAGCAGTTCTTCCTTCCCCCAGCTGTCGGCACTGGCTTCCCTCTGGCACCTGGAACCCAGGCTTTGTTCAGAACAGGTGTGGGCAAACTTTTTGACTCGAGGGCCACAATGGGTTCTTAAACTGGACCGGAGGGCCGGAACAAAAGCAGCCTGACCATGCTGGCATTCTCATCTTGGGCTGCTGGTGAAGGAGCGGAGGGGAGATCAAGAGAACCCTCCACTCTTTTGGCTCTGCAGGCTGGATAGAACAGCCGCCGCGGGCCGTAGTTTGCCCACGGCTGGTCCAGAAGGTCGTCTAGAAAAATGTCCAGTCTAATTAGCATATGATGCTTTTATTATTATAGATGATCCTATGTTTATTTTTCAGACATGATATAATCTGTTAACAAATCTCTACATATTTGCTATCGCAAACCTCTACATAAATTATAAAAGCAATAGTGGGAAAAGTTTCCTACAATGCTAAATTAGTCAGAGCTCTCTAAAAGCATTATGTGATAAAAGTGGTAAGATAATCAAATAGCTTGGAAACTCTTTTAATTTTATTCTTAAGATGAAATAATTAGTTCTCTGCTGTTAATGGTTATGTACAATGTACCTGATTTCCGAGGAATACTGTCCAGGGAAGAAAAATAAAGGAGATTGCACAGAATTGACAAGTGATAAGGTAGCGGCTTTTCAAAAGCTATTACACACTTTATTCTACGTCTTTTCTCTGGAAGCTAATCAAATGAGAACTACCCGGAAACCAGCATTGGTTTACAAGACAATGGCATTTGCATCTTGAATTATTCTATTAGATTTTAACCTTGGCACAGTATAACCCTTTTTTTGCTAAAATATTTATAATTGCCTAGTTACATGGGAAATAAACAATTTATTCCTATTATCTGTGTGCATGTTTTGATACAAGAAAAGCAAACTGTGAATGACTAGATACTAATAAGATCATGGGATGTCCCCAGCTTGTCATAATGGCTAGTAACAAATATTTGCATTAGCCTTGGTTATCCAAATATTCCTTGTGAAAAGTGGCTGAGCGGGTTTGAGTTTCCTAACCTTGCAAAATCATTGGATTCTATTGCTCTGGTGACAGATATGTAGGATAATGTAGTCCAGAGCCTCTAGGCAATGCATGAATAGAGTATTTGC
This sequence comes from Vespertilio murinus, assembly GCA_963924515.1. NCBI lineage: Eukaryota > Metazoa > Chordata > Mammalia > Chiroptera > Vespertilionidae > Vespertilio > Vespertilio murinus. The sequence goes on along the minus strand of OZ004717.1, from coordinate 30,928,839 downwards.
TATTTGTGGAGCATGTTGTTTCCAAAGCATCTAATTTGGGAGTGATTTAGTAAATACAATTACCAAGAATATGGTGATGTTTCCCCATTGGTTTTATACAGAAGGATTCTAAAGGAGTCTCCCTTCCAATCATTTGTAAGAAAATGGGAAAAACAACCTAGTGTAACACTTGTATTTTAAGCAAAATAAGTATATATTTTTTGCCAAGTACGGTCACTGAGTTTGAGGGAAGAAAAAGTGCATGGATTCACTTTATGGAATAGCCAGAATTTTATATTAATGTTTATACTTCCTGACAGCTAAACTCACATTATTACACAGGAGTGCTAACACTAAATGACTTTGATTAAAAAGACCATGTTTGCAGGGCACACTTGTATTGCCATGGACATTATCTGCAAACCTGAGCATACCATCAAAAGGAAAAGGCTTCATTGCAAGTCAGAATGGGTTTAATTTAATGAACTAATATTAAAAAGATTCACATAGTATATCTCTCACCATCTTTCAGCTGGAAAGCATTCATTAAGGAAAAATCTATGCTAATATTGGCAGCATAAATAGAATCCCAAATTAGAGAGAACACAATGACCATTCTGAAAAGCCCTGTGGTTTTCTTAAAGGATTCACTGCTTAGCTCATCCCCATGGCAGCCGGCCACCCTATCACACCCCCAAACCCCTCCCTGGTATTGGTGCTGACAGAGGCCCCGGAGACAATCTTGCTGACCACTGATAGGGAGGGCACACTGGCTGCTTTGGAAAAGTTTCTCCTCAGCTCCAGTTTGGAGCTGACCTATTTTAGGTTAACTTTGAAAAGCTTGACCTTTTAGTCTTGGCTTCTTTTTAATTCCTTTGAGAAAAATATATCTTCCTTGGTCAAAACAAACAAACAACAAAAAAAAAACAGTTCCAAATCGTTTCATATAATAAACTGCATTGGATCAGCTACATACAAAGAAATCAATAGAGAGAGATTTGATTTTTCTCCCTCGTATCCATGGGGTAGGATGGTGTGTCCTAACACATATGGATCAGAAAAGCTCCTAATACTTTACTGATACCCATAAGCTAAGTGACCTTGAGCAACTCACCTTCTACTTTTGGGTCTTGGTTTTCTCATATATAGACTCTGGGATTATATGATTAGGTTAAATTTAATTATTGTTAAATCTGCTCTTGCTCTGAGAATTACCTATCAATTACCCTATCTAATAAAGAGGTAATATGCAAATTGGCCATCACTCCAACACACAAGATGGCCACCCCCATGTGGTCAAATATGGCTGCTCCCATGTGGACATAAGATGGCCAGTAGGGAAGGGTAGTTGTGGGCAATCAGACCAGCAGGGGAGGGCAGTTAAGGGTGACTCAGGCCTGCAGAGGATGGCAGTTGGGGGGGACCAGGCCTTCAAGGGAGGGCAGTTAGGGGACCAGCCCTACAGGGAAGGGCAGTTAGGGGCAATTGGGCTGGCAGGGGAGCAGTTAGGGCATAATCAGGTTGGCAGGCAGAAGCAGTTAGGGGCAATCAGGAAGGCAGATGAATGGTTGGGACCCAGCAGTCCTGGGTTGTGAGAGGGATGTTCAACTGCCTGTTTAGGCCCAATCCCACCAGGTCCCAGATTGGAGAGGGTGCAGGCTGGGCTGAGGGATTAACACCCCCATGCACACATTTCGTGCACTGGGCCTCTAATATTTTTATAACTTTCTGTGGTAATATTGCTGTTCTAGGAAACATATAGGAAATCTGAAAGGTGAAAAGGAAGTTTTTACCTAAAATGTCCAGAAAATGCTTGAGATTTAGATACAGGGAAGTAGTTCTTAAAGCTAACTTTTAAGCCTTAATGGTTAGGTGATGTAACAACATATTAATAAGTTATGAAGAATTTCACAGCACATTTATAAAGGTTATCCTAAAATGAAATTCATTAACTATGTTTAAATAAAATAAAACAAGAAAGAATTTAAAAGAGAACTTAATATTTTCCATGTTTATCTTGCAAAATACCCAAACCTATAAAAAATTGACCCAGGAAAATATATGAATGAATTTGATAGCTCCTTAGTCAGACAGTGTCCTATATAATTTTGGTTAACTATTTTAAATAAGTCAGAAGATAAAATGTTCCTAACTATAATATTGATAAATCTAATATTTTCAATTTTGGGTGTTTTTCCCCTTCCTTTCAGGGCATCAAAGTATAGTTCTTTCATGTTCTAAACTTTTGTGGCTAAAATAAGAATTTTTCCAACAACAAATTATGTTTTTTGATGACCCTTTTTCTAGGAATGAGGGTTGAGAGTAAATAAAATATTGCCTTTTAGAAAGGTTTTGTTTAACAGTTAAAGTTATAGTATGTCCTTAAATCTAATTTTTATTCTGAGTTGATTTTTTACCCCTAAGTAAGAGATTATTAGGTACAAAGCAATCATGTAACTTACAGTCATTATATTTAAACTTTCATAATTATATTTCTGAAATAAAAAGATGAAATAAAATTTTGTAAAAATGTTTTAGAGACACATATCAGAAATTAGACAATCGAGTACTGTCACCTCCAAATAGTCAGCTTAAGCCAATGGCTGGATATTGATCAAAATATTAATATAAGAGACTTCTTGGAATTATTTTCATAATCTATGTGTGACATGTTCTTCAAACTACAGACTACCATCAAAGGTTGAAAACTTTTTTCCTTTGAGGATTATTTTGGTTTGAGAAACAATGAGATTTTATTGAAAGTAAAGTATAAGTTCATGAATTGAGTATTCCAAAATGGATAATGACTTTTGGGGGGTTTATAATCATGATGCTAAGGTAATATGACTCACTTTCTTCTGTGACTAAAAGAGAAAATGATCAAACAGAGGTTTCTGAGGTAAAACTCAATGAGTTGCAACCAAATGCAAAAGCTATATTTTTAAATGGCAAGCCTGAAAGAAAATAGTCAACTGGCTGGAACCCACGCTACAGAACATACCATTGCTCCAGTTTCTAAAGGGACTGATCATAATATCTTTTCTCTTTTCAGATATAAATACAGGCAAACTCATATAAAGTGTTGCTAAATAGAATCCCATAAGTTTCCATAAAGGAATAAAATGCATATATTTAAATTAGAATGTATATATCCAAATGATTTTTGTCTTTCAAATGAGACAGCTTGTAGCTCATATATCCAGTTCACCAATACTACTGTCTTTGTTCAAAATTAGTTTTGAAACTCATATTTTAGAGTTATCTTCGGAGTATTTTCATGAATTACACATTATTATGTTGCCCAGTCTTCTTGTGTAATTATAGTCTTTCTCTTTTACCTTTCATTTATCTACTTTACTTAAAATACGCTAGATCACTTTTCTGTTCACCAATTTCAGCACCAAATGATAGCACAAATCCTCTCAATACACAATAATTTGACCTCATTACAGATTTGTAAGCAGGTTACCCACCAAAATATATAATTTTAAAGAGAAGAATGGTCACACAAGTGGAATAAATACAGACTTTTGAGATTATTCCCCTTAATGAAAAGCCTTCTTTGAAAATATAAGTTTGGAATTGTTTGCTAGATTGATCTTATTACTTTATGCTAACCTCTTATGTTTTATATAAGTTTGGTACCAAAATCAGGAAACTATTATATGATACATGAATGAGATCCACCAGTGAAATAGCTTTTAGCTTCTTAAAGGAAATGACTCAGTGAAAAACAAGGAAGGTATTTAGAGTTTTTAAACATTTTACCTGACTAACTTATAAATTTTAAATTTATACAAACAATCTCTTCAAAAAACAAAAGGTTATATTTTCAAGGAATTAGACTTGGGTGAAAGCAGTAGCATTTCAAAATTTTCTATCACACATCACACGTGAGATATGGGAAAAGGGGGGAGGTGAAAACATTTCTAGAAATGTTCTAAATCCATGAGGTATAAAAGGTAATTAAGTTATTCACAAAATAAAGTTTAACCTTTTGCTACTATATCATTGGAAAAGAGCAATCTACCTTTTCACCACCAAAGAAAACAGAAAAAAAAATCTTTAGTTTTTACTTTCTTTCAAATTTAGTAGTGCTTATTTTTCAATTTGATGATTTGCTGGGGAAAAAATAGAAACTATTTTTTTTTCATTTGTTGAAGAATAAGCACTTTTGTTACTTTACAAAATGAGGGTTGCAATAAACAGATAGTCAAGTTTAGACCCTCATTTGTGTTTGAGCTCATAATTCTCTGCTTTGCATATCTGGAACTCACATAATATCAAGTATAACCTAATTTTAAATAAATTATTATATTACATTATTTTTTGCAAGCAGAAATTAATTATTATTGTTTAGATTATGTTTTTCATATTATAATAAGCCAACAAAAGAGCTGAGAGAGCATATCTTGGGATATATTCATTTTTGTAGAATCATTTAAATCAAACCTGTGATATTTTGCAAGCATGGATTTATCATACCATATTTCTAAATCTATCCTGTGTACTTGGCTCTGAAAAATGAGAAAGACCAAAATTAATACCCTATCTAGATCATTAATATGCAAATTTCATATATTTTGGTTCTCTCCAGTAATGGAGCCAGGATCATTTTATAGTTGAAATATGTGAGAAACGTTTGACACGTGTAATAAATGTTTCAGAGATGCTTGTATGCGTTATTTGAATACTTTCTGCATCTGTTATTATTTCTACTTTTTCTTAGGCATGCAGATTTCCTACCCAACAATCCACTTTTCAAAACACAGGCACATGTGTGCACGCACACACAAACATGCACACTAAATACATTCTCTAAACAAAACACGATGATCAATTGAGCAAAATAGCTGCTCAGTTAAATTAAAATGTCTATGAGATTGTTAAATTAATCATTATAGTTATTTTAAGATATTCCTCCTATCTTTAGCATCAGGTCATTTCAGTTAGAATGATCAGTGAAAGAGGAGAAAAATATTTGCTTGTATGTCTGAGATACTACCCTGTTTCACTGAAAATAAGACAGTGTCTTATATTAATTTTTGCTCCCAAAGATGCACTAGGTCTTATTTTCAGGGGATGCATTATGTTTCCATGAAGTAGGTCTTATTTTCGGAGGATGTCTTATTTTGGGGGAAACACGGTATCTAATAAGATGTTTTTTCACCAAGATGTCCCTAAACACCTCCAAAACCTGATAGATGTAAATGGGATCATTGCTTTCTTTGGGGAGACTTTTTTTTTTGTACTTGGGAAAGTGGGTCAAGAAAGCAGAAGTTTATGTTACCTGAAACGTTGTTAAGTATTCTAAAATGAGCCCCTTGTTCACACACCGCATTGCACACTTTCCTCATTATTTCATTTAGCAGCCACTGTGATTTTTTATTCTTGATACATTTTAAGGTGAATGTGCATACTTCACACATGCACACACAAATATCATTGCGGCATGCAAAACAACAAGGTTATCTGAAACGAATATGGAATTTATTGCTTTGTGTCCTTTTAAAATGACATTTGCAAGTGGTTACACTGCACTTCTGTGGTTTGCTCCAAATAAATGTAAGATTAAAGCATTACATTTTCAAACCTGCAGATTCTCCTTTCTGTTAGCTTTGGCTCCAGCAAATTTCAGCTCTTCTTGTTACAGCCCTTTCTCACATGCACCCCCTCCTCACCTCAAAGTAAAGAGGAACGCTTTGCAAGCTTTTGGCAAGATGTGTTGTTAAAGCTGAGCTATTTATCTGATAAACAGCTTCACTGTAACTCAGCGTTTTTTTATTTTCACCTTTTGTTTTAAAAAACTGGAAAAATTCTAAACTATTACAGGAAAAGGAAGAAAGGAACCCAGGGTAATTATTATTTTTCACAAAAGTATTCACCATAATATCATTTAAATAGCACATTTCCTTTCTTGTTCTTTTTAACATGAATTAGGTAACATTTTCTTATGATCAATTCTCATATCTTTACAATTTTCCTTACATAGGGCTTTCATTGATGTGGGAAAATTCTAATAACATACTTTAGAACACATGCGCACTATATTAAATTATGCAAAATTTATAAAAATATTGTCATAAAAAGCAAAATCCTAGGAAAAAAGGCTGAAAGAAAATAGTAAAAAATACAGGGTATCCCCTCTAAAATGTATACACACTTTAACAGCTGATAGCTCAATTTTTAAAATAACATGTATTTTAATAAGCACTGTCTTTATAATTATTCAAAGTGTGTGTATACATTTTTTGCGACATCCTATATTTCTAATAGATGCCTATGGTTTTCAGCATTGTAAATTCTTTATTTTCTTATTACATATATTTTTGTTTTTTATTTTAGATTATACACAATGAGTTAAAAATGTTACAAAGATGCTTTTATTTGAACAAAAAGGAATCTGAAAACTTATAGGGTTACATCTCTGGAATAAAGCGAGAAACACATAAATGCCTTTTAAAAATAAAACCTTTTAAACATTCTTACTAAGAGATTCAAACAATGATTTGAGTGGAGACTGGGTTATTTGTGTGATTTATATCTTTAAGAATAAATTCCTAGTTATAAGGAAACTTATATTAATCAAATACTATCTGAAGGGAGTGTGTTGATATTTAAGAATTCTTATTGTTTGACAGTATTATTATTATCCTATGGTACTTTTGTTCATTTCCTGTGGATTTTTAAAGTGGCATTTCACCAACATTTTTATTTATGTGTTTCACAAGTAAAATAAATTTCATAAAGGTAAAAGTCATTTTAACATTACTGAAGTCCTTTTCAGACATATATTTTAAACATTATTAAGTGGCCAGCAGAATTCTCTTCTTCAAATTATACTCTACAGTATTTAATTTTAAGATATCATCTGTATATTTAGTAAACAAATAGTTTAAGGATTTTTTTCTAAAGTAGAGGTAATAGTATTTTGGATTTTAATGTGATTAACAACCCTTTTGATGTCTTCATTAGAAGAAATCCAGGTTTTATATATCACTTTATCAATTTATAGCTGTGAAAAATAACCCATTTATTAAATCCTCCTCATACACGTCACTTGATTTTTTTATACAGACTAAAATGGAATTTTAAAGCATATTAAGCATTGATTATATACTTTATAGGGATACATAAAACAAAACAAAACTCTTTCCAAATTGTATGCAGAAAGGAGATGAAATGTAGGTGGGGGAAAAGGCAAGTAAAAATGGTCAGTTCAGTTGTGTATGTGTACTCAGCAATTTTAAAATACTAATTTTGTCCCATTTAATGGTAAAGAAGTATTTCTTTTTTCTGCCTTACCTAAAGGTCATCTATAATTGAGGATAAGTTGGCAACAGTCCAGAGGCCGCGTATGGCTTTGAACTAGGGGTCCAGCCTTTCTCAGAGCAAATCATTCTGGGGAGAATGGTTGGAGTCACGTCACTGAACTGGTTGCCTTACTGAAGGTTATCAAGACCCTATCTTCCCTCCTCCCATGCCTCTTTCCTCCCCACCTACACTCTGTGAGCACTTCTGCATTTCTGGAGCAATTTGACTTTGCCTTGCAGAAATTGTCTCCAGGTGTAACACTAAGCCTTACACCTGCTCATCTTACTTGTTTTCGGTTCCCCTGGTTCTCCTCTGAGATTCATGGCATGTGTTTTCATCTCTGACCACCTTTTATCAATCCACTCATAGACAGAGACAACAGTGTGGTGATTACCGGAGGGAAAAGGGAGTTGTGGGGGGAGAGGTAAGAGAGGTAGAAGGAGGGGTAAATGATGATGATATGAAACATGGGATAGTAAATACACAATACAATATATGGGTGATGCAGTGTAAAATTGTACACCTAAACCCTATATAATTTTATTAACAAATGTCACCCCAATAAATTCAGTAAAACAATAAATACAAATATGTATCACACATGTTATTTGATTCTGAATAAGCATACTATTCTCCTTCTCAAAATAAGATTAGAATACCATTTGTTATATAAATCCCTTCATATAAAGCTTTTGTTCAAGCTTTAGGGCAATAACATTGATACTATGGCTTTTCTTTTGAAATAAGAAGAATAACACTAACTGCTGCAAATTAGAAGAAATCCTAGAATTGTTAAGTAAATACATATAGAACCTAGCTACTTTTATGGAATTCTTTAAAAATATTTGTGCTCATATAAAATTATTAACAAAAATATTAAAAAAGATTAAAGTCATTTAAAATAGCCTTTTACCAATTATTTAGACTGCCTTGTACAATTTGGAAACTTGGCAGAAACTTTATCAAACATCTTATAAATCATTGTCTGAGTTAAACAGTCATTTTGAATTATACTATAACTAATTGTTTTTATAATCAAAGATTACATCAATTATAACATGTATTAATCTTTTCATCCCATTTAAATAGAAATAAGTCAGCTATTTCCAAAAAAACAGTGCTTCTTATAAGTACTTTTTGCATGGCTAATTTATGTCCCCATAATTTTGTACATTTTCAAAATCAAACAAAGGTATTTTTCATTGAAGCAATAGAATAGTTTTAATTTCAATCCCTATACTAGTTATTTAAATGATATTTATATACTGTCCTAAACTTAAAGAGGTGAGGATGATAGCTATACATTTGTTTCATAGTAGCGTTCCAACGTTATAGGGCATTTCTTCTGGAGAAAAAATAAATCCTTGTGACAAATGGTTGCACATTATTCCATTTCTTTCTTCAGTGACTCAATCTTCTGGAGGGCTTTAGTGCAGATGCACTAAATATTGCATTTAAAATAACCACGGAATTTTTGTGGTGTAACATGAGTGCTTGCTATTGCATTCTAAAATAAAAACATGTATTTTTTAATTTTACACACCTTTCTTTTGAAACAATTTTATTTCATTTAACATACTAATTCCGCAGTGTGTTTCAATAATAACAAATATCTAATTGCCTATGTCTATACTAGGTATGTGGTTAAGATAAAATGCCATTTGAATATATGTTGAATGGATTTAATATATAGAATTAAAATATGTACACTATTTACTGGCAATTTGAATATTTTTATGTAATATCATGTGCTATAAACACTTTGTGTTAGCATAGAGATAAGTTTATTGCCTTCAATCAGTAATGTAAAAGCAGAATGCAGGGAATAATTTCATTTATAAATGACTCTTTGTATGTTATATTTGTACAGAATTTTTGTTCTTAACATTTTGAATAATAAATTATTTTACCTTTAAAATCTATCACTGTAAAAACATGTATTTACTTTTATAATCATAGCAGGGCTATTTTCTTGAGCATTCTTCCCTTAAAATTGAACCAAATATTGCTATCAAATAATATTAAATTTAATAATTAAAATAAATTTTCATTGTGAAATTTTTTGTTTTCTATTCCATAATAAAACAGTATTTAATTTTTATGACACAATTATTAATCACTTGCCCATGTAGCTTGGTCAGATATTATATCATATAGTCTTAACACTTGCTTTCTTCAAAATATGCAATTCTAATGCTAACAAATAGAAAAAGCCTTTGCATATGGTATGCTTCCCCCCCCCCCCTAAAAAAATGCAAAAACAAGTCTTGGTTTTGATGAATATCATTTATAAAGCAAGATTTTTTTTTCAAAACATGTGATCAATGTGTCCATTTTCATGTCACTGTTAGTAGCAGAAGCAATCTCATTTAGAAGCAAGGTCATTTTAATGCAAGTGTATCCTAGGATAAAAAGCAGCCTGTCACACTCCTTTCTAATCGTGAAGGATTTCAGTTCTCCTTTATGCAGACATTCGCACCTAGTATTTTCCAATTCTGCAATGCAAACATTCAGGGAGAGGTTAAATACAATGTTGGCTTTGCAATACGTATACAGAAGACCTGCATGCGTTTTGCACGGTCTTCGTGGAATTTAACCCTGGGTCAACAGGCATGTTTACATGTGGCCTTGAACACAAGTGGTGCCTACCAAAAGAAAGTAAGCGAGTCTGAAGTTTTGTTTTGTTTTGTTTTGTTTTTAATAAAATGTCACAATTGGCATTTTATTATACAAGCAAGACCTCAAAGAGGAAAAAAATAAATAAATAAAGATGGGTGAAGGGGTCCCAAAATCACTTGGTTGAACATACACATTTCATCCTTTTTAATGTGGGTACTAAACCAAACCACAAATAGCTGAATGGGAGTTAGAGCTATGCGCTAACGTTTTCTTTTCTGCATCCCCGATATGTTCTCCCACTTCCCAGCTCTTCTATTTTCAGGCCGTTGTAGCATAGGAAGCTGACAGCAATTGTTCTGATTCATGGTTTAGGAGGAGTAGCTGATTAATCCCATGTCAGCAGTCTTGACCCTACGTGGAAATAGAACCTCAGACGGCCCACTCCACAATATATCAGGCAGCAGAGTTGCGTGGCTTGCCTTGCTCTTAAATGTAATGAAAGTTTAGGGCAATGCTGAACAGTGATTTGATGCCCCCCTCTGCCCCTCCCTTTTAACCTATGTTTCAAAATAGCATTCTGGTGTGGGGTGGGAGTCTAATGGGGAGAGGAGATGAACAATTAAAAATCTCTGGGACAAGATCGGATGCTTCTAAATACTTCATTTGTGTCTTCCATGAAATGCTTTAAAACTTCCTTTTGCTTAAAAATAATCACTGATTTTAAAAAAGATGCCTGATTGTATTTGTTTATTTTGAACCTTTAAATTTTTAGCCTTGGCATTTTTTTTTTTTTTTACTCACCAATGTCTATAGAATATTCTCCTGTCTTTTAAGCAGAGATCCCATTGTACTTTTTATAAAATAACTGGAAATAACTCCAAATTCCCGAATCATGTGCACTAAGACAGGCTCAATGTTAAAGAAAGATGCACATAATATATTTTAAATACATAAAAGACAAACTTTGAGGAAACCAGTTAGTTCTTAAGTTGGCTGCTTCCCCCCCCCCCACTAGACCTCTGAACTTGGCATGTATTTCTACTATGAATTAGGGGAAAAAACACAAAACCTTAGTATCTGTATTATGTTCTCAGAACTTAAAATTAAATAAAGGGATAAAGTGAAATTCTGTCTTTTTCAAAGAGGACCATGTGCACGAAGGCTCCAATATGTGAATTTTATTTACAACTATAAAGCAGATTGAAATGCCAAAGCAACGTGAAAATCTGTCAAATAATGCTAAATCTTAACGTAAATGATGGCTGCAGAGTACAAGTTGGATTTCAGTGTTGGGAGCCAGGCACAACTAGTAAAAGGAAAGAAAGGGGGAAACACACACACACACACACACACACACACACACCACATACACACAACTACCTAGCATAACTAGATAAAGCTGAAATGTGCTAAAACCTCCCTGTGCAAACTGCATAATAGCACTTGCAATGGCCCCTTTCTGTCACCCACCGTAACCATCAAGCCTGATTCTGCTGCAGTCAGGTGCACGCTCACAAAGCTCTTATGGTTGGCTGCATAGCATTCCAAGGAGAGGCACATTGGTGCACTTTGGACAATAATAATAAGCAGTACTTTTTGGTACATGTAGATTTTTTCCCTAAATAAACCTGGAACGAGTTATGCAGCATTTTCTTACTCACCCTCCCTAAAGTGAAGGTTTTATTCTGATCGAATCCTTCACGATGAACGTGCAGCCCTTTGATCACGTAACATTTGCATTTCTGTATGAGGTCGGGTTTTATGTTCTTCTCATACATGCTGTCGACTGCATGTATCGTGTTGGCTTGTGCTAGTCACCATTTAAAACACTACGTACCAAGTGTTGTCTTGTGAACAGAATCCATATGTATAAGCAGAAGACAATAGACCCGAGAAATTTAAAATTCAACATCAATGAATAGGTGTTAGGAAGAGAACACAGTTTGAGTGTGGATATTTTAAATATGATATGCTCAACGCAAAATGCAATAGTTGGGTTTTTAAGTGCTGCCTTTTTAGATTAGCACTGTCTCATAAATTAAAAGCAGGAGAAAAGGGGGGAGGGGGACAAATGAGATGCTTCTCAAGGCTCCTGGTCAGAGGCAAGCACTCTGCACAGACTGCCAGGGAGGCAGCATTAAAGACAGAGTAAAACAAACTAGGTTACAAGGCGTTTCCCCCAGAGTTCTCAAACATGAGGCTCTGGTGTTATGAAAACGTGTCTTTTGAGGGATCAGCAAGCACACGGCATTGTCTAGGAACATGGAAGGGATTTGTAAGTCCATGTGTATGTATGTGAAATGATCGTTATCTTCATCAGTATTTTTTTTTAAGAAGGCAACTATTTTTCCCCCCTCTTTGCTGAATGAAGAAATGTTCTTTTATGTCTCTTCAAAAAGCTGGTAGAAAACAGTTTCCCCTTTCCTCCCGTTTTGAAGGCATCTTTTCCTGAAGAAATTGCCAAATCCCCGTGCGCTTCATTTATCCACGCGGGGCTATTAAAACTGCCCGGGTCTCAAAGGCACACAGACACCTTGTCAATAAAGTAGTAAATTAAACAATTGGCATTAAAAAAAACAAAACCAAACACATCTTCCCATGATTTTCCTCATTAACAGCCGACTATTTGGGGAGCTTTCACATTTGGTAAAATTTAAATAAGACAGGCTTTGGGTTTATTGAAAAGTACACTATACCAGGCATTTGAGTGAAGCCCCTCCTTTTAATATTTTTTTTTAAGAATAATATTTTTTTTTTAAGAACGTGGTTGTTCTTCAGAGAACAACGGCTGTATTTACAGAGTCTCACACTGCACAGTCTTGGCAGGAATATGATTCAAGTCCGGGTTTTGAAGCTTTGGGGCAGCCTTCATTGAACACAGAGGCTAAGCGAATGCAAATGACATATCTCTCAATCAGAGGGAGTTTAGGCTCTAATACCAAGCAGATATTTCTGGAGGAGAGCCTTTACATATCTTTCCTAATGGAGGTGTTTTTCTGCTTCCCCTCACCTCCTGAGCGAGGCAGCATGTAGTATCTGGGAGGAAGCTTGGGTTTTTGTTTTTTGGGTTTTTTTTGCTGTTGTTGTTCTAGATAACGTGGCCTGGAAGATGCTATTTGCAAGCCCATTTGCTCCTGTGCTGTGTCCCTTCGCAGGAGAATCTAATTCGTTCCTGCCTCTCCGCTGGGCTGGACAAATCAAGGTGACAATCCGTGGTTAGCTCTGTCAGGCCCTTTGTCCCAAGGCCGCTGTGAGTGGAAGCACAATGGAAGCGAAGTGGAGTCTGTAGCAGCCCAGCTGCCTTGCTGTGACAGCCCGGTCCCCCCACCGCACCGTGTCAGCTCCTGTTTGCGTCCCGGTGGCCGATCCCCGAGATGACAATGCGAATGGGGTGCAAAGTCTCCGGAGAGAGATAACAAACCAGGGTGTGTGTGTGTGTGTGTGTGTGTGTGTGTGTGTGTGTTGATGGGGGATATTGGGGTACAAAGGAAAGAAAAGGGGGAGGTGGGACACACGACTTGGAAAAAATAATGGCCCATCAGAGGTGATATTTTTGGTGCAGTGATCGCGGTCACACACCGGGCCGCATCCCCATCAGGGCCCGTGTCTCCGAGGCGCAGGTAGACAGGCACCTGCCCTGAAATCCATCACCCCGCGCCCGGGCGCCAGGTTCCTACTTTTAGGGGCCGTTTGTATTTCATTTGCCCAGACAATTAATCATCTTTACCGTGTGGGTGCTCCTGGCGTCAGCAGGGTGACTTAATTAAATCTGAAATTATAGGACGGCACACACGGGCTTCCGAGCAGCCCGCCCGCCCGAATTAAACGCGGAGGGAGGCCCCTCGCTTCCCCCGCCGTGTTTTCCCACGTGCGTGTTCCACGGAAAGGTTACCGGTCCGACCGGAACCAGGGTTTCCTGCCCGAGTGACACTTAGCTAGGGGCTCGCCTAGGAGGGCCCTCTTTCCAGGGGCACTTTGCCCCCCTCTCGGCCGGCCACCCCTGCCCCCAGCCCGCCCCTGCAGGGCCACCTGGGCTGACCGCAGCCCGCCGGACGGGCCCTCTGATGGCACCCCTACGTTCTCTCCGGAACGTTCGCGGCCCGGAACGCATTTGGCGGGCCACACGCGTCCGCCCGGAGCTACGGGGCGGAGGCCTACGCCTCCATTTTGCTCCGGGCCCGGGAGTCAGGCAAGGAGTCTACAAAATGGTCTCCCGCAAGCCAGGGGAGGTGGCTTTACCTGCCTGGAAGCTCAGGCGGCACAGCTCACTGCGGGTCTGACTACACTGGCCCCTGAGGGGTGTTCTTCCTGGTGTCCGACCCATGGCTTTTGCTCAAGAGGAACCCGAGGGGCCTGCGAGCCGCCTGGCCTGTGCCTGCCCTTCCTGCCAGAGACATTGAACCCTCAAACCGGCTCCCAAAGCATCCCAGCGGCCAGACCCCGAGCTCTCAATCAGGGCGGGCGTTAATGGCTTTCAGCAGTGTGTCTGCGTGATGTATGACGGCCTCCTTCCGGCCCCTGCAAGCGCGGGCAGGTGCCTCCTGCGTGGACACAGGCCGGGCTTTGTCATCCGGAAGCGCAGCCCGGGCCTGGCCTGGCGTGGAAACAGCACAGGCCCTCCCATCCTCCCATCCTCCACCAGCCCCCCCCCTCCTTTTTTTTTTTTTTTTTAATGCTGCCTTGTCTGCACTTTTTGAAATTGCATATTTATCAGGTCATGAATTATTTATGAGATGGGGAAAGGGGGGCTGGAAAATGCAGAGGGTGAGGAAGAAGAGCACACAGGAAAATGGACGCTTGCAATGCTTTTGGGCTGGGCAATGGCTTTCCTGTGCGCGCCTGCAGTGCTGCTCTAGGGGAGCCGGAGTGTGATTTTCTTTTTTTTTTTTTTGCCCCCTCCCTTCTACCCCATCAGTTGTGTCTTTAGATTCAGAGGCATGTATTTTGCAGCTGAAGCATGGTTTGGTTGCGTTGTCTTCTGGCTTTCGGGAGAAATGAAGAAGGATGCAGTGCGTTGGAAATCAGGCAACCCAGGAAGGGGGAAAAAAAACGACCAGAGCGTTTCCAACACTTCTAAAGTGCAGAGTATTTAATACATTTTAATCTTTTGTCTGTCAGCCTCTATTGTTGTCAAGAAAGAGCTGACAGATTGGGGATTAATGGGATGTTTCATAAATTAGAAATGAAACTATCAGCAGAATGTCCAAAACAGGACTGGGGCGTTTGCTCCAGCAAAGGGCTCTGGGCCCGGGGCACAGCCCGTTCCTATATCCACCCCCTTCCTGGTCCCACAGGGAAGGAGGAAGCCTCCCACCCACCAGCTGGGAACATCCACGCAGCTCCTTCTACTACAGGAATCCACGTGTTCTGCATGGTTTGGGCACGCTGATGTTTTCCACACGGAGTTCTCAAAAACAAACTAAAAACCAAAAGAAAAGAAACAAGAAAACAGCCCCGGAAGTGACACTGAACCTAATAAACTTCATGCTAAGCATGCCATGAATGATTACAGACATTTTAACAGGCAGAACAACAGCAAATGCAAGGTGGGGGTGGTGAGCCTCCTATTTCCAAGGGATTTTATTGGGGTGCCAGGGTTGGGGGGGGCGTAGGAGACAAGAAGGGGTAGATGTATGTAGAAGGAGCTGTAACTTCCTATCATATTTCCCAATATAACATGATGATGAGTCACCAAATCCCCAAAACTCTTACTACTAAAGAAAGATGAATGGCATAATGATAAATTTAAAAATGCCATGTTCTTATTCTTCATTCTCAGAATTTCTTATGTGAAGTATGCAATACAGGACACATGTCAGGCTAAAATAAATAATAGGGACATGTGATCTTTTGATCCTTGAAAAATTTCTGTGCTAAAGAAATATGTTTTGTGTATATTGTGTGACAAGCCTCCCTGTTTTGGGTTTAGAACACCCTGATTGAGTGTTCTAAATGATCAGGTTAACGTTGAAACAAGGGCTCTTTTAACTCTTCCTTTTGCTGTCCTGTTTATTTGGACTTACTAACGTTTACACATGGTGGTTCTGAACACTCACCTGAAGTACCTTTCTTCCTTTCGGCCAGAGATACATAATTTGAAAGTGGGCTGGGAGAGTGTATAAAAATGTTTAGCCTAATCACTCCCTAATGACAGCGACTTATGTCCTTAGTGCAGTCGATTTGTTTCCTGGGTTTTAAAAGTAGATTATTTCCATGGTGCAGGCTTAGTGTAAGCTGTAGAGAAACCACAAGCACTGCACTTCAGCCTGCGTTTGGGACGATCGCCAAGGGTAATCTGATTAAAAGGGCATTTTTTTTTTCTTACATTGTGCTGCTTTGAAATTTCTGTGCAGCCCAATAGAGTGGGGGCAAAAAAAAAAATTGCTTTTTGAAAACCAGCTTTCTTGAACAAAATTAAAAACTTGAGATTCTCTTCAACCTAAGAGCAATAGATGAGCAAAAGTCCTTAGCAACACATCTGTTACCTACTGTAAGTCATTTCGTGATCTATTTAATGCAGTTGAGTCGCGTGTTCTGCTTAGAGTCACATGATCTTCCAACATGAGGGCACAGCTCTTCAGCCTGGTTCCATGGAGAAGTATGGAAACCATAAGTTTCCAGTTCTAGCTTTGTTACTGTGTGACCTGTTTGTGGTCTGCACTGACAGCCCGAAACTCTTCTGGTTACCTGAGAAGTTTAACAGCTCTAAGTTATTAGAGGGTAATTACGGTGTCTCAAATAGTGAGTGTCTCTTAATGGATGGAATATAACGCTAATTAAGTATGTCATGTTTGCACACATCACAATGCACTCAAAAGAACCTTTCTCGCATCATTTATTTTTTTGAACTATTTTCATATTCATCCCTGGGACCTAAGCAGGCAAGGAAAGATAGATACTAACTCTATCTGCTCCCATTTTCCTAACATCCTTTGAGTAGGATGGATAGTGAATTCATGTAAGAATCCATCTACTTAAATAGCACAGGGCTGCTTGCACTGGAGCATTTTGACACACTGCCTACGTATGAGCATTTGGTTACTGTTGCTTCTTCAGACTCATTTTGCTAATGGCTTTCATTGGCATTTTGTCTTTGTCGGAGGGGCTTTTCAGAGTTTCCTGCCTTCCTCTTTAACAAATCAAAGCTTTTTAATATAGCTGAGATGTTGTAATGAGAAACCATGCACAGTTCTGGAAAGAAAAATGAAGTATATTTTAATTGCATGTAAGATTGGTTCAGAAAATGTGGCAAGTGTTATGTTAGTGCTACAGAGGAATCAGTCCCTGCCTACAAGCTGATCATACTCTACTGAGGGATAGTATGATGCAAAGCGGCAAGCACTAGATTCATCCAGAAACCAATGGCTGAGGGACCAGAGAGGAGGAAATAGTATTACTTCTTGAAAGAGATAGGTGTTAATGAACTAGAGTTAAAAAATACAAAGGTATTCCTTCCCAAAGTGGAATGTTTTATAATCTCCAAGTTTACCTGTCACAATAAAAGCTAACTGCTAAGTTCAATGAGAAGACATAACATATATATACCTTAACACTAAGACCCCATCATTGCCGGGCCAAAGCTTTCCTATATCTTCATGGTATCCAGAGACATGCTAAATTCTTATACACTGTGTGTTGCTAAATGCTGCGGTCTACATTTTCATGGAAATAAACCTCCGAGCCTGCTATCCTCAGTAAATAGCAAAAATGTTGGCATTTCTTAAAATATATTTCCTAACTGTTGGTAACTTGGATAGAATGTGTGGAAAACAACTCAAAATAGAAATCCAGAGATAGTCCACATTGAATTAGCCCCCCCCCCCTACACACACACAATAAACAGCTATTGCATTTCTTTGTTTAGAGATGATGGTTTTTCTTCTGAGCCATCCTTAATTTCCCGGGAACACTGCGATGGGATGGCTCAGGAGTGGCAGATGAGCTAGAGATGGGTCAACGACAAAACATGGTGTTTCTAAAGAAAGTCTTTGCCATCATTAGGTCACGTTTCAGGAAAGCAGAGCTGTCACTTCACAGCACAATTCCCATCTGTGCCAATGGGATTGTCTGTATGGATTCAGAGAGCATTTTATGGTCTTTCTTTCCCCTGCAGAATAGAAAGGGCAATTTGACTCAGACACATTAATATGAATGGCTTGGAGTTATATGATGGAAGATTTTTTAATACTTAGCACCAACATCCATGTGTAGGATAGAAAGAAGTGCTCCAGGGTGCCAATGTGTCAAAGTACATATTCCTGTGTCCAAAGAGACAAAGAGAAATTATTTATATCTTGGAGAGGTACAGTTAAGAGTGAAAAAGGTGTTTTCCTGCTCCTATGCATTTGGCATTTTAGAAGCAGCCCTTTGAAAACCTTCTAGGGAAAATTGGCCATGAGCTGCCATAACTCTACACATCTGCCTATATAACCCTTTCTTAGTACCAGTAATGTTTGTTAACCAATTTTACCCTTTGAAGTTCAATGGTAATTTTTTAAAAAAAAATAGGTTTTGGATATCTCTTTAAGATTTTTGAATTTTATGCCACTTAAAATGAGATATTCATGTCAGGGAGATGTCCTGCTGTTCTAGGAAAGGGAGGGGGACACCATTAAAAAAAATCTTGATAATCAAGGCCACCTGTGATCCTAGGCTGCTTTCTGGAGCACAAAGGCACCGAGGAAAGCTGTTCTCCGAACCAAAGCAAAATCTCTGTGATCCACAAGACACTTCAGCCTCTTCCCACTAAGGAAAAAAAAAATAATGCTACAGCAGGATCAGCTGCTCTTCTGTTCCTTCCTTTACAAAAAAGAAATTGAGGTGGCTGCTATTTAACACAAAGCCTTGTGACCTTAGCACCATGGCTGCTTTGAAACACGGAGCTATTTAATGATGCAAATTACAAACAGAGGGAAAACATCAGAAGAGTCTGTCTGGAAATTAGCTTGTTGGACTGAAAATTAGCTAGCTTAATCGAACTTGCAGGACTCAGATTTTCTCTGTGGAAGCCTGGCTTGGAGCTTTGGTCCATTTGCATTATCTCTCTACGCAGTAGAATCCTTGGAATTGTTGAAAATTAGAGACAGGAAAATCTATCTTCTATTTACATGATTGAAATGACCAAATGACCCTTTGGATTTTTAGTCAGGGCCTCTGTTTTCCAAAGGAAGATTACATTAGGTACTTGCAAAAAGTCAACCTAGGAAATGTAAATTAAATTATGACTATATTTTAGCAGTCCCTAAAATGCTAAGCTAAATGTCCTTTCATCCTAAAGATGTAGGATGGATCATATATGTGTTGGTATATAATTACATTTTTCTTTGATTTGAGGACACTGTATGGTAACAACATGACCTGATTCATGCACAGAGCGAATTCTTGTAAACATTGAATCTAGTCTAAGACTTCAAAGACATACTTAAAACATAGGACTACCTTTGAGGCTTATGAATAATTTCAAAGGTCAAAAACTTGTACCATGTAGAGATAACAGCATCGGGTCATCCAGATCTATATTAAAACATCAGTTCTTAAAGGAAGGACTCAAAAATTTTAAAGGCATGTTTTTATTTCTAAGAGCTAAAACCAGGACTGTGGGATGATTTTTTTTTCTGAATTGTTTCAGAAATATTTGTGTTTTCATATACTTGTTTTTTGATAGATGAGAAAACTATGTTTGTTTGTTTTTATATCAAAGGAGCAAAAGTCTGAAACCATTTCCCATGCAGATCACCTGCTTTGTGTCCAGCCTAGCAATCAAACATCTCTGTGTTTAGGAGAAAAATAACATATATAAATACTGATATCTAGCATAGGGTAAGTGGTAAAAATATAACTAATTATAACATGGCCTCTAAAAAAAGTGTAAACTTGATAAATGTAGGAGCTCAGAATACAGTTGGAAGCAATACAACAGCACAGAGACAATAGGGAGATGTTTACTGCTACTATTTGGATATCATAATAAAATAATATTGATGACCTTAGGAAGAATTCATAAAAAAGGAATGATAAGAAATATTATCATTTTTCTATTTTAAAAAGTAAAATATGGCATTATTTGTTATTTATAGACTTTAAATTTTAATGAAAACCTCTGGTAATACTTTCTGAATTTCAATTGAGACTACTGACAGTTCATAAATATGTCAAATTCAGTTATTGGGAACA
Organism: Vespertilio murinus; assembly: GCA_963924515.1. Lineage (NCBI taxonomy): Eukaryota > Metazoa > Chordata > Mammalia > Chiroptera > Vespertilionidae > Vespertilio > Vespertilio murinus. The sequence continues at coordinate 30,908,754 of OZ004717.1, read as the reverse complement.
TATTGTAATCTCCAACTTTTTACAAGATGGGTAACAATATTTTTGCAACTATTGTAAAACAGCTGAAGTTATATGAAAACTTGGTTTCTTAAAATTTTTAAATGGAATGCTTTTCAGTGGCAAAATAGCCTATAGACTTACACAGAATGTCAGTATCCATAGAACCAGGTAGTCGACTTACTTAATTCTGATAATTCTATCATAGTCAGAGCAGTGGCAATTCTATTTTAAAGCAATTTTTGCAAACCAAACAATAGGTATTACTGGTTAGTATTTTGATGTGTTGAATGAAATGTATGTTTTCATTAAATGCTTAAAAATCAAAGTCTGTAAATACATGAATCATTTGCAAAATATGATGCTATCAGTTTGTTAAAATAGGACTTAATATTTTGAGTTATTTACACTATAAATGGTGATAGAGAAACAAGAGAACAGTAGTCCTCAAAGAAAATAGACTATGAAACTTTTAAGTCTCTAGATTTTTTTTTATGTGCACAATCTACTGTTTGTTGATAGCACACATCAATGGTCTGTTTTCCTTCTCTTGCGACTAACTATTCTTTATGTCACCATGAAAATATGTTCAGGAGATGATAAAGTGCTTTATTTTTCATTACCATTCAGGGTCAATAACCATAGTGCTATTCAAATCGGGGGGTTTTATTCTAAACAGTTTTCATTTTGTCATCTGAACTATTTTCTGAAAATATTTCACCTCTGAAAGGAAATTACCCAAGATTCCATGTCTTTACCTGCCCCACTGCCTATCCTTTGTTCTACCTCTTCCATTTCCTGAATGGGTGAATCAATTATCATCTGGTCCACTGTTTAAATGCACTGCTCTCATCTAACTCTTCCACTTCATCAAACTTAAGTTTTATCATCCCTGGCAAATCCTTAGGCTGGTAACACAGTGCTCATGCCAACAGAGGGAATGTAGAGCGCAGAGCCATTATGTTTATTCTATGGGACATGGTTCATGCCGTGAAATCCACATTGGCTAATAAACTCTTGTTACTAAGCTATTTGGTTGGCCTTGCTTCTTCCACATTTGGTGAGTGAAGCCCCCTTCTACCTCATGATTTAGTGAATTGAGTATGTGAGGTTTCAGTAACTAATTGTGAAGCCTGATGTGTTTACACTATAGATTATAATAGCATCTATATGTATAAATTATAGTACATAGGAATATGTGTTATAAATGTAGCAAGTATAATGCACATTATGATATAAGTAGGCTGTATTAATATGTATGCATACATCCCACTCTAAGTGGCAAGTAAATTTATTTAGTTCATGGTATTTCAAAAAATGTCCTGTGTGCCTTCAAAATGGTTTATAGGCAGAGCATACATTTTATAACAGAGTAACATGATTATTCCTTCATCTCCCCAAAAGACTGTAGTAGTGGTCAGCGTTTAACAGTTGCGTTGATAGATTCCAGACGAATCATCCCAGGAGGGTACGAGGTGCAGAGTGGGCCCTCCCTCTGTGCTGAGCACCAGGCTTCCCCAGATAGGGATGTGATGCCAGTGAAGAGAAACGGCGCCTCTGCAGCGTTAAGTACATCCATCCACCCCGAGCCAGGCCTGTGGACAGCTTCTCCAGGAGAAATAGCTGAGCACAGCGCAGTTCCTCTTTTCCACCCCCACCCTCATCCCCTGGCTACATTCACAGCAATCCGAGCTCTGAATGTGAGCTGCCATGTCTGACATTCTTTCAACAGAGCCTGCGGGAGGAAACAATATTGGGTGCGTGTGTGCGGTGGGAGGGCTCAGGAAGATGGAGGGCTTCAGGGAGACGCAGGCAGGCAGGGAGATGGGTGCGGGTGAGGCTTATCTCTTCCCATTTGCTCTCCCTTGATCTGAAGGCCAAGAATAGAACGCCTATTAATAAAAGCAAATCCTATTTAAACACGTTGCCTTTCTCCACCGACTGGGGCGATGGGCTTCACTTCTCATTGCCTTTGATTTCAAAGGCCAGGAGCCCCACATTCTCCCCCCTTATAAGATTGCTTTTCCTGGAATGCTCCCATGTGTTTACTGATGGCATCACCAACACCAGGTCATTTGGATTTCTGGCATACTAGGGTCATTGCATAGGAGTAAATATTAACAACATGAATAAGAATTTGGACTTAATTTTCCCACATGCATGCTTTCCTTTCTGAGGGAACAATGAAAGCTTGAGACATTTATATCAAAAGTGCTCCAAAATTATAAAACTAAGCATTACTACAACTGGCATCCTCTTTATTAAAAAAATAAACATTTAAGAATTAATTAGCAAAGGATGTACTGATTATTTAAAGACAGATGACACTGTCGTCAAATACATTTGCTATATTCTAAAGTTTTAATGTTTATAATGTGACTTCCCCAGTAATAACTTTCATTTTGCATTTTCTCAGTATAGGCATCACTCAGACTTGTTCAGTGTAGGGAACGCAGGAATGTACACTTACACCCTTCATAGAAAGATCTCATGGGAGGCAGACAGCCAGAGCAAACTTCAAGGATTTGGCAAAGGCAAAGACATATCTCAACCTATCCCAAATTCTCATTTTGAACATGTAAAATTTCAGTCACTTAAAAAAAATGTAATTATGTGTAGCTCCGTACTTTCTTCACAGTACTGGTACTAGAAATAGTTTAGGAACAAACTGTTCTAGGTTTTATTTTTACTGAATCTGTAGGTAAGACTGCCAAAACTGTCACTTTAAAAATGTTGTTTGCAACCAGATTTCAGAGTCTCGTTCTTGGTTCAGAACTTTGAAAATAGCAGCCAAAATGTTTGGATTCTTGTTCAGTTGTGGAGGTAAAAATTCCAGGTCAATCCAAAGCATTCCTATCTCTAAATGGGAATAGTAATAGTGATGACATGATGATGATGATGATGATGATGATGATGATGATGAAAGTAATAATAATAATAACAACAAAGAGGAATTGAAGGAGGAAGGTTAAAAATCTATTGAGGAAAGCTACAAACATTGCTTTGACCTACTTTGAAACGTATTCTTTCTAACATACTATATTTGCAAAGACAAAGCTTCCTCACAGAGTAATGTGATTATTTTTCATGACACCTTAGAATTGCAGGAAGAGGGAAAAAATATCTGCAGGGTCACCTTGACCTCTCTGGCCACTGCAGGCTTGTTCAAGGTCTCGTGGATTGTGCCCTGTGATGCATTACAGCAAGTTCAGATGCTATTTCAACTCCCATGATTAGAAGGGAGAAAGATTTCCTTTATAACTCAGTTTTTAGCTACCAGTTCCCAAGTACTCAGCCATCAGAACTAGTTCTACCTTCCTCCTCTTCTCGCCTCCCTCCCTCTCCAAACAAAAGGAACAGTACTCTGAACATTTTTTTGTTGTTCTCTGAGTTGCTCTGGTTGGGCAAAGATCATCATGCTCTGATTTAGTGTTTTCAAATAAGTGTGCCCTCTGCCGCAGCACTCTATTAAGAGACAACACAGCCAGGCGGGAGAGTTCAGCATGGCCACTAATAAAACACAAGTGCGGCTTTGTCAGGCCACGAGTGATTACTTGAACAAGTGCCAACCAAGAAACCAAACATTCGAGCTCAGCGCTTCAGACCCCCAAGACAAAGGGCCAATTGACTTTCCTCATTAGTTTTTGTGCCAAACATGTAAACACAGTTTCCTCTCTATCTTTGATGCTCAAAACATGCCAGCTTGTTAACATCTTGGGTGGTACTGTGGTTTATGAGGCTACAAAGACGGTTATGTTGAGTTTGGTATTTTTTTCTCCTCCTACTGGAAAAGATTGACTTATCCTAGTTAACTTTTTTTTTTTTAACGAAAGGAGAGTCTTTGGGTCACTTTTCACTTATCACTAGCTCCATTGACTCAAACATGACAATTCAAAAATATTTTTTTAAAAAACTTTTTAAAGAGAATGGATAAAAGCAACCCCAAAGTGACATGCTCCTTACTAATTTCTGCAAATGTGTAGGTAAAAATGTAGGTAAAAATGTTACAAATGTTTCAAAAATAAAACCTGCAAATATATAACTGCAAGAATAAGAATAGGACTCCAGATGACTTTTGAGAGAACTAATAATCGTGTTGAGTCAAGTCAGAGCTCCATCTTGGGGTGACTGATATTACCCACCTCACCAGGCTCTGTTTTAGAGCCTTATATCAGTGTTTCACAGTGGCCATGTGTTATTTTGCTGTGACTTTTATTTCTCCTCTCTTCATGTTCTCTTCTGTTTTGGCTAATCTTTTACACTTGTGCTTACCAATACATCATACACCTCTTCTTTTCACACTTGACTTCTCAGGCCAGATGAAGTAGGTGTCTACAAATATGTTGTCATTTGTGTACCATAATTTTTCTAATTCACCTCCATAAGTAGGGTAAAAAGAGAAAAGAGCATTGGTTTCAGATGGTCTAAATTGTGAATCTTGGCTCCATGAGTCAGCTATATTAACATCTTCAATGTAAAATCAATTTTTCTCCTACTAAACTGGCCAACACTGAAATGTGATAACACAATATATTATTGAGATAATGTAAATTGTTACAGATTCTGTGGATAGTCATTAATCATGCTTACTAATATTAAAAATGCACATATATTTTGTTTATAAATTTCATTTCTAGACATTTATTATATACAGATTCATGCACACATATGTACAAAGGCTGATTTATACATATAAGACTATTACTATATATAGGATTGGTAATATCAAAAAGTTGGGAGGAAAATACCCTATGTGTCCATCACTAGAGGTCTGGTTAGATAAATTATGGTATATCAATAGAATGGAAAACTATATATCTGTTAAAAATAATGCTGCTACCCTGTAGATATTGAAATATAATTATTTCCAATTTATATTGTAAGTAAAAAAGCAAGGTATAATATGTCTAAAAAGCTAATGTTTCTATAGAAGCAATATATGCATATATAGAATATGAATATAGATCATTGGTAAAGAAGCTTGCACAAGAAAATGGGGAACTAGATTCTTTTAAAAAAATACATTTTATTGATATTTTACAGAGAGGAAGGGAGAAAAATAGCTAGAAACGTCGATGAGAGAGAAACATCAACCAGCTGCCTCCTGCACACCCCCTACCGGGGATGTGCTCGCAACCAATGTACATGCCCTTGGCCAGAATCAAACCCAGGACCTTTCAGTCCACAGACTGATGCTCTACCACTGAGCCAAACTGGTTTCGGCAGAACTAGATTCTTAGAATTAGATCAGGGAGGGAGACTTGTATTTTATTGTATAACTTTTTATGCATTTTGAATTTCTTGTACTATCAATGAATTCCTTGGTCTAATGAATTAAAATATATAGTAATAAAACCTAAATTAGAGGGAATACACAAATTCACTTTTAGCTATTAACACCATTATTAAATGGCTTAATTTTATTGACTGGTTTAATGGTTCATTATTAACCCATTATTAAATAATTCACATTATTGAAAACTGAATGCATTTATTTTGTCTCTTAATAAAAACTGGCCAATATAGATCTCTATATAAAAATGGGACTGAATTTAGATATATTTTGTCATGGGAAAGGGAGGAGTTTGGGTCCAAAAGAGCAAAGTTGTAAAGATGGAGCATAAGTCTTGATGGTATAACAAAATGAACACCTAGAGGCAGTCTGAAGACTCTGGTTCCTGGGTGAATTAGATACTGGCCAAAGTAGATACTGAGTGAATGGCAAAGAGTTTGATGTTGAATCATTGAAAGTAGAAATAAGAATTCCGAAGTCGAAAGAAAGGCACAAATTGACATGGTGCCAGCCTTGGCCTGAAAACCTTAAAATGTTTAAATGTTCTATGAGGTGAAGGGATTTCAGGGGCATCCCAAAGTTTTGCAGCAAGATTCGCACTAAAGAAGGTGCATTAGGTCTTTGGGCCACTAGGGTACCATTTAGAGTAGTGTACTATCATTGTAGCCAATGGACTAGAAACAAATGATTTCAAAGTAATGACACCCCAGTGGCCTGGAAGAGTTAATGTGCCTCCTAAGTGACTAATTTACCATTAGGGAGTTATTTAGCCTCTGGGGAAGATAGAATTTGTTCTCACAAAGGCAGAGTAGCTTACTAGATAACATTGACAATTAGAACACAGTAGAGGCATGTTCTATTTTAATGCCTTTGTAGATTTGTTCTGCTACTCTGGTCAGCCACTTAGCATCTAAAGCAGCACATCTGTGAAACGGGGTCATGGTCCTTCAGTCTACCCGAATCTCAGGCATTGCTAAAATAGTACCTCCCAAAGACTCAAGAAGGGTACACTTTTAACATAGGGGTGACAACCTGTTATAAAACCAAGTCACATATTGAAAGTCAAATACCTAGATTTTAGTCCTCAGAATGCTATTAACTAACTAGTTGAGCTTGGTTATGTTTTTTAACTACTCTAGGCCTAAGAGTCTTTATTCATAAAATAAAAAGATCAGACTTTGACTACCTCTGACACCTGTTCTAATTCTAATATTCATGAATTTTATCCAAACACCTAGAAAGAGTCGATCCAAGGAAAAAACTCTATACAGGGCTTACCATTTTACTTTCTTATAAGTTCCTCTATGATTAGTTGAGCAATAATAAACTTAGGATGTAAATTTTAGAGAATATATCTTGGACAGAGGAGATAAATATAAACAAAAAAAAAGATGGTGCCTATTTGAGATAGATTTATCTTTCTGTTTTGAAAGTTAGAGTATAGACTCATGAAAAAAGGCAAAAGAAAGCAAAATAAAACATATGCAAAAACACAAATAATAGAAATAATTTATAGCCACATAAAAAATATACAAAAATCAGGTGTGTTTAAGCCAAGAAGACTTCCCAGAAGAGTCAAGAAGTAAGATATTTAAGTTAGCAGAGTACAGAAAAGAAGATTTTAGAGTGGGGGAATAATTTATATGCAAAGGCAAGAATTTAAGAATAAGTTATATAAACAGAATGCTCAGCAAATTAGCAATCCTATATAATAAAGAGGTAATATGCAAATTGACGATCACTCCAATACACAAGATGGCCTCACCCAAGTGATCAAAGATGGCCACCCCCATGTGGACACAAGATGGCCACCACAAGATGGCTGGCAGGGGAGGGCAGTTAGGGACAACCAGGCCAGCAGGGGAGGGCAGTTGGGGCAATTAGGTTGGCAGGGGAGCAGTTAGGCATTGATCAGGCTGTCAGGGGAATGGTTAGAAGGTGATTAGGCTGGCAAGCTGAAGTGGTTAGGTGCAATCAGGCAGGCATACAGGCAAGCAGTTGGGAGCCAGCAGTTCTGGATTGTGAGAGGGATGTTCAACTGGATCGGGCCTAAACAGACAGTTGGACATCCCTCATTGAGGAGTTCCAGATTGGAGAGGGTGCAGGCTGGACTGAGGAACACATACCCCCCACCCTGCTGTATTTTGTGCACCAGACCTCTAATATATATATATATATATATATATATATATATATATATATATATATATAATATCTACTTAAGCAATATATATATTTAATATATATATTTAAGCAATCATTAAGATCAAATGACTAGAACGAATGGGATGACTGGTCAACCAGTCGCTATGATCCACACTGACCACCAAGAGCAGACACTCAATGCAGGAGCTGTCCCATGGTGGTTCAATGTGCTCCCACAGTGGGAGCGCCACTCAGCTAGAAGCTGGGCTCACGGCCTGTGAGTGCAGCTGTGGTGGCAGGAGCCTCTACCACCTCCATGGCAGTGCTACTGGGTAGTGGCAGCAGGCACAGTGGGGTGGGATGATTGGCAGCTGAGCTGCACCTGGCCCTGGCTGGGGCTCTGCCCAGGTGCCTGCCACTTTGCAACTGCTACATCCCTTGGGCCAAAACCTGGCAGTCCAACATCCCCCTGAGGGGTCCCGGATTGTAAGAGGGCACAGGCCAGGCTGAGGGTCCCTACCTATGCACAATTCTGTGCACCAGGCCTCTAGTATGATAATAAAGATTTTATATACAAGATTAATAAAATATTAGAATGAGGAAGTTAAAGCTGTTGAGGTAGAAGTTTATTGATGAAAAAGCTTAATAATGATTATAGAGAGGATTTTTTTACATGAAAATATAAAAAGTTTAAGATTCATAAATGTTTAGGGGCAAGATCATGCCATGATAAAAACACAGTTTAAAATAAATGTGACATCATCTAGGCTGAAAGCAAATTCAGGGAGATTACCAAACAAATACAGAATGATTATTATAATTAATAATATTTCAATAGGTCACATTATTTTTTCTCTTCCTGTCAGAATATTAACAAGAAAAAATTTAAAAAGTACATTAGATAAAATGAAAAAAAATATGAAGTTAAAGGAAGAGAAACTTTATTACAATACTCTGCAACTTGGTACATTTTAGAATCTAACCAATGACTACCTGAGTTAAAATTATCATTAAAGTATTTAAAAATAGATTTTAGAAGAATTAGGTCACCATTTCTCTTCTAATTAAGGATTAGATTGGATTGCAATAAAAATTATTATGTGTTATGTTTTATGCATTGGGGTGAGCATCTTTAAAGAGATAATTCACCAAGAAGTGATTGTCTGAAATATTTATTTCAGCTTCCTAGTGAGCTTACTGCAGATGGAAAATAACACAGGTAAAAATTCCTAAGAATATATCTAATTAACAAACTTCCTATTCAACACCTTGTCAGCACCTAACTTTGCAGAACACCACAGCACAGGCAGCTCAAACTCAAGTGCTATGATTTATATTAGTCTTGTTTCCTATACAAATCCCCATTTTTAGATCTAAATATTTGAAGTTACCATTGTTGCATAGTTGAATGAATTAACTAGGTGCAGTAACACATTTCCTCTTGGACACACAGAGAGGCACAAGTTAGTGAGCAAATGGTCTCTGAAGAACCCAAATAGAAACTCCCATTTCTCATGCACTAAGCATGTGGAATTTACTCACATCACGCCTTTCAGGCTTTCACTCAGATTCTGCTTATTCTGATTTCATACATGATGTAGTCAGCCTGGTGGTGTGTACTCATTTCCTTCAACTCCACGGAATAATTAGAGTAAAAGTCATCAGGAGAAGAGAACTGCTATTGGCAGGCGCACTGCCAGCGGAGACCCATGGAGACTGCCACCACAGGGCAGAGGAGGAGTAAGTCACAAAGCTGCAGATGAACATGGGGATAAAGGCAGGCGTGGGCCATCCAATGAAGGAGCAAATGGCTCTGTAGACCTCACTGGGTCTTCGGGGCATGGCAACGTGGACTACTATAACTCTGTACGATAATTGCTAGAAATAATAATGAGTCCATATTATGAAGAGTAAAATAAATTATGTGAAGCCCATGTTGTTGATTAATTTAAAGAGTTTGAATCAAAAGTGTGTTGTGTGTATAAGGATTAAAATTCTGTCACCCAGAAAATTCAGCTATTTGGAAAAACTTAGTTCCTTAAAATTTTAGGTTGTCAAGGTTTAGACATAATATGCACTTTTTTCTGTTCTTTCTGAAAGGGTTCTATGAAAACATTTTTTTTGTGATACGTGAGCAAAATCTCTGTGGCTTGAATTTGAATTTGAGTTTTACTATGACCATTTTCTTCATTTAGTCTTATATTTTCTCAGATTTAAAATGGTGCTAAGAATACACACCTCAATGGGATAATATAATAGTTAACTAATGATTATAAAATTTTAAAAATTACACTTAGATAGTGTTTTTTTATATGCCAGTCTCTGTCCCAAGGCTTTATATAAATATTAAGTTAATTCTCACAACTACTCTCTCAAGTAGTTCTGTTAACATCATCCACAGGTTATAGTTGATGAACCTGGGGAAGTCACCAAACTTGTCCAAAGTCACGCATTTATACAGTGCCAGAGCCAAGATTCAAATTCAGGCAATTTGGCACCAATGTTTACTCTTTTAATCACTAATCTAATATGTATATAAGGAATATATATAAAAATCATAGTGCCTTTCATTAAAATTCAGTTCCAACTAGCTGTTTCTGACCTGCCATTCCCTTTCTATAAAATATTAATACTAAAACAGGAAAAAATTAATTTTGTCTAATCACTACTCTCTTATTTATACGAGTGGATTTTTCTCCTACTGTATCTCACAAAGCTATGCTATGACTCACCATGTATTAATTATGCAACTTCTATGTGCTAGGCACCAAAAATATAGAGCTGACTCACGTATGTTCTGGTTTTTTAATTGCTTATGGCCTGAGGGTTAGGGGGACATTAATTAAAACTGTTGAGCTGCCCAGTCAGCACTCTGCCCTCACAGATAGAAAAGGAATTCTGTTGGAATTTTCTGACAAAGGGGATATTCCAAAAATAGAAGCAGGAAGCTTAAGATCTCATTGTAGTCATGATTTTCAGATATGTTGTTGACTAACTGTCGACCAGTTGAACTACATAAGAGCTGTAAGACTTATGTAGAATAAGGAATCGCCTTGAAGACATATTAGGGAGAAAGTAATGGGACATATTGTGAAAGAAAAAATTTAAAACTTGATATATTTTGAATGGTGCCTTATAATGTTGGGGAACATTAGAGAAAACAGAGTTGGGTACATGTAACCTGATCTTAGAGGTTGGTATAACTGAATTAGGGAAGTTTTGCTACAACTCTTAATTATTTTTCTTTATTTTTAAAAAAATATTTTTTCTATCGATTTCAGAGAGGAAGAGGGAGAGAGAGATAGAAACATCAATGAAGAGAATGCGAAATTGATCAGCTGCCTCCTGCACACTCCACACTGGGGTTCAAGCTGCAACCCAGGCATGTGTCCTGACTGGGAATTGAACCATGACTTCCAGGATCATTGACCCACCCACAACCACTGAGCCACATAAGCCAGGACCACAGGTCAGTGCACAACCACTGAGCCATGCCAGCCAGGCGTGACTTTTTCAATTTGTCTTTATGAGGAATCATTTGATTGTGAAAGAAATGCCATATGTAAAAAGGAATATGCCATTGTGGATCATATGTAACTATCTGTCTCCTAAAATAAAAAACATAGAGTTAAATATAAATATATATATAGTTATAAAATAAATTTGAACATTTGACAGAATATTTAGAAAATAGAGGAGAGGAGAGGAAAGAGAGGAGAAAGGAAGAGAGAGAGAATGATAACCACTTCCAGGTTTTAACCTAAGTACATGTTTTATCAAGTTACGTGCATGATATAAATACAATTCTGTGTTCTGCTCTATTAGTAGTTGTTATACATTATAACATGATCTCATACCTTAAACATCTATTCTAATAGTTGTGTAATATTTTATTTATGGCATGTTTTATTTACTCATTTATTCATTCTAAAAGTCAAATAATATACTTTATAAGGTACTATTATATACTCTAAGAATGTAAAAATTAATAAAACTGGCTCTTAATCCTAAACACCTTATAGTATTGTTTTGGAAGAAAGTAGGCATATAACCAAGGAAATATAATAAAACTTTATGGTAGATGTATATAGAAAAATAGTTCGGAAAACAAAATTATGAAAGGATTAATCCTCTTGGGGGAAAAGGGTCACAAAATGCTTCATTTAAAAAATTAGATTATTTGGCCCTAGCTGGTTTGGCTCAGTGGACAGAGTGATGGACTGGAGACTGGAAGGTCCCGGGTTCTATTCTGGTCAAAGGCAGATGCTTGGGTTTCGGGCTTAATCTCCAGTAGGGGGTGTGCAGGAGGCAGCCAATCAATGATACTCTCTCATCATTGACATTTCTATCTCTCTCTTCCTCTCTGAAATCAATAAAAATGTATTTAAATAAAATAAAAATGAGATTACTTGGCTTAAAGCCAAATAATTAAAAGCAAGGGAACATTTCATAAAAACATTTCATTGAAACCAACGGAAATACAAATTCTAAACTTACCACTTCCTTTTTGTTTCATTACATTTTTACTATTATCTGTGTCTGCTCTTGTGTTTTAGATGGAAACAGTATAATATTCTGTATATTCCTCTTTTAGTGGCATCAATTGGTTAAAAATCAGCCATGATGGGGGTACATACATCCTGGCAGTCAGATTTTTTCCTCCCCAGAAAGCCAGTTGTTAAACTTTTCACTAATATACGAGAGAAATATGGAAAGTTTGCTGTAAGCAAGTTAGTATTTGAGCATTGTCCCACAAATCAAATGTACTCTATGCAGGAAGCTCTTGTCCTCCCACCACAGCCTATCTATCCTCTGTGTAGGACATGTTAACCCAATTTACCCATTTCTCCATACTGTTAAATATAGGACACTTTCAATGATCTGGTATTTTAAATGAGGATGTAAATATACATTATATAGATTTGCTTTTTTATAGCTTGTTTTTTAAAAAAAAATCTTAGGAATTATATTAGAAATGATAGATATTCTTTAAAATAACATTTTTGTAATATTTAATTACATATTTTCTAATCTTTTCTGAAAATGAGCTGTATTATATATTTATCTCTTATCCTGTTAGAAAATTATTGAAATTTGTGTTGTATTTTCTAATATGATTTTATAATTTTTGAGAACAGTAATCTATGGTAAAAAAAATCAGTCCTTAAAATACCCTGTTTTCTTTTATCTCTCCTGATATTTTTAAGCTATATATTCCATTTAAAATTACCTGAGAGATTAATTTACCCTTTAATAACAATTATTTTTATCACAAAAGTAAAATCACGTGCAATATGAAAACAATTAAAATCCACAAGATACAAAAGGAAAGAAAAATTTTCACTTCCTATATCTCCAATGTCCTCTTCAGAAGCCACTTTTGTGTTTTTAGTTTCTCTGGTGGTCACCACCATAATTCTAAATAATATTGTTCTAATTCTGCCTTATCTTTTCAACTTTAAAGGATTTAATACTCTGTCAACTCATCGAAACCATCCCTACAAATGTCAGTTGCATAATTGTTTTTTGCTGTTTCTAAGATATTTAATGTTGAATAATATGTAAAGCTTTCTGTCTTATTTAATAAATATTATATATATATATATATATATATATATATATATATATATATATATATTATTCTTCACAGAGCAAAGCACCTGCTGGGCCTGTGTAGGAGGAATGTAATGCCATGTTTTTATGTGTTCATTGTATGGAAAGGAACATGTTCCACACAACACGTTCAAGTGAAATCACATTATTCCTCACCATCAATTGATCATTATTCTGGCATATGTGCATTTAGTTCCTGTTTGGACCATGATGTCACTGAACATCTTTTTCCCCTCTGTATTTCCGATTGATTGCCTTGGGATTTTTGGTTGACAGAAGAAATATGTCTTCTTCACTATATCTTGGAAATCTTCCAGCTTTTGCTTCAGACATTTGCAGTGAAATCCATTTTCTTTTGAAAAAAAAATTGTGAAGCCTTTGATGTCCTATTCTGACTTGGATCGATTGCTTTCCAGTTCTATTGTACAATTGATATTCTGGGCATTGTTTTCATCCTAGAGTAGTTCCATATTTTTCTTGTAGGTGATGTTGAATGGCCATCTAGTAAACACATAGCAATCTACATAATTGTAAGCTATAATTCCTTTCTGGACCTCCTCTTATTTGTTATATATTGGCATTCTAGATAGAGGAACTTTCTTAATTTTCTATCATATTTTTCATTTCTTTATCTTTTCATTCTTCCTCAAAGTCACAAAATTAGACTAGAATGCTGGATCCAGTCTACAGATGTTTTGGGGCTGTACAGATTGAAAATTTTTATTTAGTTATAAACATTTAAAACTACAGATTTCACACAAAAACCTTCATTTCTGGCTCCTCTGGAAGAATAAAAAAAATTCTGTTAGCTCTGAACTGCTTGATAATCTATACCGGTTTGGAAATGAATCGTTAAGTTAGGTAGTTTGGTAGCTGTCATGGATTTCTGTTGCACGGGGGTAGGTAAATTGGCTTTACTCAGAATAGCAGAGCTGAGGTTTGCATATTAGCCTGGGGCACCCCCACCTTAGGTCTCACTTTTGGGTGTGCAGACAGGAGCAGACTGTGTCTTGATCATGCCAGAAGCAGACATTTATATCAGGCTCTCAACACCCATAGCCAACTAACGCCTCCCTAAGCAGGTGTGTTCCACTACTTATGTGATATGGATCTCAGTCTCAAATCCTGCTGCAGCCAGTCTGAATTCCGGAAGACAGGAAGAGAGAACTGGCTAGCTGTTTGTTAAATGCTAACTCTGTTCCCTCTCTGTCCATTCTATTGCCAAGTCATATTGTGGCCAAATCCAGATCCGCTCTGCCACCAATCATCAACCATCTCTCATTGTTCGCCTGTTCTTGGAGAACAATCATTTTACATGCTTGGAATTATTACTGAGTAATTGGCTGAGGGATTTTCAACTGAAACATTTCATGAACCTCAAAACTATAAAACTGTACCTAAGAAACTGCTGTAGTTGTCAAAGTCAGGAGTCCTTGGCCCTGCTCAATTCACCATCAGAGCTTCAGCCTCTGCCTTCCTTCTCTTCAATTCTTTCCTTGGGTCAGATGCCAAACTTCTCACTTCCAGTAAGCAAAGCAAGGAGAGACACATGCTGAGAACCTAGTTTGTCTGATGTTTATGTGTCCCCTTTTAATACCATCATTTTGGTTAAAAATAACAAAACAGTCATTTTAACTTTGGTCTCAGAAAGCTGTAAGAATAAAAACATCCCTGCATAATATATACGGGGGAAAATAGATCAACCAGGCTGTGAAAAGCTGCATGGCCTCTCACGTTAAGCGTGATCGCACATGCGTTCATTGTGCCCTTGATAGTGATGGCTTTGCAGTTATTGATCATAACTTGGAAAGCAAGATTCTATTGAAACTCACTGGACTTATTGGTTACAATGAATCAACACTGAACCCTTGAGTGGGCACTGGCCAATGTGGAAACTGAACTGCAAAGCCCGCGTGCTTAGCTGTAGAGTTCATTGTTGTAACTTTTGGGCTTACTTCAGACAATGTTCTTGTCACGTTAAAGGACAAGCGCTCTAATGGAGAAGACAAGCCAAAGCTCCACTTCTATTTAGAAAACAATGCCGCATAGCATATTTCATAAATAGATTAGAACAGTTACCAATATGCAACAAATGTTGCTCTTCATGTGTTCATGATTTTTCTAATACAAGCTTAGAACGGTGCCAGATCAACACACCAAATGTTTTACCAACTGCCGAAAGGAAGTGATGCTCTTATTCTGGACCACTTACTTGGAAACTCTTGTCTTAACTTTACCTGTGAAGGTAATATTTCAGGAATACTCTGACTATATTTTCTAACCCAAGAGTCATTGATCTTGACCTGATGAGAACTTGAATAAGTTAGGAAAACAATAATTTTTTTTATTGATGTGTACTGTTCCTTTAAATGAAAGTTGTATTGTCATTTTACTTTGTGTCTGTTTCTCCATGTGTAATCTGAAGAACAAAATTCTTCGTTCTTATTACTTTAATAGAGCGTCTACACAATTAACCAGTTTATTACTGATAAAAAATGAGAAATAACTTTATAGAAAAAAATCACTGAAACAATAACTTATTGCAAACAAACATTGGAAAATACATAATCAAAATAATCTAATGATTTTAGGAAAGAACACTAAAAAGCTGTAGTTTGGATCATTGATTAAACTGATCATGTTGAAATATATCAGTATGTTTATATGCACAGAGGATTGAATCATTAGATCATGTTGCAACATGTATGCATTTTTTGGTATTGTTATCAGCAAACATTGGAAGTAATTTTCTCTTTATGATGTAAACACTGTAAACTAATATCCTTCTACAGCATTATTAGTTTTGCAAACTATTGAGCTCTGCCAGAGAAAATATCTGGGTAAAATAATAGTATGTGGACATTTTGACAAGATTATATATTTTAAAAACATGCGTGCATTCTATTTTAATTACTCTTGGGTGTTGTTTTATTACCTCTTTGTGGAAAATTTTCTTTTTACTTAAGCATTATAACATTTATTGAGCCGAAACCGGTTTGGCTCAGTGGATAGAGCGTTGGTCTGCGGACTGAATGGTCTCAGGTTTGATTCCGGTCAAGGGCATGTATCTTGGTTGCAGGCACATCCCCGGTAGGGGGTGTGCAAGAGGCAGCTGGTAGATGTTTCTCTCTCATCAACATTTCTAGATCTCTATTTATCTCCCTTCCTCTCTGTGGAAAAAAATTATATATATATATATATATACATTTATTGAGAACCTACTATGTGATACTTGACATGCTAACTGCTTTCACTCTATTTGATCTGAATGAACAATAGGCAATGTTTGAAAATACATGAACACATGTGTCTAATTGTGGCTTTTCAGTGATGCAATGGGGCAGCAATATATTTGAGTTCTGAACTAATCAATCACTTCAGAACACAAGGTGAATTTAGATTAGTCTTATGCTTAGAAGGCTTTAAAAAAAATTCCAACCTTTACTATATGTTGGAATTCTAAATATCATGCTGTTCTTCCTACCTTTGTTCTTCTGCACTGATAGTTTTTAAAATGAAAGCCCTAATCTGTATTATATGGGATCATTAATTTCTGCATTTTACACTTGAGCAACAGCACTCTGATTATCTGCTGCAATGAAAAGTAAGCAGCTCTGCTTTTGCAGACTTAATTACCTACTGCAGGGCCTTTCTTCTCCCTGTTACCACAAACAGTCTGGAAATGGGGTCAAAAGCATGATTAGAAACCAAATTAGCTACTGAATCCAGAAAACAAACATGGAAAGAGATCCAATAAGCCACTCTGATGCAGAAGTCAGTTTCCTATCACACCTGGGTTTATCTGGGGTGTCTCTTTTTTAAATTAAATTTATTGGGGTGACATTGATTAATAAAATTATATAGGTTTCAGGTATACAATTCTATAATACATCATCTGTACTTGTATTGTGTGTTCACCACTCCAAGTCAGATCTCCTTAATTTCATGTTTCTTATAAGAACAGAGTCACATAACAAAGCCCATTCAATGACTTTCAGAGCTGAGGAAATAACATGAACTTAATATTAGGCAAAGGATCAGTATTATGGAGGATCAGAGTCCATCTAAGTAAGAGGAACTTTTTAGGATTTTGATTTATAGGTTATTTAAATGCTAAAAAAAACACCCATATAGGCTTTTTTTTAAAATTAACCCTATATTTTAGCTTAAAAAGTTATAAAATAGGCAGTTTGTTAGTTTAGAAACTATTGTTGTAATAGTTTCAAATAATTTGTATTAGTCTTGTTTTTTAAATATATCTGTCCTTTATTTTAGAATGTCATTATATACCATTTAATGGCTATTTTCTAAAACATTGCCAATTGATATTGCCAATCCTGTCCATTTAGTGTTTTTCTTTAATCACTAAACACAGGTTTGAAACAGAACTCTAAAGTGCCAAGAGAATTTGAAGGCAATTTGTAGCTGCATACATAAGAAAGATGTCTCATAGATTAAGGTCTTACTTTTCAGGGAATTTAATGGACATTAATAGAATTTTATACCATAAATGAAATGCTGGTCGATTTATATTAACAGGGATAATTGTGTTTGCTTACAATATTGATAGGTATATTAATATGATGATCTAATTTAGAAGATTGTGGGGCAAGACAACTATTCTTTGAAAATATTCATAAATGGTAACAGGGAAACAAAATGATAAAAATATTTAAGGTGCATACAGGAAAATGAGTCAATAAAAAAGTTAACATTAGGAGATAGTTTAGTTCCATTTAAAATTTGCTTACTTGAATATATTACAGACTATTTAATGCAACTACTCATGTAGCTAACGCTTTCATATGAAATCAAATCTGATTTTATTTATGGGATGAATGTCCAGAAAAACAATAGTTAATAAGGTTTACTTATCAGTAAGCAATTTGAGTGGGTTGGATTATACTTAAAAGTCCTGGTATATATATTTCAGGTGGCTACATTCTTGTAACACACAAGAAGAGTCCCCTCCCTCATGTGTAGCTGCATAACAGTTATCTATAAATTCCTATGCTCATGGGGGAAAAAAACACAGTTTACTTCGAATAGCTATTTCTTCTCTAGATTTATGTCTATTTCACTTGTAATTTTATCTAATCTCTTATGCCCAGTCATAACCAAAGGTGAAAAAGATCATACTTCACAATAAAGATACTGTATCTCCTTAACCAAAGTAAAGGAAAGATTTCAACAATTATGTCATGAATATATAGGAAATATACTGAACAGGTACAATAAGCTAGGACACAAATATTTTCCTCTACTCAAAAGTTCTTTAATTCTTTTCCTTCTGGGGTTAAGGGAAGGTTCTTTCAGTCTACACTCTCCAATAATTTAATGGATGCTTCCACTTTGTGACTGCAGCCTTGACTACAGTGAGACTTAAAGCTCACTGAATTCATTTTGGGAAAAAAAACTTTAGAGATGGCCAACTATTTCCAGACTTTTCAGAGGATATCAGTAAAATATAATACCCAGGCCTGATTGAACTTGGGAAACTTTTCAAGGAGAAAATCATCTCATTGTTACTAGTTCACTTTTCTAGAGCTATTTTCTCTCATCAAGGGTCCATTGTCCAGTGAGTATAATTTTGGAACCAAATAACCTTATAGCCCATCCATGTTGAACACATCTTTGATACTTCCTATTCTTATTCTGAGGAATTTTGTCACAAAAATGGAACTATTCAATCAATATTTAGAATCTTCCGAGGCAATTTGTGCTTGGATGATATAAAGGAAGTAAAAGACCTAAAAAAAACAACACGTATGGTCCAAATAGAAAAAACTTTAAAAATAGCATTTATAACCCAAAACATATTATTTACAAGGGAGCTACGGCACATTAGAAAGAGTGGAAACTTTGGAGCTAAAGACGTGTGTGTGTATGTGTGTGTATATATGTGTGTGTGTGTGTGTGTGTGTGTGTGTGTGTGTGTGTGCGTGTGTGTATTTCAGAGAGGAAGGGAGTGGGAGAGAGAGATAGGAACATCAATGATGAGAGAAAATTGATTTCATTGATTGGATGCTTCCTGCATGTCCCCCACTGGGGATTGAGCCTACAACCTGGGTATGTGCCCTGACTGGGAATCAATGACCTCCTGGTAATATATGTGAATTAGATTCACTCTTTCCACATATGAGGCCTGAGACAAACAAGAAGATTTTGAGAATCAATATCCTCACCTATAAAATGAGAATAGAATTATCCAATCATCCAATTGAAAGAGATTTTTGTTAATATTGGAAGTACTTAATTTGTAGTACCTAGTATAAAATATGTGCCATATATATAGTTGCTCAGTATAACCATGATTGACTACTTATAGTCATCCTGTGTATAAGCACCTCACATATAATACACATTCATATATTCTCACAGCTATATATAAAGTGGTTAGAAAAAAAAAAAAACCAAAGAGACTGAGGCAGAAAACATACAAAATCTGCAGAAAATGAATCAAATGGCTATGAGAAAATGAAATGGCCATTTTGGAAATAGAATCAAAGATCAGGATAATAGAAGAATCAGAGAAATTTAGTAGTGATTTGGACATAGGTACAAAGAAGATGACATACAAAATAAGCAGTTCCCAACAATCTAAAATTCACAACGTTTGTCATTCAATTGAAGAATATCAGGCATACAAAGAGGGAGGAAAACGCAGCCCAACATAAGGAAAATAAATCAACTGAAATGCCTCAAGAACTGATATTCATTATAATTAGCAAGATTCTGGATATCATTCAGATTAAAAAATAAATCACTATCCTAAGTACAACAATAGATAATTAAGGAACAATATTTAAGGAACAACATCATTTCAATATTATCAATATTTTAGATAAAAAGATAAATATGATCAATATGGTTAGCACTATGTTATACTGAAATGTTGTGGGAAGAGTTACATTTTATGATATTTAAAATAGACATATGTATTAATTTTACATTAAAAATTAAAACAAGTTAATTTCAAAACTAACATAGCTATTTCCAACTAATGAAATTCATATTATATTAGTTGAATATATGTTAACAGGGAAATGTCAAAGACACAGTACTGCATGAACTGAAACTTGTGCATATCTGAATCGTAACCCTGCCTTGCAATCTAGTTACCATGGAACTATGCAAAGTAGTTCCATTAAAAGTAAGTTTTCATTAACATGGTGCAGTGCAAATCAGAATGCCTGCAATAGTTTTAATAAATCCCATTAGGGAATTTATCCTTCAAGTTTATTTAACTAGTATCCTAGAAATATTTGCTTTCTCCTCAGTTCATGTAAACAAGGTTAGTAATTTCATTTGAAAATAACTTTCCTATAGAATATATCGGTCTTATAAAATAAACCATGTCATATACATTTTGGAAGATATTTCTAAAAGATTTCTGCCTTTTCATAGTACCATAATATCTTTCCTTGAGGAATTTTCTGCTTACAGTCTCAGTAAAAATAAAGTAGTTAGAAGTGTACTGATGTGTAAAAATCAATTAAATACACAAGTAAAGTTTTAGGATTTTGCTTAAATTAGTTCTAGTTTTAGATGAGAGTTCAGATCGGTTCTTACTTTACCCCTATCAATTCATCCATCAGAAAGATAATTACCTTTTTTCTATTCCTTAATT
Source organism: Vespertilio murinus (assembly GCA_963924515.1). Lineage (NCBI taxonomy): Eukaryota > Metazoa > Chordata > Mammalia > Chiroptera > Vespertilionidae > Vespertilio > Vespertilio murinus. The sequence goes on along the minus strand of OZ004717.1, from coordinate 30,888,076 downwards.
ACTTTTACCAATAATCTATATAATATTCAAGATGGTTTAAATTGTATTATCCAAAAGGAAATGTTTAATTCATACTGATTAGTCTGTATAGTTGATAATTACATTGTTCCCTACAGAGAAGGGGAATTTGTTCAGAATAAAAAGTTTTAGAACAAGCAAAAAAAGTAAATCCACCCTACATAATATTAGAGTGTGGAAAAGTTCAATCTCTTTAAATAGAGTATATATATATGAATGTGACAAAATTGAAACACTGACAAATTTAGATATGTTTAAAAATTGCATTCTTATAGAATATCATATTTTGTAAATGTGGTTTTAATTATGGTTCCTTTTTAGTTTTAAATCAATGTTAAGGAAGTATAATTTAAGAACAGAGATAAAAGATTTCTTACACATTATATACTTCTGTTTCCACCACCATAACTGGGATATAAATAATACTCTTAAAATTTATCTTAGGCCCACATGCAGTCCACCACATTTTCTCCCATCCCAACCAACCACAGTTCTACTTTCTCTCACTGTACATTCATTATCCTGAGCTAGAATCCTATATAATAAAGAGGCAATATGCAAATTGACCATCACACCCTAACAAGATGTCTGCCTATCACCAGGCCAGCAGGGAGGTGAGTGAGGGACAACCAAACAACTGAACATCAGGCTGCATGTGGTGATCAGGCCCGCAGTGGAGTTAGTGAGGGATGACTAAAGGACTGAAGAGCAGGCTGCATGGCAGATGGTGGGGCATTGTGGATGACCAGGCCAGCAGGGGGGACAGTTAGGGGTGACCAGGCTGGCGGAGGGGGGGGTGTAGTTAGGGGTGATTAGGCAGGCAGGTGAGCAATTAGGAGCCAGCTGTCCAGGATTGTGAGAGGGATGTCTAACTACTGGTTTAGGCCTGATCCCCAGCAGTCAGACACCCCCCAAGGGGTCCTGGATTGGAGAGGGTACAGGCTACGCTGAGGGGACCCACCCCCCATGCAGGAATTTCATGCAGCGGGCCTCTACTTTCATATAAACGAAACTATACGATATATGCTCTTTTTTTGTATTGATTTCTTCTGTTCAGCACAATGCTTTTTAAGACTTGTCCATATTGTTGTATAGCTCAATAATTTACTGGTACTCCCTTGTATTACTGAGAAATATTCCACTGTTGATGGACATTTGTGTTCTACTGAATTCTGGCTACTATTAGTAAAACTAGAGGCCTGATGCACAAATTCATGCACGAGGCTCAGCCCTTGAAGCCCCGGCTGCCTTGTGGCCCCGACTGCCTAGCAGCCTTTCCCACTGATCGTTCTGGATGGGCATTCTGCCAGCTGGTCTAATTAGCATAGTATCTCTTTGTTATATCGGATTACAATGGACATCTCTGTACAAATCCTTGTGTGAACAAATGTTTTGATTTATTGATTAATTTTAAATAACAAGAGGTAACATTGCTGAGTCTATGGTAAGGGAATGTTTACCTTTCTAAGAAACTGCCAATACATTTTCCAAAGTGGGTGCAACATTTTATACTCCCACCCTTAATACATGAGAGTTGCCTGTCAGTCCTTTTAATTTTAGCCTTTCTAGTGTGTTTTGTAGAAAATCACTGAGGCTTAATCCACATTCCCTAATGACTAATGATATTAATCATCACATGATGGTTTAGTTCTTCTTTTTGTGATGTGTCTGTTAAAATCTTTTGCACATTTTGCCGAAACCGGTTTGGCTCAGTGGTAGAGCGTTGGTCTGCAGACTGAGGGGTCCCAGGTTCGATTCCGGTCAAGGGCATGTACATTGGTTGCGGACATGTTCCCAGTAGGGGGTGTGCAAGAGGCAGCTGGTCGGTGTTTCTCTCTCATCGACGTTTCTAGCTCTCTATCTCTCTCCCTTCCTCTCTGTAAAATATCAATAAAATATATTTTAAAAAATCTTTTGCACATTTTGAACATTGGGTTGTCTATATTCTTACCACTGAATTGTAAGACTTCTTCATAGATATTCTCGATAAAAGTCTGTTTCAGACATATGTATTGTGAATAATTCCTCCCTGTCTATGACTTTATTTTCATAATGGTGTCTTTTTCAGAAGATGTTAATTTTAACAAATCTAATAATTACTTTTTTATGGTTAGTGTTTCCTATGCCCTTCTGAGCTAAGTAGCGAAGATTTTCTCCTCATTCTTTACCTGTAAGTTCCATAGTTTTAGTTTTTGAGTCCTCTCCTTAATAGTGTTTTCTTCCTTGTCATCTTATAGTCTCTCCATATGCATGGGCAGCTCAGTAGTCAGCTAAAGATTCAACAAGACCCCAGTGCAGATGGATGGAGCCTGTTTTATGGGTTTCTCCATTTTCTCAGTACTCATCTCCACAATGTCTAGCCACCTCCAGCTCCTTGAATGTTAATTTGTCTCTTCATCCTGGCTCTGCTTGAGTTTGCCCTCCTGGTGCAATCTCCTTTAAAGTGCCATAGCTTTTGAAGGTACTAAAGTCACAAAGCTTTGGGCCCAGCTTTTGCGATTCTCTTCTCTTTGAGGTCACAGTCTGAAAGTTGTTGTTTAGTGTATTTTTTCCAATTATTTTAATTGCCCACAGTGGGAAATCAGATCTGATTTCAGTAACTCAGTCATAGCCACAAGTTGCCATAACCAGGCAGGTGGGCTCATAAATATCAATATTTAAAACATTCTAAGATGAACAACAATATTCAAAATCACTTGCGTTTCTCCGATTTTTACATGCCTAAATGGCAACCTGGCAACTGAAGAAAACATTATGAGCACAGTGCAGATTTCAGGATGCTTTCCAGATAAATCATTAGAAATATTAAAAGATAAGGCATTTATATTTCAAAAAAACATATTGGGCCATTATGTTAAAAATAATAAAGCCACGGGAGCTATAATATGTGAAGTAATATCAGGGAGCAATTTACTTATTCTCCAGATAGTGTTAATATTTTTACAAACTTTCTCTCATTATTCAAAATTGTGATAATAGATATATTTAGGGTAGAGTTAATTATGAGTTTTTCTCCCCATGATGTAAGAAGGCATCCTGTGGTTACCATACAATTTAAAGCCGGATGGTTGCTTCTGATTAAAAGAAATAAAAGAAGTTGCGAATGCAGAGAAGAATTAATGTTAATGGGGGGAAAAAAGTATTGGAAGATTTCCCACATATGTACTTGTGGCTGCCTGCTTATTCAAGTGATTTGGATGAATCAATCAGTTTCTTTAAATGTACCAGCCAATTTAATCTAACATCTGTTTTGACTACCTTTTTATCACTAAAATTTGACTGTGAGCATTCAAGTATAATTTTTTAACATTATGTAGAAATGGTTGAATGTCTTTTCAACCTTAGATAACATATATTCTATTTCTCTTTCTTGCTTGCATTCCCCAATTCACTCAGTTAATTTAGCCTCTTTGCAAGCATGTGAAGTTTTTTAGGCCATTATTATACAATCAGTAGTCCTGTGCAGGAATCCGTGCACCTGTAGCTCTCCAGTAGCTCGCTGCTGCCCTCTAGTACCTCTCCCCACCCACTTCCTCACCCTCCTGTAGTCCTCCCCCCCCCCCCCCCGGCTGCCACTCTCCCTCCCTGCTGCCCCTCCCTCATAGCTTGCTGTTCTGTCCCCTACTGTAGCTCTTCGCCATCCGCTTGTAGCCAGTAGTCCACTGCCACCCTCCTGTAGCTCTCCGCCCACTGCCCCGCCCTCTTGTAGCTCCCTCTGCCCCCTGCCCCCCCTCATAGCTTGCTGCCCTGCCCCTTCCTGTAACTCTGCTTCCTGCTTATAGCTCATTGCCCTACCCTTGATGCCTCACCCTGCTGATCCGTAATCTGGTCATTACATGGTCAGTTGTTACACTTCACAGCATAACAACCATTTGTATATTACATCTTTATTATAGGATTAAACACCTAACAGTGATGAAATAGTTACCAAATTCTCTTCCAAACATCCATTGTTCTATCCTATCTCAATTTAATGACAAAAAAGTAGTTCCTGCCGAAACCGGTTTGGCTCAGTGGTACAGTGTCGGTCTGTGGACTGAAAGGTCCCAGGTTCGATTCCGGTCAAGGGTATGTACCTTGGCTGCGGGCACATCCCCGGTAGGGGGTGTGCAAGAGGCAGCTGGTCGATGTTTCTCTCTCATCAACGTTTCTAGCTCTCTATCTCCCTCCCTTCCTCTCTGTAAAAAATCAATAAAAAAATATTTAAAAAAATTTTTTTTAAAGTAGTTCCTATCCTACCTAATAAAAGAGTAATATGCAAATTAGGGGCCATTCCGCTACACCCACAAGCCACGCCCACCAATCACACCCACCAGCTAATCAGAGTGAGTATGCAAATTAACCCCAACCAAGATGGCTGTAGCCACAGAAAGCAGTTGAGATGGCTTGGTTTTCCCTGGCAATAGAGGAAGCCAAGCTTTCCACACACCCTGGCCAGCCTAGGCCTCTACTCAAGGATACAAAGTTTCAATTACAGAAGATAAACAAATTCAAACAGAAATGGCAGCAGCCATGGAGCAAGCAGAAGACTTGGCTCCGCTCCAGGCTACAAAGTTTCAATTGTAGAAGATAAATAAATTCCAGACACCAGAGATTCTGCTTGGGTCACTGGGGCATGACCAGCCTGCAAACCACCACAGGCCCCTCACTCAGGCTGCCTCATGCCCCAAGGGAACCCCCCCTGATCCGGAACATCCTTCAGGGCAAACCAGCTGGCCCCCATCTGTGCATCAGGTGTCTATCCTATCTAATAAAAGAGTAATATGCTGATTGACCATCACTCCAACACACAAGATGGCTGCCCCCATGTAGACACAAGATGGCCACCACAAGATGGCCAGCAGGGGAGGGAAGTTGGGAGGCACCAGGCCTCAAGGGAAGGCATTTTAGAGGGACCAGGCCTGCAAGGGAGGGCATTTGGAGGTGATCAACCCTGCAGGGGAGGGCAATTAGGGGTGACCAGGTCAGCAGAGGATGGAAGTTGGGGGAAAACAGGCTGGCAGGGGAGCAGTTAGACATCAATCAGGCTGTCATGGGAGTGGTTAGGGGGTGATCAGGCTGGCAGGCAGAAGCAGTTAGGGGCAATCAGGAAGGCAGACAGTGGAGCAGTTGGGAGCCAGCAGTCCTATATTGGGAAAGGTATGTTCTTACAATAAATATAGGATTTATCTTCTATAATTGAAACTTTGTATCCTTGAGTGGAGGCCTAGTCTGGCCAGGGTGTGTGGAAAGTTTGGTTTTCTCTAAATGGGCAGTTGAACATCCCTCAAGGGGTTTCAGATTGGAGAGGGTGCAGGCTGGGCTGAAGGACACCCCCCCCCACCCCATGCACAAATTTCGTGCACCGGGCCTCTAGTTAAGTACAATGACGTGCATCAGCAAAGGACCACTATAGTGAAATAGTAGTAATAACTATCTTGAATCAAATACCTGTTTATGCTGCATGCTTTGCCTATTCTTTCTGTCTTGTGTGACTTCGTTATTTCACACTTACAACTCAGTACCTGGAGCTCAGAAAGGTTAAACAGCTTATTCAAGGTCACACAGCTCCTAAGTGACAGAAGCAAGGATTCAAACCTAGATCTATGTGGCTTCAAAACCCATGGTTTTTATTGTACCACAATGATATCCATTTTATCTGAGTTTTTGTATGTGCAAGTTGATTTTAAGGAGTTACCTTAAAGGCTGTATGAGCTTCACATAAAGAAAGACATCAGCCCGGACGGTGTGGCTCACTAGTTGAGCATTAGCTTATGAACTAGGAGGCCATGGTTTGATTCCCAGTTGAGGCACATGCCGGGATTGTGGGCTCTATCCCCATTGGGGAGTGTCCAGGAGGCAGTCAATCAACAATTTTCTCTCATCATTGATGTTTCTCTCTCTCTCTCCCTTCCTCTCTAAAACTCAATAAAAATATATTTTGTTAAAAAGAGAAAGACGTCAAACATTAACATTTTCCAGAAATATTCTTGAAAACCCGAAGTGGTGGTCTTAGGATTGTAAAGATGCCTTTTTATTTTATACAGGAGAAAGAGTGGCAAGCTCCACTCCTAATATTTGTCCCCTGGTTCTGTCCATACCACAAGCTCCTGCCTTACAATGGCACGTCCACTCAGGATATATACTCCAGTCATGTATTGAAATCACCAAGCAATCAATTTTACAAAAACAGCATTAGAAGTTTATGCCACTTTATTAAAATACTAGTGGCCCAGTGCATGAAATTCATGCATTGGGGGGGGGCAGTGTCCCTCATCCTGGCCTGCACCCTCTCCAATCTGGGACCCCTCAGGGGACATGCAACTGCCGGGGGATGTCCCTATAAGAATGAGCCTAAACCAGCAGTCAGACATCTCTCTTGCAATCCAGGACTCCTGGCTCCTAACCGCTCACCTGCCTGCCTGCCTGCCTGATCACCCCTAATCACTCTGCATGCCTGCCTGCTCGCCCCCAACTGCCCCACCACCACCACCACTGGCCTGCTCACCCCCCACTGCTGACCCGATTGCTCCCAAATGCCCTCCCCTACCAGTCTTATGGCCACCAACTATCTTTCCATGGACAGGCGCAAAACACTTACCTTGTTGCCAGGGCAACAACACAAGCGATCCACCCTCCCCCCCCACCCTGGCCGCTCTGTGCCCACTGCCCAGAGGCCCTCTGAGGCTAGGGTGAAACGCTTGCCTCGTTGCCACGGCAACGAAGCAAGCATTTTGCCAGGCTGCTCACACTGCCCGCTCTCAGTGGCCACCCTCTCTCCTGCCCCCCAACCCAGGACTGGAGGACTATGGCGGGGCTGAGAGAACTTCATGCCTCCATCTTGTGGCTATGGGCACTTCCATCTTTGTAATGGAGTGATGGTCCATTTGTACATTCCCTCTTTATTAGATAGGATACTATACTCCTCTCTATTACTTGTGCCTGAGATTATTTTAATGGGATTTTACAATCTGAAAATAAAATATTAGAATATTAACAAAATGTGTTTCATTGCTAGATTGGCTACCATAATTTTGGATAAGTCACTAAATATTCTACTTTAGCTCCTACTTTTAAGGATGAAAATAGTAATTTTTCCACTCCAGCAAAATAATGTGGCTGAATAAATACTAGTAGTGATTCATCAGTTTTGAAAAATTCTAGGACATGGAACATCTGGGACCCTGCTTATATAATCAATTTGGATGGAAAAATATATATATTACAAAATTCATGGGTCCATGAGCGCTATGGTTATTTATGGAGGAAAGTTTAGAATAATCAGTAGAGAAGAGAGACATATATTTTATTGTCCAATCAGAGCACACGAAGACTCTTTGGGGGTATGAAGGCATCATTGCTACTTGTTCTTTTTTTTAAATATATTTTATTGATTTTTTTTTACAGAGAGGAAGGGAGTGGGATAGAGAGCCAGAAACATCAATGAGAGAGAAACATCGACCAGCTGCCTCCTACACACGCCCCACTGGGGATGTGCCCACAACCAATGTACATGCCCTTGACCGGAATAGAAACTGGGACCTTTCAGTCCGCAGGCCGACGCTCTATCCACTGAGCCAAACCGGTTTTGGCACTCCTTGTTCTTTACTGTCATAGACACTGTATCTAATTTCTTATTTCCTATTTGGAGAAAAAGGAAGAGATAGTGTTATTATTCAAAAGGCAATGTTCTTCCAACATGCTTTTATGGAAACAAGGTAGATCTTGCCTCTGCAGTTGCCTGATACCATGTACGCGGTGCTGGGCACACCACTGCTCGTGGCGGTTCTGCAGCCTAGACCAGGGAGGCTTCCACGGGCTCTTTCAGAGGTTGCTACAATGACCACAGGCGGTGGGAAGTTTCAATGGTGTTTCCTCTTCTCTTCATTTTAAATTGGCCACTCGGGATTTTACAATGTAAAGTTAAAACATTGGTTCTAGGTGTGTCTCTTTGATACAAAATATGGCTGGCTTTTATTTATATTTTTCCAATTAAACCATATTTTTTTCTTTCAACTAGAGCTTTTAGACACTTAATGTCTAGAGTGGCTATTGGCACATTGGGATACGCGTCTATGTTTTAATTTGGTAATTTTACTTTTAACCAGTGAACTGCCACGATACTTTGAATGTCATTAATTAAGGCCCGCCCCTTGTGTTTGTAGATGCTTATGGCGTACAAATGGTTAATACTATCCCCCGATATCAATACCTTTTTGTTCTCTCCTCCATCACCTCGTTTGGATTGAGCTTATTTATTTTTATCTCTATTTTAGTTCTTTTCTCTCTGCCAGATTGGAACCATTGGAATTATGTGTTCTCAAAATTTCTACAGGCATATTTACCTAAAAAATCTGAGGTTAACTAATAATTTTTCTCCTTTCCCAAATAATACCAGTACTTCTGAATACTTGAATTTCAATGAATCCTATACAAACTCATCTGACATTATTATCTAGGAATTCTGGTCTACATTGTTATGCTTTTGTATACACAATTTTTAAAAGACATATTAAATTCTGGTATTTTGGCATGTGGTGTGGTGTGGTGTGGTGGGTGTGTGTGTGTGTGTGTGTGTGTGTGTGTGTATGTGTGAATGTTTTTGGTATATTTTTCAATTGATTTCAGAAAAGAAAGGAAAGGGAGAGAGAGATAGAAACATCATTGATGAGAGAGAACCATTGGTTGGCTTCCTCCTTTACATCCCACCCTGGGGATCAAGCCCACAACCTGGGCATGTATGTGCCCTGACTGGGATTCAAACTGTGACCTCCTGGTTCACAGGTTGATGCTCAACCACTGGGCTACACCAGCAGGGCAAATTCTGATATTTTGGAGGCTGATAGATGTGGGCTTTGACAGAGAAAGGAGAATCTTCTATATATAAAAAAGAAAAGCTAATATGCTGAGTGTCCGACCATCGACCAGTCACTATGATGTGCACTAACCACCAGGGGCCAGACACTCAACGCAGGAGCTGCCAAGCTGCAGTGAGTTGGCAGCAGCTGTTCTTGGGTGATGCACCCTGAAATCAGAGAGGAGGAAGTCTGATTCCTGTAGGGCCATGTGATTCCACCTTCAGCCGTGGGTTATATTATTGCTGCGGTACTGTGGGCCCTGAATCTGGTTTATTGCACACCTGCATTTGCATTCCACACCCTGTATGACAGAAACCTTACAGAGTGCCCTCTCACACTCCAGGACCCCTCAGGGGATGCCAATCCCCACAGGCGAGGCACAAGGGACCCCACCTGCAGGAGGGACCTTGCTCACTCTGCAGACACCGCAGAGGGACCATGGGAGGTTGGCTCCAGAGTGTGTCCAGCCCATCTCACCCAGTCCCGCCCTGCCGGCCACCTTCTAATTAATTTCCTTTCAATGTGCACAAATCTGTGCACCAGGTCGCCAGTAAAAAATAATTCCAAGCTTTTGGTTTGAGCCACTGGGATTTCCACAAACCAAGGTGGAGAGAAGCCTGGGTGGAACATGCATAGTGGGAAGGGAGGTGAAGGATTAGGAATTATGTTTGGGCCTATTCCATCGATATTTCTAGTAGGCCAAGTGAGGGAGCTTATCTAAAAGGAAGGGGTGACAAAATGACAAATGACAGTATTAAGAAGGAAATACACTTTTCATTGCATCTTACAATGCAAAGGTCATTGAAGACCTTGACAAGTGCATTTGCATGGATTACTTAGGGACAACATTATCAAAACAGGTATAAGAGATAATTGGAAGAGAGAGAGAGAGAGAGAGAGAGAGAGAGAGAGAGAGACACAGAAAGTGTGTGTGTGTGTGTGTGTGTGTGTGTGTGTGAGAGAGAGAGAGAGAGAGAGAGAGAGGGAGAGAGAGAGAGACCCCACCCATGCACAAATTTTTGCACTGGGACTCTAGTTATATTATATAATGATCATATATTATCATATATTTGTTTTATATATATACATATACAGTATATAAAAATCATTCTATAATTTATGGATTTTTCAAGTTCATTGGCTTTTATTTTTTTGTACAGATATTAATTTCAAGCATCAATTTGAAATGGAATAAGTCTGACAGAATAAAAATAACATTTTCATGATATTCTGAAATATAATAATGATATATATTTATGCAGAACTTTGTAACTTTCAATAGATTTTTTGAAAAAATTGCCCAGAGAGATTTTTTTTAAATGTCTGGATTAGCAAAAATAATTTGTTTATAGATTTAAGCTAAAGGAAACTATTCTCTGTCATTATTGACTTGCACATTTGCTACTCTAAGAAATTAGCCACTACATATGATTTAAATTGTCTTTTAATTATCAAATTTTTAAAAGCATGAATATGTGGGATATATAGCTATGCCATAGTGAATATAGTGCAGTGTATCTCACTATCACTAATCAAAGATTAAAGCTCATTTCTAGAGGTTAATTATAAATTTTACACCTATAGTTAAGGTGTCAAAATCTGCCTTTTTCAGTCTTGAAAATGAATTTTTCACCAAGGGTACATTGGTCAGTTTTGTTACTACAAAGATTGCTTTTCTTTTCATATTCTGTCATAGTTGAAGAAAGACAAAATATAGGATTAAAAATTAACTTTTAAGTTTCCGTAAACACATGCAATTATTATTTTATGCTGCTTTATTATAATACAGAAATTTTGATGACAGCCATGGATGAATATATGGGTTCATAGAGAAGATATACAAGGAGTTAAAATCAGTAACAAATCTAAATCTCTCCTCTCCGATTTATGCAATTCTATTTACTTGTGGTAAACAGGTAGGTAACAGTGAAAATATAATGAACATATATAATTTTCTGACAATGTAAAAGTTTTAGAGAAATACAGTTCATGAAAGAGGACGGAAATATATTCAAGAAAATAATAATTTTAAGAAGGTTTTAAAGTATCAATGAATTATAGATTGTGAAAAATTGACTTATTAATAGAGAAACAAAATAGTAACATTATCTTGATACATTTCCAATCTCTTTTGGGGAATATGCCTTTAAAATCATATTAAAATTTATATCTAGTACATTTCAGTACAGAATAGTATTTTCTGAAGGTATTAATATGCTTCTACCCGAGAATGTGTTAGTTTTCAGAAAAAAAGAATAATTCTGCAAGACTGTATTTCATAGCTAAATCTATTCTTGGTGCCTGTTTTCACCTTTGAAAAATAGGTATTTACTAAGTAAGGTATAAACTGATATTTTGCTGAGGTAAAACTGTATCAATTTATATACTTCACATTAGGGGAATTGTAAATACTTGTTTTCCTTTTCATATTTTAAGAAAAAGTTACCAGATTTAAAACTAATTTATTGAATATTGAGCTCTGAATATTCCAGTAAGAATTCTAAGTGGACTGTGTTGAAATAAAATTTTAAAAATAAGTAATAGAATATGTATGTACCCCTAGCCATTTTATCTCAGTGGACAGAGCATCAGCCTGGGGACTGAAGGGTCCTGGGTTTGATTCCAAACAAGGGCATATGCCCCAGTTACAGGCTCGATCCCCAGTTGGGGTTGTGCAGGAGGATCAGATGAGTAATTCTCTCTTATCATTGCTGTTCCTATCTCTCACTTCCTCTCCCGTCCTCTCTGAAATATAAAGAATATGTATGTAAAATATTTGAAAATATTTTAAAGTAGAAATTTAGTGTTATGAAAAGCATCTGTGGTATATATTTATTAAAACATAGTGTTTATTAAAATACTGAAACCTGGTATTGATTAAAATACTAGAATCATGTCTAGTATCTTTTTTGAAAAAAAGCAATTATGATATGGATAAGAACTTAAACATTTTCTCACTTAAGTTAATTAAAAAGTAAAATAGCCTACTATCCTTAATTATTAATATTTTATGAATTAAAATCATTTTAGTTAACACAAAAAAATAGGAAAAATTCTCAAACTGAAGGAAACCTGGAAATACACAGACTTCGACCTATGCAAAATTCACTCCTGCCATTTTTACATTTTAAGGAGACCAGTAAGAACTTGGTCAAAAACTGATTCCAGGCCAAGGCCTGACATTTAGCATTAGGGTTTTTTCTCTTCTTCTAATCCAGCTCTCTGCTAATGGACCCTATGGAGGCATGTGTGCTTGAGAATCTCCGGGGAACCGCTGCGCTACTGCCTCTACCACTAGTGTCCCCCATCAAGGGCTTGGACTCCAGTTGAGTCAAAACTGTTAGTGTTGTTTCCCTTAGCTGAGAATCCCCTAGGAGCCCACTAAAGGCACAGAGCCGCTGTGCTTCTAGAGAGTGTGCAGGGAGGGCTGCTGCCATTGCCTGTGGAGTTGGGCTGTCCCTGCTGAGAGGCCAGATGTGTCAGCCATATGCCAAGGTCAAGGGCCCTGAGTGTTCCGTGCAGAAGAGAAACCCATTCTCTAGCCTTGTGTTGTGCTCCAGAGCTGGTCACAAAGTAGTTCTTCTCTGAATCCCAAATCTAAGAAAGAGAGAGAGAGAGAGAGAAAGAGAGAGAGAGACAGAGACAGAGACAGAGAGAGACAGAGGGGAGAGAGAGAAAAATTCATTTTTGTGTATTTTATTTTGCAGAATTTATTTTCCTAGGATTTAGATAAAAATTCTTATATTCTAGACCAGAAGACATATCTGAGTAGCAAAAATAATGTCTATTCTGATAACTGGGGCATTGCTAATTATATTGAGCAATAGTTGCACTCTTTCTATTATGTATCTTATTAAGACCAGTTCTTTTACAGCTTCTCCCTCAAATAATCCTTTGGAATGATTACCTCACCGTTTCCCCAGAAATGAAATCACACACACACACACACACACACACACACACACACACATTAGTGGCACGGTGCATGAATTTTGTAATCCTATATCTGAACTGATAGCCAGCCACTATAATGCCAAACCAGTCATTAAAAAATTGAACCGCTTTCTTACACCAAACTTCTATTGCCATTAAAACCTCTCCTCACCCCCCATCTTAGGTTCTCCTTTCACAGTTTACCCAGATTAGGTTTAGTCAGAAACTGATTAGTCAGTTTCTATGCCAGTCAGTGTCAAAAGCTCCACCTCCTAGGCAGCCATTGGCTCCTCATAGTTCACCCAGATTTAGTTCTGATTGGTCAGTTTCTATGCCAGTCAGCATCTCCAGGCCTATCTCCGGGACTGATCAGAGAGGCAGGGCTGATCAGCAGCCACCATGGAGGCTGCAGATCAGACCCTGCTTCTCTCTCTGGGCCTCACCAGCAGCCACACCTCTCTCTCTCTCTCTCTCTCTCTCTCTCTCTCTCAGAGGTCAACAGTTCAGCCTACTCACCAATCCCTCCCACCAGAGCCTGCTGTACTTACAGCCTGACATTTGGTCATACCTTCACTCAATTTGGACATTATAGACCCTGGCTCTCTCTCTCTCTCTCTCTCTCTCTCTCTCTCTCTCTCTCTATATATATATATATAATCTTTCTGAATGTTGAAAGCCCTGATTAATCATATATATTAGGGCAGCTCCTACAAAAGATAGTTTGTGAATCAACTCCTATGTATCATTATTAAACAGTCACTCTACTGCTTCACAATAGAAATTATTATTGTAAATCTTAAGATTTCGAATGAAAACCTAATTATTCATGCTAATCCAACATCAAGGAAAATTGTATAAAGTTCACCAAGATGTAATGTGGTAGGCACTGTGGGAGAAATGTTATTACTGTATCTTATTATAACACGTGCCAAAATATCGGTATTTTGTTTAAATGAAGGTCTTTTGGAAAAATAAGATAGTTTCTTTATTTCTGTGAGACATTATATACCGTATTTGCCGGCGTATAAGACGATTTTTTGACCCTGAAAAAATACGTATTTGCTGGCGTATAAGACGACCCCCTAACATTTCCACTAAAAATACAGAGTTTGTTATATACTCGCCGTATAAAACTACCCCCCACTTGGAGGTATATTTTTCAGGGCCAAAAAATCGTCTTATACGCCGGCAAATACGGTATACTGAATGAAGAGAAGAGGTCTGTTGTCAGACACTCTCAGGAGATAGGTTGGAATCCCAGCTCTATTATTTACTGGGTAGACATTCCAGGTCTATTATTATTAAACCTTTAGCAAGTTACTTAATTCTCCATTTGTTAACTGTAGAATGAAGATATTATTAGTTCTTTTTTCAGAGATCTGCTATGACGATTAAATGCCTTAGTTTGGAAAAGATGTGCCTGTGCAAAAATCTAAAACACAACGTGTGCTTGCTATGGGGGCTCCACCATTCTGGCCTCAGGTTTGCATGGAATTGTCCAGCAGAGATGCCTCTGAAACTAGAAGTGGAATCTGCTATCATATTTAAGTTTTTCCCTTTGAGGGAAGAAATAAAAGTGTTCCAATTGTAATAGATCAGACAAATGTCTTTTTGAGTTTATTATCTTTTTTAAAAATACCCCTAATATTTTCTGACTCCTTTTTTCATCCAACTTTTCATCAAATGAACTCCTCTTTCCACATTTTCACATATAGTGAACATGTTGGGATTTTAGAAAGTGTGAAGAAAAAAAGACAGTGTAATAACAGATTTTTGTTTAAATAGTACATTGGTTTGACCAAATGTAAATATTAATTATTTTTATAACAAGTAGTTTATTTCAAAGTTTACCCTGAGCATTGATATGTCAATAGAAACTTGGGGTTGCCCATAGAAATGAGAAATACTTAAATCTCTGGGAAGGTGTCTATTAGTCTCTGGTTCAAGTTTGACTCTGTAAAACTGTAAGTTCATTAGTTGGTCATGGTATCATCCCTGTTTATATCATTTGATGCCTTTACAAAACCATTATTGTCTTTTTTAAGGCAATCAAAAATTGATAAGAGAGGAACTGCCTCATTTCTTTAGGAGACACACATGATTAAAATTCCAGTCCTTTCTTGGCTAAAAGCAGTAAGAAGCACCTTACCCAGTTAGGCTTAGTGGATAGAGCTTCAGCACGTGGACTGAAGAAGGGTTCTGGGGGTGATTCTGATCAAGGGCATGTACCTTGGTTGTGGGCTTGATCCCCAATAGGGGGCATGCAGGAGGCAGCTGATCAATGTTTCTCTCTCATTGATGTTTCTAATTCTCTATCCCTCTCCCTTCCTCTCTGTAAAAATCAATAAAATATAGTTAATAAAAATAAAATAAAATAAAATAAAAGCAGTAAGAAGCAGCCAACATCAACATTCTGACCTTTTTCTCTCACTTCAATTAATATGTGGACTGCCTTTCAAAGTAAAACACATGCAAATTTGACCAAATGTTTTGCCACCACGTAATAGGCATCCCCATCTTTCTAGCCTGCAACATCTGTGTTCCCAAGGCCTACCACCTGCCTAAGCTAAGGCTTAGAACTCCATTTCACAACAAAATTCTGAATCAGTTAGGATTATGTTCAGTTGTGTCAGGAAACCCATAATAATAGTGGGGTTTAAAAGGTAAAAGTGCATTTCTCTCTCATGTGGAAGTTTCAGTAGGCTGTCTGTGTATGCTGGCTTCACACTCATCCGGGGCCCAGGCTCCTTCTAGTTGCTGCTCCGCCTCCTACACATGCTGCATCCGCTTCTGGGACCAAGATAGCTCTTCCCAGCCAACTGCACTCCATCCGGTAGGAAAGGGAGATAAGGAATGGTTGCTAGACTTATTGTGGCAATCATGTTGTAAGGTACATAAATCACTGTGTTTTACACTTGAAACTAATATAACATTGTATGCTGACTATTCTTTAATAAAGGGGAAAAAGAAACAAATGAAGATATTTCCTGGAAATTGCTCACACACAAAAATAAAAATAAATAAAAATAAGTAAAATTCTAGTCCTTTTAATCCTTCAATGCTTCCTTTGCAAAGGTCTCAGTGTGGTCACTTCTTTTCTTTTCTTTTTGTTTCTTTTCTTCTTATTCTTGGTTTATTAATATGCTCATGAAAAATTTGCACAATCACTATAAATAAAGCTGCTGAAGAATCTTTACTCCTTTTTGCCAGCACCAACATTGGCCTTTTGCAGTCCCTCCTGAACGTCTTCATTCTGTTCTTGCATTCCTTTCTCTGTTTTCTTGAGGTCTTCTTATTATAAAAGCCATGTATTGCAAGTCTATGATTGTTTTTTTGTCTGTTTGTTTGTTTTGTTTTATGTTTTTGTGTTTTTGTAATCCAAGAAATAAATCATGCCAAAGCCAGTTGTCTTGCCACCACCAAAATGGGTTCTGAATCCAAACACAAAAATAGCATCTGGTTTGGTGTTATACATCTTTGCTAATTTTCCCCAAATTCCTGTCCTGGGTACTGTTGCCTTCCCAGGGTAAAGGACATCAATGACCATTTGTTTCCGTCGAAGTAGTCTGATGGTCATGAACTTCCTGGTCCAGATGGTTACCGTGCCACTCGTGATGAAGGTTGATTTTCAATTTTTTTCTTTTTCATTACATTTGTGTGTTTTTTTTAATTGAATTTATTGGGGTGACATTGTTTAATAAACTTATATAGGTTTCAGGTATATCATTTTAAAAATATATTATCTGTATATTGTTTTGTGTGTTGGCCATTTTTAATTAACCTATCCTCTCACAGAGTTCTCACACATTTTCATTTTATCACCTTATGCAATTGGATTGTATGTGTCACTTTTTACCTTACCACATCAAGCCACACGCTACCAGGAAACATCTGAGTTACTCTGAATCCCTCATCTTACTTGAGTTTTTCTAAACACTCATCTATGCTTTTATCTTCTTTTTCACATGTATCCTAAAAAATAGATTAATTTGGGATGTTAATACTTTAGATCTTAAAATATGTTATTTGTCCATATGCTGATATCATAAAGATAATTTTAACAATATTATATTTCACTTATACAGTGGCTTTCTTAGAAATTGAGAAGGTTGACTATGATTTTAAGCTGTCTAAAACTTTTATTCTGACATTTTACTGGGTTGAATGGTAGAAGATAAAGAAAGAATTATTTTGACCAAAAGCCCAATCAGAAATTTCATTCTCTATACTATCAGTTCCAGACCTAATGGAAACATATTTCATTGCATTTCTCACATGAAGGCTGACACTTTATTATGTATAAAATATATTGATATTATAGAATTCCAACCTCAGATGTTGGATAATTGAGAACTGATAATAATTGGGAATTGAAGATCTCTGGTGAAATCTGTTGTTTATCCTAGGGGGAAAAAGGGGTGGGGGGGGGTGTCAGAGCAAACGAATATTAAAAGTTTTCTCTTTTCTACAACAATTCTGTTTCTCAGAGTGACCTATGAGAGAGAATGCAGAAAGGCTGTTTTGAAATTGCAAAGTCATGGCTACCACAGAGCAATGATTTTCATTTCACCTTGTTAGCCATCATCCACCCTCCTGAGGACATCTACCCTCCAACTGACAGGATTTCCCAACAGAAGAACCAGTGGGTTTGTTCTGTTCCTTCCACTCATTCCACACATGACCTTCAGGAGAACTTCTGTACCTATTGAGTTTTGAACAATTTGGTGCCCTCCTCCCCCACTTTTTTTTCCAGTTAGTAGAACTTCCTTAGAAGCTACTTGGAGACTGGGAATCACTAGTAAAGTACTTCAAACCTAAAGATAAAAGACCTTCTATGAGGGCAAACAATTATCTTTTCCAAACTAAGCCACCCAGTTATAAAAGCCTCCACATCTATCAGTTGACTCGGATCAATCTAAATTGAAGAGGTCATCTGAGGATAAAGACTTTTCATTTTTTAAAATTCTTGATGGCAAGGGGGAAAAAAATGAAAAGTCTTATTCCTTTATGTACGTAGCCATTTATCTCGGTATAAATTAAATGGTTCCCATTGGAAGTAAATGAAAGAGTAAGATTTTTATCACAACTGTTTTAAAGTAGGATGATATTTTTTTTGCCAGCGGAACTAGCAGAGAGATCTTAAACTCCTTACCCTTGGTGAAGAAATGTGAGCTTGCTTTCATTTCTATTGGCATTTTACTGAGCCGGACTCGCTTCCTTCTAAACTAGAGGTCGCAATTTGTTTTGAATTTGAGCTGGAAATAAGATAACAAATATAGCCTCGGGCTTTGTGGGATGCCTTTTATCTCTGAATTAGATTTGACAGTCAGAAACTATTGCAAATCCTTTGTTATTTTGTTTTTAAGCCCTAAAAATCAAAAGCAATGCATACAGGCAAAGCACATTTAAAAGTTATCATTGTACCACAAGGGCTGTATATGTATCCTTTTCTATATTATTCAATTTATATGGGAAATACACAGGAATATTTGTCTCTTACATCCTGATTGTTAACAATCTCTGCTGTTGTTTTGCTGTTATAGGTTACCATTTTTTAGTGCAGGGTAGGGTAGAGCTTTAAACTTTAGTTTTATTAGAGAGGAAAAAAAAAGTTTTATTGTCTTTTCCTTTTCTTGGAAAAATTCATGTTAATTATTCCTCTGCACCTGCCTAATGGGGCTGAAGTAATTCGATTGTCATATTGTTGTAGATTGTTGCTTTGTGTAATGTATCACCCCTGCTGTTCCATTAAAAAAAATTCTTTACTCTTCCATTATTCAGCAAGGCCTAATGATTATTCTAGCATTTGTACATGCCGCACTGTTGTTTTGTTTTTAATTGACTTCACTTTTTTAATTAAGCACATTGGTTTTAACACTGTTGTTGACAAACCTGGTTCTGTCATTATCAGCATTTACTCCCATATCTATTGACATTTTATTTAGATTCATTATAAGTAATAGAGCAATATGTACACTGGAGTTTATTATCTACTCTAACATCACTTTCTGTCACACAGTATTGATACAGAATGGTTTGAAGAATATTTTAAAGGACCACTTATTCTGTTCTAAGTATATTTGAAAGTTGAATTATTAAATCTTTAGCGCCGATTAGAAATACAGATTCGATTATTTTCAAGTATGTAATAATCTTTCAATGAAGAGCACACATTTTATACCATCATTTCCATATAATCACATGTAACAAGCACATGGAGAAATAATGGTGTTTGTTTTTAGCGAAACATATAAAATTATGGTTAGAATAAATTTGATAAGTTAACCACTTATGGTCATCTTTTTGAAGAATTGCTTTATTTCTTTAAATTATTTTAAAATTTATTAAACATAAATTATTTAAAAATATTAACTGATTGCAGACAATAATGTTCTTTTAAGCATAACATAGTACACCAAAAGAAAATAATACCCTTGCAAAACCCATGGAAGTGTCTCCTTTTGGATGATATCTCAGTCATTTATCCCAGCACAAGATAACAAAAAATGGACCATAGACAAGTAAGTCAAGCTTTACTTAGCCGAGATGTTAGAAATTGTTGAACTGAAAGGAAGAACTGGAAAGAGACCACAATGGTAAATTTTAAGATGAATAAATGTGTTTTTTAAAACTGTATGGTAATGTTTTATAGATTTCACATCCCTCTGAAGATAAATCTGGCTTGTAGAACTCTATAAATGGCATGGACATACCTTATTTTAGGAAGAGTGGGCATGAGAACTCGTATTTCCACTTTGCCATTTTTATTTTGTTTGTGGACATGAATGAATGAGTGAATAGGAGGGTGAATGAATAGGGCACATGGGATTAGCCAGCCATTTGGTCATCTGAGGGACAGAGGACAAAGATTTCAAAGTGAGCCCTTCTGCCCTTGTTTGGTGCAGCTTCATTGCCGCAGTCCCGACTGCTGATGAGCCTGCTGTCTGGGATTTATGTTCAACCCCTCCTTATGCCTCGGTGTGCCTGACCCAGCTCTATTAGCATAACTTCCATTCTTAGTGACAACATGAATAAAAGATGACTGGTGTGACCTCAGAAAGTGCCAAGATAGTATTGATGTAATGAGCCCAATATCCACTGTTTTATGCATTGCCATACAATAGCAATCTTAATAAAAGGTTAAACAGCATTATAGTGCATGGTTTTTGGTTGTTTTTTTTTATGTATCTCTGACTCACTGACTTCACTTTTTCATTTATTGTTGCTCCTTTGAAAATGACCAATAATCAAAAAAAGCTTTTCATTTGTTTTGGTGAGCTTAAAACAAAACAAGACAAGTAAAAAAAAAAGTTTTGGTTTCAGTCTTCACAGTTTTAGAAAATACTTTCCTTTTGGTTGGCATTGGATTCTTTCTTGGTCAGGGTCCTTACCTAGGTTGTGGGTTTGATCCTCAGTTGGGGAATGTATGGAAGGCAGCTAATCAAAGATTGATGTTTCTCTTTCACAATGATGATTTTTTTCCCTCTCTCTCCCTTTGTCTCTCTCTAAAATCATTAAATATATTCTCAGGAGAGGACAAAAAAAAAAGCCAAAGGAAAAAAATTATAAATGTACATAGAAAATATGAAAGAATCCCTTCTTTTTGGAGCTTATTGACAAAAAAAAAAAACCCCGTCATTTAAAGTTTTCATTATCCTTCTCCTTAGCTGCACAAATATGCAAGAAGTAAAAGCAAGATGAGAACATAGAAGACATATGTCTAAAGTCTAAAGTAATATCACACCTTGTCATGAACACCCTTTATTATATTTTTCTTTAACAACAAAAATACAGCACCCTAATTCACCGTTTTAACAACAAAGTGAAAATGGTGTGCTTTTTATAACTTCTTTTTGATAGCAAATCACAGGTGATTTCATAATATTATTCTTTGATTTCTTGCAAGGTTTGTTACCTAAATAACCCGAAAATATGACAATATGTTAACAGCTAACACTCCGTATACCTTTGGGCCTTAAAAGGTAGATTAGAATTTATTTAGAAACAAGCAATTTCTGAAACATCTTACCACTTCAAACCTCAAATTTATTGCTTGACATATCAGTTGTGTCATTTTGCATTTTGAGAGGGTGATGGTGAAGCAAGAAACAGGATATAAATTTTTCAAATGTCTACCACATTGCCTTGATCATATCATTCTTATTGGAGCACTGGACATCTAACACAACAGAAAGTGATCAGATACGTTTTGACATGACATTATGCAGGCAGGCACCACTGTCAAAGATGGGAAATGGTCGTTTGGGTGTATCAAGATGTAAAGTTAATTAGACCACATTCATGGGGGCTTTGTCTTGGAAGAAAATAAACCACCTTTATTTTGTATCTAAAGCCTCTCTAAAATACTCGAGTAATGAGAAAAACATATAGTACTCCTTAGCCACTGAATACTCCTAGGTTATTTAAGAAAATTCTAACAATGCTACCTCATTTGTCTCCCTTCAATTTGACAGTGATTCCAACAAATTATAGTTTATGAAGTTTCTTGCAGGGGGAAAGTTGTAGAAAAATGGAGATTCTTCTAATCATTGGTTAGGTGGCATTTGATGTTTAAAAGGTTCAGTGCAAAAGAAGATTTCACAGACCACAGTGTGATGTGCATTGCTGTGCCATTTTTAGGGGATACCTGATGGAGACTCAGTAGACATGAGCACAGCCCTACAAAACTCAACCTTGAGATTGCCAGGAAAAAAAAAAAAAAAACAAAAACTGGCTGCTCAAAAAAAAAAAAAAATGAAGCAGATGTCAGATGCAAGCAGCTGTGGCCTGGGAAATTCAACAAAATTCCGATATTCAAATTGCTTCTCTGAGTAAAAACTGCTTGATAGCACAATTTCAGATTTGATCTGGACTGCCAGTGAACCATCTGCCTAAAATGAAAGTAATCTGCTGACACTGTGGATGCAGGTAGGCATCAGCATCCTTTGGTCGGAAAAAGCACATTGCCAGGGTGTTTTCTGGAGATTAACAGGGAAGTATCATAGTAATTAACTCCAGTTTTTAGAATAGTGGGCAACAAAATAAAGATAAAAAGCGTGTTTGTCAATTGCTTAAGAACCATCTGAAAAATATACCACCAAAATCAAACCAATACTCTTCACCCTAATTGTAGGTTCAAAATGGAATATTCTGGTAAGAATGAAGATTGGGGGAACATATTGGGAAAATTACATTTCCAGCTCCAAGGAGAAAGTGACGGTCAATCTGTTAAATCCGACCCTGTGAAAATGATAAGATTCACATAGTGGAATTTAACAAGCAAATGGTGAGCTTTAAAAATTCAGTAGCACAGGCAAAGGGAAAGATCTCTGAAAAGTTACTGAATTCACTTTTCATTTTACCCAGCTATGTTTTGGGTAAAATAAACATATGCAAAGGCTGAAAGGTTGCTCACAAATAGGTCAGCTTGAGGCGGAAGTCTTTCATAATTCAAGATACATCAGCCTTGGCAGTAGCTGAGAATAAGAGCAAGTAATCAAAAGTGACCCAAACAATGACATCACAGTTTCCAGATGGTATAGAAAAAAAGTCCGTGATTTATGATTGCCCGTGCAGTAAATAAATCTAAAACAATAGGCGTGGATGGGGAAGCAGTCACAGCTGACCAGAAGAGCAGTTGTAATGCAACCCACAGAAAGCTTGGTGCCAGAAGTAATTGACATAGTCGTCAAATCAATTTCCGAGGGTGCAGACACTCAAGCACTCAATCTGATTCTGTATGCTGCACAACACTTGGATTATACAGCTGTCTCTAATTCAGATGGCCTTCGCTCAATATGAATCCAATTCAAGGAACTGTCTAGAAGTGAACAATAATTATTTAGGCTTCCTTGTGCATGTTTACTTTTCCTGGTCAAATCACTCTCCCTTTTGGAATGACATGCATTTCATATTAATTATTTAACATTTAATTGATATTTTTTTCTCTCATCCTGTATGACCAAACACAATGATTCACCTGAAATCCACGGTCCTTCCTCCCAGGAAATGCACAGTATGATGTTCCTTACATCGACTATGTTCTTTATTTGAATGCAAATGGGCAATACCCACGTGGAGGTAAATGGATAGATGGATGAATGGATGGATCAATTTTATTTTTTTCAATTCAGTGTGATTCAAAGATAAGATTGAATAATCCTTTGATGCAAATAATTTTATTGGCATTCATTCATTTTTTATTTATCTAATGTACATAAAATGTCTGCAGCATACCAGATACTCGATCCGGCACTAGGGTGTTGAGATAAGAGACAAAGGCTTTGCCTTAAAAAAAAAAACTCACAGGCTTCATGAACTGTTGAGATAGGTAAAGGATAGATAGATAGTTGGGAACTATAGTGAAAACACAAAGGGCAGAAGGTAGGCACAGAGGTGGGGTGACATTGGGAAAACAGTAGGGGAAGGATTTTGGAGATGCCAACACTGTCATTGAGATTTGCAGAGTGAGAAAAACTTTGCCACGTAGAGAGAGGTTCAATAATATTCTAGGCCAGCTCAATATCAAAAGAGCGTGGCATTTTCAGGTAGCCACCTACTCTTCAGTGATGGGGCTGACAGCAGAATGCAAGAAGGTAAGCAATAAAGAGTAAGCAAAATGGAAAGTGAACTAAAAGGAGGATGGGAAAGAATGTATATTAATTTTAAAACACTAAGACAAAACAAGCTGGCCAGTATCCTCTGGCATATATAGCAAGAAGGTAATTCCATAGGGGCTTCAGAGTCGACAGAATTTCTCTTGTGACAGAAGATCCTTGAGAGAACAGATTAGAAGATGAGAAGTCACATCAGTAAGCTACTTGTTTGTTATTAATTTAACATTTTATCTTTAGAAATAGGAAGATTGAAAGGTCAAGAGAAATATAAGTTGATTATGGGTGCAAACTGGCTGAGTCATTAGCAAGTATGAAGATGTAAACAATGAATCAGGATATGACAAAAACTAGTAGTTTGAAAATAGAAAGCTGTGAAGACAAAAGAATAATGATAGGAGTTGGTCACAAAATATATTTTGAGAAAAAAAATGAATAATAAAGAAAATTACATAGCTCACATAAATAAAAGGATTAAGACAGAGGAACCAAAAGTTAGATTGAGAAAAAAATTGAAAGTAGAAAAGAAGGCCAACTATACAGAGAATTAAACTTGGGCTATGTTTAATAAAATGTATTTTAAATATCCTCATGAAACAATATCATCAATTGTAGAAATATTAGAGAATAAAAACAGTAGAACAGAGGATAAATACTTCTATTTCACTTATCTAAATAACCACAACTTGTATTTTGATGTACTTCCTTCCAGTAATTTTTCTCCAGACATTTTTATTTAATTGTGCTCATAATGTAAGAAACCATACTTTCCTTTTTTCTCCTAGTATTTTAGAATAAATACAATGTTGTATAATCAATCTTTATAAACATTTACTTTCAAGAACAATTTAATAACATTGAAAAATATCATACTGTTATGTCCTTGAGAAAAATATTTTATTTTATTTTATTTTATTCATTTATTTTTTAATATATTTTATTGATTTTTTACGGAGAGGAAGAGAGAGTCAGAAACATAGATGAAAGAGAAACACCTATTAGCTGCCTCTTGCACACCCCCTACTGGGGATGTGCCCGCAATCAAGGAACATGCCCCTCCTCCCCCGCCTGGAATCGAACCCGAGACCCTTCAGTCCGCAGGCTGACACTCTATCCATTGAGCCAAACTGGTTTTGGCGAGAAAAAAATATTTTAATTAATGGGTAATTTTCAGATATCTGAGATTATCTGGTTGTTATATTTTAAGATGTTCATGGCTGCAGAAACAGCTCCCCTTTCAAAGTTTAAAAATATTTAAACATAATGATTTCTGGAAGTTTTAATGAATAAAAATAAACATCCATTGTATGGATAGTATTTTCTGTTTTGTTTAGTAATTCAAAAGGGGGGGGGGAATCCATGTTTTTGAGGTACATGCCATTGAATCAGCTCTGCCCCCTGTGGTTTCTGTGACTGAATGTTGTCCTTCCTCAACAGCCCTGCTCAGCTCCTATAGATTCAGGTCTATACCTTCTTTTATGGAGTCAATCCACCTTCATTTGCTCTTTCTCTTTTTCACTTTCATTCTGTTTTTCCCAAGAATTATTGTTTTTTTCCAGAGAACCCTGGTTTCTCATGATGTGCCAGAACAGAAAAGTCTGACAGCTTCAGTTTTGTCATCTTCGCCTCCAGTGACATTGGAGTCTTAATTTGCTCTAGGACTCACTTGTTTGTCTTTATGACAGCCCAAGGTATCCATAGAGCTCTCCTCCAACACCACATTAGAAATGAATCAATTTTCCCCCATCAGCCTTGTTCACTGTCCAACTTCCACATCCATGCATAGTAATCTATTTTTCTCCTTCAATTTTATGAAGATGATTCAGAGGCAGATTGAAATCCATGGCCCACGCTATCTATATACATGATTTATGCTTGGCGTCAGGGTGAAACAGGTGGGCCAAGAGGAATACATGGACATCTCTTTATTAATATAGAAATGTAAAAACACACAAGACAGATAGTGTTGAAAGCACTAATCCACTATTCTGTCTGATAAAACATCTGGGTTCAGAATAGTCCTTTGGCATATCTCAGTGGCTATCAGATTCCAATATACTGACACTCCAGTGGATTAGGAATTTGAAGTCTATGGTAGATATACTTGATCAAAGTAATCTTTTCTAGTTCCAAAACAAGTATCATTTATTATGATTGTGATAAACCATTGCCAAAATTAACTAAATATTATCTTACTGTGTCTCTCATTTAAATTATTATTGTAATTTGTGTTTCATTGAGATAAATCAGATTCATCTTTATCTAGCATATTAAGGAATTTATCAGAGGAAGAGAATGATACCACTAGCATTTTTAAAAAGTGTGGATGATGCCGAACTGGTTTGGTTCAGTGCATATAGCATTTGTTTGCAGACTGGAAGGTCCCAGGTTTGATTCCGGTCAAGGACATGTACATTGGTTGCAGGCACATCCCCAGTAGGGGGTGTGCAGGAGGCAGTTGGTTGATGTTTCTCTCTCATAAATGTTTCTAACTCTCTATCCCTCTCCCTTCCTTTCTGTAAAAAATCAATAAAATATATATTTTTAAAAAGTGTGGATAAGATGATCTTCTAAAACCCCCAAAGGAGACAACTTATTAGTGAGATAATAATCCATGTAAGTGTTTGCATTGAAATGCACTACAGATAATGAAACTATTCATATTATAGTGGTATATTGGGGGACAAAAGTAGTAGGGGGGAAAATAGAAAATATTTTGACTATTTGGATCTCTACATTCAAAGGTCCAGATAAAGAAACTTTTTTAAAAAAGATTCCTTTAAAATGTGCCTGCTTCTCAGTTGAATTCCATTGCCATAAAATGGCTACTTCAGTACTTCATTTAACAAAAGTGGTGCCTATTATATGCCATCCTCTGAGGAAACAGAAGTGAAGAAAATACACATTTTATCATACACTAAGAAAGTACATGAGCTACAATTTTCTTTTTTAAAATATTTTTTATTGATCTCAGAGAAGAAAGGAGAGGGAGAGAGAAATAGAAACATCAATGACGAGAGAGAATCATTGATCAGCTATCTCCTGCATGCCTCTGAGTGGGAATCAATAAGCCAGCAACCCAGGCATGTACCCTGACCAGAAATCAAACCATTACCCCCTAGTTCATAAGTCAATGCTCAATCACTGAGCAACACTGGCTGGGCCTTGAGCTACAATTTTCTAACACAAATTGCTGGGTTACCAATATTTAGAATTTTATGTGAGAATAATGATGAACAAGAACCCTAAACCTGAAAACACTTTGATCTTTAAAATTACACACTTAATTGCCCTGGTTATATGTTTTATATTAAAAAGCACTGGACCTTTCTTTTTGACCCATAGCACTTTCTACAACATTTGGTAGTTGTATTTTATAGCCATTTCCTCTTTTTACATTTTAACATATAGGTCCAACTGAAAGAACACATTTTTAAATTAATGAACTACATAAAAGAGATGGTTGAAAACATTATTTTATTCATTTTAACTTGTTACTTATTTCTTTCAAATATCTTCAATTCTAAAGCCCTAGAAGTAAGGAAACATATTTGAGGTAAATGAGAATAATCTAATAATTGACCCCTAGTTTATTTTCAGCACTAAATGTTAAAGCAAAACTGATCAGTGTTAATTATGAAGGAAATTCCAGACCTAGCAGTCTCCAGATATCAACTTGTTTTTTCTTCTTAGCCAAGAACTATATCAATTAGATTTAGTTTTTCAATGGGGTTTGTTTTAAAGGAAATTTCCTTGAGTGGTGATCATTATAGTGTTACTTTTAAAGCTCATTCTAAGAAATCATTTCTTGTAACTTTTTTTTCCTGTTCAATTGACGTAATACATTAATTGGTGTGAGGTACGTGACTAGCCTCCAGCCCCCTCTGCCAGTATCTGGTTTCAGAGAGCATTGCTCACATGGAGTAGCTGTTAAACACTTCCTATTGATGCAGCTACTGGGTCTAATTGTCAACCCAGCTCAAAATCCTCCTTTTGCTAGTACTGTGTGTTATAAAGTAAGGGTATGAGAAACTTGGTGCTTCATTGATCTCACTGCCTATGCTTAGAATGGAGTACCTCAAGATGTCACCACCATTCAGTAATTCAATTTCATTAAATGTAGAATTGATTCAGTTCTATGTTCAAATGTACAATTCAAGAAAACATTGATATTTGTCTGTCTTATAAGGCAAACAAACACAAATGTGTCAGTGGGTCGTTAAAAACATTTTTCTATCACGATCAAGAAATTGACATATTGTCTAAAACAAAATGTATTTTTTTAAAATTCCAGTGATATATTAGTGCATGTGCTTATTTGTAGATATACAATATATGTGCAGTGTGTATATACATGTAGAGTGAGACAAGTTATTTGAAATGAGAAGGCTACCATCTAGTGCCATATTGTTTGGGCAACAAGAGGTTATACAATGAGTCTAAAAAAAAAACCAAGTGATTGTAGGAAGATTTCACCTTGCTTAAAAGCAGAGTGCACCTTATTTATCTATGTACAGAGAGAGTGCCTCGCTCTGGAGCAGAGGGCAGGTTTGTTTGTTGTCCAAAATAACAAGAATAACATCTCTTCTGGGGCAACCATCAGAAGGTTTTCTTTGCAAAAGATTTGGAATCCCAACTGGGGATTCTTCAGCTGTGATGTAAAGGCATTGTCTACGTAGCTTCTGTCTGTCACCCCAGAGAGCTTTGGGGATAGGATAGAGCCAAACCTGAAGCTTATTGCTGCTGGGCCATCCTATATAATAAAAGACTAATATGAAAATAGACTGGACTGTGGCACAATGGGAACAACTGAACAACTGGTCACTAGGACGTGCACTGACCACCAGGAGCATGGATGGAACATGGTGGGCATTAGCTGTGGTGGGGTAGTGGAGCAGGTGAGCAGGGGCGCCAGACCAAGGAGGGGCACTGGTCGCTATCATTGCTACGAGCCTCTGGTGGTTACTGAAAATTCTTTGCTCTCGTGAGCCAGGGTCCTGACCCTGATTGCTCAGCACCATTAGCGGGCGCGAGCAGCGGCTACCATCCCCAATCGCCCCTCAGTGCTTCTCTACCTCCCCCTGCTCCTGATGGGAGATTGGGGTTGGCATCTTCCTCTCATACCCACTGCCAGTGTCCAGCACTGGTCCCAATCGCTCAGACCATCAGTGGGTGTGAGCAATAGCTGCTGGGCCTGATCGTCCCTGAGGGTACCTCCCCTTGCTCCTGAGGGGCGATTGGAGCAGCAGTTGCCACTCATGCCTACTGACAGCGCCAGTCCTGCTCACACCTGCTGCTGGTGTCAGCCCCAATTGCTTCATGCCTTTAGCGGGGTGAGTGGGGTCATCGCCTAAGTGTGTGGGAGCAGTAGTGGTGGGAGCGGGGCTGCAGGCAGATAGGTGACCAGGGGCTGCAGCAGGAGGGGTCAGGCAGGGGCTGGGAAGATGGGCCGAGACCTGCCTCTTTGCTTACTGTAGCTTTGCAGCCCACAGTTCCTTTCAAGATGTATGAATTTGTACACTGGGCCCCTAGTAAATAATGAAGTCCTAGAATCCATGAAAATAGCAGCTAACTCAATAGGTGCAGAGAGGATAAAATCTCTGTTCCATTGCAATCTTGATAGAGATAAGTACAGTTGTGTTTTTGTTTGTTTATATAAGCATAAATTTTCTTTTTAAAAAAATTCTGTGTTGTTGAATGTATTACATGTATCCTCCTTGTCCCCCCATTGACCCCTTCTCACATGCCCCCATCTCCCACCGCAGGCCTTCACCACCCTATTGTCTGTGTCCATGGGTTCTGCATATATGCATACAAGTTCTTTGGTTGATCTGGAATCTAATGGACAAAATAAACTGATGAATAAAATAGATCCAAAGACAAAGAAGCAATGGATAATTTTTCACCCTTCAAATTGAAACAGTTCACTTATGCTATTTCAGTAGTTTGGATTTTTCCCTCATTCTTCCTCTTCTGCTAGCATTTTCTTAACCATTCATAGCTCATTAAGGTCTTTGCTGACAGCTGCACCCAAACAATAGGTGGGTTTACAATGTGCATCCTGCCTGTGTTCTCTCAACACCAATTGAAAAAAAATCCAATTGTTTAGAATCGCTTTCCCTCATGAATACATATAGAATGGCTCCATGTTCTACTAGGCTCCCATCAAGACCCCTAGTGGTCTAGAAGATTGACGATAACTGAGCAAACATGGAGTGTATTGCCATAGTTTAGCCAGTGTCTTTCAGGGTGCTAGAGCTAGTTCTTCTTCTCTTTCAATATAATGGCCAAGAAGAGGCAAATGTTGTGTAGGATATAAATACCCAGCACCATATTTTAGAAGGAACATCACTTTATGATGGAAAATTCCTATGAAGGTTACACAACTGACCACAAGAGACACATGTCAAGCCACATTTGAAGGATTTGATTCTCAAAAAGACATTGAGATGTCATCCCAAGGTGATTGACATAAAGTGATTTTACATACAAAAATAGAATTCTGCTGTTTCCTAAAACTGACTACAAAAGCTGAAGAACTATGTTTCAGCTCAAAAAAATGCACTGACTCTCTGGTATTTTCGTATTCTGCACAGACACCATAGAGGAGTTTTAAACATCATTCTTCTCAGTGTGGCATGATATTACCATTAGTCAAAGTGAAAAATCTCTGCAGAAAATAGGTTGGGGAGAGAATGCAATTTCATTCTGCCAAACAATTCCTTTGAGCCATGGAAAAAAGCCCCAGTCATGAGTCTGCATAAAACCAGGTGATACTAATCAGAACAGTCCATGAAGTAACTCTGTATGCTTAAGTGAGTCTTTTGGCGTCCTTCTAATTTTTCTTTCCATAGGCTCTGTTGGATTTCCCCCGGGAAAGTGTTGTATGCACTTAGTCTTTGGGAGTTTTATTGATCCAGGAAAGCAAAAGGCAGGTAAAGATGGCCACAGGAAAACATGGAGGCATGTCAGGGTCTTTCTGAAATGTGGCCCTTGGAGGCTATGCCCCGAGACTACAGTAAAGAGGACTCAGGTGAGGTTCTTTGAGTATCTTCCAAACTAATATCCAATAGCTAAGTTTCTGTTAGTTTCCTTTGTATCCCATCCTAGAGTAAAAGGTCATCACATTAATAAGTTCCTGTTGGTTTGTAGATGGAAGTAGAGTTAGTAAAAAAACAAAACAAAAACAACAACAACAACAAAAAAAAACCAAATGAATGCATGAATAAATCAGGACAAAAGAAAATTTTTTACAAGTTCAGTAATTTTCTTAGCTTTTATTCAGTGTCAGATTAGTGTAGGTTCTTTAATGAATACATATTTCCTTCATCTGCTAAGGAATCCCCCTAGTATATGATACCAGTGTAAGAGAAAAGAATTTTGACCACAGCACAATAAATGACTGAAGGGTTCCCTCTCAATTTGGCTTGAAGGCTCTGAGAACTTGCCCACGGCACAGAGAATGCCCTTCTAAATTAGATGTACTATGTGTTGGATCTGACCCTGAAAAATTTCATATCTATAATTTTCCCTTCAAGAACGACAGTTATAATCAAGGTCATGACATTTCCTCCTAACAACACACAATCGATTACTCACTCCTGTTTTGTTTTGAAAATGCAGAATAGGCATTCAGGGGCTAGATAGCAATACCATGAAAAATTGAGAGATGTCAGAAATAACCATTTGCAGCTGGCCATGTGCCTGCTCTGAGAGCTGGTTACACAACTCAGCAACTACATGGCATGCACTTGTCTAGTGGAAGACGGAGTGCAAATAAATTATTAAGCTTTTCCCTACTGGCGGATGGAACATTTTCACATAGACTGCAATGCATGTCATCACATACAGCAAAAGGATAAACAGGCATGGACCAGCTTAAAGAATATTGATAGTGATTTGTACATCCTTATTCATAACCACTTCATCCCAGATTAAGAAAGCTTTGAACAGCGATTTTTATAATAATCATATGGAAGTCTTTTCATATCTCCAAAGTCACCACCAGTAAAACCATATACATACACCAAAAAATGCCAAAAACATAAACACCACCACTGATTGAACCTAAGATCTTTAATTTGCTGGCTCAGATCTTTGCTAAATAGTCGAAGTAGACTGTATTCTGAAGGCAGAGCATGCAATTGGCTAGAAGGTTAAAGATGAAAACTTATTTTCTTATTACTCTATGCTTACTAAGAACATCTGAATGGTTCTTTTCATTCTTATGCATGATTCTATCTCCATACAGAGATGTCTACCTGCCTCTGACTTTGTTTACAAAAATGAGTTATTTGATGCAGTAGGTGAGTGAGAACTTTGATTTAGGGTAAGGAAATCAGAGAGGCTAGTGCAAAATTGAAACTTCAACAAACAATTTTTTTGTGTGTAATTTCAAAGGAACAGAGTGAAAACTGTTAAGAGTTAGGTCCAGGAGTCAAAAAGAAACACACAAACAAAAAATAGCACTGTACTTAAGTGTGAAAATGTGTCAGGAATTGGGAGTGGTAGAGTATAAATAAGAAGGTGTTAGGAGTCCATCCTTTTCATGCATAGCAGGGAAAGCCATTAAGAAGAAATTTTGGAGCAACCTAAGATCAATTCAAAGCAACACCACTGAGTCGAATGTATGCCCCATCTTCTGCATTTTCTTTTCTATAAGGGAGCTTGTGAGAAAATACTTTTGTATTTGCTCATAATAGTTATTCAACAAATCTTACTTGAATCTGTATATGTATGAGGGATTCAGAAGTTTTCATTTTTTAAAAATTCTTGCCTAAAAAGGAAGACCTGCTTTCAATTTAAATTATGCAATTATACGAAGTAATGGATCCTATTAAATTTATCATCTCCAGTAATTAAAAGAGGTGCACTCTACACCTTTCCAGTTATCTTTAGAAATAGCAGAATGAAACCTAAACACTATCAAATTTTTTAATGTGACCTTACCATCGCCACTCAGCAATTAGACAGATATATTGAGGTAAGTGAGAGGTGATCATACCCAGTAAACTTCCTACCCTGATTTGCACCAGATTCTGTAGTTTTGTGTTTTGTTTTGTTTATTTGGGTTTCTATTTTATTTATTTATTTATTTATTTATTTATTTATTTATTTATTTTAAGAAGAAGAAGAACATACACTGAGTGGCCAGATTATTATGATCTCTGAATGTATAATGATCTCGGTGTATATTCTATATAATAAAAGGCTAATATGCAAATTGTCCCCTCGACCTGACGTTCAACCAGCAGACAGGCCAGCCAACCGCCCATGTTCCTTTCCACTGGCCAGGCTGGCCGGACCCCATCCATGCACGAATTCATGCACCAGGCCTCTAATACACACACACACACACACACACACACACACACACACACACACACACTGAGTGGCTGGATTATTATGCATTCAGAGATCATAATAATCTGGGCACTGAGTGTATAAAATATATGAAATTACAATATCAGAGGGAGACAAATCTAGGCAGCCTGAAAAATCTATCTCTTCTCTACTCAGTAACTTAGCCAAGAGTTGGCTCACTCCTTAGCTCAATCCAAGAACTGCTGATCCCAAAGGCTGAGCTCAGGAAACGTCCATTTCTAAGGCTAATTTCTGGCTCAGGACATTCCCAGTGTGTTCTCTGTTCCCCCGAAAGCTCAGTCTCTCTCCCGCTTTTATGTCTGTAGTGCATTCTGGTCAGCTCTACCTGGCTTATGCATTTTTCTATCATCAGAGCTAAATGACCTTGTGTGTATTTCTGCTCCCCCGCTAATAATTGTTTTCTTCCTAAACTCTAGATTATGTTCACATCCTCTAATGGTGGTAGTGGTTCATGTCCAGCAACTGTAGGACCAAGCTGACAAATGCTAAGCTGATACATATCTGACCTCTCTCTCTCAGTTCGATGGGTACTGTCCTAGTCATTCAATCCTGGTTTTGAATCCAGATTGCCTGTGGTCTCTTTTTCTAAGCTCTTCCAGTACACTGAGTCCTGTCAGCTCTGCTTTATTACAGATACCTGCAGTATCTGTGTTTGTGTTTTACTCCATTACTTCAATGACAAAAACAACAACAAAACAAAACACTAATCAAGTACTTTCCTATGTCAGGCACTCTTCCTAATTGCCTTACATGAATGAAGCACTGTAGCCTTATTGGGCACGTAGGGTTATTAGGCCCATTGTGAAGATGAGGAGAACAGGCCAAGCAGACCTAAGAATACTTTGCCTAAAGTCACTCAACCAGGAAGTGGCAGAGTTTGGGTTGGTCTAGATTGGTCTAAGTGGCCTGGTTCCTAACTTCCACTTAATGTCTTTTCCACTTGTCCTTTCCCTTCTTTAAGAAAAGTAAATAAATAAACCCATTGCATAAACTTCAAAGTGTAAAAATTATACTGGGAGAGGGAGTTCTTTCATTGCCCTGTCTCACAGCCTTCGGGTTTCTTTCGGAAGAAATAACCATTGTTGTTGCACCCATGAATATTTTTCTCAGAAACATTCTATGTAAATTTGAGTAAACACACTATGTATACATTATTCCCTTTTTAAATGCAAATTAAAGCTTACCAAATATATCACTTAACATCATAGTTTTTTTCCCACTTAATTTTGCAGCTTTTGTATTAGTTTATGAATACTGACTCGTTATTTTTTTTAAAAGGATGACCATTTCTCTAATAAATGGGTATAACAAATGGATTCGATGCATCTTCTATGAAATGATACAGTTAAGGCATAGCAAGTCATTTACCATGCATAACATCTTACATGTCCAGTTGTACATCTATGAGTTTTCAATTGGATACTTTTAGAAATAGAATCCCTGAGTGTTAGAAATGGCTGTATTTTTAACTTTAATTGCCAAACTTATCCTTTTAGAGGATTGCATTGATTTGCATTCCCACCAGTACCGTGTGAGAGTGCCTGTTTCCCCCAGACCCTTGCCAAGACAGCACATCAGAGAGTGTGCCAATGTGCAATGGCATCTTTGCCATTCTAAAGTGAAAACAGTATCTGACTGTAACTTTAGTCTGAATTGTTAGTTCAGCATTTTCCTTCTCCACAAACCATTTTTCTTATCTTTTGCTCATCTCTCTACTGTATCGTCAGATCTTATTTGTGGATTTGTAGGAATCATTTCTGTGTTAAAGGCTGGCACTTTGATATTCTAGAAGTTATAATCTTTCTCAGATTAGTAGTTGTCTTCTGCCTTTATTTATTTTGAATCATGAAGGAATTATTTTTATGTGTTTTATTTATTCAATCATTTCTTTTAATGACTTCAAGATTTATTGCATACTTAGGAAAACCTTAGCAGCCGATCAATGATTCTCTTTCATCTTTGACGTTTCTATCTCTCTCTTTCTCTTTCTCTCTCTGAAATCGATAAAACGTACTTAGGAAGTCAAGAAAGAAAAGCTTTCGCTTTCCTGGAATTTAAAAAAATTAATTTAAAAAATTGTTTATAGCTTCATACTTATTTTTAAACATATCTCTGATCAAACTGAAATTCATATCTGAATGAAAAGTAGTTCAGATCCAAATTCCTTTTTGTTTGTTTTCCCAAGCAGCTATTCTGTTCTGTTACCTTACAGCCACTTAAAAAATAATATTGCTTTCTTGTTTTGAAATATATATTATATCATAAGTTGTTTAATGCATTTTATATTTCTATTCTGTTCCATTGATTTGTATATTCGTGTGCAGTGCAAAACTATTTTATTTTTTATTATTTTTTTAAAATATATTTTATTGATATTTTACAGAGAGGAAGGGAGAGAGATAGAGAGCCAGAAACGTCAATGAGAGAGAAACATCAACCAGCTGCCTCTTGCACACCCCCTACGGGGGATGTGCCTGCAACCATGGTACATGCCCTTGACCGGAATCGAACCCGGGACCCTTTAGTCCGCAGACCGACGTTCTACCACTGAGCCAAACCGGTTTCGGCTGCAAAACTATTTTAAATGTTATCACTTTATGATACATTTTGATATCAATTAGGGCAAGTCATTTCTCATAACTCTTCAGAATTTCTTGTTATTATTGCTAGTTAAAATTTTCTACATAAATTTAAGAAGTAGTTTGTTTGATTTAAACAAACTTTTTAGTAGTCACATAAATTTATATATTAACATAGGCAGAATTGACATGTATATGTTATTGTGAATATGACATATAATGATTAGTATTTTTTTTAATATGATAGTGCATTTGTTTAAATCTCCTTTTGGGCCCCATAGTAACATTTTACCGATTGTTTTTGAAGATCACAAATATTTCTTACATCTGTCCTAAATGTTTCATACATGTTGCAACCACTTAATTTGTTGACTTTTCTTCCATTATATCTTCAAAGTGACTAGTTTTGTGTATGAAGGATGCTTATTTCTATATGAAGTTATTTTTCTTTTACTTTTGATTTCTACTAACTAGTATTTTATAGTCTACTAATTGTCTTTTTTTTCTGAATGTTTGTATCTTGTTTTGTGCCTTTCTATTATAAACGTACTTTATTAAAAAAAATTTAATTCCTGGGAAAATGTTGGATCAGAGTTTTCATATGTGTATGGCAAACTTTTTTTTTCTGTTAGATGTTTTGTTTGCCATTTGTTTGTTTCTTCCTTGTGTCTGGTTATTTGTATGTGCATATGTTTATTATCTCTCTATAAATTCTATTCTTTTTTATTCTTGCTAGTTATTGAGAGCTATCATTTCTTCTTGTCTGGCTATTTTTAGGAGATTTATATCAGGGAGGCTAATGGCCATATTTTAAGCTAGTCAAGATTCATGACACAAAATGATGATGTAATTTTTTTTTAGGCTACTCACAATGTGGAGATGACTCATCCCAGCCTCTTTGACAGATGGTTTGTGTGACTCTTATTTCTCTTCGGGACCAAACCAAGTCCAGGTAAGCTTACCAGCTCTTGAAGGTAATTTCTCTAGTCATAATGAGACTTCTGGTTTTTGGCATCACCCTCGAGAAGTATACTGTGGGAGCTTTACTCCGTGACATGTTGTAACAAGTCTCCTCTCTTTATGTTCATAAAACTTTAATTTTTCTGTTTGGAAGTCCTTATTCTGATTTTATGGTTCAAAATTTTAGCTATCTCCTAGTTTGACTGGAGGTCAAAAGTGCATTTCTGTTTCATATTTCCTTTGCAACTTGAGGGTATTTCCTCGGATAAAAGATAAATGATAAATTCACTCCACCTAATAACTTTCTATGGACTTGAAGGTTTAGGCATTTCTTAAAGTGACAAAAAGTCAAAATAGTAACACATAAATAACTAATATTTTGTCAGAGCTGATATTACCTTTGTTATCAAATATATCATGAGGTCTACTATGGAAATAACTAATTATAAAAGAGAGTTGTGATTTCTTTTTTAAACATAACTCTTTCATGTCCTTTAACAAATAGTGATAGAGTGTTTACATTGTCCCAAGAACTAGGAGAGGCACACGGAAAAAAATATTAGTACTTCATTGCTTTTCTTAAAGCACTTACAAGTTATTGGCAAGACAGACAAAACCTGATATAAGAG
Source organism: Vespertilio murinus (assembly GCA_963924515.1). Classification (NCBI taxonomy): domain Eukaryota; kingdom Metazoa; phylum Chordata; class Mammalia; order Chiroptera; family Vespertilionidae; genus Vespertilio; species Vespertilio murinus. Next base: position 30,851,123 of record OZ004717.1, on the reverse strand, counting down.
TATAGAAGAGGAGCACTTAACTCAATCTGAACAATAAGGCAAGGTTTCCTAGACCAGATGAAAGTTGAACTTAGTCTTGAAAGAGGAATAACAATTGACTGGGCAAAGAATTGAGGGCAACACTTTCTGTCAAAAGAAGTCTATGAGCAAAGTCACGGAAGCAGGAAATATCACAGTGGTAAAAAAGTGGTTTGATGTTTGTGGCTGTACCCACTTGAAAATACTGGATGTTTGTTTTAGAAATAATAGATTTTGAGTATTTCTAAAACATATTTTCTTCTGGTTTAAACTTTAAATTTTTTTTTCTCATAGAGATTTAATAATGCTACTTGTCCTCTTCCCTACTAACCAAAATGCTAATAATGATAATGATAGTAATCGCAGAAAATGGTGGTTATAGTAATGTAAGAAATAATTGAGAACTTTAATACGAATTTAGCTTCTATTTTATTTTTTATTGTTAACAGTATTACAGATATCCCCCCTCATTCTCCCCAATTTGCCCCCCTCTGCCCAGCCCTCACCCCACCCCAGGCCTTCATCACGTTATTGTCTATGTTCATGGGCTAAGCATATATGCATATATGTTCTTGGGTTAAACTCTTCCTGTCCCTCCCCAAAACCCCTCTCCTCTGAAACCTGCCAGTCTGTTACATGTATCCATGCCTCTGGATCTATTTTGTTTGTCAGTTTATTTTGTTCATTAGTTTCCACATATAAATGAGTCCATGTGAATATTCAATAAGACTTTCTTTACTGAGAAGCCATTATCTGCCTTGATAATATGCATACATTTTGGAGGATATGAAAATAACAAAAGTCTGCTAATACCACCAAAAGGTTAAATTTTTTATACTTGGAATATAGAAAAAGAGCCTCTTGCTGTCACTACCAAACATTAATTCATCTGCTCTACTGTTTATCATATTTTTATGCTGTGGAAATAATTTGTATAAGTGCACCTTATATATTTATAGCTCTTCAGTTTCAGTTTTCACATGGCAAGGTATATTTTGATATGAATATTAATGTGCCTTTCTTAATGCTCTTTTATCCGTGACCCAGTTTATATTGGCATTTCACTTAATGAATTTGCAAATTTTGAGAAACACTTCATGTGCATTATTTTAATGTTTACTCCATTTATTTGTCTATGGAAAACTAAGCAATTCTTTAACTTTAACTCAATCAGTTAATACTTTTTCTGAATCTCCCATTTATTCTTGACTTTTTCATTCATTAAAGAAAATTAAAGTTAACTACATCATTCTTAAAAGTTGTTGCCATTTTAATTTTTTCCCTTGTAGCCCAAATAAATTAATTTAATGTACTTTTGCTACAAGCAATGTTTAAAATGCAAAGTAAACTAGAGAAAACATATACCGTATTTGCCGGCGTATAAGACGATTTTTTGGCCCTGAAAAATACCGTATTTGCCCGCGTATAAGAGAGACTGGGTGTATAAGACGACCCCCTAACATTTCCACTCAAAATACAGAGTTTGTTATATACTCGCCGTGTAAGACTACCCCCCACTTGGAGGCATATTTTTCAGGGCCAAAAAATTGTCTTATACGCCGGCAAATATGGTACTTAGGATGTATCTGATTTCTCAATCCAATATTATTTTAGAAAGTACTTTGGGAGAGTAAACCTGAGATAGTCACTTCTCTGCTGCACATGGACCAGAACCATGTTGCTTCTCTAAATAATTGCCAATGTTTCTAATTATAGGAGCTTGGAAGAAATGTCAGTGTTATAAATGCTGAATTGAGTAGCTATCTTGGGTCCATATTGATCCTAGTACTCAAATTCAAAATAGTACCCCAAATTAACCCAATGAGTTAGGATAATGCAATATAAACTTGAAGAGGTGGGAGAAAATTTGACCCAAATGTAGATGGTTGGTGTCTATAGATCATTCAAAACTGTCTAGTTTCCCTGAGACGAGACAAATTGACTTTGTTTTTGGTTAGCTGTACGTTTCTAAGGGTTAAAACAGTTAATTAATGCTACAGCAGTTTTGAACATGCTAGGCAGAAATATGAATGTTTAACAGATAGATTGTTATGCTTTTGAGGAATTAACTAACTATTCACTGTCTTTAAGCATTGTTGCAACAAGAATTACATTTGAATTTTAAAAATGATTACAAAGTGGCTAAAGGCTGAGAATAAACCTGTATTTCTCTACCACTGCCATGGGAAAAGGAAGCCCTTAATTATAATGCTTGTCTTTGAATAATATTTCAGTTGTAACAGCACATTTCTTCCAATTTTGCATGATAAGTGCATTAATATTTATTCATATTCTATGACCTTTACATAATTCTCCTGGGCACTATTTTCCAAACTATTATGTTTGCTCATTTTTTTTTTGCTCCTTAATACTTATCATTTATGCACTTCTTACTACTACATATTTTATGAAAAGGTTAGGATTCTGATGGAATGAGTTAGAATGAGACACTGGCTCTGACTCACTTTCACCACATTTATCTTATAGTGGGGGACACACAATTTTATATGCTTGTCAAAAATCATCAAATTGACCCCAGCAAGTGTAGCGCAGTGATTTAGTATCAACCCATGAACCAAGAGGTTGCTGGTTTGATTCATGGTCAGGTCACATACCGGGTTGCTGGCTCGATGTTCAGTAGCAGGCAAGCAAGCAGAAGCCAGCCAATGACTGTTTCTCTCTCATTGATGTTTCTCTCTCTTTATCTCTCTCGCTTCCTCTCTAAAATCAATTAAAAATATTTTTTAAAAATCATCAAATTGAGTGACATCAAAAATGACAAAGTAGGAAATTCAGAAATCCCATTCTTCCACAGAAGAAATGAATAAACTAACCAAAACATCAGAATCAACTGTTTTTGAAACTTTGGATATTAACCAAAAGCTTGCAGCATCCAGGGAAACAACTGGGGGGAAGGGGAAGAAAAAAAATGAATCTTGGTAAGATAGCTTTCTGGCATTTTAATTTACTCTTGTCCTATCTCTCACACATCGCTTGGCAGTGGCCTTGAGCCACAGCCCACAGTCAGCTTAGATACTCATACCAGGGAATAGCAGATGAGCCTTATTCTCAGAGAATAGTTATAGTCTGTTTTAACAAGCTGGGGGCTTGCTGGAAGACTGGATCAAGAGTTTGCTTTATCTCACTTAACTCTGAAGTCTTTCGGTGCTGAGGTGGGGCATTGTTTGACAATATTTAAAGAAAAATGTGTTAGTTTTTCCGCTGCCAAGGTCAATGGATAAGAGAAGGTATGTATAACAACAAAGTAACCAGATGCCTAGAAAGGCTAGGGAATGAGCAACTTAAAGGAAAAGGAATATGAAAAGCTCTGACATATTTCTGGAAATCTAGAAAGCCAGCTATATGACCAGAAAAGATCTGAAAAGGCCCTAACTCTCATGTCTGGCTGACCTTCAGACTCAATGAAAGAAGTAAAGGCTATAACACAATTATGAACTTCCTGGCTGTGTTGAAAGTATGCCCCAACACACACTCTCTCATCCCTTTTATTCAACACTCTTCAGAAAGTTCTAGCAAAGGCAAATAGGCAAGAGAAAGAAGTAAAAGACATATAAATAAAAATAAAAATACTTAAAATAAATTTAATCAAATTTAAGACATGTACATTGAAAACTGCAAATTATTTTTTGAAAATAAAATAAAGAATACCTACTAGTAAATAGGGGGGAGATATCATGATTAAGAGACTTACTAGTGTTAAGATGGCAATATGCTCCTTCAAATTGATCTATGGATTCAGTGCAATCCCTATCAAAATTCCGACCACCATTTTCAGAAATGGACAAGCTGATAATAAAATTCATATTGAATTGGAAGGTATGCCAACGAATTTAAAAAAAAAAAACTTGAAGGACTCACATGTTCTTATTTCAAAACTTATAACAAAGCTAACATAATCAAAAAATGTTACTATTGATATAAAGATAGATCAATGGAATGGAATGGAAATAAATCTAAGTATTTTGGTCAGTTAACTTTTGATAAGAGCTCCAAGGCCATTCAATGAGAAAAAAATTTTTAAACAAATGGTACTGTGATAGTTGTATATTCACATTCAAAAGAAAGCATTTGGATGCCTGCTTCATAGTATATACAAAAGTTTAATCAAAATGTATCTTGCTTAAATGTAAGAGCTAAAATATACTCTTGAAAGGAAACAAAGGTGAAAATTCTCATGACTTTGGATTAGGAAATGGTTTCTTAAATATGACTCTAAAAGTATCAAAAGAAAAAGTAGATAAATTGGACTTCATTAGAATTAAAAACTTGTATATCAAATAATACTATTAAGAACCTGAAGACAATTTTTAAAAAAATATTTCAATGTATTTTTATTAATTTCAGAGAGGAAGGGAGAGGGTTAGAGATTTAGAAACATCAATGTTGAGAGAGAATCAGTAATTGGCTGCTTCTTGCACATCCCCTACTAGGGATTGATCCCACAACCCAAGCATGTGCCTTTGACTGTGATGGAACCTGGGACCAAGTCTGAAGGCTGATGCTCTATCCAGTGAGCCAGACCAGGTAGGGCAAAGAACCTGAAGACAATTTGCAGACTACGAGAAAATATGTGCAAATGTTAAATCTGATAAAGTTCTATTATTCAGAATATAGAAAGTACTCTTTTTAAAAAAAATGAGCAAGGAATTTAACATTCACAATGAAAATGTCAAAATGGCCATTATACTCCTGGAAATATGTTCAAAGCCATGCATTATTAGGGAAATCCAAATTAAAATCATAAAATAGCACTTCACACCTACTATGAGGGCTATTCTCAATAAAATGGAAAAAAGCAAGAGTTGGCAAGAATGTGAAGAAATTGGAAGCCTTATACATTGACTTTAGTAGTGAAAAATGGTGCAGCAGTTATGGCAAACAGTTTAGTGATTCCTAAAAAAAGTTATATATAGAATTACAAGCAATTCTACTCTACTTCCTATATGTACCCAAAGGTAATGGAAACAATGACCTACAAAAAAATCTTGCACACAAATGTTCATAGAGTGCTATTCAAACAGTCAAAAGGAATAAACAAACAAAATTATATATATATATATATATATATATATATATTAGTTAATCATAAAAAGGAATGAAGTAATGGTACCTACTATAGCATAACTGAATCTGTAATGAAAACCATGTCATATAACAAAAAAGATTGAGAATTAAACATTATTAGTATAATTGAAAGAATTTGACTAAGGCCAGAAAAAAATTATATAAAAGAATAAAAACTTTCTTTGACTTTAGTAATTTTTTTCCCTGTCTTTCCTCTCTTTGTATTAAATGTTTGGCAAGTTAATTTATAATTATTACTTTAAAAACATAATATATATGAATACAAGTTATTAAAATTTGTCCTTAGAGTTTTTTAAGATGAAATCATATTCTGCATAATTAACAACATAGTGATGAATATTTTTAAAAATATGTCCTACCAGTGGCCCAGTGCATGGATTTGTGCACATTAAAAGTAAATGAATTAGAAGAAATATTTTAATACCACTATTCTCCCTTTCTCTGTAATGGAAGTGTCAACCAAATCCACAATCAACAATAATAGATTGACACACATGTGTGTGATTAGTGCATGCACCACACAATGTTTATTTTTAAATTGCCAGTGTGCACCATATGTACCAGCCAGTCAGTTGGTTGGATAGTTGGACGAATGGACAGTCAGTCACTTGGCTATATATACACACTATCCCTTCCTGGAGGTATTTGCATTTTATCAGGTAGCATAAAGCCTGCAAAGGGTTGCACAACTATAGTTGACATTTCAAATATTTCATGTGGATTGCTGTTAGATTGAAGGCTGTCTCCAGGACCCCCCAGATTTAACCACCTGGGTGTGCACCTGCTTTGACCACCTGCAAGGTTAAGCCTGTGTCTATTTGGGGCACAGATCTTGCCTTACCACCTGGAATTCTCCCTCCAGCAAAGCTGAGTAATTAAAAAATGTTCTAATTCTGTGCTTCTGTTCTGTTTTTCAATATAAAAGGAGGATTTGAGAAGGGCATTGATGGGGGTTGAGTTGGTACAAAATACATCTTGTTCCTCTGGAGGGTATCTTTCCATGCCATATGGACTTGTGGGTGCAGGATCTGCAGGCAGACATATGCCACATCTGGCCTTTAGTAGCTATAGGGCAGATGCCAGAGGCCACGTCCACTTGGTGCCTAGAACTTGGCAGTGCCAGCAGAAACACACAGCAGGGATTCACTGATGGGCAAAAGAAGCACTTGTCCTTGTCACCGGTAAGAAGGGCTTGCTCTTCATATGGAGGAACATAGGGAAGCAGGGTGGTGAGGCAGCAAAACCTAAAATGTTTTCTTGGAGCAGCAACCTCTAGAGATGCTTCGTATTTCCTACAAGGGTGGTTATGGACAGGTTTTTTTGTGCTCTTTACCATAACATATTTCAAAGAGAATGCTTTTTTTTAGCCAGTATTAGGTAGTGGTGGTCTAGATGGGTCACCATGAGGAAAAGATAAGAATAATTACTGTGTTTCCCCGAAAATAAGACATCCTCCGAAAATAAGACCTACTTCATGGAAACATGATACATCCCCTGAAAATAAGACCTAGTGCTTCTTTGGGAGCAAAAATTAATATAAGACACTGTCTTATTTTCGGGGAAACAGGGTATATGACAGTAATGTAGAACAAATGAAGGTATCCACTGAATGAAAGGTTAAGAGGAGTAGCCCAAGGAGGGGCCGTGGAACAACTGGTGGTGGCATCAGTTACCAAACAAGAATGTAGGGGTAGGGCTGACAATTTGGGAAACTGAAGACACCACTGACTAGCCTTGAAACTGGAAAGCCAAAATTATGTACACAAAATAAAATTCTAAAACAAAACCAAATATATCTGACTGACATTTTCACTTAAATTTGAATAGTTAATCCAGTGCAAAGTCTTTCAAAGTGCAAATGAAAAGCCAGAGAATTTAGAACAGCAGGTAGAGATAAAAAATAAAAAATAAAAACACAGAGGTAGCTAGCAGGACTTTAAAAGAAGTTGTATTTTCCATCTTTATATAAGTGAGTTGTGATTTCATTAATCCTATGGAAAATGGTTAGACATTGGCTTTGGTTTGGGTCATACCTGGGTAATAATTTGTTTTATTTTCAGTGCCACCATTTTGTATCCTAAGAGGGTGAATTTCTTTTTGTGCAAGAAAGTGGAGCTGATATAATTTTATAATTTTATGAGAACTATCTAATACTTGATATGTATTCATTAGGAAACAAAGTTTCTTTTTTCTTCTTCTTCTTTTTTAGGTTCAATATTCCCAGAGTGAAAGATACTCAGGCAGGTTGATGTTCACTAAATAATACCTTATATTTACCTGCATATCAACAAATCAGCCAGTTATTTCTATTTTGGGTAATTTAGAAAAAACAAAGCAGTATTTCTTTCAAAACAAGTCCCTCTTGGTAAGTCCATATGTCAATGCTGTGTTCAAGACTGTTTGATAATGTAGTGAATCAAATTAGTATCTTAACCTTGAACCTGCACAAAAGATTGTTTAAAAAAAAAAAAGAAGAAGAAAAACAATGTTGGAGGTAACTATACTTCCTGAACTTTTCAAAGACTTTTAATCACAGCACAGCTGAAATGTTACTTTCTGAGTAATGATCTTTTGTTTCAAGCAATTACTACGTTTGTTTTAATGTAATTTGATAATAAAATATATAGGAATGAAAACCAATGTTGAAGATACTCCTCAGCTGCTAGTTCTTCTCCAGGATTCCTGGATGCTTTAAATCAAGTCCTGGTAAACATGCAGGATGTCACAGTGTCCCACCCACTTTATCAAGCATATACATGAGTAATTTGAAGTTTAGAGATTAGATGACCATCGATGGGCGCAGAGCTAGTTAGTTGTACTGGTGTGACTTAGATATCAAGGCTTTCCTCTCTATTGTCCTTACTAACTCCTTTCTTGGATTTCCTTTGCATGTATATTTTCTCACTAAGAGTATGTGGTATATGGTTATATAAACGTGGCTTAGTTGTCTCTCTTTCCCACTAAGCTGAACTGTCTGTGAAAGTGGAAAACAAAGTTGCTGGTTCAAGTTTATATATCTCTAGTCCAGTCTCTGACAGAAAGCAAGAGTCCATTAACTTCCTTCAATTTATTTGAATTATATATAAAACCAGGGATAAAACTATTTGGAATAGGAGAAAGACTTCAATTTTTATTCCTAAAAATATTAATATGCTCCTCAGTAAAATTTAGAAAAAGCATCCTTACTAATAACCTTGCAATTTATTTTGGTCTGGTTGATTCTGGCTCCAATGAACCTATATAATGGAAACTTAAATGTTGTTAGAAATCTGCTAAAAAAGAAATTATAGAAAAGTAGAGAGACCAATTTAGAGATTACTAGGTGGAAGGAATCTAAAATCCTGTGACTCTCCTGAAGACTAAGACTGTTTTGCCTCTAAAGCTGTTGAAATGTTTATCCTCTAGTGGAGATTTCTCTCTGAGGTATCTATCTACATGGCCACATAATCACAAGGCAAAGTAATTTTTCCAAAAGTTCCAGGAATCTCAGAAACAAATCAGGAAACAAATTTTATTTGCTTAACAAGTATGTCTTGAACACCTATTGTACTCTGAAAACTGCTAAATTGTGAGTGCTCAGTGGTGAATATGTGAAACTTGGTCTCTGTTGTCATGGAATTTATAGAGTAGTGATAGAAATGTACATCAAACAAAAGAGGTGTGTATATAACCTCTAATTGTGGGAATACCTATAAGTGAAAATATGCATTTTTTTAAAAAAAGGAGACTAGTATAAAGCACCGAAATCTTACTGGAGGTAAATGTCAGAGATTCTACTTGAGAAAGTGTCGTTTAAGCTGCAACCAAAGAGATAAATAACAGCTAAGACAAAAGATAATTTTAAGGACAAGAGGGAGGGAGGAGAAGAGGGAGGAATGGTTTTCTATACCAAAGTAACAACATATGCAAAAAGCTTTCCAGTAAGTTTGTGAAATTCCTGAAGAACTAAGAGTAGAATGAGCGAGCAAAGAATAGAGTGAATCAAGATGAAGTTGGAGATAAAATCCAGGTCAAATCATGTAGAATCTCAAAGATCCACTAAGAGAGTATGGAATTTTAGTCCTAAGGTAATATTCTTAAACTAGGAAGCAAAGTTGTATGATTTATGTTTAAGAAAATTAGTATGGCTATTATATAAAGAATAGATTGTAGAGTGGCAACAATGGATATGACAAGATCAAAAGCAAAGTGAATATTGAGAAATTATTGCATTAGCCTATGTGATAGATAACTTGCTTAGACTAGAATGTTAGCAATGGGAACTAAAATAATTTATATTTGCCATTATATAGAAAAATAATTACCTGAACTTGGTGATGCATTGGTTTGAAGACATAAGGAACAAGGGTTTTTCTTTAATAACTTTTGGGTTTATGGTTTAAGCAACTAGAGAGAGAGAGCTATTATTTACTAAGATGAAGAAGATCAAGGGTCATTTTGAGGATGTTTTACTTTTGTGATGCCCATGACACTCGAGCAGATATGCAAATGTGAAATTGAAACTCAGAAAATAAATCTTTGCTGAAGATAAAAAAAATTTTTTTCAAAGATGACACACGTACTGTTGGTAAGGATTTCCAGAGAGACAGAACCGATAAGGTGCATATTTATGGAGAGACAAAGAGATTTATCATAAGGGATAGGATCACATGATTGTAGAGGCCGAGAAGTTAAAAGACCTGCAGTTAGCATTCTGGAAATCCAGGAGAGCTGATGGTGTGAGTTCCAGTCTGAAAGCTGGCAGTTTTGAGACATAAGAAGTCCAAGTGTGAAGGTCAGAAAAGACCCATGTTCCAGTTCACACAGTAAGACAGGAGGAGTTCCCTCCTGCTCAGCCTGTTTGTTCTAGTCAGGTCTTCAATTGATTGGATGAGGGCCATTCACATTAGGGAGGACAATCTTCTTTACTGAGTCTACTAATTGAAATGTTAATTTCATGCAAAATTATTCTGAGAGACACATCCAGAATAATGTCTAGCCAAATGTCTGGGTATCCCTTGGCCCAGTCAAGTTGACATAAAATGAACCATCACAGCATATAAATGATACTGAAAGTAATGGAAGTATGAGATCACTGTAGGAAAGAGTATAATAGATGAGAGAAGAAGGTCCAAAACTAGGACAAGGGTCATCCATTATTTAGACTTTAGGGGAGACACCAGTGCGCTCTGGGTACTGTTGCTATATAACAAATTACTCCAAAATTATGCTTATTTACTAGAGTAAAATAACAATGGTCATTTATTAGAATTATGTCCCATGGTTCTGGGGATTGACTGAAGTCAACAGATGTTTCTTGATCAGGGTCACTCATCTAGTTGCTATCAGACTGATGAAGTTGGAATCATCTCAGAGGCTCCTCCCTTCCTAATATGGTACTTGAATAGCTGGAGGCTAGAACATCTGAGGTTCCCCTGGTTGTCTCTATCTCTGGGTGGTCTTACCAGCATGGTAACGTCAGTCTGATCTTCCCTTTTGTGACTTTAAAAGAAACTGATTTGTACCAAGCAACCTGTGTTACCTACTTTAATCCATGATTGATTATGCAAAAAGAAAGAGAATAGCATTTGTTTTCAGGAAAAGTCAGTCTAAGGCAAAAGTAATTCAATTTATGAATTTAATATTGCAAGCTATTGAATCAGGTCGGGAAGAGAAAATTCTGCTTTGAAAATTGTTCGTCCTCAACCGAATCAACTCAGGGGTGGCAATCATATTTTTTGAAGCATTTTGATGAAAAGATAATGGAACCTAAGTAAAACATGATTATGTGTCAGTGTGTGAGTGAGAACAGCAGAGTCATTCTTCAAGAGGCACTTCATGCTCTCACCGAACTGAACAAGCCAGAAAGAATGTCAGCTCCCGAGTGGTTGACAGTTGAAGGTAGTCAACAAATACTTATGAGGTCCCCTGTGTGCAGCATTGGATGAAGGTAATGGGGAGATCATTAGCCATTGTCCCAGCCCAGGAGTCTTGGACCTGGTCCCTTCCCCGAGTTTATACTGTGTTTTTATACCCCTCCTTTCCTCTCCCCACTCCCTACTTTTCATTTGTTTGTTTTCACTTTAAGGTCATAATGGAGGTCATTTAAGGTCATTTCTAAGAGGAGTTATTGATGTGAAATAACGATATGAATCAAGAAAATGTTTGTGATTGTGCTCTATTTCTTTTCTTTGTATATCTTGCTTCACTCTTTACCTTTCTCGACTCTTCCATGTGTCCTGGGAGGCTCACTCTCTAGGATTATATCCACAGTGTATGGGTGTTTTTATTTTAATTTAATTTTATTTTTTTGCATTATGGCTTCAGGAACAGAACAGGAATTCTGATGTGCTGAGCAGAGCAACTTTGAGGTATTGTTTCCAGCCTGCACCTGCACGTTGTGCCGAGGCTGCACACAGACATTGAAAGTCACAGAGCCTGTCAGAGTCTTGCCACACAACCCTCCCTGCCTCAGATTTCAGTACCACTCTTTTCAGTTCTTCTTCAGGCCCAGGAGTGGATCCTGGGTTCTTACTGCAATATTACTTGGTGATTTCTTAAAACTTCATCCTCACCTCTGTACACATTTCTTTATTAAACCCTCTTTAAATTACATAATTTGAGTTTGGCTGGAATGACTTCTGGGTGGATAGAGAAATACCCCGAGGAAAATCAGAAGCCTGCTGTGGGATGTATTGAATGTGTGGTGTCCATGACATCTGGATAGATACACAAATGTGTAGTTGGAAGAGAAAGTTGGGCTGAAGATGAAAACTTCAGAGATGATATAGAGATACCATATGTCAAAACCCTGTCCTATACAGATGGATCTCAGTGGCCCAATAGGATGTTGGTAAAGATAGCAGGAGAGCTGGTGAATGTTGTGGGTAAGCTCACGAGGCAACAGAAGTGCCATCTTCCCAGTCCCTGGGCAGAGGAAAGGAGAGATACCAGCTCCAGGGAAGGGTGGAATGAGGATTGGCCTATGAGCTATAATTAGCTTTGATGCCTTCTGGCCTGGAGCTAGGTCTCTCCTGGGTTCCTTTACTAGGTTCAGTTTCTCAGCTGTGCCTGAGATTGCCCCTGTTGGTCACCCTCCCTGACACCTGCCCCCAGTGTCCCAGGCTCCCTTTCTGAAACCTTCTCCTTCCCTGGTTCACTTTTCTAGATCATCCCTGTATTCTCAGGGAAATCTTTTCCTCATCCTGGCTTATCACTTCTTACCTTTCTTTAGAATCCTCTTCTCCTCCTGCTATTACTCATAGACTTTGATTTACCATTAAACCCAGAGTACAGATTATTAGTCATGGAAAACCTCATCTTTATTCCCAGATCCTTCCCGGAGGGAAAATATTTGCATTCCATCTCTTTTTTTGTGCATCAAAGAAGGAGGAAAAGCAAAGCCCCTGCCCCAACAAGCACACAAAGAATTTTAAGGAAAATGAGAGGTATGATTTTTCGAATTTCATAGTCTAGGCAAGGGGAGCTTGAATGAGAAATGAAAATATAAAGTTCACAAAGAAATTGGAACATTAGTCATGTATAAAATTCCTTGTGAGGAGTATAATGCAATCGGATATTGGAACACACCAGGAAGGTTTTTAAGAGGAAGGAAATTTGGGATAACAATTAAAGAAGAGGAAAATGTGAATTGTAAGGAAAATTTTTTCTTATGATGAGAACATAAGGAATATTCAATTGCATAAGCAGAAACAAGAAAACTATACTTTAAATATCCAAGCAGATTTATTTTATAAGACTGTTGGTGAGGAGCAGCAGAACCAAGAAAGGAAGAAAGCTCATCCATGAGATTGAGTATTTTCATCTCCAGCCCAGAGTTAGGATAGAACAACAATGTTCTTTTTATGGTACCATCTGTGACTATTGGGTATATTAAACAGGGCTTTTAATTTCCCTATGTCTCCCTGTCATGATATGGAGATGTAGGTAACTTTGATTCATCTGATTTCCTTCCTTGTGTCTGAGGGGAAGACTATGCCACTGTAAGAAGGATGATGAGAAAATATGGCAACCCCTCATTGAACCCCCCAGATCAGAGGCATGCAATCAGGCTTACAACTAGTCAATAAGGGAAGAGTGCATTCCAGCTAGGAAAGCTCCAAGCTAGCAACAGCTTCTAGATCAGGGGAGGGCAAACTTTTTTACTTGAGGCCACAATGGGTTCTTAAACTGGACTGGAGGGCCGGAACAAAAGCAACCTGACCATGCTGGCATTATCATCTTGGGCTGCTGGTGAAGGAGCGAAGGGGAGAGCAAGAGAACCCTCCACTCTTTCGGCTCCACCGGCCAGATAGAACAGGCAAATGGGCCGGATTCGGCCTGCGAGCCGTAGTTTGCCCAAGGCTGTTCTAGATCTTTCCACATACAAAAGACACATCTGTTCTAAAAGGAGGAAGATCCAGCTGAATAAATTCTAATCAACACTTATCAAGACAAGGTTAGTTCTGATTTCAAGGTAGCCTCTCTAGATTGGGACAATAAATAGAACAAGAACTTCACAGAAATATATTTTTTCTTTGAGGGCATCAGTTAATTCTTTATACAGTCACTACAATCACATTTTAATTCTGAAATTCTGCATAAAACATAAGCATCTGTCAAGTCAACAAGAAGCTGAAAAAGAAAAAAAAAAAAACGATTGGACAAACTCTAAGAGAACTGACCTGTGTTTGAGTGACAGAAATAATGGCTACACTCAAAGAGAGGGATCTGGAAGTGGCCTTGTGTTGATCTAGGTTCCAATGATTATCAAGAAAATACCACCATCATTTTTATCTTTGAAACATGGGTTTTTATTATCTCTCCATGTAAATAAGTCACCTAGCAAATACTATGTTATTTTTTAGCTCAGAAATAAAATTCAGCTTGAAGAAAACATTTTCTTTTGAAAATGTGGTACAAACTAATTTCTACTTTTGTTCACTATTGAATTACACATATTAGCAAAGAAAGCATGTATAGGAGAAATAAGCCCACCTGTCAGTCAAAGAATAATGAAAAATATGTAGAAAGTTGAATAAAAGTACAAAGGAAAAATGACAAATATATTAAATTTAATGTACCAAGACTTGTTGAGCGACAAGTACACTATTTCTTGACTATTAAAATTAAATTAAATATCCAAGGGTTACATGAGCTGGAGCATGTCTCCCAGTTGTCCTGGTTATCTTTGAGAAACATAATAAGAAGTATTAAACAATGAAATATTAATAATGAAAATGGCTACAAACTCTGTTAACACTCAAAATGCAATTAGTTCATTTTATAAAGTAAATAATAAGAAGCTTATAGGAAGGTATCCCAAGACTCAGAAAAATAAGCTGTAATATTCTTGTAGTACCATGCTTTATATGGTATCATGCACATTTTTAGTGTCTCTTCTTTAAACATTTCATTAAGAATCCATCAAAATGACGTCCCTCTTCATTAGAAATTAGAGGACAAGTTGACAAGCGAGAACCTGAAAAAAGAAAACCAACACATTGGTGCATCAGTACAGAGAGTCCTCTGTGTAGACAGTGGCAGTGGCTAACATATTGCCATGTGGCTTTAGTAAAGACCATGATTTCCCAGTATGAACCAAAGACTACAAGAACCGTGAGACACGACATCTAAGACTCCCTGGTCAAATAATTTGAGACACACCTGATGAAGCATGTAATGTAGATAATTTTGTTTGTTGTTAATTATACACCTTCACAGGATCTTTAATATGCCATACCACGTCATAATGTCTAAGAAGGGACAATGTCAGGATCATTTCCTGATTATATTTAAATATGGATTTTTTTCATAGACTTGTTATTAGTACATATTCCATCATACTATTTGTGTTTCACAAAATGTCTCATTATCTTTCACGGAAAATACTTTGGGAAGTTACAGTGTGGAACGTTGATCATCAGCAAGAAAAACAAACAACAACAATAGATCAACTACATACCAAGCAAGTAGTTCTGAAGTTTACTCTGCTAGAAGCTAAAGATCTTGCCCAAATATAGAAAATTTGAGAAAAAAAAAACTTGCTTATGTGTTCAGTGACCTTACCACTCTTTGTGAGTAGAGAAGGTTAAGATTGAGGAGGAAAAAGAGAGAAGAGTAAGAGATACAGGGAGTGTGATAAAGGGTAGCCTATCAATAACTTATTTTAGTTCTCAACCTCAGGCCCATCAAATAATGAATAGCATCTACATAAAAAAGAATGAAATACTACCATTTATGACATTAGGGGTAGATCTAGAGGGTATTATGCTAAGTGAAACAAGTCATCCAGGGAAAAAGAAATACCACATGATTTTATTTATATGTGGAATCTAAAGAACAAAATAAATGAACAGACAAACCAGAAACCTACCCATAGATACAAAGAACAAACTGATAGTTGCCAGATGGAAGAAGGCTTGGGAGACTGAGTAAAAACAATGAAGGGGCTAGAAGTACTAATTGGTAGTTACAAAATAGTCACAGGGATGTAAAGTACAGCACTGGGAAAACAGTCAATGATATCATGATAATTATATATAGTACCAGATGGATACTGGACTTATTGGGGGATCATTTCATGTATTTTATAAATGGCTAACCTCTATGCTGTACATTTGAAATGAATATAAAATAATATTGAATGTAAATTGTAATTAATAAAAAATAAGTAAATGAAAGGTACTCTAATATAGAAGAAACAGTTTCTGCCACAATGAGCTAAAAATAAGAAATTCAGCAAATCCATCCAGTGGAAAGATTTGATGAAACACTGAGTTCTAAAAAAGCAATTAGAAGGAAGTAAAACCCATTCATAGAACAGGTGAGAGTCAGAATTTTGTCATGCATGTTAAAAAAACAAGGTGTGGGGCTTTTGTTTTGTTTTGTTTTGTTTTTAAACAAATGTGCAGCAATAAGGATCTTTCCTTGAAAGAGAAGACTTTTTTTTTTTTTTGGAGTACTACAAAACTCTGCTGTGCCTTTCAATTTCCTCATCTGTAAAATGGAAACAATAATCCTTACTTTGAAACATTGAAAGACTGTATATGAACATTAAATATGGGGAGGATAAATCCTATAAAACATATTTTCTGACACAGAAATAACATCCAATAAAAATAATCATAGTATCACTGATATTACTAATCCTATTAGAATCCATGCCCAAATCTCAGCCTACTATAAAAGTCTACATTTTTATCTTTTTTAATTTAACTCAACATTAAAAAATATATTTTACAAGAAAATCAGAAATTAGAAGCCAATTCAATTTATCTAATTCTGTTAGGTTGATAGGTATACAGAGTCAGCGCACAGAATTAATTAATGCCAAATATCACTGGAGGTAAAAAAAAAAATACTTAAACAAAGTGGAAAAAAATGGAATAATGATGTTTATGAGATCCATTTGAGGATTTTCAGTTCCCCACTGGCAGTAAATATGCTATTGCTTCTTAGTTCTAGATGAAATAAAATAGTCCCTATTGAGTCATGGAACTTTGTTTCTGTCTTGAAGAAGTAATTACAGAATAATAATGGGATCACTAAGAAATTTATGAGAGTAAAAAGTATCTTCACCATAATCTCAAGATATGATGAAGTTAAGAAAGTCAACAAACTCATCTCCTCAAAGCCATTGGAAACTGTTAATGTCTTCCAAATGTCAAAACAACACTATAATTTAGTTAAAAAATAGTCAACTTCCTTGAGTGTGTGTTAACAAAAGACGTGAACTATATGCTTAAAATTTTTACATCTTAAACCAATTTCTTTGAAGTCATTAAAAGAATGTCAAGGTGTTGCACCCTTATGTCCCTGGTGCCGGGGGCCATTCACTGTAGTGGACCAGAGCAGTCATACAGGAGGCTGTTGCTGAGAAGGGTCTCATACTTAAGGTGCAATGCTTTGCATCTTAAAAGTCTTAGCAATTTGGTCTTGAACTTGATTTGTGTTTTGTAATTAAAGTCCTATGGGGCATGTGACACAGGCTTGGGTCCTTGGCTCACATGAGACCCTGCCTTCTGCTTCCCTGACATGGTCCTTGACTACCCAGCGCTCCATCCCTGCTACGTTGGGTGCTATCGAACCTCTCCCTTGATGCCTGTGTCCAATAACCTTTGCTGCCCTCCAGCCTGGAGTAGAGAGTTGGGATTAGATGCATGGCCTCTTGTGTCTGGGGCAGGACATGATGGCATCTGTCACTGTCCACGGCTAGAAATACCACACCACATTTATGGGTGACGACCAAGCTTCTCATCTGCACCTGAATAGGTGTCAAGCATGACTAGATTGACAAGCAGAGGAGAAACTGGAGCTCTTTTGAATGCCTTGAACACAATTGTGCAAGGAGGCGAAGATCTTAAGGAGCCAGCTTGGCACCCTAGTGGGACTATGGAGAAAGACCTGTACAGAACCCTGGTGTCCTATTTCCTGTAGCAACGGGATGCTCTGAGGCTCCATGTGCATAAACAGGAGGCTAAGCCCAGGCAGCTGGCAGATGCCATCCTGACTGGGCACAGACAGGTGGGGAGTTGCAGCTGTAGAGCCAGGCCTGGCAGGAGGCCTGGCAGGCTGTGCATAGAGAACAGAAGGAACTGGTAGCCTTGCTGACAGAGTCTGAGTGAGGAGGAGATGCCAGATCCAGGAACAGAGGGCAGTCAAGGTTGAGGGCCTATGGCCCAGCTTGCTGGGCCTGGGCAGGCTGCCTCTGACAACAACAGAAATGGTGCCCAGTCCCGTAGCAGTGATGGAATTTGTTGAAGGATGAGGCCTGAGCAGTCTCCACTTTTGCTGTACTTCCTTTGGGGTCACACACACACACACACACACACACACACACACACACACCACACTGCCTTCACTGCCTTCAGATTCCTCCATATTTTCTTCTAAATTCAGGATTTAAGACCAGTTTCCACCCTGGGAATCAGGCACCTTGCTTTCTCTCCTTGAGGTTCAGGCTAGCATCCTCCCTACACCACACACACACACACACACACACACACACACACACACTCATTCCTAAACTCTCCCTAGTACCTGCCTTGGGGACTCTGCTTTCTGTCCCCACTGATTGCCCTTATCACATTCTCTGCACATCTATAAAAATAAACTTTCACTATCCAATATACATTTTAAGTCCCCTGTAGTGTACTGTCAGTTGTGGACTGTGGCAGTGAGCCTGTGGGAAAAGGAGCAGCCCTGGAGGTGGAGTATCCCAAGAAGTGGAGTATTCTATTACCTGAGGGAGTGCAACCTTAAACAGCAAATGCAATACAGCAGGAGAGGTCAAGAAAGGGAGTGCAAAAAAAAAGGATTTGTATATATTAGTATCATCAATGTCATATTTTCCTGCTTTTTAAATAAACAGCTCCATACTTTCATTTTTCACTTGCACCCACAAATTCGCTAACCAGCCCTGCCGAGTTCCTATTGTGCTGGGCACACAGTAGAAACTCAGTATATTTCTTCAATGGATGGCGGGCATAATCTTTCTTAAGGAGACTGCCATTGTCAATCTTGACAATTTCACTTACCAAGTAGTGAAAAAAATATATTTTTCATTAAGGACAATGTATCCTGTTTGGCATAAGAAGGGGAAAATAATAGCAACTAGTATCACATATTTAGATGATTAGATAACCTTCACAGCATTCTTATTCTTGTCCTTGTATTAGCCATAGACATAGGCCAAGACTCAGGACTATACTATGTCTAAATCCAGCATCTTTTACTCTTGCTTCACTGCAAGAGTATTAAGGAACCCAATTTATGGAACTGAAAACATCTTTTCTTCTAATAATTTCAGGTTTTCTCTCGTTCTAAGCTTGACTTTTTTTGAGAGAGAGAAAAAAAAAGCACATATATTAGAAAATCACTACCAGAAGAGGCATCTTTAAAAATTAAAATCTGGCCTGGCTTGTGTTGCTCAATGGTTGAACATTGACCCCTGAACCACGAGGTCATGGTTTGATTGCCAGTCAGGACACATGCCCGGGTTGCAGGCTCAATCTTCATAAGAGGCATGGAGGAGGCAGCTGAACAATGATTCTCTCTCATCAATGATATTTCTATCTCTCTTTCCCTCTCCCTTCCTCTCTCTGAAATTAATAAAAACATATTTTTTAAAAAATAATAAAATAAATAAAATCTGGAGACTTCCACTTCTGAGAAGATGAAGTAAACATAATTTTCTCTATTCCTTCCACTGAGTAGAACTATAAACATTTGTCATTATATATAAAACAAATCAAAAAGGAAAGTGGAAAGAAGATAGCAGACCAGGGAGGGACCTCAAGACCAAAGGAATGACATGGTGGCAAGTTCTTGGATTTCCTTCTTGCCTCACACTCAAAACTGGAGAAGCAGGCAACCTAGAAATGCCAACAGGTATAGACACAAACGGATTGCAAGCAAAGCCTTCTCTCTCTAGCCAGAGGACCAGGAAAGGGGCAGCTGACCAAGACAGAAAGTTTTTAGGCAGTCAAAGACTACTGAGGGGAAAATGTCACAAATTGGGATATAATAAAAGTTAGAGACAATAACAAACCTAGAAGAGGGGTTTAGTGAGCACTATGCTATAGTCATGAAAGTGTTAACGCACATTCTAAAAACCCCACTCCACATGCTTATGTGCTTCCCAAAGACCTTGGCATTCTAGTATTTTAATATATGCCCTGGGTGTTTATTAATAGGCACTTTGAAAAATCATTCGGGCCACTGGCTTCATTCCTTTTAGTGCTGGGAAATAGTAATTTACTAAATAGCAAGTCATTAATGTGAAAGAGTTAATGGAAAGACTGTGTTATGCATTTTAATAATTTACTTCAATAAATATAACCACATGATGATGATTATTTAGAAATAAGTAGCAGTAGTAAATCTAAATAAAAGCATTATTTACAAAGTTGAGGCCAGTAACACTTTCCCACCTATTGGTAGTATGAAAGTGATTTTATTTTGTCTTTTTATTCTACATAGTGG
Organism: Vespertilio murinus; assembly: GCA_963924515.1. Lineage (NCBI taxonomy): Eukaryota > Metazoa > Chordata > Mammalia > Chiroptera > Vespertilionidae > Vespertilio > Vespertilio murinus. The sequence goes on along the minus strand of OZ004717.1, from coordinate 30,831,035 downwards.
GAGATTTAGAATTAAAAAAATAATTTATGGGGAAGTCCAAGAAAAGAACTTGGACTAAGGATGATGGTAACATGTTGTTTATCTCTGAAATTGTTATGTGTACTATCAAGTGATCTGTATTTCCTCTTCTTTATTTCAATCACAAGGCTAAGCATGATAGTCTTCACAATGATAGCGATTCTTCTCTGCTATTTCTGTGTAACAGTGTCCCAATGAGAAAAGACTATGAAACGAGGCAGGGATGAGGGAGACATGCTATCAGACTGCTTTTTTCCTTTTATTTCCTGGAGTCAATCTGAATGAAGACCCAAAGAGAGAAGGAGGTAGAGGAGCTGCCAAGCATAGACAATAGGAGAAAAGAAGTGAGGAGATGAGAACAGGTACCAAAAGCATCCTGGGGTGAAAATGAGAAGAAGCCAGAGATTTGTCATTTCCACTGGTATCATTTTCTGTTATGTTTTAAATCTGAGGATTTTTTTTTTATGGAGAAAGTGGTTACGCTTTTATATAAAGGCTGAGAGAAAGCTCACCTTTAGTTGAATGCACCTGTTCCTCATTGAATTTTTAGTCTATTTCCTTAACACACAGGCAAACGAACAACTTTAACTACTATGGTAAATTTGAATTACTTTTTTGAATTTGTTCGGTTATTATAGACATAGAATGCATGCATGTTTGCATCCATCTTTTAATTAAATATATTTTAATTGACTCTTCACTAATATGCCTAACACTTTTTTTGTTTAGCTTTCTGTATCCCTTGCTTATACTTTGAGTCCTGAAAATTTGCTTCTGACAAGAGTGTACTGCAAGCTGGTAGAAGTTAACCATTGGTCAATAATCGTGATTGATCACTAGTCAATAACTATGAGTCAGCCATGGAATGATTTGACCTTGGTGATGATGTCTTTGCCCCATCACAGTCACTTCTATCTTGTATAGGGCTTACAATCTCATTAAATTTTGCTCTGCTGCTCTGTGGGCTACTCTCATCCACCTGGTCAAAACATCCCAGTTCCAGGCTACTGATAAGCTAGCCAGCAGCATTATTGATTGTGACTAGCCCCCCAAAAGAGAATCTACTTGAATACTTTGGGAGACTAGATCTATAGAGAGTAGCTCTCTAGGGCCTGTGTTCTACTGGTCCCTAGGATTTAAAAGAAGACTGGTTGAGATACTCTGCAAGGAAAAGAAAATATACATATTTGCATCCCCAAAGAGTCCTTGGAGAAGGCAGAAAGGTGTGGTGGGGTTTTATGTCCCTTCATAATCTGCTTTTGCCTCTTTCTCAAAGAGCACCTAGGGCATAACCCATGTCAGATATACTCCAACCTCACTCTTCCTCCTTTTGCATCCTGCTCTCTGGGCCAGGAGATATAACCACGTGGGCTGCATCAGTTGACTCCTCACTGGATAATCGTGGGGTTCAGCCAATAGGGAGCCTTGGCAGTAGAAGAAGAAAGAAATATAAAGTCCAGGCACATGTCTCCCTACTTAAGAAATTGCCTCAGGATGATGGGGTCTCCTGACAGAAGGTCACTTCTCTCTGGGCCTCCTTTCTTTGTTTCAATAATTCCTCCCATGAATCCTCCCTTAGGAGCAGGGGATAACAGCCCACTGTTGTTAGCTCCCGCTGCCCCTTGCGGTTTCCCTTCACTCTGCACACACCTTTGTGAATAGTCCTTCTGAAATAGATCCTCCTTGAATTATGACAATTTATGTTGTGTCTGTTTCCTGTTGAAATCCTGGTTGACATATAGTAAATAATTAATAGTTAATATTTATTAAATGTTTACTATTCTAAAAGATTTATGGGTATTGAATCATTAAATCCTCCCAATAGGCCTTATTGGGAGGTACTAGTCTTATCCCCATTTTATAACCGAGGAGAGATTAAACCATATGCCCAGGGTACGTAATGAGAGAGTGGTGGAATGTGATTTGCCACTAGAGAATTCTGTTTTCAGAACGTAGGCTCTACCCAAGGGCCCACTCAATGAATGAGTGCAGCTAGAAATGGGTGAAGGTTTCCGTTTTACCGTTCCTTCAAAAGTACTACATATAATTTGCACTTTTAGTAAATTTAATCAATTAAAAGTTACTTTGTCTTAATTTGCATTTTGTTCATTAATAAACATTTATTTCTGTATGTTATTCATAGCTATTTGTCCTCAAGATAGATTGTCTTTTAGTAAGCTTTGACACTTATCTATCGAGATCTTTAGGTACTTCTCCCATGTTATGAGCTCTTTCTACAATAACATTTTCCCAGTTTTATAAATTTTAATTTTTATTATATTTTAGATACAAAAAGATAATATGTTTTTTTCTGGAAACTTCATTTAGAAAAGCTGGTTTTCTTATTAAAGAAAGACATGGTCATTGAAGCATGTTTATTAAACACATAAAAGGAAAAGAAATCAAATAAAATTCCCTTAGAATCATGCCAACCAGTGGCAACCATTTTTTGCAACTTGAATTGCTTTCATATTGGCTTTATTTAATGTTTGTAAATGATATTTCATAATACATGTTATTATGAAACTTTAAAATTTAAAGCATTTTGAATATCCTTGAATTTCTCCACATTTTGTATACGTTTTCTGACTTTATTTCCACATAAAATTTTGTAACTAAAATAAATGCTAGCTGACTGCAAACTATTTAACCAACAAAAATATATACCCATACTCTGCTTGGAAAGATGCCTCAGACAGTTTGTTGTACAGCCTTCAGGTTTTTTTAGGTATGTGCAAACATGTAGACATGTATGTATTATATGGGCATCTTGTTGGTGTAACCAACCCTCTATTTTTAATATTTCTTTGGAAACCCAAGGCTTTTGATAGCTACATACTCAAGGATATATGGACACTATCTTTGAGATAAAAACTGACCAAAAACTTAGACAAGCCATACATTTCTATGTGAATCTAAAATCAGGCTACATTTTCTTCCAGGATTCCTCAAAGAGAAATAACAAGATAGTAAAGCATATCTTCTACAACATCTTAATAATAAACATAACAATTTGCTGCAAAGGGGAATTTCCTTTTATGATAGTTATATCACATCAAGAAATGATGTGTGTTTGTTGTAAAAATAAAAAATAAAAAACTAAGAACAAAGTATTAGTATAAGAAATCTAAAGAAAATAAAAATTCCCCATAATCCTCAGCACTCCCAAATAGTCACATTTCTCATTTTAATGTAAATTTATTTTAACTGGTTTCTCCTCATGCAAAGATCACACACTTTACATATTAGCAAACATCCAAGGTCACAACAAACGATTGGAGTGAACAGGTTCTGACCAGGTGTTCTGCCCAGTGACAGTTTGTTTCTCGCATCCTCCTTCATGGCATTCTAAGAAGGTCCCGAACCCCTCCCATTCTCCACTTGATATCACTGTCTCCTAGTAATTATAATCACCGATATCCTCCCAATAAAATCGAGGTTGGTGTCCATTATCCAATGCCAAGAACCTTAAGTGACACACTGGGAAGTGGAGATTTCCATATTATTATTTTTCTAAATTACTGTTTAGTTCTCACAACACCATCTGTTGAATAATTTTTATCTCTGTTTTTTCCTACTCAAAACATTCTGTGAAATAATTAAGCCTCTTTCTAGTTCATTTTATTCCTTGAGCTAGTAGAAGTATAATTTTCAACTTCGACATTTTTATTAGAGGCAACTTCACTCATTCAACAAATATTTATTGAGCAGCTTCTATATGTCAGTCATAACACTCATGAAAACAGACCAAGAGGGGCAAAGATGGAGTGTGGTCAGGTATGCTGCTTTATGGTCAGTGGTCTCAAGATTCCCTGATTAAGTGACAGTTAATCAGAAAATTGAATGAAAGGAAGAATGAAGTGCTGTGACTATTTGGAAGAAAACCATTTTAATCAGAGGGAAAGGCAACTGTAAAAACCTTGAGGTTCAAGGTGTTGAGGAAATGCAAAGAGGCCAGTATGTCGGTAGTTAAATGAGTCAAAGAAGCAGCAGGAGAGGATGCTGGGAAGAGGCTTGGACTCGGAGACTCTAAGCCTGTGGGTCCCGAAGGCCTGTGGCTTTTATTCTGAGGGAAATGAAAAGACATGAGAAAATGTTTTGCCAGGAAGTGAAATTCACTAACATTCCTGGCCATTGTTTTGAGAATAGACAATGGAATGAGAGATGCAGGGGTAGGCAGGACAGGAGTGGCTGCTGTGCCTCTAATTAAGGAAGATATTTATGTCAGAAATGGGGGGATAGCCCTTGGAAGGGATAGTGAGGATTAATTGTAATTCTTCAGAGAACTAGAGCCTCAACTTAGTTGTCTTAATGTTCCTGGTGTCATCCAGCCTAGAGCTTGATACTGTCCCGCAAATGCTCCTTGAATAAACTCTCTCATTGGGCATCCAACATCACAGTCTGCTAGACGTCCAGGCCAGAGGTCTCTCCTCTCTGTTACTATGTCTTCTGTCCTTCGGAGCTTTTCTTAAACATTCCTTCCTCTGGCAAGACTTTTCCACGGACAACTCTCCATCTTTCAAATCCTGGTGATAATCACCAATATCCTCCCAATAAAATCGAGGTTGGGATATTGAACCTTTCATTTGTTTAGGTAAGAACTAGTTACTGAGGCTTCTGTAATATATACATCAATAAGACAAGCAAAGATGTCTGTCCTCAGGCAGATTACATCTTAGCAGAGAAAGAGGGAAAGTAAGCAATAGGCATAAAAGGTGAGCCTTTTAGTGAAAGACAAATCCGTGCACCTTGAAAGGAACTGTGGACTACGAGGCTGCAGTGGGCACAGGGGTGGGTCTCTGCCCATCCTTCATGTCCCTGCCCAGCCCCTCCCACCATGGTCCCTGGTCTCCCATCAGCTGTCAGCTCCAATGTGCTAACAGCATCTGCCCTGCTTGCACCCACTGACAGCGTAGATCAATTGGGGCCAGCACCATCAGCAGGTGTGAGCGGCAGCTTCTGCCCTGAATGCCCCTCAGGAGCAGGGGGAAGTGGAAAAGCTCTTAGGGGTGATTGGGGCCAGTGCCAGGTGCCAGCAGTAAGTGGGAGTGTGGGCAGGACCACGACACACAGGAGCAAAGAATTTTCAGTAACCATCAAAGGCTCGCCCCAATGACAGTGACCAGCATCCTGCCTTGGTCTGGCGCCCCTACTCACCTGCTCCACCGTCCCACTGTGGCTGATGCCACCATGTTCCATGTTTTGTTGCCATCTGCCGATGCCCACCATGTTCTGTGTGCGTCCCCTCGTGGTCAGTGTACATCATAGTGACCGGTTGTTTGGGTGTTCATTTGTTCCACTGTTCAGTCTATTTACATATTAGCCTTTTATTGTATAGGATGATAGGAGCACAGTTGGGATCAGGGCTCAGAGCTGGTGGCAGGGATGGCCACATACATGACTGACATGGTGGGGTTCTCAGATTCACAATGAGCAGCTAGATGCACTTGAATCCTTAAAACAATTCTTCTGTGTTTCTTCTCATTGTTTCTTTATAATTCACTTCTTAGTAACCTTCTAACACAATGGGAAAACATGTTTACTAGTTTTAACAAGCATTACAACATACATTTATGTCAGTGATTTTCAACATTTTAATCTCATGGCACACATAAACTGATTACTAAAATTCTGTGGCCTACTGAAAAAAATATTTTTGGCTTATCTGACCAAAAAAGTGGTATATAATTTTGATGCTTATACTGGAGGACTATTGTGTTGGCTGTTGTCATATTTTTATTGGACAATCTAAGGCAGGGCTGGGCAAACTACAGCCCGTGGGCCGATCCAGTTAATAAAAATATTGAATTTTTTAAAAAAGACCATATCCTTTTTTGTAATGATGTTTACTTTGAATTTATATTAGTTCACACAAACACTCCATCCTTACTTTTGTTCCGGCCCTCCAGTCCAGTTTAGGAACCCATTGTGGCCCTTGAGTCAAAAAGTTTGCCCACCCCGATCTAAGGGAAAAAGAGGTAATATGTAATACCTCTAACTAGTCAGGTATAGCATGCTTTAAAAATTCACTGATTTATATAGATTTTTTTAGTTCACCAAAAAATACTCATTTGGCCGAAACCGGTTTGGCTCAATGGTAGAGTGTCGGTCTGCAGACTGAAAGGTCCTGGGTTCGATTCCGGTCAAGGACACGTACCATGGTTGCGGGCACATCCCCAATGGGGGGTGTGCAGGAGGCAGCTGGCCAATGTTTCTCTCTCATCGATGTTTCTAGCTCTCTCTCTCCCTTCCTCTCTGTAAAATATCAATGAAATATATATTTTTTAAAATACTCATTTGACCTCATGTCTTTGTTGTTAGGCAACATTCCACATTTTATATAGAGAGCAATGAGATAAATTTACAAGACTTAATGCAAAAAATGAAAGTGACTGATACACAAATATAGTCCAGATCCTGAAATTTTTTTTGAAAATTATAGTCTATAACAATTTTAATATAAATTATTTTTTGGTATTGGGTCATTATTCCATTGATACAGCATACACATAGTGTCAGCAAACTGTGTAGTTAAGTGTGTATTAGCATGAATTAAAATCAAGGAAAACAACACTTACAAAGAGTTTATTTGTTACCACCTTTACATATTGAATCAGAAATCTTAGGGTTTAAAAGGTCCACTCTGTAAAATGAGATTTGCTATTTTGTTTTATATGTACATAGAAATGTCTACCATAAGCCTATTTATTTATTGATTTTGAGATCATTTTGATCTCATTATGAGATTTAGTGCAATAATGGGGGGAAAGGTGAAAAAAAGGTCAAGAAGAAAGAATGTTGCCCTAGTAGGGAATGAGAAGGAAATTGACTATTTTCATACAACTGGAGGAGGAGACATTGAAAGGGGCCTGGTGACTGCAGGTGACACAACTGCACCTTAGGTTGACTCTTTCCCTCTCCCCTCCAAAGTAAGGTATCTTCCTCCTAGGAAAGAAGGCACCCTCCAGAGACGCAAATCAATCATTATTAGGAAAGTCAGTGTTAACCACAACCTGCTTTACTCTATTTTGCTATAGCATTTTAAACTTAGTTCTTGGTGAGTTGCTTTTGTCTCTACTACTGAACTATATTTTTGTGGGGTTTTTTTAAGCCTGCTCAATGTGATGATGTATCTTTGCTTGATAAATTTATATGATGGGGAGCAATGTTTTATCTGGTTTGAACAACAAAGAATAAATCCCTAACCTCTCACTTTTACTTTTCACAGACAGATAGGGAAGGGATTTCAAATTGGCCAGGTTTATGTAGTCTTCCAACTCAGTGGTTGATGCAGGATGTGTTCTAGAAGAACATCAAGAAGTGACAGTCAAAGTGTGACTAGTCCAAGAGAAATCAGATAGAATCTCCTTTTGATAGACTATAGTCTCCTGAACATTCCATAGCAATCTTTTTTTCTTAATATCTTTTTTATTAATATTCAGAGAGAGGAAGGGAAGGGAAAAAGAGATAGAAACATCAACAATGAGCGAGAATCATTGATTGGCTGCCCCCTGCATATCACCTCCTGGGGATCAAGCCTACAACCTAGGCATATGCCCCAATTGGGAATGGAACCATGATCTCCTGGTTCATGAGTCATTGCTCAACCACTGAGCCACATCAGCTGAGCTCCACAGCAATCTTAATGCTGGTAAATATCTTTCTTTACATTATAATGTCATCTTACTGGGTCATTTATTGGTGTACTTACTTCATCTCCTCCTGCCATGGAAAATTATAAGAAAATACTTAGCTTTCCAATAGTCACACTTTTATGTTGTAACCTATCGCAATATGAGTTAATACTCCTTTTGGCTAGTGTTTTTGTTAAAGAAACAAAATTACTACTTTATGAATAATTAGAGAGAATCATTTTTTTAAAATTCTAAACATTCTTTGCCAAACTCTTTACCACACACAATTTAAAATAGCCAAGTATCTGATACTGTTATGTCTGTATAGCCCTGCTGATTATCCATAAAAGATGACTATCTGATGTCTTGTATTGAATTGTGTTGCATGGTTTCATAGGACAGCAGAGGGGAATGACTGGGAGTATACAAAATAAGTATAAAAATTTGGAACAACAGCTTAAAATGTTTAATGAATTATAAACAGCTTCCACGGTTGAAATATCTCTGAGCAGTGCAAAGAACAGGAAGGAAGGAATATAAAACTGTGCATTTTATAATTAGAGCTATTAAGGGTACTAAAGTGACTACAAAAAACAGCTACAAAAAAAGCGAGCTGCTCACCAAACCTTATACAAAACACATACTCAAAGGTGTGTCTACACTAGTCCTTTAAAAGGAAATACATTAAAGCACATTTATATCTGCTTGGTGTCAGCATGTAGGCAACAAGAATGCATTATGCCCAAAGAATGCTTTCTATTATGTGCAATAACATCTATATTATACCTCACAATGATGGGCATTATGGTGGAGTCACTGCCATAGCTTTCAACGTTAACACTGTTGGAAAATGGACTCTTTCTAAGTACCTTTAAAAAATGCTTGGTGGAAGCATAATGTTCACCAATGTATTCATGTCACTCCCAAATGAATTTTATTTGTCTATAATGCAAAAGCATGCCTTATGTAGGTATGTGTAAGATTTTTCCCTTTTACTTATACTGTATATTTGGGACATTTTGAGTAACTTCATTATTACGAATGAATTGTCTTGGAGTCATAGTGAGCTACTTTGGTTGTTAATTATAGTTTGACTTGGAGTCTAAGAAGAGCCATGTCTGAAAAAGGGACGAGAAAGACTGTGCCAGAAACATGTCATACTGCTTATAGTGCTCATAATTCATAATGTTTGTAATTAAACATTAAACATGTAAAGCAAAACAAACCACAAGAAACCACCTCTCTGTAAGGATTGGTGCACAATTTTTGTTCATAGCCCAGTTATCTTCAGTGCCTTGAACAACTACTTCACCTTAGTCTTATAGTACAGAGTGTCTGCAAAGGCAGTGGCAAAATTCACATATGAATAAGTTCAGGGCAACTTACATGGATTCAAATAGGAATACGTTCAGTGGAAGTATGGTGACTATTCATTTTGACATCAAAGGTCTTTGATTGATCACTGCTCTTCCCCAAAGTCTTTATATTTGAAAGAGGCAAGCTTAAGAGCTCTGAATATTGATCCAAATATCGTGCTACTACTAACAAGCTGGGTAGCATTGCACGTTGACTTTACCTCTCTGAATCTAGGTTTCCTCTTTTATATGATGCTGACTATGTTACCTGGTTCATAAGATTTAGTAGACTAATTCCAGTCTACTAAATCTTAGGAAGTGATTCACAAACTGAAACATGTGAACAGTCTACTACAGGCTATGGACCTTGATAAATCAACTAAATTATGTTTAGTTTCATCACTATTTGTGAGCCATGGGAGGAATGAAAAAAGGTATAAATTAAGATTCTAATCCTTGGAATTGTAAACTGAAATATGATTATGATATGCAGTCTAATCTGTAGACGTATGTAGTTTGGCAGTGAAGAGTTTAGTTCTATTGGAGAAGGCAGGAAGTAATTCTTGAGTCAAATTTTGAGAGAATAGTGGCTGTGAATTTGCAGAGAGATTGTTTTTTGGAGATGTAATTCAACAAAGGGGAAGAGAACTAAAGCTGTTTGTCTCTGCTCAGCTTTCTTTGTGAAAATTCTAAATCTTTACTAGTTTTTTCAAGGGTGTTGTTACTTCCCCCATCCCAGTGCAAAGCACTACCTCCTATTTTAGAAAGAAAAAAGCAGGCAATTCCTCTCCCTATTCAGACTATACTATATTCTATACTCAGACTTATCCTGCCTCAGTCCCATAGAAAAATCTGCTTCTTATTTAGTTCCTGACTTCTCCCAGGGCTTTCAAATATACCTCCTTCTATTTCACTCTTCACTGGCTATAGTTGCTGTCATTTATTTTCCCTCTCCACTCTATTTTTAGCCTCTCCCTCTTTACTCCTTTCTGAGTCCTTCTCTGCTGTCTATAAATATACTTATGTATCTCCCTTATAGTGAATTACTCCATTGCCCATGCATTTTCTTTTTTAATTTATGGTGTTGTGTTTTGTTTTGTTTTGTTTGTTTGTTTGTTTTTAACTTAGAAAGAGAGAAATATTGATGAGAGAGAGAAATATCCATCAGCTGCCTTCTACACATCTCCCTACTGGGGATTAAGCCCACAATCTGGGCATGAGCCCTGACCTGGAATCAAAAAGGTGACCTCTTAGTGCATGGGGCAATGCTCAACCAACTGAGCCACACCAGCCAGGGCTGACTATGTGTATTCTCTAATTAATGTGATTTATCTTCATGGCTATGCTCCTTAAGTAGTCTTCTGTCAGTCTCTCTATTTCCTTCACATTTTACCTTCAAGCAGCCAAGCCCCAATGTCTACTGCACCACAGAAACTTCCCTAGAAAATGTCTCTAAATCCAAATCACTCTTCATCTATCTTTGATTACTGTGTTGGCACTACACTCATTGACCATCCTCCTCCTCTTGACCTTTGTCTCAATTATTTCTCAGTTACTTGGTTCTCTCTCAATTCTTTATTTTTGGTCTTCTTCACACATTCCAAAGCATATTCAACTCTAAATGCTCTCTAATGTGTTTGTGGGTTTTTTTTCCTTCATGTTGCTTCCAAACTCATTCTATCCACTTTCTCAGAACAATTTCATTTCCTTCCTGAGTCCCAAACAAGTATCTACAGTCTCTATCTCTTTTGAGTGCCAGTGTCTACTAGCTTTCCACCTTGATGTCCAGAGGCACCTCAGAAGCAGATGGCCAGTTTCTTCTGAGCCCCTCTCTCAGTGAATGGCATCAATTTTAATGAGGCAGCTTAGATATATCTAAAAAATAATTTAAACATTTATCCCTTTATTTCCTGAGCCATCTAACACACCCTCCATGTTCTATGCTTCTGGTGTTTTGGTATTTGCCACCTTCAGTCCCCACTCCCTGGTCCAGGCCAATGGCTTTACTCCAAGTTTAAAATCCCATCATTTATTGCCTGGATGTTTGATGTAAATGCTCTTCCAACCCTGTCACTCTTAGATCCATCTTCCAGCTCTCTTCAGAGATCTCTTTACACCTGCCCTGCATAAAGATCCTGCTTATAGAAAACAAAGTTTAAAGTCTCTGCTGAATCAGTTGTCTGAGGCTGCTTAACAAATTACTACAAACTTAGTGGCTTGAAACAACAGAAACTTATTCTGTCAGTGATAGAATTTGAACACTTAGTGTAGCCTGGATGAGCTGATATCTAAAGGATCCAGTTTAGATGAAGGGCTTTGGTGTTGGATGAAGGAAAGAAAGGAGCTAAACTAGACGACATGGGGACTTTAAGAAGGAAAAGGTGAAAGGGATGAGAGAAGTCAAAAGTGGGGAGGAATAAAAATTCCTACAGATAGAGGATCAGTTGTGTTGGGTGTTTATCTGTTTATCCTTTCAAACAACAGATATCCATTGAGGTTCTATGTTATGAATTAATCCTGGATGTGTCAGAAACATACACACATTGATTGAGGTCAGGAACTGCTATTATGTCAATTCATACTAATCATTACATGTACTTACAGCACATAACATGATGTGATAGCTGAATAAACACCAAGGGATCAGTTCATGACACTTTGAGAACCATTAACACTAATATCAAGACCCCCTGAATTTCCCTGTAATGATTTCCTTTGCTATATTGCTGACACCAGTCTTAGTCCATGGTAAGCCTAGTATAAGATGGCCCATTAACACTTCCATCTTCTACTACTTCCTATATTTTTCTTTTAGGAAATTAAGAAACAAATCCTTTTGTTTCTTGTCAATTGATTTTGACCAAGATGCCAAGACAATTCAATGAGGAAAGAATATTCTTTTCAACAATGTTAGAACAATTGGGTATCCAGATGCAAAAAACAAGACAAACAAACAAAAACTCATTACTTATCTCATCTAATATATCAAAATTAACTCAAAATGGATTGCAGATCAAAATGTAAGAGCTAAACTATACAACTTCTAGAAAAATAATAGAAAAATAATCTTTGAAACCTCAGTTAGAGAAAGATATATCTAAGATTCCATTTGATAAAATAGAATTCATCAACAATAAAATCTTTTGCTCATTAAAAAATTGTTAGATTAAAAAAATGAAAAGATAAGGCACAGGCTGAATCAAAATATTAGCAAATTATATATCTGATAAAAGATTTGTATTTAGATACATAAAGTACTTTTATGATTCAATAGGTAATCAAACAACCCAACTTAATAATGGACAAAATATTTGAATATATATTTTACCAAAGATACACACACATCCAATACACACATGAAAGAATGCTATTAGTCATTAGGGAAATATACATTAAAACCCAAAGATAACACTATATACACATACTAGAATGTCTAAAATCCAAAAGACTGACAATACCAAGTGTTGATAAGGTTGTGCAGAACACACAGTACAGTGTACAGATGATGTGTTGTAGAGTTGTGCACCTAAAACCTGTATACTTTTGATTAACTCCATCTTCTTCAGCCTCCAACTTCTTTGTTCATTCTGAGTTTGTCGAAAATGGTAGTTTTTGGTGCCAGCATTACTGCTTTAGCAGCCTCTCTTCTGCAGCTACAGACTATGTACAACTTCTGATGGATATCATTCACTAAACTTTTGAAATTTGTTTGCCAGTAACACTTTTCCGCAAATGCCACATGCCAACACAAAACATATAGAATCAAATGCAACACTGCTGTACTCCTCTTGTGACAAGACAATGAAGGAGGACAGAGTACAAAGAAGTTCCATAAAATTGGCTATATTACTACAGAACAAATATGAAGCATTTAAGGATGCATTCAGTAGAGCAAACCCACTGTAGAGCATGCAGAGTAGAGCCTACTGGTACCTTGATCCTAGAAGAAAATACATAAAGGATGATGAAGAACAGATGGGGTGGAGAAGTCAGGATGAGACCATTAGCAACATTTGAAGGCTCACTAGACAGCTGGAAGTTGGCTCTATCACACCACTCACCGACTCAAATAATGTACATGGAGTCCATCCAGATTCAATTTTTTAACTGTGAAAACTATACATTTATTTTTTAATTTATTGGGATGGCATTGGTTAATAACGTTATATAAGTTTCAAATGTATAAGTTTCATGTTTCTGTGAAACATGATCTGTATATTGCATTGTGTGCCCTGGATTCTTTTACATATGTTTGAATTAGTAGCTGTGTATTTTCTCTCTTTATAAGCTCTTCAAATCTTTGAGTCATTAAATCATAATTTAGTGTACTGAGTAAAAATTTATTAAACTGCTAAACATCCTTAACATTACCTGGATACTTACAAACAATTTACATTCTTCCATAGTGTTTAATAGATCTAAAATAGCGCAGACCAAATGCTATGTAGATTGATTTATTGCATTAATTTTTTATGAAAACAGAGCTTTCAATATTAGCTACAGCCATATGTGAGCTAAGTGAGTATTACTTATGTCACACCACCTTGAAATTCAATGCCCATCCATGCTTCAGTCATAGGTTTGCCATCCCCTTTTGAGGTCGAATCAGGCTTTCGTGCATTCCACATGAGCAGCTAAGAGTGTATTGGTGCGTGTCAGAAGCAACAAGGAAAACAACTGAATCAAGAAAGGAAAAATGAACACCAATTGTTTTACTCCCATAGTAAATATAAGAGCTTTCTTACTTTGTGCAATTTCTATGCAAAATTAATCATCCTTTGAAAGTCATCAAAGTATGAATATTTTAGCACATTATGATGTTTGGGTCATATTTTAAGAAAGTCAGTAAAGTATTATGAAACTGTTTTACCATTTCTTTAAAAACCTGCAGTTTTCTCTTTTTAATGCCCCCTCATTCTGGAGTGACAGGCTGCCTCAGCATTTGGATTCCCACCTCTTTGCCTTTGCTGGAATTCGACACTGACAACCAGACCTCTAATGTCATTTTAATGTTGGGGGAGGGGGTGCTTTAATTCAAATATATTTTCATTTTAAAGTTATAATGACTAAGTACACCTGCTCACTTAAAAATTAGCACCTAGTTAGGCAGTTTTCAATAGCCTAATCATCTTCTGATTGTCTCTCCTTGGATCATAGGCAGTTCACCTGCTCTTCATCTAAACTTAAATGTTTCCTGTTTACACGTCTGAAAACACTGAAAGATGATAATATTTAGAAAACAAAGAAAACTGAAACCTACATTCAAATGCATTATTTATATAATTATCCTGTAATTAAAGTAATTATAGTTTGTGAAAAACTATAGAGTTCTTTCTTAATTTTCATTTAGATTTCTCATGGGATAGGCTGTGAACATGTAAAAAAGCACACACCCAAATGCTCACGCACACACATACACTCACACAAGTTACCAATGTTATCTGCACAATAAATAAAATGTTACTTCCAAGATTTCAGGATTTGAAATCTGTGCTTTTCTGTCCTGAAACAAATATACCCAGAAAGCCACTCAGTGTGTTAATCCTATAGAAGGGATTTCTTTGGGAAATCTTTAATCCTCTGTAGTTTCAACAGCAACAATAAGAAAAAAGTCCCTGTTATGACTTGCTGAGCTGTACACTGGTGCTAGGGGTAGATGGTCATGTCATAAAAATGGTGAGCTCCAGCTTTCCCCATAAGATGGGGACAGTGTCAGATAAGGTCACGAGACATGAGTGTGCTTGAGGGTGTACAGAGGAAATACAGAATTTTCAAAGAGGTCCCAGAAAGCACTCACAGTTGGATTTTCATTATCTTCAATGAGAAGGCATATCAGTCAGTTTTTTGCTATACAGTGTCATTCACATTACTGCTTTTTATATGATTTCAAAGTGGACAGCACAGTTTGTGTCCAGTTTTTCATTATAAATATCCTGTTTAATAGATATTCTTCTTTTCTATACCTTTAAACAGGTTTTTTTAAACCACAGTGAGATCTCGTTGTACTTAGCGAGCATTAGCTTGAAAGGGAACTAATAGATCTGGCTCTTACCCATCTACAGAGGCACCTTTAAAGAAATACTTGGAATCGAATCACAAAAGTTTTATTTTCTCTCTTTTTTTTAAAAAAAATCAAAGTTTGTGGGAGGAAAGAAAAGGTGCTCAGAATATATTCAGGAAGTTTTCACTGAGGATTGTACATTCTTGCATGTACCCCTATAACACTTTCCCATCACCTGACTTTCATTCTACATGTTAAGATTCATGTTGTCGAATTTGTTGGTTTTGAGATTCTTGCCATTGACTGAAGGGATAGTAGACGAAAAAGAAGCTCTGTATCTTTGATCTTTTGTTTTCAGGATACATTAGTGACAACACCCCAGTGACACCCAACTCCTGGAGAAAATTGTCCACGAGTCACCCACTGTCATCACTCAATCCTTGGTGCCCTGACTTGCTCAGTCCTGAAACACAAGAAGAGAGTAGGAGAGGGGAAGCAGTCAGCAATGCTACCTTCCTGAACATCAAAATTTTCTCAAGTCATGACCCCAATGCCAGAAATGCCAAGCAGAGATGAGCATTTTCTACCATAGTGTCCAGCTAGTGGTAAATAAGAGGTCAGAAGTCTGAACATTGTGCTCACTTCCCCTCAGATCATCCTCTACCTGGGCCTCTGGAATTCTGCTCTCTGAAAGTCACCCCTACACACATGCCTCTCAAACCACTTATATGCAGATTCAGGTTAAAGTACTGGACTTACATTATCTGAAAATGACCTTTACCAAGAATCATTAACATTGTAATTAATATTGAAAATGGCAAAAAATGTTGAATTATGGCATGTGGGAAAACAGATAAAAGGGACTGGAAATGTTTAACCTGGACAAAACAATATTCATATACTGCAGATGCTCATGAAGTTGAAGTGAGAATTCATGTCTCACACTGGGCTAAGTGATCTCTAAGGAGTTGGATTTCAACCGTAGTATTCTATGCTATTGGGAACAGCTTTTTAAGGGACATAGAGTAACACAATGCTTAACACACTCATTCTACCAGTTGGTATAACCCTGGGGAAAATTCGTCAGTAAGTCAAAATTTTCCTTCCAAAGAATATATGACCCATCTATTCTCTGTCAGGAAGGAGAAAATTAAGAGGAAGGCCAGTGAATATACATGCCAAATAGAACAATACTCTGGATGGCAGTTCCTAGAAGAAAAAAAATATGATATGTCATATATTATTTTCTGTAATTCAGAATAAAAAATTTAGAAAACAACTATTTTGTTTTTGCAACAGATACATACTCACTCATTCTTTTTTCAAATAACAAAATAAATACAGTGATTCCTACGAATCAGACACTGGTGATACTAATGTCCTGGGAATACAACCATGAAAAAAAAACCACACACAGACAAAGTCCTTGTCCTCAAGGAACATAGATTCAAGTAAAGTTACATTTACAAAATGATGAAGAAAGAGATTTTATAGGTTTCATGCCACTTACTTCTTCACAAGTTTATGTCTCAGAAAATTAAGCAAAATTGATTTGTCTAAAAGTTTACTTTTATGTTATGATGTATTCTTTGCTCCCACCACAATATAAGGGAAATAAATGGAGTAAAAAAAATCAAGGAGGCATAAATGACATCTAGATATGCAGGAGTCAAAAAAACAAACAAACCATCTATCTAGACATTTAGTGATATCAGATTTTGTAACCAAACTATTACAATATCCATAAAACCAAGGACTGTGTCAGCTTGACCCCCCACTGTTGACACAGAGTTGGTAATCAATAGATATCTGTTAAAAATAAGTAAATGGCAGATGGATAAATGGATGGATGGGAAGCATACAATTAAAGTAAAAGGTCACCTCAAGTTCTAGTTCTAAGAAGAGAACTAGTTAAAAAAGAAAATTGTTCTCTTCCTCTCAAATTATTAATGAAGGAGAGTTCAGCTGATTGGGTAGTTTCATGACAATAATATCTCAGAAGTAGCAATTATAGAGCTATACTAAGTGTACCAGTTAATAATGGTTGATTTTGTAGTCAAAGAAAACATAATTTCAAGAAAATATCAAAAGTGTTTTATTCAACATAATTTCCATCGCTAGCTACACATTTTCCCCAGTTTGAGGCAGACCATTCAGAGACCCAATTTTCCACATATTCATACGTTTTGAAGTGCTGCTCAGAAATATTAGAAGGAATACATTTGGAGGAAAGGATGAGTTGAAAATAGAAGCAACACTGCTTGTAAAGTTAAAGGTGAGTGTTGGTTCCAGACGTGTGGATGAACTTTGAGATGGATGCCAAACAAGAAGCTGAGAGTAAATATTGGGTGTCTGCCTGGCCTTAGCTTCCTCCTAATTATGTTCCCATCCCTCCTACCCAAGAGCTTTTCTTTCATTTAACCTTCACTGAGGTCTTCATTGCATGGAATGTGACTACCGAAGTCCCTGATCTTTATGGACTATTGGTTTTCCTGAACAAAGCTACAATTCAAAAGACCTTTAAAAAATAGTTAGCATTTATTGGCCATTTAGTATGTTTTAAGTGCTTAAATACATGTATTGCCTCAATCATCACAAGAGGTGGGGTTATTATTCCCATTTTATAGATGAGAAAACCAAGTCTCAGAAGTTAGGTAAGTTATCCAAGGTGACACAGTGCAAGCAGAGAAATCAATATTTAATTCCAGGTTTACATGACTGAAATCTGTGTTCTTTGTCTCCATGGCTTCTCTCCTATCTTCTGATAGCTCAGGTCTATTTTTTTTTTTACAGTCAATACAATATAGCACATTGATAGCCACTATTTCTACTCTAAAAAATTTCCCCCAAACGTATAAAGGAATTAATATTTAACAAGAAAAAAAATATATAATACTGGAAAATATTGGAGCAATTAATTTTCTAAACAAAATTCTGACTTAGCTATTGGGAAAAAAAACAAAGGAGGGAAGAGAGATTTTTCTCTCCTGGTCTATCAGAAACTTCATATTACCTTGCCAAGATGAATTTGAACACTCTCTTTTCATATTTCATGCACTTGAAAAGGTTTGATTTTGCATGGGACATAGGCTGGCAAACTTACCTGAAAAAGAATATCTAAATGATGTCTAAATTTAAAAATCGACTTGCTTTTCTCTGATTGCTTCTGCCTAACAGAAGTCAGTGTGATGGTGAATTCTTCTTGCTACCTGAAATTGACATCTTCATCTCAATTTGCACATATGTGTGCATATTAATTTACCCATTTTTTGCCATTTGGGGATTGCACCTACCACACAGAGACACAGAATCTTTTTTCCTTAGGGGTTTGCATATGATGACAATCCTGGGTGTCAAGCTCATTCATCACAGAGCACACATCAGTATCAGTTTCATGCCATGGGTAGGTATTTTTTAATTAGCTTTTTCGGCTCAGAAAGAACTAATTACGGGTGTGCACTACAACAACAATCATCCTGAACACAACAAATATTTCTGCTTATTTCTTCCATGAGGGCTTTGGATGAAAAATTTGCGCTTGGTTTTCTTTCTTGATTTTAGACAGCTCAGAACCATCCATTTATCCATTCGCATTTTTTAAATCCTCACCCAAGGATATTGTTTTATCATTTTTAGATAGAGGAAGGGAGAGAGACAGACAGACATCAATGTGAGAGAGAAACATTAGTTGCCTCTCATATGCGCCCCAACTGGGGATCAAATCTACAACCTAGGTATGGACCCAGACTGGAAATCCAATGCAACCTTTTGGTATAAAGATGATGATTCTCCAACCAAGTGAGCCACCTGGTCAGGACTCCATTTATATTTCTTACACACACACACACGCACACACACACACACACGCATGCACATGGGACTGTGCACATAATATTCATTTCTCTCTTCTCAAGCTTGTCTATTTATTCTCTGCCTGTGATGGCTAAACACTTCTTATATCTCCAGATTTGGTTGAGCAACTTAGAAGTCAGTCTCACAGTCTATTTAATCAATGTGACAACAATTTGTCAACAAGTATTTATCAAACACTTACAAATTGTCAATAGCAGTAGGCTCAGCTGTGTGGAAAATAAATAGATGCAAAGTAAAAGTAGCACACAATGCTTCTGTCCAACAAGGAAGTTATTGTCAGTAATTCATGTGCTTGTGTGCTCCAATTACAAAAAACTAATTGGTAGTATTCAACTGATCTTTAGTAACCAAGTGAAAATTTTGTATGGTTGAAAGTAATATGTTCTCACATATATCATATCCTGTATAATAAATAATGTTAAAATTTTTCAGCATAGATAATTTTCAACTAGGATAGAATAAAGCATTAATTTTATTTAAAAATAGATATAGAATATGAATTGAAAATCTCTGCTTAAATTAGTAATCACAATATTTCAAAAGAAGTTAACCTGTATGGTAAACAAACATGTTAAAAGATAAAATTGTGTTAAAAGATAAAATTCAACTGAATAAATCTGATTATCTAATTGGCTTTATTAAATAATTCACTAACCCAGCAACAACCCATCTAGCCACTGGAAGGATGCTCAGAAGGCTTGTTAAAGTTTTTATAGAGAAAAGGGTGAGTCAAGAGAGTTATTAACAATAACAACAACAACAACAACCAAGTTTTATTTTTAGACCAAGACATCTTTTGGAGGGAAGGTAACAGCAAAAGTTTTTATGCATCTTGCCTCTTTTTTCTAGAGGGGGAATGGAGAGGGCCTCAGTGACAGATTATCTTACTGGTGATTGAACAGAAAAATTCAAGGCTGGTTGATTAAGATAATATTTCCAGGAAAGGTTGAAATAGCAATGAGGTCACCCAAAGAACCCTATGTTCATAGCAGCACAATTTACAATAGCTAGGATTTGGAAACAGCCTAGGTGCCCGTCAGCAGATGAATGGATCAGAAAACTATGGTACATCTACACCATGGAATACTATGCTGCCATAAAAAGGAAGGAATTCTCATCATTTGCAGTAACTTGGATGGAATTGGAGAGCATCATGCTGAGTGAAATAAGCCAGTCAATGAAAGAGAAACACTACATGACCTCACTCATTTATGGATATTAAAGATCATTATAAACGAATGAACAGAAAGATTGATATAGTGACAGTAAAACAACAGGCAGTCTGTCAAATGACAGCTGGGGGGGGGGGTAGGGAGATCTGGGGGAGATAAGAGATCAACCAAAGGACTGGTATGCTTGCATATAAGAATAACCAATGGACACAAAACTCTGGGGAGGGAGGGCATCTATGGGGGGGGGAGGGGGCAATGATAAGCTATGTATACAGATAATACCTTAATAAAAAAATAATTAAAAAAAAAAAAGCTTTAGAGTTTATTTGAATCAAACTGATAATGATTGCCTGGAAGCAAAATCTTAGCAGACTGAGAAAATGCTCCAGAGAATGGGGAGAATGGCAGCTTTATAGCTTATTTTATACACTAGAACCAAAGGAGGTGATGTAATGGGTTAGGGTTAGACACAATGTAAAATGGAGCTATAGCCAGAGAAATACACGAGTGGAATTCCTCCATTGTTCCTGAGAGTGAGGTTCTAGAAACATTGCTGAAATAAGAATTTTCAGAAGCCCTCAGGGGAGAATGAGAGTTGGTAGAAGAGTTTATTGTCTTGGAGTTCATTCCTCAGTTTCCAATGTGCTATTTCTCCTAAGACAGTCCTAGAAGAGGGGCTGTTGGGAACTCAGCAGAGCCAGAAGCAGGGCCAGTGTCCAGAGTTTCCATTCCATGTCGCAGCTGGATGTGGTTTGCTAACCAAGCTAATTAAAGTATATTAATCCATGTGCAGAGCCCAACATGGTCATGCACCATGTGGACACAAGGGAGAGCATCCCCCTGACACAGGAGAGCCAGGAACCCGGTGTACCAGACACCAGACGGAGAAGAGAGGAAGAGAGAGAGAGAGAGAGAGAGAGAGAGAGAGAGAGAGAGAGAGAGAGAGAGAGAAAATCCTTTGTTTGGAAGTTATATATTCAGGCACTTGCAGTGGCCACGCCTATTCTGGCCATTGACTGACTAGCAGGTGTGACTGACAGACAAGCAGGTCAGCATCTTTGCAGTCACTCCAACCTTACTGGCAAGCGTCTAAACTACCTCTCTCTAGTCCCTTTCCTTATTGATCAATGGGGAACAGACTTGGAAACTGTGACATGCAGTTTTTGGCAAAGCTGTACACATGACATGCCTATATTATCTGGTCTTCCCTTTTGCTTCTTTCCTGTTAACTAATAACCAGATTATTATGACAACATCAGAGAAACACATACCTATTTTACATTATTGGGTACAGGTTAGCATTTATAGTACATTTGGGCAATAAGGCAATAATGGGGGGGTCCTGTGGTCTCCTGCTCAGGTAGGAGATTATGAGGGACTGGAAAAAATTGCTCTGACATTTCAAAGATATGTTGTCTTAGAAGCAAAGGGACAGTAGAGAGGCTCACTTAAGGTAAGGATGGACCTTTGTCAAGGAAGCTACTGGCCTAGGACATGACTACCTTCCATGACTTACATTCAATTAGAAATATTTTTATGTTCAGACCATCCTATACATTACTTTAGGTCTCTGAATTTATAAGGCCCACCATGCAGGCCTCCCCTGAACTTGTCAGGTTTAGTATGTGGCCCCTTTTTTTTGACACCACAATCTAGTTTTGGTAACATAGACTTTAATCCAAATGACACCTTGAGAGGGCAGGGCGGGACAGGGCTAATTCCTGACTCCATTATGTACTGTGGGTCAGGGCGGAGCTATCCTCCATTTTGTAACTGGACCCTAGCCCTCACCCAACCAATCAGAGTCAGCCAAAGCAGTGACATCACCACCCCTATAAAACCGCTTGATCTGTTGAAGCTCATGCTCTTCTGCCATACTGCTGTTGATGTAAGTGGGGCAGAGCCCATGTTATCATGGAATACAGGCTTTCTGCTATTGCATCGGACTCGGCTCCCCGGTGGTCCTTGGGGAACACGAAATCTGGGCGTAACAACCTGGGCTTCAAAATGTAACAATAGGGACTATAATTAATGAATCTCAATGTCACCACACATCCATATACTTAAAAAATAGTATATAAGTTCATGATACAGCCAGTCAGTAAATAGATATTGTAATTTGAAAGAAAGCCACCCAAATTTATTGACTATTTTCAAATTGTGGATTTCTATTATAAATTATATTATACTAAATATTTGAGTTTAGTCACATCTACCTTTGTTCACTATGTTCATGAGACCATACTCACAGACAACCTCTTGAATTTCCTCCCCCACAATTTCTCCTGCTATTGGGTCACAATTGTCTCGCCTGCGGCTAACAGACTATTTTACTGGGCTTGCACATTTAAAGTTGATGGCCCATCTGTTTTCCTGTTTTCCAGGAGCTTTTTGTCTGATTAAACCCATTGTTAAGCAAAAGAACCCAGTGTGGCAACTCAGAATGGCAGTTGTGTCAGATTGCAATTTACACCTTTAGAAAGGGATTTAGGAGAACAATATTGTTTTGACACATTCTTTTCACATTTAAGTCTTCAGATTTATGGCTCTGCTCCTTTGTTTTAATCTTGACAATCTGGAGGAGTTTTAAACTGAACAACAGTAAAAAAAAATGTTTAATGCTCATTTTGTTGCTTTAAAAAGTATCTAAAATTTCAAAGAACTAAGCAACGGCCATTTTATACAAAGTGAGGTACAGAGTTGTTGGGGCCCTTGTCAAAAGTTCACAGCCAGAGCGTGGCAAAGTCAACATCCCTGACCCATGGGCCTATAATTGCTTTGTCCATAACTCCACATTGAAAGCATTATTCTAGTTTCAGTGACACTGAGCTAACATTTAAGAAACAAATTGCAAGACTCATGGGTTTTGCTACTTTGCTTTTATAAATTCTTCATTTGATCAGGTGTTTTATTACTGACATGTAGATGTCTCATAAATGACTGCACTGCTTGATGGTTTTCTCGGCATATTAATGCTGGTAAAATACTGCAAATTATGACAAAATTAAGTCCATATATTATGTCTTTAGCCATTCATGCTGAATTTGAAGAAACTTAAATGGCATATGGAGGACTTTCCATAACTTATGTTCCAGCAAAATATGTTAATTATTTTTCTACAAGGAAGTTGTAGAAAGTTCTTTTCCCATATGCCATTTAAACAGTGTAAGCCATAGGTACCTTCCAGTCTGAAGGCAAGAAAGTGGATGGTTGGTTTCTGGGAGTGCTAAGCACCTTGTATTTACAGAACTATACTTGTAAAGTCCCAAGACCCCTGGTGAGTCCGACGGAGTGGGCAACGACCCCAAGTCAAACGCCGAGACTGAAACTTGATGCAAAACGCATGAGGATTTATTATAAGTGCAGCGCAGGGTCTCTCAGGCAGACAGCAACCCAAAGGAAATGCTGGCTAACTGGAGCGCCGAGTAACTGCAGAACATGAGTTTATAAAGGCAAAAACCACACGCAGGTGGGGTTACACATGGAGGGGGAAGAAGGGAACAAAGAAATTCCAAGAAGGGGAGCTGGGCTCGTTAATTACATGTTTTATGACAGGGTCTATGCTTAGTCAACAGTCCCATCTGGTAATCTTGCAAGCCCCTTTGTCTCTCCCCTTCCCATTCCTCTGGGTAAGTCCTCAGGGTAGGGAGTTTCTGGGGACTGATTTCATTCTTGCCTAATCTTCAACCGTAAAGAACTGACCTCATCCCTGTCTAATTTTTAACCGTAAAGGTTACATCCTGGAACAGGCAGTGGGGAAGGTCAATTCCTCAATCTTGGGGCCCTACATACTTATCTCAAAATAACGTTTGTGTTGGTAAATGGTTCTCATTTTATGGATGTTGAATTCCAGCTCACTTCAATTTAGTCCACTAAGCAGCTAGTTATGTACACAGCAGTATTAACCACTAAAGAAACCAACAGTTCACTAACTTCAGTTTTCTGATAATTCTTTAGCATGCTTTGAATTTTTTCAGTTCCACACCACTGTCTCCTTTCTCCACAAGTCCTCTTTCATGTTGCTTATGCCAAAATTCTATTCAGTTTTCAAAGTGGACCTGGAATGTTACCATTCCTATAATTTTTTTTAATCCTCACCCAATGATATTTATTCACTGATTTTTTATAGAGAATTGAAGAGTGAGGGAAAGACAGAAAAGAAACATCAATATGAAAGAAACACATTGATTGGTTGCCTCCTGCATGTGCCCTGACCAGGGCCCCAGCTGGGGAGGATCCTACACTGAGATATGTGCCTTTAAACGGAACAGAACCCAGACCCTTTGGTCTGCAGGCCGATATTCTACCCACTGAGCCAAACGAGCCATGGTTATTCATGTAAAGTTTTACTTAATATTTATTCTTTCCTAAGATAAACTTATCTTTGTCTCTTAGTACACATTGTAAAAACTAAAATAAGCAAAGCCACTTTAAAATGGAATCAGAGCTGCTATCCCAGAGGAACACCTGGTATGTCACATGACTATAAAAGACATTTTTTTAGAATTAGTGTACTAAGCCTCAATTATTAAGATAATCTGCCTGGGTGCTCTGGTCAAAAAAAAAAAAAGGCAAGAGAAGGGTTTTGCAGTAAAGAAAATGAATTGTTAGAAATGGCCAATCTGGAGATGATGAACTAGTGTCTGAAAGACCTGATTCCTTGATGGTGTAGAGGTTACAGATTTTATTGGGAAGAATCACAAGACAACATGGGTTACAAGTTCAGGGTTCTGTTAGGAGCTGATTGCTCAGAGGTGAGATTAGGGTAATAAATCATTTCTTCAGATCTTAAGGACAATTCCAAGGTCAACTCCTACTTCTAGAACAGGTTTCAAGGAGAGGTAGTCAGGGCTCTTCCTACCTTTGAGTTTAGGAGCTGAAACATACTTGTATTGAGGTGTTATCTTTAGCCTGCCAGGAGTTTAAACCTTGTGACCTTGATTCATAACTGAGCTAATATCTTCTGCTGCTTCAAAAGTCAATGATCATCAAGGTGAGAAACTATGGCAGGGGATGGGGGGTTGATTGTTTTAAAACTACTTTTCAAATCAAATCAGTTACAAGATTCTAGGTTTCATTATCATCGCTATTTTAGCCTTGAGAAATTCCTTCCTTAGCTTATTAATACCCATAGAAATTCATTCGTTCTATTCATGTAATTAGTCCCTTCCCTTTCTTATAAATGCTTCTTACTGCCACCTCATTATGGGAACACTATTTGGGTTTCTGCCTGGATCTGTGCTTCACAAATAGGTATTCTTTTAGATCTCAAATAAAGGCTTCTTGCCTTTCACTTTGACCTTTTGTTATTAGTGGGGTACTCTCCGTGTCTCTCCCCTCCCCACCCCCTGATCCTGTTGCCAATGGAAGTGGGCTTCTTGCAGTGTCATGAGAAAAATAATTTTCTGAGACTTGCACAGAAGAATGAGGTAGAGTAAAAAGTTTTATTTCTGTGGAATCAAATCCCCTGAGTTTCAAAGGTCCCATTTCTCTCCATCCTGCCAAGGAAAAGACCCATTTTGCTTTCAGCAGAGCTAAGATTAAAGCTATTGCCCATTCCATATTTGCACAGTCCATCTAACATTAGGCTAATTTCCCAGGGATAGTCCATTGCGGGTAGGGTCCACTTGGCCCACGGATTCCAGAAACACTGGCAACTGCAAGGAAGCAGGAGCAAACCCAGAGGAACAGGAGAAGAACCAGAGAGAGAATTTCTTTATCTGGGATTTTAATTAGGAGTATAACCAATTAAGCCTTCAGAAACTTACAGGCTTATAGTCAGTTATATTTGTTTTCAGGTTAGACTGAAAGCTACCTTCCCTACATCCACCCTACTTCACTGTGCATGTTCCCACTTGTCTGGTCCCTTCTCCCAGTGATCTGCAGGGAATGGACCAGTGGTTTCCTGGGGAGTGTGTAATGACAGCTTCCTGGTGAAACTGCCCAGATGACCAAGCTCATAACGTCTGGCCTCCATTTTGCTCCTTTTCTGATATTAATAACTAGCTAATTACAATGGTAACACTTTTCTTTTTGTGTTAACATCTTTTTATTATACTTCTATCACTATGTGTTATATATTATCTTTTATTAAAGTTGTTTGTGTGCATGTATCTCCACCAATAGATTTGAAGTGTCTATAGGACAAAACGTATGTCTTGCTCAGTTTTTGTTTTCTTACTGCACCTACTACCATGTCCTGCATAGAAGATAATTATAGTAACTGCTGATTAAATAAATTAATGTTTATAATTATTTAGTAAAATGTCTGAGTCCAGAAAATTCTAATGTTTCCCAGGTGATAATACCCTTCAAATTAGTTGTTTTCAGCTTAGACACCTAAAGGGATAGATAAAACTCCCCGCTACCTTTAACTTTTATTTATGCCTCAATATCTTCATTCAAAACAGTACTTATTATGCCATGAAAGTATAAAAATAAACATCAGGATAAAACAATTTATTCAGGAATAAATTAGCTGTTTCTCTATAAATAAAAAAGGAAATATAAATATTTTTAACACTTCTTGCAAAAGTGAGTATCCAGTTAAAATATTTTGTTCAAGGAATGCTTTTAGTTTATTAGATACATCCCCTAAAACTGAAAATATTTGATTCATCAATAGTTGGCAAGTATCACCTTTATATAGCAGAGTTATAGCCATTGTAAAATGATTCAGGGAGTAAATTGTTCTCAGAAATTACTTTCCAGTAAAAGTCACAAAATTCTTCAGCATGATAACTACTCCCCACCCTCCCAACCCCCCACTCCCACACATAAAAACTTTTAATGTCACCTCAGTAGTTCAAAGCTACCTTCTATAAATTCACACATACCCGTCAACAGGATTTATTTAGAAACATCATTTAACTTTGTAATGAACACTGAGAAATACTTTTATCTTTTCATTTAAAAGAGAACTGTACAAATTGTACTTTCAAGTCTCAAATTTAGGCATATTCATGAAACAAAATACTAAATAATTTTAATTGGCTTTAAATTTACATTACTTAACCTGTCATTCTTTATCTGCTTTGAAGATGTTGCCGATTTATTGAGTGCTTATTTTGAATCAGACTACCCAATTTCATGAGTGTTATTGATACAACCAAAACAATACCGATACTTTCACCTCTAAAATGCTTATTCTTTGCAAGTTATGCAGAGAACTGCATGTTTTTTTTTTGAGATAATCAAGGCCTTTAAATTCTTTCTTTTACTAGTAGATATGATTGTTGTTTCTCAGAAATATTTAGGTGCCCTGCAGTAACCCCAATCTTCTATATTTTGGCTTTACTTGTATCAATGCTACAGTGGAAGAACTTTTCAAAGGAAAGTCTCTTCATCTGACTTATTCTTTGTGTATTCCTGGGTCTAGCTGAAATTCAAATATATTCAAGAGAAGAATGACTGAATGACTTCCAGAAGGTGTGTGTGTGTTCAGCAGTACACCACCTGACTGCAGTGACATTTTTAAAAATTTTATTGTGGAAGCACATGACTTACCTTCTTTCTAAAAGGCGCAGGCTCCATGTATGTTTTTTCCTTGGTAAAAAACATGTTGCTGTATTGAATAGTATCTTTGCCCTTAGAATGAAGAGAAGAAGAGATATCCTGTGGATGACCCACAAAAGCAGTCCCAAAACCACACTAAATTTGCATGCATTTCATTTAATGGATGCTCTTGGGTAAAAATAAATCCATAAAAACAATAACAAAAACAACAACAGTGCAGTACAGCTGGTGTTGCTCAGTGGTTGAGCGTCAACCTATAAACTAGGAAGTCAGGGCACATGCCTGGGTTGCAGGCTGGATCCCCAGAAGGGGGCATGCAGGAGGCAGCTGAACAATGATTCTCTCTCATCATTGATGCTTGTATTTCTCCCTCTCCCTTCCTCTCTGAAATCAATGAAAAATATATATTTAAAAAAACAGTGTGTAATATATTATTTTTCAAGAAGGGATACATTTCTGACTGTAATCCCTGGTAGAACATTAGAGCAGCCCATAGAAAGTTCTTTATAGTTAACAAAATTTGTGTTAATATGTTCTATGTGCCACTTGAATGTGTACCACAGAATAAATTAGGCTTACCAGTGAGACTTACAAGGATAAAAATTAAGACAATCAAATAGCTAAAAAGTTGTTTAAAAAGTAAGGATACTATATGCAGGAATTATAGATAATAATACAAAAGCTAAAGACTTCAAATATCATAAAAGATTCTTCATTGAAGATTGCATCCCTTTAAATAGAAAACATAATTGGTGCTACTATAAACATGTTTTATTAGGCAAAATGTGTTTGCTAGAAAATCATTTTGCTTGTTTATATCTGCAATGGCTTGTTGGGAAGTTTTTGAAAAAAATGATATAAAAGAAAAATTTATTTTTGAAGCATATAGTTTGTTTTTATGTAATTCTTTGAAACACTAATAAACTTTTGGCTATAAATATAATTTTCTTTATTTCCATAAAAATGAAATTACAAATTATTCAGAAGGCATAATCTAGATATTAAAAATTTAGGATTACAAAAAGCTTTAACCGTCACATAGAATCTTTATCTTCTAAATATCTTATGAAAATATTTACATCATAAACATTTCCAACTTAAAAAAAAACACACTCCTACTTTCTACCTTATATAAACAGCATAGAAAACAGGTTATTGCTTATTCTAATTAAAGAGGTTTTGGCTATGAGAAATAGACCAATTTAAAGTTAGTTCAAGAAAAATGTTGAGTGTGCATATATGTTTGGGGGGGTGTATGTGTGTGTGTGCTTGTGTGTGTGTGTGTGTGTGTGTGTGTGTGTGTGAGGGAGGGAGGGAGATGGGGGAGATGTCAGTCTCAGAGTTTGGACAGCATCCAGGAATAGCAAATGCTGTACAAATGGGTCTCTTGAGCATTGAAAAGCTACCTCCAACCTAAGCCATACTTTCTTTTACTTACAGGCTATGTGACTCTTGGTTTTGCTTCTATGCATGTTATTCATTATTTTTCTCTGTATGCGTTTCTCTGTTCCTCCATCCCTCTACCAAACACCTTCCTTGGCTTTCTCATCAGTGTATCGTGGTTCAAAATTGTCCCTTTCATCTCCCAAGATCAAAAGGATTTCTCATCCCAGAATATACTACCAACTGATTTAAGTTGAAAATTTGCCTCAATTTCAAAATCCCAAGGAGGTGATCCAACTGGATTTTTTTTGTCTGTTCATTTGTTTAAACTAGGTCTTACATAGATTATTAAGACACATCTACTTCTGGTCCAGTCAGAGGTCCTAAAGGAGAGTCTCCCGCTTCCAAAGGCCCTCGGGGGAGCAGCAATGACTATCCTCTCCAGCACAGCCCCTGTAAAAATTAAACATAGGACCCACATATGAGCTTTTAGAAAGCAGAGCATTTGTATAACAAGCTGTAAGAAATCTGTGAACCTTGGAGAAAGCCCATAGTTGTCGTCAGATTCTTAAAGTGCACCATTTGCCACCTCCACCCAAATTAATAATCATTTCTTCAGAGAAATCTCTAGATTCACCCCCAGAGTCCTTCCCCTCACCTCCAGTTGAACTTTTAATTATTGGTTTCAATTAAGAGTCATGGAACAAATTACTAATGTAGATAATTATTGGCTAACAGATATTGTATAGTCATTTTTGTCATGTTGTTTTGTTTTTATTTATTTTTTTAATCTGTCAATTTTCTGGCTAGTTTCTTTATGTGTCTACTTGTGCACTAGCTATATTGTTGGTAGTAATGACAGGAAATAAAAATCTTCCCAAAAGGGCTTCAGTAAACTAATCAAAGAACAATGATTGAATACCTATAATATACTTAGCACTGTGCTAGAAGCTACATGAAACATCAGGAAAAGAGTGCTAGTTTATGCTCCTGGAAATCTCACAGTCTAATTAGAGAGACTGAGTATCCATATGGGAAATAGTTGCTGAGCAAGAAACGTGAAAATGCTAGGTTATATGGGCAGGAAGAATTGTACAAGAACTTAGATCTGGAAGGCCCTCTCAAGCTCTTCCTCGTTTTACATTTCAGCGACTGGAGGCTTAGAGATATTAAGAGGTACCCAAGTACCCAAGTAGTTGACAAGTATAAAAGTCCAAGTCAGCCAAAACCGGTTTGGCTCAGTGGATAGAGCGTCGGACTGCGGACTGAAAGGTCCCAGGTTCGATTCTGGTCAAGGGCATGTACAATGGTTGCGGGCACATCCCCGGTAGGGCGTGTGCAGGAGGCAGCTGGTCGATGTTTCTCTCTCATCAACGTTCCTAGCTCTCTATCCCACTCCCTTCCTCTCTGTAAAATATCAATAAAATATATTATAAAAAAATGTCCAAGTCAGGGCTCTTTCTACTATATCAAGATAGGCTTTAATTATTGCACAAGTAGTTAATGAACCAAGATATTAATCTGAGAAGAGAATGAGGGAAGAAATTACTCAACTTTCAGAAACAGGGGGTCCATAGAGATTACCATTGGCTGAAAGTAAAGGTAAGTATAGGTTGGGATGACAGATGAGTTGTAGTGGGAAAGGAGAGAGGGAAAGAGAGAGAGAGAAAGAGAGAGAGAGAGAGAGAGAGAGAGAGAGAGAGAGAGAGAGAGAGAGAGAGAGAGAGAAACAGATTCAAGACAGAAACCTGCTCAGAGAGGTGAGGTTCATGGGGCAGAGGAGTGATATGATCATGTATCTGCTTTTAGATTTATGGTCAAAGGCCTTGATCATTGTCATGCATGGTTTTGGTTTGTTTTGGTTTTAGTCTGTGTGCAATCACATGTCTACTAGTGTTGAAATGGATGCAGTAAAACTCTTCAGTGTCTGAAAGATATGCAGCTTTCCCCATTTTGGTGTGTTCCCTAGTGAATTTGGTGAAACTAATTCCACTGGTGGCACCTTATGCCAAATGGACAGATCTCATTCCACTCAGTTGCATTGTTTTCCAGTGTTATTTCATCTAAGACTGAAATTTTCGTTGTGCATCTTGGATTTAATGAATTTATTTGCTTTTAAGAAACAAATTTTCAAAACATATCTTAAAAACAGTATCATGATATATTTTATAACAGGACAGCTAATGCAAAACATCAAAATTTTTCCAAGGTATTTGTCTCTTGGAATCTGAAGCTATGATTTCAACAAGAAACTAATGTAAAGTGTTATACCTATAAATAAACTAGATGCTTTGAACAAAGATTGCAAAGTGACTCTTTCCTAGGAATAAATGTTACACTAAAACTAAACAAAAAAAATCATAGTTATTAAAACCCTTGCAGGAAACAAGATCATACCAAAAAATATTTTTTTTAAATTTAAAAATAGAATTTGAAATTTGAAGTTCATTTACATTCTAGGCACTACTTTTTTCTTTCTCTGAGGCCATAAGTCAATAAAACAAAATTTAATGGGATATACATTGACTATTCAAGACAGTACTCACCTCTGACCACTCTCCAATCCCATTGAAATTAGAGACTGTGTGAGTCACAAACTCTCTTTCTGTTCTTTTCTGACCAATTTGTGGAAAAGGAAATCATAGAGTTCAAATATCTAAAAATCTTTTATTATTCCTTCACATACACACTTTCTGTTATCTCAGAGGCAATTGGCCAAAGTGTAATTATTATTCATCATCTCTACCGAAACATTTGAACAGAAGGGGCAAGAGGTTTTGCCCTCACCCATCCCTCCCAGCACAAATTACTGCCGGATTCTAATTACAATTTTAACCACTCGCTGCTGATTCTTTTACGGCCGGTGAGGTAATCAAATCAGGTGGATTGGGAGCTCATGCTAAACACACCACACATAGAAATTAAAGTATGACTGATGGGCTTAAAAGCTGTTAATCAATATGTAGAGATAGCTAATCCAATCCCTCTGTGCTCTCCTTCTAAATCATTGCCCAAAGCTCATTCGCAGGTCTCATTCTTTAATGTAAGGGAATATAGTGTCAGGCTAACTTTTTACCACTTTTCCAACTGCTAGTTGGCTGAATTAAGTATGCCTAACTCATACATTTCCTTTTTTTTTCCTTCTAAGTCAGAGGTTTTGAGGTAATAGTATATTCATAGGTCAAGGCATTCCAGGTTTCATTAATGTGCAGGTCTACACGACAGTTCATCTGCCTCCATAATAGAGTCGCTCTGAAATGCACTAGGTTTGTTTCTTGAAGTTCCTTCTTAACTGATACATTTAGAAGCTTGCAAGCAGCCAATTACCTTTACCTGGAAGAGGCCATTAAGAGACTAGCTGCATCAGGGACAGGCAAGGATGTCTAAAAAAAAACCATGATTATAAATGGGCAGCTTACCCACACTGTGAGTGCTAAGGCTGGGATGCAATGCATAAGCAATTTAAAACTTTCCCCAAACCTAAGGTATGTTTTCCTTTGAGGAAATGATGCTGATGTTGGCTGGTGCCACACTTTTTCTTGTGGGAGGCACAAGCGAGCCATATAATTTGCAGACATCTTAAAAGAGATCCAGGAGAAACAAATGGGCTTTTATTTTTTAACCAGCACATTCTCATTTTTCTTAGGACTAAAAAAAAAATAATGGGAATTGAGGAAGGTGGGGTCCAGGTGGCTTTTTATATGTGTAAGAAAAATTTGGTGTTATAGTGTTATTTGCTTTGTGATAAATTATTGATGTTTTCAAAGATTTTGGGTGAGAAGAAAACCTCAGAATGGAAAAAAAAGGCATTTTAAGCAATGATTTTTTTTTCTTCTAAAATATGTTTAGAACAGCAGTTTTAGTCCAATGGATTTTGATTAGAATATAGAATCTGTCATATGATAGCAATGCCAAATTTCTGAAAAGTAACAATATTCGCCAAAACCGGTTTGGCTCAATGGATAGAGCGTTGGCCTGCAGACTCAAGGGTCCCGGGTTCGATTCCAGTCAAGGGCATGTCAAGTCATTAATTAGGATGTTTTTATGGCAAGTAGTGGGAATTCTGACTCAAATTGTGGTAAACAATAAAGAAAATTTCAGGAATGGGAGGAGGTCATGCATCTAAAAGTCCAGAAATCAGATTGGCTTTAGAAATAGATTGATCAGAAAGATTTTTAAGAACTAAGTTTCTTTCCATCTCTCACTCTGTTTATTGTGTTGCTTTGTTCTAAGCCCAGTTTTCCTCAACTCATGAGGCCACCTGCTTCTTTATTCATATGTAGTAAAAACAAGATTCAGTTAAAGACTGATAGTCTCTCAAATGGGTTTAAGTCACATGCCCACCACTAAGCCAATCACTTCTTCCACCACTAAACCAATTACTTCTTCCAGAATCTTCAGTTTGACTTCAGTTTGACATCAGGTCACATGATCCAAGTGGAGCAGAAATGGAGACATCTCTGAATCACATAGATTACCAAAAGAAATTAGGTATTATTGGAAGAGGAAGATGTAGATACCTGGTACTAGGATAAATAAATAAGATATATCCATTAAAGAAATCTTCCTAACCAATTCTTGAAGGCTAAAAATTCATACTTTGTTAAGATTGTTCAGGACTCCAATAGACTTTGCATAGATATCATCATTTGCTATGATGATATGTTGATAGTTGGCTTATATGACACTGTTTTATAATATTCCACAACATAAATTATGTCTGTTGTTTATTTCATTTTTGGAGTTCAATTTTGAGACTTTGATAAGAGTTTCCGAGGCTAAGGAGAAAGAGGTATATTGGTTGTCAACTGTTTGCTAGTCCAGAAACTGAAATTAGTTAACTGACATGTGACTTTTGGGTAAGAAAACAATTCCATCACATAGGACTGAATGCTGGGACATGGAATGTGCAGTGCTGTAAAATGGGAGATAGCTCCTTTCCTCTGGGACATTTACAGGAGATGTTCATGCTCACGTGGCAGGAGGTGACCATGATGAATTTGCAATTGGTGTTGAAGACCATCCTGAAGCCAAATGTAATGAATGTCATCATAGACATGCCAATGCTACACAAAAAAAGGGAAGTTATGGCTACTATCCCAAAGGCTTACCACCACCGGAACTTTAAATAAATGTTAGGGGATACTACAGCTACTAACCAGCAATCAGTTTCAACTGTTCTATGCTTGACTCTACTGACAATGACCTTTTCCAGGCATCAGCACAGTCTCAACCTTAGAGGTACTCAATTTTTATTGAAAGGATAAATGAATTTCTGCTTTATTATTTTGTCAATAAATCGGGAAATCAAAAAGTACTTAGAGAAGTTTCCCTTGAAACTGAGTTTTATTATCTATAAAATTAAAATGCAATTGAACTTTAAAAGCAAGTTTTCTATAGTAATAAGTATTCTTCTCAATGAGATATTGAAAGAGTGAACTTGAACATTTGACTTTCAATTTATAATTTGGGGATGATTCCCAAGAGCTCTTGCCAGATAATTTTCTCATCTTTTGGTGAACTCTACTACTCTAGTACCTATGGAATTTATCACCCATTTATGAGCACAAGAAAGATCTCTAGTTGCATTTGGGACCACTCAATTATCTTGTCATCACAGTTCAATCAAGCTTAGATCCCTCCAATATCTAGCATCAGAATCAAACCAAATACTCACTTAGGTATATCCTGAGTGTCCTCCCCTCTGTGTTTAGGCCTAGCTACTAATAGAAATCCAGAAAACAAAAGAATAAAGCATCAATGAGCCATTTATCCTGCATCCAGGATGAGACAACCTGAAAGAACAGTGACATCTAAGAGGTCAGCAGAACACTTTACTCTTTGTGGGCACCAGTGTCTGAGGACCCCAGAAATGTACTTTGCGTGGACTGTAGGAGGTCTGGAGTGGTGTGGGGGAGATTGTGGGAACTGAGGTCATTGAAACAGGTCAATATCAGAACTGAAGAACAAAGAATGCCAGGCAGAGTCAATGATGAGCTATTAGAGTTTTTAAACTTGGAGTATTCATGACCAAAGCTGTGTTGTAGACAAAAGTAAATCTAGAATGGATGTTAGTGATAGCCTGGAATTCATTTCACATGGATAAAATTATCAAAATAATTATTTAACTTTACATTTTGATTGTGCAGCTATGGTTTAATTATACTTAATTGTATAGAGTTGTACAAAATCTTTAAAGCTATTCCCAAATGAATCAGAGTAAACATGTGATTGAAAGACTAAGAAAGAGTTGTTTTCACTTTTTTTTTTCTTAAACAAAAATAATCTCACCTAGGTTTATTGCTTTAGAACATTTGGATATATAAAATTCTTTCTGAAACTCTATCACAAACATGTCACTGATGACAATTTTCTTAGCTTGTCTGCTAAAATCTGTGAAATTCTATGCTGACTACTTACCAATTTAAATATACTCTACCTACTTCCCAAAAGGATGTGCTTAAATTGGAATATAGTTTTAGCACAACAACTAGTAAAATATGGTTTCTTCTTAAGTATTACTTACATTAAAACTTTCAGAACTATTTGTGACACACAAGGCATACCCATAATGTTGAAATTCTAGAATTATGGGGAAGGGAGGAATTAATCTCTCTTATTAGCTACATATAAAGTAGGTCAAAGAAAACATGCTTTATGTTTTAGTTTCAGCTTAGATTTTATTTTTTTTTCAAACAACTGGGAATCAAAACCACATATGACATATCTGGGACAAACACATACACACAAACAATGATTTTATTATACTGCATCATTTCCCCAGGAATACTCACAGAGCTTATTATATATCTTTAAAAGAATGAAGCTATTCAAAATTGATCTCTTCAGGCTGATGTGGATTGGCATAGTATGTCAACACAAATCCTATCATTTTGGGAAATCTCAAGATAAATAAATAATCTAACTGCTTGTTCTGCAAAATTTTATATGTCATTTTCCCAATCTTCCAGAATCATCATGCTTCTTTTAAGTCCTGTCTCTCCCTCTCCATCTTTAGCTCTCACTTTCTCTTACTTTCAGCCTACCCTTTTCTTCCTTCCCTCAACCTTTTTAGTCTCTCATTCTTTGAAAGCAAAGGCCGCCAGAAGAAAATATGTGGTTCATTTTCTTTTAAATATACTCAAGCTTCTATGCAAAATAATAGCTTCCTTCCATAATTGTTTTAGAGGCAGTAAGCTGATTCACAAACCACAGGTAATAACAAAAGCAACTCAGCTTAGTTCCTTCTAGTAACCGCCTAAGGCACTGGCTAATGGTTAATGAAAACCACAAAGAATGTTCCACAGGGGGAAGAACAGCTACAATTAAAGAGCTTTTGTTAAACAAATGCTTTAAAAGGCAAATACTACAATTATTAGTGGACCAAGGTTGGCAAGGATTTAGAGCAGAGAAATAGAGAAGGTCATGCCTTTCCTCACACCTGAACAGGAAGAGGTGCTGATTTTAAATGATCAAAGCTAAGAAGACATTGAGGCCATTGTAATTGGGTAGCCTTCAAAGAAGTTCAACTGTTAGCAGTATTAACTGCATAGGCTGTCTCTAGGACACATAAGAAATTGATAATCCCAAGAAACAGAATTGGGGGGGGGGGGTTACTGGGGAGATTTTAATATATTTTGTATTTTATAACACATGAATATATGACCAACACAACCTTAAAGCTATGTCTATAAGTTCTTTTTTTATATAGTTTCATTTCTTACCTCTTTATTTGTGAAATTATTATTATATACAGTAACATTTATTAGTTATAAGCACAACAGTACAGTTTTGTGAATTGTTTTTAATCAGTTAAGATAAAAAAATTAAAAATATATTTAACTACTATAGCTACACTAATAAAAAAAGAAAGATGCAAATTGATCATACCTTTGTGATGCCCACCAGCCAATCAGGAGTGGTATGCAAATTAACCCAACAAAGATATTGGGTTTATTTGCATATGCAGGCACTAAGTGGCCAGGGACAGGGCAGGATGTTTGCCTCATTGCCACGTTCCTCACTAGTCCAGCAGCTCCAGGCCTCTGGGCTGCATGGGAAGATGGAAAAGTGGCTCCAACCATAGCAGAGGTGATGCTGGTAGCCAGGGGAAGGAAGGCCCATTCTTACATGAATCTTCATGCATCAGGCCTCTAGAATATATATAATTATGTATATTCTCATTACCCCCCGGTTTCATTTCATTTCAGCCTAAAGAATTTCTTTTAAGGCAAATCTACTAGCAACAAATTCCTTTCATCCTTGTTTATCTGAAAATGTCTTTATTTTTATAATTTTGAAGTATTTGGTTAAGTTTTCTATTTCCTTTCAGCACTTTGAATATGCCATGTCACTGTTTTCAGGCCTCTATTATTTCTGATGAGAAGTTAACTGTTAAACATGTTGTTGTCATCTTGTTTGTGACTTTATACATTCTGCTTTCAAAGTTTTCTCTTTTTTCTTAAATTTAAATCTTTATTGTTTAATGTATTACATAAATCTCCTTTTTCCCCCATGGACCTCCCCATGGCAGCCTCCAACCTCCAGAACATACTCTCACTCCCCCCGCTCAATGTCTATGTCCATTGGTTATGACCATATGCATGCATACAAGTCCTTTGGTTGTCTGTTACCTCCTCACACACACACACAAACCCTTCTTCCCTCATAGGTTGGACAGTCTATTCGTTGCTTCTATGACTCTGGTTCTATTTTTGTTTACCGGTTTATCTTGTTCATTATATTCCACAAATGAGTGAAATTATGTGATATTTATCTTTCTCTGACTGACTTACTTTACTTAGCATGTAAGTTCTTTAATACTCTTCAAGAAATGGTACTTAACTCACCCCTCCATGAGTGTGGACTGGACTTAGTGATACACCAATTAAAATATGACAGAAGAATGGGATGTCACTTCTAACACTGAGTAATAAAAAGCCTACCACTCCTGTTTTGAGCACTCTTTCTGAAATCACTGGAGTAAGCTGGCTGCCATGAGTAGGAGGATGAGGTCCACATGGAATCACGTAAAGCCTCCTCTCTTCACAGCCCCTAATCGCTTGAAAGAAGATTCTCCAGCCCCTTCAGATAACTGCAGAGGTAGGTGAAAAGCTTGACTGTAATGTAGTCAAAAACCCTGAGATGAGGACCATCTTAGCTAAGCCTTCCCCGTTTCCTGACCTTGAGAAACCTTGAGAAAAATCTGAGATAATAAATGCTTGTTGTTTAAGTTGTTAGTCTTAGAGTAATGTGTTCTGCAGCAATAAATGCCCAATGCAATTATCACTCTAAAAATATTAACAACAACACCACCAAAAAAAAACAAACCCATTAATTAATTGAATGAAAATGGGAAGTCATTGTGTATACATGTTCTCTTTGGTCTAACTTGCTTTTATTATGCTTGAGTGGTAACAACATTAATACTACTCCCAAAGGGGAGGTGATTTGTTTATTTTCTCTCAGCCTCTTTTTCCCCAGCATTTAAAAAAAGACAGGACTGCCTGGCTGGCATGGCTCAGTGGTTGAGCATCACCATATGAGCCAAGAGGTCACAGTTTGATTCCCAGTCAGAGCACATGCCCAGGGTTGTGAGCTCTATCCCCAGTGGGGGGCATGAAGGAGGCAGCCTATTAATGATTCTTTCTCATCGTTGATGTTTCTATCTCTCTCCCTCTCCCTTCCTCTCTGAAATCAGTATATATATATATATATATATATATATATATATATATATATATATAACAGGTTGGCTCTGGAATGGTTCTCAATCTTATCAAATCAAAGAAAATTTTTGCAGCAAGTTGTTATCCCTGCTAACTAGTTATAGGAGAGATAGTGTTGGGCTGTGGTAAAAGGGCCTTGAGTGGACTGCTCTCACCTCAGTCACCGTGGTGAGGACACATTGTTCTGTCCTAATTTCTGGCCATGCCAGGATAACCTTTGGTTATATTTAGTGATCTTTTCTGGTTCCTCCTCTGTGAAAGACATAGGTAGTCTTTTTGGGTTGGTTTTTGTTTGTTTTTTTCAGTCTCTCTTTTGTATTTTTTTGCTTGATTTTCTTTATAGTTATGTACAAAGCTTAAATGTTAACCATTTATTGGTTTTGTTATCGATGAAAGTAGGGTTCTTATGGTTCCACTGGGATAAGAAGTTACAGAGGCCCCCAGGAAAGGAAGAGGAATTTCAGAGAGCTTTATTTCTGTGGAACACCCCTGAGTTTCCCTGGTCCCATTTCTCCCTGGCTGACAAAGGAAGAAGCGTGGCTGGGGCTTCAATAGGGGCTAAAATAAAGGCCAGTGTGCAGTTTTCCTTCCATAGCAGGGCACAGTCCAATCTAGCATCAGGTTGGCTTCATTTCAGTCCATTAGCCCATTGCATGTGTGGTCCTCACTCAAGAATATATTTTCATTGATTTGAGAGAGAGAGAGAGAGAGGGAAGAGAGGAGAGAGAGAGAGAGAGAGAGAGAGAGAGAGAGAGAGAGAGAGAGATGAACGTGAGAGGGGAAACATTGATTGGTTGCCTCCTATACACACACTGACTGGAAATCAAACCCACAACCACCTCTTGGTGTACAGGATGATGCTCCAACCAATTGGGCCACATGGCCAGGGCTGGTCATACACATTAAAACATATTTCTCACATTGTGGTTTGCATTTTCACTTTCTTAATCGTGTTCTTTTGATGAACAAAAGTTCTAAGTTTTATTGAAGTAGAATTTTCCAATCTTTATTTTATGTGCAAGTGTGTTCTTTAGTAAGAAAATTTTCCATGCATGCCAAAAAACATATTCTTTTAAGTTATCACCTAGTAGCTTTATTGTTTTAGATTTTACATTTAGGTCTATAATTCATCTGGAATTTGTTTTCTCACAGGAGTAAGGGAAAGTCAGCATTTACTTCCTCATAGATAGCCAATTTATCCAGCATCATTTATTGAAATGGCAATCCTTTTTACACTGCATTATGGTGGTAACTTTATTTAAAAAAACAACAGGTGATTATTGGAATATTATTTTTATTATTATTTTAAAAATATATTTTATTGATATTTTATAGAGAAGAAGGGAGAGAGATAGAGAGCTAGAAACGTTTATGAGAGAGAAACATCGAACAGCCGCCTCTTGCACATCCCCTACTGGTGATGTGCCCGCAACCAATCTACATGCCCTTGACCGGAATCGAACCCAGGACCTTTTAGTCCGCAGACCGATGCTCTACCACTGAGCCAAACCGGTTTCGGCTGGAATATTATTTTATTCTGTTGGCCTATCTGCATGCCCAGTGAGATACCAAATTGTCTTAATTACTGTAGCTTTTTTAGTAAGTTTTGCAATCGAGTTGTGTAAGCCTTGTTTTTTTCTTTAATTCACATTTTATAACATTCTTAAAATTTTAATTTTCATATTAATTTTTAATCAGCTTGTTATTTTCCACCCAAAGATATCTTCTTTAATTTTTATTCTAATCACATTATATTTTTAGATTTATTTGAAGAAAATTGGCATTTTCACAATTTCAAATCTTCTAATACAAAAACATGGTATGTCAGCATTTGTTTTGGTTTTTGTAATTTTTTTCAATAATGTTTTGTAGGTTTCAGTGCAGAGAACATTTTCCTTAGTGTTTTCCTAACTCCATGCTTATCATTGCTGTTTGCTAGTATATGGAAATCCTTCAAAGTTTTGTACATTAAGCTAGCAGATGTGTTAGCTTCCCTATTAATTCTGATAGCTTATTTGCAGAAGTCATTAGATTTACTAGATTCACTATCTTACTGTCCTAAATGATGACACCTAGACACCTTTCTTCCTTTCCAGAATTATCTTACTGCAATTGTTAAGACAACCTGTTTTAACCTCAACTATAGGACCATAACGAATAAAAGTGGTTTAAAGAATACCTCAACATGCACATGCAACACCTGGAGACCTTCTTAACATGCAAATTCTAATGGAGTAAGTCTGGAATGGAGCCTGGAATCCTGCATTTCTAACAAGCTCTCGGGTGATGCAGATGTTCTCAAGCTACAAACCTTACTTTAAGTAACAAGGCTGTGGCAAATATCCTTGTGTAAATCTCAGTACTGGGGATGGAGTGTTTAACATTTCAGTTCTAAGAATGATGAATGCTAGAGGGTTTTTTTTTGTTGTTGTTCATTTTTTTTGCAGAAACATGTATCAGACTAAGAAATTCTCATTTCTGCACTGGTTCAGCTTAGTGGACAGAGCGTTGGCCTGTGAATTGAAATGTCCTGGGTTCAATTCCAGGAACAGCACACGCGGGGGTGGTGGACTTGACCCCCAGTGTAGGGCATGCAGGAGGCAGCCGATCAACAATTCTCTCTCATCATTGATCCTCTTTCTCCCTCTCCCTTCCTCTCTGAAATCAATATATATTTTAAATCTCATTTCTACTTTATTTGTTAAAATATTCAAGTATTAGATTTTCTAAAATTATTTTGCTTTAATGTAATCATATAATTTTTCTGCAGTATCCTATTAATGTGAATTACATTGATTGATTTTCAGACTTAAACTTACATTCCTGAAATCAGCTCAACTAGTTCATGATACATTACTTTCGATTTACATATTGCTGAATTCAATTTGTTAATATGTTATTTAGGACTTTTATGATGTGTTCATAAGTGAAATTAAAATGTAATTTTTATTTCTTTTAATATGCCTATCAGGTTATTGGTATTATACTTATGTTGATCTCTTGATTCAATTTGGGAATTGCCCCCTATTTTTATAAGAATTTGTTCAAGAATGGTTTATTTTTTCTTTAAATATTTGAAAGAATTTACTGGTGAACATGTAGTCCTGAGCTTTTCTTTCTATAAAGGTTTTTAATTAGGGGTTTAATTTATTAAATAAAGAGTTTTCAATTTGTTTTCTTTTTAAAATATATTTTTTATTAATGAGAGAGAGAGAGAGAAAGATATCAGTAATGAGAGAGAATCATAGATCAGCTGCCTTCTGCACACCTCACACTGGGGATCAAGACTGCAACCCGAGGATGTGCCTTGACTGGGAATTAAATCCTGAAGTTCAGATTCATAGTTGACACTCAACCACTGAGTCATGCCAGCTAGACTTTTTTTTTTTTGCATCAATTTTGTTTTCCTATGAAAATTTTCTTTTATTTAAATTTTCAAATTTATTGGCATAAAGCCTTTTATAATACACTAGAGGCCTGGTGCATAAAATTTGTGCACAGGGTGGGGGGTGTCCCTCAGCCCAGCCTTCATGCTCTTCAATCCAGGACTGCTGGCTCCCAACC
Organism: Vespertilio murinus; assembly: GCA_963924515.1. NCBI lineage: Eukaryota > Metazoa > Chordata > Mammalia > Chiroptera > Vespertilionidae > Vespertilio > Vespertilio murinus. The sequence goes on along the minus strand of OZ004717.1, from coordinate 30,788,792 downwards.
ACTGGCCTGCCTGCCTGCCTGTCTGATTGCCCCCTAACCACTCCCCTGCCAGCCTGATAGATACCTACCTGCTCCCCTGCCAGCCCAATTGCCCCTAACTGCCCTTCCCTGCTGACCATCTTGTGGTGTTCATCTTGTGTCCACATAGGGGTGGCCATCTTTGACCACATGGGAGCAGCCATCTTGTGTGTTGAAGTGATGGTCAATTTGCATATTACCTCTTTATTATATGGGATTATCATAAGAGGATTTTCATGATCTGAAGAATTTGTTGTGATTCTTTTTTTAATCCTCAGATTGGAAATCTGTACCGTCATTTTTTAAATAAATATTGCCAGATGTTATCAAGTTACACTATTCTTTTAAAGTAACAGATTTGTGGTATGGTTTATTCTTTCTATTTGCTTGTTTTCTATTTTATTGTTTTTTGTGTTGTTTTTATTTCTTTCTATTTTCTTCGGGTTTCACTTGCTGTCCTTTTTTTTTCATAATTTTGGGACAATCTTTGGAAGCTTAGATTTTCATCCTTTTAATTTAAAACTACAAATTTCATTCTAATTACCAGTTTAGCTGCATCTTACAAGTATCTATTTCTTATTATTATACAAATATATCTATATTATCATCTGAGAATTCTCCTTTGATTCTTTTGGTCAATTGCTATGTTTAATTTTCCTAATCTCTAATAGATGGATATTTTTAGTTTAATATTTTGCTATTACTTTCAAGATTGATCCTTCTATAATCAGAAAATATATTCTAAGTAATTTTCGTTCTTTGAAAACACCTGGTCAGTTGTGATAAAAAGTTCATATGCATGTTGATCTCTCCCATATAGCACATTTTTACTGTTATCATGCATTTCAATTCTATGTGTATTTTAGAGCTCAAAACACTAATCCTATGTTTTGCTTAGTCATTTACTTTGACACACATATTTACCTTTACTTTGTTTCTTTATTACTTTCTAAAATTTTGTGTTTCTAGAATAATTTTTCTTATGCATGAAAATTTCTTTATTTTTTTCCTTTTATTCAGATTTACTGGCAAAAAATAAAATAATGACAGTGTTGACTTATCCGGAAATGTTTATATTTTACTGGAATTATGGAAATATAATTTTCAATGGCATAAAATTTTAGGTTGTCATCTACTTTTTCTGCTTTCAAAAATTGACATGCTGTTGCCAATTGTTTTGTTTGTTTGATTCATTTTTAAGATACAAGCTCTTTTTTATTATTATTGCCTTTCTGAGGGTGTTTTACTTTGCCTTCTTTTAACTTTAGATTTGTCTTTTTTATTTTTAGGAATTTTTTATGATACGTTCAGGAATACTTTGTGTTTTTCCTATATAGGGTTCATATTTCTACTTGAAATTTTGAGTTGATGTATTTTCCTAATTTAGTTAATATGTTTTTTCCACTACTTTTTCAGATATTACTTCTGTCATATTTTCTCTTTCCTGATTTTCTGAAACTTCAGTTACATGCATATATTGGACTTTTTCACATTTCTAAACAATTTCCAATATGATTTTTTTCTACTCTTTTACTAAATTTTTATTATTTTTGATCTTTATGTTTGAGTGCATATATTTTCTATTATCCTATCTGTAAGTTTATGTAACCTTTCTTGCGCTATGTTCAGTCTATGTTCAAACCCATTTATTGGTTTTTAATTTTCATAATTGTATTTTCTGATTCTATAATTTCCCCTTGATTCTTTTCATGGAATTCAGTTTTCCAGTAAACTATTTCATTTTTTCATATATATTCTTAAAAACAAGATAATTATAGTTATTTTAAAAATTTATGTCTAATAGATAACTCCAGTGATTGGATCACATGAAAATTTTTGTATCAGATTTTTTTCCTCTTGAACCTTTGTTACGCCTATACTTTTTTTTTTGTCTTATATCCTTCTTCTATGGCAAGTTCTGAATGCTAGTTCATATACTCTGAGCACTAGAAGGGCACTGAAATACCAACTCTGCTTTCTTTGCCTGTTGCCTTGTACAACATTGTAATCGATCAAATGCTTCTAAGGAGGAACTGAAAGTGTCTTGCACTCTTTTCTCTGTGCATTCTTTCCCTCCAGAATCTCTCCCTTGTGCTTCAAGACCACTACTAAAACATCAGTGGTCAAATATTGATGATGTTTAGAAATGCAGACTGTCTTTTGAAAAATGAGACAGCTTTTAATTGCGTAATGTCACAGAAAAACCTGAAAAATGCTTGTTTCATTTTTTTGTTGTTGTCTCCATAGAAGTTTATTTAAATGTTGTCCTAAGAATATATAGTTCTGTTTATCAACAAATAGTAGAGTTTAAGTGATACCTAACCCTAAACTTAATCATATCTAGGATATGCATAATTGACCATACTCCTTAATCGGAAAAAAATAGAAACCAAATAGGCAATTGTAAAACTCAAAATGAAAAAAAGAAGGTCACTAAGAAAGCACCACTGTACTGCAAGCTTACACAATAGTGTAGAGTTTCAAAATGGCTGATTTTGACTCTCTGACAGACAGCATTTTTTTAAGTTAGTTGTTTTTATTAGTGGAAGAGTAAAGTTGGCATCCTGTTAAGATGAGTTTCAGTGAGGTTTATGGTTGTTCTTTCCATTTCCGGGCTCTTGTCCTGTGAGATATTATCCATTTCAAAAAGGTGTGCTATTTCAGCAATTTCTTGTTCAACATTGACAGTTGCCATTTCACAAATATTAGAAAGATTGAAAAGTCCTATAAGATCATTAAATCCATCCCCCTGGCACTGTAGGCGAAGCAAGTGAAGCAAAACTATTGTGTGTGTGTGTGTGTGTGTGTGTGTGTGTGTGTGTGTGTGTATGAGAGTGTGTGTGTATGTGGGTTATATTTGGTTTAGTGGTTTCTAGTAAAAATAATACTGAGTGAAAAGTGTGAGGGTGCCTAGATAAGTAAGAAGTTTCTGGTAGGAATTTTCATTGTTTCTTTTCTACTTTATCAGTTTGAATATTTTTTTATCATTAGGCATCTATTTTATATCCCAAATGCATATTTTAAAGCAATGTTTGAAGTTTAGATTGTACTTTTCACTTAAACCCCATGTTCTGATTAATTTCAGCACTGACTTGATAAGCTGGAATTGCATGGAACCCCACACTAATCATTCTGGAAATCTATTATCTCATTGCTACAGTGATGAAAAATATATAGACTGCATTACCTTTCATTTAATTATAATAATTTCACATATGTCCATACATTCTATAACTCTTAAAGGTTAAAAAAGTGTTATTGTTAATAATAAATACCTGAATATTATTGTATTAAGTAAAATTTACTCTTTCACATTAGTATTCCACTTGATAATACAGTAAGGAAGCATCCATTGATAGTTGGTTATTCAGCGTTGTGTTTTCATTACATTTAGTTAAAATTTAGAGATTTAAGCATCTTATAAATATATCTACTTAATCCTAAAATATCAGTGGACTCATCTCTTGAATATAAAAATATAGCTAAAAATACTAAATATATTTAAACATAAGAAGGATTCCTTTTGGTGATAATCATATAATCACCAAAACACTTTCTGATTCTGCTTGTTATTAAATACTATTTAATTAAATCACCAAAAGTACTTGATAGTATTAGCTTTGTAATACATATCTGAATGAATAACATATAAATGAATAACAATCTTTCTTAGGCAATATCAAAACATCACCACTTATGAATAAATTAAAAGAAGAAATAGCCAGAAAATGAAAGAGATTATATACCAACTATTACACTGTCATTAATAGCAGACAGTTCTCAAAGTTTTGACTTCTAGCCCTGTCCAGTGTGGCTCACTGGGTTGGAGCATTATTGTGTTCACTGAGAGGCCTATACACAGAAGAAGGTTTCCTTGCTCTCCCTTTTCTCTCAAAAAAAAAAAAATAAGAGAGAAAGAGAGAGAGAGAGAAGAAGAAGAAGAAGAAAAGAAAAGAAATAAAGAGAAGAAAAGAAAAGGAAGGAAAGGAAAGGGGATAATGGTTTCTAAACTATGGAACTAGACAATAAAACAATTAAGCTATTTATTTTGGGCCTTACTGTATCATGTATTTAATATTTCATTTCATTATTTGGAAAGCACAGAGCATCAAGCATGTTATAAAAATTCTTTACCAGTTCCCAAAATGTTACAGAATAAATTATGGATCCTGCCATGCCTGGTGATAGACATATTTTAAAATGTCAATGAGTTTCTGGTACAAAATAATTCAATATTATAGCACCATGCACTTCAATCACACTCAGAAAACAGGTATTGCAGGTAATCTCAACTTCTAAGGAGGACTTATAACAGTGTTAATGAAGTTCACAGTCAGGTATAGATTGTGGCTGCTCACATTCTAGTACCAAATAATGAAATGCCACCTGCAATATTCTACTCCTCTCACCCTGCTTTGAACATGTAACCCAATATGCTATTTCAATAATTGAACAGATCTTCATTAGTAAAAGCAAAGTTCTCCTGGCTAACATTTAAAGAATATGCATGAAAAGATTTCCATAGGTACAGTCCTTCTGTTGCAAGAGTAATTATGTAAATCTGCATGTGATATTATGTTATGTTCATATTAATAGTTTATCTCTAGAGTTTTTAACAAGATAGTGATGTTTGCCTGGCTGGTGAGGCTCAGTGATTGAGCGTCAACCTATGAACCAGGAAGTCACAATTCTTTTGCTATAAAGGCACATGCTGGGTTTGGAGCTCGATTCCTGGTGTGGGGCATGCAGGAGGCAGCCTCTCAGTGATCCTCTCTCATCATTGATGTCTCTATCTCAGTCTCTCTCCTTTCCTCTCTGAAATCAATAAAAAATATATATTAAACTATAATGTAAATGTGTATATGTGTAATTATTTGCTTAAGGTCACATAATGAATAATGGTAAGGCAGAGTTTGAACCCAGACATTGATCGATTAGAATGCCTGGACTAGAATTTTAAGATTGAAGAAGTCTGTACATTATCTCTAGTTCAATACCTCATTTTAGAGATTAAGGGGGAGACCTATGGCATTGGGTTTCTGATGTAGGACTGTGCCTTCTCAAGGACTGGCACGCCTGCTCCCAGCATAGTAGTCAGGACTCACTCTTGTCCTAGAGATGACACGCACCAATTCACCTTCATGTGGCTGTCCAGTTGTATGGAATGCTACAGGAAATTCTAGAAAGAACATAAAAAATAAGATAAATTAAACATCATTATCAGAGTTTCGGGATAATATTAACTTCGGTTTCTACATTTAGGAGACCTCTGCATATCAGAATGCTGGATTAAGAATCAGGGAGCCAGTTTAGGGGCTTGCTTCTAAGTACCTTTGAAAGTTTGGGTAAATTTTTTAATCCCTCTGGTTCTCATTTGCCTTATCTGGAATTTAAGAGGATTGTACTAGATGATTCTTAAGGCCCCTTCCAGCTAGAAATTTCTGTGATTCTTTATCATGCAAAGTAGAGAACTGAGATAACCACATAGCTGTATCAAAGTGTAAACAAGGCTCAATACTTTGCTTTACTTGTCTGCATATTTCAGATAAAAAGTGTGGGGTGGTTTTTTGTTTTTTTTAATCCTAACTCACCAGCAAAATTGCTTCTGCTTTTACTTTACTTTGTTTGCCAATGCAGCCAGAACTCTGGGCTGTCTTCACAAATACTGAGTCTAGAGGATCATGTTAAACAGAAGGCTAGATTGAGCTATGTGAAATTGACATAGACTGTACTCATATTAAAATGGATGCATGTTCCGGGTGGTGGAATCAGAAAGGCAATGCACACAAATATAAACAAATGGAAAACTTCAAGGCTTGTTTACATAACTACATTCTAGTATACATATCTAGAGATGTTGCAATTAGGAAATCTTTGCCTGTCAAAACTGGTCATTTAAAATTTGTTCTCACTTCCTTCCCCTGTGATTTTTTTTTTTTTAGCAGTGATTTTTTTTAATCACCTTCACCAAAAATAAGTTTCAAGTGTCTCTTCAATTCATTTGCACTTTTCCTTCCCCAGCTTTTCCTGGCAGCTTGTTCTTATGTGCAGCATTAAATAGTTCTGCTCTGGTTCCCCGGCCGAACCCTGGGGCTGAATTTTGCCTTCAATAGGAACATATCAACACATTGGTCGCACAGTAAGCTTTTATTAAAACACCGCGTGCATCCAAACAACAACTTGTCCACTGTTTTCTGTATCTCACAAATTTTCCTGAGAATGCCCAAGTTTAAAAAAAGCTCCACTGTTAAATCCCCTACTTCCCAATGAGACTAAAATGAAAGTGGGTTCCCAATTAGACACCTCCCTTTACTGCATCCCCTATTCCCAAGCCTACTCCCTTTTGCTTTCTGTTCAGTCTAGCCTTGGACGCTGTATTCAAAGAAGGAACCCAGTAAATGCCTTACAGAAGCGAGCCGCACTTTCTTCTCATCCCTTGCCCCTTTGATGAGATAACCTAGCAAATCCGGGGTGCTTTTCCTAATGCAGCCGTGCTATATGCTGATGGTTTTGCAGATTTTCCCACCGTATCCTTCAAATCCCTTTCTGGGTGTATGTTCTGCATAATTGGCTCCTTGATCCTGTACTTATTAGTTTGTATCTCTCTACCTGAACTGCACTTGGCATCCTCTGCCTTAATCACCCACAATTCAAATCCTCTCCAATCTGATAATATTGCGCCTTATTATTTGCTAAGACTTCAATTTTAGTATCACCAGCAAATTCAATGATCTTTTCTCCTCTGCACGTGTCCCCAGATACGTATGCCTTATTCCCAGGGCTCTGGAAAACATGTTATTTCTAACCCCCTTCCAAGCCGAGTTTGCCATCTATGGCCGCCTTTTGTCTACTACTCTTAAATTAGTTTTCTGCTGCAATATGCTATTTTACCTCCCATTCCCTGGGTCTGCTTGAGATATAAATCTTCCATGTGAAACCCTGTCAAATACTTTTTGAAAACAATTTTTTTTTCTTATCTATTGAGGCGGTGGTGCCGGCCAAGAGCTCTGGAAAATTAGAGAAATACAGCCTCCCACGCATGAGTCTGCCCTGACAATCTCAAAGCAATCTTGTCGGGGTCCTCCATTTGCATTCCGAGAGGTCCCAGAGATCTCTTAGACAGATAAAATGTGCCACAGCATTTTTTTATTTATTTCCTACTTGTTTAGGGACAGAGGAGTAGAGCCCCGTTTTTCCATGCCTTTTCTGGAGAGCATCACATGTTGGTAATATGCTGTCACCAAAGGCTCAGATTTGGGGCAGCGCAGGTGTGTGCAGTGTGGTAGTTCATTCATTGTCGGGTGTGGCCTGGCAAGGCAGTCTGGGTAGACGGAAGCCACCATAACATTGGCCATGACTATCTACAATATGTTAAGATCACCTATAAGCCACTTACTTTCTTGCAAGCTAAGTAAATTATTTTGAAATGAATATGGACTTAATAGGAAAGTTGTTTAAATGGTACAGATAATTCCTATATACCTTTCACCTAGCTTGACTAATGTTATTATCATGCAGAATCATAGACCAATCATCAAGACTTAGAAATTACCATGGATATAATACTATTAATTAAACTATAAACTATTAAATTTTTAGAGTTTACCCTCTAATGTCCTTTCTTCTGCACTAAATTGTTGTGTCTCCTTCGTCTTCTTTAATCTCTGACAACTCCTTGTTTCTCCTTAAATGGTCTGTGACAGTCTTTCTTGTTTCTCATGTTTCTCATGATTTGACATATTTAGGAGTGCCGGTCAGGTATTTTGTAGACTATTCTCCGATTGGTTTTATTTTTCTGATCTTACACCTTAAGATTATGCATTCTTTTTTTTGGCAATGATGCTATAGAAATGATGTGCCCTTCTTAGCAAATCATATCAGCGCATGGTACTGAGCTTGATCATTTGATAAGATGACATCTGCCAGGTTTCTCTACAACAAAGTTACTATTTTTCCTTTTGTAATTGGTAAATATTTGGAAGGGGATGTGTAAGCCTATGCAAATGCCATGCTTATTCTCAAATCTCTGCTCACTCATTTTCCCGTCCTTCAGTGGAATTTACCTATAAACATTTTTACTTTAGTGGTTGCACATTGGAAATTTTCAATCTTTGTACTTTCTAATTTATTAGTTAGAATTCTTCTGTAAAGAATAGCTTTCTTTGCTCCCCACTCATCTATTCAATTATGTAGCTATATCAGTTAGAGCCCATGGATATGTATTTTGTTGTAAGGGTGATATGTAAGAGGGATTCAAAAGAATTCACCAATATAAAAATATATTGCCAATTAGAAGTGAAAACTTTGGCAATGTCTATGTAAGAAAAATAAATCTAGAAAAATATACTTTGTCAGGTACTCAACATAAGTAGGCTTCTCTGATGTGGATAGCATGGCTTATCAGGACTGTTCCTGATAACCACCAGATTTTCCCTATTGGATTAAAAAAAATCATAATCCCTATATTTACCTCATAAGATGTAAGGTTGGAGAGAGCTAAAACAGAGGTGTATAGGTTCAGTATTGCAAAGGATTGAGTTGTTGATAATTGTAATAATTCAGAAACGGATTCAGTAGCAGGGTATGATAATGGAAAGAAAGGAAAAAAAAAATGACTACATGCTGTCAGTGGAGGAAGTTAAGTCTTGGAAGTGGGATGTGCTGGCATCTAGCAGAGGAAATTGAAATTGATAGGAGGAATGATGAAATAACCCTGACAAGTGTGCCTTGCTCACACAGGGCTATTATTAATAAGTTGCTGACACCATCCCAGAGCATATTCTTAATGCACCCAGCCTTGGTAATCAACAAAACTGAATCCCAGGAGTGTAGGACTGAGAGTATTGATATAATCCCTGTCCCTGTTAGCCTGGCTCAGATCTGGCATAGGCTTGGGCCTATGGATATATCTGCCAACATGCCATTTGCAGGGTGTAGAAGACAAAGACAGGAGAAACGAAATTGAAGACAATGATGCCTCTATCAAGCAGTAAATCAAAGTTTAATAGCAATATATTTGTTGACAACATCTACCCATCATTATCTTACATATCTCTTTATTTATTCAATAAATATTTATGGACTGCATACTATATTCCAAGCATTGTGCTAAGTTCTGAAAGCACAAAGGTAAACAGGAAATGGTCTCTCCTCTCAAGAGGTATCTATGATCTTAAACTGCTTTCTAAGCCCCTGTTTGAGAATTATTGCCTCCAATTTATTCCTTCATCAATTTAGAAAATACATAATGAAGACCTATAATTCTTACATTATGCTACATATAGAGGTATACAGACAAAAATCTGTGTATTTATTCTAAAGAAGCTTATAGGTAGACCTGATTAAAAAAAAAACAACCCAATTGTGATATAGTGTGATTAGTGGTACAATGGAGAAGTGAACAAGATCTGTTAGAACAGATGGAAGAGGCACCTAACTTAGACCAGAAATTTTAAAGACTTCTTAACAGCAAAGGCACTGGCCTGAGTCATAAAGGGAATGTGAAGGTTTCTAAGAGAAGTAGGTGTAGAGAGGATAGCAATTCTGAATGCAAGAGGCAGGAAAGCTCAATCATATGTAGAAATGCAAGTCACAGAGTGAGGTTGGTTTACTGAGTCCAAAAAGGAGAGATGGGAAATATACGAGTAGAGAAACAAGCCAGAACCAGATAAGGAATGCCTTGGAAAATATTCAAGAATTTAAATTCTAATATGAAGGTCATAAGAAACTATTTAAGGAAAAAAAAGTGACTCAATGAAGTTTAGATTTTGAATGATCCTTTTGGAAGCAGTGCAAAGAGTGGATTTGAGTATATGAAACAATAGACAAGGTGATAATAGAAGATAACATTAAAATAAATCTAGTAAAACTTCTGGGTTTATATCCAAAGGAAAAGAAAATAGGATCTCAAAATATCTGCCTTCCCATGTTCGCTGTAGCATTTTTCACAATAACCAAGGTATGGAAACAACCTAAGAGTCTGTCAATTGATATAAGAAGATATGAGATACACACACACACACACACACACACACACTCACTCACTAGAGGCCCGATGCATGAAAATTCATGCACTTGTGTGTGGGGAGGGGGGAGGCTTCCTCAGCCTGGCCTATGCCCTATTGTAGACCAGGAGCCCTCAGGGGATGTCTTACTGCCATGGAAGTGGGAGAGGCTCCCGCCACCATAGCTGCACTTGCCAGCCATGAGCCCAGCTTCTGGCTGAGCCGTGCTCCCCCTGTGGGAGTGCACTGACCACCAGGGGGCAGCTCCTTTGTTGAGCATCTGCTCCCTGGTGGTCAGTGCACGTCATAGCAACTGGTTGTTCCACATTTGGTTGATTTGCATATTAGGTTAAATATGTAAGGTTAAATATGTAAGACGATGGATGTGTTAATTTGCTAGATGGAATGAATTAAGAGCCATGGCTCTACATGACCCCAGCCCAAATGGTTTCCCTTCCTCTAAGAATTATGGATTATGGGTTCCTTCTCCCCAGCCAAGAGATCTGAGACCCAAAACATGTCTAGAAAATAGACCTCATAACATCCTTGCCAGCCATCCTGTTCTGTGACCAAGAACGTCCCTAAATTCCATCACTTTGGTAAATGTTACTACATGAAACTGACAAACACAGTATAAAACACTTCTATGTAACAAAGATCCTAATTCCTACTGATGAGTTAAGCACATGAGAGGAAAAGTGACTCTGCTCTGTGGCTGACCTGGGGTCCAAACCAATGAATGCTCTGACTCCAATTCTTTTTCTTGCTACTTAGAAAAGATTCTTGACAATAGCTTCCAAAATTAAATCCTTCCTCCCCATCCCCTAAAAACAGCTCTTATCAAGCCAGTACATTTTGAGAGCCTAGGCTGTTCTCTGAAAAATCTCTTAGCTTTATGGAAATTATCTCACACACAGTGCCTTTTCCTCTCAATTAGCAAGGACCAGCTCATGGCTCAGTGCCCCCCAAATAACAATATATGTCAGAAAAATAAAAAGCCATTGTTCTCTCCTCACCACTGCAGTATTGCATAACAAGCATAGGGATAACGGAGAATTCTGCAGAGTCCCTCCAAATTCCTATATCAGTAACAGTAAAAATCAAATTCAGAGTTCAGACAAGTAAAACACACACACACACACACACACACACACACACACACACACACACGAAGAATGAGGATAAGAAAGAGGGAGAGGAGAATCCTAAGAACATTTTTGTCTGACTATGATACTCAAACTAGAGAGTAAAAACTAAACCTGAGGACTCACCTCCCAAATACCATATATTGATTCAGTTTAACTCAGACTACAAATGTGATATATCATTCATGGCCAGATACAAAAAATGAAATTGTTCCAAACTGCCAAGAGCTCATACTATGAAATGAATAGTAGATAAAATAAAAATATGCACTATTCGTATTTTAAACAAGCTACAATCAATATTATATGATGAAAGTTTGTTTTTATGGTAGTTACCAGTTCATATTTATTATATAATCCTAATATGTTGTTATGTTTCAGTTGAAATAGATAAGTTATTAATATAGATGCTGCCAAAGAGTTTATAGATAAATCAAGCAGATAAATTTACATAAAAGATTTAAATCATATAGGAAAATTTAAATATCTTCATTATTTGGGGAATCATAAGAGTAAATAGTCATGTGTCCCATAATAACATTTTGGTCAACAATGGACCACAAAGATGGTGATCCCAGGAGATTATAATGGAGCTCAGTTTTCTCTAATAAATGAAAGGCTGTATAGCTCAGGAAGAATTTTATTTTGATGGGGGGCTTGGTAATAGATTCCCTCTCACAGCACCTCAATTTCTGAGTGCACACATTATTCAGAAGGTTTACAGCCCTCCTGGATCTAGCTTGATGGTCCTCAGAAAACATTGCTGTAAATAATTTATTTTGTTGAGAACCTAAGCTTCTGTACAAGGACACAGGTCCGCAGAAGCTACCTTAACTGGTATTAAGCACCATCGCCACTTTAGGAAAAGCTGTCTGCAGTAGTGTTGAGCCACCCTGTCCCTGTACTTTAGAAATATTTTCAGGTTGTAATGATGTAAGCATAAATAAGTTTTATTTCTCCCATCAATTCAATGCCAGAGAGAGTTCTTTGTGCCAGATAGGGTCAATGGAAGCCAGAACAAATTTTCCAAAATCAAAATATTCGGTCCTCAGTTCTACACACCCATTCCCTTGTTAAATACCCTCTTTTTCATGACTATCACAAAGCTCCTTATTCTGATCACTGCTTCAGCATGCAGTAGCCAAAACTACATTGCCATGACAATCCCCTGCGTTTGTCTCTCCATCTTGATTTCTTGTTCCCACTGATCCTCGGGCCACCTTTCACTCCTTCCTATGCTCACTATTATGGTGACCTATACCTTACTCAGCTGGTTTCTCCTCAATAGTTCCAATCAATCCAGCTCACATCCCTGTTCATGGAGCAGCATTTATGGCTTCAATATTTTATATCTGATCCTGTCAGGAAGAAGCAGGGGGAGGGCTTGTGGGACTGTGTTTATAATGTCTACAGTAGAGTGCTAGTGTAGTCATGTCCTAGGATTTCACATTTACTTACCACTCCTAGAGCAAGTTCCAGTCTGAAAACTCCATTCATAGTAAGAGCCCTACACAGGTGTGTCATTTTTTAACTTTTATACCGGTGATATTTGACCTTTCTACATTTCATGGTATACATAAACTAACTGGTAATAAAATTCTACCACACACCAAACATATTTTTGCCAAACAAAAAAATGGGTAAAATTTTTATTTATTCACACTGGAATGTAATTGTTGTGTTGGCTGTTATCCTTTTTTTTAATATAATTGTCTGAAGCTTTACACATGTCTTCTTTTTTCCTCAATGACACCCCAGACCCCGCACCCTCTCCAGCCATTCTCACCCCAGGCAAGCCCCCACAGCCTCAGTGTCTGTGTCCATTGGTTATGCTAATATGCATGTATACAAGTCCTTTGGTTACTCTCTTACTCTCCCCCCCATCTCCTACCATTTGTTTCTGGATCTATTCTTGTTCACCAAATTATGTTGATCATTGTATCCCACATATGAGTGAGAGCATGTGATATTTATCTTTCTTCGACTGTTGTCCTTCTTTTATAATTTTATAATTTCATAATTTTATAAGGGAAAAAAGGTCAGTGCCCTGACTAAATAGAATTCTTATGGCACTTCAGCGTGCCTGTTGTGGCACACTGGCTGAAAATCGCTGTTTAACCCTAACCCTGACCCCTTTTACTTCTAACCTTAACTCTAACCCTATTTTTGCTCTACTTTTTCTATGTGTAGTTATATCTAAATACACAAATATTTACCAAGGTGTTACAATCGCCTGCTGTATGTAGTATAGACCTGTAGCCTAGGAGCTTTAGGCAGTACCATATTGCCTAGATATATAGTAGGTTTGAGTAAGAAATTTGCTCTAATTTCAAACAATGATGACATCTCCTAATGATGCATGCCTCAGAACATAGCCTCATCCTTAAGCAATGCATGACCGTAATTAAAACATCAGGAAAAAAAAATAAGCTTCATTATTCTCTCATGCTCAACACTCTGCTGTGCTTTTTATGGGAAATTAGAGCAGTTAGTTAATTTAATTTAATTTAATTGTTGAATTTGTATTTTGTACACAATATTGGCAGCCCAAAAGCAATGATATGTTTTTCTTTAAATGAAATAGATTTTTCTCACAGTTCAAGTAAATGATTGGCTTAGGAGACAGTAGATAACAACCAAAATAAGCAGAGTACATCAGAAAGATGTCCCTGACACCAATCTACCAATTCAAGCGCTAAAAGAATTAAGTAGTTTATTTCTCCTTTTATAAAAATGCAATCTAGTAGTAAAATTCCATGAAATATAGCTGTCATGGTTACAGAATTTTGAATATTGTCTATATCTCCATCCCAGCTCACCTTCTCTCACCAGCTTTCTCCAACATGGACTTCATGCTCTACCATCGTGCTTTGACTCTATGTATGTAGGTGCAATGAAGTATGTGTCTCTCATCATATTTGTTCATTGTCTAAATTGTCATGAATGTCAATACAGGCACAACAGTCCCTAATTCCAAACAAGTTAATGGACGACTTAAAGACCCTGAAAGTTCATGAAAAGAAAAATGAAAAATGAAGAAAACTCACCCTGTGTCTGGCTTGAGTTATGAACAGTTAGGTATATGGCTGTTCTAGATGTCCTCCAATTTCAATTCACATCTTCTCTCTTCCTGCCTCCCCAGAACCCTCATTCTATCAGGACTTCTAGTCTGAGTCTCTGGATTCCAGAGAAAAAAGGATATGCCTGCACCAGCACACGTTTAGGTTGAGAAAGGATTAAAAATAAAAATAAGGAAGGGGTGTGTGTGTGTGTGTGTGTGTGTGTGTGTGTGTGTGTGTGATTTATTTCAAGACTGGAAACTGGGAGCGGAGAAAGAGTGTGGGTGCAATAAATCGGTTCTTTGCCTTTAAACTTGTGATGTAAAGTCTAGGAAAGATAATACTGTACATCCTCTGCCTGCTCATGTACCCGTGGCAGAGGAGGGCCTTTTCTGCCTGGCCCTGGGGCCCCCACAAAGGGCACCGGAACCAGGGAGAAGAGTGGATCCCAGAATCCTGACTTGTTTACTGACTGATCCTAGAGGAAAAGGTGGCTTCCTAGGCACAGTGTGTTCCAACTCCCCCCTCTGTCCCCAGGCCCCCAGCCTGCTCTGGCTGGCACTCACTTCTCCCGCCTGTTCTGGAGACAGGCATAGTTCTGACACCCCTCTATAGGCATGCTCCATGTCCTACTATTACAGCAAACCATCACTGATTTACTCTTTGGAAGGAAACAATTATCAATCCACCTCATGTGATACCAACAAGCATGGAAGAAATTGTGACCTTTCCAACAGCAAGCTTCTGGGCAGGAGGGAGAAGGAAAGGGAACAGCAGGGTCAGAGACCTACTTGTCAGGATTTCGGCTGAAATCAAAAGCACTTTTCAAAATAAACCCAACAGCTATCCTGAGCTTCCTTCCATCTCCTCCCTCTTGGTTTCCTCCACCCTCTGGAATTGCATAGAATTCCATTTTCTAATTTTTGTATGTGTTCAAGTTAAAAACAAAAAATCTCAAACCACCAAAACCGGTTTGGCTCAGTGGATAGAGCGTCGGTCTGCAAACTGAAAGGTAACAGGTTGGTTTCCGGTCAAGGGCATGTACCTTGGTTGCAGACACATCCCCGGTAGGGGGTGTGCAGAAGGCAGCTGGCCAATGTTTCTCTCTCATCAACGTTTTATCTCTCTATCCCTCTTCCTTCCTCTCTATGGAAAATCAATTATATATATATTTAATCTCAAATCATCTTCAGTAATACTTACTTGAACATGTCTTCCTCCTTTAAGATGTAGATTATTTATCTCAATTGATCATGAAATAGTAAACAGTTTCCCCCAATTAAAAAAGGATAAGAGGTCACACAACGTTTCAAAAATCTGGTCAGTCTATATCCATGCTCCACAGAGGACAAGATGCTAGTGGAGAAGAATGGTTGCTTTTCAAAGATGTCACCAATTTCTGTGTTCATTAAAATTAACCTAGATGACTTTTTCATGGCCTCCCTAGTTGTCCTGCATCTGTATTTGGAGCCAGCCAAATTTTTAGTGACGGTCCTCACTGCTCCCTCTTACTGTCCCCCTTGCACCTGCATTTAATTCTCATCTTATTCCCAGCTCTCATCACACCCAAGAGATGGCTGATTTCAGTGGTAAATGAACACGAATATGCCCAAGGTTTGAAAATTTTCAAATCAGAGTGTTAAATGAATGCAGAAGATTATACTTAAAATACCTGTCACAACTCAGGTGGCATCTGTTTCAAGAACACAAATAATCCAATATTTTGATTGTCGCATTATTCACTACTCTTTTGAGAGAAAACAGAAAGCAGAACAAGCTACACGTGAAGCCAAATAAACAAATTGTGGTTTAGACAAGAGGGACAAACGGGGCTATTTTAAAACCTGAAAACATAGTCACCTGACTTGTTTGTATAAAGTGCACATATTTTGACAAATTTTTAAAGCCTGCATTTTCTGAATCAATATGCATGTCCAAATATCAGTTGATTTAAAGTGAGAATGAAGATGACAGAGCTGCTGTGCTAATCTATGAGGTATATGTGAAAAAAAAAATTACACATTTATACACACATCTATACACAAGCTTTGTACGTGATCAGCCAGGACTTCTTAATTTGTATTAGTAAACCAAGTACAGGATTTAAGTTAGATATCATGTTAATGCCTTTAGAGAGTTTAAAGTAGATAGCAAACCTTAAATAGTACATTTTGCCTCCCTGTATTTAATTTTCTATATGTACAAACAAAGCAAACTAGAAATGTATATCTTAAAGGTTGCCATGCAAGTTGCTGAGTTGCGTGATTCTGTATAGTAATTTTTTTCACCCCCGTACGCATATCAATATTTAGAAATTTGCTCTAGAGGGAGATTGATTTACCATATGTAGTGATAACAACCATTACAAACTCCCGATATTTCGCAAACCATGATATAAATTGACTTTACTTCACACTCCTGGATGCCATTAGACTCTCCCACTACCAGGGAAATTGTTTCCATGGTAACTGAAAGGGGAAAAGCACAGGGAGGGAAAGAAAGACACAAAAAGCGAACGCAATGAGATATCTATGGAATAAACAAAGTATGGGCAAGTGTTGGATGTCATAGCACCGTTAGTGCTTCTAGATCCACATCCTTCTAGAGATGCTAGGGCCATGTGGTCTGACAGATCCAAGGAGAAGGGAAGATGGTGCTTGAGGTAGGATGCGTTAAAATGGCCACAGGTGGCAGGGCTGTCTGTGGTTCCCTGGATGGATGATGCCTAGTAAATGGAGCCTGCTGAATCTTTCTTTTGCAACCAAGTCTGCGGGATTGGTGTGGGCGTGGTGAGACTCATTCAGAAGACAGCCAGTAGTAGCCACTAGTTAGATTGAAAGCAGAGCTGTTCAAAGAAGCTCCAAATGCCCCTTCCTAAGACAGCTGCAGTGGCTAGGAATTCTCCAGAGGGTATCCAGCACGAGCATCCGCTCAGACAAGTGGGGTCACTCCAGAAGTTCTCTAGAGCCACATAGTAGGTGGCACACGCTTTATCTTCTTCCCCATGCTGCTGAAGAATAATACGCAGGTAGTACAATTTAATTGTTATTAGATCCTGCGTATATGCGGCTCTTAGGATGAACTTGGGGGAACACCCATTACTTATAAACATATACTTTTTAATTAATTTTTTGTAATGCAAAGTAGATGTCTAATGCATTCATGGAACAATGTGCACTCTCCTCTGGAGGGGCTATTTTAATACCTGCAGTTCCCTAGTTTATTAATCAAAGACTTTTTAGCCTTGGAGGTAATTTATATGTGCTTGATCTTCAAAAGGTTGGAATTGCAGCTATATGGGGGAAAAAACAAAAAACCTTACCTCTGACAAAATCAGAAAAGATAAAGCCTCATGGAAATTCTACAAAAATGGACAATGATAGAAATATCCTTTTTTTTCCTCAGATGGTTTCTGTGAAAATGTTTTGTGGCTGTAGGAGGAAAAGGTAGCCTTTTTTTTCTCTCTCTCTCTCCAGAAGACACAATGAAATTGCTTGGCATAAAATGCAGCAGTGGTCAGGAATCTCCATCTCAGAATATGTCTATTTCTAGTAGATTTGTATTTTGAAAGAACATATTTTTTTTTGCTTTACTATTATATGAGCCAACCTAGAGCATTGTGGGCTGGCTTAAATTATTAGAAAGGTGTCCTTTTTATCAACCTTCTATGTGCTCTTTTAAAAAATCAAATGGTATTGTATTCTGATACCAAATAGAATAAAATGATTTCTTAGGCTGACAATCCTCAATTGTGTTTAACATAATTGGTTCCCTCCCTCTTTTTTTCTTGAGCTACACATTCTTCTTTGCCTTGCTTGTTTCTCCCTGGATATGGCTTTGGGAACCCTTCTGTCTTGGTTGACATACTTAAGCCAATTTGGCACCCAAACTCAATATTGTACTCTTTGGTTATGGTTATTATTTACATAGTTGAGAGTGCAATAGACTCTGTTTTCATTTTTTAGCACAGTATACTTTTATTGGTGTAGTAGATGATCAGGTGTCCTTATTTTTATAGCCAGGTCATTCTACCAGCTCACGTTGAACTTGTAGTTACCTTAACACCCCTAGATCTTTGTTCTGCTTAAAGTCAGGCCTTCCCCTTCTGCACTGACTTTCCGAAGCTAACTGCAGATTATTATGTTCGTCGCTGTTATCTCACAGGTTTAAGTCTTCCTTTTAGCCTGTCCATATCGTTTTCAATCCTAGTTCTATTATTTTAGTATTTGCTGTTAACCTTGGATTTTGAGTCAGTCAGAGTTGGACAGGATGTGTGTGATTCATGACTCAATCTATGTCATCAGTAAAAATTTATACAAGTGCTGATAAAGAAAGGGTGTCTGGGCTGCTACTCGAGACCTCTCTTGGTGTAATAAGAATATATATTCTCTGATGTTTAATCAACTCTGAATCCATCTCATTATGCTATGAAACCACTGTTCTAAACGTCACCCATTAAGGGAAACTATGAGGAAGTTCTGTGATTGCTTTTTGAAATGAAGGAGTACTCTTTCTCATTAACAGTTTTAGGTTATATCAATAGACAGGAAATGTGATAAGATGGATGTGACTATTATACCTTGTGTTGCTTCCAATACTCTTTCCTTCTGTTTGCTCCTTAGCTTCGCTGGGCATTTCTTTTCACTTGGCATTTTCCTGTAACACAATTATCTTCCTCCATAGGAACTTCGTTAGTAGTTTTATCTGGGTACTTTTCTCCTTCAATTGGAAGCTTCCTGCTAATGTCAGACAATCTCTTGCCACATGCCTTCTTCCTGCTCATTATCCTGCCAGTCTCTGATCAAGAACACAGGTGTCACAACCTACAGTCCAGAAAGGCAAGGTTTATCTAATATGTCCGAAAAGTTACACAGTTCAATAAGAAGGAACCTGATGTTATCATCTACAACTGCAAGTCCTTTAAAAAGTAAATTTTTGTTCTTTCTGTTTTAGATATCTGTATCATTCCTTTATAAACAGCTCCAGAAATGGTAGGGTCTAATGTATCTGATGACTGCATAAGTCTCTGCCCTTGAGGATGTCATTTTAGGGAAGAAATCTCATCCTTCCAACATGTCAGCTTGTTGTGTGCTTGGCTGCCTCTTCTCTCTGCAGTGGGATCTCTTGCTCCAGTTTGGCAGAAACTCAACCAGTTTAAAAGATAAGAGTAGAAGAAAGAGCAGGTTAAGGTAAGAAACGCAAAGTGTATCTCTGGGTACTTGCTGAGCTGAGTACTCACCAACCACTCCATAGTCATGCATCAAGGTCATGAATACCAAAATAAATACATAAATACATAAATACATAAATAAATCTCATGACCCTGCCTAAGAGGTTCAGACAATTTCTTCCGGGTCATATTCAACACTCTATCTTCTAATTCAGAACCCATGTTTCTGTTCTGGTGCTTCCCCAAATTTCCAACATAATACCCCATCTCTTGCCTAGGCACCTCTAACTCACCCCCTCATAGCAAAGCTTTCCTTGAACTACAAAGTTTTAATGTCAAATTCACCTAGAGGTTGTTTCTTAGATAGGTTAGATGATATTTTGAGAAGCCATCTGATGCTGTGGACATTTTGTGTCTCTAGGTGTGAGAGGTAAAGTAAGAATCAGGGATGGAACAATTATTACTTGGTAACTATTTTCATGAGCACTTCCCTTTTAGAATCAGAAAATATCCATGGCACCAAAAGCCTGTGTCAAAAAGGTTATTTAAAAACCTTCCTCCCACCGAAACCTGTTTGGTTCAGTGAGTGGAGCGTCGGCCTGTGGACTGAAGGGTCCCAGGTTTGATTCCGGTCAGGGGCATGTACCTTGGTTGTGGACACATCCCCATTAGGGGATGTGAAGGAGGCAACTGATCGTTGTTTCTAACTCTATCCCTCTCTCTTCCTCTACGTAAAAAAAATAAATAAAAAATATATTTTTAAAAA
The DNA here is from genome assembly GCA_963924515.1 of Vespertilio murinus. NCBI lineage: Eukaryota > Metazoa > Chordata > Mammalia > Chiroptera > Vespertilionidae > Vespertilio > Vespertilio murinus. The sequence continues at coordinate 30,768,630 of OZ004717.1, read as the reverse complement.
CCAAAACCTTCCTCCCAATTCTCTGGTCAGCTTCTGACCTCAGCACTGCTAACATAGGCCCTGGTCAGTACCATTCCACACGTTTCACTTCCAGGCCAGCCCCTAGACACGTCAGTGCATCCCAACTTCCATTCAGATAATTGAGCTAGTTTTATACAATTCTGATCACTCCTAGTTTCTTTGTTCTTATTGCACAGAAGGAAGAAAACCAAATTATGCTTTACATTGCTCACCATTCCTTCACCAGCTCACAAAAGAACAGAGTCTGGGACAACCCAGCCGCAGTGAAAACATCTGGGGGGACGTAAGAGTTCAAATACGGAGCCTGGCGATACAAATACAATAGCAGCTAGAATTTGGAGCCTGAGAATAGTCCACAGATTTGAACAATTATATTTGTACAGTGGGACAATAAGCTCTCTGATGGGGAAAGAAAGATGTAGAACACAATCAGAAATCAGTGCTGCATCACTGCAAGGAAAAGAACTGTTCCTATTACGTGAGTTACCGTGAGTTTGAAAGGCAAAGGAAATGAGGCAATAAAAGGATGTTTGATTCAGTTCTTGAGGGATATTATAATATTTGGGTGTCCTGGCCTTTCAGAATCTTAACGTTGGGATTCTCCCAAACTGCACAGAGCAGCAAAGTAGCTGTACTGTCAGGGTAGATAATTCTGTTTCGATTTATGGTCCCTCAATGACTCACAAACATGCGTGTTCAGCTCTGGCCTCTCCTCTGAGCCACAGGGCGATAAATCTAACTCTCACAGAGATCTCTAAAGTATCTCAAAGTTAGCAGGTGCAAACCAGGATGTTTGATTTACCTTCTTTTCCAAGCCTGCTCCCTATATCAATACTGGTGAATAGGGATCCCTTACATTCCATATTTCAGTAAGTAGCACCATCATCCATTTACATGGGAAGTGAAAAAAAATTGGAGCTTTTGGGTCAGCCTGGCAGTAACTGAGGAAACAGCTTTTGGGATAACCCTGTCACAAAGGAGTAACTGGGAGAGTGAAAATAGCTGGAGGCCACTGAGCCTGAGGTGAGACTGGACTGGTCCACAGGGCCACATAGTGCTGTGCTTGGACGGCCATGCGAAAGGTATTTGTCCTCATTCTAAGTACAATGGGAAGCCAGTGCACATTTTCTAAGCCATAATCACTGGCTATCAAGTGGAGGGTGAACTGGAAGGCAGAATGACTGAAACTAGTGCGATGGTCCAAGCATGCGTGAAAGGGATTGTGGGAGAGAGCCTGACCATAGCCATCTGTTGTTTTTTTTTTTCACAGGCACAAATTGGAACATGTCTTGAAATTAGCGAAAGCTCAAAGGTAGCAATAGACGAGACTTGTTGAGACAAGACTTTTGCTTGAAGCTCTAAATATCTAGCAATGAATTCTTATTAATGAACTGTATCTTCATCAAAAGAACTTGTGAACATAAGTAAATCTACTGTCTAGCATTACCTTTGCAATAACACTGCGAGTAGTACTTGCTGAATGAATGACTAGATGAATCAAGGCTTACGATGGGAGATTCTAAGAAACATGTTGGAAGTACCAGAGAATACCATTCCCCCCCCCAAACCTCTGGTTTCATGACTTGAATAATCCAATATACATATATATATATATATATATATATATATATATATATATATATATTTGTACAGATGCATTTGTACAGATGCCCGACTTACATGCTGAGACATCAATTAAAATAAATTACAAAATACTCATTTGGCAAAGTGTGCCTGCTTCTGGCACATGTTCCATTTCAACACTGGCATAACCAAAATGACTAATGTGGTTGTTCATTTCTAGGGTTAGCACCTTATTCTCCCTTGATTTCTAAATCCCAAGGCAAACAGTTTTTAAATGATAGAAGGAAGAGAGCTAAAAATAAATTGCCAGTTCTTTTGTTGCCTTATTCAGTCTGGAGTATTCTACTTAATCATATCTTCCTTTAGGATAATAAATTAACTATTTAAAGAAAAATACATTCTTGGTATCTGAATGCTGTTTTTCAACAAGAAGCAAAGATCAAAGAGGTTGCATTTTCTAATCTTTGAACATTAACAATCTCCCTTGTACTGCAAAATGGAATTACTTAGGGCTGTTATGGAGGCCCCTGTAGTTTTGAGCATATAAATGGAATGTCTTAATACAGCATATGAAATTAATTGCAACATATCCTCAAATAAATTGGAAAGAACTAGGTATTTAGCACTTGGATATTTATTTTAAACATTTCACCAAGTGCATAAAGCTCTATAATATGTATGAAAAATTTAACCCAGCTAAGCTATCTTAGGCAAGCTCAGCATTTTTTCCCCAATGTTTGTAAATTTTGTTATGAGAAAATTGGACAGTTTTATCACCAAGTAATATTTGTTAACCAGTGTCTAGGAAAGGGAAAAAGATGGATAACTGCTGGATCAGCATGTGGCCAGCCAAGAAAATGAAAGGACACTCATAGTAAGTGATTTTAATCTGTTGGCCAGTGATCTGTTCAGGATGTCAGGTTTCTTTTATGGGAATGCAAAGGAAAAGGTTCATAACACACAGGGTGAAGTATATAACTTCCATTTCATGATTTGCAAAGAGTAGACAGCTCGTTGACTTGTGAATTTACTCTCTGTATTGGAAAGATACTTGGTTACCCAAAGAGAAGCTTCTCGTTTTGTAATTGCTCTAGCATTCCAAGGGGATTCTGATGTATGGCTCATCTTTCCTCTATTTCTAATGCCCCCCTTCCCATACTTCTGCCTTTTAATCACAGGACTCTTTGCCCCCAAAAAATTCATTTACAGAAAATTGAGATAACACATTCTGTATGGAATAAGGCAACTGTGTCATCTACATTTCCCACAATTCAGCCATGCCCTTTGTTCTTGGACATGATAGAAAATCTGTTTTCACTCTCAATTGGAAATTCAGCATGAGTTAGGCCAGATGGCTGTTGACCTCAGGCAATAGAGATCAGGAAAGATTCCCAACTGTTCTCATTACAGCCTCAAGAAGCTGACACCTAGAAGACTTACTTTCCCCTTGAACACTAGACACTTTACTGATTGTGTGTTGAGAGGCTCTAGGTTACCTAAGTGTCATGCTGTCAATACCGTGGGTTAGTGTGTGTACTAGTATATGTGTGTGTGTGTGTGTTTGTGTGTGTGTGTGTGTGTGTGTGTGTGTGTGTAATATAGATAGATGATAGATAGATGATAAATAGATATAGATATAGATGTAGAAATATAATTATTGAAGTCAAACTGCTGGTGTTATAAATGTCTCAATAAATGAGAAATTAGAAAAAAATCTCCCCATTTTTTTAATTATTATTTTTTTTCTGAAGGTATTATTTGTGTACATAGCTTACCATTGCCCCCCCTCACCTCCCACTCATGCCCTCCCTCCCCAGAGTTCTGTGTTCGTTGGTTATACTTCCCCATTTTTATATATCTATGCATAACACACAAAAATTGATCATAGCAGATAGACAGTGTGTGTTTCATTTAATGATTAAATATAAATAAACACTTACCTTACATTATCCATAAGCTATTTTTAGAAATTGTATAAACAGAAACATAAAATATTACAAACACCTACTCAATTTGTTTCCCAATAGTTCCAGTAAATTAGTTTTTGTTATTATCCACTTTTCCAAGATGAAGAATTTGATATTCTATAACTAGCAAGTGGAAAGACTAGCAGTAGATTAGGTCTGTCCACCCAATATCCAACTCTGATACTCAGATGTTTAACTACAATGTTCAACTGCTTTTCCTTTGGTCACCATGAAGAAATGACTGACAAGAGTTAAAGTTATGTCCCTATAACATGGGATACTTTTCTTCCGGGCCCATTCTTCCTTTATTTACATACGGTGAAGCAGTAAATGGCTACACATAAGATATATCAGTGTACTTGCTATAAAACTGAAAGAGCTGATGAATGCTTACCAGTGGTTGGATAAGTGTATTTTTCGCTTCTATTTCTATGAGGTTACCTTTTAGATCCGATCTGATCTGATCTGATCTGATCTGATCTGACATCTGCCCCCAGGACATCTGAGCGTGCAGAGTTATCAGTTCTCTGTCTATTTCCTATTGACTAGCCAAGGAAAAACTGGCATTTTGCGGGGCTGGCACTCTAGCTCTCTGCACTGCATATGTCAAAGGAACAAAACAGAAACATTTTGGTCATTGGAGCGAGTGTACCCACTTATTGGGCCACAGACGAAAGGGTACGTAAAATGTTCCCTTCATCATGGAATGTCTCTGAATCCAGTGTTATGTCACATGTTGGCTGAAATCATCACAGAACCGCATTTTTCACCCCCACCACCATACATGTATAGCTTCTTAACAAAACTGTGTTCACGCACAAGATAGCAGTTAACAGAATTTGCAGCTATGTTGATCTTATGACAACCCCCTTTCTTGAAAACCTAGCGCCATAAATCTGTCACGTGGCTCAACACAAATACTCATCCCTCGGAGGTAGAACAGAGTGGGATGAACCTCCATTGTCAAGATAGAAAAAAATCCATGAGCCAGGTCTTAGTGGGCCTGAGGGACTGAGGGAGTGACCTATGGCTGTTGCTCCACATGGCTCAGACTAACACTGCAATTTCGTTACTGGGCACATTCGTGCTGCTCTTACTGGAAGGTCAGCCCCAAGTCAGGATGAATACGAATGTCCAGCCTACTCTCCACCTCGCCTTTGTTCCCTTCCTCAAGAACTTTGCACAAAGCGTAAGAACTCTTCTTCTCATACTGTGTATGTCTCCTTTCCCCTGACATGTCGCTTATCTCTTCTGAGGATGTTATCATGTAATCAGTTTAAAAGAAGATTTTTTTAAAAAAATATTTTGCTACACATTCAGAAGAAAACCATTATATATGTTCAAGGCCTTCATTTTTTATTCTTAAGGAAAACTGTAATTGGGAAGAAGGTTATTTACTAGGTACTTTTGAAAAGACTAAATAACAGCTTTCAGCATATCCTACATTAAGCAGCATCAAAATGACGCATGAAAATGGTGTTTGACAATGACTTGGTAACTATGCGTATATATGGTGATAAGATTTTAATATGCCTGCCTGTATGTTAGGCAACACCACAAACAATGTTCTGATCTACTCAGGGGTGTTTTTATTTGACTTTATATTTATTATTTGGCACAAACAGTTATTTTATAGCCATCGCTTTAAACTAACACAATTGATATAAAACTATGTTGGGTTTGAAGACAATTAACCGATCAATAATCTGAGATACAAAGAGACCTCAACAATTTTAAAGTATCCCTCTTATTCCCTTAAGAAAACTCATTTCACTGTTCACACATTTCACATTCTTATTCCTAAAAATGTGTAAAGACAGAGCCTTTCCTCTCTGAATTAAAATAGCTGTTTGCAGTGAGGGCTTGCAGGAAAGAAAAAATGCCCTCTGCCTTCTTCTGCCTTTAATCCAATTAAAAGATAATAGATTTCATGGTTCAACTCTTATATATTGGTTTTCGCTACTTAGAATGTTAAGAAGAATTTCGCAGCTCCACCCAGACTCAGTGGAAAAATTGTTGTTATCAGTGAGTGATGTCTACCTTGAGAGCACAAGAGGAATGAGGTCCCATGTGCTATATATTTGACACTGGCGCATTAAGGCATTTCTTAAATAGAATCACATTAACTGAGTTGAACTAACTGTATAAAAATAGTTGCACATAGTAAGATTAAATTACGTATTTGTGTTGATTGAATATTGCACATTGAAGATATTTAAATTTTGTTTTTTGCTATATGCTAGAAAATATAAGACATGACAGAAATCCCATCAGCTTAATTACAACAAGCTTCTGTGTTGCACTTTCCAAGTTACAAAGCACATGATACTGCTATTATCATGATGTGTAATAAAATAATGATGCTCTCAAACGGACTGTCCAACCTACGAGGGAAGATGGGGGGTGAGAGGGTAAGAGATCAACCAAAAGGACTTGTTTGCATTCATATGAGCATAACCAATGGACACACACTGGGGGGGGGGGGGGAGGAGGGCAGCTGGGGCAAGGTCAATGGGGAGAAAAGGGAGACTTATGTAGTACTTTAAACAATAATTAATTAATAAAACAACGATGCTCATGTCAGTGACAAAGGGCCAAAATATCAAATTAGTCTTATCACTATTTCACTATTTTTTCTTTTCTTCTTTTTAAATCTCTTCATATTTCATCTGTCTCTGCAGATATATATAAACTAGTATGTATATACTAGTCTAACTGGGATTCTCCATGCTTTTACCATGCTTGTTTTCAGATTATTTTTAAATGACTAGAAAATCAAGGAAGAATAATATTGTGAAGGTTCCATTAAGATTGAAACATTTAAGTGCATGAGCTAACACACGACAAATGTAGTTCACTATAGGTAAAAGCAAAATAATGAGCTTTTGAGTAAAAAAATATAAATTTGGAAATATATATATATATATATACTTAGTGGAAAGGTGCTAGAGCATACTGATTAGAAACATGTTTGAGAAGTTGCTGACACATTGTATTCATTTAGCCTTTAGCCCAAGATAGAATTGTAGACAGATACCAAGTTAAATTACTAAAAAGAAAACCTGAATTATATATGATAGGAAGAATTACTATAATAAAAAGTAACTACACATTTACCCATAGAAAATACAGAGCGTGGTTCACCTTGTTTTTAAATCAGGGTATCAAAATAGTTGAAAATAGCTACCTGCTTGGTCTAAAATAACTCTGAAATTCAAAACAAGTTCTATGAAACTGAAAGGTAAAATTAATCTCTAGGGATGGTAACATAATTATACTGGAAACAAACTGAAAAGTACAGAAACTCAATGTTTCAATATGAGAAAAGGAAAACAAAGTGTAAAATTTATTTCACAAAATGATATAAATGTGAATGTTTTTAAATTATCTGGAATCAACATAACTGGTGAAATAAAGACACAGTGAAATATTTCCCAACCAAGGACTACAGAATCTTGAGTCAGACAAATCAGACTGTAGTAAAAAAAAAATAAAAAAAAATTAATGAAACCAAATTAATTATTAGTTTTTCAGTTTTTGAAGTGACATATTTTAGGTTAATTTTATGGAAATTACCCCCTTTTGCTGACCCAATAATAACTATTTATTGAGAAAATCGTTAGCCAGACTAAAAATACATTGCCTCAAGTATAAAACTTAAAATATTGCAAATTTTATTTAATGTGCATCCAAATAATGAAAATATGAGTTCTGTAAGACTTGTGTCTCAAAGAGAAGAGGCTAGTTGTCCCAATACATGATCAGTAGTACTGGGCAAAGTTGCTTTTTTACTCATAAAAAGAGGAAGTTTCCCTAGGGAAAGTGTAGGTCGTAAAAGTCCCATTATTGTGTCTAGATAGTTACTATATATTTTTAATTTTAGAAAAACAACAACGACAACAAGTAAACAGATTAATGAATTCCAATGCAAAATTCAATAAATGAGGGATTTTTTAAAGTTTTCTAAGTTATTTTTGTTATTTCCTCAGATCTCATCAGAATTCTCATTCCATCCATTAGCCTTTGTACCTACATAAAAACATTTCACACATATTATGTCTATGGAACCTTGTCTAACTACTTCGTGACTAATTAAACTTTATCTTCCTCAAAATATTTTACACAACTAATATAGGTTTTCTTTGCTGCCCTCATGGTTTTTTTAGAAAAATGTCCATTGTTTGCTACCATGGATTGCCACAACACAACAGTGTGGACATGAACAAGCACCTCCTAAATACACATCTACATACAGTGTGAGAAAAGAGCCCTGAAAATGCCTGGCTATTTCAGGAAAATTACAGTATTTCAGTTCAATTTAATTTTAAGTTGACTCAACGGTTATTTTGTCAATGTCTATTTTGTGCAAGGCACTTTGATATATATATAATTTTTTACTTTAAATAATTTTTTAAATGTGCCCCTAAAAGTCTACAAAATTGGTAGATAATCCTAACTCGTATTATAAATGTGAGGCAGCTTTGTGTCCTTTGCTTTCAGGGGTTATCATGGCCTCCACACTCCAACAAACATTTCTTTAGAGGATCATCTGGGCTTCTTATCTGGCTCATGCGACTGTGAAGTCTAGTGCAGTTGGGGCTCAGGAAATGTCATTGGCTGGAATAACCTACACAAAAAAATGGCCACAATATTGTAGGTTAGGCCTGAATATAGCCCCGGAGCTTGCCCCCAACTTTTTCCATCTGCCCCTTGGAGTCTGCACATTCAGAAAGTGGTCTGGAGATGAAAGATGGGTAAATGAGAAGGAGCATTTACAGGCCATCTCTCTCTGCTTCTCAGACTGAATCCTGAAGCAGCTGCTCAGTGCTCTTTTATGTTGATTATCTCTCTGAGCTCCTTAATCCTCCCAACATCTCTATGAGGCAGGCTATACTATTATCCGCAGTGTACAAATGGGTGATGTTGGAGAAAATGAATCATTTGTCCCGGAAAAGCTGTCCTTATCTCTTCCTGGGTTGCATTTAGGTTACCTGGTGTTTGGTTTAATCTCAGGGGTGGGCCAACCAATGCTTAGGGAAGGAAGAAAAAAAATAGGAAAACGGAATTCATGTTTTGCTGAAAAGAAAGACTGGCAGAGAATTCATTCCAGAGTAATATCTGTGCCCTGTAAATTCACAACCTTGACTATCTCTCAAGGTACCTCTCTAACCTAGAGAGAAGGATAAGATGAGAAGTCCCACTGATTTTTATAAATCCCCTCTACAAAGGGAATATCTATTCCCTTTCTAAACTTCCAAGCAATTAAGTAGGGATTTGGTAAACTCAACCTGGTCAATATCAGTCTCTCCAAAGAACCTATCTCTCAATGCCTGGGCTTAGTTAACGCCCATTGCCTTTATTCATTCAGCGAATGTTTACCCAGAACCTACTGTGCTTGCTACACTGTGTTTGACATCAAGAGTCGGTAAAAGGGAGAAGCTTTTTGCACTTAAGACATCTATTTTCTATTGGATGAAATAACTAATAAATGTGTAGTGATGAGGTAAACTTTATGGTCAAGATAAGCATAGGATATTATGGGAATGTCGAGGAGTGAAACTTACACAGACAAGGCCTGGGGAGGACTTTCAGATGTTCTAAAGGGCGAGGAAGGGTTGGTTGAGAGAGAAGCTGTGCTATAGGTTATGACAACCGGAGGAACATTGATAGAACCCAGAGAGAAGGTGAGCAGAGTGAGGAGGACAGGAGCCCTGATATGAAATAGAAATATTACCCCGAAGAACCACTGAAGGGATTTAAAATGGGCGTATATTTGCTAAAGAACACTGACAGCATTGTAGAGAGTAGATTGGGAAAGGGCCTTCTCACCCATTAAGGAGTAATCACACAACTATGACAGAAGTAGAAACTTGCAGACTCCACCTTTGCACATGATGCTCTGGCTTTTGGACTTCCTTGTAGACCAAGCATGTCAACCTCAAGGGCTAACACGGGCCAAATAAACAAGGTTTAAGTTTATGTGGGCTGAAAAAAAAAAAACAAAGCTTCAGTTTTCATAGAAACGTAGGTTTATTTCAATAGAGACATCCTGATTACAAAGGGCTGAAATAAATGAGTAATTGTTAACATAAAATAATAGAACGTTTTAATAAAAATTAATATTTTAACATTAACTTACCAGACACTGAATAACTGCACAAATTAATGAGCGTAACACAAATAAACCTATCTTTCTTGTTCTCCAAAAGCAAAGTATTTCCTGTTGCACACACCAAACAAGTCAGCACAAGACTAACGACTTGGCAATCGGCTGCTAAAATACTCGCTGCTGGTACTAGTGGAGAGAAATGGTGCGCCTGTGTGCCAGGCGGGTAAGGGAAATGAATGCAAAGTGATTATAGTAATCAGTTATTAGCAAACATTGTTTGGTATTAATAATTATGTATAATAGGATATTGTAAAAATTAAGCTATGAAATTTTTATTAAAATATTTCTTACATACTATTATATCTGCTGGGCCACAAAAAATATTCATTGTGGGCCGCTTACGGCTCAGAGGCCATGAGTTTGACATGCTTGTTGTAGACAATTCTAGAAGTATTTACATGTATACCTAGAAAAAAATATATGTATCCTTTAAAAATATTATATGTACCTAGAGACAAAAAACACCAACTTAAAGACAGATATATGACGGGAAGGTTATTATAAACTTTGTGTATATTCACCCAGATATTGCACATTTATTTGCATTATTATTTCACATTTTAAAAATATATTGTGATCATAGCATTCCAGCACAATTTTCTATGAAAGAAAATGTGTTTTAATCTGTAAGAAAATCCAGACACTGTGCAAGGTATCTTGTTCCTTGTTTCATAGATTAAATTCAGCATTTATAAATAGAAATATAGATTCTCTACAAGATCTGATCTTTAGACTCAAGTTTATTAAGGCAATGCCTAGCATAATGCGTTATCTACATTTTTCAGATGGGTAATTGAGATTCAGAGAGATTAAGTAATTTGCTAAGGGTAACACTATAAGGAAATCTGTAGAAGATGCAGTTCAATTGTCCATGTACTTTCTCCCACAGCAAACATATTATTTGCAAAAGGCTTTATATTTTACATGTGCTTCCACTTACATTTTCTTATTTGATCCATTTTACAAATGTGAAAACTGAGTACAGTAGCTATGAAGCTGTTACATCACTTCTAGGTTTAAGGCTAAAAAGTGCTTCACAGGGCACTGAACCCCATGTTCAGAATAGAGATTTTTGCATCCTTTCCTCGACATCTGTTTCCCCGGGATGCATCTCATAGAAAATCAAGCTGGAAAATTACATGAGAGTGTATTGAGAGAAAAAAGAAGGACAGATCGCTCAAGCATTTTGACTTTTCTCCCTGAGTGATTCATTCTTGAGATTGGCACCTGTACACAAAACAGTCCTTCCAGAAGCAGTCAATAAAGAGCCTCTTGTACTACACACTGCAGAAGAATGAGAGTTGAAATATTGAATAGAGGTAGAAAACTTTAGAAGAGGCTCTTGATATTTGTGTTTTATATAAACAACTAGAGCTCCATGTATTTATGAGAAATCACACACATAAATACAGACACATACATCAGGTATAATGTTATTCCTACCCCAAATCCCAAAACATGAAAAGAATCAAGATTTCAATAAACTCTATTAGTTAACTATTTATATATCCTATAAACACAAGCTGTGCAACACTCAGAAACAAAAGTCTTCGTGGGCTTTTTATCTCTCTAGTGACAAAATAAATTGAATTATTTAATGATTTTGAATAGCTCCATCTTCTAGTGGGCGTTGATAGGAAATGCATGCTACGTTGGCATGACATTATAAAAAAAAAAAAGGCTGTAACAATAAATGTATCCCCAATAACTGTTAATTTATGAAGTACATAAAATATTAAAAATAGATAAGAACTACAGGTGTCCTAGTGCTGCAAGTGTCACTTATTGATTTGTTACCTGAGACTAGTCGCCTCGTGCCCTTTATCTATTAAAAGTAGATGGCGATTTTTCCCTAGTCTACCAAGTTTTGGTAAAGTATATGATTTATGTAGAAAGTGTTTTGAAAATGATAAAATGTCCCAGTATGACATGTTATTGTTATAGCAATTGTTTATTTATTTTGAATGAACTACTCTGCCTTTTCCAAGGCAGAAAATTTTGATTTTTTTAAATTTTTTTATTGATTATAGTATCACATAATTGTCCTCATCTCCCCATTCCCATCCCAAACCCCTCTCTACATATGCCCTCATGGCCACTGGCTATGTCCATCTACATGCTCACAGTCCTTTGGTTGATCTCTTCCCCTTAGCCCCACCCTCCCTTACTTTCCCTCTGAGGTTTGAGAGTCTGATAGCTGCTTCTTTTTCTCTGGGTCTGTTTTTGTTGATCAGTTTATGTTGTTCATTATTTCCTCTAGATATGTGAGATCGTGTTATCTAAGACATACCCTTGGAAGGACCTAATCTGAGACAAGCCATAATGGTTATGCTGAGAGGCAAATGAATCAGTGTGTAGTGAGTTCCTTTCTGGGCTAACAGTTCTTTTGAGTCCCAATTTCAATGTCAAATAGTTCCTATGTGTACATGTCAGCCATACTATTTCAGATCTGGTTGGTGGACAAATGGTGGTGATGTAGGTCCGAACGTCTCTGGTTTGGTCCTGGGCATCCTTCAGCAACACGCAGCTGCTGTCTGCTGATAAGGCATGGCAACATCAGCATCTTGAATTTTTTAAAGGATTAAAAAATGCCAAGTGTTTTTAACAAGGTGTTAAAACTCATAATGACCATGAGTCAGGATGTAGGTGTATTGATGCAATAGCAGAGATCACCCATTTGAAAAACAAAAAATTAACCTTTTGTTTCTGATACTTACATATGGAAATACATTTATGTCACACAACAAGTACCCCATGCTTTCTAGTTCTTTAATCTTCTCAATTCTAAAGGCCTTCAACTCTACCACATTTCAGCAATCTACTTAAATCCTGTTACAAATGATCATTGGTTTCTGAGATCTTAATTTCCAAAATCTTCTTCTTTTACATAACTTCCCTTCAGCAATTTTCTTCAATCTCTACCCATCTGTAGCATAACAGCAATGAGAAATTTAAGTAACTGTGGGGCTCCAAGCAGGCTATGAAAAGTAGAGGTAAGTGTAGGCTCTGTGTTGAGCTGAAAAAAACTACCATTCACTTCTGGAAGACTATTGCCATTCAACAGGTGAATCCAGAGTTATCAAACTTTTTAATTTCCTGATGCCATAAAACTTAATTTTTATGTGAATTCTGATGACTTTTATACAATGGCAAAGAATTCACAGTGTGTTTAAGACACTTGGAATATGTCTGTAGCCAGTTTGTAATTCTGATTTTAAACCAACCAGAACAAGTATAAGTAAAACACACCTATCTGAGAGCCAACAAACTAGAAAACAAGTTCTTGAGGGTCAGGCAAGCAAGTCAACAAAGTATTGAAATAGTCCACAAGGAAAGAGAAGAATGAGGAAGAGGTCAAGAGAAGAGAGGATTATAAATGAGGGCTGTTCAGTAATGTCATATGGTGTGGACAGGTCAAACAGGACAAGACTAAAAATAAACAATTGGCAATTAGGAGGTCATTGGTGACTTGGTGAAAGCACTTTCAGAATGTTAGGGCAAAAGCCAGATCATAATGGACTAAGAATAAGTAGGATTAAAAGAAAGAGGAGATGGCCTAGCCAACATAGCTTTTCTTCTGTTACCTGTTGGGGTTTTTTTTTTAATTTTTTATCAACTTTGTTTTCTTCACTTTCTAGATTATTTTTTGCTTTAATAATGATCATCATATATAAAAATAATAATACAAGTAATTTAAAGCTTAAACTTAACATCTATCAGAGCAGATTTACCTTTAGTTCTAACAGGTGGCCAGGGTCATCAGCAATCTCAGATCATCCTATATAATAAAAGCCTAATATGCTAATTGTCCCCTCGGGCGGTCATTTGACAGCTCACTATGACATGCACTGACCACCAGGGAGTGGCACAGATCATGGTGGGCATTGGCAATGCAGTGCTGGCAGTGGGCAGCAGTGGAGGGGCTGCCAGCCCCAGTGGGCCCTGACAAGAGCGGGACTGCAGTGGAATGGTGAAGCAGGTGAGCTTGTGGCGCCAGGCCAAGGCAGGTGCAGCGATTGCTCTGCAGGTGGGATGGTGGAGTAGGTGAGGGGGCAGCACCAGGCCAAGGTGAGGTGCCAGGCGGGGCTGCATGGCTGCAAGGCTGAGGGTGTGAGCTGGGGCTGTGAGGCTGGCTGGGGGCATGAGCTGGGACCAGATCTCTGAAGGTCACCACGAGGGGGCTTACCCATGCACAAATTCATGCACCAGGCCTCTAGTCTTAATATAATCAGGATATGAGATAACTCAAAGCTGATTTTTTGTCTCTGTGAGAGCAGATCTATTTCTACCTTAATCTTACCTTTAAGATGTTGACCATTGGTGTTCAATCTAAAGCCTAGATGGTATTGCAGGGGTCCAAGTAAAAGATGATGTTAGTTTGGACATGAACAGTAGCAGAGTTAATTTAATAGTGGTCAGATTTGGAATATATTTTGGAGATTGTGAAATAAGATTTTCTGGTGGCTTAGAGATGGAAAGAGGTGAAAAATTACTCCTAAGTTTGTGGGATAAGCAATTAAACACCATGCACTGAGATAAATGAGAATGATGGAAGAATTTGTTTTGTGGATGAATATCAAGAATTTTATTTCCCCATACATAAATAGCTTTTATTCTTCAAACTATCACTAGAGCACACATCTGGTGGTGGCTTTCAGATGGTGGCTGCAGGATTAGCAGCTGCCTATAATCATCCAAAGTTTGAAAGTTTGAGAACTCCCCCAGAAGTCAAAGAATTGTCTTCTCCATGAAAAATGTCTGTTAATTCAATTATTTTTTGGCAAATGGAAGAAACATCTTATTTTATATACTGAGTGTATTTCAGGTCACAACTCTAAGAAGTTTGCCATGTCTTATCTCACTATTGTTTGCCATCTAATATTTATCATTCCATTTTAGGGGATGGATAAACAACTAAGGTACAGAGAGATAAAGTAACTTGTCCAAAGTCACACAGAAAATCAATAAGGAATCAGATTTGTAGCTAGGTCTGTGGGGCTCCTTTTCAGTTCATCACACCAGTTCTAATATTCTATAAACAAAGAAAAATATAAAAATAAGCCCGAAAAAAAATGAGAAAGGACTATGCAAAAACAGTTTATATTATATTCAGAAAAATCTAAGAGAGTCTTTCCTAACATACTTTCTTCGTATCTGTTTCCATTTTTCTGTTTCCAATCATCTTGGAGATATTAGTTATCTGAACTTAAACTAATGTGTTTATGTTAAAAGACAGAGCCCCAGGCCTCAATGGACTCTCTTTTCTCGGGCCAATTGATGGACACTTTAGGACCAAGTACAGTTCTGGGCACAGGGTAGCACTAAGAGGATATTTGTGTATGGGTGTTTAAAAAACAACAACAAACCAACCCACAGTCTTTAGTGCAGCTTTAAAGGCTTTCCCTCCTCCAGCTTTCATCCATCTTCTTGACCTTCTCAGCCATTCCATCCCAACTCTTCTCTTACATGGGGTAAAAATTATAATGAACATATTAAGTTACTTACCATGCAGATACACTGGGACAACAACATGCTTTATCATCATATCTACTACATGACATATTTTTTCACAATTCGGTCATGGGAGAACCATCTTTATCTTGGACACTTGAGGGCCCTCCTTGCTCTCCTGTTCACCAAGACTTATATCATGGCACCATGGGCATAACCTGATGCATATATGGCTCTCTGATAAGCCATATGTCTTTTCACAGTAACTTCTACTGAGTTAGTTGTTACACCATTGATACTAGAGAAAAGACAGAAGTGTGTTCAAGTTTGAAATAAGAAGGAGAAAGATTGTGAAATAGATTTTAGCCTATAGATGCTCCAAATGTGTGAGAAGTGCCAAGCTGGAGATCCAAGCACCCTATGCATGGATTCATTAAGCCCTGGAAATGAATCTGACCTAGAGGCACCATCTCAAAGACCACCAAATGGTAATGAATGGCTGTAAATGTGCTTCGACAGAACTGTGAAGTCATTTTGTGTTTTTATTTTTACAAGCACAAATCCACAGGGTCTTGTATAACATTTCCACGTAGGGTAACCTTTAAAAAGGTTATATTATTCTTTGTAGAGAATGATATGAATAGACTTTTACCTGTCTTTAGGGACTGTGAGAAATACATTGACCAAGTTAAATCAACACTACAAGTGTAGGTATTATATATGTTGAATATATTTCTCGCCTATAATTAGTTCAGACAACAGAGGATTCCAAATACAGAGTTTACTTTTCCGAAGAATTTGGAATATTTATAATATTTTCAAGAAAGAAAATCTGCTAACATCCCACTTTATGTACTGATTCTAAGAGTGAAGATATTTTTTTAGTATTACAGTTTCTGTAGATATGTTTAAGAAAATAAAGAGTTTAAAAATAGTTCTGTCTTTCTTCATTACTATTATGTTCCCTTTTAAAAAAAAATGTGGAGTAGATTTAAGAGGGTAACTTGTATCTATAGAAGAATATAGTAAAACTAGAGGCCCAGTGCACTAAGATTCATGCAAGAATGGGCCTTCCTTCCCCTAGCTGCTGATACCACCTTTGCTCTTACCAGAGCCACCTTTTCACTCCACCTGGAGGCACCTTTCTGCCTTCCCATGCTGCCCAGAGGCCTGGAGCAGCTGGAATGGTGCAGAATGCCTGCATAGTCACCATGGGATGCAAGTGTCCTGCCCTGCCCTGGCCACTTGGCGCCTATGTATGAAATTAACCCGCCATCTTCATTGGGTTAATTTGCATACTCACTCCTGATTGGCTGGTGAACATCACAGAGATATGATCAATTAACCTGGTGTTCTTTTATTAGTATAGATAGAAACTTAGAAAGGAATAATCAGAAGATGTCACAATCTTGACTCTTTGTGAGCAAACTTTAAAATTTTCATCCAAGTTATAATATGGCCCTTTACAATACACTGTTATATGCTTTCTATGTATGAATGGGAGCATTTAAAATTACATTAGGAAATATGTTACACCTTAGAATGTCATGCTCTTTGTGACAACATATGACAAACCCACAGAGCTGAACTTTCCAGTGTTGCCTCTTCCCTGTTCACTTTTCAGAAAAGAGAAACGAGCTAAATACAAAATGTTAAATAATATATTTTCTATTTTGCTGTATTTTGTTTCTTTGTTGTTGTTATTATTTTGCCATCTTTTATTTATTGTTGTTATGCTTTAAATGATTGAAGTTATAAATGAATTAGATGACTGTATTAAATGTGACTCATTAGATTCATGGAGGAATTGGATTTTTAGGATCTGAGTAACGAGCAAAAAGTAAACTAGGCTACTGTTCAAATTTGCTCAAGGTTGGGAAAATCTAAATGATATTGATATCATGATATTGATTGATTATGGGTGACATGAAGTAGGATTCTTCATTGAACATAAATAGGTGATCATCTGTGTCATAGAATAATCATAAATATTTTATTTCTTCTTGAAAAACTAACTAAACTCTCCACTTTACCAACCTCTCAGATTTAGGGAAAAGAACAATTAAGGATGTTATATGGATAATAAATATTTCTGTAACCAATTTCTATCTTTTCAAATTAAGAAATAAAAAAATAGATGAGGATCCACTGGGAAACAAATTCACTGGAGCAGAAAGCAGATAAACAAATATTTGTGCTTCTCATGATAATCTACATGGTAAGGAGAGATGTATAACTAATATTTAAAAGAGATAGCTGCATTAGCAATTAAATTTGGAAATTTTAACTAACATGACCAGTTCAGAAAAAAAAATCCTGTAAGACAAGGACTTTAATGAATGTGGTTTGGGTTATGTTTTATTTAAATCTGTTACAATCAAATCTATTATTGAAAATGTTAGGTCATGGTTGAACATCTCCTGCTAGTTGCATATTTTACAATTGTGCCTGTTCTTGTCAACATGCTGAAAACGTACATGTTGAATAAAAAGAGGGAAGAAATATTAACAATTATTTTCTCCAAAACAAAAATTATAAAGATCATAACTATTCCATACTGAAGATCATATTATAAGAAGGTTTTAAGGTAGCTTTCAATCTTTTCTTTCAGGAGATTCTATGTGCCAGTGAGCATATATTAGAACAAAAGATAATATAAGGCAATATTAGCAATAGAATAAAACAATGGCTTTTGTCAAGGACACCTGAATGAAAGGGTAAAAAAGTTCTATGAGATGAAATGAATTTTACCCATGCTGTAACATTCAATTTGAATCTTCTTGGATATTTTGATGAGAAAAGGTAAAAGCATCAGATTATGATTACATAAATTTAATTTAAAAGAGATTGTAAGAGCAAAAGATTAACAATCATACTTCTAACTATAGATGTTGTATAGTTTAACTCCCAGACTTTTAAATGAATAATTCCCCCCCTGCAATATACTTGGAATAATTGTTCCTCATTCCATGGTCAAAAGCCAGAAGAAAATTATGTTGCAGTAACTTGGGTTCATTTTTCTTAGAAAGAATACATGTAAATTTTGGGGACCAAAGAAACAATAGTTTATATCTAATGTATATAAAAAAAAGAAGATAGCAGATTTCATGTCTCTACACACACACACACACACACACACACACACACACACACACACACACATTCACACACGCACGCACGCGTGTGCACATGCACACATACGCTCAAGCAGACATTCACACATTCACACACCTTCTGCTTGATGCAAATGTGGCACATAGCCCTCATCCTTTCCCTGCAGGAACTTTAAGGACAACACAAAATGTCGCTTCCCTCACAGAGGCACACAATACACAACGATTAGTCTATAAAGTTAAGTTTATGTTGTTTTTATGATTGTTCAGTATACTTTTAGGATTTTTTAAATAATACCTATAATACTTAAAATAATTAATTAAGAAAAATAACACTTCAAAAAACATCAATTATTTTAGCAGCCAATATTCTAGCCTAGGGCTTTCTAATAAAAATATAATACAAATCACATATGCAACTTGACATTTTCTAGTAGATACAGTTTTAAAATCCACTAAAACTAAGAAAACATATTCATAATATACATTACTTAACCCAAAATAACCAACATATTTTTATTTCAACATACAACCAGAAAAATTATTGAAATAATTTGACTTGTTGGGTTTTCTTAGTTGAGTCTTCAAGATCAGTGCATATAGTATCACTCAGACTGGACCAGCTCCATTTCAAACACTTAGCAGCCAAATGAGATGTAATTGTGTGAAGACTTGCTGACTCCCAATCTCTCTCCTAAACTTGTGACTCCTATTTCCAATGCTACCATCCATTTCAAAGTATATACAATGTACCGTGACTGATGGGAATGCTTTTGTCCTCTGATTTCCTGGCTTCCCTGCTTAGAAGTCCTTATTTCGGTCAGTAGATTTACTTTCCCACTCCAATCATTGCTTAAACTAGAAATCCAAAGGATATGCTCTATTTATTTATCTTCAGTTGACTAATGTCCAAAGCATCAAGCATCCTGAGTTTGAACTGTTTTCATTTCCACACTGTGCCAAAGTCTTCAGCATCATGTGATGGATAATCAAGGACTTCTAACTTATCCCTACCATCCATCAGTCCCTATAGCTTCAAACCGTGCTCTCAACACTGCAGGGAAACTGGCCTCCTGAGCATGTGCTATTAAGTAACTTTTAAAAAATAATAAAATTGAATTAGATTACTTTTTAAATAAGGATATAATGCAGGTTCCTTGTGCTATATTTTTATTAATAAAGCACTGTTGCATTTTCTGTATGTACTGATTGTCAGAGATACCATGGCAAACCAGTTAAGTTGTCTTCCTATTCTCAAGGAACTGAGAGTGTAGTGCCTATGAGAGTCCTATGAGGGCAAGAAGACCACTTTTGTTTTATATTTATTTATTATTAATATGTTTTTATTAGAAAGAGAGTAAGGGAGAGGGAGTGTGAGAGAGAAACATCGATGAGCGAGAAGCATTAATCAGCTGCCTGATGCACGCCCCTACTGGGTATTGAGCCCACAACCCAGGCATGTGGCCTGACCAGAAAATTGAACTGGTAACCTTTGGTGCATAGGATGATGCCCAACCAACTGGCCAGAGCAAGAACAATTTTTTTAAATATGACCCAACACTACATGTTCAGCTTTCCCTGAGCATGTAAACTTGTGACTAGATGAATTACAATTTTTAAAAATCACCCTTTGTGATCTAAGGCTTCCAAAAAAAATAGTTTTATCAGAATCATTGGAAGGCTAGTCAATCTTTTTCTCCCCTTTAGGTAACTAATAAGCACTCATTTAATCACTACATAAATTGTCATTCTCTGTATAAACCTTTTAAAGGGCAGAGAAATGGTTCTCACTTTAAACAAGAGTGTTAATATTTCCAATTATACCTTATCTATGAATTGTAATAGTATTGATCTGTGGCCTCTTTCACTTTTTTTTGTTTCAATTCCCTCATTCCTTCTTAGTTCTAATCCCCATTTACTGTATTGTTTCTGGCCTGTTTTCTTTCCTACGTAAACCTACCAAAAATTACTTTTGGGTCATGAGAAATAAGACAACTTTTAGAGGACATATTGTACTCTATAAAATACATATGAATCATACTACAAAGTTGGGTTGTTGTTAAGATAATGAGTTGTGGAGTTTTAAATTATTGCACTAGATCCTTGGGGTCTGGCTGGAACACAGGAAGTACGAGTGTGGATGATTGTACAGAACTCTTTATGGGCCAGGCCTGGACACGGACCTTCCCCTCTGCCAAAGACTTGGTTGGCTTGAATGCAGTCACACGGTCTGGGAAATATAGTCTTCCTGGATGCCAAGGAGGAAAAAAGAAAAAAGTCTCACATAATGAAAGCTACATTTCTTCTATGCGAAGAAGTGAATATTTTTATCCTCAATTTATAAATGAAGAGAGGAGGTACTAAGTAGCTCATCCAAGGTCATTTAGCCAACAAAGGAAGAGACAGATGTCAAACCCAAATAGTCTGACTCTAAAGCCATTTATCTTTCTACATGTTATTTCAAGCTGATGATTTCTTTCTTGGACCTTACCAAAATAAGAGGTTGCCCTATCTTCACATCATTACACTCTGAAGTAATTTATTTGATTGATACATTTGAAAGAAGCACCCAAGCATGGTTGAATCAGTCTTCCTGATTTATTTAGAGCAACCTGTCTTCAGAATGGTTTTCTTCATCTGCCACGTCGGACATGTCTGCCTAGTCAGGGGCATGTACAGCTTTGCAGGAGACTACTGGTGGTATTGAGGAATGGAGGGTTTTTGGGTGTGAATATTAGAAGGACTTGGCCCTGGATCCGAACCACATTCCCAAAGTTTTTCACTAATGTGTCTTGATATCTCTTCATCTAAATCCTTTCTCTCTAGTAGTTCCAAACTTCAGAGAAAAAAGAATGAAGTTAAGCTGATCTGATAGTAATGTACTATTTTATCTACTTTCCTATAGTAGTATTTTTTAGTATGCAAAACAAAAGAGTCAATGTAAGCCTAAGATGACTAACTCCCTCCCAAAAGAAAATGCAGCCATTGGAAAGCCTAAGACAATAAAAAAAAATAATAATAACAGCTTTTATATATTGTGCAATACTTGACAATTTTATTGTTACTTGTGCTATTTAACTTTGGTTATAACCAGTAATGGACCAGGACCTTGAAATGGGTGGTTAGTAACATAAATGATCCCAAGAATAGCTTTGTCTTTCTTCAGAACAACAGAAGCTTAACATCTTAGGATGCCCTGGTGACTCATGCAGACACACATAGAGGGAGGATAAAAACAAAGCTCAGAGAGATCAGACCAGGCAAAAAGTTTGTGACAAAAGAGGAATGAGGACAAAGGTCTCCTGGGACTTGATCCATTTTTCATTATTTAATTTTTGAGAGAAATAAAATATATGAATTTATTTATTATGAGTAACTTAATTCATTTATAGTAAAGGAAAATATTCCAATATATACTCACTAGTAGAGGGTTAATATTTTCACTTCAGTTAATCATGAAGTGAAAATAAGAACATTAATGAGGACTGGATTTTAGATCCTGTTTTCCAATGGGATTATTTTCTTAATGAAATATTTGTCCACAGTGGAAAACAAATATGAAGGCAGTTCAAGTGACATGCTCTAAGTCATAATTTTAGTGCAAAGCCAAGCTAGAAAATAAGCTAAAACTCTCTCTCTACCACTTGTAAGTAAACATAATAAAATGTATTATAATAGCATTCTAGTTTTGTCATAAGACCATAACAAACTGTAGTTATTACATGAAAAATAGAGTAACTAATATTTTGCCCAGTAAAACTATAGTAAATTGGTTCTAGTAATAGCAACACTATAATAATCATACTGAGAAATAGCTGCAAGTTACAAACTGAATATTTACTATGCTATTATAATAATTATAGTTCTACCATAGATTTCTTTTATACAAAAGCTAAATTTACTCTAGTAATTGCATTCTCTTTTCTTTCCTGCATAATTATAAAAATATAAGAGCACAACTTTTGATTTGAAGTATGAATGCTTTGAATTTGTTATTTTTTTTTACCATTATTAAATGATTGGGAATTAAGAAAGAGTATTTGGAGAATAACACAAAATTTTGGCAAGAACTAACATATCTACCTGGGTAAGATTTGTGAATAGTTTGTAAGATGTCAAAATAAAAAGGTTAGTTATTAGCAAATTTTAGCATGAATATAGAAAACAGAATAATTTAAAATAACTGAACTTAACTGAAAAGAAGCCTTTTCACCTATTTTATGCCATCTCCAAAAAAAAGTCTCCCCATTTTTTGAGTGTTGACATGGATCATTCCCCTGCTGTTCCAGGCCTTAGACAGGGGCTCATCAGGAATTTTAAGGGAAAATGACCTTAAGCATTGAGGTTCATCAGGGAACGCAATGCACCCTTGACTGACAATGAGGCTGGGAGGAAGTCAAAACAGATTCTGGGCCATGGCTAGTCTATATCATTTCATATGGACATT